>MU269989.1:2863422-4150922 GCA_021432705.1 Caranx ignobilis
TCAACATCATCATCGTGTGCTGCGCTGCTGTGGAACGTACGGTATCACATCACTGTGGAGATGCATAATTGATCGTAACGTAACTGAAACTGCAGCTGATTGATCCGACATATATATTATTAATGAAGGCGCCCTGGCAGCACCGAAAGTGTAGTGTTGCTATAGCGACGCCCCGACCAACAAATCGTATTCTCGCGACGTAAAGAGACTCGACAAGTGAAAGTGAAATCACTGTTTCACTACATTTGTCCATATGATGCCAGATATTGAACATCCCTATATAATCAATGACAGGTATGACATCATCAGTGAGGGTGACTCACTGTGCTCTGATGCATAGAAACCTAAAACACACATGTTCACGTGTCTCTATAACATTAACGTGTGTCACTTGTTACGCAAAGTCGCTGCTCGCACGTTACATCACACTCGTATCACAGTGACTCTGGCGTCGCGGGCGAAGGAGCTTCTATCAAACATGTGATGATCATGTGACGTTGTATGAAGTCGCACGGCCTCGTACGGCCGCTTCCTCTGAGTCTGACACCCCCAGAAACACAGGGAGAAGACGACGGCAGCTGATCTGAGAGCAGCTGAGGAGCAGCAGCAGCAGCAGCAGCAGCACACTGAGCTCTGGGTGGATGGAGGTCTCCAGTTACAGCTCGGCCTCGCTCTCGCTCTCTCTCTCTCTCTCTCTCTCTCTCTCTCTCTCTCTCGTGTGTTTGGATAACAATGGTTGGACCTAAGCCTCGGCTCAGGTGAGGCTTGCATGTGTGTGTGTGTGTGTGTGTGTGTGTGTGTGTGTGTGTGTGTGTGTGTGCGTGTGCACTCACAATCTGCAGCTTGATGGTCTTGCCGTCCAGCTCGATGGTGCGGATCTTGAAGTCCACTCCGATGGTGCTGATGTAGCTCTCTGTGTAGGTGTCATCCTGTGAGGGGGGGGGTGGGGGGGTAAGGTTCAAAGTGAGAGGTCAGGCCAGATGTTTGAGGTCAGAGCAGATGTTTGACGTTCAGAGAGATGGAGGGAGGACTTACGGCGAAGCGCAGCAGCAGACAGGACTTCCCTACTCCAGAGTCTCCGATGAGCAGGAGCTTGAACAGATAGTCACTGAAACACACACACACACACACACACACACACACACACACACAGGTGGTTAAAGTCACACACACACCTCCATCACAGGTCAGACTGCTACACACACTCAACACCATCACAACACCTACTATCATGTTTTTCCATCTTGTCATCACTGACAATGTGTTGGTTCATCTGTGTGTGTGTGTGTGTGTGTGTGTGTGTGTGTGGATGTGACTTCCTGGTCCTCACAAACCTGTTGCTAAGTAACAGCAGCAGTTTTTAGAAAGTGTCACTCAAACTGGAGGAAATTTTGTTGGGACTATTTTCAGCAGAGGATTGATCCACAGCGGGAGCCTGGTGTGAGCGCTGCAGCAGGACGTCAACCGCCACGGTGCGCGTGTGTTCACCGGCGCGTTCGCTGGGAACCGGGCTCTGATCGGTTTGGAGACATATTGATCACTGACAAGTCGAGGTCGGATTGATGGGACGTTTTATAACCTGCAGCAGATCCCCCCCCCCCCCATCTGCTGCTGAACTGTTTGTTGTCAATAATAAAGTTTTACATTTGAATAACAGTTTAAACCCTGCAGCAGGTCGATCAGGTCACGCCTGACCTGGGGGTAAACATGATTTTCTGCCCCGGCCTGACCCTCACTGCTGACACTGACACAGGTTGTCCAGAAAATAATATAAACAACCCCCCCCCCAACACCACCCGACCCCCGACCAACCACGGCGCAGAAAACAACCTCCACAGACAGCTGTAGAGAATTACCCAACACGACCAGGGCTATTCTTGTGTCATAGGAAACTGAGACAGCGTGTGTGTGTGTGTGTGTGTGTGTGTGTTTATCACAGCCTGATACTCAATCAACTGACAATATGTCACTAATGTTGCAGCAGCAGCAGCAGCGCAGTTGCAAAATCAGCCCAGGTCACATTTCCACACGGCTGCAGCCGGAGCGCTGCGTCGATGTGACGCGACCTCAGGTCCTCCGTCTGACGAGGTCTCACACGCCGAGGAGGAGGCGGCAGCGGCGACACAATCGCTGACAGGATGTTGTGTGTCGGTTAAAACTTGTGCCAAGACACCTGTTAACTTTGTAGAAGACGATCCGGTTTTTCTGCTCACACCTCTTTTTTCACAAAAGAACGTCCTGACAACATGTGGAAGACGTTTGCAGAGAGAATCAGAAGAAGAAGAAGAAAAAAAAAGGTTGATCAGACGTCAACACGTCAGAACTGAAACTTCTGGTACGTGTGATGTAAAACACCACAGTTAAACATTCATCACGTCTTAGGAAGAGGAAGAGGAGCGCGGTTGGAAAATACCTAACAATCTGCCACCGAATGATAACCCCCCCCTTTTCTCTCAGGTCTCGTTTCACCTGACTCATAACTGTACGTGTTGTAATTATAGTAAACAACAGGTTTCGAAGTCAGTCCTGGGCTTTAAGAGCCAGACAGCAGTGGATCAATGTTCATTAAACAGGTCATTTCAGTCACATTTACACAAGTTTATCAATATAAATGTTAATAGATCATCAATAATTGGTTTTGCAAATACATCAAAATGTAAATAACGTGGTCCAGGTGCATTATGGGAGATTTATGCGGGTGTAATACTAAGGTGTATTTAACCAGAGATGAGGTGAGGCAGAGAGTCTGTAAACACACAGCAGGGACACTCAGCTGTCTGCTAAGGGTGTGGGACGTTCACGGAGCTCGTCAGACCGGGTTCCTGGAGGATGTGCTGTGCTCCTCAGCACCGACAGAGGGGACTCGGGTGACGGTGTCCATCTCCACCTCTCACAAAAGGGTCAGCTATCAACCACCTGCTACCTGCCGTATCACCTGTCGTTGTAGCCTGCAGCCAATGTGGGCTTTAAAGTACAACATGGTTCAGGATCAGGCTGGTGAGACGTTCAAAGCACGTCGGGAAATAGCGAAAAAGGTGCAATATAACATGAATAAAACACATTTAGTGACCTGTACGGATAGATAGGGGGCTAAATAATACATGGAGGTTATGCAACTGTGGCGATAAGGAAGAAAACATGTCTTTAGGATTAAAAAAAACATGGGGGTGAGGTTGTTTATCCAGGCTACAGGTCACACACAGCCCTCGTCTGTTAACGTACTGCTTGTACGCATTGTTACCGCTAAGCTAACGTCGTCTGTTTTCCAGTCTAATCTACGGAAGCCGTTTTAAACACATGATCGTTTTTTGCCTTTTTTTTTTTTTTTTTTTTTTACACATTTGTCCCATGAAAGGTCGCGTGTCACGGCCCGACAACGACGAAGCACGAGCGGAGCTGTCAGCTGACGTCCACAGAAAACCCGACACATTAAAGGAGCTGTCCGCGCCCTGTTGTTCCCCTCCGCCTGCTGCTGCTGCTGCTGCTGCTAGCTTATGTTGCCAATCATTTCAACGGCTGCTAGCTTAGCATTGTCTCCGTAGAGCTACACCACAAAACCAGCTACTGTTTAATGATAGTTTCTGACTCGCTGTGATTAAAAAAACAAAAAATAAAGGTGTTTTACAGTGGGGATGTTTGATGTTAAACTCACTATTCAGGATTCATGGTTTCACTCTGGATGTTTTTCCGTCGGTGACTTGACTCTTCCTTCCTACTCCGGCAAAGAAAAAAAAAAAAAAAAAAAAAAAAAGCAAAAGCTCCGGTGATCCGAGGCACTTAAATGGCTGCTGTACCGTCTCCGTTACCGTCCCCTGTTCGCTCCTCCGTGTTCGGCCTGGCTCATATATCCTCGGTTCTTGCGGACATATCCCTGTTTTGCCCGGTTAAGGTGGTAATTAACTGCTTTTTCTCAGCTCCTCACTGTCCGTTGCTAGCGAGTGGTTTAAGATGGCCGCGCAGGTGCGGAAGTGACGTAGCGTAACGTGTCCCTATTGAAAAACAACTGAGGGCCTTCATGGGATTTGTAGTTTATTAGAGAAATTACGCTAAACAGTCGATAGAAGCACAAAAAGTATTTATTCGTGTAGTTGTTAGGCCCGAGTGAAACAGCTAATACTGACCTGATCAAGATTAACTAAGTATTTAATCTAAAATCCCATGTTAAAGCCTTAAAATCGTGTCTCATGACACTCCTGGGATTTGTAGTTCATTATAGAAATCAGGCTAAACAGACAGCAAAAGGACAAAAAAAACGTCTATTCGTGTTTTTTTTTTTTTTTTTTTGAACTGATTGACAAAAGTAACATTGACATGATCAATATAAATAAAGCTACTGATGCCCGTGTCCACCAGGAGACACTGTGTCCCAGTCAACTTAAGTTATGAAATACTACGCTCTGACAGTTTCACAATAATGTCACTTCTTCTTGTTTGATATATTGTCGACTCACCATTTAATCACTTGAATATCAGATTCAATATGATGATCTGCAATTCTTGATGATTCAGTTTCCTGTGTGTTATTAACTAACCCATCCACAATGTCCTCAGTCATAAAAACAGATTTATTTTCCTTGAAAGTGCAAAACAAGCTAAAACAAGAACATTTATATTTCAGGCTTAAATGTGCAAAACAGTTGGCAAAAAAAAAAAAAAATACAATCCACATTTTCAGCAAACACAAACTGGCCCCAGATCAGTGTCATCACCTGAGTCACTGCAGTCCAGTAAATTACAATGAGTCCATATTGATCGTTGCTGTTTCACAAGTAATGACACAGTGGTGACCAAAGGTGGTTCACACTGCATGAAATACACAACTTACAGGTCACATTTGTGTGCAGACACTTTACATCTCATACAGCTCTGACTGAACCACGTAAAAGCTTCCTCACACTTGTATCTTTTCTAGTAACACACCATCTCTGGTAAAACATATAAAACTCTGATATATTTACAATATTGAAGGTGCAAAGTCAAGAAAAAATGCTCGAGTTTCTGTTGCTTAATTTTCAGATTCAGAGTCAAGAGGAAGCTAGAAAGCAACCCTGAGTAGTTTACACACATATGTAACGTCTCCATGTCCTTTCAGGTACAGCGCACGAGACGTCCACTTTGGTACAGCGTTACACCGAATCATCATCATCATCGTCCGTCTTCACTGCTGAGCCGGCGATATACTTCAGATATCCGTCCTCCTCTTCCTCCACATCCTCCACTCTGGCTGCAGCGACAGCCACGGGATTGGGCAGGTAGAGATTTTCCCCTTTCCCCCCAGAGTTTTCAGTCTGTGGCTCAGGACAGGCAGCAGCAGCAGCAGCAGCAACCTCCAGGCCCTGGTTGATGTAGCTGGCCTCCTGGCTGGCCTCCAGGACCGGCAGCTCTGACAGAAGACCTTTCAGCTTCTCACCCAGTTCCTCAAAGCCAGGCCTCCGGTTGGGCTCCTTATTCCAGCAGCTCTGCATGACTTCATAACTGTGGGGTGAGATGGAGGCAGGGCTCAGTATATGTAATTATAAATACTGTAGTGCACTGTGTGAAAAATCGCTCTGAAACCTTTCATATTGATTTTGTATCAAACCTCCACAGGCGCCGAACAACAATGTACAAATGACCTAAAGAATCTGGGACTGGCCCCGTGTTTAAGTAGCATCTTATAACAGCGCTCCCCTGCCTGATCTGTTCAGGTTTAGAAAAGTACTAGACTCACAGTTTCTCGTCACAGTCCTCAGGGGGTTTGAGTTGAAATCCAGACCGCAGGAGGTCCAGAAGCTCGTGGTTGTGGACTCCGGGGTAAGGAGTCCTCCCTCGGGACACAATCTCCCACATGGTCACACCGAATGACCACTAAGAGGACACAAAATCACAAATCATAAGTTCGGTAAAAATGTTGAATCTCTCATTTCAAAGACGTTCGTCACGTAAAACCAGGAGCCTGAACTCACCACGTCACTTTTGGTGGTGTACACAGACTCAGACAGACTCTCCATGGCGAGCCACTTGACCGGCACACGGATAGCCACTCTCTGACGATAGTAATTGCTGCTGTAGATTTTCTTAGACAGGCCAAAGTCAGCCACACACACCCTAAGGTCATCACCCAGCCTGTGGATATATAAGAAACAGTGCATTAGCATGATGAGCACAGGTACAGCTCTGCCACAGTCGCCCCCCTGAGCCGCTCAGCCTGTGTCACTGCTTCCTTTTAAGACTCAAAACCATGGTTGAATACCAATAACTGAGGACAGAGACGCAGTCAGAGAGGAACAAGGACGCCTTGATGTGCAGCTCCTCCTGCTCTAATGACTTTGCCTTCCCCTCAGTCTCGCCCTCTGGTGGACTCACATGCAGTTGCGTGCAGCCAAGTCCCTGTGCAGAAACCCCTTCGAGCTCAGGTAGCTCATCCCTGCAGCAATGTCGATCATGAAGCGCAGGAGACTCTGATGAGGAACAAACTGGAGGACAGGAGAGAGGACAGTGTGTTATTGTTAATGTTTCTTCTGGATTTGTGAGCATGTAATCGTGCAGCACGGTGTGAGGATCGTTTTATCTGTGCTACACCCCCTGGCAGTGATGCCACAAGACTGGGAGCTGAAGGTCAACTTGGGGGGCATCTGAAGTTCCTAGAAATTGCAGCCAACTCTCCATCTCACATCTCCTCACATCTCCATCCAGATCATTATCTCAGAACATCTCGTTCCTTTGGAGGACCACATGGTACAAAGTTCCCATTGAGGCACTTTAAAACCAACCTCAACAACAGATCAGCTTTAAGCAGTACGATGTCATCACTGCTCACCATGATCAACAACATCTACGCATGTTTTGGAGAACCTGGCTAAGTCTGAGAAGTTGCAGGGCATTGATAACACCCCGGATACTGAGATTGTTCCACAGTCCAACCATCAGGAGCAGGAGACCCACGTCCTTATGGACCTCGGATCAACATGCTGAGTTAATGTTACTGTATTTCCAGCCCTTACAGAGAAAGCAAAACGAGGAGGTTCGATGACCACGTCTGGACCATGTAACTCAGCTGGTGCACCTGAGCGAATGTCAGGGTTACAGTCCTCTGTGATGCCAGTGTCATAGTTTGTATCTGTGTGTGTAATAATGTGCAGTAACAGGTTGTACGTGGATGCGCTGACTGTATCTCACCATAGGAATATCACCATAGCGGGTGGCAATGAGGAAGCGGCGCAGGTCTCCATGCTTCATGTAGGGCAGGATGACCAGAGGGATGGGAAGAGGAGAGTCCTGCTCCCTCTGTAGAGTGACCCCTGCAGGACAAACACAAACTCACGTCCTTCATAAAGCTCAAACAGATGTTCGCAGGTACAGGAACCTTCACAGGCCCTTGTTAGTGGTAACTTCGAAGGATTAATGGATGTTGTTTGAGGTAGGCTCAATGTATCTGCCAATCTATCTCCTAACCCTCAGCTCCAGTCCTAACCTTTGGACAAGAGGCCTCAACATGAAGATGACAGAACGTACCGAGAAGTTTGACCACATTTTCGTGATCAAAGTTCTTCATGGTTTCCGCCTCGGTCAAGAACTCATGCAAGTCTTCCTCACGGTGGAGTCCAACTGGGTGCAGATGACAGAAAAATTACAGACATAACAAACCAAATTCTGACCCACAACATGGTCTTGTTTCATTTTGTACCAACCTCTCATTGTTTTCACAGCCACTTTAATGTCCATGCCTTCTTCTGGTGTAAAAACCCCCTCATAGACGGAGCCAAACTCTCCTGGAGAACAGGGAAAACAATTGAAGGATATGACTCACCGGCCCTATGTATCATTAAAAAACATCTACTCATTCGTTCTTCAAAGATTTCTACTTCTGAGGGAAGTTTCAGACGTTTCACTTTCTGTTTCTTGGTGGTTATGCAGTTGGTTTGGTTTGTCAATGTTCAGAACCAGGTTCAGTGAACCCACCTTTGCCGAGCTCCTTGCCCAGGGTCAGTTGGTTTCTCTCCACCAGGACCTCCTTCAGACTGGCCAGCAGCCGGTCACTGAGCCCCTCCAACATCCGGGCCACTCCCTCCTCAGCTGAAGCACAAATCAAAGGACTCATTGGTAAATATCCTCCGAATATGACAGGAAGATGCAAAGATGACAACTCAGTGGTAAACTCATGTGGCATTAGTTGGTCAACTTCAAACTAAATAAACTTAAAACACAGATATCTGTTGTACCGTCATACATTGGCTTCCTGACGTCCAGTCCTTGTTGTGTAGCTGCTAGCTTAGCGATGCTGACTCTTTGTGACATCACAACCTTACAGAAGTCCTGACGGCTCATTTGAAGGCTTATTTTCACAGCACTGACCCGTAACCACACCACTTACCTTCGTCCTGCTGTGGTGCAGACACCACGGCCACTGGACGTCGGTAGGAAATTTCAGGATCTACTGGGAGAAGCTCCACAAAGTCATGTTGTAACCTGCAGGAAAATGATCATCTTCAATATTATGAAAAGTAGGATTGTCATTAAACGATGAGGGCTGAGAAACAGAGGATGTTTTACCGGACTTTATTTTGACGCCGCAGACACATGGCTGCGGGGATGGCGGCTATGAGCACCAGAATACCAAATAAAACACCGACTGTGATCCAAATGGGGAGACGCTTCTGCTGCTGAGGAGCTGGTGTTTCCTCCTTTAAGATGTTGGAGGCTGTGGTCACTGGGATCAACACAGGAGGTTCTCTCCCTGGAAGACACAAGTGATTCATGTGGCTCAGAAACAGAAACAGTTATCCTCCATTTACTCCTCTTTATTTAACCCCTTAACACCCACGGGGCCACCCAGGACCTGGTAGGACCCACAGGCCATAAACATAAACAGGTGAGCTATATAAATAGGACAAGTAGTGTAAAAACCGTACATCTGTGAATGGTCACAGTGGCAGTGGATGCCTGCGGCGCCCCCTGCAGGCTGGAGATATCGTTCAGGGCTTGAACTGACAGCCTGTAGCCACACTGTGGGTTCACACCCGTGATGCCAACCGAGGTGTTGGTTAATCCCGATGCACTGGGAAGGACCATCACGCTGTCCTCACACGCCTCCCAAGGACCGCCGGCCTCCACTTGTCTCTCACACTTGACCTGATACATCACTTCCTGTCTGCCTCCTTGGTCCAGAGGAGGATCCCATGTCAGAGTTAGCACTGAGTCATTACGGTGGTGGGCGGTGAGGGTCACAGGAGCAGAGGGCGGCTCTGGGTCAGAAGAGGGAGGAAACAAGTACAAGACAAGTCAAGTACAAGAGATAAACCTGTACAGAAATGTAACATGTGACTTTATATCAAAGATATTGATTAATATATCAAGTCCATGTCCCACATAGGGACTTGAATGTCTAATCTAATAAGATGTCTTTTATAAAACTAGTGGGATGACACTTGTTGATTCCCAGTAAACCCAGTTAGTGTCTTACTGGTGCAGCCGCGGTCGTCAGGTTCAGTTGGCAGGCGGCTGAAGCCCTGCAGACAGTCGCACCTCTCTGATCCCTCCCCGTGCGTCCTGGTGTTCGCTGGGCACAGTCGGCACCTTTCGCTGTCATTGGCCGGTTTGTAGTGACCCATCCTACAGGCTGGTGGTGAAAGAGAAACAGTCACTGCTGCTGTCACACCACTGATCCTGGAGCTGTAAGAACAAGGTTGTGCTGGAAACGGATCACAGCTGTTTTAAGGTTAGAGGGAGGACGTACAGGAAGGAAAAGGAAATCTACTATATAGGTTTCATATGACATATGTGTTTTTACTATATATCCAATCAAACTTACTTTTATTCTTTGGCTTTTAACTCAGCATGAGAGTTGTGTGACCTCTGTTCTCGTTTGTCTTTTATCCTCAACTTAGACCGAGACAAGTAAAAATGTAGTCGATTCTGAGACAAGACCAAGACCCTGACCACCTCTCAGGCCCCGAACCCAGTTTCCTTCAATATATGCACATATATTGCGTTTGTGAATGGGCTGAATTGCATCATAGAGTTCCAGTACAACTGGGGTCCAGTAACTGATACTGGACTTCAGATCCTGATCCAGATCAATAATCAATATCCCAAAAAGAAAAGTCACCAGGTCACCTTTTCCACTGGCTTTGACACTGACATGAAACGGGAGGTGCCATCTGTGCTGAGTAATGCGCAGGAAACATCAAAAAATATCATAAAAGGAAGGAAATGAATTATAGGAAAGAGGAAGTGAAAGTCGTGGCTCATTATGCACTGTTGAAGAAGACAGGCATTGGACTGGTATTCTGAGAAGTGCGACGTCAAAGACACCGTCAGCCCTTTCATGACTCATGCTGTGAGGTCACAGTGACCTTTGACCCCGAAAAGTCCAAGTGTTTTTATGTTTTGAAACTGAAGATGATTTTCTATCATTACGTGATGGACAATAAAGTTTTTTGAATTGAACTAAATTGAATGTCGACTGACAAAACTAAATCATAACACCTGTGAAAAATTTACGGAAGACGATCGGAGCCACGTGAAAAAAATGATTTGTGATCAGTTTGTGAATCTTAAGGATTTTTAAATAAAAGATTAAAATCAGATTCATTGTCACAAATATAAACTTAAAGTCATTTTAGTACATAAACAGTGTGATATGAAAGATCAATTGAACATGTAATAACTAATAACTGGTCCATACCTTGACAGGTGTCACCCACGACTTCATGCCCAGGCCGACAGGTGCAGGCCCCCTGCAGTGGCCCCCACTCTCCCTCCAGAGTACACTCTCTACGTGGTGGAGAAACCTCCACAGCTCCCTTCACACAGGAGCCGGCCCGAGGGCCCGACCCAGCCCCTGTTCTCCCAAACGTGACCAGGTGATCGACGACATCAGGACACCTCCTGTAGTAAACTCTGATGGAGCTCACGAGCACACAGGCCCCTGAGTAGGAGAAGGCGAGCTGGAAGCCCCCACGGCTGACGGGGCCCAGGCTCAGGGCCTGGCTGACGTTCACGTAGGGGGTCATCTGGTCTGTATCGGTTGCATCAGGGAACGGCCTGGATGTCTGCAGCTCCACATCGTCCCCCTCCTGAAACTTTGTGATGGGTGTGTTTGTGTCGTAGAGGTGAACTCGCAGTGGGAGGAGCTCTCCATGCAGCTCTTCTTGTTGGGCAAACTTGACGTCCATCAGCAGATGACGGACGTCATTCAGCTCCTTCCATGGGCTCAAGATACTTCTGTCGATTCTTTTTCGACAAGCTTGAAGCACAGGAATCGCACTCTTTGTCCCGAATTTAATGTTGACCTCGTCCCACTGCAGAGAGAGAGAGACATGTCAATAAAAATCTTACAACATATAATATAATATAATATAATATAATATAATATAATATAATATAATATAATATAATATAATATAATTACTTCTTTGCGTGGGGAGGAGGTCCATCCATCTCGTCTCTGGTCGGAGCTGAAAATCTCCACTACAGACGGGAGATAAGATAAAGTCAGAGTCACAGTCGTTCTGCTGAGTCATCCTAAACACCGTGGACTTCCTGTTCCAGATGTTTTCCCCTGCCTCACACTGAGCATATACACACACTCTATAAATAAAAGCTGTATTATAATGAAAGTATGAAGCTGCTCCTCACTCCCAAATGCCTTCATCTATCTTCTCTTCATCAGGGCGGCACCTTGGGTCGTTTCCTCTTTCTTGAAAGAAACAGGAAGTGCAGGCTCATTATCACCACCCTGACAATGTTCACCAAAAGTCAATATTTACAAATTTTGTTCCAGAAGCTGAGCTTGTGGATGAGAACAACAGTTTGTCTGGTATTTATGGAGATTTGGGTTTATCTTTTTCACTCTCTTTTCTTGCAGTGTTAAATCTGTATTTGAATTGCACATGGTGTCCCACAAGGCTCAGTCCTGGGTCCTCTTCTGTTTACTTTTTATATTATTATCACATCTATTCATCCATTCGATAAATGGATCGTTCCACAAAAAATGTTGACATTTTTATCTCTTTGACAATATATACGTTTTGCTTAAATATCCGTGAATTTCCTTTATCTTTATATCTATAATATCAACATATGTCAATGGACTTTGGTGTCACGTAAAACGATTACACATATATGACATACATGTTTTTGGTTTATATGTGTGCATATATCATATATGAAAATTCAATATGTATAGTATATATTACATTTGCCTACAGGTCATTACATAGGACTTTAAAAACTAGTTGTAGATCTTTTATCTCAAACCATTAACTTCTGTTGGACAGTGTTTATCAATTGTACTAACAGAGTATTCGTTTGTTTGTTTGCTTGTTTTGAGTCTGGCTTACTCCACATTACTGGTTGATGATTTGTGATTTTATAATGAAAACATACTAGAATAATGGCATTGTTATTGGGGTAAACCTGAGCTGTGTGGTTTTTATTGTGATGGTTCTGGCTTCTCCCACGATGTTACATTTGCTCATCACAGTTTTATCAGCACATTCCTTCAATATGACTTTCACTGGGCTGGACCTCAGAGGGTAGGTTCAGTTACACTTACACATTTACATACATTAAATACACATATACAGACTTTTTTTTTTTTTAATCTTTGAATTAGAGCCACATTGAGTGGTCCTATCATTTCCTGAGCCACTTCCTCTTAACTGCTGGAATGAGCCTCAGGGTTTAGAAGCACTGTATCGTCACCGCAGCATCTTACTTTTTCTGACTTTATAATAACGACAACAACTTGTTTTTTCCCCCCATCCTGACATTAAAACACACGAACACTCACCTTCTTCTGCCTGAGTTCCCCACATACACAGTACGATCACAGAGGTCCAGATGAGCCACAGTTGACCGGTCCACACAGCCATAGTTCACAGCAGCTGGATCATAATCAACTACTACTGCTGCTGCTGCTGCTGCTCCTCCTATCTGAGCTGTCACTCAGCTGCTTGACTTTTCAGGAACGTCGTCATAAAAGTTGTGAAATGAGCCTCCTCCTCTGGAAAGCACGCCCCCACACACCCTCCAGACCTTCAGACCTGGAGATCTAAGTGTTGCTGCTACAATCAACAAACCAAGCTCGAGTCGTCCCCTGGAAGTTACATTTCTATTCAACAGCACAACAGTAAAACATTTCCTGCTGCTGCACAAACCTTTCCAAACCAAAGCACAGAAATAGGACATGAAAGTAACTTTACTGCATGTTGTTGCAATGAAATGTGATTAAAAATGTACAAAAGCCTGTAATGATTCAAATATGCCTGACTGTGACCAGGCGGCGCCTCGACTTCATCTGACCACAGCTAAGAGAAATGAAACGTAAATTTTGTTTGTTTTTTCAAGGGTTTAAAGAGGAAGGAGACAATTTAAAGAACAACTGTAGATAAAATGGTAATAACGTGTCACGCTACAATATTTTAGTCTGTATGAGCTGGTGCGAGCACTTCACAGGAATCTAATCTTTTCTGTCCATTATTGGGCAAGTTCACACTTTTCACACTTCCTCATTCTTTCTTTAGACTTGTTGACACCGAGGAATTTTTGCTGTCAACACTTTGCTTCTAATGTCAAAAGAATAAAAAGTTGCACTTACAGGGTTTCTGAAACCTTTTTTACACCTTGTTCATTCATTAGATTACTGACAGTCAAAATTGTGAAAAACATATAATAATAAAAGTGACTCATTAATAAATGATGTTGGGTTTTCTTTTCACAATAAAGCTCCTTTTATCAGCTACAAACCAGTCATTATTGAGGTTAATGAACAGAGCGTGATCTTGCTAAATACTGATCATAATGCAAACTGTGTTGTAACTTGTTGATGACTTATTGCAAGTGTTAACAGCTAATGATAACCTAATTATAAAGCTTTTGTAGATCTTATAAAACTGCTGCAGAAACAAACGGACACGTTCGCTGTTGTTTAACCTTCTGCAGAAAATGACTCTGTCAAAAGTCTGAATGAGTTTGCAGATGCAGTTTGTATCTTATCACGGACAAAAACACACACACAAATCATTTCCTGTTTCAGCAGATTTGGCTAAATCTAAACTTGTATGTAAGATTTCATCACCTCGCTGCAGAACAGGAGTTCAGCAAATAACTGATCGTTCAGTTCTCTCCCTAACGAGTTAACTCTGTTTTGTTTTGTGTTTTTAGAAACCTGGACTCTGAGGACACTTCCTCACACGTGTGCACCAGCAGTGATGCTGGAGAGGATGTTGTGTCAACATCTGGAGGCTCATTGAAACATCTGGTCCACAGACACGAAGGCTAGGAACCTTCAGCTTTGTTGGTACTGTGTTGCACCGGGGACAAATTTTAGGGAAACAACCTAGCATGCGTTGAGTCTCCAGATATATTTCACAGTGTGAATACAGACAAGCAGAAAGCGTAACCATGGCAATGCTAAAGAAACTGCAAACAGCTTATTCAGCTGCTTTTATTTCTGTCTATCCATCCATTTTTGCAACATTGTGACGTCACAGTGAAGTTGACCTTTGACCTCTTTATGTTATCAATACTTTTATAGACACTTGAGACATCACTGACCAAGAAGTGACCTTTGACCTTTCACTATCAACTTCTAATCAGTGAATCTGAATCTGAATTTCCTCCTATGGTGTGATAAGTAGATTTTTGGCGTAGACCAGAGGAAGTTCTGGTTTCCTGTTTATGTTCACCAATCTCCTGTTTCCTCATTCTCTTCCTCTTCTTCAGCCTAATCAGGTGACTCCAGATGTTCCGCAGCCAATCAGATCTCACCACGATCTAATCTCAGCTAATCAAGTTGTCCATTCAGCCCAAGGTCAACCAGATCTCCAGTTTCTCCTGTTCCTATCTTCTGACCATCTACCACCACCAGCACCACCAGCACCAGTGTCTAGACCCCGGTTGCTATGGTTACAACAACATCAGATGACCATGAAAATCTGCTGAGTTTGAAAACCACAGAGTCATGAGTCAGACATTTGTGGTTCTTCATTTCATTTCAATGGAAATAAAACACAATCGATTTAATCACTCACACACACACACACACACACACAGACGAGGTTTAGATGCGTTCAAATCTTTTATATTTGTAAAACTTTACAAATAGTGCAAATTTAACATGAGACCAGACGTGCAACACTCGAGCATCATCGATGGCATCATGAGAACTGCAAACTTTTACACACAAATAAAAACCAAAGGTGTCACTGTCCGTCACTGAAAACAGTCTGAAGTAGAAACTGATCAGTGCAAAGACAAGGAGGAGGTGACAAATGCCTAATCACTCTGAGCCAATTTTATTATTAGCCTATGTCCTGTTGATGCAGAGTTGGCTTTTATTTTGAAGGAACATTCACATCTTTACCTTTCACTTAAGAAAACTACATTTGTGTAACGTAAAAGTCTAAATAAATTACTTTTTTTTTTGTTTAATACTTAAAACTTCGGAGCGTTTATGGCGACAGAATAAATCCTGCACGTACAGCTTCCTGTTTCAAATGCTACGGTAACAAATGAAGGCTAAGAGCTTTGGTTAAAACACATTTTAAAACTTTAAATTAATTAAATAAGTTACTGATTTGGGAGGGGGAGGGGGGGTTTCCTTGCCCTTGCACCTTCTTGGCACCTGTGGTTAACCCCTTCACACCCAGCAGGCCCAGTGGGTGTCAAAGGGGTTAAACAACATCTCAAACACCTACAGAGGACTGACCTTCTATCTGCCCAAACAGACACATTTTCAGCATTTGAGAAAAGATAAAGCAAAACAACAACAACAAACACATCCGAACACATGTGCAGAGCGACGTGACCCACGTTCACTTCCAACGGACTCACCACACCCTGCTGTGAAGTAGGTAAGGCAACTCTGGTGACTAATCTCTTCTGCTTCAAAGTGTGTCGTGTCATCTGAGGTTGGGTCAACCTCAGCGACCTCAGCCACATCGTAACCTCACAGTGGTTTCGTCTTTTCCTTTTTTTGGAAGCCTAAACGTAACCGTTCAGATCATGGATTCTCCAGGAAACATTGGCACTACTATAGGTTTTTTGGTTTTTCAGCAGCTCCGATCCAAACGTGGAAGCACTGGTGTCAAATCTTCAAGAAGCTACAACAGTCAAAATCAATCTTTTTTGGCTCATATTGGTAAAAAAAAAAAACTGTCAACGATCAAACACACTTCACATTCACGACAGTCACTGAAACACAACACAGACACTGCAAAGCAAACAGTCCGACGCCTCCAGCAGCTCCTGAGCCTCCTCCGGGGGGGGGGGGGGGGGGTTTGGTACATGGATGATGTGTCGGAACCAACTTGATCACCTGAATCACCTTTGGTCATAAAATGCAGCCATGATGTTTTGTTTTTTTTTTTACGACACTCGAGAAGGAAAACAAAACAAAAACACACACACTCATGTCTCTGACTCTCAGACTCTCAGTTCCTGTCTGTTAAACCGATACTGACTTTAAAAAAAACAAAAAACAGTCAGTCCAATCAGGAGACATCACTGTCCCATCACTGGTTCTGTCTTGACCCACTTCCTGTCAGATCGGCCACCCAGACACTACGCGGCGTCGACAGGTCGACACGATCACTGCATGACACACTTCTCCTTCTGCTGTTTGGCGTACTTCCTCCTACGCTGCTCCAGACCTCGCTCCAGACGCTCGTCCTCCTCCAGAGCTCTGAGGACGAGGACAGAGGACAGAGTGATGCAACCGTATATCAACTTTAAGGGAATACATCATCATCATACTCATCCTGTGGCTGTATAAAGACACATTTCTACATGGTGTAACATGATGTGACCATATATGTGAACAAGATATTGATCATTTATTTACACAAGTTTATTTGAACAACTCATATGTTTCCAGTTCTACATTTATTTGTACTTTTTTAATCAGTTTCTCATTAATATTAATCAACATATTATTATATTTATTATATTTTATAGTCATTGATCATGACTGGTGTCTTGTCATTTGACTTCTCAGGAGTAAAGAAGTGAGCCAATCAACATGCAGCAAGATCCAATAATCCTGCTCATTGGCTGTTTTTAATTTTATACAAATATATTTGCCTGAGTATTTAAATAAAGTTCCACCAATATATGTATTGTAATCTATAATGTCATTAAAAAAACACTCCTTCTGCACCAATTGTCATGTGATGAGATTTGCACTTTGCTTCCATCTAGTGGTTGAACAAAGGAAAGGCAGCTTTGCATGCTGGGATGTGTGCACATGGTCCAACGCTAATGAAGCCAGCAACAGATACAGGCCTCACAGTGAGTGTGTCTCACCCTCTCTCTTGAGCATCGATGTTGTGCACCAGTTCGTCTCTCTGGTTCACCAGTGACACCAGTTCCTGAAGCAGCAGCTGCTCCCTGTGTTTATGGGCCTGACTCTTCTGCCACTCTGCAGCACAAACACACACAACAGCAACAGAGGAGAGAGGTACATGTGTCAGTTACGTCATACAGGAGTGAAAATGAATTGATTGGTTCAGTGGTTTTGTTGTTGTCATTGTAACTGGAGAGTTGGGGAGTTAGAGGTGAAGTTTTACCTTCGATCGCCATCATGTCTCTCAGCTCTTTGTTTAACAACTCAAATCTTCTTTCCAGGTCTTGTTCTTCCAACCTGTCCGTCACAACAGATGCATTAGAGGATGACACATCAACTGAAGTCCAAGTCATTCAGGTGTTTTTTGCTAAATCTTATTTAGCTAAACCTTTGTGTGTGGTGGAGGTCTTACAGCAGCTGCAGATGATCCTGCCTCCTGATCAGAGCGTTCTTCTTGTTGACTAACGTGAACCACTCCTGGATCAACCTCTCCTCCTCCGCCTTGTCGCTGCCTGTCAGAGGGAATCACATGGCTGAATTAGCTTGCTTCTTAAAAGAAAATCCACCTGCGGCCACGAACGTCTTCACTGAGATCCACGACGTCCAGCAGGATTTATTCAGTATCTCACCTGTTTCCATCAGCTGTCTGAGTTTCCTCTCCACCACACCTGCTCTGTTGTCGATGTGATTTTGTTCGGCATCCAAGGCCTCCATCTGACTCAGGACGTACTGACTCTGGTCCTGGATACAATATCACACAAGACAAATAATTTTTTTTGAAATGTTCACAGGAAAAGCATAGTTTGAAATCTGGACTCAATCCAGAGGCAGGGATTGAACCGTACAATGACACACATTGTTGTGAACTGACCTGGCCTTCTGGTCTTCCCTCCTCTACCACGGCCTCTGTTCTCTCTGCAAGATAAAATTTAAACAAAACATATGTATAGACTGCTTAACATCACATAACTCAACAAGTTGGATCATTTCAAATCATCAAGTCCAAATTAAAAAGCCTGAAAAAAGTCAGGATTTCAATTAAAATCAAGAACCCACCACTTTCGGACTTCCTGCGGCTAACTACACTCTGTTCTTGGCCTGCAATGACCTGCAAACACAAAACAGTTTCTTATGTATCACAGATAAAAGTGAAGAGAATAATGAGGTTAAATGGTTAAAGTCAATAAGGCATCATATTACAGATATGTCTTCATCCACTGATCCACTCCTCCTCTGTGACCTTCGTTTCTTCACCAGATCAGCATCTTTGACATGAGAGAAGCCTTTTGATAGCAGACTGGTCCTTGGTGGTGCAACGGGAGACTGAGCTGCCCCTGCCCCAGCACCCTGCAACCGTTTAGTTCTGGGAGGTGGGACCACATCCCTACTGGTTTTACTGTCCTTCTCTGCAGAGGTTGCAGTGCCGTTCGTCTCCAGACTGATACCCTCCTCCTGGAGCCGCTGGGCACAGTATCGAACAGTGGCCTCTGGGTCCTCCGGACTGTCCCGCTCTCCTGCTACCGCATAGCTGGACTCGCTGCTGTCCTTGTCTATGTGGAGCACACTGAGCTGCTGGCCTGTGAAATGGGTGCGGATCTGGTTGAGGTAAGTCATGACGATGAGGCGGTCAGGCACTGCCAGCATGACCATGTCCGAGGGCTCCATCAGCCTGGAAATGCCAAGATCTGCAAAGCCGTCAAAAGCCTGTAATATGAAGAAAAACAGATGGAAGGATGATATTAGGACTTAGAATCAAAGAGATGAAAAAAAAACAATGGATAACTCATCATCAATCACCTTTTTGTTGTTGTGTTTGATGTCGTACGGGTCCAGCATTTCATAATTACTATAAAAGAGAAAAAGAAGATAAGATGAACACACCACACATTGTACAGAGTAAGAGCAGCTTTTTCAATTGTTCCTTACATCTTTTCTGGATGGAAATGGTGTAATATGGCGCAGAAGGCCAGGCCGTTCCTCCAAGAGGTGCTGAAGTTGGTGATCTTTACTCCCTTGTGACTCTGGGTGACCTCTTGACACCACTCCAGCAGAGACTGGCTGGACTCCACTAAGGTTGGACTGGACTTTGAGCTCTAAAACACAATACAGACATTTACTAACTTGATCTTCCTGCCTATTTTGGTGCAAAGCAGTTCAAGCCATTTTATCAATTGCGTGACGACAAGCTTAAACATACCTCAGGAGAAGCTGCCCCATCTGGAAGTCCTTTTTGCTCTTGTTCACGAGTTTCATGAGGGCCAGAAGCACTCAAACGCTTCTTGCCAGGAGTCCCAGGTACAGGCTCACCTGAAGAAACTTCTGCTCCCTCCGTTTGTCTGAAAGACATGAATGAGCAAAGCAAACTGTTTGAAAGATTCTGAAGTCAATTTGCTCATGAGGTGACATACAGAGATGGTATGAATGAGGATGAAGCAAAACATACAGATATCTCAATTATAAATGCAACCCTATTCCTTAGAGTATACTGACTCATCTTACCTTTCATCCTCTAAACAACCAGCAGCTACATCTACAGACACAAAGCCAAAGTCCAACTCTTCATCCCTCATCTCCCTCTTTGAGGTTATTTCCACTGGTTCACTGTCTTTATCATCCTCTACATGAAGCCAGTCTTCCTGAGAGGATGCAACAGTGGAAGCAAGGCACTTATCAACCTCTGCTCCCAGGACTTTTTCAATGTCCTCCTGGTTGGGTATAGTGTGTGTAACCTTCTCTGAGTCATCGGAAACAACAGGTTTATCTGTAAAAGTCCAGCCTTCAATGATTTCATCCTCTGCTTTCTCGGTAGCTTCCACAGAAGCAGGTCGAGGAAAGTGGTCTTCTTGCATTGCTGCTAACACTTCGTTTTCCAGCTCTGATGTAACATTTTCACCTTGGATTGTGACAAAACCTCCTTCTGAGATCACACTTGAATCAAGTGATACTGGCCCCTCCTTTGTTTCCTTGCTTGTGTCAGATGTGTCCTCTGATGTTCTCTGAGATGATTCAATTTCCACTGAGAGTAAACTGTCCACAGGAGGTGTGCCATCTGAATAGGTCGCACTGAGACGTTTCTTTGGCCGAGGCATTGGAAGAGGTAAGCTTGACTGTTCGTTCTGTTGGACTGTTTCATAACCGATTGAATCAGTTGCTATTACAGTGTCATCTGGGAAGGAGTCACTGAGACGTTTCTTTACCCTTGGTTTCGGTACAGGCAAACTTGAGGGATCAGGGGTCTTCTGTGAAGTACCACCATCCTGTACTTGTCCACTGCACTCAATGGTCAATCTGCTTCTCCTCAACCGTACACCAGCCACTTCCTCTGCAGATGTGGACGGTTGAGTGACCAGAGAGGGGTCTTTGTTTTCTTCTGTTGTTGGGGAAATAGTTGAGGGAACCTCCGGCTTTGCTTCCTGGGCCTCCTCTCCATGGGAAGTCTCACATGTTTTCTCTGTGGCTGTAAAATCATCTTGGAAGGAACCACTGAAACGTTTCTTTGCACGAGGTCTTGGGACAGGAAGAGTTGTTTGTTTGTCCCTCTTCAAATCTGCTATCTCTGGTGGGTTTTCTGAGTTCTGAGAAGATGAGATCTTGGCTGTATCGACAGCTGTGTGGTCGGGTATCTTTGACTGCTTTATGTCTTCTATATCACCTGGTGTAGTGTCACTGTCAACAATTTTGTGAGGTTTGCTTGAAGGTACTTTCTTGCTACGTTGTGGAAGACGTATCCTCCTGATGATTGACAGAGGAGCAGTCTCCGGCTCTGTCTTTGGGGTGATGTTTTCAATTTCCTTTGTTTCCAATGGAGGAATTAAGGGAGAAATAAATTGGTCATAAGTATTAATGTCTTTCTTTGGTGCTTCCTGGTCACTATGGTCTTGTTCTGTGGTCTTTGTCTGTAGAGAAGTGATCCCAACAAAATCTCTTTCTAGCGAGTGTTGTTTGGTTTCCTCAGGTTGTGAAGGGATCATTTCAGTGGTTGTTTTACTGGGTTCCTCAATGTTCTGTAAAGATTCAAGACCACCTGAGATATCAGAGCTTCTCTCACCACCAAGACCAGGATGAGATGTTTCCAAAGCAGAACTAATTTGGGCTTCCAAATCTTGTTGGTCATTAGCTATCTTCTCTCTTGTGGTACTGTCTTTTTTCCTCAGGGGTTTGCAAGGGGCAAACTCTCTCTGGGGTTTCTCTGGGGTTTCAGGTGGCAAGCTACCATCTCTTCTTTTTATACGAGGAGGAGGAGTGACATTCACGGGTATTTGAACAGATTCTGCTTGCCCCTCTTGTGCATGTTCACCATTGGATGGTGGTAATTGAGCACCAACACTTTCTTGGTCATGACCATTCTGTGTTATGCTCAGAGGGATGCCATTGTCTTCTTTATTTATGCTCAAAGATGAGGCATCAGCTGGTTGTGTGGGAACTGTCTCACCCATGGAAGCTTTCCTTAGAGACTGGACTGGAAGATCTTCAGTAAGGAGCTTGGCAGACAAAGCATCAGGTTTTTGTTTGCGCTCTGGTGTTAAACTATCCTTCCTTCTGACAGGTCGTACCGGAGCTAAATTCTTTTCTTGATTAGATCCTTTCTGTTGAGGTTCTGGCACTTTTCTCTTTGGCCTTCTGCCTCTCTGAGGAACAGCAATATCAGCTTCTGGTCCATCTGCACTTCTGGTTTGATCATCTGAAGGTTTGTCTAAAAGTACCTCCCTATGTCCGTTTGCATCTGCGAATGATTCATTTGATGTGGGCTGTGGGGAAGTGGTAGAAATTTCCTCCATGCTTGTTTGTTTGGGGCTTAAGGAAAAGAAAGGAACAACTTCAGAATTTGCCGTTCTTGACTTGGTCATACAATAGTGCCATGCACTCTATCTCCAATCAACTATTAATCTGCTTGACTTAAAAAGCACCAATCTTGTTACAGTGTAAGACATTTCAATATTCTGCTTTATTTTCATGCGCACTATTATTACAACAATACAGCAGCACATGACGGACAAAAAGACAACTGTTACCTTATACAACACCTATAGGCATCGCTGCATAAAAAGCAACATTGCTATTCCCCATCACAAGGCCAATCCTTAAATTTATTGCAAAAAGCTGACCAACACAATTCCCTGAGTAGTAAGTGCTCGTAAGCAGAACAAGAGACGATGTTATCACCAGAAATGCAGGACATAAATACTGTCACACCGTGCAACCAAGGTTGGTCATAGTCCACCAGAACTCACCCTTTATCCAGCTGTGAGGAAGATGACACATTTCTAACCTCATCCTGTTCTGCCCCAGTCTCGTCTCTTGCTAACAAACTTTCTGTTTGAGCAGAGTCCTGCCCTGTGTGAGATCTCTCTTTTTTCCATTTATCAAGAGTGGCCTCTTGTTCCTCTACTTGTTCACCCTCTTCTTTTGATATTTCAGTGATATCTGCTTCCGTCAATGGCGGCCATTTCTTCATGCTCGCACAAACTAAAAACCCATCATCACTGTCTGTTGTTGGTGATGGAGACACTGAGCGACCATCTACCAAGTTCCACATGTAAGGTTCAACACTTGTTGGATATTCAACAGTTTGTTCATTGTGACTGTCTTCAATTTGACCCTCTGTCGTCTGTAGTGGAGTAGTGTTGTCTGCGAAATGTAGAAAAAACTCATCTGAAGGGCTCACTCGCTTCTCCATTAGGTCCTTGTAGGAGATAGTCTCGGGTTCATGATCCACCCCAGATAGAGCAGAGCTAGATGGCCCCAATATGGATGCTACTGTTTCATAACTGTGAGAAATGGATATTGGAGTGTGTGAGTGACACCTGGAACCATGCAAAAACAATGGTTTCAATAAACATGCATCTAATTCAAGAAACAACTCAGCACTGAAATGAATCCAATGCAAAAGCAGTCCAATTTTACCTTTGGATCTAACTAACAACGGGCGAGAATATACTCTCAGAAGAAAAAGAAGACAATCCTTAAGGTTTTTATAACATGCTCTCAATTTTAATCAATTAGATTAAAATAGAAATAAGACCCAAATCCATACAAACACATTTCATGAGAATATTATTGAAGTCTGAACTCTGTGAGTACAAAAACTTTTTTTTTTTTTTTCAAAATCCATGTCATTTTAATTGATGCACACCATATAGCATGCTAGACACCACTTGTTTCCATTCGTCTTACACTTACCCTTTATGGAAAACACCCACAATAGCCTTTACTAATCCTGAGGACTCTTCTTCCTTTGCTGGCAAGGAGACTTCTGCCTGCTTTTCTGTTACTGTTCCCTCTGCCTCCAATACTTCCCAGCCCAAGACTCTCAAGGGCTCTGAGGTGTCCAGTGGTTTCTTCACTGTTTGGATCTCCTCTGCTGCTATTCTCTCTACTTGTGATTGGCTGGGGACCCAAATATAGTGGATTTTAAGGCATGATCTGCACACCTCAAGCACCAATTCAAAATGGTGTTAATTTACAGTCTTCACAGAGATGCTGAAATTTTCCATGCACTGAGTTATCAGTTTATTTAAGCTACCATTTATTAGTCCAAGCAGTCCCTGTAAAGCAAGCACTAAATAGGCTCCTTTCACAGCAAACAATCCAAAAGCACTAGGCTCTTCAACTTACCCATCCTCTACAGAGAGGTCTACATTTTGCTTTGCTTCGCCTTTGAATTTCTCCACTGTCATAAAAACAAACATAATAAAAATACGAAAAGATACAAGACAAAGAGAGACGAAATGTGGCCTTGGTGTTAACGATGTAAATCTCACCATTCACAAGTTCTGTACTGGAACTTCTGACAGCAGTACAAGGAATACCAGGGTTTTGTTCTTCATTGAGAATTGAGTGCATATGAGGCAATTCCTGTGATGTGTGCTTTACAGCAGAAGGTACTGTTGGAGTGGCCAATGTTTCTTTCTCTGTTGGATTCAATTGCAAAATGCTGGGGAAACCAGGAAGCTGAGTCAAATGTGGACACGATGGAGCCATTGCTACCATGCACTTCATTTCATCTTGTTCATGTTTCTGTTTTGCTGGAACTGTTGCAATAACACAACGCCTCTCATTGTGCAGCTTATCAAACAAGGACTTGCTCTGTCTAGTTTGTATTCTCACATGTTCAAAGCTAAGCATCCGTGCTGATGGAAAACCTGGAACACATGAAACACATGGAGCAGATGTGTATAAGCTGACCATGTTTGGTGGTCTGTTTACAACCTGAGCAGAAGGAAAACCACGTACTCTGGCCTCTTTTGGGCAGGTTGTCACTAATGTCACCATGCCTTTAATGTTGTCATGATATAGCCGGTCTTGTCCAGCAAGTTCCATTATCATGTCTGTCCTCTTTGTCTGTGGCTTTATCAGAATGGGTTTTATTTCACTTAGCCACTCTGTGTTTGTGACTGTAGTCAGTGATGCAAATCCTTTGAGACTTGAAACTTTGCAGCAGCAAGGTACACAACTTAACATATTGGGTTTAAACTTGGACTTGGTTTGAGGCGCAGAGGGAAACCCAGGAATCCTGGATGCTTCTGGGCAAGATGGTGCTAAGGCCAGCATCATCTTTGCCATTTCTCCATCTTGATTTGGGATGTGTATTGCAAACTCTGTCTTCTTATGAACCCTGTCACACAAAATGTGTAGATCAAGCCACTGGAATTTTGAGGCATCTTCGAAGGATGCAAATCCTGGTAATCTGCATATCTGGGGGCAAACTGGTACAAGACTGATCATACTGTATCGAGGACAAGATGGGAATCCTGAAATCTTTGATGCCCGTGGGCAAGAAGGAACCAAAGCAAGCATGTTGTGTGGGTTGTCTTTGGTAATTGGTGAGCTGTTAATCATAAAGAGGCTTTTCTTTTGAGGTCTGTCCATCAGTGAACCCAGTTCAACAAGCCATCTTTTTTCCTCGGGCCCTTCAACTGATGGAAATCCAGGTATGGAAGAAACAACAGGGCACAAAGGAAGGAGGTTGACTATATTTGGCCCATAATACACAGTTTTGGGGTTTGGGATAGATGGGAAACCGGGAATACTTGACAATTTGGGGCAAGATGGTACCAAGGAAACCATATTCTTCACTCCCTTTACTCTCTCATTTGATGTATTAATTATGGCTCTATTTGGTAGTCTCTTCAACAACGACCCCTTTTCTGTTACCCACTCTGTACTCATATCCACTACAACTGATGGGAATCCAGGTATTTTGGAAGTGTGGGGGCACATTGTAGAAAGGCTGATAATATCTAGTGTAGCATACACACTTGGGGGATTTGGATGAGAGGGGAATCCAGTGACCCGTGCCTTCTGAGGACAAGATGGTGCAAGGGAAACCATTGCTCTCATTGCTCTTCCACTCTTTTCACATCTGCCAGGCAGTGACACCTGCTTTTCTTTCATTCTTGGCTCAAAGAGTGGTTCCTTGCTCACTGTCCAGTCTTTTGAGTTACCAGATGATGGAAATCCAGGTATTCGTGACACTGTTGAACATGAACATGAAAGACTGACCATATTTTTCATGTCAACAGCAGGAATTGTTCTTGGATTTGGTACAGAAGGAAAGCCAGAGATTCTGGATTTTCTTGGGCAGCTTTGCACAAGAGAGACAACTCCTTTCATGTCTTTTTGTGTTTTAGTGCTATTCAGAATGATAACAGGATCCTCTTTAACTCTCTTCTCCCATAATGACAAATGGAAAGTGTTCCAGTCTTTGCTGTCAGCTTTCTGCACTGATGGAAAACCAGCCATACTGGAGACAGCTGGGCAGGATGGAAGGAGAGTGAAACTACAAGACCCATTATAGATCATTGTAGGTTCAAGAATAGATGGTAATCCAGGGATATGAGCCTCTTTTGGACACGTTTGGGCTAAAGATGGCACAGCCTTAATTTCTTCATTATAAGGTCTATCTTCGATAATGGCTTTGTTCATTTTTGGCAGTGTCACGGCAAAGGGTTCGTGATCCGCAGCCCAGTTTTTGTTTAAATGAGGCTCCATTAATGATGGCAAACCTTCAACACAAGATGTTTTTGTGCAAGAGCTTAAAAGGCTTATCATGTCTGGTTCGTGATACACTGTAGTTGGTTGAGAAACTGGTGTGGAGGTTGGGACTAAAGTTCCCATTTGTAAACTGTGCTGTAGTACAGAGGGGAACCCTGGATTTCTGGTCTGTCTTGGACAAGTTGGTACAAGTAAAACCATTTCCTTCTTGTTCTTTTCATCTTCAGTCGATGCACATGGCAGTAATATGTCCTTTATTTTTGACTGGTTCTCCCAGATAGGCTTTGGATCTACAAGCCACTGTTTTTCTTCTTTTGTAGGCAATTTGGATGGCATGCCAGCGATGTCTGTCATGCTGGGACAGGTCTCCACAAAAGATGACTGTTTGTTTTTATTTACAATTTCTTCTGCAAGATCTGCTTGTCCTTCTAAAAGAGCACACTCAGCGATCATGGTGTCCTTGTCCTTTGATGGATTGTGCTGAGGAGATGTGCTACCCAGTACGTATTCATTCTTCTGTTCTGCAGTGGCAGGAATCTCAAGTATGCCACTAACTGCAACAGGCAACAGATCTGTCATTCCAGTTTCTGTCTCTGTCTTCATTTCATCATCAGTCTCTACCATCATGGAAGTGTGAGGGGCAGCACTGATCATTTCTTTCATCATTTCCATTTCTTCTTCTGATGTCTTTCTAGTTATCACTGTAGTCGCCTTTGGCAGCTCCTCCCATTGTATGGCTGTGTTTGCAGGATGGGTTTCTAACTGCTGCTCAGTGTTATCTATTTGGGTCTGGGATGGGGGTTGTGCTCCAACTTGGCCTGATGGCTGTAGTGAAACGATGTTTGTGTCTCTAAAGAGAAGGTAAATACAACATTGTTGTCAAAGTTTACTGTAAGAGTGTGTCAAATGAATAGAATATTGTATCTATGATATTGCATTAGAGCATTCCCAATTCCAACACTGTGTAGTAGAAATCTTCAGTTTAAGTATTGTTTTCTTTTAATCTCATGCAAATTCAACAAATGCTATTAATTCAAACCTCATGCAAGCTCCTCAACAAGCAGCACTCTAGGCAAAACATCATGCCACACCATTTGTTAAGGCTGAATCTACGACTACTGTTGCAATAACCAGTGCTGCAATGCCAGCGTTGATACTAGGTGAAAAAAAATCCTTCAAATTCTTCACAGTATATTCCTCTTAGCCTCAAGAGTTGTCCCATTTACATGTAAAAAGCAAGTGACTAAAATGAAAATATAGAAGTCAACATCTTCATAGGAAAATAACTGTGGATATCTTTCAGTTAAGAATTACTCTCACACAGATGCATGGATGCTGTTAAAGGTCTTTGTGATGACTTAATCATGCATCAGAAGTAATTACAAATACATCAAAATGACAAGAGCAATTACCAGTTATTACTCCCTCACACTTGCTGACTCTAAGAGCACACACCTTCGATCTTAAGGGTTGTAGAGTGCAGTATTGTCATCCCCTGACTGTACTGAAAATGTTTTCTTTTATTCATTTAAGGGCATGAAACCATGACCTGCCACAGTCAGTGTGTTTCACTTAAAGGTATATCCCTTCTCAAACACTTATGTCTGTATTTCTTGGGTATCCTTTTGACAATGAAATCTGTAAAAGTTTAGGCACCACAGAACAATTCAAATGAAACAAATAACAAATGCAAATTTTGCCATAAGGAGTTGGTCAGATGGTGCAAATGCAACGAGTTTTCATCACTATGCAAACCAAGACAACATACCTCTTAACACTAACACTTAACAATAATGGCATGTCAGGAATGGAGTGCCACATTCTGCAATGCAAGTTTCTGTAAACAGAATCACAGAACAAATGTTTCACAAACCAAATCCACTGACATCTCAGACAGAAGTCCAAGTCCAAATCTACAGCTCACTCACCCTTCTTCTAGAACAGCTGCTTCTTCAGCCTCAGTCCAATTTCCCTGTTCATCTTTATGCATCTCCAAAGGTAAGCACACCTCCAATTTTGTTTTCTTTGTGTCATGATCTAGTTTGGTGGGAATGGTCTCAGCCCATCTAGTGGATGGCTGATCCACTTGGATGTCAAAGGTTGATGATGGCAAGTCTCTGACAATGGCCTCAACAGGACACGTTGAAGACTCAGTTGTCACTGTTGGTTGTACATCCTTGATTACATCTCGGCAAGGGAAGATCAACTGCACAGATTTCTCTCCATCAGAAACCTTACAAGGTGTTTTAAATGGCCACCCCTGTCCTGACTGGTGCACATGTGTTGATGGTATCCCAGGAACAGAAGCTTTCTTTGGGCAAGAAGGCACAATGTTCACTATATTTGGAAGTTCATCTATGTAACTAAAACCAATGTTTGAAAGGGAGGGTTCAAAAGAATGAATTGGCATCATGTACTTTTTGTCATATTGACAGCTTTGTGTGTTTATCATCATCACTGGCCAGTTGTTTACCCTAGAAACAGATTTAACTGACACTCTTGAGGGAAAACCAATGATACTTGACTGTGTTGGGCAGCATGGTGTCAACTGAACCATGTCATGATGTTTCTCTACAATAGCATTAACTGCTTGGGGAGCAGATGGAAACCCAGGATTCAGAGCTTGTCTTGGGCAAGATGGACGCATACTCAACATTGTTACCCTGTCTCGACTTGACATTTCCTTTACTGTAAACTCTTGGTAAACATCTCCATACTTTCCATTCAATGGCTTTCTCCAAACTTCATCCCTGTTCACATACCAACAATCAAGCGCTTTCCCACATTTCTTAGCAGGTAGACCTGGAATTCTACCCTGTTTTGGCAAAGTAGGTAAGGTTCTCAACATGCCAGGAGTCTCTTGCACCAAATCTTCCACTGGTCTCTCTCCTACCTTTGATGGAATACCTGGAATATTAGAGTGTTTGGGACAGGGTGGCAACATTGATACCATTATTCTGAGTATCCCCCTCTCTCTGAAATAAGTCTTAAGGTTGCATATTATTGACACTCTTCCAGGGTTCATTAATGGCTTTTGCCATACTGGGTTCTTGTCTGCATTCCACTCCGGTTTGTCAGATTCACTGTGGGTCCTAGATGGTATTCCACAAATTCGGGAATGTCTTGAACAAGTAGGCAGCAGATTTATCATACTTGGTGTATCTGCTGACGTCTGCCATAGCATTGATGGAACGTCTGGTACAGAGGTTGTCCTTGGGAAGAGGGGCAATATGGATACCATAGTTTCAATCCCTTCACAACCATGATAAAATTCATTAAGATCCTGTAGATAAAACTTAACTGTAGACTTCTCTCTGGATAGTGGTATTTGTTCCCTAACCCACTCCACCTGTTTAGTGGAGTCTGTCAGTGGCATTCCAGGAACTCTAGAGTCCTTTGTACAACTAGGCAACAGGTTCACCATAGTGTGGCCATCAGCTAATGTCAGTGTCAGAGCAGAGGGAAACCCAGGTACACTAGCACTCTCTGGGCAGGATGGTAATATTGCACTCATTCTTTCAACAGTGACCTTATCCAAACATGAAACTGCATTTAGAATCTGCACTTCTTTTTTGACAAATGGACTTTCCCATTGTAAGCTTTTAGAAGCCAACCATTCCTTGCAGCTGGACAAACACAGTTGTTGTCCACTCTTTGAAGGCAAGCCAGCAATTCCACTTTGTCTAGGGCAAGAGGGCATTACATTGACCATACTAGGTTCTTGCCGTGGAGCAGAAGGTATGCCAAAGACATCAGATTTTTGTGGACAACTTATTAACATAGCTACCATTCTACCATCTTTAGTGGTTTCCATGTCTTTTTGTATGCACTGAACAATATACGCTTGTATATTCTTCTCTGGCATCTTGTTAATTAATCTTCTTCTCAAAGCATGCCATTCTTTGTTATCTGAATTGTTTGGATCTTTAGAAGGCATGCCAGCAGTTTCCGTTTGTTTAGGGCACATTAATACAAGACTAACAATATTTGGTAACATCTTCTGGGGTACTATGGGCATACCCACAAGGCAAGATCTTTTAGGGCATGTGGGCAGGATTGCCACCGAGTTGTACGGTTCTCTTTTGTCTGCATCATAAGCAACACCTGGGGAAGTATCTTGAATCAGGACCCCCACCTTACTCAATGGTTTCATTGTCACAATATGTCTTATGATAACCACATCTTCACCTTGAGCACTAACTGGTTCTTTAGAGGGCAAACCAAAAACTCTGCTTTTTCTTGGGCAAGTAGGAAAAAAATCTGCCATACTAGGATCTTGCCTTGGTGCAAATGAAATATTGGGTTGTTTTTGTGGGACAGAGGGGAAACCAGGAATGGTTGCCTTCCAGGGACAAGATGGCAACATATTCACCATGTATTTTATACCTTCTTTGTCCTCATGTGACTTTTCATGAACAAGAACTGGATAATTTCTCAATGGTTTATCTAATATCAATCCTCCTAAGATGTTCCACTTTTCATTATATGCCACAATTCTCTCTTTATATGGCATGCCCTCAATCATTGTCTCTTTAGGGTATGTGGGGAGACTTCTGGCCATACTGGGAGTGCTGGAAGCCTTTGGCAGTGGTGCAGATGGAAAGCCTGCGACACTAGCCTTTCTAGAACATGTTGGCAACATGGACACCATGACTTTAACCATACTAGTATCACTGACATCTTGTTCCTGGACAAAGGCTTCTTTTATCTGCAATGTTTTTTTCCACAGAGAACATCTGTCCCAAACATTTGTTTCATACTCATTCACTGATTCAATAGACGCTGAACCTGGAACCCTGCTCATTTTGGGACATGTTGGTAAGAGGTTGGCCATATTTGCCTCGCATTTCAAAGTAGATGGGAATCCAGGAATACTGGCAGACCTGGAGCATGACGGTGCCATGTTCACCATTTTTGCAGATCCTGCATTACTCTCATAACTGGAACTAACATTATCTAAGTACAGGAGTAATGGTAATCTTCTGTTGGGTAACTTCTGGAAAAGTACCCTTTTATCGTCTGGCTGAGCAAATACTTGTGTTTGATGTAAAGATGGCATGCCAGGAATCTTAGAATATTGTGAGCAGCTTTCCAGTAACTTAATCATGCTCACTGTCTCTTCAGTCTGAGTTTTAGGCTGTAAAGTTGACAACTGGAAATTATAGCTCCCTCCTGGACACAGTGGACCAAGTTCCGCCTTAGAGACGTACACACCCTTTTCTTCAACATTGACTGAAGAGCTTGATGACACCTGCGTAACTCTTCTATCTCTTTGATATAATGGCCTCACATTTTCAGTTCTCCCTTCCTCCATACGATTCTCTGACTCCAAACCACACACACCAAAGCTACTTGTTGAAGACCCTGCAAAAATCACTCTGCCTTCTTCTCTTTGAACTGGCAAATTCTTTGTTGTGGCCTGTTGATCTGAGAGAAACTCAGAGTGAGAGTCCAATCTTGAAGTGACTTGGTCCACGGTGGTTGTGCTGCATGTGATTTTCTTATCCACAGTGGGTATTGGGGCAGCAGGGCTAATTTTTGGAGTGTCTCTATGTGGCTTCTCCCACTGTAAGTTTGTTGTAATGGGCCATTCTACAGTCTGAGCCTCTGGTGTTTTATTCATCACCACTGGAGGAAAAGTGGAATTGGCATCTCTGACACAAGATGACACTGAGGCAGCCATGCTCTCATTTCTGAAGGAGTAGAGTAGATTGACGTCAGGACAAAAATACACACCTGTGCACTTAAGAAAGCTGTTAAATGAAATCCATCCAATCTTTAGTCGCCATAATTTGCTATTGCATCGCTAGTGTTAACACTGATTAGAACTGAAAGACTACAGTATATGTAGGCATCAACTGACAGAGCACCATGCCACACTTACCCCGAATCCATAGTTATGGCTTCTTTTTTGTGCGACATTCCTATCCTTCCTATTGGTTTTCTGTCAGCAGTTGTAGCAATTTGAGGCAAGTGAAACAAAGGTCCTGGGAGGGATCCTGATGTGAGTTGGGGGTCAGTAGGAGAATAGGGGGCAGTAGGTTGCGCTATCGTATTCCCTAACTGAATGGGCATCTTAGACTGGTGACTCCTCGGGTGATCCAGGAACTCCCTCATTGGAGTGCATGTTGGATCATGAGAATCAGAGTATGGTAACGGAGCAGTAGCATAGGGAGGCACTGCTGGTTGGGCATAGGGTAATGTCCATGTCGGCCTTGGTTCTGGCTGGTGCATCTGTGTTTTTGGCATCTCAAAATATTTTTGCCCTGGGGCTGAGGGTGTTCTGGGGCTAAGGGCCAGAAGTGAGGCCATGCTCTCAGGTCTATGGGATAAACAGACATTGTGACGTAAGGAAAGTCTTCACCACTGTAACATCCAGACCACTTTCAAAAAAATTCTGCTGAGCAGCATACAAGCAGGTGAGCAATGTGCGGATGAGTTACTAAAACGCTACATGGTAAAAACATACTGCACATAATTCAAACCAGTTACCAAAACAAACAGACATTTAAGTCATAGAACGAAGAACAAGGTCTTTGCAAGCAGCAGAACCCCTTTAAAGTAATACAACGAAAGAACACCACCAGATGTGGCACTTGCTAAATCAACGTGTTGCTCTTATTTAAAATTTCAACGTCCCTGTGAAAATCCCATACCTGAGGCAAAGTCTATTCCATGCACAGCCAAACAAGCAATGCCATTTTTCTGCAGCCGTTAAAAATAGCTACAAGACTATAAGCAGTAGAAGCTTGTCGGAAGAGGACGCCTGAGGACACCGAGGTCTTTACTTCACTAGATTCAGTCAGGCAACACAATTACCTTAATTACAGATACAGTTCAAGAGCAGTTTGGCAGGTTTCAGTTTAAACAGCAGAGCAGTGTATTTAACCTAGAAGATTCCCTGAAGCTCTTTAAAGTCAAATAAATGTAGTGCGTGACTGTCGGTTGAAGTATTAACAGTCAAACGTCCTGATGAGTTAATGGCAAATGCAAACCAAAACAGTTGGTGTTTAAACAGTAGTAAAACCTTTCCAGTCAGTTTTACAGGAAGCACATTCAGAAACAAGCTGTTTCCAGTCCACTTCCTTCCTAAAATAATATCTGCCTCTCCTTACAACCCACATACCTGCATATGGTAGCTGTCCATGTCTTATATATGGGTTAATCTCTGACTTAAAATAAGTTGATTGAGCTTCCAGTGTGGTCCAAGACACAGACCTCAAATGAAGAGATGCATTAACAAGTTTTTGCTGTCTTTTAAATAGTTTATTTATTGCTAATATCGGCAGTTTAACTCACATGACTTTCAAGATGGACTCTTCAGCACATCGCTCTTCTACACTGATCATTTATTTATCTGTTTCAAGTCATTTATGCTGAAAGGACCGGGGTATCTAAGGTGAATTAATCCATTACAGCCGTGCTGACCACACCACACGTTTCAAACCACCAAACATGACAAAAGGCCGTCTTCTACATTCACTCACCCTGCTGTTGGCTTGACCACCTTGATTCCAAAGTGCACGTCGTTTTTCCGCTCCGAAGCCCTGAATGAATCCGGCCTCCAGCTGGTAAAGGTATCAGGACCAGGACCTGAACAACACAAAGTTAAACATTTAACAATTGCATATTGTTACCACCGATCCTGAATTACTTCATTTGTGTGCTGCTGCTCACTTGTAGGTGTTGTGTTCTGGTTATCCTCTTCGTTCAGGGTGCTCAATTGCCTTTTGAATTCTGAAGGGAAAGAAAAACATAAAGGAGAGTTACACATAAGAACCTGAAAGTTTATATTCACATGTCTGCACAGCAGCACAGTATGTGGAATCAAACGCTTAGCTGTTTAACCTGAAACATCCAGCAGGGGGAGACATTTGCTGCACAGTGGATGGATGAAGTCACTGATTTTATTGCTAAATGTAATCACACAGGAACAACACAACTCTTGTTCCTCTTTTTATTTTGTACCTGCGTCTTGGTCACTGGGGGAGGCTACAGCAGTTTGGGGTATATGAGGCTGAGGAGGAAGAGGAAGAGGAGGCCCGGAGAGAGCAAGAGCAGAGGAAGGTGAGGGGTCTACTGAAGGGGTGACGTCTGGTTTCCAGGAAGGAACAAACCCAGACCCTCCTTGAGGTTTCTGCTCTAATGACTGATCAACGGGCAGAGAGGAAGAAGCTGACAGGGAGGAAATGGAGGCAGAGGAATGACATGGGAGGGAGGTGAGGAGAGAGGCAGAGGACAGGGAATAAAGGGGAATCAGTAACCGAAAGTGATGAGTGTGGTTTCCATGATCAGATAAAATGGGCAGAAGAAAAAAAGTTGGCGACTTTCAAACACATTCTGTGAGTACACAACACACCATCACCTGTGAAAGTGCAAGTAAATCAACGCAACACACCACAAAACACTGGTGATCGTCCAGAGCACTGTTTTCTAAATCTTCTTTCAGGTACGTAAAAGATAATATTGGGATTCCTGTTTGCCTGCTTGCTTTATGCACAGCCAGTTGCTAAACATCATGATTTCATCCCAGTGATTGGATATGCAATGAAAATCTGTAACATGAATTGGACAACTGGTCTTTCAAGACCAAAGAAAAGAGTCGATGAAAGGTGTCAATAGACTGGGAGCAGGTCAGATCAGCCGATACATGATCTATAATTAGGCACAGTCAGACCTAAACCCTGGAATTACATATGGTCTCCACCCTAAGATGATGAACCGAAGCTGCTATGTTAGTAAGTCAAATGTTAGAGCAGATGAAGAAACACTGTGTTTAAACCAGGCTGATCAGTATAACTGGATGTTGGGTCTGAGTCGGGTTAAAGGCGGAGCAGCATTACATGGCATCTCTAGTCTCTGTTTTTTCTGCAGCACTGCAGGTTGTCCATGGTCGCTGCCAGAGAGGCGCAGAAACTTAGGAGACAGGTGTGTCTGAGCTAGAGGGGCCTGAGATTTCGGAGGCCTCCATTCACTCTGCCAGGAGGCTGGGGAGAAGGAAAACATGGGAGGACAGAGGGAAAACACAAAACAGGTGAAACGTGAACGGAAAAGAAACGTGAGAGCGAGTCTGGCCTGAGCTCTGTCTCATGTCCCTGTACCTGTCTCGGGGGCGGAGGGCAGACTGGTGGGTCGAGTGAGGACCGAACCAGACTCCCCCACGGAGGTGGGTCGAGCTTTGGGCTGTCTGAGAGCAGGAGGAGGTGGAGGCAGAGCAGGGAAGGAGCAGAGAGGAGCTGCTGCTGATGATGATGATGAGGAGGAAACAGAGGAAAAGGAAGGAACGCTCTGAGCTCTCCAGACACTGGGACACGCTGAGAGGGGAAGACGACACTAGAGTTAGCCTTGAATCTGTGAAGCTAATGCTAACTTATGTAGCTACTGCTAATGAAAGATAAACTGCTGTATTTTCAAAACTGGAAAAACTTTAGTTTGCATAAAAAGTTTAACCAGTTAGCCATAGAAGCTAATTTAGCTCAGCCGCCATTGGAAAACAAACTAAAAACCCTAGTTTGACTCGTCTGCTGCTTGAACTACTCAGTACCTGTTTGTGAGGTTTCAGAATAAGAGGGAGGATGGAGAGGCTGATCAGAGGGGGAGGGGGAGGAGGGGGAGGTAGAGAAGCCCAGGGCCTCCAAGCCCTCAGCTGGATGGGAGTCACAGTGGAAGCTGTGAGGCCGTCGAGGAGCTGTCACAGCCGCTACAGGGACAGCAGAGGTAGATACATGGACGTCACACAGGAAGAGAGGAGGAAAGAGTGGAGCAGGAAGATAAACCAAGAGACAGGAAAACGATGAGCGAAGCTAGAAACGCATGAAACACTGTCACAGCCAACTTCACTGAAGAGACAAATGTAATGTTTGTTGCTGTAACGTTTGCTCCAGAGGAATATTTGTTGATGAAAAGATGGACGCCACTTTTAGTTCAGCACAACGAGCAGGAGTGGGGGCAGCTCGCTACCTACCCTGGGTCTGCTCCTAGTTGATGTGCACTGATGTTCAGACCTGTCAGTACTAATATAACTGCATTATTCATGGATACAGTGGAGTCACTGAGTAGAAACTTCAGAGCCACACTGTTATTTAACTAATTCACAGTAAACATAAGATATAAGACTTCTTCTGCGTTTCCCCTGGTGAACTTCAGACCACACCCGCCTTCGTTTTAATCTCGGCTCCACAGCCCCAAAGCTCCATGACTGTGTCTCGCAGCGTGTGACATTGTCACTGTGACAAAACTGTGTGGACGGATGGACGGAGCAGATAAAACGCTTCAGCACGTTTTCATGAAGCAACGGTTTCAGGACATTTTCTCACAACACGGGTTCAATTTGAAAAACTGAAACTGTTCTGCACTCGTGCTGATTTCTACAGCAAGACTCTTTCAACATTAAACCCACACTGCAGCGATCGCTTTCACTTTTAATGTCCTCGTTTCCTCTTTTTACAGCGAAAAAAACCCCAAATTAAACCCAACAGTGTGAATGAAACTCAACACTTTGTTCTGAAATGTAATCTGTGAGTTACTGGTGTCACTGGTGTTACTGGTGTTAACTTAAGAGCGAATGGAAACCACTGAAAATGTGTATTTACTCCATCTACTATAAAATATTACCATTGATTAACGTTTATTGTGCTTAATGATCAACTTTTATTAACTGTGGTTGTATTAATTTTTGAAACGTAAGTACATCTGATCCTCAGAGTTGTGTTTCAAAGCACCAACATGTGGGAAAATGCATCAAAACAACACAAACAAACAAAAAAAAACGGTCTGTTCACCTGATGCTGCACCTGGCTGGAAAATTTTGGGGAGTGCAGGAGGGTGAGCACGAGTAAAGGCCGGCAGCGAGTAGGCGTAGGCGGAGGGCCGAGCCTGCTGCTGCTGGTTAGTGCCTGGTGCTCGAGGGTGGGTTTGTAATGGAGGGGGTGGGACAGAGGGGTCGGGGGGTTCAGGCAGAGGAGGACGAAATGAGGCCGAGATGGTGGAGGAAACTCCAGAGGACGTTTTCCAATCCATCTCTGAGGCGACTGAGTGGAAGACAAGAGATGAGAGTGACGGATGGAAACGAGTTGAAATTACAGAGTGGACAGTGATAATCAGGTTAGTGCTGGAGACAATGAAAGACTGTAGAGACCATAGTGTGATCGATCTGGATCAATCAGACAGTGAGACGATACCTGTGGGGCCTGATTCAACTGCAGGCCTCCACGCCAGGTCGTGTATTCTCGTAGTAGGAGGAGGAGGAGGAGGAGGAGGAGGAGGAGAAGCTGGTTTAGAAAAAGAAAAAGAGAGCAGCAGAGAGATTAAAGGAAAAGAGAAGTGAGAGCTAAATAAGAAACAAAAAGAGGAAGCAGAAGGTTTGAGGAAGCAGATGGGTTCAGGTGAGACTCGGCTGATACAGAGCTGAGTCTGATCCACAGTTAATGACGGATCTAAATCTGGAGCACAACTTTATTTAGAACAGATTTTCTTTAAAGGTGTGAGCAGGTCACCGCTGCTGTGGCTGTCTGTCTCTGAGAGGCGTCGACACGCATTAACACAAACATTACGTAACACTATTACATTTACAAACACAGATTTGAGCAACAAGAAAACTACAGATTTACCCCAAGACAGGATGTTACTCTACAGTTAACATGGCTGCCGCCTCGGGTTTCCATCTGAACACCTTCCTCTTACGTGACCTGACACGAGACTCAGAAAATTATGAAACTAAACAGAATCAAATTGTGTTTTAACTAAATGACAGAATGATAACAAACATTTTTCTTCCACTTGCCTTTCGGGGTCATTTCAAAGACCCTTTGGTCAAAATGAGAATAAATAAACAAAAAGCAAACACTATGTAACACTAACTCTTACTGTTGTAATCAATCAGTCATCACTGTGGTGATCAATAACGTCCCTGGTCTTACCGGTGAAATGAGCTGCGTGTCCGGTGCCGAAGCTCGACCGTCTGTCGTCTCCAACCTCGTCGTCGCTGTCGTTAAAATCGTCCAGGTTGCCGATGTCACTCTGCTTCATGCTCATCAGACTCGCCAGACTCTGCATGTCCTCGTCTCTGTGGACAGAAGAAGAAGAAGAAGAAGAAGAAGAGTCAGGACCTCCGGCTGTTTCCAGTCAGGGTTATTGATCGGCTGCTGAGCTGAAAACTCACGTGGCCTTCCCCTCTTTGAGAAAGACGCAGGACAGCGTGAGTTTGAGCGTCGCCTCCACCACTTTGACCGACAGCGGTTTGAACCTCAGCGTGATGTCGTACTGGGCCGGAGTGGCGCTGGCGTACTTCTTCATGTTGACATCAACCGACGCCAGCACCTTCCTCCGGCCTTTAGTCTCCTGATCAACACAACAACACGGACACAGTGTTTATAAAAACCTTAACTGAGACGAGTTCAAAAACACAGTGGACTCACATTTTCGATGACGAAGGTCCAGTCTTTGTCTTCAAACTCTTCTGCAGTCGGTTCCTGTTGAACAACAAAGTCACTGCTTCACGTCTGGGTCAAGTCACTGCTCAAACAGATTAATAATAACCGAGGGCCTTTCTGTTTATATCCACCACACACATATTTACCTTGAAGAGAGTGACAGTGATGTCTAAGCTCTCTGGGAACTGCCAGACCACCAGGCCTCTGTAGGGGTTCTTGATCCCCGGCTGCCAACTGTGGAGCTGAGACGGGATAAACAAAGGATTGAGACCCGAAGCCTCAGCACAGCGCTCTTTAAAAACACTTCAACATGCTGGACCATCAGCATCTCAGTGTTTCCAGGTGACTCTCTCTCTCTTACCTTTGTGCTGTGACGTCGGCTCCTCCTGATCCACACCACTCTCAGTTTGTCTGGTTGCCTGAAATCACAGCAGAGCACAGAGAAGTGACGACACCGTGCATCAGTAAGGATTAATGCTGGTCGGCTTAATACAGAATAAACAGCTTCTTATATCTCAGAAGTGGAGCTGGCTGCACTGTCATGGCTTTTTTCCTACAGGAACTGACTGGGACTAAAGAGATTATCATGATTAAAATGTGTTGCATCACTCACGTGCTGCTGACTGACTGACTGACTGAGTGACTGACAGTGCTGTCTGGACCAAAGTGCTTTTTTCCGTAACAGCCGATTAATCAGCCGTCGGCTTTTTCCTGCTCCAAACTGTCACTGCTGTGTTTTGCCTTTAAGAATCAGTCGACCTCCTGATCCTGATGTTCAGAAACCAACGTGTCACGTTTACTGGACCGGAACCACTGAAGGTCTCAGCTGTGGCGAGTCTCCAGATGATCGTCACAGCTGTAAACCTCCTGGTCGTACTGAAGGAAGAGTGGGACGTCCACAGCTGTGAGTGGGACTCATCACCGGGGACCAGAAGTGTCTTCACATCGTGTTACACCCAAAGGTCTCTGAGATATGTCAGTGTGGACCAAAGAGCCAGAACTCACCACCGTCCTGATCCGTACATACATATTCACTTTGTTTCATGATGTGTCTTCTTCTCTGTCGGAGCAACAAGTCGATTATCATCTGATTTAATTTCAGTCTGACGATGACAGGGACTGAGGAAGAGTCCAGGCCCTGGAGACCCTGGTCAATAATCAATTGATTGAGCACAGACACACACTCATCTGTGTGTGTGTGTGTGTGCTGTCAACACACAGGAGGGAGGGGGGAGGGAGGCCAAGAGAAAATGAAAACCTCGTGATGGTGATAGGAAGTGTGACCATGAGGATAAACATCTCCACATGAGTATGTGAGTGTGTGTGTGAGAGAGAGTTGTGTATGTAACATATGGTATGTAACATGTATCTCATGGTATTCGTCCTCAGATTTGCACCAGGCAGATGTCTGAGGCCCCTAAGGGTAAAAAGCTGCCCCCCCCCCGCCGATGGCCCCTCATTAATAATAACCTTCCTCATGCCTCCTTAAAGACTGCTGCTTCTGCTGCTGCTGATGTGTGCTGTAGTCAGCATGTAGCATGTGAGGCGTTCAGGGACATCAGGACAGAACAAAAACACACACACACATGTTTACAGAGGTAACGCACTAAGGTTTCACCTGGTTTTCGAGGTGTTTAGATCCTACCAGGTGCGGCCATGTGCGTATTTCTGGTGCTACTGTTTACTGTTTACTTCAGGGCCTCAAATATAAATTGGAAAGATGAGTACTGCTATTTTTATTCCCACCTCCGTCAAAGTTCCCACACTATTAGACCCTGGATCTGACTGGACAGTTACCGTCCAATCAGGAAGCATCAACATGCGATGAGGTCATCAATGTGGAAGATCCAGGTGTGTCTGATTCTCTTTCGCAGATGTTTACAGATGTTCACATGTTCAGATCTATGTGGAAGGATAATGAACAGACTGGAACCGTCATCACACTGATACATGAACCAAACAAAAACGGGAGGATCAAAGATCTCAGCATCTTCAAGAACCAACTCTCCACCTGGTTTTAATAAACCTGAACTCTCCTCAAACCAAAGCACTTCGGCTTAAAGCAGGACTTCATCAGTTCAGGTGCGGTCTGAGTGTCCTACTGGTCAACCTCCAGTGACAACAGAGAGTCTGGGCCGCGACCTGGACCGCAGAGAGGAGCGAGAGTGACAGGCCGAACAGAAATAGACGCCTGCCAGGCTGAACTTCACATGGGCTTAATAGCAATCCTCCACCTGCTGCACTATTTATCACAGGCGTGTTTCAGGGTTGTTGCAACAGGCTGACCTACAAGTGCACCGCAGCGGTTTTAGCTCCTGTAGTCAGCAGATTAGTGGTTCGCTGAGAGCAGGAGATCAAGACCGGGGTGAATGTCACACACAGGTAACACACTCACATCAGACGTGGTGTTTGTTTTACTTCGGTAGGTGTTTGAAGAACTTTCCCCCCCAGTGGGGAGTTTTCCCAGGCTGCCTCCACTCGCTGATCCTCCTCCTCCTCCTCCTCCTCCTCCTCCAGGTTATTTAGCCAATCAGATCATGGAGACAGCCAATCCAGTTCATCCACATTTCACACATTCTTGTCACCACAAAAGCGCTGTTTGTGATGTCACCTCACCACCATCACCACTGAACGAGAGCTGCGTCTCTTTCACTCAAAACCTCCGACAGACCTCGGCTTCTTCCTCAGACTGTAGGAAGTCTGCTGAAAGTTCAGTATACGTCATCAGAGCTTCAGAAACACGCTCCCACACCACCAGCTCTCCAACACCTGATGGCGTGGAGGTCCGAAAGTTTAATCTCTATCCAAATGTGCAAAGTCAGTCATATGTGAATCCTTCTCTTTGTTCTCCTGTTGCTTCATCGTGTCACTGTCACTGTGTTTTTCTAAACATGCACAGACTTGTGTTGGCACCAGCTCCATGTGCTCTTTTAATCGCCCCAAGGGCACAAATGAAGGCTCCTCAATCGAATTGGACTGAACCCAAATGGACTGGATCGGCCCAGAATCAAACTGAACTCAACTGAATTGAACTGAGCAGAACTGGATCGGACTGGACCGGACTGGACTGATTGATGATGACCGGACCTCACACTGTTCACTCTTCAGCGTTGACTCCAATCAAAGGTGTGGAAGCAGGTCAAAGATGATGAAATGTGAGAGGTTTGCAGGATCCCTGGGCGGAGATCCGAACCTTTAACAGCCGAGCCCTTCCCCGGTTTATCATCTTCTGACAGTAAACCAGGTCCTGGCAGAGCACTGAGACGGATTTATGTGATTTCAGAGTTTGTGAGTCATCATTTTGAATTGGTAATGACAAAGCTGGGGAAAAAACTACATAGGATCCTGTAGGAGATCATAAGACATGCTTGAAACCACCTTCGGATCCCACAGAGACTTTTAGCTGAGACCTAGAAAGAAAAAAGGAAACAGCCCCTCTCACTTCACCACACGTTGTGTTGCCATATCACTTACTGCTGTGAGTCTGAGCTGTATCGGTTCTCACACCCCGTGGCTCAGCGCACATGACGGGGCCGTGAACGGAGACGTGCTGATACTGGTCGGTGTGGATGATACATCTTGGAAATTGCATAAACAGAGTGACAGGAAGGGAAGGTGGGCCACTAAACAAGCCAGGGCTGGAAGAGTGGAAACACACGCTGAGTGCAGCCTGAGCAACCAGGAAGGCATCGAAGGAACTCCTCAAACACAAACACAGTGAGGCCTGAGTGGCCGCCGAGGATTCTGGGTAGGTATATGTTAAAGACAAGGTGTAAAGAAGCGACACCAGTTCAGTTTCCTCCTGGACATGTGAAGTATTAACTCTGGATCCGTCATGGTGATTGTTCACTGATTGTTTTTGTTGACAAACACAAGAAACTGAGGAATTTGCTGTTCGACTCATCTCCGATCTCTACCCGGCTCGACGGGACCCAGAAGAAGCAGGAGATGGGAGTTATCTTATATCATAGAAGATCCCACTTCGACACAGGACCTACCCTTCAGATGAACCACAGAGATAAAGAGAGAGACAGAGACTTCGATATTTCAAACCAAAAGCTAACCGCTGCTAACCAGACGACTGATAGTGATCTCTGTCCTTGTTCTGCTCTGCAACTAAACTGAGTTTAACTTGTTCTCTGCAAAAGCAGAACAAAAACATTGTGTCACCAGCTTCAGTCCAAGACGGCGGCGTTAACAGTGTGCAGGCCGACACTCGGCCTCCTCCCAGTTCAGCTGGAGCAGAGTGCAGATCAGGATTAAGAAGGTGGACTGCTGTTCCAGCCAAAGTGACTCAGATATGATCTCTCTCTTTTTTTTTTTTTTTTTTTGCATGATTGGCGACAATATAACAGGTCAAAACCAGAGTTTTCACACACACACACACACACACACACACACACACACAGGACGCTCTACCTGGAAGTCAACACCCAAGGCAGCATGGACTGTCACATGACAAGGTACAACACACAGCTAACGAGGCAGAAAAACAACTCGACACACGGCTGCGAAAACTGTATTTCCATCCAATATTATCCATTAAAAGTCCATTGTCCTTTGGAACAGTGTCGTCACGGCAATGACAGAACAATAATATAATGCAGAGCAACCAATAAAAAGTCAAAGAGCAGCGAATCAGCAGCGAACATCTGGACTGATGCACCTGACTGTTCAACTCCATAAACATCCACAGCCCCTGAGGTCCGATCCCCAAACTGGTGTCTACACCTGCTCCGGGCCCCTGAGCCCTCAGAGGAAGCCAGAGGCCCCAGATTCAGATCCCGTGCATGACGTGGTTTCATCGTCGTCTCACATCACGCTGAGATTATTCATGTTCATAGATACACGTGTGCAGGATATCGATCCCTTTGTTGTTTCAGTATCTGTGTCCTCAGTCCTCCGTCGACCGTCCCACCAGAAGGCGTCAGCTGTTCACATCAGATACCAGAAACGCCGCGCTGACACATAACAGCCGTGTTACTCTATTGTGGCCGGATTCCCGGCTCAGTAAAGTGGGTCACTAGCTCTGGGCTCTCGCACACACCCAGGGGCCTCGGGTTCACACTGCATTCATTTGTTTTACATCGTTTGCAGTTGTATGGTTTCTGGTGCTGTCTGAAGTCGGGCTGCCCTGGGGAGGAATCCTCATTGTTTTCTGTTTAGGTTCTCGGTCATCGAGGTCATGGTGGTCACTAAGCGCTGAAGTTAGAGGCAAACGGACTTCCTTTCTGTTCAAGACTGAGCTGTACGTCTGCACCTCGAGGAGCAGTGACTCTCTTCTAAGGATCAATCCATCAATGTCCAACTGGAACGACCATCATCAGCACCTATAGCTTAACCCCAATTCACCCCTTGACCCATGAGGTCCTAATGACTCACATGAGGTCACGGTGAGCCAACGACTCACCCTTGTCTCAGGTGATCCTAAAGGCTAGAGGCCGATTTATCACATTACAAGTCAACGGCCCAGAGTGCGAGTCAGCACAGTCCTTCAGCATGTGAGTAACAGAGCACAATCACCCCCTTTTGTCCCCGGTGAAAACACCATGACAGTGCAGTTAGTCTGTCTGGAGGAAGCTGGAGGAAGCTGGAGGAAGCTCCACTTCTTCGTAAATCATCTCAGGTACAGGTCAGGTGTTGATGTATCCTGACTGTGACAGATGGATGGTGAGCAACGACTGGCCACGAAACCTCTTCCGATAAGGACAGTTTCCATAATGTCCTGTCAGCACCAATCAATCTGATTGGCAGCTTAACAACTCTCAGGACCTCCTCCCATCAAAGGGACTCCTCCAGTGGATCGTAGATCTGAGGGAGTCTTTTGGATCAGAGCCCGAGACGTCTTCCAGAACTGGACAGACGTCCAGCTGCCTTCGGCTTCAGCGCTTAATGACCTCACTGTGGTGAAACCCTGGCTCCGGACCCGCTGGTGCTGATGGTGCATACGGCCACATCACATCACATCCTCTCAGCACCAACACCCCCATCACCCACCCTCCAGACATGACTCCTGGTACAACACAGTAACCCACACAGTCCCAACTACACAGGCTGAATGTTAAATAAATAAAGGGGGGGGGGGGGCAAACAAACAACAACAACAACGCGGAAGTAGTGGGGAAAATATGCTTCCGTCCCACGGAGCTGATCAGATCCGTGGACCTCAACCTGATGGTTTTAAGAAACAGCAGCAACCTGACATGTCTCTTAATGTCTGCCATTTTGTTTCGAGGCGTGTGTAAGTTTACCAGAGAAAACTGTTAATGCAGTTTGTTGGCATCACTTCCTCTCAGTTATATAAACTCAGCCTGCGTCAGACAAAGTAAACGCAAAAAAAAAAAAAAAAAAAAAACTAACTCAAACAGTCGCTCACCATTTCTTGGTGCACTCCACCATCAGCTCCTGGAAGGAAGCGGCGAACTGGAACTTGGACGCCTTCTTTCCGACCCGCTGCAGCCGCTTCCAAACCGAAGTCATGGTGGGAACCGAACCTGTCGTGTGGGCGAACTGTCTGTGTCCGAGAGCCGATGAAGTCGCATCAACCCCGGGCCTGACGCGTGTGGCCGCCTCCCGTGTCCCTGCGCTGGGACCTGACCGGAGAAACTCCACCTGCTCCGCTGACAGCTCCTCACCGGCGTCCAGTCCCCGGACAGGCTGCAAAACAAACACACGCCTCGCGTCAGAGCGGAGCGTCAAGCTAACCGCCCGCCACCGGAACATGGTGCGTCACGACTTTCAAAGTAAAAGCCTTGTCAGAGAAGACGTAAAAAGTCATCTCCACGCTATTATTTTCATTAACTGGCCTCAACGTTGTCAAATTTAACACTGTGACTCCAACAATACAGGAGCTGTAAGTTATAAATCGAACAATATAAGTGAAACATTAGGTCCTAATGAGTAAAATACTTATATTTTACTTATAATACTATATATTTTAAAAATATTTAAATATGCAACCATGCTACAATTTGATAAATTTGACACCTAAATAAAAACCCATCCTCTTTCTCTGAACAAAAAAATAACAATTTTGTCAGTTTTCATCAGATCTAGTCTAAAAATGGTAACAAACACTACAAACTACATTAATCTATGTTATATGACTCAGATCCCCTGCTTCTTAGGATGTTCTGGCTAACATATAAAATATAGATATATATTGATAGGTTTGACTATTAAAGGGACAGAGGTCATTGTTAACATCATTGTGAACCTTTTTCACTTGAAAGGTTGTACTTCCTGTTTCACCGCAGTTGATTTTGACGAGCTTGACGCTTGATGTTTCTGGACCATTTGCTTTGCTGTGCATGTGAGTCCCAACTGCAATGGTCGAGCAGGATAATCTAATAATAACTACAGGATGCTGGAGATATGCAAAGCTTGGGTCAAAGTCACCGAAGCATGAAGCTGCTGATAAAAAATATAAAGCTTGTTCAGCTCGAGGCCTCATGCTGCTGCACGGTCCTATGGATGAGTATCAGTGTGACTTCAGACAGAGCTCATATACAGACATGATATTAAATGAGATTTTCTGCTTTAGATGATTAGTCAGGTCTACACTAACAGTAATTACTGTTTACACTGAGCTCCCTGGCGTTCAGGGATATCATCAAGGGCTGAGGCCAAACAGAAATTACCTGTGAGCTTGTCGGGGAAAGGTCTCGGTGTCACGAGTCCCCCCCTCAGCTGGAGGGACTTTTCCAGTTTAACCCTGAAGTCTATTTATAATCTCTCAGTGACACATAGAGCAGCTGGGAATATAGTGTTGCCTTCAAGAACACATAAACATCCAGTTCACACTCTGAATCACCCACGTTCCTTTGAATATCCAAAATCAGTGACCTGCAGATCAATATCCAGTTTAATGACGCGGTGAATTCCTGGTTCTGGATCCTTAAAGTCCACCTCAGCTCCGACCACAGTGTTCTCCTGAGAACTGGGTCAGGCGTTTCTGAACTCGCTCTTATCTGGATCCAAACATTCAGCCCATGGCAGGGAGGGCTGTTTACATCAGGCTCTGCAGTCGTGCTCCTCAGGAATCAGACTTTTGTTGTGGCACTGCATTAAACATCTGTCGTCCTCGTTCTGATATGATCAGGAAACACAATGATCATTCTTTTCTCCAGGCTGCTGTGCTGCACGAACGCCGGGCTTCATGGTGCGGCTGGAAAACAATAAATGGATGAATGATGATGTTTTTAAAAATAAAACTCAACACAGATATTTTGTTTCTGTCTCAGTAGAAACATGCTCTTCTTCACATGTGAACTTCAACATATTAAATAATAAAGATGTTCCTATGTTTAAATGAACATAAACGTATGGAAGTTGTTTAAATACACTTACATATAAAGTCAACATATACGATCACAGCAGGTTAGACTAAAATAAAAATTCAAGATATTTCAAATATATTTAGATACACACATTTCTACTATGGTTATGTGGTATGTTAATGTTGTATATCCTCACATGTCCAGTGGTGTGTCATATTGACCCTTGACCTTTTGACCCTTCACCAACAAACTCAAATCAGTTTGTTCTTGAGTCCAAGTGAATCCCCCCAAAAACAAATATATAACCACTATGTCCCAAATAAAATGTGACCAGGCCAAATATGGAGCCCTGTGGGGCACCGCCACCTCATGATGTCACACTCCCAGCTCCTGGTCCGGCCCCCGATGTTTCCTTTAATGAATGGAGCAGCAGGCAGCGTCGCTCCATCGCTCCATCAGCTCTGCTGGCACTCTGGGAAACAGCTGCATCTGGGTGGGTAAAAACACACAAAAAAAAACAAGAATGGAGGAAGAGCGGAGAGCAGTGGGGGGGTGAGGGTGGGGGGTGGATCTCCACATCTGGGAATAGCAGTTTTTTAAACTTGGTGTTTTGCCAGAGCTCCATTTTGGTGATGTTGTGTTTATCTGAGGAACTATTCTGGGAGCTGCATTTCCTGATGCCTGTGGTTCAGTGACAGCTCCTGAAGCAGGGGGTGAGGTCAGAGGTGGTGGGGGGTGGGTGGAGGGTTTGTCATGGTGGCAGCTACAAGGTAAAGTCAGTCTTTAACAATCCATTTCCTGTCTGCGGGCCGAGGCCACCCATCGGCTGGTGTGCATCCTGTTTTGGAGTCCAGGGCATTACGACATACAATGAGTCCACATGAGCCTCTTGTTCTGCCCCCATCTTTATGAATGAACATAAAGACTCGTACGTGGTACGAAGCCTCGGCCTTGACAAAAAGATTACAGATACTGATCACAGGAGGAGGTGTCATGTAAGACCCAACGAGACACATGAGACTGAGTAGTTTTGTCTCTGTCTGTTTGCATCAACTATAATCTGATGAATCTGAACAAGCTGAACATCTTCAGGACTCTGAGGTCTCGACTTCTGTCATAGACCATCATCAAACCGTCTGTATCAAACCCCCTGAGGCAAAATCCTGAACGCAAGAAGACAATCGGTCATTGTAGATCTGGAGGAACATGCTCTTGATATTTACCACCGGGGGTGTAATCAGATCTCTGCTGGGATCATGGCCCACACTTCCATCTATGACCTTTGTAAATATAGCCTGGCTAAGCCAAACACCTGTGAGCTGTCCGTCACGAGCTCAGAGAGAGGGCGACCGGCAGCGAGAGCGTGTCACAGTATAAGAAGGTCACAGGACATCATGGTGTCCCTGCAACAGTGACGCAACAGTCTACAGTGGAGAGACATGAACGACCTTTAAGATTACTATGATATGGACATATACGTCATCAGAGGACAGTTTGTGAATATTATTTATTATTTTTATCTTCTGGATCTTAAAGTTGATGACATCAGGAATGAGGGAAACTGGACCCAATGCAGACCAGGCAGAGACAGAGATGGCAGGGTGAACACAAACTAACTTACTATTTTCAGGGTGTTTTGAGTGTTCACAGCCAATCCTAAACCCCCAGGGCTGAAAAATGAGGCTAACGCTAAACTGCATTTCCTCTAATGGCCACCACAGTTTGTCTGAAACAGGAAGTCAGTCCTCATACTCCGTGTTGGACATTTTAACATGGGAATCTATAGGGATTGACTTCCTGTTGGAGACTCACTCTAGTGGCCATTAGAGTAACTATAGTTCAGTCTTCAGGGTTGCCAACAGCTTCATCGTTGCCATTTTCACTGTATGACTTCCGTCCCTTAACTCCGTAGTGACTCATCCAGAGACGCTCTATATTGTAAAGACAGAGCTCTCGGATCATTTTGAATGGGGAGATCCGTAACGGCAAAGATGGCGCATACCCCGCCCCCTTTCACGAACAGCCAATCACCAGCCGAGCCGGGAAACTTATGGCCCAATCATGTTGTTTCACCAGCGCATGCGCAGACAGCTTTTTACGACAGTATTCAGAACCGCATACTGCACTGGTAGTATACTGTACGTACTGGTTGGACCAAAATATAGTACAGTATGCAAAGAAAAGAAAAATAAAGTTTAATGATCGATTCATTGTGAAATACACATTGATTGAAATGTGATTTGTGTACATACAGAGCCCGGAGGCAGCGCTGCTCTGTTTTCCCCAGTAGCGCACACCTGAAGCTTCACGTTTCATTCAAACAAACTAATATGGCTGCCACAATTGTTAGACTTCATCAATGAGCCCAACATTTACCTTCCAGAAAGAATTTACGAGCCGGCGGTAAACCTCTAAAGACCTGCGGGTAAATTCGTGGCCTCGCTCTCTCCCCTGGGCTGACGACGGAGGTTGACCGGCCGATCACCTTAGGAGATCGGCTGCTCGCCTCTGATATGACCCGCTGCTGCCGATCGGCTGGTTCCTCAGGCGGCTTTTCACGTCTCCGAAACTGTCGGAGCAAACTTCCAAACCGGCGTCATTTGGATAAACTGATCACATATTGGAGATCTACACGGAGCCTTCTTCGCCAAGATGGCCGCCGAGTGAGCCTGCTAGCATACACGCCTGTTAGCATCATTAGCACGGCTGGGCATCTTGCTTTGAAGGCTAACCCAAGGCTAATTCGTTTAACTAGCTAGTTAAGAAAGTCGGAGATTTTTGTGATTTTATTCATATTTTAACTCCTTTAACATTTCATTTGACCCACGACTCTTATAAACTTGTAACGTATCCAGCTCTAAAGCCAACCAAACAGTAACAGTTGTCATAGCAACAGGTCACCAGTAAAAGTTGTAGTGTTATCTACAGCTTTAACTCAACAGTTGATCATGTGACCACAAACACAAATGCTCTTGAGAGGACGGGGGTGGGTGGGAGAGAAGGGACAGCAGTTGTCCATGTGGTATTTGACACAGTGTCTGATGACCGGCCATCACAAGGCAGTCATGACTCCACCACCTCCTCCTCCTCCACCTCCTCCTCCGTCATCTCCCTGCTGCTGCTGCTGCTGCTGACTGGAGCCAGAGGATGGTGAAGGCAGCCAATAGTGACTCAGCTGAAGACACAAGTCACATTCAAACACCTCTCTGTCACTGGACCTTTCTCTGTCCACGTTTTATATTTGTGGTTTTTTTTTTATGTCTCACTATTCAACACATCACATGTCTGTCTCATTTACAGCTGAGTGACACAGTAAACAAACACACAGCACAAATATCATCTGTCATAAATCACATTTAAAGTCTTGGTTTCGGTGTTGTATCAGACTGACGACAGTAACATTTCCCAACAACGCTGTGTTTTACTCACTTCCTGTCTGAACACCTCTCACCTGCTGACACAAGCTGCTCGTTTCTTCCACCTCCACCTCCACCCAGCAGTCAGCCTGCAGCCTGCAGCCTGCGAGTGTGTTTCCCTAAGGTGGAGGTGGTTACTTTCGTCACCCTCCGCTCCTTGCTGAGCTTCAAGTTGGACTGAGTCAGCTGATGTTTATGTTAATATCAATATGGCAGAGGATCATCGTCATGGTTACTGCTGCTGAAATGTATTATTATTGTATCATCACGATTTCAACATTAGAAAGAACACATAAAACATTCATCTCCACCCTCAGCATGTTGAGGAGATGAGTGAACAAGACAGATGACCTCATATCGTGTGTGTGTGTGTGTGTGTGGCAGGGAGGGGCGGGAGCTGGCAGTGCTGGGCACAGGCTCAGATTCAGAGTCCTCAGAGACAAACAGAGACACAGTGCGAGACACAACCCGCCTGTGTTGGAGCTGCAGTGAAGCAGTGTGGCAGCGACGCAGAGCATCATGGGAAGTGTAGGAATGACCCTTGTTATGTTAGTGCACCAGCGTCTACGTCACAGGGTCCTCATAAAACGATATCGTGGTATTCCTCTGAGGCATTTTCTTCACAAACATTCACTTTGACATGACTAGATTTGGGTAGACAGAGGTCAAAGGTCAAGCTCTCAGTGATCTCATGTTCTTGTGAAGGTCACACACAACAAAAACAAACAAACAAATCAATTCAGTAAATTGTAATGTAATTTAACTCAAACGTCCACCAGGATGGGATGCCCTGATTTACATCCAAAAGGTCAAAGGTCAGCTTCCTTGCGGCATCATAATGTTCTGCAGAAACATAGCAAACAGCCATATAACAGGCCTGTAAGTGTGCGGTGGAGCAGGTGGAGCAGCTGTGATCACACCTGAATTAAAAGGCTCTGTGATAAGCTTCTGCTCGTATAGCGTGAGTCGATAAGCCCCGCCCCCTCTTATCAGTGCAAACCACAGTCGGCTTTTGTTCACCATTTACACACTAATATTAACAAGCATCATGTTTAGTGTTATGTAATAAGGAACCTGAGTTTCTCAGTCTCCACAGATCTACGTGAGGTTACAGTGACACCTAATGGTGAAGTCAGGGAACTGCTGCCTCGTCAACATGAACCTGACACTTGAACTTTTCAGGTTTCATTGAACTTAAAGTGCTGAATCTGAATATTTGGATTTTTTTCCTCAGCGTCACAGTCTGTAGATCTATAACTACTTCAGATGTTTTCAGTCATGACAGTTTGGTGACACGTGTCACAGCTGGTCTCCACTGAACAGGTCGATCAACTCAACAAGGCAAAACATGAAGGTTTCAAAAGTACAACAGGTTTTTATTTATCAAAACTTTACAAACTTTCTTCAAATCTTTATCAGCACTAAATATTTTACAGACCTCACCTCCTCCACCACCATCAGCTGCTCCACAGGAGACTAATCAATACTTTTGATGATTAATTAATAAATGAAGTGTGTGTTTGTTTGTTTACATGATCGACAATATGATGTCACTGCAGATTCAGGAGCCTCTGATGAAAAATAACCAGTTGGTTCATCAACAGAGGAAGAACATGTGACCAGGAACCTGAGATGAATCAGGTCGAGTCAAAACTACGGCAGCTGAGAAAGTTCATAAACTCGACTCTTCTTCACTAATGAAGAACTGAGCGAAATATTTTCAGGTTCTAAAAAACATCTGGAGAAAATAAACATGAATATTTAACAAGGTGAAAAAAAGACATTTACAGAAAAACTCTTGTTGTTGAACAGATGAAGGTCTGTTCTTCTGCGGTCAGTGGTGAGGTCTGAACCTCGACCTGGACCTGAACCTGAACCTGGAGCTTAGTTCAGATGAACCTGGTGAAGAGTCTGTGCAGTCTGTTTCCACGGTGACGATAAAACTGCATCTTTACAGTTTCACTAACACAGAGTTCATGTTGTATGAATGAGGCGTTCAGGTGTCTCCTCTCTACAGCGGCAGGTGGAGGGAGTAGTGCGAACACGCCCAGCGCCGCACCGGCTTCCCCACCCGGCCGATGACGGGCAGTTTGTGGGCATAGGCGCGAGGCGGGATGGAGGAGAGGGGCGGAGTTGGGGCGAACTTGGTCTGGAAGGGGCGGCGGCCCTGGCAGCGCCGGCCCATCTGCCGGCCGCCGATGAGGAAGGAGAAGGCCGGAGGTCCGGTCTGAGGGGCCGTGAAACGAGCTTTGGGGAAAACGTCGCGGGACAAACCAGCCGAGCGCTGACCCGAACGAGACGAGGAAGATCTGGAGCGCTGCACCGAGGAAGAGGAGGAGGAGGAGGAGCGAGTGAGGGACCTGATGGAGGAGAGAGAGAGAAGCACAGGTTTGCTTTTCACTTAAAAAAAAATCAAACCAAATCAATAAAATCGATCAGCCAGTCCTGTCTGCTCGTTTTACCTTCCTGATCCTGTCGCTGCCAGACTGGGGGGGGCGGGGTCAGTGCGAGGACTCCCATCATGCCTGGGGCTGATGTTGAGGTTGGCGGTCAGCTGGGGCATCTTGCGGGTGGTGTCGGGGTTGGAGGCGGGGCCCGGGGGCTCCTTCCTCGAGTCTCCGAGCTGGGCCGGGCCGCAGGGGGGGTAGCTGCCGAACCCGGGGCCGGTGCTGAAGCGGACGGCGAGGCTGTCCCCAAAGAACGAGTAGAGCTCGCAGTACATGGCGGGGAGGGGCACCGGGGTCCACTCCTCCCAGGGGCAGCCGGCGCCGCCCGCCTGGAGGTGGGTGGCGATTCCCAGCGTGGCCTCGGACAGAGGCTCGGGAGGGGGGCTGAGGCCGGGGGAGCTCACCCTGTAACCTCCGGCCGAGCCCAGGGAGCCGGGCTGCGAGGCGGAGCCTCCGTCAGTCGGCTGGGACAGAGACAGAGCCTTCATCTTCAGGAGACGCTCCACCGCCACCTGGACAGGAGGAGGACAGAGGACGGGTGGTGTTTGAATAGAAACAACTTTATTTACAAAGCTGCTTCATAAACAGACTTTAACAGATGATGTCATATTATTATTTTGACTGGGAACAAAGAGGGATTTACATAATGATGTACTTCAGTATGATGCACTTCTGATGTCACAACCGTCTCATTTCTAACTGTTTATATGATTTAATGGTTGAAAACTAAAGAAAAGAGAATTTAACCTGAAAAACTATTTACAAGGTGATTTGACAAATGAATCAAAGGCAGCGACAGAGATAATGTGGAGCTACAGAGCGAGGACACGTCTATAAAACATAATCAATAAGACGAAGGACACAGAGGAAACAGATGTCGCACAGTAAATGTAATATAAGGCTGATATGGAGACAATAAAAAGATAAAGACAACATCACATAAAAGCCTGTGAAGCCTATAAAATGACTTTTAAGAGACAATCTAAAATTAATCACTGAGGAAGTTGTTCATTTAGATTCAAGCCTCGACTGTGGGAACGACCGGAAGGAGCTGAAGCTGCTCACCACTGGTTCGTCAAGGGTTAATAATTCTGTCACGTAGCTACATGTAAAATTTTACAATCACTTCGAATACCAATATATCGTCTATAAAAACCAGTGAGAAGTGGAGCTGCTGTGATGTGGACCAGTCTGTCTGCAGCAGGTCAAAGGTCAACTCAAGCAGACTAAACCTGGAGGATGAATGTGTGTGAGCACTGACCAGGATGGCGCCGTACACCTTGTGACCGTCCGCTTTGACCTGAGCGTTGGACACCGAGTAGTCGTCCAGAACGGCCTGCAGGTTGGCCCAGTAGGCAGGAAGGTGTGGGAACAGGACTCTCTCCACAGCCTGGCGAGGAAACACACACACACACACACACACACACACACACACACACACACACACACACACACATTTTTCTGTATTAAAACAAACTTCTTCTGTTTTACACAATCTCTTTTTCCATTGGTCCTGAACCGACTGCAGGTAACACACTGTTAAAACCCCCCCGGCTTCAACGCTAATACACAGACCTCCAGATGTAGGAGGCAGTGAACGCACCTTCCAGCCCAGAGCATGAAGCCCGACCACGGCTCCGTAGTGGGAGCAGAGCGGCCGGACCGGGTCAGACAGAACCTTCTGCAGCGACAGCAGGATCTGATGGTAAAGACCGCTAACCAGGTCCCCGTGAGTCCTGCAGGGAGGAGGAGGGAGGGAGGGAGTCAGATCACAGCTGGGTCGCTATAGCAACCTGCAACAAGACTTTTTTGATTTCTGGACTCTGTCTCTCTGTACGTGGTGACGTCCTCCTCACCAGAAGATGTGGCTGAGCAGCAGGGCGGCGTAGTCCCTCAGGGTCCAGTGGTCGTTGAGCGGGTTGATGGAGGCGGCGAGCGGCTCCAGGATGCAGTACATGACGCTGGAGACCAGGCTGCGCACGTACGAGCCAAGGTACAGGTACGGGTTCTGGACCAGGCTCTTCACCATGTGGAGGAGCCGGTTGAGCTGCTCCAGGTCGTGGCTCACTGACTTCACCTGCACACACACACACACACACACACACACACACACACACACACAGTTCTTGGTTTTTTCTCTTTAAACTCTGATTTTATTGTTTTTCACTTTGGACTTTTATTTTGAAAAGTCATCTATAAATAAAGGTCATTATCACACCCACCCCACTGATGACGTAAACAAAATACGGCAGCAGGGCAGCGATCTTGGAGTTGGACTGGAGGTCCAGCAGAGCCACCTGAAACACACACCACACACATCACACACACACACGTTGTCACACACTGTCGATCCACACAGGAAGTAGTTTCAGGGCGTCAGTGTTTCACCTTCATCAGGTGGGGGTCCTCTCCCAGGATGGCCCGTGTGATCTGCTGGTAATACTTCAACAGGTCGTCGGACAGAGACTGGACTGCAGTGGGAACTGAGGGAGGTCAACAGAGGTCAGAGGTCACCAGAGATATGCCGATACATAAATGACGTCATCCATCATCAATCAATAACATCATTAAAAGAACAGTTCAATATATTCATCAGGTTTAATGTCCCTCTTATGTTGCAGGGTTTCAGACTCTCACCTGTCCCCTGAGGCTCCAGGTTGCCTTTCCCATCCAGGTACGATACGTTCACTGACGTGCAGAGAAAACAGGAGAAATAACAGATGAGTGATGTAAACCAGCGCCAACATGGAGGGCGTGTGGTTCTGTGGTGCGGCCGGTCGTACCTCGGACCATGGTCTCGGCGCAGCCCTTAGGGATGTTGGTGGCCAGAGCCAGCTCCACCAGGTTGATGTCCCGATCCTCCACGAAAAACAACTCTCCTTCCTTCACTGAGCGGAAAGGCAGAGCGTCCTGGGCACCGTAGCCGCAGACGGCCTGGAGACGAACAGAAACAAGATTGAAGATGGAGGACGTCCCATCGGACCGACTGGAGGAGGAGGAGGAGGAGGAGGAAGAGGAGGTTACTGTGAAACAGAAACCCTCACCTCCACGTTGCTCCAGTGCAGAGCTCTGTTGAAGTCCTCCACTGTCAGCTTCCTCCTCTTGGCGTGTCGCATGAACTGTGAGCTGCTCTGTGGAGCACAGACAACACAACATCAGCCTTAGAGGTCAGAGGTCAGCGGCCTCCTTAATGTGGCTCTGAAGAAAGCACAGATATAAACTGGACTTTCCCCTCATGCAGTTTCATGATCCAGACCTGAGTTGCCTCCCGGAGCCGGTAACACACGTCTTCAGCCAGCAGAGCCGCCACATCGTCGCCGAGCTCCACACCTGTACTCTCGGCCATGAATTTGACCGACTCCCTGGAGATCTCAGCGAAACGGCGCTCCTCCCGGTCGGCCATGCTCACAGAGACCTCTGAACACTGACGAACAGAAACACCTCCATGTTTATACTCCAGACACCAGACCTCAAACATCACAATATCGTTTACGACTTTGCTCCTGCAGCTGCTGTTTAAAGTCAAGATTTCACTAACCCAGAGTCAAGCTAAGATGAATCCGAGATTTAAACATCGTGAGCTTTTGCTGTTTCATTACATATATACACACAGTAGAAACGACCATTAGCACATTTTCAATAGACGCACTTTCCCTCACTCGTTATATAGCATGCTAGCAGAATGAAATCTGGGCTCCGTCTACTGCCTGGAATAAGCCGTTTAAAAGTACAGCAGAAATGAACCTATCGTGACAGAAAGTGAAGTAACACTGTTGAAGTCTAGCTGTTCGTTGTTGTAGGATGTAAACGTGAATAAAACAGTGGGAAACAACTCGACAATACGTCTGTGCTGTCTGCAGTTGTCGCTAGCTAGCGCGGAGATGCTAAGCTAACACACAGTAAGCTAACAGCTGGAGACAAAATAAGATGCAGCTTGTTTATTATCAAACTGAACTTTACCTTCGCGGTGAGAACAGCCGGACGCTCAACGCCTTTCAGTGTGAAGTGTGAAGAGTTTACATCGGCGGAGCTGCCTACCTCTACACACGGTGCAAAGTTAGCATGTTAGCAAACAACAGCGTAGTCAAACTCTTCACATGGAGGCGACGACACTGCGGTGAAAATAAAAAATGAAAAAAAGAAACAGCGAGGAGAGGAAAAGTCAGTGACTTTCAAAATGACTCCTGGTGAGTGAGACTAGTTTGAGTAAACCCGCAACACGTCCAGTTTGAACTCCAGCTAACTTGACGTCGCTTCAGTTACATGTTGACATTTTCATTATGCTGCTACTGACAGTGACGCGCCAGGAGGAGAAGGCCGCTGATTGGTCGGTGCGAGAACGTCACACAGAAGGAGCACTCGAAATATTCACCGGCTCAGCGCGGCTCGTTTCCGATGGATGTAGCGTCGTTCAAATTCATATTATACAACTTTACGACAAAAAAAAATATGTTGCGTTGAGTTGTGAGTTTGGAACTTATTCCCTCAACTTAGTTCCTGTTTGAAGACAAGTTTAGGATTTAAAGTTATCGAGGTAACTTTAGGTTTAACTCCGGATTGTCAGTGCTACAACGGTGCACAGGCCTCTGTTGGAAGCAGCTATTGAATGAGATGGACACTACTATAAACACTTCTGTCATTTCCTGTCATCTTAAAGTGTCCTCGTTTAACACATTGTTTATTATTTAGCCATAAGTGAAAAGGGTTTGCCCACATTTAACTCCTGAAGGGCCAGGTGGCACATCAGCATGGATAAATTAAACGGTCACTGATGTTAAACATGAAACTTTCTGGTAAAGTCATATCAAAATACTAACCATGAGCTAAAATCTCCAGGTGAGGCCTTCAGCAAAATGTTGAAGGATGTGACACTGGTAGCATTAATAGGACTTGTCATCTCAGCAGACAACACATTCAATACAGTGACAAAAACTAAAGTAGACTCGTATGAACAACAGGACAAGGTTAAAGTTTAAAATGTTTATTCAGGATGCTGTGTTCAGACATCTCTTTACTACGTTTATTAATAAAGTATGTACAATAGTTAAAAAAGTACACTCATAGCTGAACCTGAGGAGGTCCAGAGATAGAGAGACGGTCTGATCCAGGAGTGAACAGTTCAAGACCTGCTTGACCTGCTGACCGCCAGTCAAACAATTAAAAAAAAAAAAAAAAAAGCATATCATTGGAGGGAGGGGTTAAAAAAAAAAACAACAAAAAAACAAAAAAGAAAAAGTCATTGAGCCCATTTTCAGTGCTGATGCTGGTTCTCATTACAACCGCGTCCACTTAGACTGCCCTGTTGTCCCAGATCTCCTGGGCCTTGTTGCTCTCCAGCTGCTGCAGGTGGAGGGCCAGTGGCAGCAGCAGGTCACTCAGGTGCTGGCTGGAGAAGGTGAAAGCATTGTGGGCCGTGGCCTCTGCAGGTGGGGTGGTGAGAGGAGATGACGACGGTGGGGAGGAGGACGTCGAAGAGTCTGGTGAGGTTGAGGTGAAGGGCGAGGTGGGGGAAGGCAAACCTGAACTGCCCAGAGATGGCTGAGGGTGGAGGGTTCCTCCTAGACTCTGGTCGGGGGTTTTGATCTTGCTGGGGAGGCCGTGCTGGAAGCGACAGCGTGTGCCGTACAGGCAGAACCCGAAGGAGCTGAAGGTGCGACACAGAGCTCCTCGAGGCCTCCACTCCTTGGTCTGGGGTTGGAGTGGGTTACCAAGAGGAGATGGAGGCTTCTCATCGCCAACATCTGGAGACCCAGGAACTTCACTGACATCTCCACCCTCAACGTGCAGGAAGTTGCACCGTGTACCAAAGGGACAGACACCAAATGAGCGGAAGGTGCGGCAGGGGATGTTCCTGCGGCGGCGCTGGGCAGGGCGCTGTTCGTTGGGGTCGTGGACAAACAGGCAGCGGCTGCCGTAGTAACAGTAGCCAGTCGTGTGGTAGCTGCGACACAACTCGGTCTTGTACTTTGGGTGGCGGAAGGGAACATGGAGCTCGTTGAGACCGTGGGCGAACTGGCAGCGCTCAGCGTACTTGCAGAACCCGGAGGCCGAGTAGCTGGTGCAGAGCTCCGTCTTGTAGCGGGTGGAGCAGACCCAGGGGATGAGGGTAGGGGAGGAGGACTCTACCAGGGGAAGGAGGGCCTTGGCCAGGGAGAGGCCTCCACCTTCTCCACCACCATCATCTCCATCCAACCCTTCACTCGACAGCAGGTTGTCCACCAGCTCCTCGTCTTGGCAGGAAGGCAGGAACAGGTCGTCACCACTGGTCTGACGGACACAAAAGTTTGGCTTCATCAATTAACGCCAACAAAAGTCATCAAGGCACTTCATGACAAAAGGTCTAGACCTTCTCTTCCCCAAAGTTTTTACAGTGACCCAATGGTTCGCACCAAAAGCAAGCACACATGGCAACAGTGGTGAGTTTCAGTGAAGCCCAGATACATGGGTACTTCAGGGTCTGTCGATTTACATCCTTGAACCTACAGCTGAGGTGGAGAGTTAGTCACCATGACCCTCAAAGTGCACAGAGTAAAGTGGATGTGAATTACCTGCCAACAATCCCACAATGCATCACAACACCCTCTATTAGTTAGCCTATCAATTTCACTCTTGGTAACGGATCGAGAGTCACAAGCACATATCAACTGATAAACGTCTTTTCCCAACAACCTTCAAAATAAAATGCATACGCAGTGTTTTCAGATTATTACCAGTTGCACTGACGCAACAATCCTTTGTCTAAACAAGCGAGAGTGAAGGGGAACTAGCTGCAGGATGGGGAGGTCACGGTCCACTCACTCACCTCAAACATGGCCGCCGACAGGTGAACAGCTGCTCGTCGTGACTCGGGCGGGGAACCAGCTGTGATGAGCACCCGGAGGACCTGTGAGCTACAGCTACAGCAGAGCGGCAGGGACCCAGACCCTCCTGCTCCTTTTAAACCGAGCCTCTCCTCCCGCCTTCAGCATTAAACGAGCTTCAGGTGCGTTCGAACTGACGTCAGACAGAGGGGGGAGGTCCCGAGCGACCAATCAAACGGAGCCGCTGGAGAACGTCACCGCACTGGTGCGTTCACGTGCACTCCGTTGAGTTTTGATCAGTTAAACCAGAAACAATAGTTATTTTATTCCGGGTTATTTAGACTTTGCCTGCATGAAATGTGCGCAGGTATTAAATCTATTCTGATACGTAACAAATGTATATTTTAATATATTAATTCATATTTAAATAAATGTATAAGCCAAACTATTCTTATATGTTTATCTATAAGCTTTTCTATATCTCTTATATATATTTATGCACATTTTCACACACATCTAGATATATAATAAGACATATAGATATTATCAGGTTCTGCCTTCACTCTGCAAAGTGCTTTAAAATAATGTTTATATTCTGACGCTACACAAAAACAATGGAAAACAGTGCCACTTATTTTGTGATATAAATGAAGTGTTTATACCTGGCAGGCAGAGACAGTTGCTGAACTCTCAGTTCTTGTAAACACAGTCAATAAAAATCTCTCGTCTGACCACAAAGAAAAACAAATTCTTTATTTCTTTTCTTATCAAGATACATTAAAGGATACAGAGACATTGGAATAAAAAACACTTGAGAAAAACTTTCAATTTTTCAATTGTAGCATGTTTGTCTCTCCACCATACAAAAATCAGCACCCCCTCCCCTTTCAATGTCGACCCTGGTTTCTAAGGACCAGCCCCGCCCCTCCCCCTCCCCAATGAATGAGATCAATGCTTCACATGTACAGTAGCCTGTTAGAGCCATCTCCACGGTCATGGAGCAGAATTACACTTTTTTTTTTTGTATTTAAGATGTAAAAAAGTCCCAATATGCCAGTTTCACTTTACACAGATCAGTTATTTGCTACAAATTCAAACATTTCAATTTCTTTTGTATTTGTCTTTTTTTTGAGAAATATTACAAAGCCCACATTGGGACCAGACTTGCTTATAAACCCAGTGAGAACCTCTCGTCGCCACCGAGGCCGAGAGAAAATCACAGGAATTATAATTATCCAATTAAGAACTTACTTTAATTACTTACCCTTTCATAATGGTACAAACAAGGGGAGCTTAAACAAACCAAGCAAATGAAAGCACACGTCGTCGCGACAGTTTAGATTTCCTTTCACGTCGTCCACCCAATCAAAAAACGTTGCTTCACCTCCACGTTAATGTTTATGGAAGACAATTAGTGCCATGTGTGGGAAAAAAAAAAAAAAAAAAAAAGATGTGAATCATCAACATTCGGAGAAAAACTTCAACCTCAGACTCGTCATTCAGATTTTTTTTTTTTTTTTTTTTGGCCCTAATCGTCTTCCGTACATTTTTACATATTGCTGCTTCATTAACAGACTTCCATCGACTGAGCAGTGACGTAACTGCATCATCTTCATTCAAACCAAACAAACACTACACTGTCAGAGATGCTGGGACGTCCAACAGTCCAACAGTCCAACAGTAACCTAATTTTTTTTTTTTGTGTGTAATCGACGTTACGGCTTCGCACAGTTTTGGACTCGTCGTTGTCAACAACTCTACGGTGACCACAGTCATTTGAGAGGTTATCAAACGCGACACTGTGGATGTACAGACTTGTCACAGGGCTGAGGTGAAGGTGAGTGTGGCAGTCAAACAACAGGAGATGCTTTAAAAAAAAAAAAAAAAAAATCAACTGTGATGCCTCCTCATGAAGATTAGGACGCGGTACGGAAGAAATCTGGAGGATTAATGTGTCGTAATCTGGACTTTAAACATCTTGCAGACGTTGGGACCATGTGCATACAGCGTCTCCTGATCAGAACAACAGCGACTTATCATCATCATCATTAATTTAAAAAGGTGCCATATGCAAAATCTCTCAAGTGGTGGAACTGACAGGAGGTTGTTTCGAACTCGTTCAGTATTTCTGACACTGAGGGACTTCGGTACGATTTTGGTAACACACTCACAGAATGAACGACAGGAGGTGGGAGGAGGAGGAGGAGGGGGGGGGGGGGGGTTACAGAGTAAAAATGGCAGCAGATGGATCAAACACCTGAACAGAGTGGGAAACAGCGTCTGAGTGAATCTTCCCCTCACGTCTATTTAGATCCTCCTCCTCCTCCTCCTCCTCCTCCACACACTGTGGGCGTCACCCCCCCGTAAAAATGATGCATACATTTACACAAAGAAAGCGACATGGAGGAACAGTGTGCTTTATCACCATCGTTTCAGGATGAGAAATATTTTGATTTAAATTACACATTTAAAAACAGGCGGCTTTAAAACGGGAGAGAAATGATTCAGGGTCTGGAATAAAATACTACGACGAAGCCCAGAGTGTCAGAGTGTGTGTGTGTGTGTGTGTGTGTGTGTGTGTTCGTTTCTATATGATGGAAACGTACAGTCATTTAAGTGTGTGTGTGTGTGTGTGTGTGTGTGTGTGTGTGTGTGTGTGTTGGACACATCAGCTTTTGGGACGTAACAGAGGACTAAAGAAAAATGACACTGAAAAGAGGGAAATAAAAAACTACTGGTATGGCGAACTGTGCTGCCTGTAACTGTCGGCCTGAGCACAGACCCCCCCCCCCCCCCACCCCCCCTTCCCCGATCCCACCCCCACCCCCACCCCACTTCCACCCCCATGTCCTGATAAAACACCCCCTCCTCCCTCTTCTATCTGTTCATCCTCCATCCTCGTCCTCCCTCCCCCTTCAGTCCTCCAGGACGATGGGTTCGCTGGTGCTGGATGGGAGCAGGGGCATGGCCAGGGTGCGGGGGGGCGGCGGCAGCTTGATCCGGACCAGGAGGTGAGGTTTCCTCGCCGCCCGACGCATCTCTGACTGGGTCAGGTGTTTCCTCAGAGCCCTGAGGAGAGAGGAGACCAGAGAGACGTGAAGCTCCAGAGACTCAAACATCCGGTGTCTCTGAGCTGGAGACCTGATCCAAACCCTGAACACGTGACATTAAATAAAGTCCATCTATCCAGGACAGGTGCGACCGCCAGGTGTGAACTGGGCCAGATCCGTGTCCATGAAGTCAGACGTACCTGGTGTCCTTCGTAGCCACAAACACCACGGGGTTTGGAGCCTCGCCCTGGCTCACCTTCTGCCGCTTGATGACCGACTGAGAGGTGGTTCTGATACCTGAGGTGTACGGCCTCCCATTGGCTGGGTAGGGCACCCCTGAAGCCTGTGAGCCAATCAAACACCAGAACAGGTCATCACTCAAAAGCCAGAGGGAGAAACACCTGTGTGTGTGTGTGTGTGTGTGTGTGTGTGGTACTGACGCTGTCAAAGCCTCTCTTTCCCAGCAGGCTCTGGCCCACTCGGGGCTGGCTGGCCTGGTTCCTGTTGATGGGGGTGGGGGGTCCTCTGGACGCCTTCAGTTTCAGAGGAGCGGAGATGGCTGCAGAGAGACAACCGGAGATGATCAGTAGAAGAAGAAGAAGAAGGAGCAGTTTGAGGAGAGTAGCGACAGTCATGTGACCCGTTCTCACCTAAATCCTTCACTATGGTGGCCAGTGACTGTCGCGGCACCACTTTGCTCTTCAGAGGAGTTTTCGTGGCTTTGGGCAGACGGATCATACCTGAGGACACACACACACACACACACACACACACACACACACACACACACACACACACACACACACACACACACACACTTCCTGTCACATGTTTGATCTCTGATTAAAAACACTCTCTGCTGTGTGTGTAGGAGGGAGGCGAGTACTCACACTCGGCCTTGACAGCGTTGGCGTTGATGGATGCATATGGTCGCCGTGCGGCGCGGCGCGGCTGCAGGATGTCCTCACACACCCGCCGGGCGATGCGGGTCAGCTTGGTGGTCTGCAGGATGAATGTCTGGCGGTTCTTGGCCAGCAGCTTGGCCCGGCCCTCGTTGCGGGTGAACGGCGACATGCCCTGTACCTCCTGGCGTGTCATGTGACCACGGGGGCCTGACTCCTGGTCGGAGGGGACAGAGGACACTGACGTGAACTGATACAACACGCGGTTGTGAGGTGAGGGGTGGGGCTGAGGGACAGGACGCTTACCGAGCCTCCTCTGGCGGCGCCCTCCAGCTGCGTGGGCGTCTTCAGGCCTCCGTACTTCTTCCAGTAGATCCAGCAGGACGCACACAGTCTGCACTGCATGTTGGGAGGCCCCCAGGCGTACCACTGAGGAGACTGGGCCGCTGGGGGGGGGGGCAGAGGACGACACAGTGTGTTTCTACAGGTGTCACAGCAGCTGTCAACATCTGGCTACTTGGTTTTATTAAGAGAAATACTTTGTTCCACCTCCGTCACGTGACGTGAACACTATCTGAGCAGTTTCCTGTTTCCTCGACCTGACTGGCCCGTGTGTCTCACGTTCTGGCTTCACTGTGTTTTATTGATTTGTATTTGACCCCGACGACCTCGAAACGAGCCAATAAATAAAATGTATTATTATTATTATTAAAACAACAAAACTACACTGAAAAGCCTTTATGGTTTATCTTCGTACGGATCGACGCCTGAAATAAAACAGAGAAGAAGAAGAGGAAACATGGCGCCTGATCTCATCGAGCTTCAGTTTCATCACAACGAGCTCATGTGAGTAAAACTATTTTCTCTTCTCAGCTTTTTTCTGATGGATTCATGAACTTGTTTTGTGATTCGCTCGTTGCTCCGAGCTGCCGTCACGCGTCTCCGTGGTTACTCACTGTGGCAGCTCTCACAGCTCAGTCCTTTCTGAAACCCGGCCGCCCCGTTCATCCCGGGCTTACTGCCAGGAACCATGATCTGATTGGGGTTGGGTTTGGTGCTGGTGATGGAAGAGAGAGAGAGAGAGAGAGTGTTACTATGACGACAGACATCAGCTGTACCTGGGGGCAGGTGTCGGCTGCAGCAGCTGCTCATACTCACTAGGTGGGGATGTACACCTGCTTCAGTTTGCTGTCGGCCTCCGCCGCCTTTAGTCGTTTCTGTCCGAGAGGAAACATTTCGGCTTCATCAGGAACTTGACACACAAACAGAGTCAAAGCGCTTTAAGGCGGCGGTGGCGGTGGTGTTACCTGTTGGATGTAGCGGTCGGTGGTCTTCCACATGTAGTAGAACTGCACCACGCTGGCGAGAGATTTCCACGGTAACTGGTGGAGAGAACAGGACGGTTGGTTACAGAGTTTCTACAGTCAGAGCAGAGCGCGTGCGGACGGCGGCGGCGGCGGGCGTGACGTACAAAGTCTTGGCGGATGTCGTTGAAGTCTTTGCCGTATTTCTCCAGCGCCTCCTCGAACAACATGGCCTCCGAGGCGCTCCACTCCTCCATCTCGTCGCGGCACAGCACCGGCCCCCCCTGAGGGACCAGCGTGGACATGGCCTTGGCCAGGTCGTAGTTGTTCTTCTGCAGCGTGTCCATGGCGTGGAACTGACCACACAGAGAGAGAGAGAGGGTGAGGGTGAGGACGAACGATACTCTGATCGATCGGCCACCTACGATTATCAGCTGATTGTCATTAAATATTGATCAAGAAAGCGATCAGCAGATGAGAATCAATGCTTCTTGTCATTGATCACCTCAGAACAAAGTCATGTGAAATATGCCAGACATGATCAGGTTATCAGCCGTCGATCGGATGATCTCACTCATAGATGATCGGTATCAGCTTTAGTGGACATGTGATCAATCATCAGTCAGTAACATCCTGGATCTATAATCAACATTTGACCTGCAGAGACTCCACCTGCTACGACTGAAGGGTTTGAGTTGCTGTTGCTTGTTGTTGCTCTGCTCAACTAATAATTCAACATCTGATATTATCTAATTTACAATCAATCAATCAATCACACACACACACACACACACACACACACACACACACACACACAGTCAGCGGTCTCACCAGTGTGATGTCTCTGGAGGCGGCGGCTGCACTCATGTGGAGGCTGGGCTGACGGATGGAGCTGCTGCAGTCCAAGGCCCGAGCAAACGTCCCCACAGCTCTGAAACACACACACACACACACACACACACACACACACACACACACACAGAGGTCACCATCACTGACCCGTCTGAGCTACAGTAACACCAGGGAACGAACATTACTACTGTTTCTATGGTGACGTGTACAGTGTTATTGAACGTTCTCCAAACGACCACTAGATGGAGCGTTGTGCTAACGGACACGTTCATGAGCAGCAGGACGTTTCATGTTGTACATCAAACTTCTGGTGCAGACACACACACACACACACACACACACAAAACACACACACACGCTGCACCATTAAAACCAGTAACACTGAACACACCACCAACTTAACCAGTGGTAACCAGACACCCGTCCTGCTGTGAACCACAACCACCAACCATCAAACTTGTCAACACATGAGTCGTCTCTTGGAAAAGCTGCCCCGCTGACGGTTGAGTCAGACGTTGTCGTGGCAACAGACTGTGGAGATGACGATGCAGCAGGGTGACAGATGGTAAAGGGGGGGGGGGTTACCTTGCCACCACCAGGAACTGGTCGATCTGAGGGTCTTTGAGCTGGTTGTTGGGGTCCCACACCTTGGTCTCCAGCTTCTCGTGGACCCGGTTGTCTGATTCACCTGAGACAGCGAGAGACAAACAACGTCACAACGTCACCGCCTGCACTCTGCACCTGTCTGTCTCGTGTGTGACGTTCAGCCTGCTCACCCTCAGCTAGCATATCTGGGATTTCTGCCTGGTACTTGGAGCCCACGCGGATCTCGCCCTGGTCGGCCAGCAAGGTCTTCTGGACCGGGTCGAACACCAGCGAGTAGAAGAAACAGTCCTGGACAGAAGACACACCAAGCAAGATCAGAGCTTCTGGTCGCCGTCCATATATGTCTGTGTGTATGTGTGTGTGTGTGTGTGTGTGTGTGTGTGTGTGCGTCTCACCTCTTTCTCCAGGTAACCGGCCAAGACGTCTGTTTCATTGAGGAGGGTCACGTTACATTTCCCCCTGAGGACAAAGTGAGAGACCAGGAGGGACAGGTGAACATCAAACACACCATGGTGACTGACTGGGGCCATAGTGAGGATGAAAAAATCAGAAACTCAATGTGAAAAGTCAGAAATATATCAAGAAAAAGGTCAAAATATAATGAGAGTAAGTGGAAATTTGAGGTTCTTTGTTGTTTTAGAGGCTTTAAAATGAGGAACATGAAACATCTGAGGCTCAGTTCAGACCTGGTGATCGATTTAAAGCTGACGACTGATCAGATCACACGTTATCGCCGGGTCTGATCAGAGTTTCATACACTTCACCGTGACTCCAGTCAGAGAGCGAGACGCAACACGAGCGACAGGAGGAGCAGCGAGGTCGAGGCGGCTGCAGGAGAAACCTGAACGCCACGAAGTGTCCGACATCTCGCTGTCGAACCATCAACAGGAAGCAGAAGAGTCGAGCTGTGCAGGGCTCAGACCACATCGCTGCCTCCACAGCTGCAGTAAAAACCACTGACTGAACAGTCCAGCGCTGACTCCGTGTGTGTGTGTGTGTGTGTGTGTGTGTGTGTGTGTGTGTGTGTGTGTTCAGGTCAGTTGTTCGTGTGGTCACGTACCGTATGTGAGTAGCAGGAAGAGATTCGAACTGTCGGGACAGGAAGAGTTCTCTGTGTTTGAGCTGGTGTTTCTGTTGTTCGGCGAGGACCGGCTGCTTCGACTCCTCCTCGAACTCTCCTGCACACACACACACACACACACACACACACACACACATCAGTGCATCAGCAACACACACACAGTCATGGTGTTAACGTTTCAACATGGACGTCTCACAGTTGGAGACACACCCTAGTGGCCACTAGAGGGACTGCAGGTTTTTATCACTTCAGGTACAGACTAATTCCTGGTGACGTCCAGACCACGGCCAGGTCGAGTTGGGGAGTGTGGTTTATTAGAAAACAATAGAAATGCATCTACTGTTTGTTTTATGTGATTTTTATGAGCGGTGTCGTGATGCATTGATCTACACTGATGCATCGATTCAGTGACGAACAGCATTGATCCAAACTGAAAACATTGACACCCATCGTTTGTGAAACACGCTCTTATTTTGAAATTCCCCTGGATCGCTGCCGCAGCTTCATATTTCATTTAGAAAGACGTGTGTGAAGCTGATTTGTTTTTTTTTGATCTAAGATGATTGAGTTGGAGGCTCTGAACAGGAGAAGGGTTCACGCTGACATCCTGCTGTAAACAGGAAGTTCACCTCGCTTCAGTTTCCTTTCATAAAAAGGTGCAAATAAATCAGACGGTGACACTTTACAGCGAAGAGACGGCAGAAAGTAAGAAAGAAAAGACGACTGTTTTTCATTTAACTGTCTGGTAGAAGTCAGAAATGAAGATGTGTTGATCAGCTCATATTGATCATTGATCCCTGAATCGGTTTGTGGCGAAGCAGCTTTTACACTCTCTTCTTCTTCTTCTCGCACTGGTTAATATTTGGTTAGTCCTCTGTACAGAGTTCAAAGGTCATCAGTTTATGAGGTCAGACAGAATGAACGCTCCTGAAATGATGACTTCAGACGGCGTACGTGACCCGCGAGCGAGCGAGCGAAGCGAACCAACGACCACCGACGAAGGTTATTAATGGACCTACTGTAAAACAATGCGACCGTCTCACATCATGTGACACCAGCAGAGAATGTGAAAAAAATTAAGCCACAGGCAGCTATAGCAGTGTGTGTGTGTGTGTGTGTGTGTGTGTGTGTGTGTGTGTGTGTGTGTGTGTGTGTGTGTGTGTGTGTGTGTGTGGTCGGCCTCTAGATTCCGCATTCCCAATTTCAGGCGGCTGAGTAATTTGTTGCAAGCTGGAGGGGAGGGACTATATCACTCCATCTCCGCGGACTCCGCCCCTGCACTCAGCCACAGGAAACCCTGTCAGTGAGGGCATGAGAGTGAGAGACACACAGAAAGAGAAAGAGAGAGAGAGAGAGAGAGAAAGATAGCGAGCGAGAGAGGGCCGGTACCTTTAGCCACACCCCTTTTCTGTTAACCTCTCAACCTCCCCCTCCCCCCTCCTCCTCCTGTCCAGCTGGTCCCTGCCAGACAAAGTAGGAAACCCTGTGTACCAAACCTGAGGCGCCCATCCCCCCCAACATGTATCCCCAACTCCCTCCACACACACACACACACACACACACACACACACACACACACACACACACAGAAACGCATGCAAGTACGCACACACAAAAGAAGAAACCACATACACACAGAAGAAGAAGCGACAGGCAGTCAAAGCGCGCGCAGCACAACGGTAACACACACACACACACACACGAACACACACACACACACACGAACGCACACACTCGCTCTGACAAAGACGCAAGGCAAGTCAGAATTAACCCTTTCTGTGCCGTGGCCCTCGGGGACAGATCAAGGGCCTTTTGTTCTGCACAAAGAATTGATGTGAGTGTGAGAGAGAGAGAGAGAGAGAGAGAGAGAGAGAGAGAGAGAGAGAGAGAGAGAGAGAGAGAGAGAGAGAGAGAGGTTTGGTACAAACGAGCAGCAGCAGCAGAAAGAGAGAGAGAGAGAGATGCTTGTTCTCTTCTTCTTCTTCATCACTGACTCTGGATCATCACGCTCTCACTCAGACCTGCGCACGTTCACGTGAAGCACGACCGTGTTTAAACCCGTGTTCGAGACAAAGCCTGGATAAACAGAGCCCGACTCTGAGCGCCACGCTTTTAAGGTGGACTGTCTTCTGGCACGTGACCCAACGCATGGGAATCAGTCAGGACGCCTTAAGTGCCAACGTTTTGTTCGTTTAGCTCTCGACACGACTTCTGCTTCAGCGACCGTCGGCCATGTTTTTATACGTTATGTTATATTTTATCTTTTTTTTTTTTGTTTGTTTTTTTGCCTGATTTATATTTTATATTGATTATTAACGACTTTTGATTCTTCTGTTTGTCCTGGAAATAAAGAAACATGGAGAACTATTTACACTGTGACATTTTATATCACGAGTTCATCTGTGTGTGTGTGTGTGTGTGTGTGTGTGTGCACGGGAGCATCATGTAAACTGCAGAGGGCTAATCAAATTCAGTCCAACGTCTAATTACCTGGACGGACAGTCAAACACAGCCTTGACATTTACAAAGGTCTGATCAGCTGCTGTCGTTCTCTCCGACACCGTCGACCGCCGTCAGCAGGTGTGTGTGTGTTTCATACAGAGACCTGCAGGGTCACGGTCTGTCTTTAAACGTTACACCCCCTAATATACGTTATATATCATATATTCCAGGTATAATGTGAATAAAAAGTCCCGACTGTGCAGAGAAACAAAAAAACACACGTCAATAGTAAATATCATGTTGTTTATCGGGTATCAGACACTTTCTCCGCCTCGGCTGGTTTTGTCGTCCAGAGGAGCGAGACTGTGGTTTATAATGTTGCAGGGAGCGAATAGACAAAGTGATGGAGGCAGTCGTTCCCACTGATCAAGATGTAAACAACAGCCACACTGTTTATGTTGTTATCTGCAAAGTTCAGACAGACTTCAAGTGGAATACCCTCAGGTTATATAGTGATAATGACACACTGAAAAACTGTGGAGGGAGGAGGAGGAGGAGGAGGAGGAGCTGAGGGGAGGTCTGTCTGATACAGAATAAAACCTGTGAGAGGACACGTCGGAGCTGCTGCTACACACAGTGAAAACATATTATGAAATTACCATCAGTGTGTTTGGTCTCATCTCCGACGTGTCTACACACGACCACTGAGCATCTGTGTGTGTGTGTGTGTGTGTGTGTGTGTGTGTGTGTGTGTGTGTGTGTGTGTGTGTGTGTGTGTAGCTGGATACAGTGAGAAAGCAGCATCAAAGCAGCAAAAAGCATCCATTTTGAGGTGTGTGTGTGTGTGTGTGTGTATATGCGTGTGTGTATGTAGATGTCTTTGTCTGAAGCACTGCAGCCCAGGAGGGAGGAGGGAGGGAGGGAGGGAGGAGGGGGAGCTGGTTCTGGTGTTGGGGTGGGGGTAATGATTAAATGTGATCAGGCTTCAGTAGTCTGCATGCCATTAGCACCACCCCACTACTTCCACCCTCCCACTTCCTTGGCTCTCTGATCACACACACACACGCACACACACACACACACACACACGAGACACACACGAGACACACACTGGGCTCAGGCTGATCATGGCAGGGTGGGGCAGGAACCACATACTGAGACCACATCACTGATGGAGAATACTGGAAACAAGACTTTCCACTTATTTATATTTATAACCAGCATCATTACGGTTATTATGATAATCAGTATGATGCTCCTCCAAAGTGGCTGATTATGATGATGATTACTATTATTTTATTTTTTTCTTAAATCACAAAACCAGGTTCCCTGTTGTCAGACAATAAAACCTGAGGCAGAACCTCCTGCTCGCCTCAAATGAGCCGAGCACAATTAAATATTGATTAAATGTGTGTGACACACGTCAGAAGAGCAGCTGTAGATTTCTGACTCTGCACACCTAGCCTCCTCCTCCTCCTCCTCCTCGGAGTGGCCCGACGCTCAGAGTGGAGCCTCTTTCCCCTCAGAGGTGATCTTTGGTCAAGTCGCTTTCTTCATGGCTTCAAAGGTCAAAGGTTACCAGGATATCCTGTATTATATGACTGTACTTTTATAACATGTTATTGTATCACTGTGTTGTATCTTTCAGGTGCCGGTGATGATGCGTACTATAAGTATTAAAGTGTTTAAAAGTATTTTTTGGGCTTTTAACCCTGATTTTATACTTTATTTAGCTTCTTTATGCTTCATCATGGTTCAGGATCAATAATAGATTTGATTTTCTTATTGATATAGAAATATAAAACCAGTACCTGGGAGCCTGACTGAACCAGAGTGATGCGTCTTTATTATGTTATGATGTTTATCTGCAGAGAGGAGCCGAACGCTGACGCGCCGCCGTCATTAGCAGCGTACAGTAATTACTCACAGGTCCCACCGTACAAACTGGCTGCTGTGATCTGGAGAGGGCGCGGCGCTCGGCTGTGGACGGGGCAGATCTGCGTTCCTGTCGTACTCGTCATGCACAACAACAACAACAACAACAAGAAAAGAAACTGTTCATTTCCTGTGTGACGCATTTCCACGCATTGTTTTTACCTCGCGGGGTCCCTGATGGACATCTGAAGTTGAACTCATCATCACAGAGGACGGTGACCGGCCGCAGCGATCAACGAGTCATCCGTCGTCCGTGTTTCAAAACACGCGACCGGATGTCGACAGGTATTTTCGGATGGTTTTGTCGCACCAACAAGATTCAGTCAGGAACGCATGGAAGTGTAAGGCCGTCACAGTCATGGAAGTTTAGCTGGCGACTAATTACCATAGAAATGATTGTGATCAATGATTGAATTGTCTTTTTCTGATCATTTTATTAGAGTCTAAGCCTGACTGGAAAGAGACGTCTGTTTTGATGCAGATGAACGGAAACCATTTGAACGATTATGCAAAATAACCTCGAGCAGGCGATGATGTAAGTCTACGGAGCTGCTTTGTGCCTCAGAAATATAAAATCAATGGAGAATAACGTGTCTGACTAATCAATAAAAGCCTCGGACGTATGTCTATAATTTAAGTTGAAGCAAAAGTGACAAACTTGGGATGTTAACACCTGTGAGCAGAGCTGGTTGAGTGTGAAACTGAGTTGGAACAATAGTTGTAATCATTTTAAATTGGCCTTTAATCAATGCATATTGATTTCTGTATAAAACGTTACGAACACTGAGGCCGTTCCCTCCACGCCGCCGATCTTTTAGCATCCCGCCTTAAACAAAAGTGATGGTTTTACATTAACACTGGCAGCGGAGCCTCGGTGCAATTTACAACATAAAGAGCTGAAGAGGTGCTCCGAGGCTTTTATGTGAAACACAATGAGGAACAGGTTCATTAAAGGCACCGAGCCGTGGCGTACCTGCTCCACGCAGTCAAAAACAAGAGCAGCCGCTGAAAGGAGCCGCGAAGCCCAGGCCCACATACTCACTCGCGTTGCTGTCGGCCAGAGTGTTGAGGTTGCCCGAGATGTCTCGCCTCCGGAACAGACACACCACCTTCGCCTCCACGTTCCCATTGGCCGTCTGTAAAGTGGAGAGTCAGGATCTTACCATGTGTATGATTCACAGAGTAACTTGGATCCCTGCACCTGATAAACACTTAAAGGCTTAAAGACTCTGGTTATTTCAACGCACCGTGAAGACGTCCACACTGTGTTTAACTCCACCTGTTGAGTGTCTTCAGTTGTTCACAGACTCGACATTCGCCACCGACTGTCAAAGTAAAACCATCGGACGTTTTCTCCACAAGATCTAAACTAATAAACTGACTTGATTTCACTTTAATCAACGTCACAGATTTGATCTTTTTTCCCCTAAATTTAATAAATAACTTGAACATTTGAAAATCGTGACTCTTTAAAGGGAGGGTGGTGTCATGGTGGCGGTGGGAGGAGGGGTTCATTCCTGCCGGACCTACATACACTACGACGCGCTCCGGCCCAGAGCCTGGAGAGAGTGGGTCACTGTCTCTGTCTTACTATCTGTTCATTGAGCTCGGCAGCCATTAACACTCACACACACTCCAGTCTTCCTGGGTGCCGGGCACAGGCCCTTCAAAGTAAGAGTATTACATAAATGAGCTTAATCCTTTGACTGGGAAACGAGCCTGTGTCATATGCGGCTGCTGTTATATAAGTGGCTGCTGTGGCAGCGCTGTCGTTACTGTAGACACGGTTTACAGTGAGTGTTGAGACTGAGACACGTGGAGCGTACAGATGTTGCCCTGGACACATGTGGAGGTGTAGTAATGTACAGTTCATTCAGAAAATTCAGACTCTTCGCATTGAAGCTGAAACATCCCACTGACACGAGTGTTCGGTCACTTTGCTGAGGACTGTGGGGGGGGCAGACGGTTTCAGGTCTCTCCAGATGTTGGACTGGGTTCAATCTGGGCTCTGTGGCGGGGGCCACTCCGGGACATTCACAGAGCAGTTACTAAGCCTCTCCTGTGCCGTCTTGCACTGAGCTGAGGGTCATGATCCTGTTGGAGGGTGAAACTTCAGCCTGTTCTGAGGTCCTTAACTCTGGCCTGGGGTTTCATTCAGGATTTCTCTGCACTGCGCTCACCAGGCCCCCCCTCAGACACCCCCACAGCCCGACGCCGTCTCCACCGTGCCTCAGTGTTGGTCTGTTGACTGACTGAGGAGTTTGATCTGGACTCTAAAACCTGAGGTTTCTGCTTCTCCACAGAGGACCACACCCCCTGGTCTGCTCTTATCAACACCCCTCTGCTTGATGTCTCAGTTAGGGCCCATTGGTTTCCAGTGGCTTCTAAAGGGAGATACCACATGACCATGAGGTGACAAGCGTTAGAAATAGAGATCTTACCCTACGAAATGGCGACATGTTCACCTACGTCACACATAGCGACAACGTAGGTTTGAAAATGCCTGTGTTACCTGCCTCCCTTCGATGTAAGGGCTGGTTTTACGGCCTGAAAAGCACTTCCCCTTGCTCTTTAAACAGAATTGGGACACTCTTACACGAGAACGTGCAGAATCAAGTGGAAGTGGTTAAAATGGGACGGGGCCTTAGTCTGGGTCCAGCTCTGGTAGCGTCCTGGTTGTTACAGACGTCTTTCTTCATGTCACGGTGATGGAAACCACTGCTCTTCTCTCTCTCTCTCTCTCTCGCTCTGCAGCAGCTCCTTCCTCCTCGTGGTTACCGCTCTGATCTGCACTGTCAGCGTTCAGAGATCTGATATACACAGTGTGTGTGTGTGTGTGTGTGCGTCAGCTGATCACTAACTCACTAAACCAAACCTCAGTCATGAGTCGCAGTAAAGGGCGAATAAATATTCATGTCAGTGTGATAGTCCACCACGTCAGAGAGAAACGAAAGGGTCTGAAGACTTTCTGAATGACCTGTGGTTGTGACATGAGCAGATAATGTGTTTCTTATTCGTTAAGGAAACTTCGAAGTCCACCCACCTTGTTGAGCTCTTCTATTCTGCGGATCAGGTAAGGATTGCTGGAGGAGTTCTCAAAGTACACATAATCTGGAAGAAACAACAGAAAACACAAAGTTAACACGCTGCGTGTTCACAGGGGGAAAACACGACGCACAGCCAGACCTCACAAAAGAAATACTGATCATCGTAAATACTCTTTTTTTACAACAGCACGGCAGAGCTGAAAGGAACGTGACGATGGATGTGAGCGGGAGCCCGTCCGTACGACGCCGAGGAGCTGTGAGGAGAACCAGACGCTGCCGACCGACAACATGGACCGGTGTAAGGTGATACCGGTGATATCACCTGCTGGTGTGATGCGTAAGGTAAAGGTAGAGGTTACGGCAGGTACAGGTGCCAGCGCTCCACCTCGATCTCCCAGTTTATTTCTTACTTTCATTTTCCATTTCATCAAACCTCCTCTGTTCTGATTGGCTGACACTGAGCGATTGTTACGAGAGCTCCAGAGAGAAGCGGAGAGAGGAGATGAAAAACTGCACCGACATGTCTTTTGGCTCCACAAATACATTTCTTAAGGATCACCGCCACAAATAAAACACAGAAGAAGAAACGAAATGGCCTCCACCAGGAGCCTTCAACAGGTCAAGGCCACGATTCTATCGCAGGCACAAAAAGCCATGAAAAAACAGTGATGACTCACACCTACAGAGAGACCAGGTACCTGCCAGGTAACCTGGAGACGTACAGTGTAAGAAGACAACAGGAAGTAAGACATACAGCCACCGTCACTTTGGACACAAGGACAGACGGACAGAGTTATCTTTGTGCCACTTTGCATCACATCTGCAAGTGGGAGCCGGCTGAGTGACTGCTTTGTGTATCTGAACAGGACATTACATCACACACACACACACACACACACACACACACACACACACACACACACACACATAATCTCACACCAGCCCTGCTCAAATACAACCTGGGTGAGTTTCACAGTGATTGTGCAATCTGACTGAAATTAACATTACAGGAGAGGTCAGAGGTCAGCTGTAGCGCCGAGCCGAGTGCCCTGCTCCACGCTGCCAGTACACACACCCCCCCCCCCCATCCCAAACACTGACCTCGGTTCAGTCAAAGCTCCTCTGTATGTCCATGAGACAACACAAACTCCTCGAACGCTGTTAGACCCTGAATGAAGCCTGTTGCAGCTGAGCAGCATCCTCTCCTGCTGTAACAGTCTCAATGAGTGCTATTATTGGAACATGGCTCCCATCTGTTGCGCCAACGCTGCGCCGCTCTCCGGCGATGATGGAGCAGAGTGGCCATTTCTACCGACTTGTCGGCAACGCGAACAGGAGGCAGTGCCATGATGGCTGATGATGATGAAGAGTGGACCTCCACCGTACCATCAGCTCCAAAGTCCTGACTAACGCACCTAAACCACCTGACTCTTGGCCGTGCGCGCTAAGCTTTGTGCAAACAGGAAGTAGACCGTCGGCTCTGCAGTTGATTATCGGCGCAAAACAAGCCGAGGAACAGCCGAGAGACAGCTGCGCGGTGTTAAAATGCAGATTTCAACAGCTGCTGGCAAAGACAACACAGTCGGCGAGGCTTGGTTTTGATTATCCATGTTGTGTTTACTACCGATAGTCTGGGCCGCTGAGATCTTACAAAGGTCTCTGCTCGCTATTGTACGAGCCACGACCCCGGTGTTCCCGGAGCTCGCTCGTGACGAACGTGAGCTCGTTTCACGTCACTTTTTGTGATTATTTCCAAATTTACATGAACTTTACGAGACTTTTACACCCCGATCCTCGTCTCCACGTGTGTTTTGTTTGTTTCCTGTTGTGCTGTTGGACAATAACAAACAACGACATCAATGGCTGACTCTCCTCAGAACAATCACCACTTGACTTGCTCTACTATGACTGTAGTCGTTCACACACACACACACACACACAGAGTCTGTGTAGGTGCTGCATGTATATGAGGAGTTACTGCATCCTTTGTGATGACTTTTAGCTGTAACATTAAATGCATTTGTCATCTTACTGTCAACACGTGTGATGTCAGTCTCGTTGAGTGCATGTAAGTCAGTGGCGAAAGCAGAGCTGCTGGTTCTTCATATCAAATCAAAGTGAATATGGACTGAACATCAGGCTGAACCGGGAGCGATCACTTTGTCAACCCGATTTCGATCAAACCTCCCCGACACGAATCATTCATCACCCCGCCGCCGCCGCCGCCTCCTCCTTGTAGCCTCTGATGCGACTCTTCAAGTGAAGTGTGGCTTCACATTAAGCTCCATCTGGTCCGCTCACGGAGCAGGGACACGGAGCCTGGGGAGGGATATCGGGGAGGCTTTTTTCTGATGCATCAACACCACGGGCAGAGACAGAGGAGGAAGGAATCAGACAGGGAGGGGATTTCTTGCTCTACTTAACACACTGATGGGGAGAGCGTCCGAGCAGAGAGGCGCTGCGTCCTCGTTCACAGCGAAGGAACACAAGCTCACCACCACATTACATAACACTGGCTGGAGCAGCAACAGTGGATGTGCGCTCTCATGTGCTCGACGTGACCGAGTCCATCAATAAAGACGCAGCAGTGGTGGACGGATGGAGAGGGGGAGGCCATCCATCTCCATCTCTTTTTCTGGGCCTAGTGGGACAGATTCGAGATTGGTCCTGGTTCACCTGCACTGATTTCTGACGTGCACCTACTGAGGTTACAGGACTTTCTTGGCAACAGCTGAAAGACACTCAAAACACTGCACTTCGTTAAAACATTAGAAAGATGAAACCAATCCAAGATGGTCGGACAGAGACTTCACACAGAAACAGAGACATCAGACCTAACTCCTCACGCACGTCCGCTTTGCATAATCACATCACCTGCGAAAGGGGATGAGCTGGTTTTATGTTAATGTGTGAGACTATCAGCGAGTGGAGAAGGAGAGAGAGAGAGAGAGAGATCTGAAAAAGAGAGCGTGTGTCTGCCGAGGAGCTGCCAGGCTGCGAGTGTTTGTTGTGGACGTATGCGGCTGGAGTGGCGCAGTGTGCCGGGTGCTGGAGGGTGAATGAAGAGGAGGAAGCCCTTTGACTAATCTCTGGGGAAGATAATGATCTTACATGCAGGCTGAACACTGTGTGCTTCTGGAGGACTGGTAATATGGGCGCTCACTCACACAGAGAGAGAGAGAGAGAGGGGGAGAGGGAGAGAGAGAGACGCCTGCACCAGCCAGCTGCAACAAAGGAAACCTTATTGGATGAATAAAAAAAAAAACACTCCATGGACACTTGCTCCACAGATATGAACCCATCAGACAGATGAATGCTGGACGTCCCCCGGTCCGGTCTGTTTTACACTTGTCCCTGTGTTACACACACACACACACACACACACAAACACAGCAACAACATAACCTTGTTCCTGGGTGGGCTACTTAAAAAGTCAATTACATAATCACACGCTTGTTGCTAACTGCACCATTACACGGGTTAGACTCAGCATTACACAGTAACCTTTTTATTCATCACACGTGATCCAGATCAGATCCAGCCGGGCTGGAAGAGACAAGAAAAACAAAAAAAAAAACAACTTTGTTGGAAAGACCCAGCAGCGTCAACGACCCCCCCCACCACCACCACCACCACCAATACAGGCCTAAAGCAGAAGGGATGTAACGTAACGTTCCCAGAAGAGGCCCTCCACAAGTCACTGGCAGCACAGAGGACTCTTATCAGCAGAGGTCCATCTCTACAGATCTTAGTCCTTTAGCATTGCTACTGTTAGCATCGCTAGCAGCAGCAGCAGCAGCAGCAGCAGCAGCAGCAGCAGCTCATGTTGCAGGTTCACCACCACACATCTGGACCGACTGTGTGGTTATATGGCAATTTACTCTGACACAGTTCGTTTTCAACATCGCGATCCTGCCAGTCTACGTTGGTTTCACAGATTCTTGTCTGTCCCACTTTGCACTTCTCTGGTTTACAGCAGGGGGTGAGGGTGGGGGGGGGGGGGGGGGGGCAGTTGAATGTTAATGAAATATTTAAACTAACTTTACTCCATGATTTTTACCTTGTGCCGACCAGCGAGCGCAGCAACGTTTAATCATTTAGTCGACTAATTGCACACGTGGCTACTTCCTGTAACGTGTGCAGTGAACAGCACCATCACAAACCAAACATACAAGATATCCATGAAGCTCAGAAGGAAACCAAACGGCGAACTGTGAAAAGTTAAAGAGACAGAAAACACAAAATAAACACATATCAAGACAATTAATCAACAAACAAACGCCTCGGTCGGATTCAACCTTCAACACCCAAACAGAAGAAGAGATAAACACAGTGTTGTTCATCTGAAGGAGCCGTGCACTTTGGCACTGTTTCAACACTGAAAATGAAACTTAACATGGGTAATAACGATACTGAACCACCGCCGCTTGCGACGTGAGAGAGTCAGACACAGGTTAAATATCAACCGGGCAGCACGTCATAATACAAGAGAGGAGACAGCACTGTCTGTCGTAAAGTTTCCTTCAGGCCGCTCCAACTAAAAGCAGCAGCAGCTCTTGTTCACTCCGGTTTCTCAAACAGAGGCAGCGGCCGGAGTCACGTCACTAAAACACCTGCTTGAAAAAGTAGGTAACATCAACAGAGCTCCACTCAGTGACCACAGACTGTGGCACGGACGTGATGAAGCGCTTCACTATTGACCGATCTTGTGATCATTATCGAAACCAATACAGGAACACAGACGTTAACGGTTTCCCAGATCATCATCCAAAGATGACGCAACAAATGTCGCGTTCCCTTCGGTTTATAAAGATATTTCTTCTGATGTTCAGTAGGAAAACCAGCTGTAGGTTTGGCTGATGTTAGTTACCTACAGGTGCGCAGTGAAAACACGCTCGCCGCCGTTTTACGTCTCTATTTTCTGCACCCACCCAGAACGCAGTCTGCATTTTCAAGATGTTGCATCTTCACAGAAATAACAGCCCAGACCGAGGGGACCGACCACTGACTGAGCCAGACGTCCAACGCTGCAGGACACACTACCTGCTGGGGACGAGCACATGTGCTGATGGGACATGGAGTCACTTTAAAGCAAAATCAGCCACAACACCACAGGGAATATGAACTAACTACAGATCATGAGCATGGAGGGGGGGGGGCACAGTCACTGTCTGAATAATCAATATTTAACATCCCATAAAACCCCACCAGTATCACACAAATCTGCCACTAATACCGACAATATACAGTCTTTTTTATATGAGCAGTGTAGTGCAAACATCTGTGTGCTGTAGATATGAGAGTGGCCAGATGACAGGAGCACAGCAGCACAAGTACACAAACTCAAAAACGTGTTGTACAGAGCACAAAAAGCACAAAAAGCACAACCTGCACGACTTGCACAAAAAACCCGCGTGTTCAGACATTAAGCGGAGAATAACGCAGCATACTGAGCAGAGCAGTGTTTAATCAGGATGACCTAAATAGCCTACAGACTCCTATGTGACCTTACACAGCGATAAGCCTGTCACACAGTCTCACCGTCAATTCAGCCATCTCTGCCGCCAACAAACCGGGACTCACACAAGGTACACAAAGTCCTAACGCGGTTATTAACGCCTATAGTGTCCCTCAAGCACCCAAAAGACATCCACGGCTAAAGAAGTGCACTTGTATCCACATCGTAGGGTCGATACGACTGTAAAAAACATGGTGGAGGCGGTGTAGCTGGCAGCTCGCAGTCTCTACCGGCGTTTCGTCTCTCTCCCCGCAACGGTGGTGACATTTAGACACCCGTGGATAGCAGACGAGCTCATTTTAATAGCATTGTACATTGGCTTTGCGTGACCACATGGTGTGGAAACTAATGTATGCATTTTATTTTTGCTGAGGTGCAACAGTTTCTATCCAGCGGTTAAGTGGCGGTGCGTTAAAAATTAGAAAGTCTCACTGATCCTGCAAATGCTACATAGTTAGCAAGTTAGTGTTAGCTAGCTAACTTAGTTCAGCTTTTTCCAGGAATGGAGTCTGAGTTAAAGTGTTTAACTCGCCCGAGCTTCCTTGTTATGAACAATTCACTGTGTATAACAGGTGTTTATACTCAGTAAAATAAACACCTAGCTGCTCCTATTACATGAGCAAATGCACCGGCTAACACATATAAGTAGATGTAGTGGCGCAGGGCTAGGCTAACAAAACTTAGCAATCAAAGTTAGCTAGCACGGCTAACACTATCAGTTGCATATGAAGTGATATGGCGGAGGCGATAATGAAATTAACCCACCCCACTGACGAAGCTAGCCGACCAGCCTGCCTTAGCTAGCTACCGCAGACGTCGCTACAATTAGTTAGATGCTGACCTCTCAACGGCTAGTAGCCGCCGCCGCCGCCGCAGCAGCGGCAGCGGCAGCAGCGGTAGCTAACAGCTAAGTCGCATTGTGTTCACTTCCAGGACGTTACCATATGTGCAGACTCCGAGTCAGAAAATGTGACAATTTACGGTTGCTTCGTTCACTTGCAACTACAAATACTATTCTGCAAACTCTGCTTTCCACCGGGCTGGGGTTATTTTTAAAAATACACGACAACAACTTTCAGGACAGGTTCAACGCTGCTCCACAGTTAGGACTCTTTATTTTAAGAGTATTTCGGTGGAAGAAACTAGTCTGGGTTTCACCTCTAACGTTTTTTAAAAGTTCATATTTCCTGATAAAAACACTACTTAGTGTTTTATATCCACGGTGGATAACAAGAGGGCTGTTTCGGCAGATCACAACTGAGTAGAAACTAAGTAATAATATAGGAGTTTATTTGAATCTGCCTGCTGGTTAAAGTCGCATCACATTGTTGAATGCTTTAATAGATTTTAACGTTGCTCCGCGTGAGGAAGAGTGGGCGCACGGACGGACGTTAGGAAAAGAGTTAGCATTAGTTAGCGGCTAACGAAACAGACAGCTAGCGGCTAGCTAGCCACCTTGTGTCGAAACGAACAATCACGTTGAGGGGGGTGTCTTAAAAATGTAAAACATTCCTTACCTCCCACTCGGTACATGTTAGCCGCCATTCTCTCGTAACCTTTATCAAAAGCAGTCCCAGGGTATCCCCCGCTTGGGTAGAAAAAGGTCGATAGTGATCTATTTTATTCCTTCATTTATCGCAGACACCCCCGCCGTGAAACAAAGCCGGCTCCGGGCACAACAGCCGAGATGTGGCGGGTAAAAAGTTGAAAGTTTCCGTTAGTAATTTTCCGGAGGTTCTCCCCCAAAAATCGAAGTCTTTGTTTTCGGTCCCTCAGACGACCTTCCTCTCCTCTTCCTCACTCACTCACACATTCACACACAGCTAGCCTGTCTCTTACTCCACTCTTCCTCCCATCCTCCGCTCCCAGCTTCATCCTCCTCTTCTTCACCTCCGCTCAGTTCAACACACACACTCGCATACAGAAAACACACACTCACTGGCCCCCTTCGTTCGTGTGCAAATCGTCATCTTCGGATATGGTCGACAATCTCCGGCATCTTACAATTAACTTTTTTTTTTTTTTATCATGATTGTTATTATTATTATTTTCACCGGCCTCTTAATGTGCAACCTGTGATGTGAAATCAGACACACGTAGGCACGCACGCGCACACACGCGCGCGCACGCACGCACGAGACGAAGTGTGTATAACTTTATAATGGAGACAATAAAGTGTATATATATATACGAGTACCCAGTAGACACGTACTGAAAAGTGAAGTTGGTGCCACAGAAAACAGGAAAGAGGGAACGCACGCGCACGCGCACACCTTCAAAATAAAACCCTGGTGGAAATTCAGCCTTATCACAAGAAGAGTTGCGTAAAGTCATGTCACCTTTTTCATAGGAGCCAAACTGCAACTGGTGCTTCACGTGGTTGGTTCAGATACATTACTTGGCTTATTACTGTTTCTAACTTGTGGCTCTGAAAGTGAGCCACTGACCCCAATTTATTTATTTATTTATTTATTTAAGCTACCTTTATTGGCTGCCAAGTCAAATTTATTGACAGTATGATTTCAACTTGTGGGCTTTCCTCTCAAGAGTGATTACTGAAGAAGAGAAAATGGAAGAAGAGAAAAAAGAGACTCTTCTTTATTTTTTTTTTTTTTTTTAACTCTCAATAACACATCAATGACTAAAGATATCTTGGTCAAATCATGTTGTCATGTTATGTTATGTTATGTCATATCATATCCTCGTTTTTGTCTTGCCCCTCTAAAAGAAAGGTAAAAATGTATGGAAACTGATTATTATCAATAAATGAAATGACAATCATATGACTCATGTAAAGTAAAAAAAAAAAAAAATGAAATAAATACTTTTTAAATGATGACATGATCAGATATTAAAACTAAATTCTATATAATAGTGAATATAGGTCCATGATTTTACCAATAACTGAGTTATTGTCTCAGTTTGATTCAGTTTGAGGTCAGTATTATAACATATTATCACATCACATTATGTGTGTAAGTTTAAGGAAATAATCAAGTCATCAAATAGAAGAAAGAACAGTCTGATCAAACTGGTATATTGGTTTCATATTGGTAATATTTATGAACTGAGGTGGAGGAGTCTCATCCTGCTGAACCGATGGGGTCCAAGTCTTCCTGGTCTGGGTTTTCAGTGAATCCTCAACCTGGAGCAGCACTGCCCACTAGTGACAGATCACACGCATTACACCGTGAAAGCACCAGTATGTAAAAGAGTGAAGTACAAATCAAACAGACACTCATTCAATGATCAGAACCTGTCATACATACATGTACCTGTACATGTATGTTATAAATATCAGTGGCCGAGCGTTTATGTCCGTCAGGAGGAACAAAGGTGTTTTGTCCCTGAACTGCCGCGGGTTCTTTCATTGTTACGGGACGTGGTTTTTGTTTGTTTGTTTGTTTGTGATTTTGCTTTTTCACAGGGATGTGATTTTCTGTCAGTCGTGATGTAATTTGTGACCATCGTGGTGAAAAAGCGCTGACACAAAAACTAGGTTTGGAAACGTAAATGAAACGTTTTCGGTGATTGAGGTGAAGACTGTCTCCAGACAAAGTGTAAATGGTTGGTCTGTCGCTCACTGATCCCTTCATCCTGTCCTGGAAGGTCAAAGGTTTGTGCTGCAGGCGTGTGGCGTTCAGGGACATCTTCAACTATCAGATATGTAAATACACATCTCGTGTTGGTTAAACTTAAGATCATATGTATCTTGACCAGTAACCAAGTACACTTCCCACCTTTGTCCCTTTATTGATCAATAATATTCTTTATCCATCTTCATTCAGTCAGTGTTTTGTGTTGTACTTGTGTGTGTGTCCACAGAACATTCACCACAACACTTTCCAGTCTTTGGTAATTTATTGGGAGCTTGACAGATACATCATAACAGTATCTCCAACTGTTGTCTTAAATATATATAAAACTGTACTGAAGTAATCACGTTCAAGTGTGCTTACAACTGTTAGAGAAACAAGTCATCCAGAGAACATGAGAGCTGATTTCATGGTAACAGGTTTGTCACAGTCTGTCTAACGCAAGCATAAAAATAACAGTTTCAATATTAGCTGAGATGTTAAACAAACACTGATTAAAATGCTGAAAGAAAAAAAAAGAGGCTTTTAAAAAGGCACAGTGGTGGGTGGGGGGCGCAGCGACGCCGCAGCACGCCGGTTACGTCTGATATGAAAGATGAAAACACAGGAATGTTCACTTTAAAAACCAACGTCACCACCAGAAGTCAGGTCACGTTTTTGTGCCAGCAAACACACTCGACGCTTCGAACAGAGCGACGACGAACGACTAAACCTGCGCCGCACCGTCCAGTTTCACAAGGATTTACAGGATTAAGTGTAAAATGAATATGGATCTTCACTCCTTGAAGAAGAAGACGACGACGACGACGACTCTACATGTTCTGGATTTAAAAACCGACACGGCGGCGGCACCAGGGAGGCCAAACTGAGCCAACAGAGTCGTCAACACGCCTCCGTCTCTGTTATGTAAGTAAACTGACTGACGCCCGGAGGGAGGCGGGAGGGGGGTGGGGGGTGGGGGGTGGTTGGGGGGCCTTCCTCTAGCCGGTGGCCGGTTCTGGAGAGCTGGTGGAGGTGGACGAGCTCGAGGCCAGTCTGTCCCTGCCGTCGGCCGCCCCGCCTCCGAGCACTTTCCACTGAAGGATGCAGGTGTCCTTCCCGCCCATGGAGAGCAGGTGGGAGTCGCTGTGGGTGAAGCAGACGTTGGTGACGTGGCTGCCGTGGCCGTCGTACTTATGGCTTGGTGCCTGAGGAGAGACAAGAAAGATGGGAACAGATCACAACTTTGGAAAATCCCATCACCTCCTCCTCCTCCTCCTCCTCCTCCTCCTCTGATCTGACCTGTAGTTCTACCAGAAACTTTTGAAGGCCTCACTTCGTCCTCACACCTGCTCTGGACACATGGTGGTGTAGAATACATCTAAAAATAACCTGACAAATCCACAATAGAGCTGCAGGGTCATTGTTCAGGTCAGAGTTGCTTGAGTCAGCTGTTAGCGCCACTGGGAGTGGTGGGAAATCATCTCAACAATGGAAAACACAAGTCGACCTTTGACCTTATTCTATGATCTTCCGTTTGGAAAGCCGGAGGTAGTTCTGGGTGGAGCCCCAGACCTTAGGACCCTCCAACCTTTACTTACTCTAGAGGGCCTGAGACTCCTTATGTGGTTATATATCGTATCAAACATCTCTCGAAAACAAATCAGAGAAACAGGATCTTTTAACAAGTCGTTAAACATCAACATCCAAAACATCTGAAACTGACATCAGACCAAAATCTGAGTCCAGATCCAGTCAGACCTGAACACCACTGAGGATTAACATGGTGTACGTCTGATAGTGCTTCTAGTCAAGATCATCAAGAGGACTGACTTACATCTTTACTGTCAAAACATTATTTACGGTTAAACAACACAAGGACTTTTGTACACTGATGTCACAGACCAGAGCTAGCCTGTTAGCATGCTAACTTGGAATCATCTCAGTCTTCAAAGCAGGAACTGCACCTGTGAACGGCTCTGAGGACAGACAGGTATGTCAACACCTCTGACTTTTAATCAGCTCTGTTTCCACATGCCAGTCACAAAACAGGTTTTTACTCTTTATGTCACAGCAGCAGCTAGCAGTGTAGGAACTAATATTTGCTGAGCATGCAAAAACAGGCTCGCATATATATATATATATATATATGTATATACATATATATATATATATATATTATATCCACTCTATATATATATGCCATATAAACAGGTATATCCTCTTTATATATAGCATAGCCGCAGCGTAAGAACAATATTTATGATATATAACAATATATATATATACATATATATATATATATATATATATGAAAGAAGGGGAGCTTTACCTTGAGCTTAGGACAGGGGTACTGGAAGAGATGGACCTTACAGAAGTCGTCAGCCACAGCCACCATCCTCTCGCTGTGGGACCGGCACAGGGCGTTGATGTCTGTGCCGTCCGAGCCCTCTAACCACACACCTGGAGCAACATGGCAAATCATCATCATCGTGTTGAAAGATTAACATAACATACATAACTCAGTAAAAAGCTGAACTCTGCGTGGTCCTCACCCATGACGTGGAAGCCCAGCACACAGGTGTAGGAGGCCCACTCCCTGTCTTTGCTCTCGAAGCGGTTCCTCAGCAGCTTGCAGCCTGATGCGATGTCCCCTGAGGAAACACAGTGACAGTCAGAAGCAGTAGATCAACAGCGCTAACCCTGTCTGAGGAGTTCACTGCAGTACTCACAGTAAAGGATCTCATAGTCTCCAGAATTAGACATGATGTACTTCCCGTCTTTGGACCAGTCCAAGTGAGTTATGAAGCTGGAGTGACCCTGATTGGACAGACAAACAGATGCAGCGTTAGTCCGTCTGTCTGTTGGTCCTGATCCTCATCACCAGACGTATCCTGGTTGATAAAGACTCACGTTGCACTTCCCGAAGCGGGTGTAGCGCCGGCCACTTTCTGTCACATTGTAGATGTAGATGAAGTTGTCATGTGATCCAACAGCCAAGAAGCTGCCATCTGAAATCACAAGAGCCCATTCACACCATTAAAAGGACATTCCCGCTTCCTCTCAGGGTCCAGGGTTTAATCAGTCAGACTCTGCAAACCTGGAGCCCCTCAACCTCATTTCCTTAATGCACATCAAAGGTCAATATTGCAATATACAGTGTGACATTTAGCACATTCACAAATGTGATATGGACACTGACCTGGCGAGTATCTCATGACAGACAGCTGCTCGTTCCCGTCAGTGGACTCTGAGACCACCTCCCTGGTCAGCAGGTCCAGGACCATCCACCTGAGGAGGTTCAACACAGTCCTCACTGAGTGTTTTACATCATATGAATAATGCAGCACGGGCGGGACTTCTGGTCTTGTGACATCATAAGTTTTTAGGCTCAGGTTCAGTTGGCTTTGACACTTTCACAGTATTAATATAGAACCCAGAGCTGCTTTATAATCACACTACACATGGACGTCTACCTTTATACTGTATGGAGCTTTAAGAGAAACATCTAAGCCTAGTTCTGACGGGACTTTCTGTTGTATCACCTTCCTGTGTTGAGGCCCGACTGACACCACTGATCCATTGGGGCAGAAATCAGCACACAGTCCGTACTCCTGTCACAGAATAAACAAGGTGTGAGGTCACAAAGTGTTGCCTTCACTGTCAATAAAGCGAATGTGTAAAGTGAAAACACGAGCGTGTCGTCACCTCCAGGTTGATGTTCCAGTCCACCGTGTGCTCCTCTGCGTTCCACAAACACACCTGTCGGTCGTGGCCACAGGTGAGGAAAATGTTCTGAGACGGGTGTGTGGCCAGCCCCCACATCTCGTCAACGTGACCCTGAAACACACGCAGTCCGTGGTGAACTGAAGAGCTAAAAGATAAACGTTTGGCAGAGTCACATCTCTTTAATCTGTTGGATTTCTGTCCATTTTATCAGTTTTTACATTTCTTTTTTAACAGGATCACAACAGTGGCTCCTCCCCTACAGTCTACTGACTGACTGACTGAGTGATCGTAGTTCTTCAACCGGTCGGGTAAGAGTTTCTGCTGTAAACTGGTTCTTTCAGAGGACTTTTAAAGCTTTGTCTCTAGATTTAAAAACTTTTTTCTTTGATAGATTGAGTGTAAACCTTGGAGATGAATGAGTAGCTCTGCTGTAAAATACACAAATGGTCAGCTCTGAGTGTCTGTTCACACCTGCTTTAAAATAGATGGGAGGACGAAAATAATATTCTGCTGAATCATGATTACGTCTCTGGTTCTGGTCTGGATTCTTACACCCTGCAGTTAATTTAAACCCAGACTCAATATAGTCCACCTTCCTTTTAATGCTAACCTTCATTTAGCCTCTCGTCCTGACCTGAACCATAACCTTTAATATTAAACTTATCTCTTATCTCTCTCTCTTTTTTTTTTTTATCTTGGACTTACTTAAGCTCTGTATGAAAACTGCAGCCTGAACATCTGTCTTGTTTTTTTCTGTTGTAAAGTTTTAACATTTTATCTCACACTGCAGCCAATTCAAACTAATAACCAGATTTTTTTTTTTATTAAATTATCTTTGTACATTCATTTGGTCCTTGAGGATGAATCCTTAATGAATCTGCTCAGCCCCCATGAGCTCTGAACTCTCCTTCACCTCCAGGATGAACAAAACACCCTTAAGGCTAAAATATAAATATTGCACCAGGGATATCAAGCAATCCAGGGTGCAGATCCAGGTCCTGGACTTTAATGTGGATTGAATCTGTGTCGTCTCCTTTATGAACTCATGATCGTTCCTCCTGCACCACCACCACAGCTGGTAAGACTGTAAGCGGGGCTGTTGGTCTTTGTTGTGTCGTCTGTTTCAGTTTCCCACAGATCAAAATGAGATCTGAGTCGGAGGCCAGATTCTGGTGGTCAGAGGAGACATTACTGGGATTCAGATGCCAGCTGTTGACCACAGTCTGCTGGATCTTACAGGGACCCAATGAATCTGGAATCAAGGGCCAGATGAGCTTGTTGGGGGGGGGGGGGGGGGGTAATTATCACTCAATTAAGCAGTTTTTGATTGTTGGTGTTGGTGTTGGTGGTGAGGTTCTCATTCCTGCACAGAGTCGTGTCTCCTTCACATGCACAAGCAATTATCAGGAAACATTCGTGCATTTAATTCATTGTTGTTATTTGTAATTTGATCCTATTGGTATCAGCCTCGCTGTACAGCTGTGTCACAGCTGGAGTGAGTTACTGTCCAAGTTTTCAACATTTCTTCCTTCGCATTAAAAGCATTGAAAGCTTTCCACCAGCCGAACACAGGATGGCATTTATTGTGAAGGAGCCATGGGGATCAGTTTAAAATACGAGGGGAAGAACTGATGAACTGTGAAGCTACGTCGTTAGCTTCGTTATTAGCATACCTGCACTATGGCAACAAATCCGTCAGAGAAGGTTCCTCTGAGAATCGCGTTTCGGGTTGTACCAACCAACAGCTCCTCCCCGTCCACATCAGCGATGGTACGGACCGCCCCGAACTTTTCTGGAATCTGGAGAAACGATCAGATGATTAATTGATCGGATATTTTAAAAAATCAATACGACTCTCCTCACACTGACAGCATCATCACACACAACTGTGGTTCACCTCACACTCTCTCTCAGGTGCCAGGTCGGCGCTCCAGCGGATGATCTTGCGGTCTTTGCCTCCTCCGCTGAGCAGAGCGCCACCCTGCAGGGTGCACAGGGTGAACACGCTGCCTTCGTGGGCCCTGGTCTGACGCATTATCTGGAAGGTCTCTGTGGGGAACAAGCAGCTTCTATGAACATCCAACATCTAGTTACTTTATAGTCAAAGGTGTGTTTTAATAACCATTCTTCAACTTTCAGGTTCAGTCGTGACCTTTTCCGCTGGTGTTGTTATCATATTATTGCAGCACCAACCTTTGGCACCTTTCCCCAACGTTTTGATGTCAGCAGCTGATTTCCCCCACGTCAGGATGTTTCCCTCCGAGTCTCCAGTCAGAACATCTCCGGTCAGACTGAACGCAAAGCACTGGATGAACTTGGGCTTCTTGTATTTCTGAAACAGAGACAGCAGACAGTGTTTATAACAAACATCATCATCATCGATCTTTACTTGTCCTCTCAGTGACTGATTGAGAGGGTGACTGCCTAGTAAGTTTTAGCATGAAATACTTAGATTTGAAAAGGAAATGTAAAGATTGTCAATGGCCAATTATATTGATCAGCCCACACAATATAAAAATGCATCATCTGCATATTCAATAATAAGACACTTTTAAATTGTGGTGGTTCAAAAATCAAACCCTGAGGGACGCCATAGTTTCACAGTCAAGAATCTGGTTGAATATGAATGTGAAAAATGATAAGATTTTTTGTCCTGATTGATTGCCGTAGTTAGTTCCACATTTTAAAATCTCAGATCTAATTCATGTTTCATTTGAACTGTACATGAGCATATGATATTAGTCGTCTACAGTCTCCAGATGGCTAACCTCAGTCTTCAGTTCTCTTTCTTCACTCTTCTTACTTCCCTTTCTGACCTCAAACTGAGGACTGAGAACTTCCTTTTATAGTACACACAGTCAATCTGAGAGCTGTAGTGACGTTAAAAACACTAAACACTGTGAAGACAACAACACCACAACATCAAGTCTTACTCCAAAGATGCCTTGTTTCTTAGTGAACTGTCCCGCGCTCAGCGTCCAGAAGTAGACGTGGGATTTTCCACATGTGATGATGTTGGTGCTGTCACTCGGGTTAAACTCCACTGCAAACACAGCCTCGTTGGTGCTCTGAAAACACAGTGACATGAACACAGAAAAACTATTATAGTCAGAACTGCTGCAGCAGGATCTCCCCAAGAGATGGGTCATTTATCACCTACAGAGGAGGTGGTGGAGACCAAACACAGAGTTAAAAGAGAGGAAACAAAGGAAGGAAACGCATCAAATGGACACGGACGTGGCTGCAAATGCATAATTATGTTTCTCTGTGTCAAGTGGATATCCAGATACATCAGTCTGTTGAAGGTCAAAGGTCAAAGTGACCTCATAGCACAGGTTTTTGGCTGCGATTCATGTGCTAATTATGGCACCATTTAACTCAAATAAAATCTGGTGAAAGGTCAACTTCAGTGTGACATCATAACGTTCCACCAGGGGCGAGATCGAGACCACATTTCCTGCAGCTTGGCCAGTTTGCCGAGGCAGAAATTATAGTTTAAGTTGATAATTTTAGTCCCAAAAAGATTCAGTGACTGCAGCTTTAAGCTCAGGTTGTTGTTTTTTTCCCCCCGTCTTTAACATAAATCTGAAGAGAAGTCTGTTTTCCCCACAGGCAGGTCTGAAGAGATCATTTACAGTACGTACAGAAAGTACAGCAGCATCACGTCCACACAAAAAGCTCCATTCATGGCCGAGCTGTAAAGTGGCATATGGACTATGCTGCTGCAGTGGAGAGGGGAGGGGGGGGTATAATTATCTTGTTCCTGTTGGATGAACTCGTATGTTTGTTCAGCGTGGGTCAGTGTTGGCCTGTGCCCCCCCCCCCACACACACACACACACACTGAAAACCTGCACTGTGGATGATCCGTTCTGCTAAGCATAAGTTTCTTGAACAAGCTCATTAAATCTTGACCTGAGATGATAAACAAGTTCAAACAGACACCTGGACACACACACACACACACACACACACACACACACACACTCTCACACACACAGCCAGATGAATTCACTGTATAAAATATTTACTCTGTTTCCATGACAGCCGTGTTTAAATTGCTCTCAGGGAAGTTGTGGCGTTCTGGGATAAAAGCCCATAAAAGCACAGCAGAGACCCCCCCCACCCCCCACCCCCTCTCCTCTTCCTCCTCCTCAATCTATCCAAACAGACCTCCTTTTGGCTGCAGGACCTACGACCTGTCACCCTGCTCACGTTTCAGCCTCAGGAAACTAAACAAAAAAAAAAAAAAAGACCTGCTCACGAGCGAAACGCTCCGAGCTGCAGGTGAATCAGATCAGAGGCCCGAGTCCAGTTCATCCATCCAGAGCTACGACTGGATTTCAACACGTCACACACCTGTGGCCCCACTATTAGAAGCTAACCAGTGCACCGTTCTCAGTGTGTTGGTCACATGGCGGAGGAAGAACAAGAAGAAGAAGAAGGTGAGAGCTCAGAGAAAAGACAGGATGGAAGACAGAGGCCATCTTGTTTCTGGACCAGGAAGTGATGTCACTGAAGGTTACGTAGATTTCAGCTTGTCAACAAATACCTCTGAATTACACTCCACAACTGCAGGAGGAGCCAGAGAGCAAATACATTTCATTCATACACTCGGTAGGTCTTCGCCCGTACCTTGACCTCTGCGTGCTTGGTGCCTTTGTTGCAGTCCCACACTGACAGCATGTGTTCGTTAGAGTCATCGATCACACACAGGAACACGCCAGAGTCCTGCACACAAGGTCCAACAACAACAAACAGTTCAGACAGTGAACACAGCACTGTTTTTAATTCATTCATTATTCAGCAGCTGGGGGGGGGGGGTTGGTGTGACACACCAGGCTGATTTAATCCAGATAACTAAGAGTTATCCTGGATCTGTTAAACCCACTCAAACATTCAGTTGGTTTCATCATCATCGACTCACAGAAACAGAGAAGGCCACTGATCCCACTCCTCTCTGGAAGGTGCCCAGGCCGATCTGCTGCAGAGTCACCAGGGAGGTGGAGTCCCAGATATGAACGCACGGCTGCAGGGGCTGAGACACACACACACACACACACACACACACACAAAGTAAATCGAATCAAATTAAATTTGACAAAAACATTTGATAACTTTTAAAATCTCAAAGGTCAAAGGTCACAGACAGCTTTTTAGCCACAACTCAAGACACTTCACACACTTGGTTCATATAAAAAGTGTTTTCACCTTCCCGTCTTTGTCCACACCTGCCGTCTGACCAGACGCCACTCGCACTTTGTCAGGGTGGAGGGTGAGACTGCAGGAGAGAAGAGAACGAGGCGTTCAGGGACAGGCTGTCTCAGAGTATCTAGGTGTCTGACAACAGGATACCAACCAGCGGACGCAGTCTGTGTGTTTGCGGTAGTGACGTTGTGTTCGGTTGTTGATGTGATAGAGAACGATGACGCAGGCGATGAAGTACACCGCCTCGCCTGTAGGCAGGAAGTACAGGTTGGCCCGACAGTCCCGCCCCCGGTAACCGTAGCTGACATCACAGAGTCAAGGTGACGTTTCACACTCATCGTTGGTTTCTTAAAGGGACAGTGTCGTTGGATGTAGAAATGTGAACAAATACAAGTTTTTTATTGGACTTTATCAATAAAAAAGTGGAGAATAATGAAGCAGAAATCTCAGCAAAGCCTCAGCGCTGCCAGATTGAAGCCATTTTTATGTAACTGTTATTATTTATGTGCTCGTCGTCGCTTTTTTAACTGAACATCTGTTTATTTTTTGTTAATTAAAGTGCACGTTTGTACATGTGACTTCCTGTCTGTTTGATGACAAGGTGCCATTTGTGTCTTTTGCCATTTATTTTCTTGTGGATTTAAAAAACAAACTGTATTTGTACCAAAAACTGATCTGAAGTCAGGCGTCCACAGAGGCTTGGACCATGTGTTTATGTTCAAGGCAGAATAATTCGACATTTTAGCTCTGGGCTAATACAGGACCAGTGTTACCACGGTGACAATCCATAACAACCTGCATAAACTAGCAGCTCCTCGCAACAAAACTCATCAGGAAACGCTGCGAGAACAAAATCTGATGTTTCTTCTTCTTGTTTCTCTGTTTGTGAAAATCGTCTTTCTTGCTGTTAGATTCTTGTTTCCTTCTGAGGTAAAAGGAGCCGAGCGGCTCGTTCTTTGGTCGGCCAGTTTTTTATACTTAAAAAAAAAAAAAAAAAAAAAAAAAAAAATCCACCACAGATGTTTAACTCACAGGTTAAAAGCTCCACAGAGGGTAAAAAAAAACACAGTTTCAGTGTCACTTTTCATGTGTTTGTGGTGAGATTTACATGTGTAAAACTTTGTTTGTGGAAAGTGAGACACTTGTGGTTCTCGGCTCACATAAGTTTTTTTTGTGGGTTACAGACAATAAAGTCCAATAAAAATGTCCATAAATAAATCACAGATGTTATTTCAGACCTGGAAGTCCACAGATGACTCACACACACACACACACACACACACACACAGTCACACACTCTGGAGGAGCTCAGTGATACTGAGCAGGGACACATTGACTGTGTGGCCCTGAGTCAGTAACATGAGGAAGGATACACCCAGTCCAGCTCCAGACGCTCCGAGGGTGGCTCCATCTTCAGGTCGTCGTAGTTCTGGATGTTGGAGGGGATGTACATGGTGATGGGCCGGCCGCGGATGAACATCTTGATGGACTGTCCTGGAGGAGAAACACGTAGAAACGCTTCAGCCTCCCTGCAGGAACATCTCGTATCTGAAGACATTTCATTATTTGCTGTTTACTGCCAAACACAAACACGTTTTCATTCTCTAATTATTTCCAGTTGTTTCCTCTGTTTTCTGTTTCCACTACTTCCTGCAAAGATGTTTCAAATTAAAAGTCTTCCTCCGGCAGCTCAAGAGACATAAAGCCTGTCTGACTCTGATGGAACAGGTGAAGTGGAAACTGGATTCACTGTCACGTGTTTTAATCACCTCACAAACTGGAAATCTTGTTTCAGTGACAGAGACGTGATCTCTCGATGTCATGCTGGTCTGTGACAACGTTTGAAACATCTTGATAATAATATTTAGATTTATTGCTCACACTAGAACACACACACACACACACACTTTTCTGCCTGAACCTGCTGCTGGTGTCACCGACAGAGGATCCGAACTGAGCTTCATCCTCCGCTCTGAACTTTACAGCTTTTAACAAACTATGTTTTTATTAGTTGGAGACAGCAGCTGTCATCACAGCAACATTAAACTGTATTTAATGCTGCACACACACACACACACACACACACAAATAAATGACCTTTTCCACTTTAAAAAAAAAAAAAAAGTGATCGTAACTTATAAACTATTTGTTCAGAGGGAGCGATCAGAGGATCGAGCCCACTGTGGCGGCTGATGAGTGTGACCTTCGCAGTGTCAGTGTGAGTTACACCGGGCAGCCGCCCAGACACAACAGCACATAGAAACACTGCTGGAAAAGTACAGCAGCAGGAGGTGAGAGTGGATCTACCTTGGCTGTAGGTTCCTCTCCTGGACCCTGGAGATCCTGCAGAGAGAGAGAGAGAGAGAGAAGAAGAAGAAGAAGAAGAAGAAGAGCCAGCGTAAGTCAGACAAACAAACAGCAGCAGCTTTAAATCACAGCTGATTCCTGCTGAGTTAGGAGCTTTGGATTTCAGGTTGGATTGTGTTTTTCCTTTTCCATCTTTTCTTTGAATTTCCTGAGTCTGTTACCGCGGCAACTTGTTTTATGAGCCTGCACAAATGAAATGTGGAAATGCTGCTCAAAGTCACGATATCACATCATGTCTGTCCGACCGTGACGATCGCAGCAGGGACGACACTCTGTCTGCCCCCCCCCCCCCCCCGGCTCAGAGGGACGAGGACAGAGTCCAACATGTGGATCCCGTCATGGTCCAAACTGTCCCATGATTCATTGCAGCAGTAATGAAAACAATATGTGAACAAGCTGAGAGCCTGAGGATTACACTGTTCAATCTGAGTATTGTGTTTCATCATCAGTTCGACAGTAACAGCTGCTAAAGTCTCATCTGAACATAAACTCAGATAAAAGATTTAAAAAATAAAAAGAAAAATCCTTTGGACGCGACTTAAGATCCTCAGTCAAGCAGCAACACGGGTCATGTGACGGTGAGGAAACAGGAAGTAAAACTCATTGTTGCTCCTACCTGTTCAGTAACGATAATAACACGTCATCACGGTGTAAACTTGTTTGCGAAAGTGAAATTTGCAGAAACGCCATTTTTTGACTGTTAGCCTAGCGCGCTAATGTTAGCACTGATTTTGAGGTTAGCTCTCCGTTAGCTCTCCCACCATGACTCAGGTCAGTGTTGTTATTCTCAACACCAAAGGTTCAAAATGAGAGGACGAACCCCGCTGCAGGAGGCCACGCCCCCCTCTGATGACAAAAAAAAAAAACGCTGTTTGTTGCAGTTTGGGCCAAACTTTCACATATTTCATCCAGATTACAACAAGTCATTAACGCGCGGGCTCCGTCCTCCGTCCTCATCTCCTCCTGACTCCCTCAGTTTGGATTGAAAACCCTCTGGCTCACATGTTTCGCTCTATTGGAGACAACGACGCAGAAAACAGATGCCACACATTGTCCTTCGTCTCTCTTTCAAGACAGATGTCCTGCGTTAACTCAGAGGATGGAGGCTCTGCCCCGCCCCCCCCCAGGACCAGAGGCTCAGGGACATCTGTCTAAGCCTTGAAAAGATCCACGACTCATTCGATTTATTGTTATTTATTGTTTCCTATTTTCTTTCTTTTCTCTCTGTGATTTTGCTTCAGGAGCTCCTGCTTGAACAGAGGTGGAAGAAATGATCAATACACTAATATACTGCAATATTTTATATACTTTCAGAAGCGCTGTATCAACAGTTCACAGGGTGACGGAGGTTTAGGAGAGTTTTTCCAAAAATAGACTTTTGGAGGAAAAAAAATTGCAATTAATCGCCTCATTATGTCCCAATATATTCGTCAGCCTTCGCCGTCAGATAATGTTGCATGTTGTGCTGATTAGATAAGGACATGTAATGTCAATATCAATATGTCTGTATTCTGGTTATTCAGTATGTGTTCTCTGTCTGTTTGTTCAAGATCTTTGAGAAAGAAGAAAACGAAAGAAAACAAAACAAACAAAAAAACAAGAGAACAAAAACAAGAGAACAAAAGTTAGTCTTTAAAACGAATGAGTTGTTTTTCTCAGGTCTTGATACTTTGTTGTAATTAAAGCTCTTTGAAACCGTCCGCGCTCCTCTGCCCTGCTGTTGACTCTAACACGACTGATGCCAGGCACAATTATCACAAGAGTTATGAAGTGGAATGAGAGGCAGGGAAAATGTTTTTCTGGCGCCCCCACCACCACCTCCTCCTCCTCCTCCTCCTCCTCCTCCTCCTCGGCCATCCATCATCCCGTCGGCCGGGCTGGAGTGGAGCGGCGGCTCGGCCCGACCACAGAGGAGGGGTTTCCAGGCCCAGCACAGGCCCGGCAGTGTTTGGCTTCAGAAAGTGACAGCCAGTTTGAAGCAGGAAGGGGAAAGGTGCCAGTGAGTGATGTTTGTGGCGTTCAAAGACAACGTTCAGCCGTAAAAAAAAAAAAAAAAAAAAACGGACCCTCAGTGGGACCTGAGCCCCCACACCTTCCTGTCAACACCTATTAGCTCCCACTGAGCTTAATGTTATCACCGTGTCCGAGCAGCGGTCACACGTCGGACGGCAGAGATAGGTTTTCATTTGCTTCAGAATAAAACGAAAGTGTTTTCAGCGAAGGGCCGAAAATAAAAGAACTTCTGAACCGACACATAGTTAAGAAAAACACACCCTGAAACGTTTCTGATCCTATCAGATGTGATGTGATGTGATGTGATGTGAGGTTGGAGCTGCTCTCTCACTCTGCTGGGTCTAAAAACAGAGTGAGGGAGAAACGCTCGTAAAAAAAAAAAAAAAAAAGCTACGCTAACCACAATTGTGGTTTGTTGGGAAATGCACTCATTCCTGCACAAATGAGTCCATGTGTGAAAAACACTGACGAGCTGCCCGGGCACCGGTACAGACGGACGCTCCGGCTCAGGGCCTCTGCCAGAGCTGCGAGTCAAGGAAATGTGGGAAAAGTCCCTGATTCGAACCAGAAGACACACGATCACGATCCCTGATAACTTGTCAAAAAAAAAAAACAACCCAGAAGCCACTTTGAATCAGAACAAGTCTCCATTTGTTCTGCTCTGTCGGGCTGTTTCTGTGTCGTGCACCAGACAAACGGATCACCTGCCAATCACAGGGCAAACAACTGCTGTGATGTCAGACTTCCTGCGGGCTGAGGAAACGCTGCCAACAAACTCCTCCAGCGTGGCTTCAAAACGTCTCCAGTTCCAAAGAGGATCATCACAGACTCTGATCCTGCTCCACAAAGACGTCGACTCCACCTGGCCTCAAGCTACGTCAGCTGTGAGCGACTGAGTGAGAGAACAAGAAAGGTCCAGATGCTGTGATAGGAGAGAGACCAGGACCAGGACCAGGACCAGGACCACCAGAGCCAGGACCATCCCGGAACTGAGACAAGGACCAGAGCCAGGATCATGGAACCGGGACCCAGTCCCGAACTGGGACTCCAACCTGAACCAGGTACCAGAACCGGAACCGGTACCCGAACCCGGACCAGGACCCGAAGGAGGTACTGGAACCGGAACCCAAACCGGTACCAGGACCCGAACCGGAACCGGTACCGGGAACCGAACTGAACCAGTACCGGGACCTGAACCCGAACCGGTACCCGAACCAGGTACTGGAACCGGAACCCGAACCGGTACCGGGTCCCGAACCCGGACCGGGACCCGATCCAGGTACCGGAACCGGGACCCGAACCCGGACCGGGGCCCAATCCAGGTACCAGAACCGGGACCGGAACTGGAAACAGGTAATGGAACAGGGACCCGCACCCAAACTGGTTCCAGAACCGGGTGCGGGAGTAGTTCCATTCCCAGGTGCTGTGATAGGAATGGGACAGGACCAGGACCAGGACCAGGACATATATCGATGTGAAGTCATATATAGTGGATGGTCTGTAAGAAACTGGACTACAACTCAGCCATTAACATGACGGACCAGGCCGGGGACACAAGGGCCCAGTTCCCTTCTGCCTCTCAGGCCGTGAACCCAAACTGACTTAAAGGTGTTTCATCTCACTTTATGGGATCAGTTAACACACAGCGCCTCAGTGCCTCGTATTCAAGAACAAAGTGTACTGGAGAATGTGGGCATCGATCCCACTACCTCTCGCATGCTAAGCGAGCGCTCTACCATTTGAGCTAATTCCCCTGTTGGCAACTTTCTGTTTGAAGCGATGACAACCGGCCAGTGAGAAGAAACGATCCTTAGAGACACAAAGCGATCGTAAATTCAAAAGTGTTGGCTCAGTGTGAAAGAAATGAAAATATTTCCAGGGTTGCATGATACTGAAAACCAGGCTTGTTGGCAGGCTAAAGTGAACTTCACACCCGACGAGGATGGGATTCGAACCCACGCGTGCAGAGCACAATGGATTAGCAGTCCATCGCCTTAACCACTCGGCCACCTCGTCTATATATACACACCTCTGGGATCCCTGATGTCCAACTGAAAAGTCATTGTGGTCTTTGTGTGCTGCGCCACTTTCAGATCCTGAACCAGGTCTATCAGACCAGAGACCGATCCTCTTACCAAGTAAAGGTCAAAGTGTCCAACGAGAGGCTTTTTGTCCACACTGATGCATTTTTTCCCATGTGTAGGGCAGCCCTTGTTGACATATACATGTGGTAAACACCGGAGGTGGAGGACTTGTCACTGTTTTTCGTCCCCACCTCTCATGGGGAAGTGATAAGAAGTGGATTACAGAAGAAAAGGGAACAGAGCACCACGTAGTTCCCCATTGAGATGTTCAACAATAACAATAACACATCACTAGAACAATGATCACATTGTGTATTTGGTTGTGGTTGTGTCTTTGACTAATCCCTCAGACGGATAAACAGATACAGGGGAAAACAGACAGTTATAATAAGACGTAGCAGTAGGCGGCTACAGTCACTGATCTGGGCTCAGATGTATGAGGTGTCAACAGTTTTTTAACTTTCCATGACCTTTGACTTGAACTAGTTTAAATGTGTAAAGTGGAAAAAGATGATCGCAAGTTCATAACTTGACTTGTGTGACTTCCTCCAACCTCCGCTGAGGTGATGAAGAGTCAGGGTTAATGTGAGATGCGACATCGGGGTGTGAAGCGTTCGTACCTGCAGTGGCGATCAGCTCCTTGGCTCGGCTGCGAAGACAGAGAACAACATGTGAGACCGAGACGTGAAACCACTTCACACATGAACGTCCAGAATCAGACGGAGAGGATCTGTCAGCTTTTCATGGGAAAGGAATTTTATTATTATCCATCGGGGGCCCGTCGGCGTTCCAGCCGGCGTTCCTCGATGAGATACGTGAGGCCGTGGTGGCCGTAGGAAAAAGTGAGTGCAGTGTGAGCAGTGTGGTGACAGCTGTGAGTGATGGCAGCACGAAGCTCACTTCTCCAGGCTGGGGGAGCGCGTGAGGAGGTTGGCCGAGGACGCGGCCTTCTTATCCAGACGCTTCCTCTGCCTCTCCGGGTTCACTATCTTCTCGCTGTTCCTGCGAACCCTGGAACGCCACAGGAGGAGAGTTGGCTTTAGTAAACACAGAGTATGTGTTCACGTTGGCTACAGTTGCCAGATCACACACACTCACACACATGGAGGCAATCATCCCACAGTTTATTGATTAAAACATGTGTAAACATCTGTAAACTAGCAGCCAGACACATGCAGGAACATGCGGGTTTGGACTTCCAAAGGAAAGCAGGTTTCTGAATATAGTTCAGCTTTGACTGCTGATCACGTTAGACTGGTCTGACCTTAAAGGACGCTGCAAGGCAAGCGTTTAGTATCTTGAGTAAACAAGAAAGTGAACGAGATGCTTCCTGATATTGATTGTCACATTTCAGAACAAAGGCTCGTTGACCATAAAGTACAACGGCTCTGGGAAGGCTCTCAGTCATCCATGTCTTTGTTGTTGGAGAAAGTTGAATCTAGGCCAACTGTCTGGTCCTGATCAAGACTAGCCTTTTCAGTTTTTTCTACAACTAAAGGACAGGGGAAACTTTTTTAATGTGCAAATTCTGAACAGGGAGGACAGGAGGTCAGAGAAACCATCCGTCCACAGAGGAAGAGGCCTCAGACGCGCCCTATCCTGCCCCTCCATTGTTGTTCTTTCAACCCTTACCAGACGACTAATCATCCATCCACACCTGACCTCAGGTGACCTGAATGTCTCTGACGACCGTCATCACATGAACCAGGAGCACTGACCACCCAACTGGCATCAATGAACTTGTTGGCGACCCTACCAAGGCTAAAGACCTGGGGCTCCCAGCCAGTCGGTCAGAACTGAAGAAGCCTCTTTGGATGAAGATCAAACGTCTTCAACGATCTACAACCAGGTCCAACTGACCTAGATTCAACTTTCAGCCACAAACACTGGCTACCCACAGTCTACGGTGGTTCGCCTGTGGAGTGAGTGCCTTTGTACTGGTCTCGCTACAACCTGCATGTTCATGTTTTGGCGTATCAGTCTTCATGTTCCCAGATCTCAGCCAGAAACAGAAACAGATACAATGAACTGGAATTACCCTTCAGCTACTGGCTTATGATTAATTCTTCTTTCAATATTGCTCCTTCATCCTGATCCCGAAATAACAACCTTTAGCGGAGAGGTTTGGCAGAAATAACCTCACTTCCTGTGTTGACGCTGAAGTCAGAACATAATTAACCTGTTGCTGTCTCTTCAGGAGTTCTGGTTCATGTTTCCTGTGATGCGCCACTGAACCAGAGGCATCACAGGACACATGACAGGACTTTAAAAACAAAACAGCTGTGACGTCTACCTTTCGTGTCAGGCCTTGGATCCAGGAAGTGAAACTAATCTTTAAATACGTAGTTGGATGCAGCAGCATGAACATGGAGGAACTTCTGTCCCAGTGCCTCAGGTTAAACCAGACAGAGCCACAGCACATGTTATTCATCATCAACGAAACCCCGTCTACAAACCACAACGAGGAAGTGAGAACACCTGCATGCACAAGCCAATACATGTGCACATGCCCATCACTGTTAAGAGAGGAAACGACTTGTTTACAGTGGAGAGTAAATCACTGGATGCAAGAGACCCTTGACTGATTGATTGATGATTGATGAAGGTCTGATTAAAGGGTTGGAACAACTGGATTTAGTCAGTTCATGTGTGCAAAGCCCAGTCGAACAGCCGAACCACCAACCTCAGGCACTTTCTGCTGACATCACATGGGCCTTTGTTGTTCGGCCTCCTGTGTTTACACTGTAACTCAAACCTCCGCCCCCCTCTTCTCGTACATTATACTGTATTCAACATCACTTTTTCCACTGAGCTCAGATCTGTTTGCTATAAGGCTAATCCTGGACGTGTCACTCAGTGTGGACGAGTGCCGCCATTATGTTTCCCCCACACGGAAAAGAGAGCACACGGAGGTTAGAGCTGGCACGATGACAGATCATTCACCTCACCCCGCCCCCACCCTCAGGTTTGACCTGAGGCTGTTTCTGCAGCACAACTGGGCTTTGCAGTCACACAAGAGATTAGAGTTGATTTGTCAGAGTGAAGCCATGAAACCAATCAGAAGACAGAGGAGGATCATGCAGACAGCAGCGGTGAGGCGAGATCACGCACAGGGCCGTCTTTTCTACTTCCTGGATGGGGGCCAGGGGCCCAGAGCGGGGACTCATATTCTGGTCTGGGGTTCTGACTGACGGCGAAGCAGAGCCTGGATCTTCAGGAGAGCAGCTTCTGTCCTGGAAGTCCTCCCTCTGCAGGTCTCTGATGGTGGTGGGCTGGATGGGCTCCTCCACAGATGACGTCCGGCTCAGCTCCTTCTCTTGCTCCCCTCCTGGTTCTTCATCTTCATCCTGCTCCTCGTCGTCCTCCTCCATGCCCGGGACACGGTGGAGCTTGGCCCGGGCCCCTTCAACCGGAGGGAGGGCGTCCTCCAGGTTCAGGCTCTGGGCACGTCTGGGTGGAGGGACCCTCTCCTGCCCAGTGTCCTGCCCAGAAAGGGTGGGATCTGTCTGGGTGGACCTGTCCAGTGTCTCTGGTCTGGGTCTGGACTGTGTGGACACTGGGTTTCCTATGTGGCCATTGGCATTGGTCACAATGTCTGACAGTTGGCTGGAGGTGGTTCAAAGGTTGAGATCAACACACAACAGATTAACAGACATCACACAAACACAACAGGTTTCTAAACGGACCAGTGAGGCTCTAATCGACAATCACCATGACGACACATCAGATCAAACCACACGCTCCTCAGTGTGTGGGTCGGGTACCTGGAGGGAGTTTGACGGATCCCATCCACAGCCGAGCTGGACGACAGCTTCCTGCTGCTGCTGCTGCTGCTGCTGCAACCATCTGAGCAGCAGACCTGGTTCAGTACTCTGGCTGCTGCTGGGTTCACTGTGCGGAAACACAGGTGATTATCAGTTATTGATAGGTGATGCTGGGGATCACAGAGTCCTATCACATGCTGGATGTTACATGGTGAAGGTATAAAACAGCAACAGTCACTACCAACCTGCAATGAGCTGCTGTTTCAGTAACGGCAGGAGCTGGTCGTGGAGGCGGAGCCTGCGCAGGGCGTCGGCCAATGAGGATTTCAGCAGCGTGATCTCGTCCTCCTGAGCCTGCAGACGCACCTCCATCATGGATGTCCTGTCCGGGAACTCGGCGCTGCTGTCCGCCGATACATCGTCTGCACGCAGGACGAAAAACAAGGTTCAGAGTCTGGTTTCATCGGATCAATCCAAACACTGCGACGGGAACCAGTCACTCAAACCACAAAGAAGAAAACTGCAGTTAGTTACAGACAGTTCACTGAAGGAATAAAACAGTACTGTTGTCAAAATCCAAGGGCTTTTATTTTGTAGGACAGACTTAAACTCAGGAATGGACTCATCCCGATGGTGGGAGTTGTTTTCTTCCCCCACAGTATTGTCCGGCCCTCCTGGTCTGGATTCCTTCGGTGTGAGCGAGTTCAGGAAATCAAATTGAAAGTCAGCGCTTCACCAACGTCTGTGCAGAGGACACACAGAGAGTAGAGATCGTTTCTAAGCTTCGTTTAGACTGTGGAAGCAGACGTTCGGCAGGTTTTTAGCAGCAGCTGGATTATCCACAGAGGTGCCCTCCTCTTTATAACAAACTGACCAGGGGATTAAAACCGGTGGTTTCACTGTGACAGCTGAGGAGTTAAAAACCTTCAAAAGTGCACGTGGCTTGAAATTGCATAAAAACTATATAAAGACATACGTCTAGTGAGTGAGTGAGTGAGTTCAGGTGCAGGAGCTGGAGAATGCATTATGTCAAAGAAGGTCCTCACAAGTGTAGAAACACACATGTGCTCTGTGGCCTGAGTCCAGTCTGCAGGATTTCAGACACTGAGTCCAGAGTCTCTCAAAGACTCTGTTGTGTGGAGGAGATGTGTGTGAGTGCATGCAGAACATGGCTGGTCCTGGTCCAAGAAGTGTGTGTGTGTGTGTGTGTGTGTGTGTGTGTGTGTGTGTGTGTGTGTGTGTGTTCACGTGGACCATCAGGGCTTTAGCTCCAGCTCCTCTCAGCTGTGTTGGTCCTTCTAACTCTCACTCAGCCGTCTCAAGTGTTAATTCCTGCTCTGCTGTCCAACACAGCGTCGCGTTTACTGACCCAGAGGTGCAGAGGAAAATCGTCTGCTCATTCACTAATAAGTAGGTAAGAGGTCCTCAGGCTCCTCTCCGTGCAAATCCTTTAAAGCGCCGTGGTAACGGTCCAGATCCACAACCTGGAATTACACTGGGCCGGTAGGTGTGGTCTAAAGACTGAGAACATCCCACACACACACACACACACACACACACACACACACATACACAGCTCTCTGCACCAGACTGAGAATGTTAAACCTATTAGGTCTGATTTCATTGGATCGTGTCTGCGCTCTGTGTCAGTCTGCCCTCTTTTCTTTTCACGTGACGATCGTTGGCTCTGTTGTGTGACTTGTGATGGAAAATCTCAGAAAAGCAACGTGGACAAAGACATTTGGACTTTCTGCATCAGTGTTTTGTCCATCCACAGCCACAACAGAAGCGACCGCCCTGATTCACCTCGGCCCAGTGTTCCCACTGTTTTAGCTCCGTGTTTGGTCTCCACCAGCAGAATCAACAGCGGTAAAGCTGTGGTCAACAAGATTAAAGGCGCTACAAGACCCACAGAGCTGATGTAGAGTGAGTTTGGATTGTAAGTCATGTAAAGAGCAGCTTCACGGTCCCCCTGCTGCATGGCATTATGGGTAGATTTCTCTACAGTAGTTTCCAGTCTGTGCACACAGCCGGTGTTAAAAACCAAGACTCCTTCTGATTTCTGTCAACATGACCTGGTCTCGGTCCAGATGTCAACGCCTGCCAAGCGTCGGCCTGCAGCTGGGAGCTGGTGATCGTCAACTAGGAGACGTCAGTGCGTCTTTGCCAAATCGGCAACATAAGAAGAAGCAGCCGCAGAGAGAGAAGCTCTGTCAGGACGATGACTCACCAGCCGACGAATCGGCTTCTCTGGAAGAGAGGTTTCATCATCACCGGAGCTGTTGCAACACACCTGGAGCCGGTCCAAGCTCAGTGTTGCCATGGTAACGATCAAGCAACACGGGGGCTGCATGAAAAAATCCTGCACACTGAGTGATGATCACATGATTGGTTACATCACTTGGGCGGAGCCAGTTGTGTCCTGAGGAGACCCTCACCACCGCCATCAAGCACCACAGTTACACCAGTCAACCACCTGCTGATGGTGCAGCTGATAAGTGACTTCAGATGAACTGGTCTGAAGTTTCCAGCGTGTGCTACTGTAAGTTTCCAGTGACCCACACCTGCACCAACACATGAAGCCTTTTCCTCCTCGGGCTCTGCAGCTTCTGGCCGGTGTCCAGCCCAGAAAAAAAAGGGGAAGTGTCTGATGAAGTGACATATATTGGGAGTTTCCAGTGCGACCACACACACACACACACACACACACACACACACACACAAAAGAAGCAGCTGCTTTTTGTGTGTGTATTCACGTTTGGTTTGGTGTTTGTTCACGTGACCTGCGTGCGGCCTGCATCGTGCTGACGCTCTCGGTTTAATGCAGCGGTACATACGACTCTGTGACGATACTGAGAGACTTTCCCGACCTGTTACACTGTAAAAACAACATTTACTACAAAATTCAAACTCTAAAAACACTTTAAATCACATTTGACGAGACCAGAACGTATTCTCATCAGACCTATAAACACTGGACCACAGTTTATACCATGAACATCATTCAAGGTAAATCAAGGGGAAACATACATATTTGTGTGTGTGTGTGTGGCTGCAGTTTCATTGGCCACCCTGAACCCTCCTCAGTAAACACAACCATAATAAACAATTAAAACACCACAGTCATCTTTCCGTGAGGCCGTTGCTGCAGAGAAAAGCAGAAACACATGGCGCGAGCTCGCTCTACATCAGTCACAGACCAAACTTCATTAACAAATCAAGAGCTTTTACCCAGAAACCCACATGAAGCCCGACGGTCTGACGGTGATGGATGATCTGCTGACAGCGAAGCTTCAACAGTCACATGTCCGTCCCTCAGGAGCCGTGTGCAGTTGAAGTAAATGAGGATTTCGTCTTTGTTTAAAGTCACTTGGGTTTTGACATGTCTGTGGCGATGTGGGTGTTTAATCTGGACTCAGATCTAAATCTGGACTTCTTCACATGATCTACATGTACCAGGTCCAGCCAGTCACCCATTGCCCTTCTATCCCTCTGAAGATGTTCGGACTTTCTTTCTTCTTCTTCATTTACATTATTGAAAGTTTCATGTTTTTCCATTTGAAGTTTTGATCCAGCGAGAACAGATCACCAAAACGCTCCGGATATGAACCTTCTTCTTGTCGTTTGGCGCCAGTAGTGATCGACCAATAGAGCAGTAGTATGAGTCAATCAAAGCTGCCAATCATGACATCACGGCCCCTTGTTCTGGCATCAACTGACTAATTACAGCCAGATCAAATCAGAGAAATGAACCACCATCGGTGTGGTGATATCAAAAGGGGAGGAGTTTAGGGACCTATGCTGCAGCCAGCCACCAGGGGGCGATCCAAATATTTTGGTTTCACTTTTGGAGACCATCATGTCTCATGTCATCACATCTTCATTCACAATCATTTTGATCAGAGCGTCTTCAACCGCAGCCTTGTGTTTGATCTCAGCGACACAAATGTAAAGGTTTAAGGTCTGAGTCCTGTCACATCATGTGTAAATATCAAATATCTGCCATGTTGTTCACCATGAGACTGAGCACAAATATCAGAGAGTGACATCACGCTGTCTCTACATCTGGTCAATGCTCCACAGGAAGGTAGTTCAGAAACAGGAAGTTCGAGTTTTCCTCCTGTTTATTGCTGAATTTGCCCTCTGGGAAAAGGCCCATTAACTGTCCCCACGCAGCCCGAGTCCGTCTGCAGCTCCCGCTCTCACGTATATAAATTCCTCACTGACAATAAAAAAGGGGACTTTCAAGAAAACTAGCGAGGTTCAAAGCCCCGTGTGATATTTCAGCCAACACGCCGCACATCAGCGACTTCCGCCTCGGATCTATCTTGGGAAAAAGAGTCCATGTTGTATTTATGGTGAGGCCGAGCTGCAGTTTGGTGGCACCACACCCACAGCTGCTGTAAAACAGCTTCTTCACGAGATCCCTTTTTGGCAGCGGGACCCTGTAGTTGGCCCTGAGCTGGGGGTTTGCACATGCACTGGATGAATGCAGGGTTTTACTGTGTGGTTTTTACTGGTGGTGGAGGTGGTAATGTGAAGGGCCAACACTCCAGTGTCCAAATTAAAACGGTCGTGCAAGTGTTGCCATCCAATCTCAGCTCTTCACACGCTGTGCTGTTTCTGTTACGGAGCATGTGAGGACACATCATATATAACTACTGCTCAGGCTTTGCACTGTTCGGCTGCTGGACTGAAATCGTCTCTAATGGCTACCGACCTGTCAAACCCAACAACTCAGTGTCACTTTGGAGATTTCTCCACAGTCAGACTGGACATAGGGACAATCAGGACGTCTCTTGGCTGCACTTCTGCACTGTTGAACCAGTGGTCTCTAGAAAAACCAGGACTGTCTATTGGCAAGAGTCTGATGATACGATACTTATCCCTTAGGGACTGACGATATGATGACTCCTGGTGACTCCTGATATTCAAATCCCGTCCTCAGGATTCCTACAACTTTGTTTGGTACCATCCAAAGTTCAAAATAAATCCACTGGTTCATCAAGTTCACTGCAACGAGCTCCGGCTTCGACCTCCGAGTGTTTATGTTACTTATAACTATAAATCAGAGGTGAAGTTAACAGAACTCAGTCAGAAAGAGGAAACAGCTGGACTCCTCAGACGACAGATCTGGATCACAGTCACTGGGTTATTTATGGCTGATCCAAGGTCAGGTTTCCATAATAATCGCTATGACAAAAATGTACTATTGATAATCAAACTAGCTCCGAATCAGCTCAGCATTATAGGAACTAATCATTTGTTTGATACACATATGTTGAATTAGATGATTCACCATCCTTAGCCTATCAATCACCCACCCAACCAACCAATCAGAGGTTGAATCAGTCAACGACAGGCTGATATCAGAGGATGATAACACACCTTATGTATAACCTGTTCAACAACAACACAAATGCCGCACTGTTCCAACGAAAGTGTTGTATATCTAGACACACAAGAAGCTGCACACATGACCGCCTTCCCACTCCAATTGGAGCATCTGGTTTTCGTGTTTTAATTTTTCAGTTACAAGCCGCGGTGACTCACCGCTGTTTGGCAGGGGCTCAGGGACAAGCAGGAATTTTTAATTCCACCATGCATTTTCGCAGGAACTGCAAGAAGCGTGCGGGAATTAAGGTTAATATTCAGACTTCGTCATCGGGGCCGTAGAGCTACTGTGTTTCACATGCCATTTCATAATTATTACACAACAGTGCACATGATGTCAGAGCTTTGGCCTGTGTGCAAGTTTCCACTGAAGGCGTGCAGCATCTGACATTCCTGCCCAAAAAGTGCCAGCATGCAGAAGAGCTGACAGGAAATGAAGTATGCATATCAAAACAAAGCAGACAAAAGACTCTTATTACTTCTTCTGCTCCGTACACTTCATGTTTAAGTCTCAGATCCCGTGGAGACTCAACTACCAAACAGAGTCCAGGACCCTCAGGGGAAGCGTTTCACCGAGCATTCAGTTTTGCCAATTAGTTTGTGGTTACAGCCACAAACTAACACCCACATTTTTCATCCTGTTTAATAGCATGTTTGTTAACACTGTCTGCACCGAAGACCAAGCAACGCCTGCATTAGTAGCTCCATCTGAAATCCCTTTGTACTGTGAACTGACATGAAGTATCTTGATCGTCCCATGATAAGAGTTGGTTCAGTTCTGTCAAAGATAAGAACAGAGCTTCCTATCTCATCTCCTTTTCATTTCCTTTTACGAAATGAAAAGAAGAAAATGCCATCGAGCAGCTGTTTCATGTTTGTGACACGATCCAGAACTTATGGAGATCCTTGAACGCTCAACTGACACCACACCTGTCTTTCCCTGCGTCCCTACATTTTCGATCGAGGTTGAAGATAAGAGATTATTTTTGACTCAATGCTGTTAGGAAGCTCACGCTAACGCTACCTGATCCTACCTGTGTCCAATTTCAATTCAACATGGACTATGTCCTCTACAAAAGGTGTGACCCTTCATATCTGTCGTAAACCACAAAGGATTCTGGTCTCTAGAGGACTTTGTCTTTTGTCTTACCAGCTGTTCCCGTCCTTACTGTTGTGTTTTATTACAGGTACTTGAGTTTTGGACAGTCGTCATCCTCTGACTCTCTGTTGCTGTTGTTTGCTGCTTTTAGTTTCGATGCCGGTGCACAGTGAATACTGGGATCGGACCAACAACAAAGAATCTGCCTGTTTGATCCTTTGTTAGGACGCATCTGAATGAGCCTTTGAAATGAGACATGGTGAAGCTGACGTGGCGCAATTGGTCAATCGCGGTCTCTAAAGGATGTGGTCTCTGAATTGGGGCACAGCTCAAAAAGAAGTCTTCAGTTGTGTAACCACGTCATACAGAAAGCTCCAGAGATTTTAACAAAGACCTTCGGAGAAGCTGAACTGGAGACTGAGGGCGGTCAGCTAGGGATTCAAGGACCAGATCCGGTCATGAGTCAATAACGGCACTGGTATCAACAAAATCTTAGTGATTTCCGTCCCTACAGTCGGTGTTCGACACCTTCAGAGGTTAGGCTGCTGTGTTTTCTCCCTCTTCCTCTCACTGACTGGCCTCGGTCCAGGTGGAGAAAGTGAACATCAGGCACCTCTGTTTTTGGCAACGCTTAAATCAACTGTGATGACAGCTGACGTTTACCAATGTTGGTACAAGTGCTGTCGATCAACAGTTACCTGCCCACACTCACGATCTGAAAAACAGCGCTTTGTCTTGTTGTTTTTTTTTTGCTTATCCACTTACTAGCGTTGAAGAAATGTTCAGGTTCAATTTTAGACTTTAGTCTTGTCATTTCTATCTCTTGTTTTTCCTAATACTGATGCTAGCATGCTAACCAGCTAGCTTGAGCCCATCCCTTGGCTTTGACACTGATTTTTAAAAAGGTCTTTTTTTAAAACCATTTTAATCAATTCAATCTTTACAACACACATTACAGTGGAGTACAGCACAGCACAGCCTCAACATCATTGGGCCTTTGTCCGAACACTCTGCATGCTGATTGGCTCGCTGATGCTGCTTTACTAAAAACCATGAGCATCGATTTACAAGGCACCAGTCCTCTCTGTCATTAAACCGATTGAACTGATCAGTAAAAGCCAAGTTCCCTCTTCAACAATGGATGAAGCTCCAACACAACCAACCACAAAGTTGAATAAACATTAGTCTCATGTCCAATGTCAATTCTTAAATCAACATTGGCGCGTTTATGCCCGGGGCGGTCCAGAGGTTCTTACTGCTCCCTAATGAGTTAATCCAGCGCCACAGCAGCCAACTAAACCAGTTCAGTTTTATGGGGGCGGGGTCATCATCTGCCAATAGTTCTGTCACAAATAACTGATTTATGGCTCCGGTTATTAAGGAAAATGAAGCATATCAATTCACCAAAGTATAAATTACATATTCAGCTGGTGAATCATGGGTGAGCGTGAGGCCTCAGAGAGTTTGACGGTACATTCAGATCCAAACCACAAGTATCCAGTGATCTGAAAGAATTTGGTGGGATACAAATCCTCTGTGTGACTTTCAGGTCTGAGTGAAAGGCTTGGGGTCAATCCAGGTCTTGTGGGAGGTCGGCTGGCTCACAGCTGCACAGTCACACTCCCTTTTGTCGAGTCTCAGAGTCACATCCACAACAGTCGTTCTTGTCAAACTGGTTGATGTACGAGTTCACAAAAAAAAACAACAAAAAAAAAAACACGTGCCTTTTAATCCAGCTTGAATGCAGCCAGGAGCAGAAGCAGCACATATAATTAGCCTCGTGCAATATCCCATTTCACTTTTTATTTAAAGTTGGTAATCTGGGCCACTGCCTCCACTGCATCTGTTCCAAAAGTATTAAAAGACACAGAAATGACAGATCATTTCTATATTTATTTGCAATGTGTGTCTGAGTGTCAGTATCAGCCTCCAGACAGAAAACGTATCTGACAATTACACGCCGCATATTTTATGTCCACCCACTCATATTTCTCTGGAGCTACAACCCAAGGGCGCTGCATAATGACCTCAACCACCCACAGATGCCGTTTCTCCCAGAGCACACCGCTCATCGCTTTAAGCTCTCCTCTTTGATTTTGATGCCTCGCCACCGCTCAACATCCTGTACGCCCCTGCACCAGACTCTGAGGTCCCATGTGAGAAGTGACACGACAGAGAGCAGCAGCAGCAGCAGCGGCAGCAGCAGCAGCATCTCTGAGAAACACTTTCTCTTCCCCCCACTACTGCACGACGGCGACTGCAATCTGTGTGGTTGTTTCGCAGCGAGAAACAGCAGCTGAGACTCGATGTGAAATGAGGACGTTGGATCATTTGACTCCTGTGTAAAGTTGAAGGTTTAGGAACTGGTTCCAGCTGCAGCAGCCAGCTGTTGCAGGGAAAAAGCTCTGCTAAGCCCACTGTACATGACATCAAACAGCAGGCTGACACAAGTCCAGAGTCACAGCCCTTTTTTTACACATGCAGCAGACAACTGGAGATACATTCTCACCCACTGGAAATACTAAATTAGTTTAGGGCGAAGGATGACGCCAGAAACATCATCAACACACCCACCGACTCCCTGTGAGCTCTACAGACAATGAAGCTTTTTACACACAGACTCAATGGGACATTAAACAGACTTCACAGCAGAGAGCTGCCTGGGTGACGTCTGTGTAATGTCTCGTACGACTGATCCAGACAATTGTGTCGTTGTAAAGTTTTAGAAAAGCTCAGGGTGGCAGTGCATCGACTGAAAATAAAGGATAGAAGGCGTTTGATACTTTTGATCACACGTCGTGGTTAAAGAAACACGACAGATATCATGTCAGAGGGGCTGCAAACTCATGAATCAAAACTATCTGGATGAAAGACACCAATAATGAACGGTCTGAATTGAGGAGGCCTGAATTGTGGGGTTCCACAAGGCTCAGTACTGGGCCCGGAGCTTTTTATACCGCACATGAATGATATTTGCAATGTTAAATTTAACTTTGCACTATTTGTGGTTTCTGCTCTGGTCTGGCAAAGGTCTTGAGCATCCTCTGAATACGGTGGTAACAGAACTCAAAAAATAAAACGATGGTTTGACGTAAAGAAGTTATCTTTAAACGTAAACAAAACAAACTGTATTATTTTTGGAAAGCGTACAATCTGTCTATATATAACCATGTTACTGTGGAAGAACCAGTCACACTTGCAGATATTGTGGTGCCAACGTACCACCACTGCCCCTTCTTAGTCACATGTAGTAATTTACCCAGGATTCACAGCGGTTTTCGCTGGTCTTTCTCCTCTAAGTTGCATTATTTATTTCTGTCTTTCAGAGAACTGCTTCCTAAGTGACAGAAGCTGACTAAGTGACTTCCCATCAAAAGCTGGATTTAAAGGTTTCTTTCGCTTGATGACGCAAACTTTTATCCTGGTTCTGTCTCTAAAGATCTTGATCCGGCGCTGCTCGCCAGGACTGTTCCTTTAAGTCAGAGACTTTGATTTCTGTGGTATGTAAACCCTGAAGAGTCCACTCTCATTTCTGGCCAGAAGCTTCTTTTTTTTTTTTCTTCTTTGTTTTGGCTGCAGTAGACACGTTTGTGACCAACAGCAGCCGAACGTCTCAATTTAGATTCTTCAGCAGACAGAGATTTAAAATCAGCGCCTGTTCAATGCACAACTGCCTCCGAGGATAAAAGTGTCTAAAAATAACTGTCAGAAAGCCAGAGGAGATGCGGATGGTCGTATCAGGCCGGAGCGCAGACGTAAACATTACGCAAGACTGTACTTGTTTTGTATACTGATAACAACACAGGGCGCGAGTCCTGACTGCTGATGGAGCATACAGTAAATCTCTGCAGCAGCAGCAGCACGAGGTTTTCAGTTACTGATTTAATATCCAGAGCTCACTCGTCTTCAGGGGCCGAGCTGCAAAAATGAGTTGTTTTGTTTGCACTGATTTACGTCCGGTGGCAGCGGAGAGTGTAAGATAACTCCAACTCTGACAGTTTTACTCCGACTTCTCGAATATAAAAATGTAAAACCTGCACGAGAAGTTGACAAAATGAAACTCCCAGCTCCGACTGAGTCACACGCTCTTAAACTGAAAGGTTTTTGATTTAAAATCAGGAGCCATCTGGACGAAAGCTGCAGACCACCTGACTACAGGTTCAAGCCTGAGTTTCGTTTTTTTTTATTTGTTCCATGCTTGGACAGATTATAACGCACACATGGAAAGGAGCAGGACGAAGAAGACGTATCTTTCCTGCTCATTCATTTTGAAATTAGAAATAGATGGCCCGTCAATTATGGCCAATGACTTCCCATTAAAGATAAACAAACAAACAAACAAACCACCACCATCATCATCATGTGGAGCATTCGCACCAGCCACTGATACACACTTCTGCTCTAGAGTTGTTCCTGCAAATAAACACAGGCATGAAGCGAGGGCAGAAAAACAGCAGCGTCTCCGGCTCCTCAGAAAAGAAGCAGTGTTACAACATTCTGGGAAAAACACTGAAATAGCTGCCATCTGCTGATGCAACTTCCTGCTGATCTCTGCACAAGCTGCACCGTGTCCCAAATCCACACAGCAACCAGAGAAACCTTAAAGCACGGCTCGAGCGTTCATCAGCCACCACCGATACGGACACGATCAGACGTATTGATACCGTGTCATACAGGCACCAGAGCATCAGCAACGAGCTAATGAACAGGCAGCGTGCGAAGAACACCTGGAGTAATAAGTCATTTATGCTGTATGTGATGTGAAAGAGCAGGATTAGATGTTGCAGTGTTGTTTTTCACTCTTACAAAAGGCTCTTATTTTGTAAACAACTCAAAAGTTGATGGACTGTGTTGTTATTTACATCCACACTGTCAATGTCACTACAGCTGCATCATGTTGATTGGAAAGCTCTTATAAAACACATGATAAATGACATTTACTCATACAACACAAGCTCATAATGACACATCAGATCAATAAGGACATCAGGTAGAGCGGGGCACAGGGGATGTGTCTGGGTGTTGCAGGGGACACAGGAAGAATCAGTACTGTACATGTGCAAGCGTCTGTGAACTCAGGCGTCTATGGTTCACAGGAAGTGACGCAGTGTTATTTCCTGTTTGTTTGCAATAATAACATCTGCACACACACACACACACACACACACACACACACACACACACACACTATTCTCTTATTTACCATACTGTGACTCTGCATATGTTGCTATTGAAATAATCTCCTCCTTCTTCTTCTTCTTCTTCTTCAGTCACCACCTCTCTGCTTTAGTAACAAGCTCGTCATCTCCTGGTGATCATTTGACCTGCATTTGCACAAAGGCTCAAAACTAAAACCATGGGTCACGTCTTGGGTGGAGACGAAGGTCGGACACAGGTCACTGTGTGTCACGATGAGGACGAACCCTCATGATGAGACTGATCTGGTGCAACAGGGTCATCTGACAGTGAGACACAGGTGGTTGCAGCAGAGAAAGTCCAGACCACACACACACACACATACGCACACACACACACTTTTATTAAATCACTTCCATTATGAAGCGTTAGGAGAGGACGGTTTCTGTCCAACACTGAGCCTCAGCAGCTTCTGCCCACAGGCTCTGGCGAGCGTCCCCACGTGATATTTACTGTTCCCCAGTGCCTCGCCTACCCCACCATTTTACAAGACAAGTAAACACAACATCAGCACACAAGGCGGGACAGCGGGGCCTACAGATGTGCAACAAAAGCAGCATTGTGCAACGGTGTAATAACTGCTGTGAGACGCTCAGCACTGTGGAGGCAGAGCAGGTGGTGAAGTTTTCAACTGCCTGCACACGTATACAGTTCAAGGAGTCCTGTATTTCCTATGTTACGCTGACATTGAACACAACACGACTGCTCCAGGGAACCCTTGTCTTGTTATTATTTAATGAGATTTGCTTTCTGGTATTTATCCAGCCTGCTTTTTTGGGTTGGGATCGCATTTAAGTAAAATTAGATTTAGTTTAGATTGGATTAGTTATCAAAGCTGAAGCCATTTCTGGGCAGCTGCATCGATTGTTGATTGTTGTTTTTTTGTTCTGTTGTATTTTTAACTAATTCAAGGACATTATCAGTCGTCCGTCACTGTACACATGCACATAGTGGAGAACTGTCAGCAGCTATAAACACTTTACGCAAAGGCTTTGGTTAGACACTGTTTTTAAATTGCACAAACTGAGGTGGATCCATGTGGTGCGTTTGTGAGCCGCAGGACCTCCAGCATCACACAGAGCACATACCTGAGGAGACGCTAAGTTAGATGTCATCCTAAAAGACACCAGGGACAACTGCATGAACACAAAGCCTGACAAACAGCAGCTGTTTACCAACACTTGAGGATATGTGTCAGGTTTCCACATGCACACACACCTCATCATCATCATCATCATCATCATCATCACCATCAGACCTCCATCACTTCTGTGTTGTTTTTAAAGCAAAACACTACTTTTTTTTTTTTTTTTTTTTTTTTTTTTACAGGGCGTTGCCTAAAATGTGTCCATGTGAATCAGCCGTGACACAAACTGAGCTGGAGCCATTATTATTTTTTTAATTCAGCCGTAGGACCACGGTCAGAGGAGTGTCATCCCGCCCGACAGACCTCCACCAGCCCCGGAATGCGGCAGCAAACGCACCGCGGAACAAACTGGAACAACTTCCACTGACTAAATTAACTCATGAAATAATAATGAAATAAAGCTGCTTCACGTCATTGTGACACAAAGACGAAACCAGCAGGAGCTTTTTTCACACACTGCTGCTGCAAACAACAAAAAAAAAAAAAAAAAAAAAAAAAAATGTTGTGTGTCACGTTGCTCTCGCGCTCACACGTTTTGCCGAGCAGCACGAGAACAATTAGTGACAATTTCTTTTAACGTGGTTTGGCAAAAAGTTTTCCCTGCACATCAAGTTTCCATCACGCTGTGAAAGAAAGACAGAAGAAGAAGAAGTAGAAGAAGAAGAAGAAGAAGAAACACAAAGACGTAAACAAAAGTCGTTTTTCCGTCTCTGTACTCACCCAGGCTGTTTGTAGATGAATTCATAGTCCACAGCTGTGAGTGTAAGTTGTCTAGATGTAAACTCCGACTTGAGGTGTGTTTTCCATGCTGAGAGGAGTGTCACAAGTCACACACTGAGAAAACTCACCCGAAACCCAAACTGTCAAACTGACAGTTTTAACGTCACAAATACCGGAAGCGTGGACAGATTTCCTGTAAATAAAAACACAAAAAGGTTAAAAACACATTCCCGGGTCACAGGGAAACCAAAAAAGCAACAATGAATTATTATAACTACGTGTATTAGTTATTAAAAAAAATATCACGAAATATAAAAAAAAAACAAACAAACTATTTGAGCGTCCACCGGAAGTCGGATACCTCATTGTGCCCAGCTTGATTCTGATCGCGGGAAATCACCACGCAGGGATTCGTTACACGCACCTGTGAGCTCTCTGTTCACGGTTGTAGTGTGTCCTGTCACTACAGTGGCTCGGTGTCTGCACCTGATGAAGCCCGAGGAAGTTTTTCAGAAACCCAGTCAGACTCCATCAAAGCGCGAGTCGCGGTAAAACCACAAGAGTTTCTGAAGGTGCTCGTCGCCATCATGTGGCAGGATCCAGTACTGCACGCGCTCAAATCAAACACCACCACCACCACCACCACTACTACTACTACTACTACTACTACTACTACTACTGCTACTACTACTACTACTACTACTACTGCTGCTACTACTACCAATAATAATAATATGAAAATAATAATCTCTTTAAAATAGTGAACCCACATCTGTACTGGATGTACAATGGTGGATAATGGTGAAAACAAACTGTAACTAACAAACTTAAAAAAAAAAAAAAAAAAATCATATTTATAAAGTTATTTTAAACTCAACTAAAAGTACAGAGCCTTAAAGCACGCGGAACGTTTGTTTGTTTGCTCGTGTTTCCGTTACACTTGGGGGGACGTGAATGTGTGCAGGACCCGGATGTTGAGCTCTGTCGGCTTTCCAACATGGCGGCGTCCACAGACACTAATCTGTGAAGGAGATTTCACCTGAATCTGTCGTTTAAATGGTGAGTACTCGTTAAAAGATTATATGGACATACACACGTTAATGAACGACATGATGTACATAGGTCATGAGTGACAGAACAGTAGTTATTGATTATTTGTCTGACATTACGTACTTAACACAGATCATCTTTTAAGTGACATGTGCGAAACTTGACAGAAATATTTAATATCTCCTTATTTTTCGATAAGTATTTCTCAGTATTAGAGACTGACCGAAGAAGGTTTATGGACGAAACCAGAGCACAAAACACTAAAGCTGCTCATTAATCATCAGTGTGTCGCACTTTTCACTTTAGTACAATAAACTTCATAAAATCGTCAAGTTAAAGGAAAGTAACTCGTGATCTCTCTGTGTCTGTTCGCTGAAGCTGGGTGTGATGCTTTGACCATGAAGTGTACCCGCTGCCTGCTCCGGCTGGGCCAGCCTGCCCGGGCTGCTCCCCAGTGTGACGTCCTGCCCCGGCCGGCCTCCTCCGCTCAGCCCGGCGTGTTGCGTAACAGCCAGCAGCAGGTAACCATAGCAACCGGAGTCTTTTTTCTAAATACTGGTTATCTAGTTAAGCTAGTATTGTTAGCATAAGGTAAACCTAGCAACGTGACATCTCAAAACCATTTAGAGAAGGTAGCGTTGTTAGCATCAGGTAACCATAGCAACTAGACTCCCTTCTAAATATTGGTTACTTAGCAGCGCTAGTATTAGCATCAGATAACATAGCAACCAAAATACTGAAAACATTAGCCATCAGGTGAAGCTAGCAGTATCAGCATCAGGTGACCATGGGAACCAGGCTGCTCAAAACATGAGCCACCCAGTGAAGCCTCGCTAGCATAGCAACCAAACTATTAAATACTGCTGTTCACACACATGTTACTCACCTGCAGGTGTTGAGGCTGCTCCACACCAGCCCACCTTGTGCCAAGCCCATACCTGCAGAGTTCGACCCTGAGCTGAACAAGAAGCGGGACAAGTCCTTGATCACCCACGATGACCTGTTTGAGCAGGTGGCCCAGGAGGCCAAAACCAAAGCCACCTTCAATAAAGTGGTGGAAGTCTTCACCAAGGCGGACATCAGACGGCGAGGTCATGTCGAGTTTATCTACGCCGCTCTGAAGAAGATGCCAGAGTTCGGCGTGGAGAGAGACCTCGCCGTCTACAACAAACTTCTGGACGTTTTCCCCAAAGAGGTGTTTGTGCCCCGAAACTTTATCCAGAGGATGTTCAACCACTACCCCCGACAGCAGGAGTGTGCAGTGCAGCTACTGGAGCAGATGGAGAACTACGGTGGGTAATCTGGATCCATCTGGATCCGTCCTCTCTACAAGTGCCGGTCCTCATTATAAATGATTGTGTTTCAGGTATCATGCCCAACATGACGACCAAAGTCCTGCTGGTCCAGATCTTTGGAGAGAAGGGTCACCCCATGAGGAAGTACCAGCGCATAATGTACTGGTTCCCCAAGTTCAAGAACATAAACCCGTACCCGGTCCCCCATCAGCTGCCAGAGGACCCAGTGGACCTGGCTCGCTTCAGTCTGACCCGCATTGCCAACGACCTGGATGCTAAAGTCACTGTGCACCAGGTAGAAGTGGAGGGGTGTGGAATATAGAGTTTAAATCTGGATGTGGTTAGCCTAGCTTAGCATAGGGACTGAAAACAAAAACGGCTAGCATCAATCAATCTGATGATCTTCTCTTCCCCACCAGCTGCCCTGTACAGACGTCACAGAGAGCGGAGAGGAGATAAAACTACCACACATAGTAGGTACGGAAACACAACAGATGATTGGACGACGGGTGATTTTACAAACAAACAAACAAACAAACCAGGAAGCTGCATCCTTCCTCATCTGGTGTTGGTGGTGTCACTTCACTGTGTCTCCTGCTCTGACTCCAGGGATCCAGAGCCCAGACCAGATGGAGCTGCTGGCCAAACACAACCCGAGCAGGCCGGTGTTCGTGGAGGGACCCTTCCCCCTGTGGCTGAGGAAGAAGTGTGTGTACTACTACATCCTCAGAGCCGACCCCACCCCACCTGAGGAGAAGGTGGGGAAAACTATTATCACATTGACTTACATATAAAGACTTTGATCTGTCAGTGTTACATGTGTCTGTACCTGTGTGTCTGTCTCTGCAGGTTGACGAGCCCTATGATCCAGAGAGGTGTCTGGACTATCCCCTGCAGCTGGAACTGGATCTGGACCGAGACCTGGGAGACGAGGAGAGCTTTGACGTAGAAGACTGTAAGATGTTCACATCTGTCATGTAACAGAAACCACCATGTTCATGTCGATCATGTGATGCAGCTGTCCTTCCTGTGTCTTCTGTGTCCAGTGGACGAGGGTCCCGTCTTCGCCATGTGTATGACCAGTCAGGGAGACCAGGCCACCTTAAACCAGTGGATCTCCGGCCTCCAGCAGAACAACCCCATCCTGGGTCGGGTGCCCACTCTGTTCCGTCTGGACTCCGGGCCCCGGGAGCTGCAGGGACCCGATAACGTAGAGTCAGACCACGGCCACAGGCCTGAAGCCGAGAGCCAGAAGTGGCAGCAGCCTGAGGAGGAACCTGAGGAGGAGCAGGAGCAGGAGGAGGAGGAGGCGAGGAGGAGGAGTCAGAGGATGAAGTAGCTGGACAGACAAGACTGTGTGGACAAAGACTGACAAAAAATCATGACATACTGTCTCAGAGCTGCTGGTTATTGAGGTTAACTAGACAAATAAATTAAGTTATAACCATAAAACTGAACTGTGTGTCCTCATTCGAGTTAAGGAGAGTCGACATTATGAAAGAAGAGACCCAAAGGTAGAAAAGGTTTATTACTTAAAAGGCATTTGAACATTCCCTTTGAACTGGTAAACAAGTCGGAGTTACATTCTCAGAAGGTAAATTAGCTTGGTCACTTCCAGCTATTTACAGTGTCGTGGCTGCAGGTAGTTCCACCTCCACAGCTTTGTGCTCGAACAGAAAATAAGTCTTTTTTTTTTTACTCTTAATAACAATCATACAAAAAAAAACAAAACAATAAACAACAAACAAACATGGGAATTCACCCGGAGCTCATCTGTGATATACAACAGTTCATCCTTTGTACTACTCATGCAGGAAAAACCTCTGGATCCGCGAAAACAGACCAATGAGACACTTGTCTAACATCACACTACCTATGGATATGAACAATGCATGAGCAATAATAATCAGTTACATAACAGGAGGTTCAATAAATAATAAATAAAAGTCGATCAAAAACAGTCCAAAAAAAAAAAAAAAAATTTGGCATGTCATAACTACGTTAGCATTTTTGTGTATTTACAGTGCAGGAGATTTACAGGCTGATATGAACTGCAGGAGGATTTTTTTTTTGTTTTTTTGTTGTTTTTTTACACAGGTGAGAAAGTTTTTGTAAAAAAAAGGTCGTCCAAAAGGATATTTTCTGTAAAGTCTGAGTGTTTTTGAACAGAACAGAACAGGATCTCATAGAAAAAACATGTGGACGCCCACGTGTTGTCTCCAGGCTCTCAGAGAAGACTTTGTACAAAAACTGACAGCAGCTCTCACACAGCTCCTTACAACAAAAACACCTCAGTATAAAAGGGTTCGATTCTTGTGCTGCTGTTGATCTCACAGCTGATAACGATGATGACACTGGGCTTCAATCTGCAACTCACTGTTCAAATGGCTCTGATATGATTCTGACACCAGCCACTGAAACATCCTCCAAGCTTTACATGTACGTTACCTATCTGCAGTAATAGTGTTTAATCTGAAGAGGTGAAGGTCGTTGGGTCTTTCTAGCAAAACCTGAAATGACATCTTCCTCATGCAAAAAAAAAAAAAAAAGGTGGACTTTAAGAAGTAGGTCAAACCTGCCTGTGGACCCCAGTCAGTTCAGTCTGTCAGCAAATATAAAGCAACAGGCAAAGAGTCTTGAAAAAACGCTATGTCAGATTAGGTTTAAAGTTATAAGTGTTTCCCAATATGTTGGACTTGTCTGAATCATGTTGCAGAATCTCAGTTGTGGCGTCTTTAGTATAAAAAAAAAAAAAAAAAAAGTCCTGACTGACTTTCAGTAACCCACATTGCAGTCGTGCTAGGAAATGAGGTAAAGCTGCTTTCTGGCCTGAGTGCAGCGTGCTCCGTCAAGGTGACTCTTCACGAAGGTACAAAAAACACTGATTCAACAAAAAAGTGGAATAAATAGAAAGAGTGGGTTTTCTCTCCTGATCCATGGTCTTCAGTTCACTCCTGCAGTCGTGTTTGTCTGCCAATCAGTCCCTGTGTGCTTCTGGAAAACAAATCAATCAATCAGTCAATCAAACTTTGTAATAATGCACGAATAGATGTATTTGTGGTTTTGTGAACCTAAAACCATCTCAGTGGATTTTTCCAACCAAATCCTGCAAAGTGTTAGATTGTGGGTCCAGGTGGAGGGGAGTGCTTTGTTGTGACATCACAAAGTTACAGGGAGTCCTGACGGCTGTTTTTTAAGGCTCAGTTTCTGAAGAGCTGCTTTATAATCACACTACACATGTAGCTTTATACCGTATGGAGCTTTAATATAAGCTAAATGTTTATGGTTGCTGTTACCTGAGCAGCTCCCTCGCCCCCGGCTGTTCTGCTGGAGCTGGCTGGTGAAGAAGCGCTCCCTCTGGGACACCTGCTCGTCCCAGGCCTCCAGGATTCTCTGCCTCTCCCCGGGCTCCAGGTTCAGGGTGTCCGGGTGAGCCTCGTCGATGTGGGCCCTCACCCCCTCCAGGCTGTGAGAGTACTGCAGCTCCCCGCACACGATGCACACCAGCAGCTGGTTGAGCGGGTCGTAGTCCATGAGGTAGTGGTTCCTCCACACGGCGTCTGAGACCGAACCGTCCTCACCGCTGTTGTTCTCACAGTCGGAGAAAAGCAGCTCTTGTTCATCTGTGGAGACGTTGCCACACAGTTAGTTTTTTTTTTTTTTTTTTTTTTTTTTGCTATATTCATTTTAATACAAAGTGATAGAGTTGATCCTCCACCTTCTATTGGCACGGTGTAGCTCGAGTAAGGAAACGATGCCTGGTCGGTGTCCACTGAGGTGCTGTGAGAGGAGGAGGAGAAGATTTACAGTCATTATCCTGCACAGAGCCTGGAGCAGTGGCGCCAGATGCAACAAAAACTCATCTCCCACCTCATTAGATGCTCTGACTCATCAGAGGAGCTCACCCACTGACCCGAGTCCTGCAGGGAAGAGACAGGAAAAATTCGAGCAATGCACTTATACTCAAGTTTCTACAATCACATGAATGTAACTGACTTTGTTTACAATGCATAAAATGAACTAGAATCAAGTTTTGTGAGGTCACTGTGACCTTTGACCTTTCGTCCACACATCCTCTCCTATCACATACATGTTCCATTTTCCCCCCATCTTGCAAATTATTCCCTGTTTTTCAGTCTGTCTTTCCATCTCGTCGACGCCAGACATTTCCAGCCAGTCGTCCACTGTCGGTGGATCAGCCTGTAACCGTTTCCCATCATTTCCCTCCTCCGTTCGATCAGCCAAATGAAGTGATATATAGAAAGCGATCGGTGGAATCTGGAGCTCCATAATTTTAACCGTGTAAGTTTCCAGACTTACTCCCAAAATATCTAGACTTTTGAACAGGCCCCAAAAAAAGATCATAGTCAGCCCCTCCAAACATGTGGCAGTGGTCACCTCCTCCACTGTGTTACTGATACTTGACATGTTTTCAGCTTAGGAGTGACTGGAGTGATGAAAAATAACAAGCAACCGTCCAACAGAATTCAGTCCAGTAAGCAGAGTCATGCAGTTCATGTTCCCACCTTTCTCTAATTCCTGTTAGTTTGACTGCCAGCTGTACGAAACGCTTCTCCAAGTCCTGAGTTGAGTTTTGGTATTTACTTAAACAATCTATCTGAGGGATCTAAGGACTGATCAGTGACAACTTGTGTGCATCTGCTGTCAAATCTGAGTCTTCAGAGTTAAACTTAAAAACAGATTGAATGAATAAAGACACCACATATTGAAGCTTTGCATCTCCTTGTGGTCATTCTGCTGACTGTCCAAGTGGCTGCGGCTCAGGAGGGGGAGTAGATCGTCAACTAAATCAGAGGGTTGGTGGTTTGATCCCCTTCCTTCTCCAGTCCACATGTCCAAGTGTCCTCGGGTAAGATACTGAACCACAAATTGCCTCTGTGTGTGAGTTGCTGAATAGAGCTTGAGTGAACTATGTACGTCATTTCAAACAAAGCTTGGACGGGCAAACTGGGGGTCGGGGCACCTGGAAAATCTGATACCAAACCCTCGTCTGTAATAGTTTGATTTAGTAGATAAGACAATAAACTGCAGGGTGAAGTTAAGGTTTAGAAAGAACATTATTATCCAGACAGAGCCTGTAAGACACAGAGTGTGTTTTGTGTTTTACCTGTGTGGCTTGCACCTGTGTTGGCAGGTCACGTGATGGCAGGTCGTGAGTCGGCAGGCCACGTGCCGGTAGGATGGGCCTCCAGCTGTTGGTGGCTCTCCTTGGGGTGACTCCCCTCTCCCGAATGGCCTTCCTGGCCCTCTGCTCTTTCTTCTTTATCCTCCAGTACTCACGCTTCCTCTTCAGGAAGTCCTCCTCAGACTCCCCAGGGATGGGCTTTGGTGGAACCAGGGTGCTCAAAGGGGTCAGCTTAGCCGGAGATTGTATATTGTACGTAACAGGGATGGGGATTTTCAGTGGACTGAGCGTGGAGTTTAGAGTTTGACCAGGTGGTTCGATGGGTTGCAGGTTGATGCTGGACAGTGGGTTGTCTGGGGGCTTCAGAGTAGGGAGGCAGGCGGATGAATCCACGTCCGTGCTCCTGGACATCCACTCCTGTGAACCTGACATGGCTTGATGCTGATTCTCAGGAGCTCCCAGACAGGTGGGCATGATCTGTGAAGGACCAACGCTCACGTCGTTCTGCTCGCCTCCAGGTGAACAGGAAACACTGGTGACGGGCAGATTGACCTGGAGTGTGTCTGGCGACTGTTCGGCATTATGTGTTGCAGGGCTGACGACCAGGATGGCGGGGACACTGGTGTCCGCAGCAGCCAGAGGAGCAACGGATGGCTTGGGTTGGAGAGCTGGTTTTGTGAGAGGTTTGACATCTTTAACAGAGTTGATGATAACGAGACCTGGAGCCTGAAAGACAAACACATGAACAAAGAAATGAAAACATCCTCTCCTTTAGTTTCAGACTGAGAACATGTTAAGTGACTGATGAGTGAAGTGTTTTTCACTTTTCACACGAGGAATATGAAAAGTTTTGACAACAAAAATAACTTTCATAGATGATTATTTAAATAAGGATTATTCCCTGATGTCACTTCACCTGGATGTTGGCTGGGGACAGGTGACTGCTGCACTCCCCATGCCTCTCTTTCTGCCTGGCCTTTAACCTGGCCCTCTGCTGCCGCTTCATCAGCTTCCAGTACTCCCTCTTCCTCTGCAGGCTGGTCCAGCCGCTCTGCTCTGTCGCCACACTGAGACAGCTTTCTGCTGAGGGTAAGTCTCTGTTTTTGGATTCACCGTGTGCCTGTTGCTCAACATGTTGCTGCTGCAGGTGTGGTGGGTCCATGGGTAGGTGATGTAGCTTTGGTGGTTCTGGGGAGCAGCAGTTTTGACGGCCCAGTCTTTTGTTGCGAAGCCTCTGGGCTCTTCGTGGCGAGGACGGACTGTCAGAGGCTTCCATGGAGGGGCTGACTATGATGTTGGAGAGGGTTTGGGAAGATTGCTCACAGGTGGGATGCTGGGCTTCCTCATTGGAGGTGGGAAGAGAGAGAGGTGTCTCATTACGTAGTGATGAGTCTTTGACATCAGGGTTCGGAGAACCTTCGTTTACGAAGTCATCAGTATCTGGCTGCCAGCTTTTTATCTGCAGCGTCAGGTCAGCTGCAATAGGAGACACCTCCTCCTTTTCAAAGAAAAGCTGAGGTACAATTGGCTTCATCTCCTGCTCTGGAGGCTCCTCAGCTGTCTCTGTTTTAATGTCCATCTGCTCATTGTTACACTCCCTCACTGTGCTGAGTGATTCCTCCAGGAGTTTCTTCATGGAGGCCACAGCCAGCAGGGTGGTTGCCTGGCTGTCTGCACTCAGAGCTGGGTCAGACTCTGGCTGGGGCACTGGAGGTGGAGGTGGGGAGGTTGGGGGTTTGATATCTGGACAGATGGCTTGTTCTGGTTGAGAATTTAGGTCAGCTGCTGGCACAGATTGACTCTCTTGTTTGATCTCATTTGCATTTGGTGTAACAGGCACACTGTCGCTGGGGAGAGGTGGTGGACTCCCAGTGTGGTTGGTGTGACTCCTCCTCTGTGGTGCAGGGGTTACTGTGACTTGCCTCTGGGCCCTCCTCCTCTGCAAGGCTGCGTTGGCCCTTGCTTGTAAAAGACCCTGCTTGAGTCGCGCCGCACGAGCTGCTCGCTGCTCTCGTTTCTTTATCCTCCAGTACTCCCTCTTCTTTGCCATCCTCTCCTCCTCTGTCAGCTCTGGATCCAGAGACAGCGCAGACAATGACGACGCGCTGCTCGAAACCGCCATTTTCATGACACACCCACCGAGGTTTGACCCTGCTGCTGATCCTTCAGAAAGGGCATTCGGAGGGGTCTGTGGATGAGTGAGTGTGAGCTGACCTACATTTTGCCTTGGTGATGAGTGTGAGTTTGGTGCAGTTGTGCTTTCAAGTTGAGTCCTTGGCCTGATTGACAGAACTGTTGCAGACTTGTTGACTGACTGTCCTGAAAGGGGAATAAAGACTTTCACCTGAGCTGAGCGGAGTAAAGGGGAGGGCTGGTTTATCCTAACAGGAGTTGCACCCCTGCGTTTTGTACTGTGTTGACGTTGAGGTCGTATAATCACGGTGTTATTGGCACCTGCATGAAGTTCATCTTCACTCTGATGTGCCGATGTGTTGGGCCCCGTCGGACCCTGGGGAATGTTGACGGTCACCGTCCCGTCCTCTTTGATGAACCCACCAATGGTCTCTGAGGCGTGGGTGAGGGTGCTCCCTGCTGTCTGAGCCATCACTCTGGCCCTCCTCATCTCCTCTAGGATCCTCTGGTAACGTTTCACTCTCCGCATCAAAGAGTCTTTCTCCTTCAGCCGAGTTTTCACCTCCATTGACAGCTTTGCTCGCTGTTCGCGCTTTTTGATCCGCCAGTACTCTCGCCGTTTGGCTATTATCTGCTCCGGTGTGTCGTTGGGGTCGATTCTTGGGATATTTCTCGTACCAAACATAGACACAAGCAGCGGAGATTTACATCTAATGCTTCGTTGACTCAGCAAATTCTTCTGGGCTTCTATTAACCTCTGTCTTGGTGTCTTACATCGTGCAATCCCTCTGCTAACATTAGAAAGATAACTTGGAAGCTTTCTCTGCGATTCCCCTGTTTTTTTCACAGCATTAGATGCTGTCGTTGTCTGTGTCTTCCTGTTCTCATGAGGATTTTGCACTTTTATCTGATTCACTTGCAGGTTAACAGTAGCTGTCCCAATTTGCAGCTTATTATTTTCCCTTTTGGCAGATGTAAATGAAGTTTTGCCCCGAGCAGGGCACTGCCTCTGTCCTGCTCCTTTCACAAACGACTGAGACGGAAGATGCTGAAGGACTGTACCATCCAAAAGTCCTGGTTTTTGTGCTGATTCCCTCTGGACCATCATCTGCACTCCCTGTGTCCTCTCTCTGGCTTTGGCTATCCGAGCCGCCAGCTTTGCTCTCTGCTCTCGCTTTTTGATCCTCCAATGCTCCCTGCGCTTGGCCGCTCTCTCCTCCTCGGACTCCACGGATGGCTGAGCGTCGCCAACACCTTTAGCCCTCTGAGTGGTGACCAAGGCACTCTTTGTTCCACTTTGAGGTGTTGCGTTCACCGTGTCGCCCTCTGTTTTGACAGTGACGGGGCTACACGGAGAGGGCGCGGGAATCCCTCCTGTGGTCACATTGGTGGGTAAGAGTTTGGGCTGAATGTGTAATACAACTTGTGCCTTTTGTTGCATTGTGGGGACCGATGTGCCCTGCATAGACACACATGGCTGAGGTGCTGTTTTGGCGGAGCTGCCATTGGTAATTCTGGTCACTCTGAATGGAGGCACTGAGGAACTGGTGTTCAGCTGGGTTCCACTGGATGTGGGTGAGGTAACAGCTCTGTTCACAGCGCCCCCTGCTGCTCGGCATTTCACCATGACTCTGTTGCCCTCAGCAGCTTTGGCCGAGATGGAACATGATGCTGGCAACTGAGACGGGATCTTGAGGACCTTTGTTGTCCTGATCCACTTCTCCTTTTGGTTCTCGGGGGACTGCATGAACCGCCCCCCACTGTATTCCCACTCTGTGATGCAAGAGAAACATTGGCCGCTTTGTACGTCTCATGCATAGGAAAACGGTGAGTACCAAAAGAGCCAGGTGCACAGGAGTTCACTGCAGTGGGTCCGTTGTCCTTTGTCAGCTTCCCCCTCCGCTCCGTCAGCCGGGCCCTCTGCTCTCGTTTCTTGGTTCTCCAGTATTCTCTCTTTTGAGCAAGTGTGGTATCATCGTACTCCGAGGCAGGCCGGTAGCGGTGGGACGCTGACCCACCTTTACCTTTTGCAGTTGGCATGCTATTTCCAGCTTGCTCATCAGTTCTCATCCAACAGTGCTGGTTGGCTCGGCCTCTCAGTCCGGACTCCTCACTGCCCCCTTTTACCCTACATGGCGTCCTCCTATGTGACGCCGCAGTAGGTGCCTTGGCTCCAATAAGCAGCTGCCAAATCTCTCAGACATCACATTGGCGTGCAGGTGTCCTGAGGAACAGAAGACAAGTCTTAGCCGCACTGTACATGAAGCAATGCAAAGAATATTATATTTACATATCAAACACTCAGGTAAGGTACAGTCGAACGCCGTCCAATAAAGCTTCAGGGAGGAGTTCATGCAACTTTACGTTCACGCGTGGGTTATTAAGTGCTGAAATGAGGCGACTAGACTTTTTGGTTTCTTGGAGACGTTTCACTTTCATCCAAAAGGCATCTTCAGTTCTAGAAATATGGCTGTGGAGTCCCAGGTATGTAACCTTAGCGGGGTGAACACCTTGGACACCGTCTCAAGGTCTTAACCCCCCCCCCCTCCTGAGGTTACACACATGGGACTCTCCAAGCAGCCTATGAGGTGAAACATCCTGGAGATACAAAAATAAATCCAGTTGCCCTTCGCTTCAACACTTAAAGAGTACGATGACCCAGGACGGCTGAAAACCTGCACAGACACACGTTCATTGTTGAGGTTGTAGTTACAGCTATCGCCCTCGCATCCTTCATTACCTGCTGATGTGGTTTCAGCAAATGTGAAATATGATTTCACATGCGTGTGTTCTTCTAAAGACTTTCCCCCCCACACACCACATTTCCTGAACACTACCACAGACTGCCCTGGAGCTTCTCTAAATTGGATTAAATGCAGATCAGGACAATGCACAGGGACTGAAACGCCCACTGCTCCACCACAACACTGAGTGCGACTCGGTCTATGGGGGCTAAACTCCACCTTATAGTTGTCGATCTGTGTTTAAATGAAGTGAATTCAGAATAAACACTGGATATTTTAGGTTGTGCAGCGTGTGTACTCGTGGTGGTGGCGGAGGACACAAGACACGTCGCGTTTGAGAAATGTAGAGGCTACTACAGGAAGCAGGAAGGAAGCGGCGCGACACTGTCCCTTTAAAGCTGTCCCTTTCTATCACAAATTATATCTGTCGAGAGCCATTTTTATTCTTTTATTCTGACTCCGTTTGCTCGGAAAACGCGGCGAAACGACTCGGCCCCGAAGCCCAGCGAAACAACGCGTCAAGAAAGTCAGTGACAAACACACATTTACCACAACAGGAGCCTGAGCGGAGACTTAGAGCGGCCGCGTCTCTTGTCAGCGGCACAATGGACAGGCTCTCTCTTCCGGCTGTTGTCCACACGGACTGGCGCCTGTCTGAGTCTGCTGCCTGCCCCCCGAAAGACGAGCACCGAGCCGGGCTTCAGTGTGTTGTCGGCGGCGGCGGCGGCGGCGGCGGCGCGGCCCGAGAGGAAGCGGGTGAAAGAAAAACATGCATATCCGTTACCTGCCGGTTACACCTAACTTTCCGGGGCAGTTTAGTGCACGTTTGGTTGGACTGGTGTTTTTTTTTTTTTTTTTTCTTTTTTTTTTTTTTTTTTTTTAGTTGTTGTTTTTTTTTTTTCTTATGCCAGGACACTGCAGCGACTTTCCGCCAGCCTTGCCGTGCTGTGCCGTGCCGTGCTGAGGCTGCCTTGACAACGCGGAAAGTACCAGGATGTGAGACCTGGATGCGCTCTCTCTCTCTCTCTCTCTCTCTCTCTCTCTCTCTCTCTCTCTCTCTGTGTGTGTGTGTGGACTCATACAGTACAACGCCCCCCCCCCCCTTCCTCCTCCTTCCTCCTCCTCCTCACCCCTCCCCCTCTCAGACCCCCACCACCCATTAAAATGACTTGACAATGATCTGATGTGTCCTGGTGATTGACAGCTGCCAATTAAACCTCGATTTCAAAAAAAAATTGAATTCAATAATCGATCAAAAACAAAACAAATCCGGTGGCCTGCACATGGATGAGGCTACAGTCCTCTCTCCAGCTTGGAACAGCTGGACAAAGGTTCATTGATTTATTGGCTTTTTTTTTTTTTCTCTACACATGACCTGGATTGATGTTGTGTTTTTGTGCAGAAGCTGCAGTGGCAGAAACACAAACACAGCTCATGTGTTGTTTTTGTTATTCTAACAATTTCTAAAGTAAATTTTGCAAAATACAAGGAAAACACAAAGAATAAAAAATAAAATAATGAAGATAATCATTGGAAAAATCAACGAGTTACAGCCACATGGACATATGGTACACACCGACATCAACATAGGGGGAGGCTAACCTTTGACCTCGTATGAGGGCCTCATATGATTGAGAGAATGATACTTGTGACTAGCGCATTCATACATAGGGGCCCCTGGCCCCTGGAACTGAAGCGGGGCCTTGAAAACTGGAAAAACAGACCACTGTGCTTTCACAATTTTTGCCTGAGGTAAATCATGTCGTCCCTCCTTATGTGGGGTGGACCAATAAGGATTTCACACATCCTCCAAACATAGATAACAGCCGAACAAAGAGAAGGTTATACCATGTGTCTGGGGAAAACACACACACACACACACACACCAGACTGTCAGAAGTGAGGTAAGACAAGAAAAGAGGTCCTCTGTTGTCCTTCAATAAACTCTCTTGAACATCCTGTTCTCCTAAAGGCAAATCGTTGCTGTTATGCCATATTGGGTTAGACGAAATCCAAAGCACTGTGAAATGTTTGAGTGGGAGATGTCTATTAATAAAACTCTTATCTTAATCTATTGAATCTGCAAAAATACAAACCTCCCCAACAGTTTGACCAATATAAACACATGTAAGTTGTTATAGCTGAGTTTGATGAACAAAGGTGATGATGATGATGAGGAGGAGGAGGAGAACGAGTCATCCAAACAACATAAGAAATAATCATGTTAATTTCACTGTCACTTCAGTATAATCAACTTAAGTAACTCAATTGTCTGAACCAAAACATACACATTTATGAAATCGGAGAGATTATTATTACAAAGTCACTGCATCATGAAATAACAACACATAATGTACATTTCATCAGTGAGGGGAGGGTAGAAAGTCTGAAAGTGTGAGCGGTGAAGCTGGGAAAAGCAGATATAACACACGCTGTTTGGTACTTTAGGAATTAATAGGAACAAATGTGCTCTAATGACTGATGCACATCTGCTGACTCATACGCTAATATGTTCATGTAGGCTATGCTAATATATCTGTCTACAAAACCTGTCAGATACTTCAAATATAATATCTATCTATCTATCTATCTATCTATCTATCTATCTATCTATTTATCTATCCATCTATCTATCTATCTATCTATCTATCTACATAAATATATGAGATCAATAGCTAGCTAGCTAACAAGTTAGCGCTACTGTAGCTAGTTAGCAACATGTTTTTCTCATCAGTTTTTTAACATACATTTCTGTCCTTTGATATTTACATATATCACATAAACATATGTCAATGGATTTGGTTTGGACACACATATCATGTATTAGTACAATTTAAGCATATTTAAAATTTTTGTATGTGTGATACACACTTATATGTGACATCATAAGGATGCGTATGTTCAATCACGTGCGACATATTGTAGTTCGTTGTAGTTTCTTTGTCCTGTAAACTGAATATTTATGTTCAGACCTGTTTTCCAGACAAAGCCAGCATTCATGGTGTTAAAACATGTCCACACACAATTGAGTGACTGGTCTACTCCACTCAGTAAAAGAACAGATAAATATGTGATGTATATAACTGTCATTTGCAGCTATATGTGGGCTATAATAACCCGGGTTATTATCCGGTGTAGCCCCTCAACTGTAAACACAGGGGTTTATGTAAATACCATGTGGGATCCCAGCACCAGACCATTAGGATCCGGAGCGGTGCTGGGGCCCTGATGTGTGCCGGAGCCTCTCGGTGTGTTAACCGCTGCCGTGCCGCGACACTCCGCCTCCATCACCGCATGATTTTGCGAGAACAACAGCATTAGTATTAGCAGCTTATCTGTATTAGCGCCTGCTGCTCCGCGTGCACCCCCACCCCAACAACGCCGCCCCCCCATCACCACCACCACCACCACCCCTCCCTCACGGGGTGGGTGTGCATTGTCGACGCTGCTACTGTCTCTTTAAATTTACCCAGGAGCCCCTTAAGGAGCCCCAGGGGCCCCTAGTCCGGCTCCCCACCCTGAAGACAAGCAAGAGCCTTAAAATACATTACCGGAGGCCTGCGCCGAGGCGCTTCCCCACAGAGCGGGACGAGGAGCGGGCTCGGGTCGCGCCGGATTCATGATTGTGTGATTATATGAAAAGTTAACTTGGCTCCCCGTGCGTGTGGGGCGCGTGTGGGGTGGGGGGGCACATCGTAGAGCACGGGCTCCTCAGCGATGGGCTCGTGAGCGGCGGTTGGATGGTGTCGACCGGAGCCGAGCGGCGCGAGCGTGGTAACTGTTGTGACATGTTGTTGTTGTGTGTGTGACATGTCCCGCTTCGGCGCTACGCTACTGTGAAGGGAGGAGGTGGAGGTGGAGGAGGAGGAGGAGGAGGAGGAGGTGGTGGAGGAGGGACAGCGGCCACGACCAGAGCAGCAGCCCGGGCAGTGATGGACGAGAACCAGCCCGGGGAGCCCGTGGACCTCCGGTGTGCCGAGCAGGCTGAGCTGCTCTCATTAATAATAAGCGGAGAGGAGGAAGCGACGCAAGAGGAGAGTGACCTGGGAGGTAAAGAGGGGGGGAAACTAGTGTTATTATTCTTGGTGTTTCCCACCGTAAAGTGGGTCTGCGTGGCTGTCAGAGCCACGGCCATTGTCAAGCAGCCAGTTACTCCGTGTCAGGGACAATGCCATGGAGCAGCATGGCCCCTCCGTCTCTGTGGCTCCTATAAACAAAGGCTCAACAGCACGCAGGCAGGCAGGCAGGCGGGCAGGCAGGCGGGCAGGCGGACCCACACACCGCTGCCACCTAGTGGTCACAAGGCCGACTCGCACCAAAATGAACCGACAACAATGATGAGGGATGTTGGAGGAAATGAGCTGCATCCAGAGGTGGACACGGTGCACAGCTCCATTACAGGAGTCACAGTGTATGTAACAGCAGATCCTCTTAAAGTAGAGTTTGACTGATTGTGGATCTTTTTTTTTTTTTTTTTTTTTTTTAAAGGCAATAACAAAAAGGATAGTTTGGGGCAGGACAAGGTTTATCAGCCGGTGCCCCACAAAGAAAATTCACAGTGTTGTAAATGAACGATCTTATATTTTATTTGAACAAAATAACAAAACAAAGATAAAGAGGGAGCATTGAGGACATGAAGATGTCTTAATAGCAAACAACAAGAAATCTGGCTCATTTAAAAACAGCATACTTTAGACAAAGAGGGAACCGCAAAGACCCTGACCACCTGTATTACCCCTCTGTGTGGAGATCTGGTGCAATAAGATGGTGCAGCCTGACTGACTGACTGACTGACTGACTGACTGCCACCAGGTTAATAGGTCAATCTCTTAAGTTAAAGTACTAGAGTACTGACCGGAGCATTAAAAGGCCACTACAACAAGCTGCCTGTTTAAAAGGGAATTAAACAAACATTACCCAGATCTACTCTCTCATGTTGGACGTCACATCTTTGTTTAGCGACCATTTTAATATGAGACTGTCTCATCCTGATCGAACGCAGCATCATTAGGACAAGTTCAAACACGAGGCAGCAGTTCGCTCTGATTGGCTTTTTCTCCTTTTGTGCGATCACATGTTTCAAAGTGAAAGAAATTGAGCTCCTCGGACTAAAAGCACTTCTTCAGATCAAGCGCTCTGCATTGAAATCTAGTGGAGTGTAAAGCACAGCACTCGTCTTTACGTGAACACACTCAAGTTACGTACAGATGCTCGGAAACTGCACCGTGTCTCTGTTTGTGCTTCGTTTGTTTTGGCCTCCTGCAGCTCGTTTCTTAAATTAACAGCTTTTCTTTGTGTAGTTTTCGAATGTACAGCTTGTGTCTTGTAGTGGAAGTGTTTTGGCCTGTTGGGGCCACCGTACCAAAGTGACTTTATGTGCCTCTGCCTCAGCGCTGACCCCATTCAGTCGGTGGTCATCGGTCAGATCCACATTAGATATAGTCTCTTATTTAAAAACGAGTTTTAATCCTTCAAGTTCAGCAAACCCGGAGAGGAGGATGGTGACGGAGTCAGAGGAGGGGGGGGGGGGGGGGGGGGGGCTAATGAGACACTGTGAGGTTTTCAGACACCAGGACTGATCTGTGTTCTCTCCTGTCCTGTCAGACGAGGACGGTCTTGCCAATGGCCACGGCGGCGGAGAAGAGGAGGAGTCGGGGCCTGGTTTGGTTACACCGGCCACATCTCCAGGCACCACCTACTGGAGTATCACGGAGGGCCCCGACCAGCCGCTCCTCTTGTCCCCGGTCCCTGGGCCCTCTGGACGGAAGCCCAGGGTCCAGAGAGCTTCACGTCCAGGCCTTAGCCGGATCCCGGGTCGCGACCACCGCCGCTACTACCACGAGTACTGGCGGAGCGAGTACCTGATGGACTTTGACCCCCAACGGCACGGGATGATCTGCATGGTGTGCGGCAGCTCGCTGGCCACGCTGAAGCTCAGCACCATAAAGAGGCACATCAGGCAGAAACACCCAGACTCCCTGCTGTGGAGCGCCGCCGACAAGGAGGTGATCCGATCCGGCTGGGAGAACCACCTGAGCCTGGGGGGAGGTCATAGGTCATACAGCTCTGCTGCTGGACCGTCATCTCAGGAGGAGGAGGAGCAGCTGGACTCAGGCCAACACGCTGCTGGTGAGCAGGACTTTACTTAGATTGGATTAGGTCGGACTGTTGTTGACACCACAACAGTGTGAGGTAGGACGAGTCTGGTCCTGGAGGCCTGGTGTAGAAGATGATTAAACAATCACTGTTTCCACATGAAGCAGATACTGTAAGTTGGTAGACCTGAACCCAAACATGGACATAAGGTATGGACAAACCATCATCATCAATCATCATTGACAATAAGCCCCGCCCCCTTTTAAAGTACTTTTAGGAAGTGATGATCTCCATAAAAGTCAATCAGTCATAGCTGGCAGGTAGCTATGCTAAGCTAGGCTAACCACATCCACCTCTTTACTAAACTCACACACGCAGACATTTGTTTTACTAAACACACAGACATTACGGACAGCGTCAGAGTGTCTCGATTTAACAGTCAAATGTCCGACAGTGGAAATAATGTGTATCATCTCTGTTTTCATCTGATGGTTTCCTGCACACACACACGTGGCGAAGACATTTCCAACACCCACATGGAAATGAAGTTGCCTCATCGCCTCGGTTCTCCTCTCCTTAGGTTTTGCATGTTCTCTGTAGATTTGCATGGGTTACCTCTTTACACAGCTCCGGCCCGGGCACCATGGTGGTGTTCGTTAGCATAAAGACTGGAAACAAGGGGGGGGGGGGCAAGCTAACCTGGAAGATTTTATTACCTTGTTTGGACATTTTCCAGTCTTTATGCTACAAGCTAAGCTAACTGTCCCTGTTCCCATTTCCTTCTTTAGCTCCCCTCTATATGCATTTCCACTTCCCTGTTAAGACGCATCATCACTTAAAGGGCCAGTATCTATTTTAGCAAAGGCTTAGTAACTAAATTCCTGCTTTTGGTAATTGATAGTATTATAACTAGTGTTTGTTTTCAAATTTTACCTCAGAGACGAGCAGAAATACATGCTCACAGTGTTTTATATCATCATGGTCATCATGTTCAAACACATAGTTTCAGTGTTTGAACCAACTTTGAACATGATCCACTAAAGTCCTTGATTCTTCTTGATTCCTCAGCTGCACCCGTTGACCCGGTGACGCCCCAGGAGCAGCCACAACAGCCCCTCAGTCTGTCGCCCAGGTCTGAGGAGGTCGAAGCCCCGCAGCCTCAGGAAGAAGAAGCAGAGGAAGAGGAGCAGGATCTCCCCGGGCCGTCGGCTCGCACCCTGGAGCGCTACCTGAACGACTCGCTGCACGCCTGGTTCCGCCAGGAGTTCCTGATGGAGTACGAGGCGGAGGCCGGCCGGCTGCTGTGCATGGTGTGTGGAGGAGAACTGCCCTCGCTTCACCTGGACCACATCAAGAGCCACGTACTGGACACCCACCCCAACTCCTTGGTCTACAGCTCTGAGGAGAAGCACTGCATCCTACAGGCCTGGGCTCAGACTCATGGTGAGAGCAGACAACACTCAAACACAAAAGGTGCATCTGGTTTTAAGGAGGTAGAAAGTTGAAAGGTCAACGTTCTGCAGAAACCATCGATCCAGACTGGTTTGGTAAAGTATGAGACTGAACATCTAGTCTCGATATGTTCTTATCTGTCTGACCTTTGAGACGAATTGACATCCAGCGACCAACAGCCCTTTTTACTGCTGCTTATCTGGATCAGGGTTGCCCTGGTGACATGGCCGCCCTGGATGTGATGTCACCCTAAGTCCACTTAGTGTCATCATGATTATTTGGTTTCTGTGAGTTTTTGATTGTGGCATTGATCAAAGTTGATCTTTTTTTTTTGTCTTTTTGACCTTGTAACGGTTTTATCTTTTTCTCCCCGACGACAGAAGAGTCAGAAAACTCAATCAAATCGGAGCCCAGCACCAAAGACGAGGGAGTGGACCCCTTTGCTCAGGATGTGGAGGCCATCCAGGTCAACACAGACTTGTACCCAGAAGGCGATGGCACTTTAACTCAGGACACTCGTCTCATCGGTGAGGACGGCGGCGTCGGGGCACCGCAGCAGGGACCTCCGCCCCTGCGCCAGCCGAAGAAGAGGCGGCTGCGCGGGGGCGACCCGTGGCGGCTCCGCCTCGACTACCTGGTGGCCTACGGGCCTCAGGGCCAGGACACGTTCTGCATGGTGTGCTCTCAGGTCCTGCAGGAAACCAAGGTCAGCAGTTTCCGTCGCCACATCCAGGAATGTCACCCTGACACCACGACGCTGAGCCGGCAGGAAAGAGAAGCCATGGCCGCGGCCTGGACCAAAGATTACTCTGGTGGAGGGATGCAGAGTCAAGATGGTGAGATGATGATGAACTCTGCTCTGCTTTGAGTTACTTTCAATTAACATCCGAATTCATCATCTTAGATTCATTTACTTGGTTCGACGTCTTTTTTTTTGGAGGCTCTTTTCTTCTTCTGCATCTTCTGCAGATTGTAAAAGCACAAGCGTCTTAATGTGTCCGACATTTTCTGTACTAAAAAAAAAGAAAGTAAATTTCCAGCATTAAATGTGCTCAAGTATTGGAAGTAAGAATGAAAATAAAAAATTGAGCAGGTTGATTTTGATAATGATCTTTATAACATTCAGGGTTCCCACATCTTCACATTTCACGGGCACAGTTCCCTCAAGGGACACTTTCATCTGTCTTTCAACAGATAAGAAGATTAAAGTGAAGTCATTTCATTTTGTCTGATCTGTTTTTAGCAGAAATCAACTTGACTGAAGCGACCACCGGAGAGACTAATGAAGACGCCTCCCTTGCCGTCGTGACGCCCAGTAAAATGGTGAAGAAGGAGGAGGGGGGCATGAGCGGGCGGAGGGGTAAAGCACGGGACAGCGCCGCCGCCGCCGCGGCTACGACTACCCCCTCACGTCACGGCCACTATCCCGGGAAGGACCAGAGGAGGAACTACCAGGTGCGCTGGCGGATGGAGTACCTGATGGACTACGACTGCAGGAGGCACGGGCTGATCTGCATCGTGTGTGGAGCCACCCTGGCCACGCTGAAGGTCAGCACCATCAAGCGGCACATCCAGCAGGTGCACCCCCACTCGCTGGACTACAGCCCGGAGGAGAAGCAGCAGGCCTTGCTGAGCTACAACCAGACCGCCTTGCACTTCATCCACTCTGACGACTGCTTCCCCTCCCAGGACCACGGACACTCAGAGCGGACTCCCAGTCCGGCTCAGTTTGGCACTTAGACTTCGGTCGACGTGGCCCACGTTCAGAGACGGCCCTCCACCTTCTCTCATAAAGGGAAATTCAGATCAAACATGGTCTTACTCTCCTCTTCCTGCCCCTAATCTTTGACTTCCTAAAAGCTCTACACAATCAGGTGCTGAGTAAATGCTTACCAGTCGTCATATGAGAGTGAGACCTCGGTTGAGAAACACTGGAATTTCCCTTTAAATCTAAATCTAAAACTAAACCCGAGCACTCCTGTGGATAAAGTGGCAGGTAGCAAACTCCTGCAGAGGAAATGAAAACACCTGAAAAATGTCATGGCCAAAAAAATAAAAGTCCAGCCACTCATTTGAAACTCAAGCTTTATTTGCACAGGACCAGAGTTACACAAGGACCTCATGTTGATTTAGAGAGCGATCACACACATGTCTATGTGCACATGTACATGGACACATCCAAGTACTGACAACACCAACACAGAGCAGACAGCAAAATGAAACCTCTGGCTCTGGTCCCATACACCTCCACATCTGGGCAGATTAGGTGTCAGTACTGAGGCCTGCACATGGGCCAGACTCACGCTATGGAGCTGGGCATAAAACTAAATTAACAGAAATATCCCAATATCAGAGTCATTTTTATTTGACAAAAGAATAAATAGCGCGTGATCTGTTCTGCTCAAAATTAGTTTAAACCAAAAACAAATGGTGTGGACTGTTAATATGGAGCTCTGGACAGGATGCTAACACATTAGCTTTGTTGCACCTTTTCCTCCTGTATAATCCTCTGTTGGAAAATAAAATGGTTTCACAAAAGAAGAAGAAGAAGAAAAAACAAAGCTGACGGTTCAGATCTGAGTCTTGAATAAACGGCAGTAATATTCTGTTAGCCAGTTAGCTTGGCAGGCTACGTAGCGCTGTCGTAACCTTCAAGCTAGGTGTTCACGATTGCTTTAGTTAATTGATCACTTTGGTTGTAAACTTTTTTAATTTTTTACCACGTGCCATCAAAACACAGAAGCTCCGCCCCTTTTTTTGCATGCTAGCTATACACTGTTTCTGCTAACTAGCATGTAAACCGTTAGCTTGGTTGCTACAGCAGCTAGCTAGCTAGCTTTCAGATACTGAAAATTGGTCTTCTGGATATTGAAACCCCTGATGAGTGCTGGACTTTTAGCTTTTTGGAGACATTTCCTGTCCACCTAATTATCGTTCAGGTCCAGGAGGGGGCCCGCTGCTGGTGTCTGGTGGGGGCCAGAGTCTTACGCTCTCAGGAAGTTAGAACCAGAGTCTTCGGTGAGACTGAGATGAGCTAGTTTTTACGCTAACGTGTCTGAAGACAACACAGCACTTTGCCCTACAAATGTATTAAATCCCAGCTTTCTTCTTCTGTACAGCTAAAAGAATGAGACTGTGTTTGATGTTATTGCTAAAGACAATGAATGCCGGCGTGCGGTCAGTGAGTTCAGATCTCTAGTGTATTTAATTCCTTGTTTACAGTGGAGGAGAAGGACGTCCTCCTCCCTCTCAGTCATTATGATAATGAGATATGTTATCTCTGTCATGTTGCATCGTTGCTACACCTGCCTGCATCATCCTCCTCTGCATCACCCACAACCCATCTTAGCTAAAAGCTGCACAAAAAAAAAAGAATATGTAAATACATATATGAAAAAATTAGACTTATTTTTCCTTTATACAAGCACTTTTATGCACCCTGGTTTCTACAGAAAACATGTTTGTAATTATGTCCAGTTTTTCTACTTTATTCAAGATTTGAACCGTGTCGTTCTTTGATGGCTGGAGAGGAGCTCGTTGGACTTTTTGCATTCACTTTGACAAGTTTACTAGAGCTTTGGTACTGCTTTGTTTTTTTTTTGTTTTGTTTTTCATTCACTGTACAGAGTTTATGCAACAGAAAGACTGAGAAACGGCTGAAAGAAACGTCTGCCATGAATGAAATGTCACAATGTTCACCTGGAAAACCAAACTCAGGGATTCAGTTTCCATCCACACACACGCACACACACACGCATTTCATCAGTGATCGTCTTCAGAGACGTGTCTGCTGTGGGTTGTGTCGCGGCCGCAGTGAAGTCATAACGTTAAAGGAATGAAGTTGTAATTGTATTGACGACCAATAATGTTTTGATTTATAAGAAACTGTACCGTTAGAGTGAAGAGCAGACGACAGATTACCGCCATTTGTCATGTAAATCATGTTGTAATATAAATTAAGTTATAATATTTGCTATTTTAAAATGGTAAATATTCAGATTTTTTTTCAAAGTTTTACGAAGGAAATGTAACATTTTAACAAAACTTTTGTGATATTTTTCTGAAATTTGATAAAAGTTGTAATTTGAAAGAAGAAGTGGTGACACGACAATAGATGTTTTGCATTTCCTGTTACACTTATATTTTCTTTATTTATTTCTTTATCGTACACGTTGGACACATTTGGAAAAAGTCATGAGAGGTAAACGTAGTATTTCGATAAAACATTGTGAAATTCTTTAGAAAAAAGTTGCAGATTTAAATGTGGCTGTGATTTGAGTCACATAAACACATATGTTGTAAAACTGGTTATAGTTTGAGTTCAGCAGTTTCAAAGCTAAAAAGAGTCATTTGGATAAAGTTGTAATGTGATTATGCAAAATCTCTGTCACGTGTGTGTCTTGAAATTCAAAATGTCAAATTACAACTTTGTTCATTCAACCTGATTTCGACCAGTGGCCTCGGACGCTCTCTCTGTTGTACATAAACGTGACCGGTACCTGACTTGTTGATACTGAAGCCCAAAGCCGACTCTCGGACACAGTCACATTTCCATTTCATTGGTTCCACCATAGAAACCTGACATCGCACTTAATTATTTAAAAATGAAGTAAAATACAGTGAAAAGACTGATGGAGCATTTGAGATAATGAGATGTGATGAACTTGCTCTTGTTTGTGTGTGTTCATGTGTGTGTGTGTGTGTGTGTGTGTGTTTATACTGTGTGAATGACCAGTCTCTCATTCTTCACTTTACCTTTTGTCTGCTCACTTCTCATCTGTACATGGCCGACATGTGACATATGCATCTCTCCTCTGGTCTTTGAATAAAAACTCAACACTGTGAGGTTGTCAGCTCATTTACACTTTATGTTTCAGTCTCATTAGATACAGAGAAGAGCAGGGTCTTGATCACTGTCTCACTGTCTCATTATATCTGACGGTCCTGACGCGAGGTGGATCAGGATGAACGGGATCATCGGAGGAAACGGCCTGAAACTGGCAGCGAATCAGAGATGTGCACAAAGAGCTGCTCCTGCAGATGGTCAGAGGATTTATTTTGAACCGTGTCAACCTGGATCTTCACCAACTAAAGTCGCAGCGTAGTTTTCCATCTCCTCTTTCAGCTTCTCTCCTGAGCTCCGGTAACAACAGGTCGGTGTCAGCCAATCAGAAGAGAGGAGGCTCTGGATGTCTCCTCTGATTGGCTGATTGATTTCTGAACTAAAAACAGAACAGATTTCAGAATAAAACACTCATAGAAACCAAAATTCTGCAAAGTGTTGGAGGTCCAGGTGGTGGTGGGGGGCGGGGCTTTGGGTGACTGCTGATGTAGTGACATCACAAAGTGACAGGAAGTCCTGACAGCTGGTTTTAAGGCTCAGTGTCTGAATACAGGCTGTGTGCGTTCCTCTGTGGACTGAGGCTTTGATACTTTCACAGTATTAATGTAGAACCTAGACCTGATCCTGAGTTAGTGTTGCATACAGGACATTATGATATCACAATGAAGTTGACCTTTGACCTTTTGAATACAAAACATCACTGCCTTATGTTAACGTTGAAGACATTTGTGTTAAATAGGATCATAATGAGCAACTTTAATGAGTTAGACCCAAAAATATGTTTTGTTACTTTCACCTTTGACCTTCGACCTTCGACCATTACTCCATTTTTGTAAGTGGACATTTTGAATGAAATCCCTGAAGGCATCACTTATATGATCCCAGCTGGCCGGGTTCTGTTCATCCTCTGTGTTTCTTCATGATCCAACTAGGTGTAAACAAGTTAAACACTGCCAACCAGTTTTCGTTCACACATAACCCAACAGTTAACACTGTGATATTTATTCACTATTCATGTGGCTGTGGTTCAGATTACGTAATTCCACACTGGCTTTAAAATGGGACGTTTGAACGCTCACGTGACGTGTGAACACTTAACTGTTTTTTTTTTTTTTTTTTTCTTTCTGTCCTGGTCTAAAATTAGAAACGATAATCTCTCCACCCAAACACCATAACAGACAGCAGCCTCCCAAGTCAAATCTTCTTATTTGGGATATTTCATCTGGATGTGTTTTTTTTTTTCTTCTTCTTTAAATCCTCTCCTCAGCCGCTCTCCCACACTGCAGGCATGCTGGGAAAATACATGGTTTTCTCAAAGCGCTCCCTGTGCCCTTTCCCCCCTCCCCCCTCGAGTGAACAGAAGAGACGCACCATGCCACAAATCCTTTGACGTGTTTTTATTAATTTCACGTTGACATCAGTACAGAGACCACATACTTTTTTTTTGTTTTTTTATTATTATTTTTTCTTCATGTTTTTCCTGCAACATCTTTCCCAAAGCTTCAAAAATTGGAATCAAAGTCATAGCTAATACAAAACAAAGCTGATGTTAGTGAACAACGTCTAGATAACCAGTAAAGAGTCAAAAAGCAAAAAACAAGACTCCCCAGAGACAAAGTCAAATACACTCCTGCCACACACACACTCCCATACCCGATGAAAACACACACAGGGACAAACAGGAAGAGGAGGAGAAAAAAAGCAACATGCTGTGAGAAGAACAGGTTCAAACGTGTGTCAAGTTTTTTTGTTTTTGTTTGTTTTTTTTATTCATAGTAATATATTACACTCTAAAGAATAGATAGCTAACTACGACTCTGAGTAGCGGTGATCTATTTAGCCTTGGTAGCATGCTAACGTAGGTAACATGGCCCTTCCTGGACTGAGGTTTCACTTAAAGGTGCAGTGCATAATTAGCATAGTTAGCTTGTTATAGCACAACACTTGTAGGGGTGAGGTCAGACCGACAGCTTGAAGGTAGTCGAGTCAACCAAAAACACAAACAACACCTTTCCGCTGCTTTCTAACCTTACAGGTAGATTTGGTGCCAGTTGACATTTATAACTTTTGTCTTATTTATTTCATTCAGTTGTCGCTGCGACCTCCGGATGTTCAGGTTCTTCTCAAGTTTATCCACCTTTTGACCGAAGCAAATGTCTCAAAATTTAGGCAAATAAAAGCAAAAGTTACAAATGCAACAACAAGTTTTCCAAAGTCGGACAATGTTTGCAATTTTGACTGAAGTGCTCGTTGAAACAAACCAAACGTTTAACACGACCTTTTCCAGTAGTTTGAGAACGTAGCCTTTTTTTTAATCAAACAAAGCTACACTATGCAGTTTCCTCACATTCAAATAAATAAACAAACAGGATGCATAATAATAACATTATCAGTGTCTGCATTCAAAGCCCCCACCACCACCACCACCACCACCTCCCCGATCCAAGCCCTGGTCACACTCCGCTATCTCTACTTCCTGCTTGCAGGACATGTATGCTAACGGCTAGCTTAGCATCTCCAGCAGGACCGTTGCATTTTGGTTTGAACGTTACCCCCTCCCTCAGAGACACGTGCACGAGGAAGGCAAGCAGGATGAGCGTGTGTTTGTGTATGTGTTCGTGTGAGGTGGTCGGGGAGAGGAGGACACACAGCGGAGGGCATGCACGGAGAGAAATGAATGTTTCACCAGAGACGACGTTCAGCTGCACAGGAGGAGGACTGAGTCGTCGGAGGCGTTACTGCATTGAGAGGCAGCGGAGGGCGGAGCCTCCACTGAGGTTCATTCAGTATTCAGGGGACAAGAAACACGAACATACTGGTCATTTAATGTCCTTCTGCACATCCAACCCTTATCAGCATGGACATGTAGCAGTAAGAGCTAATGGGTTTTTCTTTCCTTTCTTTCTTTCTTTTTTTTTCTAAACCGAGTTCAAAAAACACCATTGAAACAATCACAAGTAATAATCATATCAAACAAACGAAAGAAGAAGAAGAAAAAAAAAAAAGTCAGGGTCAAAGTATGACACAGCCTACAGGAAGGGTGAGAGTCTGTCCAGCTTATACTACGACATACGCTTCATGGCCGTCAGAGAAAAACAAAAGTGACACACATCACAGCTCTATAACAACCTCTCTACTCAAAACACCACCCTCCGACCTGCCATCTTGAAAAACACCTCTCAGGTCTGCTGAGGTCGCTATGGAGACCAAAATGTGCCTTTATTTCCCTTAATGTTCATTTTAAATCACATGATTAATCTTTGACTTTGACTTTGCCTTGTTTACATTTTCCATCCATGATCAGTATGGTTTAACGTGTGAAGCCCCGCCCATGGGGAGGCAGCAGGAGTTTTGATTGGTTGGCATGTACTTAATAAAATCTACATTTCAAAGACAGAAATTTTATTGATTTGTAAATTCTGGGAAGGTTTAGGAAGCAGGCGGCAAAGACTCCTGGAGTTGAACCGGGGACCTGCCCTTTTAAATATAACGGCATATGGCACACTCTGGACTCCATACTTTAAGACCAAAGGCATGCTGGGAGGATATTTTTGCGATTTCACGGGGGGGGATAACACATCGGAGAGTGTACTTATCATCAAACCACCATTAGGAATTTATTTCTCAAAAGGCTCCAGAAAGTCCTTCAGTTTTTAAAATGATGACACTAAACAAAAGTCTTACAAAGCCGCTGTCAAGCTAGTAGGGAGTCAAAGCAGCCATTCTAATCAATATCAATAATAGTAATAAGTAGTGATAAGAATAATCAAAATTTACAAGTGAAAATATGAAGTCTCAACACTTTGTGGCTTGAACAAAAAAAAAAAAAAAAAAAAAAAAGAATAAAATAAAAATAAAAAGGAGTTAGGACTGCTGTGAGTGAGGGAACGCTCCTTGGATATAAAAAGCGAGGCTAACGTCTTCCATACAGCAGAGAGCCTGTGGTCGTCCTCAGGTGTGTGTGTGTGTGTATATTTACTCATAAATATATATACATACACACACAAAAAAACAGAAGAGGGTGAACTAGACCAAATTATCACAGCTGGCTGGCTCAGTGTTCCAATCCTTTTATTTCAACCTGCTCCAAAAAAAAAAAAAGGTCTGAAAAATAAAAGTTCAGTGCATTGCAGAAACTTACATACACAGGTGCCTGTAGGGTGAATGGAAACAAACTGAAAACACAGGCCGATCAATAACAGCAAACCCAGAACCAGCTCCTAAGAATGAACTCATATCTATCCATACGACAGCCGGAGAGCACGAGAGCAGGATAAGACTATCCACAATAACACCCAGGAGGTTGCTTTTCATTCCTTTTTTTTCCGTCTTTTTTTTTTTCCCACGTCTTTATTTTTTTTTAATTTTTTTTTTTTTTTTTTTTTTACATTTTTCTTTTTCTTTCACGTCTCCATCTTAAATTATCCATTTTACGTTCATGGAAATGTGTGGTTTTTGAAGTACAGACATTTGCTTTTTGGTGACATAAACAGCCATCGTCCACCCCCCCACACCCCCCCCCCTCTCTCTCTCTCTCTCTCCGCTCGCTTGTACACGACGGCAAAACCAGGTCATAGATTCAGTCTAGTTCACTCGACCCTGCCTCCACTTTCTCCCCCCTGTGGCGACGCCCACAGACAGGCGGGGTCCGGACGCGGCGTTACATCACTTCCTCGCTAGCGATGCACTTCCTGTCTGCACAGGCACAGTTCTTTTCTAATGCTTGCAAGTTAAGCTGCGCAGTAGTTTTACATTGAATATCGAGTAGCTCAGAGATTTTTCTACCTAGCAAGGTTCAGTGTAGTAGGGTGATGATGGTAGATGGAGGAGGGCGGGGCAGTTAGACTGGGGGACGTGGTTAACTGGGGAGGGCTAAGGTAAAGGAGAGGTAAGGAGGGGTGGAGGGGTGTAAGATGGTGATGGAGATGAGGATGATGGTGATGTGTAGGTTTCTACTGGAGGAGGGGGGGAGGGGAACTGATCATTCAGTTTTGCTGCGCTTCACAGCTCCAGGGAGTTTCTCTTGCAACCTGCAGGGGAGAAACACAACGAGACTGAAACATCTGTGGGCAGCAAACGGCGACGATACGGGATGTCCGCCTCGCTGAAATCTGAGATTCACTTACTTGGCGATTGTGGTGTTGACTTGAGTGCGTGCCACGTCGATGTACTGATCAATCTGGGTCTGGAGGGGGGGAAAAAGAGAAAGGGTGTCAACCAGAGAAGGTTTGTAGGTTCCTGTGAGGTAAACTAGAAACGAGCCCAAACATGAAACTGCGACTCGTGGCACTTTCAAGATGCTGGCGGCCATTTTGTTTGACCTCACGCTGCAGTGACTTCCTCATGACTTTGGGCGGAGGATCAGTCTCACCTTGTTCTTCTCGTAGACTGGAGGCACAGCGAAGAGCAGGATGTCGGCTGGAGACACACAGACAAAGACGAGTTAGATCCAGATGTTTCCGGGAGTTTAAACTCTGTCAAGCCGCTGAACTTCAACAAAGACAGATTTAAAGGACAGAAATGTCTGGTTGCCGCGGTTCTTACCAAGGATGAGGATGGTGATGCCATTGAAGACGGCTCCTACGTAGGTCAACAGCCACATGACCACGGCCAGCTGGGGAGGGAACACAGAGAAACTCAGCATCAAAACACTGTGCAGCCACCGACACACACACACACACACGACTCGCTCAGACATGGTCCAGTACAGGAATGATCTGCAGTTACGTGGTAGTTTGTTTTAAACGTGATCAGATCTTCAGCTAAGCTACAATAAGAAGTCAGGAGTCATCAGCCTGGGGGAGTGGCTTAAACACACTGTGACTCAAATAACAACTCCAGACCTTCAGAGAACAGATCAGCTGACGTGAACCAGACCTCACTACAAAGACGAGCAGATGAGCACGAAGCCGAAAAGGTCACCGAGTTCAGACCTTCATTAGTCCACAGCCACTGAGACTGAAGTCTATAAATGGAGATGGTTCGGCCCTGCGGTTGCTCTGGACGATCAGCTGACACTCAGCTCGTGATTGATGATCGCTGACCTGAAGTCTGACTCTGCACAACAGCACGACTGAAAAATGTTTGAAGCAACAGGAAAACAGGAAGGTTCAGCGTCGACCTGCTGAAGCTGCAGACAGAGCAGGACAGTGACCCCGAGCATCACAGTCTCTTTGTCTTACAGAGCCAGCGACCTGCTTCCTGGTTGCACCGACTCATGTTTGCCCAGTGGACGCACCTGGTCAGGTACGGACACAGATCATTTCTGTTAAACACTCGTCTAAAGGAGGTCCTTTTTGTTTGACTAGTGACTAGAACGACTAACACACCTGTGCAGGTGTGAAGAGACTGGAACTGAACTGGAACCTTTTCCAGGTCAAGTCGACGACCTCTGACCAGGGACTTTACAAAACCCGCACCTTAGCAACTCTTTGTTTTTCTGTTGCATCCACAGTGCGGTCGTCCTCATTACCATGCGCTGTTCGTCAGGTGAGTGACAAACAGCGGCTGTGTTAACGATGATGTCATCGTTGCATTGATGTGCACGTGATACGGGAGCTCATCTGTCAGCGGCGAATCCAGGGCAGCGCTCGGCTGACATAAACCAGCCTGTGGCTCGAAATGGGGTCGAACCACTTTGCAGTTTTTCAGTTTGCTCCACTTCAAGCTTCAGGGTTTTTTTTTTTTTTTTTTTTTTATCTGCTCTGTTTTCCTGTTTTTATCTTTTATCACATTCCTTCGCTGCTGTGTTTGGTATCAACACATCTGAAAAAGGCCTGACTTGATGTTTACACGAGATGGACAGTCCAGCCAAAGCCTGTAACTGAGGTCATGCTTCGTGAATCATTTGCCACCACCTCCTGGTTGTTTGGCAGGAAATCCCACAAGCTGCTACTGGAATCCATCAACTCGGGCTACGAGCGTTGAACAGCAAGAACCAAGCTTGAAAGGCCGCTGGGTGGCTGCAGTCGGGCCAAAGATGTGGACTGAACAGGGCTGCCGTTTGGCCTGGGTCAGCGGAGACCTGCCGAATCTGTGACTGTCAGGTAGCACTGATCTAGGGTCAGTGCTGATGGCATCACAAAGGGCTCAAAGGAACACCAGCCAAGGTCTGGGATGCAGACTGGACAAGTCTTGTAGCATGATTGACCTGGTGGACCTCTTTTATCAGAGATCTGTGAGGGACAGCAGTTGTCCTTTCAGAGAGGAAGTGAAGTCCATCACTGTTCAAGAAAGCTTGGTGTTAGAGGTGGAGTCAGATCAATCGCATCCATCATTAAATGTGATGTGATGTGACGCTTCAGACGATCCACAGAGGGAGGGGTGACTCACCATTTATGACCCTTTATGCCCTTTGACCTCCAACGGATTGTTTGCTCATTACATCACAGTTCACGTCTGCTCTCGCTGCAACCACAAACCGCTGGTGCAACAAACTCAACTTTGCTCCCTCGGGAGTCGCTCTGGTTACCTCACAGTCGTTTCATCATGCATGTTCAAAGGTTTCTAACGTCTACACCCCACACGTGATAATCTGGGTGAAATGTCACACTTTTTCTTTTCAATCCAGGTCATTTCTCAGCGAGACAGATGTTTATTTTTTTCACAACAGCTGTTGTTGTGTTGTGTTGACTGCGTGCATGCTCCTGCCTCATGTTGGGTGGAGACCGGACCAGTCGGAGGAGATCCCTGGGGAACGAGGCGGGAAGATGCTAAGGGAGGAAACCTCATGGTGCAGGTGGGCAGTGAGTGAAGGGTGCAGCTGCTCACCTTTAGGGAGTCCACAAGGTCCTCAACCAGAAACAGGCGGCTCATTTGCTTCAGGGCTCGGTTGATGTAGGTCAGACTGGCGTCCACGTGCTTGCGGAAAGTCTCTGGGGGGATGCTAACATCCTTATCTATCAGGGTCCTGCAGAGAGGAGGGAAGAGGAGAGGAAGGTGAGGACGAAACGAGGCTACGTGACTGCTGCAGGAAGATGTGTGTGTAACCGGGCTGAACCACGCAACCACACCTCTTCACTCCTGATGCTTTAAGACCAGGCATCACACGGGTGTTGACAGAGACCGATGGCTCAATCATTACTTAACCAATTCAAGAAACTTCTGGTTTTCAAAACTCAACTCATCATTGCAAAACAGAGCTGAACAAACGTTGCACTTTACACCTCCTGTGACCATCTGTGTGTTTTACTGAGAGACTTCAACCCTTCATTGGAAACTGACTGAACTAAGACACGGGCCTGTGTTTCTGCATTTTCCATGTTGTAATAGTACAACTCATATTTTAGTAGAAAGGCCTCCCTGTTTTCGGCCGGCGTCACCGCTCGGGCTGAAAACAAACACGGTTTTCATTCACTAATCACTTCCAGTAGCCTCCACTGTGCCGTTTTACTATCAATGAAGCTCAGCTGGTTCCTGCGCAGATATTTCACATTAGAAGCTTTTCAGCAGCTCCGGGGGTTTTGGGGGGGGGGGGCAGGGGCCCTCAGATATGCTTTTTATTTGAGATGGAGTTGAGTTTCAGTGACAGTAAACAGCAAAAGTAGAGGAAGCTGTGAGTAATTTGAGACTGACGCTGAAACTTATCTGAGAATTCACCGCAAAGAGCCGACGCGACCCATTTTGAAGGTCCATCGAGTTTAAAGGCAGGCGATTCATTGATTATGAATCAGGTCTAGGTTTTATATTAATAGAGCATCGACGCCTCGGCCCACAGAGAAACACGCTGAATCAGCTGGTTGAGACGAGCCATCGGGAGGTTCTGGCATCGACTCTTCGAGTATGAGCTCCACCAGCTTGGCTGTGTAAATATTTCTATTAACAAAAGCAGAGGTCGCGTCAGGAGAGAAACGCTCTGGTCTTTGCAGCTGCGTGTCGTTTTAATGTCGTATGTGAGCCAGTGGTTTATAAATCCCATGGCAGCAGCAACATGGCTCAGCGCCCTCGAACCGTTCATTCTCTGATCAATCATTCATGCTCCTCATCCATACAGTAAATACTTTGGTGCGGAGAGCTGCAGGAACATGTTCAAAGCATCTGAGGGTACAGCCTGTAGCAGAGGACGACCTTTTACAAGTACGTCTCTCATATCAGACTCCAGTATCCTGAGGGTAAACATCTTTTACTTTTCACCAGCCATCTCCTCTAATGCCAAAATGAGAGGCTCTAAACTGCAGAGATGAACCAGTAGGAGTCGACGACCTGACAAACCGATCATGACAGTCGTCTTGCGCAAATTCAAAGTTCTCTATCTTAATCATGATCTGCATCCTGTTTCCACTCTGCTTTTATTGTGAAAGTCCAGACTTGTGAAGTCGTGAGTTTTATCTTTCGACCGCTTTGATGCCTCCCTCCGTTGTTTTGACTGTGTCGTCTGTTCGCAGACTTTCTTCCTTCCTTATTCCAGTTCACACACATGAACTTGTGTAACGGCTGATACTGAATATTGATCCCACGGCGCTGTGTTGGACAGGCTGATCGACGGCTGATTACTGCTAACCCTGTAGGGATTATAAAGAACAACTCTGTTTTTCTGGGTTTACAAGTGACACCCCTCAAAATTAAAATAAGTGGGGCTTTTCAGAATAAAGTGTTGCCAATATGGTGTTGAGGAACTGATTTCCATATGTTTTGTTTGCTGTTGGGTTCTTGTCTTGCTTTGAGCTGCTTCGGCACGTTGCTTGGACTTTAATAGTTTTGTGGCACCTGTTTCTTTGGTTCCTATTATGTACCTGTTTTTAAAGTTGTCATATAGATTAAATATCAGTATGTATTGATGAAGCAGTGTGGGTTTTTGGAGTCATTTGAGATGCTAAACTCTGCTCGATGAAGCCTTACTACCTAGTAAAAGGTCAAATCAACATGGCAGCAGTACAGGGTATCGTCTATCTACGTGGTCTTACTTGAAGGGGTGTCCCTCGTTAGACTTCTGCACGGCCTGGACCACAGACTTGTAGATGCGGAAGGTGATGGTGACGCAGAGCAGAGCCAGCAGCAGGTAGGAGACCACGCTGATGACGCTGAAGGCTGCCAGAGACAGCAACATCAACATGGACACGCCGAACACCAAGCCCGACTTCTTGGGGTCTCGCCAGTGGATCAGATCCTTGACTGCAGAGGGTGGAGGGAAAAGAAGGAGCGTTACATGATGATGGTGGCGGTGGTTTGTTCAGGTGAAAATATTATGATCAGACTTCACCGTGTGATGTGTTGCTAGGTGCCGAACCCGATCTAAATAAAGACCTGGTTCTCTCCACAGCTGAGACACTGAGTTGAATGCTGATTATTTGCAAGTGGTTGCCTTAACACAAAAATATCGGTGCTGGCCTTCAACGCTTGAAAGAAGTTTGCACTCAGCCTGCGGGGAAAAAAAAAAAAAACCCTCCTACTCTGCAGCTCTGGCCCATAAAACATGAACACGCCATAAATCTCCTCTGGCGTTTCTCAGCCAAGAATAACAGAGAGGCACAGGGATGTAAATGCCCGACTCATGTTTGCATGCTCTATACAAGGTGGTTATGTAATGCCGGGCTGCCACTCCTTCGCTCTGCGCGAGGAGACGGGAGATTTGAAAAAAAAAAAAAGGCTTGTGTGAAAGTGGTGGAGGAGCCACGTGGGCTGGTGCCTCAGGGACGGTTCAGGCCTCAGTGCTTCGGCTGGTTTAATGGGAACACACGTTATATAGGCCCACCACCACCACCACCACCACCACCACCACCACACGGCACCGATTTAAAATGTTATTAGTTAGATATAGACGTATACAACTTCCAACATCTTAGGGCTCAGCTGACCAAGAGTGCAATGTAAAGTTCCTACCACCCTGCTGTTAGCTACAGGATAGCTGCTAGCATCCTCGCTGCTGTCTTCACGCTGGATTGTCCCGACTTTCAGACACCCGGGGTCCAAGTCCGTCTCTTTTTGGATTAAACTTGTTGGAGTTAACCATCAATAGAAAGCAGGAGCAGCTCTCTAATGTTTCAGCTTGAGAACAGACGACACCGAGGAACGACCGGATTAACACACGACCCCATGATTAATAACCGGATTTGAAAACATTTTACTGCTCCAGCTGGAAACAAGTCGACTTCCTAGATGTGAAGATGTAATGATTTCGTCTAACGGCAAACAATGAGCGGGGTTTCCTCACCCTGCACTGCAGGGGTGTGTGCGTCCTCCCAGCATGCCTTGCTGCTGGTACCCACAGGGAGGCGGTTGCGGCTTGATGGCCCTTGTTCATTATCTCAGTCCCTGTCTCCATTTCTACTGCCCTCGCTCTGCTCTGTTGAGGTCCCAGTGGCTGCTGAGGTGCAGTGGCCTGTTTTCATTGTGTGTGTGAGTGTGTGTGTGTGTGCAGATATTACATCCACACACACACACACACTCACACACACACAGCTACAGCAAACAGACGCAGTGGACCAACAACACCAGCCTCTGAGCTACACTGCAGCTAAAGAGATCAGCTGTATTCTCACATTCACCACAGTGTTCAGAGGAACTTCCTGTTTATTTTAACTGAGTGCCCAGGTTTAAGGACCAGGATTAGCCAGGAGACTACGTCCAACAGCCACTCTGTCCTCTGCAGAGATGGAGAACCTGCTGGATGGACAGCTGCTGACCACCTCAGCGGCTCTGCATCCATCAGGCCTTTTTGACGGAAGAAACAGACCAAGAGTTTGACGAACAAATTAACCTTAACACTATGTCTTCTAAGCTCCAGGTGCTGCTCATCACCTGGATAACATCGTCCCTGTGGTGAAACACGGTGGGGGCAGCATCGTGCTGTAGCTGGGACAGGGACACCGGTCCAGAGAAAACCAGCACCTGAGTCAGCATCTTTCAGGAGGACTTTGGGACAAGTCTCCTTAAGTGGGACAGACAAATAAGACCCCAACGAGAATGGACTGAAGGCCAAAAGGCCAAAGGTCAAGGTTAAATGTTGTTTTTTTGTAGGATAACAAGCCTTAAGAGCGTCTAAGGACTGGAAGCTGTAGCTGCTGCCAAAGGGGCCTCTGGAAAGAACTGTATTAGGTTTGTTAATGAGAGATTTCAGTTTAGAGTTGAATCTACTAAAAAGTGAGTCCGATGACTGAATCACAGTGAACATTCAGGATCAAAACGCTTTCAAAATCGAGGCCCCCGGGAGCCAGGAAATTGCTTCTAGTTTGCGCAAAACCATAACAGAAACACATCTGCTGCTCCACAGGTCCAGCACAGTGAAGCTGAATGGATGAACCCAACTGTACCAAACCTATGTAGGAGAAAGGTGACGAATCCAGAGTTTATGAGAAGCGTTTATGTGTAGCAGTGAGACGTAATAAGCTACATGATCACTAAATGGAGTATCGTAATTAGCTGTAGGATTATTTTAAGAAACAAGCCCATTCAAACCTTGTTCCATTTTTCATTTGACCCCATTACAGATCCTGATACAAGCCTCCGATTCTGACTGAAAACAAGACACGGCCTCACCGAACAAGACATCACAGGTCCACGTTAAGCACCTTCACACACTGCCACAGGTTCGGTTCATGTCAAGTATTCACATGTGCCTTTCCTTCATTTTAATTGAAAAAAAAAATGGGATTGTCTGATTGAAAAAACTGGTAAGACAATGAAGTAAACGTCAAGTATATCCAGGGTGACAAGCGGCACACCCACTGTAACGAACTCACCTTGCCAAGCGTACCCCGCCTAATAACCTACTGAGTTGTGAAGCAGCACTGCAGAGAAGCACTAAAATAGCACAAGCTCATGGCTGGAGGGGGAGGACTCAACAACACAGACTCCTCTATAAAACACGACACAAAACACAGCTTCAATGCCAACTCGTTAATATCCCCGGAAAAGTTATCATTGCGTGTGTTGTTGACAGAGCAATGATCAATGACACTAAACCGCCAAACAGCTTATTGCATTCACTTGTCCATTCTTTCCCTTAGTTTCTGGAGCAACAGCACTATGTTGTGTGGTTTGCCAGCCCCAGGTTAAAGTATTCAGCACATGTAGACGCACCACTGAATGTGTTAGGATTACTGTCTGCATACCAGCCTCTGTGCCTATGTGTGTGGAATGGAGATCATGTTTGCAGAAAAGGGAGGGTGCTGCAAAATCGAATTGGCTGCAGTAACTCCTCAAATATAACGCATTCCTGTGCTTTGGTTTTAATCGGTTTAACTTTTAATTAAGGGCGTACACAATGACAATCAGAGCAGGCTGTCAGGCCTGTTTTAAAGCAGCTCTTATATGTGTAGTAGTTTTGAGAGGAAAATGGGCAGATTGGACAAATGAGGACTGACAGCAATCTAATTTCCAATTATGGCATCTTGCCTGAAACCTGAGTAAACATTACAGCAACAACAGTAATTTCCACTTGGATGGTCTTTCGGTAAACAAGGAATTTTGCATCACTTTGTACTATGTACCATCGCTTGTCATCAAGCCATGGTTTCCACCAAGGGTACTGTGGAAAGTTGCATGGAGGCAGAAACCTGACACTGGAGATTGACTGTACCGCGTGACAACCAAGGTTCTTGCAAGCCAACACTTGGCCACCATATTTAAACCCACGTGGACCACTGCCAAGCTGTAAAGGACAGAGGGCAGGAGAGGGTCAAAAGCTCAAACTGAAAGGTGAACACTAGACCATACAAAGTCTTTTTGATCATATAGCTCATTATACTGTGCTTTGGCTGCTCTAATCTCTTACAACTTAATTCTTTGTCTTTTGTTTAACATTTAAAAGAAAGACTTGCAGATGTTGCTGTTCCATGGATGCTAATATAAATATGTGGATTAATATTTGACATGGCATTTGTAACAGGAGTAAGCAAAACCATTCCCAATGATATCACTATAATGTAAACTTCTGGCTCCCTGGAGTCCTGGATAGGCGTTTTTCTCCAGGGGAGCTATCCTTGGTATTCCTTATTGCATCAGGCACTTACACATTCATGACACTAGGACACCTGCTCCAATTACCTAACTGCTTTATGGCATTTGAGGGTGCACATGTGCCATCATGCTACAATAATTTGCACTTGCAGCTACGGGTTCTGTTAGTGTATGCCAAATAATGATGGAACATGTTCATAATAGACCCAACCGACTTTGTTTGGCTTATAAAAACATGAGATAAGCCTTTTATCTTTAAACACATTGAGTCTAAGTTTGTTGTATGAGATGTGATATATAATTTAACTGTTGTGGTTAGGTGATTACACATTGTGGGCGGTACCTTTCATTTTGCCTCTACAGTAAGCTTTCACCTGGCCAGGTGTACTAGTAAATACAAAGTAGATTACACAGTTGAGAAACAGGTGCAACTGGACAAACTGACTCGTAATGAGTGATGAATCCACTGTAAACTATTACCAACTTAAACAATAGCAGCTTTTCAGTAGAAATAAGCTAACCATAAACTGCTCTCTCAAGCATTAACACCCTGCAACAAGACAAAGGAGTCCATGTGATGCCTTAAATAGGTAAAACAACCACCTGAGTCATCTGAAGCACACTAAGGCCTTTATGCTCTCCTGGTCTAAGTCCTAGCTAATGCAAGGCAAGAGATGGCAACTATAAGTAAAGGAGTGGCTACATTAGAAGAAGAGTAGGAGACTGCTGCAAAGAGATCTACATGTACGCAATATGCAACAAACAGAAGAATGTTTTGAGAAAGGGGCAGGCAGTTATAAGGTGTAAGTGAGGAGAGGGTTCCTGTTGAGGTGATTGCATGAGCTTAGAAGGCCTACTGCCCTGCAGGAAGGGGTGTTACCTGATAAGTGGGTTAGTATTGCTGTCAAGACATGCTCAGCAAGATGATAGGCTTCAGCTACCCATTCGTCGATAGCCTCCACTTCTTTGGAATACGTGCTGTCGATTGCACAAACACTTTGGGAGCATGGGGCGATAGGAGATGGGGTTAAGGAAGACTGCTGTGTAGATGAAGCATTAGGGCTAGCTTTATCTTGGTCAGGAACCACAGGCTGGAGAGACCCAATATCCTCCTCCTCCTGACTGCTACCCAGCTCTTTGAGTGCACTGATGGTAAGCTGTTCTTGTTCGAGGTCCATCACCATGGTTGGCGGGGACTGGGAAGAAGACCAATTTGTTTTGGAGAATTCACTCTCTGAGGAAACATTTTGGTGCACGTTGTCAGGTTCTTCAGCCTCCCTAGATTTCAGGCACTCTCTCATGAATTCCACAAAACTATCTGTGGGCTCAGAATCCACCATGTCAGGGTCAATGTTTTCTGCATTTCTTACTGCGTCAGGTACTTGGTTACCTGCTTTAGTGTCCTGCTCCATCTTTGAGTCAGTTTTCTGTTCTGGGATAGATTTTCCATTTGCCATGTTATCTGAAATAATGTCAGTGGTCATTTTCTGATTGAGCTCTTGCTCCCTGATGCTGCTCAGTGTGTCGCCATCATTCACTGAAGTAAAACTGTCTAGATTTCGAACTTCCTCTGGAACATAGTTTTGTGCAGCACAGGTATTCAGGGATTCAATGTCCGTCTGCTCAGCAAGGAAGCGCTCTTTAGCATTGTTTTGCACTTTGTCATCAAAGTCATCCAAGGGAGAAGATGCATCATAATCATAATCAAATGACTGTCTGTCATATATATCGTCTTGCATGAAGCTGGATTTACGAAGGGAAGGTGTCTCTATGTCAGGCTCTTTTATGGCTATGTTGTCCTTTTCATCGCTTTTGGGTTGGATGAAAGGAACTGGTTCCTTGGACAAAAGATCAGTTCTGCAAGGTTTGACCGTGACATCTTGTCCCTCATCTGACCATTCGTCCTCATTGTCTGGAAAGTCAACTTCTTCGTTTGTGACTGCGAATGGGGAGGGTTCTTCAGTTAATTCCTTCAGCTGTTCTTTGGAAATGTCAGATGCTGAGTCCTTTGATATAGCTGGACTGGATAAGGCTTCAGGCTGGGATGTAGATTCCTGTTGGTCAGTTTCTGGAAGAGGTTTTAGTATCTTGTGTTTGGGAGAGTATTCAACATCAGAGTCTACTGGGGACGATGGAGGAGAGTAGCCTTCCATGAATTCAGTTTCTAAGGGGCGTGTCTTAGGTAGATCATTTTTACTTTCCTCTGGCTCTGGAGTTTTTGTAGCTTCTCTAGCTGTGTCCTCATCTTCCTCTGCTTCAAGCTCCATTTCCATCTCCTCATCACTGTAATTTGGCTCATCTGTCTCAATAACATTGATTGTCGGAACTTGCATTAGCTTCCTCTCAGACCTTGGTGGAGGAGTTATCTCTTCCTCAGCGGGGAGATCTGGAGCTGCAGAGGGAGGGCCGGAGGTAGGGTCGTTTGAAATCGGTGGAGCAGAAGCAGGAAGGGGAACAGATGCAGGAACAGTGACACCCTCTTCAATTACAGTGTCATCTGACTCTCCTGAGCTATCTGCTTCACTGGCCTCTGGGGGCTCCAGGTCTCCAGACCATGTGGACTTCTTGTCATCCAAAACATTCTGTTCAGCATTTGTGTCAACATTTGGGGATGATATGGGAAGAGATGGAGAGTCAAATTCTGCAGGAAGTTCAGATGAGGCTGGAGGTTCAGAATCTTGTTTTGATTGACCCTGGACACCTGATTTTTCTTGATCCCACATGTAGGCTGTTGGCAAAAAACTAAGGTCAAACTCAGACTCCTCTTCAACACTTGGCTGCTTCTGTGCATCGCTGACCTCATCCTTCTGCTCAGAGGTTTCAATAGGAGAATCCATGAAAGCATCAGGGACGCCAGCAAAGGCAGCTGGAGCATCGGGTATAACAATTTCAGTCACCTTTTCCTCCTTCGATGCAAGATTTTCTGAAGTCAGAGTGCCTTTAATTAAATCTGTAGCATCAAAGTCTGGCACTGGAGGTAAATGGGCCTTCATCCACTCTTCTGTTTCTTCAAATTCATTCACTTGTCTTAAATCTCCAAGAACCTCAAAAGGGGATTCTGGTGACTCCAGATCCTCAGATCCTCCTTTTTTCTCAACAGTTGGCACAATTTCTGCAGGCGGGGTTTTCTGGAACTCAATTGGAGACTTTTGGGACTCAACTGGAGACTTTGGGGACTCAAACAGAGACTTTGGGGACTCAACTGGAGACTTTGGGGACTCAAACAGAGACTTTTGAGATTCAAAGGGAGACTTCTGGGGCTCAAAAGGAGACTTTGGGGATTCAATGGGAGACTTTTGGGACTCAACAGGAGACTTCTGGGACTCAACTGGAGACTTCTGGGGCTCAAAAGGAGACTTTGGGGATTCAATGGGAGACTTTTGGGACTCAACTGGAGACTTCTGGGACTCGGTAGGAGATTTTTCATGGTGGCGATCTCTGTAGTGAGAGTAACCCCCATCGCTTCTAAAATCAGGTTCCTTCTTTTTGGCAGCAAGAGCCTCCAGTGCCTTTATTCTCTCTGAAACAGGGGATGTCTTTATCGGTGAATCCGGTTGTCCATCCGGTGGCCCTGCTTCACTCCCATAATGCCCAGGTGTGAATGAGCCAGGTTGAGAAGGAAAGCGAAGCGATGTTGCTACTCCTTCGCTTGAGGGCTTATCAGAGCCCAGGACGACTCTTTTGTCTGCATCACCATGCATGAAGAACGACAGCGAAGAGGAAAGAGGAGGGGAGGTCATATAATCACACACAAAACTCCCATGCACTTCTATTATTCAGCGAGGCCTTAATGTTGCAGCCCAAGCATTCATGCATTGCGTCATGGAAATGTAAGGCATATTCATAATGGATGGGATCTTCAATTTTTGCATGCTAGTCTTAATTACTCAAGAAAGTTGCCATCAAGCAGCACTCAGTATGGCAACTTAAATTACTGATGATCAGATGAGGCAGCAAAAGAAATAAAACTTCAGATAGTTCTCGTTTATCACGTGTGGCTATGGTGACTGCACAACAGCTGCAGTCCATATGAAAAGTGTATAAAGTGGCATCTGAATGCCGACACACCTTGACAGGAGGTTCCTCTTGGTAGTAATTTGTTAGGCACCATGACATTTGTGTTGATTTGGCAGTTATTCTCTGTACACAGCTGAATCAACTTGGGTAGTTTGATCATCACTGTAAGCCCAAACACAGTCAACTTCCTCTTAGTTTCATGTAATCTCAGCTTTGCCTTAAGCCCCAGGTATGTTGGTTATGTATGCAGAAGTGTTTAAAGCCCTTTTTTTTCCTTTTACTCAGAAACTGATTATTGATCTATAGTATTTGTAACACTATACAAAATTGGCAGTATCTGAGGCTAATACAATCAATGTAAAAGCCTATCGGAGGACATTTCAATAAAACAAATGGAGTCTTAATAACTTAATAACTGACTTTATTACCAATTTACCAAGCTCAGTGCTATCGTCCTGCCTCTCACTGTTAGCAGACTCTTGTTTGCTATGTAGTCTGAAACCACTCATCGATAAACCTGAGAATTATTTGGAATTATATGTAATAATAAACCAATAAAAACCTTCTCTTTCAGGCCGCTCTCTCATTGGTTAAATGACATTCAACCCTCAGTATCATCGTTTCATTATTTTTCATTCCTTTCACCAACGCCAGCAGCATCGAACCTGCGTCCAACCTACATTGAGAGGGAAGTCCTGGATGAGGGTTGTGTAAGGACTGGACCCCTACAGGGCCCCCCTCAATCTACAAAAAGGGTAACCAGGATATCTTTTTTTATATTGTAGGAAATATTATAGCCCATTTTAGACCCGTCAGATGTTCTTTTTTAGGACTTCCCTACATCCCCCATCGACTGCAGAGAGTCTCCAGTCTGTCTCAGGCTTTTTGATCCCACTATCTCTATTAAAATCGATGCCTGTCAAGCTATAAAGACAACTTCCTGAGCGTCAGTACCCCCACATACAGTAAGTTTGGACACCTCTGTATATGGAATGAGTGCTATCTTGACACACTATACACTACATCAACTCTCATAAAACACCCTCGCTGGACAGACTGAGCAGACTGTGCTCTTAAATACAAAGTGGCAGTGGTGATAACCTGTCACCGACTCTCCAACACGACAGATATAGACAAGAGCGACACAACTTGTAGTGACAGGCTGTTTGGTTGTGTACAAATCACAGTAAAAAGGTAAAATGCAGAGCTGGATACAAACATCTATTCCAGTTTTTACTACCCATGCACTGAGTGTCTGAACAATCAGGTAACGGTTCAGCCCAGTGATTGGACAGCCAGTAAACTAAGCTCTCCATAACACGAGCGCTGATTCACTGTTGGTCAGTTACATCCTTCATAATTGGCGTTTGTTAATGTTTATGATTATGTAATGCACTGACACCACAGTTAGATAATACTGTTGTCCCCCTGCAGTTTATCAGGTCATTTCAGCACCATGATTTCCTCAGTACCATAGCTGACAAGACCCCCTCCCCCTCCCAGGTCACATGCCCCCAGCCATTCAGGAGGCCACCGAGTTCCAAAGATGTTTTAAGCAACTGTTCCAATAATCACATGATCCCTGTCAGGACCCGTGTTCTCCAATGTCATTTTCAACACCCGACATCGAGCGTCAGACAAACCTCCACCTACCAATAACCGCGAGTCCACTGTAACACAGGACCAGTTTTAAAGGACTTCTTCCAAACTGAATACTTGAAATTAGTTTGGATTTTCCTTCGAGTGAATCTTGGTTTGTCAACTGTGTTGTGTCGGCATGATCCCATGACCCCCACCCCTTCCCTGCCCCTTGTGTAGACACGGACTTTTCTACTGACTGGTCCGCTTTATTTTGGATAGCGCTGCCTCCTCCCCTGCACGACAATACAATGCCTTGTTCAAACTAGGCCACATGAATGGACTTTCCATCTCGTCAACAGTGTTGTAGTCTTTTGGCTGTGTACTTGTAAACAAATTCCAAAATGACTAGTGCTCTGAGAGTACATCTACGGGTGTTAGACACAGCCAGGGTTACTTGATAAGGAGCTAGATTACTTCCAGTGGGACTATAATTCTCTGTCTTTAGTAACAGGCCACTAGTCATGCACAATCTGCCAATTTAGGCTTTCAACATCTGATTTACATAACTGGAGCTCAAATAAAGGATTCAGGAGCACGGATTCATTAATCAAACACTGTAAGACTTAAATGTCTAATATTTTTTGCTAACAAGCAGAAGTGCAAGGGTCCAAACTCCACAGCGTGCAGTCATGTGGTGACACTCCTCGCTCGGTGCGAATAGGTTGTGACCTAAGTGTGAAATTGTAATGTGTGACTTGATGGATCATGCTACCATCTACCCTGATCTACCCTAACACCTTAGTATTTAACACACTCTACTTTCACAGTTCAGTCTACTTTGTGTTCAAAGACGTAGACTTCTAACAATGATAAAACCACAGCTCAAAAAAAAATTCAAAAAAAAGAAGCAAAACTGAAAGAAAACCTGGTTTTTAAAGCTTAAGCAAGGATGTGAAACATGCACAGAGCCTGCAAAGCTACAAGCAGATAGTGGGGTGGAGGGCGAGTGAGCAGCCATAGGAAATGGCAGGCCCAGACCACTGGGCGGTGGAAGGTATCTCCAGTGCCACTCATCCTCTGGGACCGGGAGGCTACTGTGGGCTGGTGAGGGGTGGGACTTGGATACTAGGGCAGCAGGAAGGTAGGACCACCCTCACGGGACACCAACCTGATCCATTTTTAGGTTTTTGCTCTTGTGTGCACAATGTGAACTTGAACTTCTCTGCTTTCTTAAAATAAAGTGGCAATCTTGGGATTATCTTGAACCTATAGTGAGTGCTGCTGACCTAAATAATGCCTGTTAGCAAGTGGTACAAGCTGAAATGGATCTGGCTGCTAACAGCTGCAGAGGCACAGTTTTACAGGTCTAGAGATTTTGGAGATCAGCAATATATAAAAAAATGCAGCAGTGACTACGATCAGTTACTGACTGCTGAGTTTCACATGTAAGGTGTGTAAATATTTGTATGAGCTTCTGCTGCTCATGGTATAACTATGCAAACATATGTCCTGCAGCCCTTACAATAAACTAAGGTTGACTATTTACAGCGTGAGCTAGAAAGGTTTAATCTTGAGTTGCAGTGCGGGTGGGGGTGGAGAAGAAAATTACCAATGCCATATGTCATTGAAAACAGAAGGAGGAGTTGTGCTGCCCTGCTAACTTACAATTAGCCTGGCGTCTGAGGGCCAGCAGCATTGGAAACAGATGGGAGACATGTCGAGGTCTGTAAGTGAGGAGGGGCGGGTGAGGTGGACCAGGCAAGCTAGGAAAGGAGCTCGAGCTAGTGCTGGTGTTCGTTATGTTGCCAGGTTTCTCTGCAGCTTCGTACTATTTTTATTGGGCTGCTACGAGCAGGAGGGGGGCACTAGAAAGAGGAGGGATGAAGTAGAGCAGTGCAAGTAGAGAAATAGCAGCAGGCCAGCGTGAGAGTACAGGACAGAGGGAGAGCAGGCGAGCAGCGTAAGAGAACCATACACTTGCCTTGAGGAGACTGAATGAGAGATACAGGCGAAGAGGAAAGAAAGGAATCTGAAAAAATAAAAAGGACAGAAGAATGATCATCGTAGAAGAAGAAGAAGAGAGCTCCTACCTATTGCACCTATTCAAAGAAAGGCATTCAAATCAGACTTTAACTTATCCAACCTTATCAACTCTACATGCTGTACAGAAAAACTACTTCAAATAAAAAGACCAGCACATACTACAGTTAACAGAGGCGCCCCATGCATAGGCTCTCATTGTTTACATCAGTAAACGTACAGTAACTTTAACACATGCACTTATATTTGCTATGCAGGCAAAAACCAAGACAGTGTGAAGAAGCAGACAAAGGCATTTATCACTTTGTTGCTATCGGCAAATTAAAGAACGCCCAACTGAATGACTACAAACCAAAGACCACCGTTTATTCTGCAGCAGGTGTTACACCAGACACGCTAGAAACTAGCAGAGGACAATCGTTTAATGTGTAATCTCTGTACGGTCAGAAATATGTGAACAAACTGGTCCAACACACCCATCAACATACTGGTCTGGGGCTGTTTGTTCCTGGATTGGGCTAGGCCGCCACCTGAGGGAAATCCCCACGCTACAACAAACAGTTTTGACAACGGTTTTTGAAATGTTCCTTTCCTGTTTAAACACGACAGTGTCTCTGTGCACATATCCAGCTCCATAAATTAGTGTGGTTTTTTTTTTTCCCCAAGCTTGATGTGGAAGAACTTGACAAACCCTGACCTCAACCCCACCCAACACCTTTGGGATGAACTGCACCCTGGACTGTCATCCAGAGCTGATGATCCGACACCAGCGATGGACGTCACTGATGCTCTTGTGGCTAAATGGGAAGAAACAGGGTTGAAAAAACATCTGGTGGAAAAGCCTGTGTAAGGTCCAAGAGAATCGCACACAGCCTGTATTCAGAAACTGAGCCTTCAAACCAGCCGTCAGGACTTCCTGTGACTCTGTGATGTCACAACAACAGCAGTCACCAAGCCCCACCCACCATCCAACACTTGCAGGATCTAATTGATTTCCTGGTTGACTGATATTGAAGCACAGGAGAGGACTGAAATTTCCCTCCTTCCTTTAAAGAGCGTTACTTCTCAAAGGGTCTGCAACCTCCAGTATGATCACAGATGAATGGACACCTCTCTGAAACAGCATCGGCAAAAACACATCGGCACATTATGTCCTTTATTTCTACTGCAGGACTCCAGACTTCAGACTGAAGAGGAAGTCATTAGGTGCTTACAACTTCTCTCTCGAGTCACGACTGAGTTTAGAGATGTTACAGAGGAGGGAGATTATCTATTCAATCTATTCATTCAGTTAAATTTCACTCTTGCTGCGACGCAAGGTGACGCCCTTCTACATGAAAGTAAGCCGCTACAATCACATACATGTCAACCCGTTCCTCCAGATTGCACCTCTCTGTCTCACACGACGACATTGAACACCACACCCTCGGCGGTACAACCCTTTACATTGTTTTAAAGCAGCACAAATCTGTGTCTCAGGTGCTGACTGAGGATGTGTAAGAGTTTCAGGTTTACTCAGGGAGGGGCAGCATCTCCCTCACTTCATCTCAGCAGGAGTTTGTACAGGCTGAGCAGGTTGGGGTTGGCGTGCCTCGGTGGCGCAGCATTCCTTCCCTCACATTCACTTGGCTGCGATTCTGAATGCACCACACCTTCACTTTCTAATGATAATGGACGCTCCACATCTTGTTTTTCCAGAAGGCCAAAAATGATTCTGGTGGAATTAACGAGGGTCCAAGAGGCTACGCATGGGTACGACGTTAAACTTTAATGCATAAATGATATGGCATTAGATTACAATAAGCATAACGATTCCAGGTCCATCCATCTATTAGCTATACTGGTTTTCTTTGTAGGGTCATGGGGGGAAGGGCTGGAGCCAATCCCAGATGACACTGGGGCGAGGGCGGGGTACACCCAGGACAGGTCGCCAGTCTGCCGACGTGTAGAGACAGACAACCTCTCACTTAGTCACACCGATGGACTCTTTAGCGTCGCCAATAAATCTGATGTGCATGTCTGAGGCCTGTGGAGAACTGGTGTACAAAAAAAGGCCTCAGGCTCCGGGACCAAAACCAGAGACTGAGACGACAGTGCAAACCACTGTGAATGGATGGGTCTCTTTTTTTTTGTAAACTGTATTCAGCTTTTTTCGTCTGTTGTGAAATGTAGAAATAAAAGTGCTGAATAAGGTCTGAAGCCGGAAAAGTACTGAACCGAGTCTCCCAGTTGAAGGAATGTGATTAACACTGTCATTAGAAACCAAAACAATGAGCTGAAAGCAGCTAAAAGGCTCAGTAGAGCTGGTGGAAGTGCAGTTAGTAAGGCCGATAAGATGGACACAGTTCATACTCTGATCTGACTGGACAGTCGTATTCTGATGTCATCGGCCGCCAACAGCCATTCCTCCCTTTTTGGAGGTCAGAGGCACGAATGCTTAAAGACAGCCTCCTCTAGTTGTAGTGTTAAACAATTGCTGCCGTTGTTCACAGTTATTCCAGTAACGCTGTGTTACACACAACACCTCTGACTCCTGAATGCTGCCATGCGATTTACAAAAACAAAACAAGCAGGATCTCTCTCTCCCTTCTTATTCAGAGCTCCTTCTGTATTAGAGTTAAGAAGACGGCTCAGCCACTGCTTGTTTACACGAAGCCAAACAGAGCTGGCAAACGTCCACCGCCTTGTGTGATAGCATGACAGCATTCAGGAATCAAAGGCGTGATGTGTAACACAGCAGCATCTGTGTTTGTCTCACCACGACATCAAAACATCAAAACGCCAATCTGGCGTTGTGCCTCCCTCCAGAAAAAAAAGTCAATGGAGGATAATAATGCCTCTCCATCCCATAGTCAGACTTTTAATAAAGAACGGCGACGTGGAATAACGTCCCAACGTTCCCACCTCGACCATCCTCAGCTCACATGTTGTTAAATCCGTCTCTGGTGGACATCAGCTGGAGTCATCTGTGATACTTTTGCTTGCGTCTTTGTGGAAGCGTTGGGTCGGGTCAGGTCAGGTCGAACGCCATCATGCCTTCCATTCCTGCTCTGATGCCCTCGCTATCCTGTACCGTCTACCCCTGAGGGCTATCCAATTGCCTCTGTGACCTCAGAGATATGGTCTGTGCTCCAGCAGGGAGTGGATGGAGGGAGGGAGGGAGGGAGGGCAGCAGTGGTGGTGGGGGGGGGGGGGGTGTCTTGGCAAGATGAGTGGAGAGAGGGTTGGGGGTGGGTGCATGGGAGGGGAGGCTGAGGGAACTATGTGTTCTTTGTAGGTTTCACTTTTGCAGGCTTTACACTCGACACCTTTCATGATCAGTGAATCCAGCTGCTTCACACCGAGGTTATGTTAACTCATCAAAATGACAGAACATGTTAATCAATGCCAAAGCAGAGGCATTGATTAACATCCCCTCCCCCCTCCACGGGCGCTCTCCGACAGTTCGCAGATCAAATGAAAGTTTGCATACGACGGCTCCAGTAAGATAAAGGTTAGTCCGCTCATATTAGAACATTCCTGTGAGGAAAGATGAGCCCGGAGACAGCTGTGACGCCGCTTATCAGACAGAGCTCTGGATCACTGACAAGTGTTAGAAGAGCGCAGCAGCTCCTGAACCCTGTTATTAAGTGTAATGTACAAAAGTGGAAAAACAAAAACACAGTGTGTCTGATGTGTGTGGAGATTACCCATAATGCAGTGGCATGGGGACCGACTGGCCATGGCTAACTTCCTCCTGAAAACCTGATGCAATGTAATTTGAGAAATTAGGTCCTCGGCCCTGAAGTGTGCCACTTCCTTTGTGACTTAGTGTCGCTCATCAGCGTGCGAGTCGAGTGAAATGGGCTCGTCTACAGAGACGGACCGGGGGCCGTCGACTATCTGTGACATCCAAAGACGGGGAGATAAACCTGCTGTGCGTTCATTTTTGTCGTTGTGTATTTAAAGAGTTAATGTTTATGTTGATTTCTTCTCAGTCCAAAACCTGTTGATTAATACGTAACAAATCTTTGCATAATGATTAATTTCATTATTTTAGATCAAACAAAGTCGTTAAATGCAAATAAATATATTTCTAATGTATGAAAGTTGGAAAAAAAATAACATCAATTGTACTTTTCATTCTCAAATATCACCAGTCTTTGTGATCTTGAGCATGACTCAGCTTTCCTGCGATGACTAAGGATTGTGGAAGCCAGTCTTATAACACGAGGAATGTTATAAAACCAAAAAAAACCAAAAAAAAAACCCAAAGTCATTCTAAATTTGGTCCGAACTTCTTGAGCACGACTCACCGCCATGTTTCCTGCTGTACAGCTCTGATGAGAGCGTCAAGTTATTTTATACCACAGCTCTACATGTTTCACAACACCATACACCAAACATTATAAAGACACTATAAAACTTCCAAATTTGGTCATGGCTGCTTATCTTCATGGACCAAAAGACTGGATTGTATCGTCATAATTGTAATCATAGTCCTGAACGTCAGATGTGAAAAGGCATTTACGGTTCATTCCTAGTTAAGTCATATTTAATGAGTGCCTTACTGATGATAAGCCAAAGGGCCAAATTGAAACTCTGAGCCATAATGTGCCACACCCTGCCGTATCCAGCTGACGCCCACAACCACACGTGCTTTACTTCACAGCTACAATCCTTTTGATCAACATAACGTGGCTTTGAAGGATTTTCAAATGGCTCCCGTTTGTTGGTGGACGACTGAGCCGTGGCGATCAGATCAGAAAGATTACCCCCCCCCCTCTCTGCACGCAGACACAGAAAACACACAAGATTGCTCACGGATGGTGGTGGTGGTGGTGGTGAAGCTGCCACCCCCTGACACAATAACCTGTCAATAAAGCCCTGGGAGACAATGCTGCTCTATTGTTATAATTAGGCTGTCTAGACTGTAATTTGTTGAACTACAAAAAGACCAAAGCAAGAAAACCCGCCCCCCCTGATGAGTTATTGAGGATTGAAAAATAATGATGGCAGCGAGGCTTTGTTTTGTTCTGGGAATGATTAGTGATTATTGTTATGAAGACGACATGAAAAGTGCAATGCGCCTTTAAGAGGTCCTCCCTTCACTGGCAGTGGCCCAGTAACAATGCATCTGCAGTGCAGAGCATTGCAACATTTAGCATCGATAACGCTTTGTTACCACAAGCCTTACAGTGAACTCTGCCGTAATATCGCCACTTATATGCTAAACAACACAATACGCACTTCGAGGAGCATGACGCAACACTGAACGAGCAGCCATTATCACGATATGTACATTTATATTCGGCTAACGGCGGCAGCACGCACGCAGTTGGTCAGCCCCCCCCCCCCCCCACACCCACCCCTCCTGAGCTGTCTCCGTACAATATCATAACGCCGCTCAGTATCAACCCCTATAATCATCTGTATTTGGCTGCTTTAGCTGTGAACAATTATCCAAACCGAATGTATCGATCAGCAACGTCGCCCCCTCGTGCTCTTAACCACAACGTCTCGTGCAGTGACGGTGCTTTCGCCCGTTAGCAAGGCGACATGTCTCAAACTGACAGATTCATAAAAAGGAGGTCTGGCTCGGTTATAGAAGAAGACGGTCGCGTTGTCGTATACGGGAAGGCCTTAAGCCACAGAAACGTTAGTTAGGTAGCCGGATATGTTGACTACCACAGGTGTTTCTCGTTTTAGCTGAAACGAGCTGTGGACGAACGAACGACAACACACAGGAGGAAAATAGCTTTTTGACATTGTACAGTTCAACAGTTGTATGGACATGACGACAACCTGGAGGAGGAGGGGGGGAATATATGATTAATGCCTGTAAACAGAACCCGAAACAAATATGGCGTAGTGTCTATTAATCGTTAAACATACAAGTTCACATTAATTAACACTCGGGTAGGTAGCTGCCCCGTGATTTCTTACCGGATAGCTTTGATTCTTTGGCAGCAGAATTTTGCCCATCTGCAAACCCTTGTGACGATGATATCTGGGCGGACTGAGTCATTGGATCCATTTTTTTTTTCTTTTCTGTTTTTTTTTTTTTTTACTGTAGTTTCAAAACAGCTTGCAGCACAGGCGGTGGTGAAATGTCTGCCGTCTCGACCTTAGATTCTTGATACTGTCCCTTGTAGGTTGTACGTGTCGTCTGACTTTTCCTCGGTTTTCCCCAAGAGCGGGACTCGGATGCTCACCTTAACGCAACGTCCGAGCACTGAGGGAGAAGGCAGAGATGGAGGGAAGCAAGGCGGACTACGGAGGAGGGGGTAAATCGTGACGCGTTCACTGTCTCGCTTTAAGCTCCGACATCTCAACTTCAACCCCTCGATGTGATTCCCCCCTCTTTATTGTATTAAAACATTATAAAAATATCAAAAATATACACATCGTGTTATATTTTAAAGATATGTTCCAGATTGTTATGTAACAATACCGAAATGTACAGAACGGAATTTGTCACTCGGTTCTGTCGTTGTAGAGTAGAAAAATTCGACAACATTGAAGGCAGCAGGAGGAATATTCCTGAACACAGACACCATGTTATATAGCTACCTGCTGATAACTACAGTGAGATCTTGTATTTCCACCATCACCTCTCGTATGACTGTGTGAATTTTTGTGCAGGCTAAATGTTATATATAAAAAATATTCATACTAAATAATTTTGTATGTAATTATATATTATATATAAATACGTGTGTATCGGGTGTGAGATATATTTATAAAATTGTTTTGGTGAAATTGTGTAGACTAACGGTGACGAAGCAAATAATAATGATTTCATAAAACTTCAAACTCTGCGTATTTTGCTGTTGCTTGTTTTCCATTATGTAATGTTTACCTTTGTTCAGTTCGGAAGGCACATGAAAGCACCCTGCTGCCCTCTATTGGGGGTGTTTACGAAAAACATGTAATGAACTACATTTCCCTCCATGCACGGGAAGAACTTGTGCGCGCGGCAAGCTAGATCTACAACTATGGGAACTGGCCTCGCGGCGTTCAACGGCCGGCAACGGCGACGTCACGTATCGCTGTGAGATCTGCGGTGCCGCGCGAACGTAGACGTTGGAAACACAGTGGGACAAGACTGATCTGCGCGGCAAAAGAAGGGGGACACAAACAAAAACATGTGGCCGAGGCTTTGAGAAAACAGGTATGTGATGTCTCAGAGCTGGAGCAAACGTTTGAATGGCGGGAGCTTACAGTGAGTTGGCGTTGCGGAATCTTGCGGGAGAGCCCAAGCGGACGGGCGTTATGTAAAAGTAGTGAGTGTAGCTAACTAGCGGCTCGTTAGCTTGTTAGCTGCTCCTGACAACAGTCGTCATTCAGCCCCGTTACTCACAAGCTGTGTCACAGTGTGGGCTGACCCTCTGCTTCGGTTTATTTTATCATTCATTAACCCTCCCGTTTACACCATTTAGCATTCACTCGGCGAATTAACACCGATAATAACTTTGCATGCGTAGCTAACGTTAACTTAACATAACTTTAAGAGGTTAGCTAGTTAGCTTGGGTCAGCCTTCAAAGCTAGCCACATAATTCATATAAGTGAGTATTTCGGTTTGTAGTGAAATACTGCGTGTGTGTGATGCCGTAGACACGATGGGGCGCTTTACCCGGAACGACCCACTTCAAAGAGCTTTGTTGCAGTTGTGTATTGAATGGACGCATGTAGCAGTGGGAGTGCCCCGCCCACCACAGCGCCATATAGACCGGGTTAGCAGCGTTCATGTAACCAGCATTATGCAACGAGACGAGCTGCACGGCTAAGGGTCAGTGTCCGAGCTTATGTTTCATTTATTTACGTTTGGCAAGTTATTTACAATAAAACGGGTGAAATTATTCATATATATTTCCACACAGGGGACAGTACCGAAAGTAAACACTAGGCTGTGATCATAAGTACGGCTACGGCTACTCTACTGAAACTTATATAAGCAAATGTTGTAAAATATTGATTGTAGCAGCTGAGAATTAATTATTTTGAAAATAGATGTATTGAAGTAAGTAGATATTGCGTGATATACAAGAAACACATTTAAAAAATGAATGAAATTAGGTTTTTAACACTATTTTTTAAGAATGATTTGTACATTTGTCACAGGGATGCACACTTAATGATGATATCATTGAAACTGCAGGAGCTACAATTGCTTTTATGAATAAGGTGGAATATGTCACAATATTGTTGTGCATTTGTAGCACTATAAGTGTTGTGTTGCTTCAGAGATATCGATAAATTATATAAAGGGGTATGTTAGTTTGGTATTGTCATCAGTTTTATATTATTTTCATTGCAGGTGAGGAGAACATCTGGTTTGTGACCGACAGTTGGCACCATGGGTTTACACTCAGCCCAGAAGAAGCACTTTCCCCTGCGCGGGATTGATGGAGTGGTTCAGCTGTTCGACGCTGAGCTCCGCAAGTCTGAGCCGGACCTGGCACTTCTCTCCCTGGTCCTGGGATTCGTCGAGCACTTCCTGGCTGTGAACCGAGTCATCCCCATAAACGTTCCAGGAGTTCGGTTTGAGCCGCTGGAGCCAGACTGCCCCACCTCCTGCTTCCCCACGGTGGAGCTGGGTATGATCTCTGCACTGTACGAGCGCTTCACGGCCCAGATCCGTGGTGCGGTGGACCTGTCCCAGTACCGGAGGACTGCAGCAGGGTCCAGCAGGGAACTGGTGAAGAAGGTGTCGGACGTGATCTGGAACAGTCTCAGCCGCTCGTACTTCAAGGACCGGGCCCACATCCAGTCCCTCTTCAGTCTCATCACTGGTACAAACTTTCACTTGTCACCATGAGTTTCTGAAAAAGTTATCTTTATCATGTTGAACGATATGAAAACACGTCTTTATCAACTTTACCTCAGGTACCAAACTGGACAGCTCTGGGGTAGCGTTTGCCGTGGTGGCGGCCTGCCAGGTCCTCGGCCTGAAGGACGTCCACCTGGCGCTGTCCGAAGACCACGCTTGGGTGATTTTCGGCAAAAACGGTGAAGAGACAGCGGAGGTCACCTGGCACGGAAAGGGTAACGAGGACCGACGAGGTCAAACTGTCACAGCGGGAGTCAACGAGAAAGTGAGCCCCTACCTTCGTCTTCCTCGTTAGACGATGAAGCAATTCAAGAAAAATTTGGTCAAAGTTCACGATTGTTTCTGGAGGAAAAAGTTTATTTGCTTATGAGGAAAATGTTCCTCAGGACGTGACGCCAGCAGACGGACTCATCTCTTCCTGAGAGATGTTTTGGCAGGATGATGAAACATGACTCATAAAGCATCAACTTAACAATAAAGATGACAAAGTCTTGTGTCTAACGGTATTTAAGGTGATTTATGATGAGAGTGCAGCCAAACTCTGCTGCTGGTCTTCCTGCAGCAGCTGTTTAAAAAAATATTTACTCCCTCTCCTGTGTGTTTTTGTGTCTCCTGCAGAGCTGGCTCTATCTGAAGGGCTCCTACATGAAGTGTGACAGGAACATGGAGGTGGCCTTCATGGTCTGCGCCATCAACCCCTCACTGGACCTGCACACTGACAGCTCTGAGCTGCTGCAGCTACAACAGGTGAGCAGCTGCTGCACCACCACCACCACCTCCCCCCTGTAGAGAGCAGTGGGTCTGTGACTCATCTGTTCCTCTGATCCTCCTCCAGCTCACCACAGTTTTCAGATTCACTCTGATTGTTGGAGGAAATGGTGACGTGAATGTCAAAGAGAAGGTCGTGTCTCTCTGTTTTACTTCCTGAATACTGAGGCTGAAGTTGAACTGTAAGACAAGAATCTCCTCATGGTCGTCCTCCACTCAGACACAGAAACAGATTTAACGCGTGGTAGTGATAAATATCAATGAATCGATAAATAGAGCTCATTCAGGAGCTCGTTTTGTTTGGAAAATGTTCAGATATCTTTATAGACAAGTGTTGGAAACCTTCACCTGTGACATGTTATCTCAGAGCCAGACTCCTCTGTTTCCACTTCAGAGATTTACATCTGCCAACATCAGTGAAACTCAACACTTCCTGCAGATGTGTCACATAAACGCCCACCAGGAAACGTTCGCTTTGTGGCTTTTAATTTGAAAAATCTGGAAGTGAGTCACTGACAGAAGCAGTGAAAGACCCAGGCAGGTACAAGTGGCTGGAGCTGCTGCTTTACAGCAGGCACCAACAGGCTGAACTCACCCACTGATTCATTCACTATACATGTGCAGAAAGTCAAAGGTCGAGCTCATTGTGACATCACAGTGTCCTGCAGAAACTCCTCCTCCTGGTCATGATTCAACCTGTAACTTCAGTGAGAAACTGAGAGTTGTGACTGTTAGAGGTTTGAATGTTGTTGTAGCTCTCACCGTCTCTGTTTTACACTTCCTGTTCTGTGTTGTTGAACAGAAACTCCTGTGGTTGCTGTATGAGCGAGGCGACCTGGACAGGTGAGAGTCAGCTGGTCCGGCCAGCAGGGAAAAGGAATGAAATGAAATGTCACGAGTATAATAAATACAACCACTGCAGAGCTTTCTGAACTCTTCATCCTGCTCCGTGCAGATATCCCATGGCCATGGGCACTCTGGCCGACCTCGAGGACCAAGACCCCATCCCCGGCAAAGAGAACCCCCTGAAAATCCACCTCAAGGTGAGTCTCAGCAGGAAGACTTGTACAAAAAGGAGGATTTCATTGGCTCGACTGTTTCCTTAAACACTAAACACAACAATAACACAAGAAAAGTACACATGCACCTGTCAAAACCGGCCTCTGACACGATATCTGTGTGTAACGTGACCTGACTGTGTCCCTCAGGCCGTGAGTTCTGCTCAGAAGCACTACAACAACGAGCACATCTACCCCTACATGTACCTGGCTGGCTTCCACTACAGACACAGGGACGTGCAGGAGGCTCTGAGGGCCTGGGCCGAGGCTGCGCAGGTCATGCAGGAGTGAGTTCACACTACTACTGCTCACGTATATCCGATGACATTTGTTTTAACAGCAGCTCCCCGTGTTGTTCCGCCAGACGACCACTAGATGGCAGGAGAACACCAGGGGATCTCTCCTGACTGGTGCGACCACTTAAAAACATGTAAAAGAAACCAAATGGCTCTAACGTCCGTGTTTAAATGATTAAGTGTTGAAATGACTTGAAGTCTGAGTTTTTGGGGTTCAGGTCGTTGAGAGCGGCTCAGGCTCGGTCAGTGTGACAGGGTGTGGTGGAGCTGGAGCCAGGCGGTGTCCAGCTCTGCATCCTCGCTCGTCTCCTCCTCCTCCTCCTCCTCCTCCTCCTCCTCTTTAAACGCACTGTTCAAGAGCTGCAGCTAAAAATACTCAAACTGACCCACCACACATTCCCATCCCATCTCTCAGCTTCCTCTTCCTGCTCCCCCATTGTTCTTCAACGTCAGTCTCTCCCTCTGTCTCTGTGTGTGTGTGTCTAACAGTTGGGTCTTTGTAGTTTATGCAGCAGTTCAGATCTTGACATGTCTGAGCTGCTGTGATGCGTTCAAACGCCACGGTACGTTACATCCCCACGTCCTGATCTGATCCTGTAGTAATATGAAGAAAGAAGAAGAAACACTGCAATTTAAAAATGTTTTTTTTCTCACCTTGAAATAAATATTAATTAAACGCTTTAGCAAAATCTGAAGTGAAAACAGTCACAAATCGTCCACAAATGAGGAGGAGGCACATTCAGATCCCTGTCTGACCTCTGACCTCTGCTCCTGCAGTTATAATTACTTCCGTGAGGACGAGGAGATCTACAAAGAGTTCTTCGACATCGCCAACGACGTGATCCCGACTCTGCTGAAGGAGACGGTCACGGCTGAGAGTCCGGGAGAGGGAGGGGAGGGGGGAGACGGAGGAGCTGACAAGGTGAGAGTCCACCGAGCTACCACAGTTAGCAATTAGCAGCTAACTAATACACAACACTGTGGCGGGAAGAGTCCGACCACCTGTGGCCTGACCGGTCAGGGAGCATTCAGACTCTGTGATCCAGATCAGATTCCAGATCCAGATCACGTTACACCAGGTCGACGTGAACGTAACGAGCTCTAAATGTGACCTCCGTCTTTCAGGAGAACCCCAAACAGGCTGCGGTCTTCTCAGCACTCCAAGACCCAGAATGCTTTGCCCACCTGCTGCGGTTCTATGACGGTATCTGCAAGTGGGAGGAGGGCAGTCCCACGCCGGTCCTTCACGTGGGCTGGGCCACCTACCTGGTCCAGTCTCTGAGCCGCTTTGAAGCTCAGGTGAGGAACCCAGCAGCTCTGACTTTGAACACACACACACACGGATGATGCTTTGTAGCTAAATATAACTCTGTGTGTGTGTGTGTGTGTGTGTGTGTGTGGCTCCAAAGGTTCGTCAGAAGGTGTCCATCATCACCAAAGAGCCAGAGTCCCAGGACGATGACGACCAGTCCAGCGACGACCCCAGGGAGGGCCGCAGACGAGGCCCCAGGAGGGAGTCCAAGCTAGAGGAGCAGAACTCTCCTCCCCCCACTGCCCCCACCTCCCCACCCACCCAGGTACCAGCAGCAGCAGCAGCAGCAGGAGGAGGAGGAGGAGGAGCAGCAGGAGGAGCAGCGACTCAACTGAAGAAGGTAGGTGATGGAGGCGGTCGCCGCCGCTCCTCCCAGGGCCTGCGAGGAGGAGACGGCGAAGGAAAACCCAAATCCCCCAGCCCGGATTCTGCCTCCTCCCCCTCATCCTATCATCAGCAGCAGGCGGCGTCCTCCCCCTCCTCCTCCTCCTCCCCGGCCGGCCCCGTCGTCGTCTTCCAGAGCGAGAAGATGAAGGGGATGAAGGAGCTCCTGTGCGCGGCCAAGGTGAACTCCAGCGCCATCAAGCTGCAGCTCACGGCCCAGTCCCAGGTGCAGATGAAGAGACAGAAGAGCACGCCCGCCGGGGACTACTCCATGTCCTTCATGAAGCGACAGCGCAAGTCACTGTAGGGGGCGGAGCTTATGGATCCTGTACGACGTATACTGTGAACACGGACACATGATTAAACCTCGCTTCTGTCTGTGAACCCTGAGGGCGTTTAGTTCCCCAGCAGCAATAGATCTGACCTGCAAGGATGATGATGATGATGATGATGCTGATGATGATGCGTTTAATGTCCCATATCAGGTTCAAACTGAAGGAAACACGTCACTGTTTTTTACCGTCTCTGGGAGCGTCCCTGGTTTCATAGATTGTAACCGTCACTCGTTAGTTTGTGTTTTTGATTGGCAGCCAATTGCACACTGACTATTAACTTCTCATTGACTCGTCTGTGGATGTTTTGAAGCCAAAGTTTGGGAGGAGGTCGACCACACACCTGTAAATATCCAGCGTTAGAAGAACCTGCTCATGACTGAAGCCTTGGAAGTGATTGATTAATTTTAGGATAGTTACTGTGTAACATTGTCCACCTCTGCTCTATCGACAGCTTCTTTCTTGCTAGCTCTTTGTTGCCTTACTTTGCTTTTTGCTCTTTTTTCTAAAAGTAGGTGGCCTTTTAGTTTTGGAGAGTAGCCGAGCGAGGCCAGTTTTTAAGGGATTTAGAGAAGACCAGGAAGACCATGCACTGTTGAGACGGAGCCGCATTAGGTGGCTCTGCTACATCCTATTTGCTTGATGACTTGTGGTTTTTGTTCTTGTTTTGTATCTGCAAGTATTAAAGACCTGACGACAGACGAGACCACGTGTCGGCTGATGTGTTGCAGCTTAGAAAAACAAAACAAGGAAAACTCTGTTAAACCCTTAAATGTGACACTTAAGGTTCGATGGATCCTCAGCTACGAGCAAAAATGTAAAAATACTCCAGCTCTGTTTTGTTTTGTTTTGTGTTTGTGTGTCTTTGTGTTTTTATTTATAACTGATTGTGTTTGTTCAGCATCGTCCTAATGGGTTCACTTCCTTTTTCTTGCCACTGTATCAGTTCCCAGGTGACTGAGCTGGACACTGTGGAGTCTGTACACTGTAAAAAGTCGTCAGAGCAATCAGTCTGAAGATCAGAGCCCCAAAGCCCCCGAGGACGAGTTCACAGAGGAAAGTTGTGATTCACACACAGTTGTCTGGAAAAAAAAAGAAAGAAAGAAAGAAAGAGAGTCCATAATTGGGAGGTCTGTGAGGAATGAGGAAGAGCCGTCACAAACTGAAACCTCAGTGTCGGTGTCACGTAACCGTGGTTTTCAGAGGCCGACTGAGCCAAAGTACAACAAAGGTTCGTTCTCGTACATCACAACACACACGACGGCTCATTGGTGGAAAAGTAAATACAAAATAGAGAACAGAACGTGGGAGGTATGGAGGACCAAAGCTGCCACGATCAGGTCCAACACTAGGATGGCTTTTTTTTTTTTTTTTACAAATTTACACTTTATGTTAAGATGACAGAGTAATTGTGTTAAAAGTACAAGAATAAGCTGATTATTGACTCATCAAAGAAATCTAAATCAATTTTAAATCAATACATTTATCTGTGAAACAAACCTGCGAATAAAAAAACATATAATTCCACTTTTTTTATTTCTAAAAACATTTGTTTTCCATCTTTTTATCATCAAAAACTGTCATATTCAAATGAGGGGGCGTGGCCATCTCATCGATCCATAGATGAAAGGAAACGGTGGTTTTAAAGATAAAAACTTGGTGTATGAACGTATTAACTTTATTGATTATTCATCTCATTTTGTTTTGAGCCTCCATACACACACACACACACACACACACAGGAGCTGACTTGTGTTGACATGTTTTACAGTGTGCACTCTCTGCTCATGCGTGATCTGACTCCGCTCGGAACTATTCACACTCAAACGCTGGTGTGTGTGTGAGTGTGTGTGTGTGTGTGTGTGAGAGAGAGAGAGTGAGAGAGAGAGTCAGTGACCGAGGAGTTGTGTGTCCGCCTCACTGATCAGTCGTGTGTGTGTCCGCGTGTGTGATCGATTCCTCTTGCAATTAGTCAGCTCCAATTAATACCCATTAACCAGGGTGTGCATCTGCTGCCGCTTCCTCCTCCTCCTCCTCCTCCTCTGCAGCAGCGGCAGCGGCAGCGGCAGAAGCAGTAGCCGGGATGTGTGAGTAGAAAGCCCGCCAGGCTCCAGCGCAGCCCCCGGAGCGGTGTCTCCAAACATGGACAGGATAGGGGTGTCATTCCTGGACCCTCTGGATGACTACGAGTTAATCCACAGGATTGGGTGCGGCACCTATGGAGATGTGTTCAAGGTGAGTGGGAACGTTTCATGCAACGTGTTTTTTTTTTTTTTTTTGAAGAATAACACATAACCCCCCCCTTCACCTCCTCCTCCTCCCCCATTATAACGAAAAGAGACAGATTGCCACTGCATGCACAAACACTACAGGGTTTCTCACTTCCTGTCATCAAGGTGAAACTGTCTCGTTTAGAGAAGTGTGTGTTGTGCATCAGCTGCGGTTCACAGGGTTAATGTACAGACTAACAGACCCATCTTCATCATCTGAAGGTTCAGTCACATGTTAACAAATGATCCAAGTACATACATATACATATAGACATGTATGGTGTGTAGTGTGGTATAGTTTTAACCCTTTCCACTCTCAGTGTCTCTTCATTGTCAGGCAGGTATGTCAGTGTCAGCCTGTTGCATCAGTGGCGCCACAGGCTCATGTGGAGGAGGGTAAAACAAATGTATGGAAAAGTGAAGAAATATCCAAATAGAGTCAAAACACAACACATACAACAAGAAAATACACAAATATGTACCGTACGGCAAACTAGACTCATCATTGTGAGCTCATCAGCCTTTCAGTGTAAGTCGTAACGATGGGACCTTCAGTGTTTGGGTCTTCAGGATTGAAGGGTCAGTGGTTGAGGTCTGTGGTTTGACGTGGGGCCTTGGAGCTTAGAGACCATTGCAGCTGCATTTTATACGAACCACAAGTAGAGAAGCTGTGGAGGCTGTGGACGGCCTGAGTACTAAGATTTACAACGGTCCAGTGGAGTTGTGACGAAGTGTCGGTTACTTTCTCTTGTACCATGTTTAAGGTTTTTGGGAAACGTGACGTGTTTGTCAAAGCAGAGTCGGTGGTTACATCCCGGCTTCGTGCTTCTTCATTTCTTTGGTTGAATGAACAATTTATGGATAAAAAAAAAAAAGGTCAAACACCAGACTCTGTTTTTGGTCAGCTCTGTAATTATATCACCGGACCAGTCGACAGAGGATGAATCACGTCACGTGGCCTTTGTGCTCAGTTGCTAAGTCGTTTCTCTCGCGTCGTCTCTTCACTCGTCAGGATGCAAACTTCCTGTGCTGTCAACCCACCCTGATGCCTTCTGCATCCTGCCCAAGAACAAAACAAGAATTTGTATTGTTTCTGTTTCACACCCTCAGACGGCATGGCCCGGGGCAAACAGTCTTGAGGGTACGGGGGCAAAAAACCCGGTGACTTTGTCCGAAACTCAGTCGCTGGCGTTGTTGCGTCCTTCAAACTGCTCTCTAATGAGACATCAAAGCAGCACTGGGAATAACTCGTTTTCCTTCTTGGCAGTGAACACAACACCAGGCCTTTTAACACCTGAGCTTATCACTCACCTGCAGAATGTGGTTTTACCACTTCAGCTTCACACTCACAGGCACAAGAGGGAGGTCGTCTTCCCACGGCACGTCAGTCACCTCAGTGAAGCAGTTCCTCATTCCCACCCCACCACCCTGAGGGTATATACGGAGCTGAGATTGCTGCTAACCTTTGTTGTCATGAACCAGACGTTCAGGCAGTTTTTAACTTAGATGAGTTATCCACAGAGGTGTCGCCTGCTCCATGACAAACAGACCAGGGGATTAAAACCAGTAGAAAAACACCCAGGGGGCAGTTTCACTTTGTCTGACTCTGCACTAAGGCTTAGTCCTGAATGCAGCGGCGCAGGTTCCAGGTCGACCGATGGCCCACATGCCGCCCGTCTCTCTCTGACCTTCCTGTTTCTCACAGTCAGAACAAAGACACAAACAACTTCACTTCTTCACAAGACGATTGTTATGATAAAAGCAGATCGGGGTCAGTCTGTGATCCAGGATCTCCAGCTGATCTGATTTAAGGGGATCGAACAGACTTCTGATATTTAAATGGATCACCCCAGTGACATTTGGAAACGTTGGGGGAGGGGTTACCTGCAAATGTCAACTAGAGCTGGTTGAGGTAGAGCTTTTCTGATGATCAGATGTTTTCAGTCCAACACTGAGATGGTCATTGGACCCCCCCCCCCCCCCCCAGTCTTATGTCCAGAGCCGGGCTCGTTTCAGCAGCTCGTTCAGAAGTGATGTCAGGACTCTTGATCTTTGTCAGATGAAGTCGCAGTGATTGGTTGGGGACAGTCTTCGGCCTGCAGCAGACGTTGACCCAGACTATCATGTGATAATGAAAACCGGACGTGAACCTGTGAAACGTTTCTGCAAATCACTGCACAGATATGAAGCTTTCTGTTTCACACAGAACACACAGTCAGCTACACACACACACACACACACACACACACACTACACCCAGACAACTTGCAGAGTCACTGCAGCATGTCATCACATTATGTTTCTTTATTCACTGTTCTCTACTTCAATGCTTATCAATATCACTGATGACTGTTTTCATGGAGCTGTTGATGAGGTCCGTTGTGTGACTCGTAGTCAGAGCTGTTCTCTTAAAGCTGCAGGAATCTCATGTCTGACCACACGTCACTTGTGGACAGTGTGTTGGCTCATGGAAACAAACACAATTATAAAGTTCTCTGTGCAGCTCTGCAGTTTTTGCTGCAGGATGACTTTTTTTTTTTCATCACCACAGTCCGAGAGGAAAATAAGACGGTGCTGTTTAGTCTCTGAGGTTTCGTCCTCATATAAACAGGGGTTTTTGAAAATGTTGCTCTATTGATTCAGTGCAGGCCTCCGAGGCCAGAGTCGATTGGTCGCAGGTGATAGTCGTTAGCAGGAGTCGTGAATCTCATCCAGGTGTTTTCAATGTGCTAACGTGCTACAGCTACGCCCAGGAGCTAAATCAGACCTACATCTGATTGTTATCCACTTCCTACGCTGCAGGGCTTCATGGCTGTGCAATCTGCCTGAATGATTAAGTGTGGGACAGATTCAGGAACCAGGAACTGTCACCTGATCCAGGTTGTGTTTTCTTGTTTCGTTGTGTCAGAAGACGAAGTTACGTCTTGGGTGCAAAATAAAAAGCACAGAAAGCTTCATCACCCGTCGTCGTTTATCTTCCAACAACAACAACAACATTTCAGTTTTGAGTCAAACATCGAGTTTCCTCAGAAGCCATTCTTGCTCCATAATCTCATCTACATTCACTAATGATGTGAGAAATAACATTCAGACCAAACATTGTGTGTCATTTCCGGCTCAGAGACCATTTGGGTCCCTGATCAGAGTGCAACTGAGCTTCTGCCTCCTCCCTCCTATTCTGGATGTAACCCTGAGCGCCTGTTATTTCAGGCCCGGCTGAGTGAAAACCATGTCAGAGACGTTACTATCACTGTAGTCACAGGAAGTCCTGCGGTGGAACAGGAAAGAAAACAGGAAGTGAACGCAGACGAGCCGCAGGTTGTGTTGAGGCAACCTGGTGGCTCCGATTGGCTGCTGCCTGGTTTGTTGTGAATGTCCGGAGTGAAATCTGACGTCAGTACAGTCACTGAATGGGGCCGATGTTCCCAGGAGGGACTGAGGAAGTTGAAAACATGGTATGAATCCGTACATGAAACAACATCCACCATCACCTTTGCGGTGCTATTGTGAAATGACCCAGGTTGTTGTGGGGTGACAGGGTTAGTTTGGGTGTTTGCAGAAGAGTTAGGGTTACCCTATACAAGCTGTGATGCAGATATTGATCGATCTGTCCATCTGTCGGTTTGACCGTGCATTTAACACTTTGGTCCAGAGCAGAAGACGAACGATCAATCTGCTCACGGACCCCAGAGGATGAGTGCTCATGTATCTGGTGACCTGCAGCAGATCAGTTTTATCACAGTCACAGAACAAGTCTGTTATCAGTCCATCTGACTCTGACTCACCCGATGCTTTTCTGTGCCGGAGCCATTAGATCCCGCTGTGGAAGCCATGCAAGGTTAAAGCCCGACTGAGACAGCAGACCAGACTAATTAAAGCCCTTCATCATCAAGATAGCTAACTGAGCAGCTGGACTTGTGCCCAGGTTTTGTTATCTTGATGTAGCAGCCAGAGCTCCAACAGGGCCGTGTGTGTAAAAATGAAGCGGATTAAACAGTTGAGCTCATGTAACATTTGTGTTTTTCTTACGATAAAGCAGCACAGATTCGATGCTGTTGCTGCACAGAGAGATTCAGACAAGACGTTATCATGTGTCCTCCAAGCAGCGCTGGACGCTTCAGTGACTAAGTATCAGAAAGTGACAAGATGAGCAGACTGGGCCGGGGTTAGCTGATGGTTGGTTCAAGCGTGAGAAAAGAAGTAAAGTTTGATGCTGAACTCACTTCTGAAGTCTGAACAGCTGCTAATGCTAACATCTGCTAATGTGGCTAAGGTGCAATTTTAAAAACTAGCAGATAGCTCCTTCAAATAGCCTCTGATAACAGCGGGTCATAACAGCTTCACAGACAGTTTGTAATTAGTCGTCGTTGAGCGCTGACCACATGCTGGTGGCGTGTGGCTGGGTGGCGTTACTTAACTGGTGCTCTGAGGGTTTCGTGTTGAGCAATGTGAAGCCATTTTTTGTCGCTGTGCCTCCACTTCCTGGGCACAGAGCAGCGAGTTAGCAGCAGCAGCTGTGTCGAGGCATTTGAAACCATAACCATCTGCCACAGTACAGGCTCACGTGTGATGCATGTCACAGAGCTCTGTGGGTCAAACACTGGGGTCAAGAGCCAAAGACATTAAACCATAACCACCTTTATACATCCTTGTTTTTGCACAGAGGGATGCTACAGTCGCTTCTTGTGCGGATTTATTTGGATGCTGCACCTTGTATCGATGTGAATTTTCCTTATCTTAGGTATAAATGGCTTGATGAGATCTTTGATGATCAACAGGGGGTCACTGAACTAACAGGCTGGATCAGCATCTCTTGTTGCCGTTAGCACGTCTCCACAGCAACAGCCCATAACCATCCGATCTGTGATTCTGTCGGACGGTGTGTCCACAATGACCGTAATGATCTCACACATACAGATGCTACTGAATGCCTCATTTACTTCACTCAGCCATTGTCTGTTTCAGTCCAATCTTGTTGGAGAGTATAACACGGGGAAAAATGTGTACTGATTATGTTTATTTATTATGCAGACATTCAGATACTTTCCATCTCTTTCAGGCTCGTAACATCCGGACGTCTGAACTGGCAGCGATCAAGATCGTCAAGCTGGATCCTGGTATGTGAACAATCTCACACTGACATGACTGGTTCACAGCTTGATCAATGAAAACATTATGATGTGTTGCCATGACAGTCATTATGAGAAATCAAAACCAAAACAAAAGAAAAACTTCAATAAATAAATAATACGAATGAATTATAGATTACACGCCCAATGACACACAGAGCACTAACAGTACATTACAACAGCACTTTATCAGAGTTCACTGATTGCTGTAACCTTGTCTCTCAGCTCTTACTGGCTGTGAACAGATCCCTTCCTGAAGTGTAAGTGATGACGGCCTCAGTCCACAGTCCTCACTCTGGGCTACAATGAACCAAAACCCTTTTCCTGGGCTGAGCTTCCTGCTGAGCCGCAGCGGACGCACACAAAAGGCATTATATAACTTTTACTGATTCCCACTGAATTTTCAAAAACTCAGACCAACTGATCTTGGGAAGAGATTTTTACACTGAAAGAGGGTTGATTTCAGATCTGCCCTGTGTCACCAGCAAGTAAATGAAGAATAATTACAGCAGGGACTGATTCTCAGAAAGAACATGTGGTGAGTTTTAAGACGAACGAAGACATGAACCTGTCCATTAATAGACTGTTAAAACGTGTAGCGGTGTAAACAGGAGGTAGCTCAACTCTGTAACTAACAACAGAGGAAGCTTATGTCACTCACAGGCTGGTGACAGAGTGAGCCGTTCCTCAGTCACCATCTTGGCAGTGAATGACTCCGCCCCAATCCCAGCTAATCCCAGAAATGGGCGGAGCAAAAACTTGGGTGCATTTTGGTACCAGACTGCAAACGTGTTTCGTTCTGCTGTGAAGTTTGACACTTTTTAACATGGGAGTCTGTGGGGACTGACTCACTGTTTGTGCCACACTCTGGTGGTCATTAGAGGAACTGCCGCTTTTGGCTTCATTTTCCCAGAGCTGGCATTTGATGCTTGGAGTGAGTGTACTGGGAGTGACTCTGTAACACTGACACAGGCTGGTACTGTAGTTTTTGAGGATTGAGAACTTGCTGACTCAGACAAAGCAAACACTATGATGAAAAGGTCCAAGACAACTTGAAACTGCAGTGAAGCCTTCGGGTAATATATATATATATAGATAGATAGATAGATAACTAAGTACATAAGTACATGAATAGACACTAAAGGTCCTGTATGAGTCCCCTGGCGTACACACCACTCACTGTCTGTCTGTCTGTCTGTCTGTGCAGGTGACGACATCACATCCATCCAGCAGGAGATCACGATGATGAAGGAGTGCAAGCACAAAAACATCGTGGCCTACTTCGGCAGCTACCACAGGTGCTGTGTGTTTCCAGCCTGTCGTCCTCTAATGTGTGGGATTCTTGGGATTGTTGGTGGACTGAATTATGAGGAATGTGACTTTTATTTTCCCCACACTGCTGCCGGATTCCTCTCCCACTCCTTCTTGTCTTTAGTCAGATTGTTGGCACAGCAGCTTGTGAATGATACTCTATGTATTAGTGGGAGCGAAGCATTAGCTGCACAGTATCAGGGAGTGTCTGCTTCTCTGTGATACGCACTGTTTGCTCCACGCTGAAGGTTGTGTGTCTTTGTGTCTTTTTGCAGGAACACTAAGCTGTGGATCTGCATGGAGTTCTGTGGTGGAGGGTCACTTCAGGACATTTACCACGGTACAAATTGTGTTAACATCCAAATGTATTGAATTTTAGTAAGACTGACTTCTAAAAGATGCTGCATGACCATGTTACACTGGAGCATTGGGGCCGTGGTGAGGAAAAAGAAAGATACTAAAACTCAAAGGCCAGGCACCACCAAGAGCCTACATGACCATAACTAAGGCTGTTGGTATGTTTACATGAACCAACATCCTCAAGCTTCCTGTCTGAACACCTGAAGGCGTCCACCGCTGTAGCTTTCCTTAGAAAGGAAAGAACAAATCTTAACATGGACATCAAATTTGGACCAAACAGTGAAAACGTCTATGGCGGGACACTATCTTTACTGCAGCTCACTCAGGACTTGTACTATCTAAGATCCATCAGCCCTCACTGATGGATGAAGAGATGGCCCGCTCTATTTTTAGGGCCGTACCTCCTCTTGACTTTCAGTCTATTAAGCACTTTATTAACGACCTGTTCTCCACAGTGACGGGTCCATTAAAGGAGAAGCAGATCGCGTACGTGTGCAGAGAAACCCTCCAGGTAAGGCTCTGCGGCTGAAGGGCTGAATGTTGTTTCTGTTGTTGTTGCTTTGGGAAACTCCAAAGAGACGGTGCTGACACAGTGACTCACGTGTTTTTCTCAGCAACTAAATGGTATTTAACTCGTCCAGACCACTAAATATACAGTAGAGGTAACTGCTGCTGCAGCAGAGTCCATGGCTGGAGATAAACACCACACTGTCCTTATTCTCTTTCTGAGCTTTTACTGCTTTACTCTTTGAAGACAACAAATCTGACGCTGAAAGAAAAAGGAGGAAATGTCAGTAAACAGACGACAGAGCCGAGTTTCCTGGCTTCTGATAGTTTGTCCACATTTGGTCTCATCTGCACCTTCTGTAAATAAGTTGATGAGTATGAGTGATGACAGAATAAACACTCTGCTGCCTGTGGATACAACATGAGAGGTCACTTCATCTGCTGCCAAGGTGCACGATGAACCAAAACAATCTTCGCATCCGCAAGGTGTAAAAGCATTCCTGGGTCGCTTTTCATCCAAGATTTCTATCCCACTGCATCACGATATATCCCCTTTAAGTGTTCCCATCATGTTCCCATATCCTTGATGAGACACAGTCATCGCAGGACATAAGAAAAATGAAATTAAACCTGTATATTTACATTGCGTTTCTTTCCAGGGTTTGTATCACCTGCATGAAACGGGCAAAATGCACAGAGACATAAAGGTAGGGCAGTTATTCATCTTGATCAGGGTGTTACTATTATTACTCTGTGGGTTGTCATGTGAACGGATACTTAAATTGTTATGGATTTTCTCTTTGCAGGGAGCCAACATCCTTTTGACAGAGAGAGGAGACGTGAAACTGGGTCAGTGGTGATTTCTATTGGACACACACACACACACACACACACACACACACACACACCTGAAATACCTACTGAACCGCTCCCACTCCTGGAGTAGATGTAGATAAGAAGCAGGAGTTGAATGTTTCCTCTTGTTTCTCCAGCTGACTTTGGAGTGGCAGCAGAGATCAGCGCCTCGGTGGCCAAGAGGAAATCTTTCATAGGAACTCCCTATTGGTAAGACAACTGGAGCTGACCTCTGTCTGATGACACAGAGGTCACACACACACACGAAACTGTAACTAATCAATATAATATAATATGTTACCATTTGAGATGTAGAATTGACCACATTATACCAGGTTTAACCTCTTTGCACTGGCCCCCAGTGTCTATATCTATTGATCTGTAAACAAAAACAGTCTGTATTTAAATGTATGGAAACCAAAGGGGCCCCAGGACGCTGCCCTGAGGGATTACACAAGCACATTTTGAAGAGATCATTAAATATGTACCTGCTTGGTAATGTTAGTCTCAGAGCCACACTGATAAACTACAATGATAAACACAAAACACACACACACACACACACATACACACACACAGAAGTAGCCAGTCAACTGATAAAGGACTTTGAGAGGCCGAATTAATAACAATAGTCTGGGGCAGGAAAAAGCCAACAGATGATTAATCGGTCGATATCCCATGAAAGAAGTAGTCGACAGTCCAGACAGCTCAGTTAGAGTCAGCACATGAATGATGCAACACATTTTACTCACAATAAGCCCTTTTGTCCCTCACCACCTCCTGTAGAAAAGACAACGACAACGCAGGCAGCTCAGCTATAGAAAACTCCACTGTGATGTTTTACAGAAAATGGTCTGCAACAAATTCACTGTTTCCTTCAGTTTGTTTCCTAAAACCCACAGTAACTGTTGAGTTACTGGAAACAAACATAACTAGTATCAGTGAATCAGCCTCTTTATACTGGGAGGTGACTACAGTGACTAGTTTCCATTGAAGCGTCAGTCAAACACCTGGATCTGCCACATTATCCTGTTTTATCAGATGTTTCCTTCCTCTCTCGTCATCTGTGCAGGATGGCTCCAGAGGTGGCCGCGGTGGAAAAGAAGGGCGGATACAACCACCTGTGCGATATCTGGGCCGTCGGCATCACCGCCATCGAGCTGGCTGAGCTCCAGCCGCCCATGTTTGACCTCCACCCGATGCGGTGAGTCAGCACAGACAGCGGGGACTCAGCCTTAATGAGCTCTGTATCGAGTCGCAGCACAGACAGAGAGGACAGAGACTCGTGTTATGTAATATTTTCACGTTTCATTCCTGGACGTATAAACAGTCGAGACATTTTCCAGCTCGGTGACATTTAAAACAATCTTTCAGTGCGCTGATGTTGATGTCCAAGAGCAGCTTCCAGCCCCCGAGACTAAAGGATAAATCCATGTGGTGAGTCACACTGCCTGTGTTTTGTTTTTCCTCCTCCTTAATATGATCAATATTTCCCCCGATATTCAATATATTCACACCACGTTTCCTCCACGTCCTCCTCTCTCTCTCTCTCCACAGGTCTGCAGGTTTCCACAGCTTTGTCAAGATGTCGCTCATTAAAAGTCCTCGTAAAAGGCCGTCGGCCGAGACGCTGCTGCAGGTGGGCTTCTGTCTTTATGGCTGGTCATTGATGATGTCATTGTTAACGATCCATGACATCAGTTCAGGAAGGTGTTTTCATCTAAAAGACTCCAGTCGAACAGGGTTTGCTGCTTCTGTTTGTCTATGTGATGCCATTACAAACAATAACGGTTGGTTATGTTTTTCCTGATTTCCTGATGCTCTGTGGATAAAATAATGGATCAAATGGCAGCAAAGGGTCATTATTGATCAGTCAATCACGGCTAAATGATTTGCAGGCTCTAAATAAGAGACATTAGCAGCCATCTAGACTTGAGCAATGTCCTCGACCATTAATCATCGGGACAGTCAGAGTACATTTTGTTGCACTCTCTGAGTCTTCATGGCGGTGATCAGTGACTTCTCCCTGCAGCATCCGTTTGTGACGCAGTTACTGACTCGTAACCTGGTGATTGAACTTCTGGACATGGCCAACAACCCCGAGCTTCACTCTGCCCACACACACAGTCTGGATGAGAGCGACCTGGAGGTCAGTGCTGCAAAACTGATGAACTGACACATACACAAAAAGAGAGAAGACACTAGAATCACCTCTTCATGGTTTTTCTGTCTCCTGCGCTCAGACAGTTTCCAGGTCATGGTGACCTCAGAAAACACTTTTTCTTTCAGCCGTTAGTTCACACAGCGATTATGACAAAATTTCACACAGATGTTTCATCCTTTATGTGACTGTGGGTAAACAGGATGTAACCTGAGACTGGTCTGAGTGCAGCAGGAGGGCGACCACGAGGAGGTGACTCAAAAAAACCAACAATGAATGTGTCATTAAAAATCGCTGCGTTCGTCTCGGCAGCCTGAAATGTCTTTTTCAGACTGAATGCTGTTGTTTTTCTTTCTGGTGTGTCTCATAAATACTGTGTTGACAGGTTGGAGAAATCGCCCCCGACAAGATCCAGTCGGCAGGGAAACACCTGCCGGTGGAGAGGACCCTGTCTGAGGAACAATGTGAGCACACACACACACACACACACACACGAATAGACTGTTTTTAAGGAAAAACTTTGTCATCGGGGACGCTGAGTTTCAGACTTGATTTTACGCAGGATGAACACGTCCTGGCCCTCAGGGTTTTACTGGGTTGTCAGTTGTTGTCTGGCTCTGCCTCACACAGTTGGACAGGTCCTGTCATTTCTTGGCATAGCACATTCACATTCAGATGGTTTTATAATCCCAAGTGGAAAAGTTGAATTGATACACGACAATAAAATATAACAAAATTCACCAGAGGATAAAACATTACATCTGCAAATCCAGCTGTTCCTGCACACAGATTATGGAGTTTTTGTCTCCCTACACCTGAGGGAAGGCCTTCAAACCTGACGGGGGGATTTGTGCCGTCCAGTATTTTTTCCTCTACATGACAACAGGCCGTCAGGTTTGGTGTTGCATGAAGAGTTATTCTGAGGGAGTGGAGGTCTGCCTCCTCCTGCTGCTTTAAAAATGGCTGAACGACATGACTTCCTGTCCATATCTTTAATTCCCGTCCCAAGTTTCCTCAGGTCTGGATTCCCTTTCGTTGATCATATTAGGAAGAAGAGGTGTCTCGCTGGGACCTAGTTAAATTGGACTATAGTGTATCATGTTGCATTGTTTTCTCTGACCTTCCTTGACCTTTCTGTCTTAGCTGCATGGACTCAGAAGAAGCTAGTTGCATTCACAAGAGGTTTTAGTGCACATTTCGTCAGGGCAGACCGGACCCTACAGTGACTCGCTACCACAGAGTGATGAGACAGGCTGCGGCTACTTGGTTAGCATGCTAACCCCCTCACGAGGTTGTGTAGCCTTTTGTTTTGTGTGCATGTTCAAGTGCACTTGCTCATCTCCGCCCGTGACTTCACGTGTGCGTATGTAAATATACTGTATGTTGGTTGTACTTGCCTGAGTCGCTTCATTGTCCACCACGTCCCCCAGCATTCGGTGCTGTAATCTCCATAATATGAATAAGAACAAAAGGCTCTCAGTCAGCCTGCTGATGGCTGCCCCTTGTTCTGCAGCCCGTCCATACATGTGGGCCGGGGGGCTGCGTCAGAGGATGGCACTGAGAACATGCCAATGGTGTGTGACACACAGTGCGACTTCTATGCCCTGGTTGGAGTGACTTCATGCTGCTTGGCTCTTGTGGTCCAAGTGTTTCTAATGTGACAGTGTGAATTCACACTCAGGCCTGCGTTGTATCATCAATCAACCTGGTGTTGACCTCCACTTCCCTTTATTGTAGTCTGTCAATCATAAACACATAGACCACAAACATGTTTAACACCTGCACCTCAATTTCAACCTCGAGTCTGGCCCTTTGAAGATCTCACACTGTCTGTGCTGTTGCTGAGACCACAGCTGCGACCTCTGCTGCTAGAGACGACCAGGTGTTGGCCGTCAATGCTCGTTTGGTACTTTTTAGCATCACAGACTGTGAGTCATCAAACGTGTGCCAGATTTCCAGATTTTGAGGCAAAGTTTAGACATCTAAATAGAAACGTTAAACTGGTCACATGCTTGTTTTCTTATGACCCGGTATACAGACAGTTTCACAGCCTGGGTCTGGTCCTATAATAGCATGGTTATCAGAGGCTACGTCCAACTGTGTCATGTAGCATGCAGCTGTCAACACCTATAACCAAACTTGAACTAAGTGTTAACGTGCTAACATTAACATTGCACAACTGCTCTTTATGTCGAGTGCTAATTAGCAGAGAGTTCAGTTGATATTGATGGAAATGTGATCAGTTTCATTGGGCATTTGACCTGATGATGTTGAGATGCTCAAGTTAAGCGAAGGCTGATATGTGTGTGTGATAAACAGACTGAACCAACAGGAAAAAGAGAAACGACAGCAGCTTCCGCCTGTTGGTTCACTAGTTTCCTCATCCTCTGCTTCAAAGTCACCAGTAGCTCTCTGTATATGACGACGATGACGATGACGACACTTCCTTCGTTCACATCAACAGAGAGTCTAAAAAAAGACACTCGTTTTCATAGATGAACTGAACAGACTGTGCCTCTTGACTTTGTACATGTAGGCTAGAGAAAGTAATATTTATCATACCACACACACCTGGAGGCAATCAGCACTGGGTTATTAGCATGTTGACGTTAGCATTTAGCTTCAGTTTCATGTTTTGTCTTATTTGTGTACATTGTATTTTCATGTTAACACCCTTAGCTAACATTTAAAAGGTTTAGGAAAGGAGGCAGGACATGCTAGCTTTGCTAACTGTACTTAGCTTGTGTAGCATGGAAGTAAATGGGACAAATTTAGGGTAAGAAGCTAAATATTGGGCCATAAGTGTGAACTGACTCAGCTAGCATCAATTTTAGCAGGTGTGCGCTAACATTAGCTAAAATTAGCCACCATAAGCTAGTGCGTATGTGTTTAGCTGTTGTGGGGTCACGACTGCAGAAGCCAGTGTACCATATAGTGCTAACTCTTTATTGATTATGTGATAGGTGATGTGTGGCCAAAGGGCTCATCATGTGTCTAGTTCCATCTGTGGCCGATCGATGCACTTGAGAGCACCGATCGGTTGTCGATTGGTCCTGTTCTACCATTTTTGGGGTAGTCTATCCAGGCCTGTCCTTTATTATCTTGCTCACACTTTTATTTCACCCTGGTCTGGTTTTCTCTGCAGTCGACCAGGTGAAGTTCGGACCTCCACGGAGAAAAGTCACCGAGCCTTATCCTGAGCTGGTAATGATAATTAAAAAAAATGTTTTGCAAGATATTTTTGTGATGTCAAACACCAGATATGAATCTGACCAAAAGGTCATGTGCTGGGTCTTTCAGCAGAGCCCCTATGATGACGACTGGAGTCTGTCCGAAAACGAAGACAACTCACCGTAAGACGTGTCCCTTATATTCTGTGTTGGGAATATTGTGACTTTCTACTGTTCAGATGATCTGGATACCTGAGGACAACTCTGGAAAAAAACAAAAAAAGCATTATACTGTGACTAATCTTTCATCTTGTGTCCAGTAGTGGAGGCAAATTCACAGATCAGTGATTATGAAAGCACATGACAGCTCCCTGTAAAAGTGCATTTTCTACCACGTGTAATGATTGAGCAAAATGTCTTTTTGGGAGAGTGGGCGTCGCATGATCTGTAAACACATCCTAAATGTCAGGTAGCTGTGGGGGACTGAGGACACCACAGGACACGATGAGACAGTCAGAGAGGGTATTAAACATGGAGGCAGCAAAGACCCTCCTCTGTGAGACTAATTTGTTGGGATGATTAGTAAAGACAACAGGTAGGGTTAGCTACCTGTTGTCATTAGTAACCAGTTACAACTTGGGTCTTATTATGGTTTGTTTTGGCCGTTTCTTTCTATCAGCCATGACGACATTATAGTCACCATGTTGGGAACTTGGTGTTGCTGTGGCACCGAGACTGAACCTGAACGGTCGGTTCTTGCAGCAGAGCGTTTTGGAGACTAAATGAGTCAACAGCAGAGGACACAAAGAGAGGGAGAGAGGGATGGGGAATAACACGCAACAACAAAAATCCCGGTCTGGACTCGAGTCAGGTCCGATGTGGTCTCTGGTGCTCCAGAGCCAGAACCCCGAGGTCACGTCCTCACTATTCTGGGAGATGTGGAGGCTTCTGCCGCTTCTTACTGGGTCGAAGGATGAAGGAGAATCGGCTTTGATTTTAAAATGTTATGCTAAAGTCCTGTCCACAGTCCGTCTCAGCAGCGACTGTGGTGAGTATAATGTTTTTATTACTGATAGCAGTGATGGCCAAAACCATGAGAGTAAGAGCCGAGTTGTAATCCAGCAGAACTGTCCTGTAATTTGGGAACAATGTAAACCAGTCGGAGCGCTGGCGTTGTATATCCATCTTCAGAGAACCGTTAGGACTCGACCTCTGGTTCCTTCCCTCCCATTGTGTTGTGGGCCATTCAGGCCCGTAGTCAGATAAACACCAGGTCTTCCTGTTGCAGGAGCCTGTTGGAATGTGTGGAGCAAGCTCTGCAGCTGAGGTAGGCCCCGCCCACCACATCCAGCCTTTCCTAACAGCAGTGTGCCCCCCCCCCCCGCCATCCCACCTCAATTCACCTCAAAATAAACTGCTTGTGTTGATTTTTTTTTTTTACTGTGTCAGTAGCAGCTAATGGCAACACCACTGACAAAAGTCAGTGGGTGTGTTGTTCATTCTCCGCTAATCCCCATGTCCATGAAATGGACCTGGCTCTGATTCAACACACACACACACACACACACACACACACACACACACTCACACACACCCTCTGGTTCTTTTTTTTTGGCTTTTTGTGTCTGCTTTTATTTTTGTGGTTGTGTCTCCCCCCGAGAGTTTTGTGTTTGTACTGCTGTTACGCTGCCCTCAGCATCTCCAGCATCTGCTTTTGTTGTCGTCCATCTTGTTGTCATGGTGATTTTTTTTCTGATGTGGATCTAAGTAGATGAACTGATAAGTCAAAGGTTAAAATCCTGTTGTTATTGCCGCTGCTGTCTTTCAGGAGTTTAACCATTAAGAGGGCGCCATCTACTGACGTAAGTGAGAACCACACAACCACTGACGGCTCACTGCACCTGTATGTGGTCTGTAGATGTGTGATGTGTCTGCTGGTGTTTTTAGGGAGGGAAGAAGAGTGGTCTGTTCAGTCAGTCCACTGCCTCCCTGCCGGCCTTCAGCTCTCTGGCTCCCACCACCGACGACAAAGACCTGACACAGAGACCGAGCTGCACGCTGGGCCCCGACGCCGCCGCCGCCGCCACCACTGCCGACTCCACCTCCACCGCAGGTACGCTGAATCTCCACTGCGTCGGCTTCACGTCTGAACCTACTGAGTCCAACAGATACTACTTCCTGTTCCTCTCTGTTGCGTCAGTCCTGTCCAGGTGCTCGGCAACACAGGACATCAGACAGCGCTGCAGTGATCCATGTCTGCCTGGAGACGACGCTGTAACGGCAGAGAAGAAGAAAGTCCCTGCTGCTTCCTCCCCAAAAAGAGAGACGCCGCTGTCTCCTGAGTGGAGCACACTACGGAAGAAGACTGAGGACTCTGTGAGTTCAACCAAACATCTGTATCTTCACATCAGTAGTGTGATTTTCTAACATAATAACTTCCTAATGATCGGGTTTGAAGCCTTTAGACAAATCATGCAGCCAAACGAGTCTGTGATGCGTCTGATGTACAGTTTTTATCCCCCTTTGTTTTGTCCTGTGTAACCTCTGAACCTTCTAGAGGGCTGATTGTCATGGACTCCCTCCCACCCCTCAAGTCCATGTAAGTGTGACTCTAACCGCATGTTACCTACACTGTTGACCAGCACCAAACAGCTGATGACTAACGAGACGAGCCTCTTCCTTACTGCATGATGCAAACTGCACTAGGTCTGAGTCCTGTTCATGTTTTTGTGGCTGCGCCATTTTATCAGATGCAAATATTTTCAACTTTATACTTATTTTTCCGAACTTCGCTCTTGTATCTTTGGAGATCTCAGGTTCCAGTTTCTGCTTGCTGCTCTTTGGAGTCATGAATGTGCAAAGAGGCCTTGTGCAACTTTAAATGCAGCACATGAAGGTGTTATTATCAGGTGTTGTAATAACAATAATCAGACATGCCTGTTCTGTAGATGGGAGCCTGCTTCTCCAAAGTCTTCAATGGTTGTCCTCTAAAAATCCACTGTGCTGTCACCTGGATTTTCCCAAGACAAGAGGTGAGACGCCAAGTTTGCTAACGTCCTCAAACTTGTTTGAAATAGGTTCAGTTTCTGCTTGCATCCAGAGATGTGGACGTGCAACCTGCTGAAAAAACCCAACAGAGATTCAGTCAAACATTGTCCTATGAGAGCAGAGCATCAAACTTTACTCATTGTCCCTTTAACCCTTTTCCGATGTAGATCAGTACCTTATTCTTGGTGCGGAGGAGGGCATCTACACACTGAACCTTAATGAACTTCATGAAGATACACTAGAGAAGGTAAGAGAAGGACGTTGGATGGTACACGTCCCATCTTCCCTGAGGCCACCGAGAAAAACCTCTGGCCGTGTGGGTTCGAAGGCAACCGGACTTTTCAGTTCTACAAACTGATCACTGACTTGATCGATTGACTGATTGTCTCTTCTTTCGTCCAACAGCTGCTCCCTCAGAGATGTACGTGGCTGTATGTCATGAACAATGTGTTGATGTCAGTATCAGGTAACAAATCCTTTCAAACGATGTTTGTTTGTTTTTACCACGGTACACAGCCTGCTGTTTAAAACATCTCCTTCCTGCAGGGAAGTCGTCTCAGCTGTACTCCCACAGTCTGACAGCGCTGTTTGAACAGAAAGGACACGTGCAGAAGAAGCACAGCAGTCTGTCGCTCAGCACCAACCGCTTCACCGAGAGGATCAGCACCAGGTAGGACAGGACGAGGTGGAGTTTGACATTTAAGGGGGACATTGACAACACCCAGCACAATGTTCAGTCACGTCAGTTAAAAGTGTTCTCGCTGATGATCCACAGGAAGTATGCCATATCTGTGAAGATTCCCGACACTAAAGGCTGTAGAGCATGTAGCGTAGGTACGTGATGCAGAAGTTGCTCTACATGTTCTCGGAGTTTAAATCGTCATAACAACAACATCTTGTTTTCTTTTCGCTCAGCGAGAAACCCGTACACAGACAGTACCTTCCTGTGTGCAGCGGTTCCTTCTGGCCTGGTTCTGCTGTTGTGGTACGAGCCTCTCCAGAAGTTCATGCACCTAAAGGTTTGTACCGACTTGTACCATGAGGGCAGTTTTGACTCTGATATTGGCTTTGAAGTTAATCAATCAAGTAATATCTCTGCAAAGACAATCTCATTTCCTGTCCGTCTCTTTGACTCGCAGCACATTGCCGTACGGCTACCGGACTTTTTGCCGGTGTTTGAGCTGCTGGTGTTGGTGACAGATGAGTTCCCTCAGCTGTGTGTTGGAGTGAGAGACTGTAGTAACGGGAAGCCTCCCACCAACCAAGAGCTCAAGTTTGATATAATCGAGCTGAACGGCACCCCTGTCTCAGTGCCAGGTAGGAGTCGTTACCTCACAGCTTCTGTTTGTGCAGCTCAGCTCCAGACTGAAACCAAACTGTTTGTGTCCGTAGATAGTGGAGCACTCAGGGCGGCGCAGGTGACACAGCTGGACAGAGACACCGTCCTCATCGCAGTAGAAAGTAAGTTACCTCCTCCTCAACATGCAGTCTTTCACGCTGACTCACAACACTGTGTAACTTCCTGTCCATGCTCGTTCCTCAGAAACCGTGAAGATCGTGAACCTCCGTGGTCTTCCGTCCAAAGAACTGGGTGCTGAGATGCTCTTTGACTTCCCCATTGAAACACTAGGTAGAAACAACCATGAGACAAACACACGGTGAATGAGACTCGATGTTGCTGCCGACAGTCGACTGACGTAACGTTGTTCTCACAGTCTGTTTACAGGACAGTGTGCTGGCCTTCTGGAAGCACGGCCTCAAAGGGAGGAGCTTCCACTCAGATGAGGTGATTACATACGAGACTTATGTCCAGCTGAGACGGAGGTGATGTCGTGTATTTGTCATTAACTCTATCACCGTGTCTGCAGGTAACACAAGAAATTACAGACGAGAGTCGGGTTTTCAGAGTTCTGGGAACAAACAGGTACATGAACCTATTAGACTCCTAATTATCATTACACCTGTTACATATGCATATAAACATATACACACAGATCAGCAGCAAAATACATTGATTTTCCATCATGAACTTAATAATAATCCATGTTCCCCCCTTCTCTTTGAACAGGGACATCATCCTTCAGAGCACACCCACTGACGACCCCTCAGCACTGAGCAACCTGTACATCCTGACCGGACATGAGAGCAGCTACTGAGAGCAACTGGGTCGTCTCCTTCCACAAAGCTGTGATGTCCTCCATGACTGAAGCTGTAGCAGTCAGACACCAACTCGTCCCACCACCTCTCTGCTGTGAAGGACAAACGTCAGTGTGGGATCCAGTTGGCCTGACTGTACGTTGTAGTTATTGAGAGAGTTGTCAACATGCCAAGTGAGTTTCTAACTCTTGGATCTGCTCATTAAAGTAGCTAAAGCCAAGATCTTCATGTAAATACACGTCATCGTCCCGGCCTGAATCTAAGTGTGACTGCGACAGAAAAGACAAGACACCGTGGATCTACCCGAACCAGAACATTTTTGTGAAACGGACACCTGAACGGGAGAGACAAGAGCACCTGAACCTCCTGTTGATCAATCACACGAACAATGATTCAGAGACACACAGTAGAGGATGTGGTAGCGTTTCAGTTTTTAAAGCGATCTCTGTGGAGACTGTTAGTGGTACTGCGGCGTTAAAGCACCTGTACTTAGGTTTCACTACTCAACCATAGAGTTTACCTGTTTTATCCACCGTAATGCTGCACTCCTGTCCTGTTGCAGTGCCATGTACCCCTCATGACAACAGCTGGGAAACACAGAATATTGTGAAAAAGAGTCAAAGCAATTAAACCCAAAACTTAATGGGTATGGTGCTTTATCGTCAGTGCACAATATATGGTTTTAACCACCATACTACCAGCTTTGCAATCACACAACTATCCTAATCTGTCTAAAGATGATCCCGTATAACCTTGAACGAGGCAAAACTTTTTTTTTTTTCCTTGATTCAGGAAATTCACCACCGTTGACTTGAAAAAGTAGCAATGAAAACGTGTCTGTCTTTTAAAGGGAGGTAGAGCATCTGTAGTCCTTGTGATATGTAGCGTTACCATCCACAGTCGACAGCCATTAAATCACATTAGCACAACCACTGGGGACGGGAAACAGAACTGATGCTAAAAAGTGTAAAAGTACAATTTCAGCACAATTTCATCCTCACATTATCCAAATTCATCATTTACAGTTTAGCATCTTATTGGGATGCCGAATAAATATTGTCGTAAACTAACTCAAGCTATAATAAGGTGGTCAAATTTTACTGTATACAGATATAAAATGCAGGGTTTGTGAAGAAGAAACCTTCAACATCAAATTTAGCCAGTATGATGTGGTTGAAGCTAGCTAAACACCTGGTAGGAGTTAGCTTACTTAAGCAGCATCTGAATGTTAGCTAGCATGCTAAAAAGAGTGTGCGTAACCAAATTAACTTTTTATGTGTACATATTTTTATCTGAGACCATGTAATTCTGAAAATCAGTTGAATCTATATTGAAGATTGTAAATGTGCTAGCTTAGCTTAGCAACGTTTACATTATGCGTCATCATGTTGAGTTTTCTTCATGTTTCCTGAATTTAAACTGTCGGTCTATGCCCCCCCCCCTCCTCCATCACTATGAATAGATCAGTGCATTTAAGATGAATGTACATTTGATTCAATGAGGTGCCATAGAAACTGAATACAAACAACTGCAGTCCATTTATCAGAGATGGGAACTGTGGCTTCAACAAGTCACCTGAACCAGGTGCATTTACTAATGAGGTCATCATCCTGGCTGTGGAGCTGTGCTGATTGGACTCAGCTGGTTCAGTGACTGAGCAGAGTGAATACGTGGCATGGAGATGACTTGTTGGAGCCACAGTTCCCATCTCTGCCATTTACGACTGTTTGACAAAAATATAAATCCCACAACATTAGTTTTGTGTGTAATGACATTTCTGTTATTTATGGATAGAAAACTGTAATAGTAACACTCACCTTTCCCTGAAAGATACTTGAAAGATATAATATGCATATGGGTTTTTTTCTGTTGTTGTTGTTGTTGTTGTTGTTTGAGATTTTGTTTTGTTGTTACTGTGGATAAAATATGTATACAAAAATACAGTTATGCTCTTACATTATGGAGGGATTGTAATATGCAGAATAAAGATTTTAATATTTAATTGTAAATTGATGAAATCAACATTTTTCCCCCCTAATCAAGAATCCATGAGTGAATTAACACTTTTTTTTTTTGTAGAAAGGGGAGAAAAATATATAGATTTTAGTCTGTAATATATAACCAAGACCACGTGGGGGCAGTAGTGCAACACAATGGACGCCACCTGCTGAAGAAGGAGGCGAAGAAGTCTATGCAACGTCGCAAATGACGACTGTCGTAAAAATCTCAAAGAAGAAGCAGCGCCATTTCACTTTTCATTCATTGGTGTAGAGGCCTACATCACTTTGTAGGTGAGTTAGACATAAAAACGTGAAGGGAGATATATTTTAAAGGAAGTTGATCACATAACCGTCATCGTAGCGTTGCTATACATCTGTCTCATGAAGATGTTGGGCTCAATTAGCGGGCGACCTTTCGAAAATAAGTTGTTAGCTAGCGAGCGAGCTAGCTAGCTTAATCGCTTCCTGTAATCATTACAAAAATATTAAAAAGTAATTGCACTTACACTGCTCACGGGAGGCGATTTTATTTATTTAAGAAAAGTCGAGCCGCCCAAACTGCAGCACCAGTGTCAATAATGTAAGATACAACGAAAACACTCACAGTATTAGTGTTAGCAAACACGCTAGCTAGCTAGCTAGCTGACGTAAGGCTAACATGAGATGTTTACCTTTTCTACGTGGTGATGGTGATGTAGAGTTCAAACCACAGTGCTGTGAACTTAATCATACTTCAGTCTGGCAAGGATATTGTCCTGAATTCATATGTTATGTTCATATTTGAGCTGCAGGGCAGAGCATGGTGGAGTTTATTAGATAAACAGACAGTTGTTTTAGGCCCCGCACTAGTTGCGTTTCTGCTAATCAGTGGCCAGCAGGTGAATCCTCACATGACCCTTTCAGACTCCCGTACTGCGCTATAATGGGTCTGAAACACATTGTTTTCATTTCAAATCTTTATTATTATTTTAAATTAAAAAGTTTATTTTATAATAAAATCATAAAGTTTTTTTTTATTTAATGATGTGAGACTGTATAAACGTTTGGATCCCACTGCACATACTCACCGCACCATCGCATCTCGCTGCGAGTAAGCGTTTAATATTGTTTCTACAGTCACTAACATATTTTCCTACTTCTTCCAGGACAAGCACAACTTCATCATGGTGAAAATTTTTATTGGCAATCTTGCCTGCAGCACCACACCGGCAGAGCTGCGTGAACTCTTTGAGAAGTACGGCAAAGTCTCAGAGTGCGACATTGTCAAAAACTATGGTTTTGTGCACATGAACAACATGTCAGAGGCGGAGGAGGCCATTCAAAACCTCCACCAGCACCAGCTGAACGGGTGGCGCATGAACGTGGAGATGAGCAAAGGGAGGCCCAAGTCCACCACCAAGCTGCACGTCAGTAACCTGGGTGAGGGGGTCACCAGTGATGTGCTGAGGGCCAAGTTTGAGGAGTTTGGCCCAGTGGTGGAGTGCGACATAGTGAAGGACTATGCCTTTGTTCACATGGAGAGGATGGAGGACGCCATGGACGCCATCAATGACCTGGACAACACAGCCTTCAAAGGTGAACTCTTGGGCCGTGGAGCATTAGTAGTCTCTTTACTGTTTGTTGATACGATTTGGATTCTGTTCTGTCGCCGTAAAGCAAGATCCTCTACCAGATATTTTCCCACAAAAAGAGAAAGTACGGATAACCTTTGCATTCACTGACCAGGCGGACTGACCGTAATCACTTGTAAGGTTGTGAATGTCTTGTAATGCACTGGCATAAAAGCACGGCTACTGGCGCTGAAGGTTATATCGCTTCGCCCATTGATTGCCGGCCAAATGCATTAAACGTGTTTTTATAGTCGGTAAGAGCCTTTTCGTGTCAGAACCCCACGGTCTCATGCGTGTCTTCTCTCTCCTTACAAGGCAAGCTGATGAGCGTACAGCTGTCCACCAGTCGGCTTCGCACTGCCCCAGGAATGGGAGATCATACCGGCTGCTATGTCTGCGGGAAACATGGTCACTGGTCGAAAGACTGTCCAGTCGGTCGGAACGGTAGCCACGGTGACGACACGAGAGTTCGCCGAGGGCCCCCACGCGGTCCCCCAGGTTATGGCAGGGGCAGCTATGGGATGGCCTCACCTCCAGCAGCTGATTACATGGGTAGCTCTGCGTATAGCCAGGGTAGTTATGCTAGTTATGCAGGTGCGCTGCCGCCGCCGCCACCTCCACCGCCTCGCAGGCTCGGTGGCTACGGCTCTGACCTGGGGGACAGGTACAGAGCAGCAGCAGCAGCAGCCGCCTCCTATGCCGAGAGGTCCGCAGCTTATGATCGAGACCGTCTCTATAGCAGTGTTGACTACTATGAGAAATATAGAGTTCGCCCTTATGGTTCAAGCTATTTCGAGGATCGGCGCATGTCCTATATCCCTCCTCCCCCACCCCCTCCTTCCTCCCTCCCAAAGCTCTCCTCCAGTATAGATCCATACAACCGTCGGCCGATGCCTCCGCCTTCACCCGCCGCTGCAGCTGCTGCTGCAGCCGCCGCAGCCGCATATTACTCACGAGACCGCAGCCCGATCAGACGAGTACCAGTCTCTACGGCCGGCTACAACTACGAGCGAACACGGCTGTCGCCAGGGTCCTCCAGGACCGCCTCCACCACCTCCTCCTCCTCCTCCTCCTACGCTGTCCCGCGCCCCAAGGATCATTATGCGCCACGATATACGCCTTATTAAAACCACGGTGCCAAGGTGAGCCACAGAGTCAATAAACATGACAGTTCACTTGCTCTCCCGAGAGTGGGACTCTTCACTGGAGCATTAAGTCCTGTTTCTGAAAAGGGGTTGCTCTGCTCTCTCTCTAGGTCTGTTTGTGCATTATGGGACTTTTCCTTTGCCGTCATTGCTTCAAGCTACCTGACTCCATCGGTCTGCGCGGTGCACGGCAAAGCACTCGAGGTGCGGAAGTTCAGTGCGGAAATAGTTTTTGGCGTCTCGGAGGCACCGGAGATGTCAATTTCCTGCAGATGAATCGTCCTTAGTCATATACGCAGCTTCTGTTTTCAATAAGGATGATTAGTGAGCTGCACTGTTCAGCATTTATGATGTATGACACAATAATTCTCCCACTTGCTCTGCAGGTTTTCAGCTCAGTTTTCAGTCATGTCTTTTCTTTTCTTATCTGTGTTTCTTCCTCACACGAAGCAAATGTTACTTGTTTTGGCTTTTGGTTCATATCATATGTATCGTTTAGAGGAAAAGCTGGATTTATACCTCTGCGTGACGAGGCCACAGTCTACCACCTACCAACCATTGTGTGGGACAGTGAGAACTGTGATTGGTTGCGGGTTTTTCCTACATGTTCCTCATTCCTGAGAGAATGAAAACAACCTTAAGGAAGATAAAACCCTTCAAATATACAAATTGCAAGGTTGAAATAACATTATGTTACCTGGAGGTTTTATAAATCACCATAGATCTTTATCAGTCTGCATCACGAAGGCTAAACATAAAACACGATATGGCCTCATCATACACGACACTTTGAGTATAAATCCAGCTTCGGTGTTCATATTCCATTAATATATTAAGATTTATGTTTAAAATCGGGACGTGGGTTCACCCATGCATGTAGCTGTATCATTTGCTTGTAGTGCAGAGGAGCTTCATCTCGCTCCTCGGCACACAACTCCTATGACGTGAGTCAGTTATATGGATGGGGATATAGATTAACGTTGGACTTAAAATATCTTTCTAGTAAATTTCAGGTATGGTTCTTCATGTTCGTTGAAAATCAGAGAAATCGCCTCCTTTGTGCTTGAAAGGGTGAAATGCATAGTAAACTGCCTGGTGTCTGGTGGGAAAGAAAACGCGATTGACAGATATGAATCCATATCCATGTAACTGACCCGGCTAAGTGTTGAGTCAGGATACGGATGCACTGTGAGCGATAAGGTAAGACAAATGATTTCAAACATTCCAGCATCTTTTTTTTTTCTAATTTTAACATGTAACTAAAAAAAACTACAAACGAATTTTATACTTGTAAAAGGTATGTGCTGAGGTCAGACTTCCTATATGAAATGTAAGATAACGCCACAACAAAAATATTGCTAATGACCATTGTAGAAACGAAGCTACATGGTTCTGTTCTTCCCACTGGCAATGTTGTACACTTTTCCTGCAGCTTACAACAAAAAAACGAATCCTTAAATTCCTGTAATATGTTTGTCTGGGACGGTTGTGTATTGTGCCCATGTAACAGATACACAGGTGTGAGGCAGGACTCAGGGCTCGGGATGTATAAGTCATTTAGGCACTTGCTGTGTTTAAGGTGCCTTTGTTTGTTTCGCATACAGGTAGATTTGTATTTTCATACTAGCTGTAAAAGTACCAGCATACATTACAAATAGGAAATTAATATGATTTTTAATAAAGCCAAATTTATTTTGGTTGTGACATTTTAAGTGTTTTCTTTGAAACTATCTCGTCTTTACTTTGGGTGAAGGTGCAGTCAGGCTTTTCTCTCTGACATATTATATTTTGTTGATGTTAATTTGATGTTTTTTTTTAGCACAATGAATTTTTACAACAGTCACTTTAAGGCCTTCAGCCACAATGTTTTCCTGTGCATATACCATGGTTTAACTTTTCTTTGATGAACACCAGCCGAATTATTTGTATGGAAATAAGAAAAAAACATTGTGATACACATTTTATAGAAGTTTTTACGGCTTTTATTTTATTTCATTCTTAGACATGTCTTGCATTAGATATGGGGTGTATGCCAACATGATACAAATGTCCATATAAAATAAAAACCTAAAATTACATATGAAACTCATTAAAAATGTCATATATGAACAGTCAATTGTGGGATCCAAATGTAGGCATAGGCTTGTTTAAGATTAATAGAAAATCATTCTGACGTTAAAAATAAATGAAAAGGATTATTATTTTTTTTAATATAAATTCAGCTGTAGGTATGGTATGACCATCTTAAACCACACCCCAGTTTTTGTACTATCCCAGTGGTTATTTGCCCCCCTTTGTTTCCCTAATTCATGAGGCGCTGTAGTCCCTCCCAGAACATGCTAACGGAGCTAACCGTGCTAACAGTACTAGCTAGCTAAAAGTTAGCTGGTAGCGAGCGCCTGGTCACGAGCTGGTAATGTAACGTCAGTCGACTAAACAACGGTCGCCATTTCACCCTCCGAGTGTCCAGACTCAAGACTACGGCTGCTAAAGGTACCAGTTCGTATATAATCTCAACATAATGAATGTAAGACCGAAGGCGTCTTTGTTATCGAAACGCCAACGGTTACCGACGTTTTGTGGGACAAATGGAGACATTGTGTAATGCATCGATATGCTACGCTAGCATAGAGACGCGCTATAGGTGGGCGACGTAATCAAAGCTTTTACTCTCAGGCACGAGGAAGCACGTAACGTCACTTTTTTTTAACGTTTACTTGTTCATTGTTGAGCTACGGTGTTGTAAACTGTGTGCTCGGTGCGTTAACGATACTTTGTGAAGCTCGCTGCAACGCTAACGACACTGAGCCACGATGCGTCGCTTGTTAGACGAACGGAGGAAAGGTTCGCGCCGTAGGTGTGCGCGACATCGACGTCTCTTTGTAAACGGGGTTTATTGTTGCTGCTGACGTAGGCCTGTTGATTTCAAACCTAGGAGAAATAATACCAATATGGCGTTATGGGCACGAGACCGACTAGCTACGCCACAAACAATTCAACAGTTAGCGCAGATCCCGCCACTCGCTGTTGAATCACGAGCTCCTCGTCTCTGATAAACTTACTAGTGAAAGTTTAACGTCCAACGCCAATTGCATTGGTTTAGCTACTTCACTGTACACAACCAGCACAAGAGACCAACATGGAGGCTCACAAAGATATATCTGACCGGACTAGTGTTAGCCTAGTCATAGTTTATTCAAGTATACCAAAGTTAACGCCTAACACTAAATTTGGCTCTCAAGCAGTAAATATCTTAACCCCTGGCACGGGCAGCCCTGTGGCGAATGTCACCATGGTAACGATCAATAACACTAATGCTAGTCAATAGCACCCACAACAAAACCAAACAGCTCTCAGTTGGTGTAAACCGTCCTGCTGAGTTCTTCCATAAACACTTTTTGCTGATGTAAATAGAGTCAAGCAGTTGGCTGGCTACAGGTCGGCCATTTCAGGGTTATTTTTGAGCTTTGGCGCTTGGACTCAAGGAGACGGCTCAGATTTTTATAGTCATAGATTTTCATCTTTTAGGGAAGACAGTCGTTAAACATTCACCCCTTAGACTACTAGTCCCTTGGCCAAGAAACTCAATCCAGCAGCTTGTCAGACCTGTTTGGACCATTATTCCTTTCTTTTGGTGTCTGTTGTAAGGGAACCTGTAACTTCTAGTTGCTGATGATGTTCTACCAAAATGAGGCTTTCTATGTGTTTTTCAAGTGTAAGAGAAAAAATGGATTTGAGTTAAATGGTCTGTGGAAGTGTGGCACCGATAATAATGTTCATTTCCTTTCCTCCCCTAGTGACCTGGTAGTTCCACAATGGTGAAAATATTCATTGGGAACTTGTCGCCAGACACGACATCCGATGAGCTCCGCTCTCTCTTCTCCCAGTATGGCAAGATTGCAGAGTGCACCATTGTCAAGAACTTCGGTTTTGTACACATGGATGACAAAGCGGAGGCAGAAGAAGCCATCCGCAACCTCCACCATTACGAGCTCAATGGCCAGCCCATGAATGTAGAATTGAGCCGTGGCAAGTCAAGGGGATCCACCAAACTGCATGTTGGCAACATTGCCTGCACCAACCAGGAGCTGAGGGCTAAGTTTGAAGAGTTTGGCGCTGTGTTGGAGTGTGACATAGTAAAAAACTATGCTTTTGTTCACATGGAGCGGATGGAGGATGCCATGGAGGCCATTAATCAGTTAGACAACACAGCTTTTAAAGGTGAACTCTTGGGCTGGGCTTAAGGGGGGAGTTTATCTCTTTATTATGTTTATGGTATCAAGAATATTTAATTATGTTCTTGTGAATTGACAGGTAAGTTGTGGATACACAACAGGTGAGTAAACAGTGAAAAATGAAGGGATAACGGTAAGCTTGATGCAGTAAGGGAGCCCCAAAAACTTAACTTTAAAGCTGGTATCCGTAATGTCATTTGGTTATATCCATCTGTGCACTGGATTGTTGTAAAACACATACGGGCACCTACTGCATTTTATGATTTTTACCCGTCGGGTCACAGCTGGTCTGTTGTGTGCAAGTACAGTAAAAATTTAATACTTGATGGAATAAATCATGTCTTTATTTTCCCGTATCAACCTCATCTGCATCCGTTATAGATAGGATGTGCACTGCAATGACTGTGCCTGCGGGTATGTTTACTTCATTTAGTTTCTGCACACGGATGTCTTCACACATTTGACTGTTCGGTCACAAATTTTTAGCTGCATGTGCACGGCTCGCGCGAACCCTTGACAACATGGACACGTGACAAAATTTCCGTCACATTGAAATTCAAATTATTATTTGAGCTGTCAAAGTGATTAAGTGATTGAGAGTGAATTCATACTTAGCACTTTGGCTAATTCAAATAGCAAGCTGTTGTACAACCTTCAGTGATAACGTAGACATTTGTGGTGAAGTACAGTGGCAAAAAAATGTCCCTGAACCCATTTGAATGACTTGGTTTTCTGCGTAAGTTCGTCAAAATCTAATGTGCTCTTTGTTTATCAAAGATAAACACAATCTCTCTTCTCACAATGACAACAGAGGAAAATGTTCTTATTGGGATACAAATACAAAAAGCCTTTACAGCCAAGTGAACCCTTGAATAACTGGTGGATTCACATTTGCAAATTTGATGAAAATACAAAACAATTTTAAGATTAATTTATACATTAAGATTCAGTTAACTCTTCTTGCCACTGTATGAACATCATTGGAGTCAGGTTTTTTGACTGTCGGACATTTGAAAAGTTACGGATTTCAGCTTTAATTACCAGCCTACTTCTTTTCATGCTCAAATCAGAGGCAATGTCTTACCCCTATTTTAAAGTTGTGCAGGTTTTCCAACCTGAAGGGTTAGGAAACTGGTATACCAGGCAAGAAATGTGAAATACACTATTTGGAATAAATGCGGGCAAAGTCCTCATTGAATCTTTTCTTTTTAAGGCAAACTGATGAGCGTGAAGCTTTCGACTAGCCGCCTGCGTACTGCGCCGGGAATGGGAGACAGATCAGGTTGTTATCGTTGCGGGCAGGAAGGCCACTGGTCCAAAGAATGCCCTCTAGACCAAAATGGCTACCACAGAAACGGCTCAGAGCCAAAGTCTGATGGATACGATGACTCGAGATATGCCGGGCGTGGTCGCAGCAGGGGTTATCCTCCGGACTTCAGTGGCGAACCAGATTATACTGGCGGCTATGCTCCTGTACATGTTTTTTCCCGGGGTTCTGCTCACAACAGCAGCATGGCGGGGTACAGAAGGGGCGCAGGCTACGAAAGTGCAATGAGATACGGGCCACCTCCGGGTTATGGCATAAGTGCTGTTGCTGATCATAGCATGGCTCGGATGTACGGCAGCGAGGCGGCATACAAGAGCAACGGTTCTCTCTATGGCGCGGTACCAGCCTACCCGATGCGACGGTCGCCTTATGAGGAAAGGGATCCGTACGGGGTCGTGGACTACTACGAGAAGTACAGGGCCAATTATGGAGGCAGTTATTTCGAGGAACGCCGCGCTGTCCCTATGCCTGCTCCAGCAACATCTTCCTCCACAGCTATAATAAGGGAACGTCTTCCCCCCTCTAGCCTTGACCCATACGGGTGCCCTCCCCTTCCTCCTCCACCAGCCCCAGTCTCCTCATACTATGCACGTGACCGGAGTCCGATTCGGAGACTACCTGCCGAGGCAGATGGATACGCATATGAGCGTTCGCGCCTTTCCCCGGTGTCCACCCTCCCAAGAAGTTCTACCTATGACCATACGCGGGATCCGGGTGCTGAGCGGGCACGATATACATACTAACCCTACAGTCAGGTGAGAGCTCACTGACATTTAGCGGATAGGATAGCCTAAGTGCCATTGGAACGTTATACTGTATATCTCATTAGTAATATTATATGAGACATGTGAGTAACAAGGGTAAGGTTACAACACAGCTTGCCATGATAATGGCCAATGACTAGATTTCAGTGTGAATGTTTGAATGTGTTCACACTACATTGTGATCCCATTCCAGTTAATGCTTCAAAATGCAGTACAGTTAATACTCAGTTGATCACCTTTAATTGTTGTATTTACATGTTGTGGTGTTGGTGCAGTTCTGAGATGGCTTCGTCTAGTGTGGAAGTGCCAGGGTTTCCACCAGTGAATTTCAAACCCGGTGGCCTGCCAGGACAGAGTTCCTACAGTATACCTCAGTTGGAAATAGAGAGCTCAAGAGGATATGTTGTTGTTGTTGTTGTTGTTGTTAAAATCATTCATTGAATCCTTACCCTTGTCTCAGGTCAACTTAGCGTAGCCACCAAGCACCATGTCCACGTTAGAGCAAAGGATGGGCACATTTACATGGTCCATTATTGATGACGTGCTGCATGCAGGAGTTTTCCTAGCTCACTTGACAGACCCGAGTACATCCCTGCCACCTCCCACTTCACCCACAGGTCCCTGCCACCGGTTTTGACAACTCCTCTGGTGGAAACCCTGAGTGCAATACTGGGTTCATCTAGGACCTGGTTGGCATCTATTCATGAATCAATGAGAACAAAAAGTTTGCCCCCTTTGAAAGTAGCTATATGTTCATACACTATTTAGACTCAGTTCATAGCGACAATTTAAAATAGTGCATGGTGCATGTTTTTAAAGGTGAGTCCTAGAATTATGTTAAGTAAAGTTTAATGAACTCTCTCTCTCTTGAGCAGCATCTAATGTATCATTAAATGTCTTTTAGTGTATTTGTGTTAGTGTAAGTTTACATTGTTACTAGTTATGTGAAACAGTGGCAAACAAATCTGAATACTGTATCACCTTCATTAACCTGTGGACTTAAATGTCACACGTGTACCAAATATAGATCTGCACATGTAAAAATGGTTATGCTTTCGTATTTGGGTCATATGAAACTTTTTGTGAAATTATGCTCAAAAACTTTTTATCAAGTTGCATTTGTTTTTTGTTTTTGTTTTTTTTGTTTTAAATTAGGTATATTAGTTCTCTTCTTTTTTTTAATGGCCATGGTAACTATGTGGCTTCACATCTTGACTTGTTTCCTAAAGAAAATGACCTCAATCTTAATTGCTGTCTGTCTTTATTTCTAACTATCAGGTTATAATTAAAATCTGTCCAAAATTATTCTAAAAACTGACGTGTGTGTTTGTTGTGCTGAGTCTGGTTTAGTGGTCTGTGTAACACTCATCATTAGAGGATATAAAGAAAAAAAGTAGAAAAGCCAAAGTGAAAATATTAACTACTAATTACACTTTTATAAGATTTTTATATCACATTTTTAATGTTGTTTATGAGATAGTACGATGTCAAGCGCCTGAACCGAGGCGTGACGTCATGACGCTGCGTCTCTATAGAGGGATTGATAGTCGTATAAACCAATCAGTGTGAAGAATGGGGATAACAAAAACCGTTGGCTAATACAACGCAGTCTGTGTGGACGGCCTTGGTTTGACCAATAGGAATGCTCTATTCTTCAGCGGCTCGACCCACGTCCATAGGATCATCCTTTGTGGGTTTCTGTTGGGCGCCATTTTGACTGAAGTACCGTGGGGTTAGCGGACAGTAGTTTGTTAGCCTTTTTTCTCTTTTCACGCCAAATTTATATCTGGGCTGACTGACAGACGAACATAATTGAGCGCACCGAAAATGGCTACAGGAGCAAACGCAACTCCCTTAGGGAAGTTGCACCCCAGCATTGGCGCTAAACGAGGATTTGACGCCGGGCCTGGTGCGGGGAACGGGTTGATGCCAACACCGGGGCCGCCCGCATCTTTCGCTTCGCTACAAGGTTTCCAGCCCTCGATGCCAAACGCATCTTTTCCACAGACACATCAGTTCAATCCAGCATCAGGCTTTTCGAGTCAGCCCCCTCAACAACCAAGCTCGGCGGCCGGACTAGCCAAACCAGGTGAGTAAACTGAACGTTAGCTAAACGTGCTATCGCTAGCGCTCGATGCGGAACGAGTCAACGGTTAGCCGGCTAATGTAGCTAACTAACTGACACGGGTCAACGTTAAAGGCCCCACATCGAGCGTTGGCTCAGCGCGAAATGGAGACCCGCTAATGTTAATGGGCTTTTATGTATGAGCAGCCACCCGTGCACATTAAAAGGTGGTTTATGGCTGAATTAACTCCAATCATCCACATCGAGTGATGCGCTTTGTATATATTATGATCAACATATCACGAACGTTGTAAACGTTGGGGCGCATGTATTTTTTTTCTATCAGAGCATCAACTTACAACAATAACTTGCTATTTATCGTGTTAGTTGTTGCGGTGGGGGGGTGTGTCACATTATTACGACTTTAAAACATGATAACTTTAAAATTGTGAGCTAGTTAGCCTTTTCCAGAGGCTAACTGACAGCCGTTGCTACTTCCAACGTCCGGTTATCTCTCCTCGTAAACTAGGTCACAATGAGTTGTACTTCAAATGACATTGATTTTGAAACCACAGATATCTGGAAACACAGACAAGCGTAATCCCCGCTTCTTCCAACAGATTTCGGTCAGAAGAAAGCGAGGAAGAAGAGTCGCTGGAGCAGCGAGACGCCGGATCAGAAGACTGTCATCCCGGGCATGCCCACTGTCATTCCCCCTGGACTGACCCGGGATCAGGAGAGAGCCTATATAGGTAAATGCTTAATATTTTTTATTGATCTCTCTGTATTCAAGGTTTACATGTAACTCATAAATGCAGTTTTGTTTTATTACATGTCTCATCAATTACATCTGTTTGAAGGTCTAGTTTTCCTACATGATGTATATACCAGTATTAATGTTACTGTTTGCTGAATTCCCAACAGCTAGAGCGCTCTAAAGGCACCCACAAGATGCTTTACTAACTAAAAACCTTCAATCACATTTTCCTATCTATTCGACAGTAACATTTACTTGTGTTACACAAAATGTCTAATTTTTGCTCCAACTGTTGAGACGCAAGCAATAATTTCTGATGAGCAATGAATATAAGTTGTTGATGTAAGGTGCTAATTAAGGTATGGTGGTAAACCAATTCTGCTTCTTTTGGCGAGTGTTTTCTGTGGTCTCATGGTTTGCATACCACTGGGCACCCATTAGCAAGAGGAGTCTGAGATAGATGATTAAACACCACTGCTTGCTGATATTTGTCCTGAGCTGCAGGTCACTGTTCACTGTCTTGCCTGACTCCCCCCCCCCCCCTACACATCATCAGTAATGTTCCTGTGCATGGAGACGTTACTCATAATGTCCTAACATGCTAAAGTATGCTTCTGTTTATACCTGTCTTAAGTGTGAGCAATGCTGCTTCAATGGCAAATCGATCCAACGCACTTTAAAACCACCCAACATGTTGGTCCCAGCGGGCATTGCAAAATTGGGAAGCGCTCGATCACTGTCACTGTGCTCCGAGTTTGGCCTGGAGTTTTTTTTGTTTTTTTTTAAACAAATGATCATATGATCACCAATGCCTTTCAGCAGCAGTGTAGCACAAACACACTGCATTCACAGGCCCTCAGCTGGGTGCACCGAATTATAGATAAGTCCTTTTTTTTGGTCAATAACTGACTTTGTTATTGATGTTGATCACCCATTGGTAATGGTTGTTCTTCCTTGGTATGTAAACACTCATTTGTGCCCGCCCTCCCTTGTCATACTTATCATTTCCTTTGCTCATTTAGTAATTTCCCTAAACAATCCAAGGGAATCAATTTGAAAGTGAAATCTGCCGAGCCACAATTCACAGGCCTTTACATTCATCTCTATAATCCAGAGTAATCCTTCCAGTGAATCTCTGTGTTTGGGTGGGTGGGGGTGTTTCATTACAACTTTTCATAATGTGCATGAGATGACTGATTTTTTTATTTTTTCATTGCCTCCTAAATGTAAGAGTTGTTTCTCTGTCACTGCAGCCCCTCAGTGTTAGATCTGTGGAGTGACAAGAGTGACTGTCATCACCTGTTTTGTCACTGAAACTGCAAAACAAAATAGACCAGAGTGACTGTCATCACCTGTTTTGTCACTGAAACTCGCAAAACAAAATAGACCAATCAGTGATTTTTAGACCCAGTGTGTCCTTAAAATGCCGAAGCCGTTCAACACAATATGTTCAACAGAATACGAAGCCTTGTCTTCATGGACGAAATCCTCGGCTCGATTGACACGTCAATGGTGCGGCAGGCATTTTTGGGAACCACGGTCTAGTCATTTACTGACACGTTGCCATGTTTAATCATTATCTGATAAACAAGTTTAGCCTTGTTCATGCTAATGTAAATGACCTAGAACTTATTCATACTGGGTAATGTATGCTTTCATGCTTTAGAGTCTTTACTAGATGTTCATTTGATCTCCTGTTTTATTTTTTAACAGACTCACCATTTGTTTTTACCTTAGTAATGACTGAGACACTGCTCTAATGTGCAGAGCGTTGTCTCTCTGATGTTGTTGTGGTAACCACATTTCTCTCCATCCTTGTTTTTCTTTCCTAACCTGAATTCTTCCAGTCCAACTGCAGATCGAAGACCTGACTCGTAAACTGCGTACAGGAGACCTGGGAATCCCTGTTAACCCTGAGGACAGGTCGGAAAAAGATTAAACCCACGAACAGTAACATTTTCTCTACATTCTTGACTTTTTGGAAGACAAATGTTGATTTACAGTGTGTGGTTGTTAGCCTGTAGAGTTTAGTTAGCCAATGAATGGAGGTGTTATTTTCACTCTGCAAACCCACAGACATATATTTGAATAGTTAACAAGCTAATCCTCCCGTCACCAGTAAGTGTACATGCTCGTACATTTACTGGCTCTGGTAGAGTTAGCATCTAGATCTGGTTTTATATCAGGAGTTTAGGCTAGGTGTTAAAAAATTGGACATGATCAAGACTGATTAGAAACAGTCGAGGGCGCCTCAAAGATGCTTTTAAATTCCTCATTTTCAAAATTGGCCGTGCGCATGTTAACTTGTCAGTTTATTAGGAACACCTCGGTACAACTTGGTCCGATACAAGCGTCCTGCAGGAGAGCGGCGTTGAAGCTGCAGGTTATTCTGGATTTACTGCCAGTTGTTCCTCGTAAACTGACAACGTTTACATTTTTACCCAAGACACTGAGACAGTGTTGGAGATTACACTGAAATAATGAAATTGTAATTTGACCCCCCCACCACCCCCCTAAAAAAAAAAAACAAAAAAAACAACAACCCTTAACTACAGGTCTATTTTGCAGCTTTTTTTGGAGCTTTCAATAAAATCTCATGGTGTTCCTCAGAGGGTGAGGACAAACATCTGCTGAGGAAGCTGGTGAGATGCAGTTGAAAGCCCCTAAAAGCAAGCAAATGGACCTCGAGTTGAGTGTTTGTGTTTCCATGTTTGGTTTTTATTCATTATTTTCCCAAATAATTACGTACGGGTTTGTAACAGTTTCAAGCTTGGGTAAAAAAAACACATCAGAGTAAAGGAAGGTAGTGGCAGCAGCGAGCTCTGAGAGCTTCAGGTGAGTGTAGGACCAGTTTAGTCATATTTCATTTTGACGTTTGCACCTTTTCTATCGGATTATTTGTCATGTTACTCGACAGTTCAGTGGAGTCCTAGTGTTAATGCATCATGGTTTCACCCACTGCTTGTCTGTCTCCTGTAGAGTGCTGTGCTAATCTATGAAAACATCTGATGCTACATGTATTAAGATTTTCCTCTGAAACAGGTTTTGGGTCAATTATACACGATGTCAATGATTCTGTCAACATTGATATTTTAAGATCCTGTTCAGCTTTAAAGCCGAGATATTTCAGATGAATTGGCTCGTTCTGGAAAAAGCTAATAATCCAGTGCTGACGTCCGTCATTTCACTTGACACTGCCTGACCTGCAGACTGTGATGTATGTAGCCTACATCATGACACACCAGTGATTGACAGCTTCTGTCTTAGACCTGACGGTGATTTGTCGTTGGTGATCTCTGGTTTTTACCGTAATGTGGCTTTTTAAACAGGAGGAAGGGGGTCGGGGGTGGAGGGAGGGAGGGGGGAGGATTGTGCCAGTTTTCCCTCTGGACACTCTTGAGGTCTGGAAGAAAATTGCCACAACTGTTTTTTTTTTTTGTGTCGTGGAAACACAATGGCCAGATTATAACATAGTTTCCATAAGGATCTGTTCCCACAGGAAGTGGCTTTGCTCTCAAGAGTGTGTGAAGTTGACCTCTGTTAGCTAGAGTCCCTGTCATCTGTACACTGTATAGACTTTCTCATCATAATCAGACATTTCCACAGCAACCAAAAAGCTGATTGCAGAGCTGCAGCACTCTTTTATAAATCACCCCCCCTCCCTCCCCCCCACTCTAATGTGACAGAACCAACCGGGGGTGTTTCAGGTCGACACCGTGGGAAGTTTGAAGCGTAAAAGGAAAAAAAAAACAAAAAAACAAACTTTTTTATTTTGATTTTTTTGGTTCCCTCACTCTTCACATCACATGGACACATGTGGCTCTCAGATGGGAGGGCGTAGGAAAAGGTGGATATCTAATCATAATTCCTTTTCTCTAACCCAAATTACCCCACGTCAACCTAACCCTTTTTCAAGCACAGAGCCTCCTTTAACGCAGCAGCACAGGTTTTCAGCATCCAAAGGGAGGTACGGACCTCTTCCGCCACGTCAACACCAAGCAACTCACAGCCAGCGTTTCTGCTTAGGATTGCGAATTTTGCTTTGGTTTCTTTTTCTTACCTCCAACCTTCCTTTCTTGTAGGCCACCAATCCTGTATGCAGGTTTAACTCTGGCCACGTATTTGCTTTTTGTTTTTTGTTTTGTTTTTTATTTTTAAATTTTCATTTGATTCTGTGTGGTTGATGCCCCTCCAGTGTATATTGGGTTACTACCGCTATATACCGCCTTGGTTGCCCCTCCCCTTTTTTAAAAGCTGACTTGTATAAATGAGTGGACTCTAGCCTTAGAGACGTCAGTGCAGAGTTCCCACAGCATTTTCTTTTCTTTTTGAGTTTTGCTCTTGCACTGGCAGCGAGTCACGTAGTCAGTCTACCTGAGAATCCTCTCAGTAGATCCAAATTGATCCAAATTTTTAACGTTATTTCTGAGTCATGTCAGTAGCCATTGATTGAACACTGAAGATCTGACACTCCTAAAGTCTTAGTCAGCCGTAGGAAGTGTGTGTGAACTGTTGATGGCAGAGCTCCACTTCCAGAAAGGTGTTGATGAGCTCTGTGTTGTTCTTTGTCTGCCGTCTTCAGGTCTCCGTCTCCGGAGCCCATCTACAACAGCGAGGGCAAGAGGTTAAACACCCGCGAGTATCGCACACGGAAGAAGATAGAGGAGGAGCGTCACTCCCTCATCACCGAGATGGTCGGACTCAACCCCGACTTCAAACCTCCTGCAGACTACAAGTAGGACTCATGTCTCTGTTTCTCAAATGAACTCGCAGTCAAAGTGTTTCCTGTTGCTGGAGGCAACTGGGCGACAGTCCGTCCATGTTGGGACTAATGGTTGTTGACATTAAGGTCTATTTGCTGTAATTATAACCAGTGTGTCCACAGTGACACCAGGAGAACGAGGAAGTTCAATACTCTGAGTAAATGTTGGTCTTGTTTCCTCACAGACCTCCAGCCACCAGAGTCAACGACAAAGTCATGATTCCCCAAGATGAATACCCAGAGATCAACTTTGTGGGGCTGCTGATCGGACCACGGTAAAGTGGACTCAGCGTTTCAGTCGCCTGCCGTGTTTTAAACGAGACGGCGCCGGCGCTCACTGTTTCTCCTTGTTTTGTTTCCACCAGTGGAAACACACTGAAGAACATCGAGAAGGAGTGCTGCGCTAAGATCATGATCCGCGGTAAAGGCTCGGTGAAGGAGGGGAAGGTCGGCAGGAAGGACGGACAGATGCTCCCCGGGGAGGACGAGCCGCTGCACGCCCTGGTTACCGCCAACACCATGGAGAACGTCAAGAAAGCGGTGGAGCAGGTGAGGTGGTGGTCCTGCTCTGATGCTCAGACCTCCTCTGGTCACGGTCGCTTTATTCACTGTGTGAACTTCACAGATTCGCAACATCCTGAAACAAGGCATCGAGACGCCAGAGGATCAGAACGACCTACGAAAGATGCAGCTGAGGGAGCTCGCCAGACTCAACGGCACCCTGAGGGAAGATGACAACAGGTGAGTGATGGAGGCGGAGCTTCATGTCCAAAGAGACCATGAATGTGAAACAGCCACAGAGCAGTGAGTGATGATCTCTCTGTCTGTAGGATCCTCCGGCCCTGGCAGAACTCTGAGCCACGCAGCATCACCAACACCACCCTCTGTACCAAGTGTGGCGGAGCGGGTCACATCTCCTCCGACTGCAAGTACACCAGGTGACTCAGTGACTCAGTCATGGAGGGTTAACGACGCCTGACGCAGAGACGTCGTGTGTCTAAATGTCTGTTTTGTGTTGCGCAGCACGTTTGCTGCTCACAGAGCCACGGGTGGAGAACCTCCACAGTCGGCCCAGGACAAGGCTCGGATGGACAAGGAGTACCTGTCCCTCATGGCCGAGCTCGGGGAGGCGCCGGTCCCCACCTCTGGGGGAGGACACTCCAGCACCCAGGGAGGAGCGCCGCGGGCCTCGGGCCCCAACAACAACAACCAGCCTCCACCGGTACGTCGATGACTTGTGACCGCACACCGTTTCCTGTGTGTGTGTGTGTGTGTGTGTGTGTGTGTGTGTGTGTCCCTGACCTTAAGTTAAACATTTTCTGTGTGTGTGTGTGTGTGTGTGTTTGCACACACAGCAGAACCGGCCGCCCTGGATGAGCTCTGGTCCCACTGAGAACAGGAACTTCCACGGCATGCACGGGGGGCCTGGGGGCCACGGGGGGCCCCACAACTTCCCTCCACCAATGCCCAACATGGCGGGACCTCCTATGCCCCCCAACCCCAACGGCCTGCCTCCCCCCTGGATGCAGCCCCCTCCTCCCCCCATGGGCCAGGGTCCAGGACCTCACGGACATCCGATGGGTAAGAACTGATGCTGCGCTCTGTCCTCAGGTGGACGTGTGTCCACATGTCCCACAGCTTCATGATGATGGCTGCGTCTCCTCTGACATCACACGCACTTCACTTTCTTTTTCCCGTAGGTCTGCTGCCTCCTCCGATGGGAATGATGCCACCTCCACCTCCTCCCCCCAGCAATCAGCCGCCTCCCCCTCCCTCCGGTCCCCTGCCACCATGGCAACAACAGGCTCCACCTCCTCCTCCAACCAGCAGTATGGCTACCAGTACACCGTTGCCCTGGCAACAAAGTAAGAGCACACAAAGGCTACATCCACTCTGATTGGTCACTCTGTCGTCGTCTGAGTCGCATGCTGCGAACTTTTTGGTGTCAGTAAAGAGTTAACCTCTATTTGCCCCCCCCCCCCCCCCCCCTTGCAGATACCACCACCACCTCCAGCCCCGGCACTGGCACCCTGCCTCCATGGCAGCAGCCCCAGCAGCCCGCAGCCTCCGGAGCCCAGCCCCCGCCGCCCATGGGCACCCCATCCATGGTGCCGCCTCCCCCCGGCGTCCAGCCCCCGTTGCCCCCTGGCGCTCCTCCCCCTCCCCCTCCGCCACCTCCGGGCTCAACCGGCATGATGTACGCCCCTCCGCCGCCCCCGCCACCCATGGACCCCTCCAACTTCGTCACCATGATGGGAATGGGGGTGCCGGGCATGCCCCCCTTCGGCATGCCCCCGGCCCCCCCGCCTCCTCCACCTCAGAATTAACCCCACCGCCATCACCAGAGAAGAAGAGGAGGAGCGTCGGCGCGGCAGCACATCGTTCACCAGATATCTGATAGACTGACGTTAGCGTGTCCATGTGTGTCACAGAAAATATAACCAGTGCTTTATTTTTTATTAATCCTGAATATTGTGACGACGAGGCCGTGGTAGTTCGATTTGTAAAGTTGTGTAACTTAGTTCTACTTCCTGTTTTTAAAGTTTAGATTAATACAAAGCCGCTCATGCCCCCCCCCCCTCCCCTCCCCTCCCCCTGCCCCCGTCGGCCATGTGTTCTTCACTGCTACACAACCTGTCGTGTCGCTCGTTCACCAAGTCAACGACTCGAAACAGCCGCAAAACTTTTTGAATCTGTTGCAGACGCGCGTCTCAGTGACGCGTGACCCCTGGAAACCACGTAACTCGCTCATTGAATTTAATATATTGAACTTTAACTTGCATGACATTGTTTTAAACGGCTCCCGTTCAAGTGACACGTTTATACTTTGGCATCTTTTCCTTGCGTCGAGTTCAAGAAGATTAATATTTTTGTAACGACATGTGAAGCGTTTCTTTAGTTTTCTGGTTCTGTCTCACGTTTTGTTTCCAGAAACTCATCGGCTTCTCTTTTTTTTTTTTTTTTTTTTTTGCCTCTTTCTGTTATTCGTCCGCGTCTCAGTTGTAACGCTGAGTTTATGAAGGGGGGAGGGGTTTGATGCCCCCCTCCTCCTCCCCTCCCTCCCTCCCCAACCCTGCACTACTTGAATGCTGAGAATCTGATATATCTTTGTTTTCCTGCCTCTCTGCTCTGACCAGACGCCGTGTGCAGTGTTTGTGTTGCTTCTGCAGAGGGCGAACACACATCAGTTTGTCCTCAGAGGGGTTTTCCTTTTTTTTTTTTTTTTTTTTTTTTGTTTTCTCGTCCAGTCGGAGAAGGAAAAATGTCAGTTTTCTATGTTTCCTGGGTTTCGCTCTGTTTGTGTTATGGAAAATAGCTGTTAAAAATCTTGCTTGGTTTAGAAATTAAACTGATCCATTTCACCTTTCTGTCCTCGACTGCAGCCTCCTTTCTCCTTTCATGGATGTGAGACCCCTTTGTGTCAAGATGGTTGCCAGGTTTTTTGTTTTTCTCCTCCCTCCCCAGTTGCGGCGCTGCTGGCTGAATCATTCAGATGTGTTACATAAGACTTTAGTCTGGAGTCTCCACTCGCTGCCTCCGAGTACTTGAGGAAGTCTGCGTGTACTCAGAGATGGGTGGGAGATAAGGCAGGTGGGTTTCGTCATGAACGCAGAAATCAGTTCCTCATTAAGCTGCATTTATGAACTCATAATGACAGAGTGAAAACTAATTTATAGACAGTTGATCTGAACCTGAAGTTCAACCTTCTGCCATTTTCCTTATCTCTGAGCCCTGCAGACAGTTCCTCATCACTTCTGCTCAGATCTGCTTCGTCAGCTGTGAGACTTTATATCAGGGATGTTCAAGAGAAAGGCCGTCCGACCATCCCATTGTCTGTCCTGTTTAACTCTGCAGGGTCACGGGGCTGGAGCCAACCCCAGGTAACACAGGGTTAAGGTGGTGTACACCTGGTCAGGTGGCCAGCGTTCACAGGTCAGGGCTGAAACTCTACATCAAACCCTGAAGTAACATCTTAACATTAATTATCACACTTTTTTTTTTTTTACACACTAGTCTATAAAGATAAAATGAAGTGATGACATTTTTATCTCCAAAAGGTCAAAGTTCAACCTCGCTGTGACATCACAATGTTCCGTAAAAACACTTTTGACCATTCATTCAACACTTAAACTCAAGAAGAAGAGATATCGACTTTATTTCCTGTACCGGTAGTGGCAGTAAACTTCTCCGAGCTGTCTCTACTCAGAAATGTGGTAAATTCACACATTTAGACCGGATGTCGAGTGAATTGGACGTCAAAATAAAAGCATGTGTCTCAATTTCCGCTATTTATTTACTTTGCTAATCGACCAAATCATTGGAATAAAAACAACTGCCACGCTTATCTCTTGGGCATTTCACATGTTAAAAGTTGCTATAGTTTAGACGTGAATAGATGCTAACTGTTAAATCGCTGATTGTGAACGGAAATCGGTTTCAACGAGGCGTGACGCAGTTTTTAATTCGTCACCGGCTCGTTAGTTAGCGAGAACTCGAGTTTTATTTTGAAACGCGTCACCGGAAGTGGTGCAGTGGAGCTTGACGTCGGCGCCGCGGCGTATAAAAGCAGCCGGTCACATCCCAACGGCTGCCTGCCTGTGCTCGGGAGGAGGACGGACGGACGGACGGACGGACGCAGGGTCGGTCGGCCAGTCGAGTCAGAACCAAACACCCAGCGGAAAGTGACTGCAGAGCGGGCAGAGGGAACCATGGCCAAGCCGCTGACAGACCAGGACAAGCGGAAGCAGATCTCGGTCCGGGGTCTGGCCGGGGTGGAGAATGTCGCCGACCTGAAAACTAATTTCAACCGACACCTCCACTTCACCCTGGTCAAGGACCGGAACGTGGCCACCAAGCGGGACTATTACTTCGCCCTGGCCAACACGGTCCGGGACCACCTGGTGGGCCGCTGGATCCGGACCCAGCAGCACTACTACGAGAAGGACCCGAAAGTAAGCAGCGCGCGCGATGCCGCAGTGACACACACACACACACACACAGCTGACAGGGCAGCAGGGGTGGGCGGGGATGCCGGGCCCTCTCCGCTTGCAACTGATGGCGTGCACGTGCGTGCGCGCGTGTATATGTTTGCGCTTCCTCATATCCATTTATAGGAATGTCACAGCTGCTTTGTGTTGAACTGTCTGACCGTGAGCGCGTGTGTGTGCATGTGTGTGTGTGTGTGTGTGCGCGCGCGCGCATGTGAGGACATTCCCACTCTCTCTCTCTGTGTCTATGTTACGTAACCTGCTGCTGCTCAGTCACCTTCATCCGATGAGGATGATGATGAGGGGCTACGTGCACGGCGGAGGAGGCTGCAGCAGCAGGGCTTCACCGGGGCTCACGCTCCCTCTGTGAGGATTTGGGAGAGTCAACTGGTGGATGTAGCCCGTGTTACGTAATTGCGTGTTGTGCCCTCGCTCTCTCTCTCTCTCTCTCTCTCTCTCTCCATCCCCTTCACCAACACCAACACTGCAGATCACAACAAAATGGCCACACGCACAAAGGCAGAACATCATGTACCACTTCCATCTGTGCAGGAATGATCCCAGTACGTGTCCTGCTGTTAATGGACCTGGAGACTGAACGGTTAAAACAAACTGCATGATTCATTCATCACGGTGACAGCTCTGCAAACACAGTGTGAGTGTTGCTGTGCCAGTGTGGAGCCTGTGAGTGAGCGCTGCAGGCAGGTCACGGCCCAGCTGCTGCACTGAAGTTGCATTTTGGCCAAAGGCAATAACCAAAGCAAAGGAGCTGCAGTTATTAGCCAAAGGAAAAAGTGTGTCACAGCGTCTCGTTATAAATGATGCAGTGCACCGCTGTGCTGCTTCAGATCCCATAATAACACAGGGTTTACCTTCCATCTGTGTTTTCAGATCAGAGCCACCAAATATGGTGTCGAAGGAGGAAGAAGGTTATTAATGTGTGACACCAGCGCCAGGGGCCTAGAGATGAGAGTGTAGACAGTCGATGGTTGTTGTTAACAAGTCGTTCTTCTACGTCCGTATTAACCCGTGTCTCCAGGCCTGATGGATGTGCAGGGCAACAGGTCCAGTGGTGGCGTGGCGCCCGTCCACGCGCAGGTGCTTTAACCTCCAGTTAGATCCAGACAGCTCAGTTATGTAACCTTTGTTACTGGAGCACAGACCCTCCTCTTCTATTTCTGACACCACCTGATGCTTTTGTTTCAAGTACGACCCCCCAACCCCCAACCACCACCCCACCAGCAGCACCATCACTCAGCACCAAGGTCAGAGCTGTCGAGTGGCACGAGGTCGGAGACGCTGCCAGACGTTCAACCACCAACCACAATCCTTTACAGGAGCTCGTAATGTTTGGAGAGTCGGTGCCATCGTGTCAGTGTGTGGCAGTGTGTGTGTGTGTTGCACAGTGTGTGTGTGTGTGTGTGTGAGGAGGTCACTGTGGTCTAATGGTTTGAATCTCTGAAGGGTGATAATGCGACGGCTGCTGTTGTTGCTGTTGTGTCTGAGAGCAGCTGTTGTTTCCCACTAGAGATAGAGTTACAGCGCCATGACAGACGCCAACCACAGCACGTCTGTTGTCCTGCTGTTGTCCTACTGTTGTCCTACTGTTGTCCTGCTGTTGTCCTGTGAACATGTGTGTTGCATTCTCCTGCTCTGTCATGGTGTCTCTTGTATCAGGTGGAGCTTTAAAGGAAGGTAAAGCCTCTGTTTTCCTCTCCCGCAGCGTGTCTACTACCTCTCCCTGGAGTTTTACATGGGGCGGACTCTGCAGAACACCATGGTCAACCTGGCTCTGGAGAACGCCTGTGACGAAGCCACATACCAGGTGAGGCAAAGGATCATGGGATACGGAGGCAGGAATGAAGGACGAGGGTCGAAACGAGAAAAGGAAAATGCAATAAAAGTGGAGTCTCTTCAGAAGTTTATGTTAAGTGGGAAGATAGAAGTTAAACTCATCCGTGTTGCAGTTCTGGGTTTCCTGTGGGGGGGGGCGGCTGGTTCTTGCTGCAGACTTGTTATTGGATGCTTTAAACTCCCACTTCCTCCCCACATAGCAGCGCTCAGAGATGGAGAGGATAGTGGGAGTGAGGGGGGGGGGGGGGGGGGGGCTGGGACTGAACCAAAGGGCGCTGGAGACGCTGCTGTGGTGGTGAATTAGTATCACACAAGAAAAACTGGATTCAGCCAGTGGTGACTCTCCATCGGCCCCGGGGGGAAATGCTTTCAGGGCTGGGGGAGTAAAAGCTGAAGCGCCAGTCGTGTGGGATTTTAGGGTCACGAGGTCGAATCAGCGAATCTTTTCTACTTCTGTCAAATGAACAGAAGAAGAAAGTGCAGTTGTCGAGTTAGTGACCACTTTTCTTTAAAACTCAGTGACCTCAGTCAGTTCGGGGGTGACATCATCAGGGGCTATTTTCTCCAGAGTTAAAAGCCCCCCCGGGACGGACACGACGTTATTCAAGTGTTTCCACAGGCCGCGCTGCCCAACGGCCCCTTTAATGTCCATGAGCTCCACAGTTCAGTGTCACAGTCGCAGCAGCGGCGGCGCAGATCAGAGCAGACGAGGGTCGGCCTGTCGAACCTGTGTGAATCACCATGGAGATGACGTGTGTTTATATCTGGATGCTGGTTTGCTCCTCAGCTGGGTCTGGACATGGAGGAGCTGCAGGACATCGAGGAAGATGCCGGTCTTGGCAACGGCGGGCTGGGTCGTCTGGCTGGTGAGCTCCTGCCCTCTCCTGATTGGCTGCTGACAGACAGTGATGTTTAGTGCTGTTGACAGGCTTGTCTCACCCCACCCTCTCCTCCTCCTCCTCCTCCTCCTCCCCCCACGGCTCTGTTCTCTCCTCAGCCTGTTTCCTAGACTCCATGGCCTCTCTGGGTCTGGCTGCTTATGGATACGGCATCCGCTACGAGTTCGGCATCTTCAATCAGAAGATCGTCAACGGCTGGCAGGTAACTCACCTGGGCCTTACACAGATCAACACCTACGCCTACCTTACGCTAATGTGATGTGTGGTTCGAGCTCTAGACGCTGTAGTTAAATGTAACAGGGCAAAAAAAAAAAAGAGTAAGATTCAGGATCCCAGTATCTTCAGTCCATCTCACCTGGTGTTTTATGAAGCGTACGTACATACATCAGGTAGAACATCTCCTGAACCTGTGTCTCCACAGGTGGAGGAAGCCGACGACTGGCTGCGATATGGCAATCCCTGGGAGAAGGCTCGGCCCGAGTACATGCGCCCCGTCCACTTCTACGGCCGCGTGGAGCACACACCTGAAGGAGTGAAGTGGGTGGACACACAGGTGAGAGGGAGAGGAGTGACATCACCACAGGACTGTTACTGGTTATGTATCAAGCTATCCACCAATTAGCCGAGCTGATTGATTGATTGGTTGGTTTCCAGTCTACATGGACAGTCTACTCTTTTGATTTTAGATCATCAATAATCTGTATTGATCTATGCATCAGGTGGTCCTGGCGCTTCCCTATGACACCCCAGTGCCCGGCTACAGAAACAACATCGTCAACACCATGAGGCTGTGGTCTGCTAAGGCCCCGTGTGACTTCAACCTCAAAGACTGTGAGTGACTGTTGTTTCTCGCTGCGAGCCTGTAGCTCAGCGTTCAGCAGCTGATGACGAGTCTGACCAGGAAAAGAATAACCTGCTTTTGTCCCGCAGTTAACGTCGGCGGCTACATCCAAGCTGTGCTGGACAGGAACCTGGCGGAGAACATCTCCAGGGTTCTCTACCCCAATGACAACGTGAGTGGATCCATTAACACCAACTTAACACCAACAATTCTGTCGGTATCCAGCGTTACTAACTGACCCCAACTGGTTAGAAATGCAGCTTTATCTCCACCACAGAGGGAACGATCACCTTAAGATTAAAAGCGTACAGGTGTTGTATTAGCACAGGTATGCTAACCGTCTGTGCGGCCTCTCTTCAGTTCTTTGAAGGGAAGGAGCTGCGTCTCAAACAGGAGTACTTTGTCGTCGCCGCGACTCTTCAAGACATCATCCGTCGATTCAAGGCCTCCAAGTTCGGCTCCACAGAGTTTGTGCGACTGGACCTTTCTACGCTGCCAGACAAGGTCACACCTCCATCAGCCCATCCTGTTAAAATGTGATACTTCTTTTTTTTTTTATACCGTGACTTTTAAACGTCAGCCATGTTTGATGTGTGTGATCTTTAGGTGGCCATCCAGCTGAACGACACCCACCCTGCTATGGCCATCCCTGAGCTGATGAGGATCTTGGTGGACATTGAGAAGCTCAGCTGGGAAAAGGTACGAACGAACTCCTCGCACTCAGCAGAGCACGGAGGAGGTAACACAGGAAGTCTGAGCTTCACTTTGTGGTTAATGCCTTCAAGGACTGACTGTAAGCGTGCAGACGACACGACATACAAAAACTGTAGCCACGTTTGATGTTGGCTGTTTTGTGGTTGGTTGTGAAGCATCTTGAACTCTGCATCAGCTGTGACGCAGCAGTTTGTCAACCGCAGCAGGCCGACACATCAGTCAATGTTGAGTTCCCACCCTGTGACAGGAAGTGAGCAGATGAATTCACACCACTGTCGCTCCCTGCCAGTTCTTACACAGTCAGATAAAATATAAGAAATGGATCCTTTGATTTCATTGTCTTTTACAGCGGTCAGGTCTCTAACCCACCTGTCTGTAACTCCGCCTCCTCTGCCCGCAGGCCTGGGACATCGTGGTGCGCACATGTGCCTACACCAACCACACCGTTCTGCCTGAGGCTCTGGAGCGCTGGCCTGTCGACCTCTTCCAGAACCTCCTGCCTCGACACCTGGAGATCATCTACGAGATCAACAGGAGGCACCTGGAGGTACGAAGGCCGATGCACACATCTGTGGACTCAGGTTACATTTTGAGAAGAATGTGTGTTTGTCCAGAATCAGACCGAAACAACTGAACTGTCTTGTCTCAATGTGAATACGACCCTGGAGGGCTCCCACATGCCTGCCTCACATAGCTTTGGCAAGTGGACTAAGCACTTATACAGATATATCACTGATCCCCTACAAAATGAGACCCGTCCAGTCTCTTAAGCTGTAGACAGCAGGAATGTAGGAGCATCCTCCTCTGGCTGGTAGCTGATAAAACCCGACATGCAGGGTATTCAGGATGCAGTCACGCACGCGACAGGTGTCTCACATGCTCCACCACCTCATGGGAAACTGCATGAGTGGGTTTGTTCTCCGTTATGTCTTAACCTACTGAGACTTATTCCTTCTTCACCTGTGCAGCGCATTGGCAAGCTTTACCCAGACGACCTTGACCGCCTGCGCCGAATGTCTCTGATCGAGGAAGGGGACGTCAAGAAGATCAACATGGCTCACCTGTGCATTGTGGGTCGCACGCTGTCAACGGAGTGGCTCGTATCCACTCTGAAATCATCAAAGACACAGTGTAGGGGAAACCTCACCTCCTCCTGCAGCCTCACACTCAATCTGATGTGTTTCTGTGCCGATGCTTGAGCAAGTCTTTGACTGTGGCTCCTCCCCCTTCACCAGGTTCAAGGATTTCTATGAAGTTGATCCTGAGAAGTTTCAGAACAAGACCAATGGCATCACGCCCCGCCGCTGGCTGGTCATGTGCAACCCCGGTCTGGCCGAGGTCATTGCTGAGGTGCGTTTGTTTTTGTTCCCACAGACAGAGTTCACTGAGAGGGCATTTTAGAGGGTAACATGTCAGTGTCATCTGCATACGTATGAATATTACGCCCTGTTACCTTCAAAGACACAGATATATGTGTTAAAGCGTTAGCCTTTAAACTAGAGAGACGCAGCTTCACTGTCCTGTATCTCTTGCAGAGGATTGGTGAGGACTACATCCGTGACCTGGACCAGCTGAAGCAGCTTCTGGACTTTGTGGACGATGACGCCTTCATCCGAGACGTCGCCAAAGTCAAACAGGTGCGAGCTCACTGGAGGGCGGCGCTTTTTTTTATGTCTTTGTCTGTCTGTTTCTAAAACATGTTGCTCTGCTTGACGTCAACTTTCAGGAGAACAAGATGAAGTTTGCTGCCTACCTGGAGGATTACTACAAGGTGAAGATCAACCCCAACTCCATGTTTGACATCCAGGTGAAGAGGATCCATGAGTACAAGAGACAGCTGCTCAACTGCCTCCACATCATCACGCTGTACAACCGTGAGTTTCTTCTCTTACTCCCAGCTTCTTAGAGGACGTTCAGTGCGTCCAGACTGGAGGTCAACTCTTTTTTGTTTCCTTAAAAGGCATCAGGAAGGAGCCCAACAAGTCATGGACCCCCAGGACCATAATGATTGGAGGAAAGGTGAGCAGCAGTCGGTCTTGTTATGGCACTATATCAGGTTCAGGTGTGACGATCAAGGTCTGAATGCTTTCACTGTGACGAGTGAGTGCGATTGGTCCTCTGTGCTCCAGGCGGCTCCAGGTTACCACACCGCCAAGATGATCATCAAGCTGATCACATCGATTGGAGACATCGTCAACAATGACCCAGTGGTTGGAGACCGCCTGAAGGTCATCTTCCTGGAGAACTATCGGGTCACTCTGGCTGAGAAAGGTAATAGAGCTTCTGTCCAGACCTTCAGTGTCTCCATCCTGGAGGCCAGGGTCAGATCACTGAGGACCAGTGTGTGTCTGTCCATCTGTCTCCGTGCAGCCATCCCCGCCGCTGATCTGTCAGAGCAGATCTCCACAGCAGGCACCGAGGCCTCCGGCACCGGGAACATGAAGTTCATGCTGAATGGCGCCCTCACCATCGGCACCATGGACGGAGCCAACGTGGAGATGGCAGAGGAAGCCGGAGAGGAGAACCTCTTCATCTTTGGCATGAGGGTGCCTGATGTTGAGGCTCTGGACAAGAAGGGGTGAGTCAGATGAGGACAGTGTGGTGAGACCGATCTTAAAAATGAAGCTGAGACTGGATCTGAAGCTCATCCACTTTAACGTCCTCCACTGAGAACTATAGATCAATATCAATTCAACCCAGTGTGACAGTAACGTCCTCATCCCACAGCTACGATGCCATGTCGTACTACAACCGCATCCCAGAGCTGAAGCAGGCGATGGACCAGATATCAGGAGGCTTCTTCAGCCCCAACCAGCATGACCTCTTCAAAGACCTCGTCAACATGCTGATGCACCATGACAGGTAGGAGACGCAGTGAGTCAGCACTTTATAGAGGCTGACGCACAGTCACTGTGAATATACTCTGTCCTAATGCTACAACATGCTGCTATATGTCATAATATGATATTGTGGTGATTCTACACGTGATAAGAAAGTGATTGAAAGTCATTCTGTAAACTTGGACCTGCTGGATGTAAGAAATGACAGAGGCTCTGATCTAAAAGGTCTAAAGGTCGTGTGACCGAGCGAGTCATCAATCAATCATAATGTCTGTGCTGCAGGTTCAAGGTGTTTGCAGACTATGAAGACTACATCAAATGCCAAGAGAAGGTCAGCGCGCTCTACAAGGTCAGTGTGTCAGAGTTGAGCTCAATCAATCAATGAGATCGATGGTTAAACCTCAGTGTGAATGTGTGAATCAGGTTTTCTGCCAGGTAAAGTCTCATCTTGCCGTCCTCTGTCCGTCTTCTGTCCTCACAGAACCCCAAAGAGTGGACCAAGATGGTGATCCATAACATCGCCGGCTGTGGTAAATTCTCCAGCGACCGCACCATCTCCCAGTACGCCACGGAGATCTGGGGCATGAAGCCCAGTCTGGAGAAGATCGCAGCGCCCGATGATCCTCGCTAAAACCACCGCATCTGCCTCCTCCTCCTCCTCCTCCTGCTCTCTGTAGCCTCACCACGTGGTCCAGAGATCGACCCTGTAGCTTCTTCACTGTGGCATTACTCCTCTTCTCTGCTGACACCCACACAGCCTCCGGCAGTAACGTGTTTCTAAACAGGCTAATCTCTGTTTGTTTTCCCTTTGTGCACCAGCAATGCATAGTCTCACTGTTGAGTGAAAACCTCCTCTCCTCAGCCTTTCAGTAGCTTTGAATCATGGGACTCCTCAGCTGGAGTTTCGTCACAGTGCCCAGTCCCCCCCCCGTCCTTTATTTCCAAAACATCCTCAGTTCTCATTCTTGACAAATCAAGGTCGAACAAGACGTATTGTTATATCAGGCTCTTGGATCTTCAGCTGCGGGCTTCCACACTCTGGTTTTCACACAGCAGTGATGATCTAGTTACATTCCCCTTTGACTAAAACCCAGCAAAATGCCAACAAACCTCAGAACTGAGTTGGTTCAGACCAGCCTGTGTCTTCCGTTGAGGAGGCGCCGCGGCCTTCGATGCAGCACTGTGACTGGACGGTGTTGGAAGGGAGCCACGTCTCCACACTCGCAGCAGATCAATCAACGTTCATATCAATATCTCACTGCCCTGTCCATGTAAATGTTTATGTTTTCTGAATGTAATTGTTATCAGTGATGGTCAGAGGAGCCCCCCCCCTCCCTGCATCGACCTGTCCGTTTACCTGTGACCTCCTCAGCATGTTTGTGTCCGTCTTTGTCCCTTAAGTGTCCTGTGTTAGAAAATAACCGAGACTCTTCTGCCTAATACCTAAGTGACTGACTTCCTTCGCTGGAGGTGTGTGTGTTCTCTGTAGTGTAGCTGTGTGTGTGTTTAATATAGGATGAGTCTATGACACTGTGGATCTCAGCCTGACTGATGTACTGTAACGGCTTCCTGTCTGCTACACTGGAGCTGACGTTCGCTTTGTCGGTCGGAGCTTCTCTTCTTCTTTAGTCAATAAATGACTAAAAAACAGTTTCTTGTCTTTCATAACTTCTTCAGCACCAAAAGACGATCCGTGAACCCTCCTGAGGCAGTCAGATGTAGGACTTCATGTGTCCCCAGAGGGAAATCAGTTAAAATACAAAGACCAACGGACAGACTTCAGGTTTACACTCGTCCTGAGTCACAGATACAGATGAAGTCCAAGGCAACAAAGCTGAGCGCTGAGGAAGAACCAACACAAACTGGTCAATTAAATCTGTCTCCTCAGTGTCTTTCCACAGACGGCCACTAGATGGCGCCAGAGCGCATGAACATGCAGGTACTTTTCTGTTTTCTGTACATTATCTATATATTCTGCTGCCTTCAACTGTCCCTCCACAGGTTAATCGATTGATTGATGTAATTGTCCCACTCAGTAGAAAGTTGTGTCCACCTCACGTACGAGCTTTAGACACATTTAAAAACATACATGTGCAACATATAATAGTGAAAGTGAGCGTGTCGTAGCACAAAGGTAAAGTTCAGGTAAAGAGTATAAAGCTTTACAATGAGTACATTTCTTATCATGAATGTTGAGACTCAAACGCACCATCATTTCCCTAAACCTGTTTCCATGGATCCGTCCTGATTGAGCTCCAAACATGTTCCTCCTGCCCCGCCCACACCCCTATGATTGACAGCTGCCTGTCACAACCTGTCCCCTCCTATCTGTCATATATTAAAGGCCCTTTCCCCCCTTCGTGGCGTCTGTTTGCTCCAGCTGACAGCCCAGACCCTCACTCACTGGGATGGACTCCAGTACCTATGGTAAGATCTGTCCTTCTCCTGATTGGGTTTTTATCGATACTTGGATTATTGATAACTGAGAATTGATGAGTGATTCATGTATTTCTTAGCATTTAAGTGGATGTTATTGCAAAACTTTAATGTTAAGCATCTACAACGCTCCAAAATTATAACTGATTGATAACTGTATAACTTTATTTTAAATGACACGTGTGTCAGCGAGTTAAGACGACGACACTTTTATTCATTGAAGTCATACAATAACGTCATGGTGGGTGGCGTCAGCAGTAACACAGCATTTTAAGATAATATGGCTGTTTAAAAATAGTTTAACATGAAATAATAATAATAGAAAAACAGATTAAAGTAGAATAGAATAAACAGTGAATGTGTAATTGATAAATATGTATTGATCAGAGGTGAGTCCTCGTTCATATATTTGTCCACAGCTCAGCAGATGTGCTGCGTCATCAGATTATATATGACAATAACATGTGATGGATTGAATACTGTTGTGATGATGTGATATCAAAGAGAAGTCATGGAGTGAAAATGACTCTGTGTCCCAGAGCTGGACACCCTGGACGTCCCTCCGCTCACCCCGACCAGTAAGGAGGTCCTGAGCCAGGCGGTCAAGGCCAGTTTCTCTGGCTTCACCCAGGAGAGGATCAGCCGTCACTTCCCACACGGTAACGGATGATAACTGTCAGAGCGTCCGAGGAGGCTGTGGAGATCTGCTTCATCCACATCTGTCTGGTTGTTTCTAGATCCAACCCTGTGGTCTGAGTGGGAGGTGAACCACTGGCTGGACTGGTGCCAGGCCGAGTTCAGCCTCGACGGCCTGGGCTCGGACCTGAGGGGCCTGCAGGGCAGCGAGCTATGCGGTCTGGACCGAGACACTTTCCTGAGCCTGATGTCGGACGGCACAGCTGGGGAGATCCTGTGGGAACATCTGGAGACCATGAGGAGAGGTGAAGATCACTTTCGTAGTTAATCCAGTTTTGTCTCACGCCGTACATCATGTACCTGCAGAGGTAGATCTGTGATGAAATGTCATATTTGCACATCGAGACCTTCAGGTTCATGGATTCGTGGACGTATCATATGGTGTAATGACACAAAGTTGTTGTTATTTGTGTTGTTTGAATTCTCCAGAGAACGAACCTGAGTGTGATCTGTCTCTAGCAGCCTACACAGCATCGACTTACTGCCAGCTGCATTTCAACAAAGGTACGAAACAACATGCAGATATCAGCGGAGGAGGTCAGAGGTCAGGTGTAAGGACGGTCAGCAGCACACTGACAGAGCTGTGTTTGTCTCTTCTGTCCCTGTAGAGATCTACTCAGACTGTGTCCAGGACCATCCAGACAAACACTGTTACCACGGTGACTATGATCACAGCGAGAGGTCACAACTCCACTCCCTGGACACGGTGTCTGTCCAACATGGAGACATCTACCTGGTCAAGACAGAGGAGACCAACAGAAAGGGACCAGGAGGAATCACAGGTAGGTAGATAGATAGATAGATAGATAGATAGATAGATAGATAGATAGATAGATAGATAGATAGATAGATAGATAGTTGTCCTCACATACTTCGTCTTCTCCGTAGACTTGGACTTGGATGTCGCTCACGGTGACGACTCGGACCATGTGACCTCTCTGTCGTGGGCCTCTCCCCTCCAGGAAATAGACCCCCTCCTGGAAGAGACCATGTCCGAAGATGTCTTCACGTTACCACAGCAACACAGGAGCTTCAAAGAATATGTCGGCAACAAGACAAACCTGGGGAGAGCTGTGATCCCGGCGGCCATCCTCGCCGGTTACACTGGTAAGCACTGGGCGGAGGAGATACAGCACTGTAGACCCATCCATCCATCCATCCCTCCATCCACCCACCCATCCATCCATCCATCCATCCCTCCATCCATCCAGCAGGCGCTGATGTTGACTGTCTCAACAGGAAGTGGTCCCATCCAGCTGTGGCAGTTCCTCCTGGAGCTCCTGACGGACCGCAGCTGTCAGTCCTGTATCAGCTGGACAGGAGATGGATGGGAGTTCAAGCTCACAGACCCTGATGAGGTACAGCGATGGCGGGGGTTGAACGAGTCCTGGAACCTGGACATAAATTAGCACGTTAGCGCCACCCATTTTTGGCTTGAGAACTGAAGTAAGATTTGCGTTTAACACTGGGCCAAGACTTTTCCATGTTTTATTCTTACAACATAAAATACATCAGTAAATAGCCAGATCCTGATAATGACCTGAACATTAATCTGGATCCAGGTACGTTCAGGTAGCTCGTTTTGACCCAGAGTCAGACTTAAAAATAACAAAACCAAAAACAAAATGAAAACCATATTTCCATTAAAAAAAACAAAGTTGTCCATAGTGAACCTCGTACCTGTGCCTCCCTTCAGGTGGCGCTGCTGTGGGGTCGCAGGAAGAACAAACCCAAGATGAACTACGAGAAGCTGAGTCGCGGTCTGCGCTACTACTACGACAAAAACATCATCCGCAAAACGGCCGGCAAACGCTACGTCTACCGCTTCGTGTGCAACCTGCAAGGCCTGCTGGGATACGAGCCCGGAGAGCTGCACGCCATGTTGGACATCGGCAGCAAGAGTCACCGATGACGAGTGGGAGGAGCAAAGAGACACTTTTATATATATAATAGTCATTAATCAATATGTATACGATCACTGAGACAATCATTGTGTGTAAATCCTAGTTTGACTTTATTTGAGTCGGTCTCATGTTATTTTGGCCCTCCTGGACTTCCGTACTTCCGGTTGGTGGTGTATCCACGAGTGAGGGACGTTTACCAGCACACTGTGTGTAAACATCTGTAAACATCTGGGAGGATTACTGCAGTTAATGTAAATGTTATCTGTGTGAGGTTGGAGCTGATATTTGCTAATATTGATAATATCATTTATAATCAATAATTACTCCCAGCACATAAAATAAAATCAATTACTTCCAATTATCTGCTTTTATTCAGTCTTTTATTCTTTTTACCACGTGGTGATTTTGCTTTGTGCCAACAGTTGCAGTGAAGTTTATCTGATCAGTGTGTGATCAATGGTAAACAAACTGCAACAATCTCTGAAGGTTGCTGGTTTGAATCCCATCGCCTAGATGGGCAAGTATGTTTCTGTGTTTGCTCCCATTGTCAGTATGTGACAGAGAGCGTCCCACCCTGCAGTCAGAGCCCAACATGAGTCATGTGGTGCGGGGGCGGCGAGCGCTGAGCCCCAGTCTGCAGGAGGTGCTTTCACAGAGATCAGCTGCTGCCTGGACTAATGGAACCTAATTGATGTATTCACGCTTATTCGGCCAAGTCTCACTTCACTTCACTGCCTGTGTGTGAAGACGGTGTTTGTACGTGTGTGTGACTGGAATAACCAGCTCCCTGCAGAGAAATCAAGTGCTCTAATTTAACATATCAAACACAAGGCTTGGTTATTGATTCATCGCCATCTGAGGATTCATTTCTGCTCCTGTGATTTAAAACATGGCTCCTCTCCAGTTTGACCCCTTCGTCGTCTCCACTGCTTTGTTTTCATCTAAACAGCATTTTGTGTTTAAAGTTATGGTTGGTAATCCTGTTCAGAAACATGTGTTGTTACACTGGGTGAAATGGTCCTTCTACCTTCTGAGTAATCAATACATTATGTATCAGAAAAAGGAACGAAAGTAATCAGTCCTCTGTGGCAGCTGCAGGACTGACACAACTCCGACCAATCCACGCTCTTTGCACCGAAGAGCAAAAACCAATCAGATGCCTTCATGTCTAGTTCTGTCTCCGCCCCCCTCGATCCCTGTCTCTGACGCGTGTGCACAATCTTCACGTGTCGCTGTTGCCGGAAGAAATCAGCGTACAGAGTTACAGCAGAACGGATTTCATGCTCATTTATGAGCAACGGCTGAGAAAATGCAGCCCCAGTTACTACTTCCAGCGTTACTTGTAACGTTACTTGTAACGGCTCGGCCCGAGAAAAGGAAGGAAGAGAAAGGAGGCTGAAAAGGCTGCTAACAAAAAGGCTCTGGATAAAGCCAGACGTCAAACCAGAGGAAACATCGGTGTTGCTTCTGTGGAGACAACTGAGGGATTTGAAGTGATGCTGAGGCTGCTCTCTTTCTGTTGGACAGGTAATTATATGCTTTGCTTCGGGGAGGATTTGTTATTTTTATGAAATGTGTAACTTTTGCTAACGTAGCTACTTTTGTAGCTTGTATTAGCCTAATGCTAATATTCGTGCGGTGCGCGTTCCAGTTTGTGGGGGCGTGGCTTGGACGTACACACTTTCAAATCTTGCTAGCTCTCCAGGATTACCAACCCCAGCTTGAACAAGTGAAGCCATAAAGTCTGAAGGCACAGTAACAGCCAAAGGGGTCGTTTTTCTGTAAACGACCACAGTTTACAGTTTTTTTACTCTCATGCGAGCGTTAAACTGCACCTCGGCTGTCATGGTTACCATACCGAACAGCGACAGTGCCGGCCTACCGTTCGTCGCCATGGTTATAACTGTAACGGTCAAGGCTTCATTCGCTACTTGGTTGTGGATAGAAAAAGAAGACGGTTTCATTGAGACACAAACCTGACTTTTCCGCCATGACAGTCCTGGATCTGATGATCCGATCTTTGCTAACTTTCGTGCGCTTTTTTCTCACGTCACGTTTACTGCAGCTACTAGAGATCGTCTTATTAAAAGAAACGTAACTATCCTAATGAGCTGAACGTAAACGACCTTTTTTTTTTTTTTTTTTTTTTTTTACTGGAGGACAGTCTAAGCAGTTGGCTAGCTTTAGGACAGTAACGTGATCATCTCTGAAAAATCAAAACCAAATTAGAAAGAAAAAACTGAAAGAAGGTAAACTCTTAGGGTTCACTGCTGATGTAAATGTCATGCTCCGCTGTCTGTTAAGTATTTTATTTTCTTCCTCGTGTTTCATATCTTGTCTTCCTGGTTTATTTTGTGAACACTCGCCCTTGTCTCGGTTCCAGGTTCCTGTCTGCCCTGCCCCCTCCCCGTCTGTGTGCACCTGATCCCTGATTGTGTCTCCCGCACCTGTGTCCAATCACTCCCCATCAGTCCTCTATATATTCCCCTCTTGTGTCTGGTCTTGTTGCCAGTTCGTTGATGTTCGTAGCTCACGTACCAGCCTTTTTCACAGTCCCAGTCATAGCGTTATTGTGTTTGAACCTTGCCTGCTTTTTGACCTTGCCTTTTTGCCCCACGTCCTGATTACCTTTGCCTGGTTTGACCCTGCCTTCTCGTGTACCGACCTCTGCCTGGAATAAACCTTGTTTTGCAGCTTAACCGGTCTATAGTCGAGCATTTGAGTCCTGCCTTCCCTCTGCCAAGTTCATGACAGTAAATAACAGTACCTCAAAACGGTCCTTTAGACTAAATTAGATGGACTAAAACATAAATTAAAATGTTTTGTAGCTTTGAATGCTGTTTATGTGACGCTGTCCTTTGTGTATGAATGTTTTTGATCCAAGACGATAAAAGTACCTTGTGTGTCCTTAAACAGATGACAGAAGCCTGGACCGGATTATTGTCCATGACTCAGTTTGTTTGGCTCCTGTGGTGAATCTGCTGTGGTATAAATAAGGTTAATGTCTCATTCTGTGGCCCTATGGACAAGATGAATAAAACACACTTTGACAAAGACACACACACACACACACACACACACCCCACGTTGGCTCTTCCATTAGTGGGGTCTTGGGAGTCTAAGTGGTGGAAGTAATCCTCACACACTCCATTTCTGTCTCTGTTCACTGACAGATAAAACAACATGAGCATTCAGCCATTTTCCTCAGAGGCAGCTTTGTGTTTTCACGCTGTCTCAGTCTAATGTGTTGAAACCTGAACGTGTCGTACAACACGTTCATACATGAGGTGTTCAGAATCAAAGGTCATCTGAATATATTCAACAGCCAAGTTATGTTTTATCATCAACCTCTCTCCTCATAAAGCCATATGAACGTACCAAGGAAACACAGCTGACCATGTACCACTGTCCATGACTGGGGCATAAATGGCAAATTGTTTTTACAACTGTACTGTAAAAGGGAATTACACTCAACAATCCCTCTGCAGTAAGGGCCTAAGGAGTCACAGGTATTTATGAATGGTTCAGTCACACCGAGCTGCTACTGCTCTGTAAAGCTGAGGAGGTAACACCCGGAGGCTGATGATTGACGGCTGTAGAGCCAACAGACTGATCAGTGACACAGGCAGGGGGTCAGTCTGGTCTTAACACCTCTGAGCTTTAGGTGAGGCTTCACTTCCCTGAACACATGCACACATGCTTAATGGATGCAAACAAATAATGTCTAGTATTCATGTTATAAAAGGCCCATGTGTCAAAAACAACATTTGAAAACACTTAGGAAAAAAACGAATAGACAAAAGAGCATCAACTTGATTTATTGCCAGAAGAGAATTCAGTGGGATTTAAATCCATGAAAAGAAAAAGTCTCCTTCATAGAGTGATAGAGTGATAAGGCCTGTTTAATAGAGGATAAAGTGACAGTGAAGCTGACACAGTGTGTGTGTGTCATTGGGACTTCTGCTTCTCCCACTGCTCCGGTGTGAGGGTCTTCTGTTCAAAAGCATGGATCTCCTTCAGCTCCTCGGCCAGACAGGTGTTCACCATCCTGGTGAACACACGAGGCGACAGACATTCAACAGTGACAACATGAGATTGTGTCTTATATTTTGTCTTTGTCACTAATGTTGTGAGTTTGGATAAAACAAACACGACATATCTGAGCCACACCTCAAACATGAAAACATCCATTAGTGATGATAACGAGTGTGATACCTGTGTCTCTGTAGCAGCTGTTTGCCCTCAAACTGGGGCGACACCACCAGGACTTTGAAGCTGGCAGCACATCTGTTTTGTGACGTATCCTCCACATCCTGGAGAAGACACGATAAACAGTTCATAAATGAAACCTTTTATATATTTATATAAATTTTAAGGCAGCAGCTTAGTCACAAATCATACATATGCTAAGAACAGTGTAGTTTAGGAGAGGTTAAGCGTGCAAACATGATCCAGGAGACAATATAATAAAACAAACAGTCAGGTCAGAGTAAAATAACATTACAGGGTCAAAAATCACTACTCAAATGTGACATGTTCAGGCAATAGGAAACCACATGTAACAGTGAGCATCACATACACGAACCTGGAGGAACATGTGGTACAAATAACAGAGAAACCTACCACGTGCACTGCCCCGAGCTCTTTAATGAGCTTATCCCGGATGTGATCTGCGGTTATGGCCATAGCTGTGTAAATAAAACACTATAACGTTAACGTCGGTAACACACACACACACAGCTAGCTAGCTAATTCATAGATTTGTAATGTGTTGACAGAGAGAGAGAGAGAAGGAGGCTGACACCGGAAGTGCTATGGTATAGTTCACGTTCAAAAAGCATATAATTCTTAACCACACAATTACATCGCAGTTATAAACGTAAGTTTTGATTTATTATTACCAATTTTGTGTATTTGAGTATATTCGAGCAGTTTCTCGCTAATTTCAGACGCCGAAAGTGACCTGGTGGGCGTCACCGACCGCGTGACTGACCGAAGGAGTGTCCAATCACGTAGCGCCACTAACAACCGTAACCAATCAGGTGTGGCGTAGCTTTTTTAAAGCAGCGAATCATAACAATGGGGGTCCTTGCTTGACGACAAACAAAAAATTGATAGTTATTTACGTAGGAATAAATATATGTCGAGTTCGCTCCGCCTTTTTAGATTTATGAGTATTGATTAGCTATTTTAGTGTGACTCCAGCCGTTTATTAGCTACGAGGCAGGACGCGTTTAATAAGTTTAAAAACGTTTTAAATCAGGCAGCTTCGCGGGCTACTAACACCGACACTGTTTACATGAACATAGGAAGTCAGCTGTAGCTGGTACTGAAAATGTCTAACGTTTCAGTCCTTGGACAGATGCTTTAACTAATGCCGCCGTAATAATGGCGGTATTACAATCATTTTTAATCTTTTGTCTGTTTGTTTATGGCCGTAGCAGCTAAGCTAACGTAACCGTTTCCTCAAAACAACAATAGGTAAGCTAGCTTATGTTCTTCCACAATGGTGGTGGAGGTGGAGAGCTTCTATGGTGTTTACATGCTTTACTGCCTCAACCCGAAATTCAAAGGCCGGATCTACATCGGCTTCACCGTGAACCCCGAGCGGAGGATCGGGCAGCACAACGCCGGCCGGCACAGAGGGGGGGCCAAGAGGACCAGTGGACGAGGACCGTGGTATGAGCTGCAGCCAGCCTGCTGTACAGTACATGATCACTACCTGATGTGTCGGAGCTCTGTGGTTTTATCTCCTCTGCTTTGTTTTGTTTAGGGAGATGGTCCTCATCATCCACGGCTTCCCCTCTGACATTGCCGCCCTGAGGGTAAGTACCAGTCAGAAATACTTGTATGCTTGTAGTTTATATATGTACATGGAACCAGGCTGATTGTCTATAGGAAGAATTCACCTGTTTTATCGTCTTTTCACTCATCTATAAATATAAAACTGACAAGTTTTAAATCTGCAATAAAAAGCTAAGCCTCACTTACAGGTCTGTTTCAACTCCACCAGTATTTTGGATTAAAAAAGACTTACATTACAGAAGATCAGATCTCAACTGCCTGACTTAGATATTACATGTTAATCCATATCAACTAACTCGTTGTGTTATTTCTGTGTCAGTTTGAGTGGGCGTGGCAACACCCTCACTCCTCCAGACGACTCTCCCACGTGTCCCGCCGCCTTAGGAAAGAGTCAAGCCTTCAGTTCCACTGGCGCGTCCTCTCCAACATGCTGCGGGCTTCGCCGTGGAACAGACTGCCCCTGACGGCCCGCTGGCTCAAACAGGAGTACAGGATGGACTTTGAGCCCAGTCTGCAGCCTCCTCTGCACATCCCCATCGCGTTTGGCAGCGTGAGAGCCAAGAAGGTGCAGCTGCCACAGACTGCAGCAGAAGAGGAGGAGGAGGAGGCATCCAGGTGTTTTCTCTGTAGAGGCTCAGTCAAGGTGAAGACCCTGAGGACTTAATCAGCACATCCAACCACATCCTGGTTGGTTGTTCAGTTTGCTGCTACATCTTTCTCTCTTGTTTTTCTCAGGCGTCAGAAAAGCTGAGCTGTTTCCACTTTTCCTGTGGAATGAGCAGTCATGTGACCTGTCTTGCCAAACACTTCCTGAGGTCAGAGCCGTCTCAGCTCCTGCCTGTGGAGGGAGAGTGTCCGTCCTGTCGTCGCTCTGTGCTGTGGGGAAGTCTCATTCGTCATAAACACGGCTGCTTCGGAGACCTGGAGGAGTTCACACCATCTGCATCCCAGGTGAGTCACATGGGACGATTTAGTCTAAACAAGGTCTCTGCTGGGGGATTGTGTATGAAAGGTCGGAGCAGTTGGACCCACTCACATGTGTCATTATTTCTAAAGGAGGCAGAGTAAGAAGTTGACATAAAGACCTGCCTCTAATAAAAGTCTGTTACGTGCGGGAGTTGAAGAAAATAAAGCTGAAATTATTGTGGACTCCAGATCTTGTTTCTAACTTGTCCTCTGATCCTCCACAGAACCACTGGGCAGACGAGCTGCAGCTATGACAGCGTGGTCCTCAACAATGAACTGTGGTGCTGTGAGAGGAACCATGCAGATCATGTGTAAATATCCATCTTCAGTCTGAACACAAAGAGACAGTAACTTCAGCAGAGAGGACATCCATCGTTCGACAGGATCCAACCACTGGCTCTGTTTGATTTTTATAAATCTGCTCATCATGCATTTTTTTTTTTAAAAAACCATGTCTGTGTTTAATGTATTTGATATTTGTGGAGAAATAACTTGTGAATAAGAAATAAAACCACACTGTTTTGTAAGTGTGTGTGATCTGTGGTATAACTTATATATGACGGTCCAGCAAAGAAAAACAACAACTGCAAAATTCCTTTATGTTTTTATTATCCATATCTGTTAGAGACAAAGGAGACGGTCGTGATCATCATATGGTAACAATCAGAAAAAAATAATGCAATATTTGTTATTCTATTAACATTATAAGTGCATGTTAAAATCAATTTATTATTGTTATTACACAGTTGTTATTATTGATCGTCTTGATCATGTTCCTCAATGTTTCAGTGATTCTGAGCCTTTAAATGAAGAAAGTATTATTGATATTACATATAAACTAAGACAGTAAAGTTTACATATAGAACAAACAGTAGCTAGTGTTTGCTAACACAGACAGTTGCTAACATTAGCTTATGTTAGTAAACCTTGATGAACTGTAGTTAATGTTAGCTAACCTTAGCTGCACGTTGGCAAACCTACTGAAAGCTAATGTTAGCTAATATTAGCTACTGTTAACTGACATTAGCTAACTTCAGATATTCATGTGTCACTTACAAACAGTGCATGATGACATTGGTTTTATAGCGATAGCAAACGTATACAATACAAATACCTCCACACTCCACCATCGTTCACATTACACAGTTATTTCATTCATTGGTGATATAAAAGCATCGAATGGTGCAGCTTTAGGTTTGCTGTGTCCTCACTGCTGGGGGGCTGGGGGGCTTTGTACAGTGATCACAGGCTGACAAGGAAAAGAGACAGTGACTTTCATTAGATATATTGCAGGGAGCCATGAGTCCAGTTGGACGGATCTGGATCCTATATATTAATAGAGGTATATGCAGGTGTTGGTAGGGAAACCTGTCACCCAGAGGTCACTGGTGTGAACTCACCACTTTGGGATCTGGTGCGCAGCAGTTGATCACCTTGCAGCAGTAGGCAGCCAGGGTGGCTGAGATGGCCAACAGCACGGCCTGGATGACCACACACTCAGCATAGAAGTGGGACTGGGTGCTCTGCAGAAAAACAGAGAACGAAAGGTGACAAGAAATATCCAGAGGGTTAAAATGGCAGCTGGACATGTTGTATGTAAACTGACACTGAAAGGTCCCACATGTTCTTCCTGTGTGCTTCATTTGTAAGTGTTAAAGAGAGGAGGTCCTGAGCCTCTCCTCTGATTGGCTGACTGATTTCTGATTTCCTTTTATAAAAGCATTCACATTAATAAATAATCACCTCAATTTTATGGCAGAGTTCACCATAAGATTGTGTGACGTTCCTGTAGTAATAATGCCAGCACAAAGAGGGCGTGACTTCCATTTTCACCAGATTGCAGATCATGTTGAAGAGCGATGCACCACATGCCACGATCTGCATCCCCAGACAGGCTCTCAGCTGGGTCACAGGAAACAAACACAGCGATATAACTTTTTACAAAACATCTTTAAATCCTTCGATCTTTGATTCCTGAAATGTAAATGACAAAGACACATCATGCACTAAGATGAAGACATTTAGAAATGTCACGGGGGAAAGCGATTTATATCACTGACGACTCAAGTTGAATCAGTGCCATCAGTGTGTTTCGTGTCTTTCCTGACAGTGGTTCTTCTTCATGAACTCTGCGCGACATGTAAACAACAGGCTCCATTCAGCCTTAAAGCTGTGACTCATCTCACACAGAGGAAGTGGAAGAGCCCCACAGCTGTCGGCCAGTTTCTCTAAAAAGCAGAAGTGGCCTCGGCCTGAGTTTGGCATTTTCTCGCGACACTGTAACGCTCTGTCGCTCTGTCAGTCTCCATGTTGTCCTTGGACTCACCGTGGGGAGGTGCAGGTTCTGTGCTGCTATGGCCAAACTGCCGGCGATGGCCACCTGCGGAGACAGAACAGAGTCTGAGGGTTTGGTGTTTGTGTGTTCACCTGGGGCTGATTGAAAAAAAAAACGCTGAGCCAATCAGAAGCTTTGATTGATCAGTGGTTCTTACCAGCAGAGATGAGATGAGGATGTGGATGTCGGGCTCGAGGTAACTCAGGCCTTTGATCAGAAACACGCTCAAAGACATGATCTGAAACACACTCAGACAAATCTGAGTGACCTGCAACACACACACACACACACACACACACACACACACACAGAGAAAATGTTTAACTTAAGGTCTCTCTCTCTCTCTTTCTCTCACACACACACACACACACACCTTACCCCCAGAGCTTTGGGCTCAGCGTCCAGGTACTTCTGCTTCCTGTGGACGTTCCTCTGGAAGGTGACGGCGACCAGCGGGCTCTGAGCCGGGCCCGCGTCCTCCTCCACCACCACTGCTTCATCTGAAACAGACAGACACCCACCTGAACCTCCACCTCCACCTGTGACTCCTCCACCTGATCAACAGACATGTGATGTGTTTTTCTGACTTTTACACTTGGGTCACATCAGTCGCTCCAACACCTGTGACCATGATCAGTTCTGACAGATGACAGACAGGAAAAGTCAAGCCTGCACATCTGGAGTCTCTCGTTGTCATGTGATGCAACAGCAACTGACAGTTTTCATGACACAAGCATTTTTCTCAACGGAAACTACAAGACATCAAACCGCACTGACAGTGACCGTGTGTCAAAGCCTCTGAAATCATGAGATAAATCAGATCATCTTGTGTTAACTGACAGGACACAGTGGATTCACCATGATCCCTTCTTCATTGATCCTCAGGAAAAAGGAAGTGATTTCAAAATAAGAGTTTTGTTGAACCGGTGACTTGTAGGAGACCAGTGGTGTGATTACTTTCTTTAGAGCTAACTTTCATCCAGCCTTTTGTTTGTGTGTCTTTTACATCATGTATTGAACATTAAATGGCTCCATTGATCTTCTGTGGACAAACTGATGCTGAGTGATCGATCATCAACACATCATTTTACTTTAAACCATGAATACAATGCAGTGGTGTCAAGACAAGAGACAGAGAGATGGACGTTTCCATGGATACAGGTAACTCGTCTAAAGGCACAAAGAGAAATGTCCAAGTCGCCTCCCTCTGCAGCGGAAGTCAGCCTCACAGAGTCAAGCTGGACACAACATCTGGATTTAATCTCTCTGGGCAAACAAATGGATCTGCACGCGCACTTTCCCCCACTTTAAGTATCAGCCTCTCTGTGTGTGTGTGTGTGTGTGTGTGTGTGTGTGTCCTCCTTACCTGCCATGACCACGGAGTCGTCCACACTTCTTCAGCCTCTGCACAAACCTCTCTTCCTCTTTTTTTCAGCTGTGTGTAGCTGTGTGTTTTCTGAGAGCTGGACTGTGGATCGGAAGTTTTGCAACAACTCTGTGGGTCTGGTCCAGTCCCGCCCCGAGCCCGCTCACTGCAACCTGAGATCCCGCTGTCAGCTGCGTGTGACGGCGCCTCTGATTGGCTGAGCGGCTCGGCTCTGCGGCCACAAGTCAAGTCACATCTGTTCCTATTATTTTCTACTTTCTTCCTCTTATTATTATTATTTTTTACTATAAAGTGGGTGTTACCTTCTTAATTACTGTTATAGATACTGTATCTGTATGAAGACACACACACACACACACACACACACAGAGGATTGAGACTATATCCGTTTATTTATTGGCACAGGAAGTTAACAGGTAAAAAAGTGCTCACACACCGTGGATGACTTTACAGACAGTGAAAGGTCCCTCATCATGTGTTCACCTCTCTGACTCCACAGCGCCACCTGCTGGATCAGACGTGGAACTAAAGCTGCTGCGCCTCTGGGAAACTAAACACACTGATCCCAGCTGGATCATCACAGCCCCCCCCCCCCCCCCTCCACCACACCGACACACACACCGCGAGGACTGAAGGTGAGGCGTTGGGTTCGTTTGTTTGTTTGTTTGTTGTTGTCCTGGTTTTCAGAGACCAGCCTCCCTGAAAAACTCCCAGCAGGTTCATCAGTATATTAGATTCAGTTTATTTTCGATGCTTTGTGTCAAGGTGAATGCAAACAAGCACAAGCTGAAGTCTCACAGCCGGAGCACATGGACCTGACCTGACATCATGAGGTGAGTCTGACCGGACCCTGTAAGGCCTCCAGGGCCCGGCAGGCCTCAGGCACAGACCAAGTCCAGTCATCTTCAGAAACACACACACACACACACACACATTCAATGGAAATCTTGGTCCATTTAACGGCACACGTGCTGCAAAAGCAACACAACACACCGGTGGGAGTGTTTCCAGGGGAGGCTAACAGTGACGGACCAGGCTGGGGGGGGGGCACGGATGCACGGATCGTGCAACTCAGTTTGGTTTATCACTTTTAGTGTAACGTGGAAACACTTGTGTTTGCAGCATGTGTGTTGTCACGATGAGGACGTGCGTGTGTGTGTGTGTGTGTGTTTCTTAAAGCTGCAGTGCGTCAGGGACGAGCACTGTGGTGACTTGGACTGTGCCTGTTGTGTTTGTATTTAGAGGGACAGTGTAAGGTTGGCAGTTAGCTTAGCTTAGCTTAGCATAAAGACCAGAAATAAGCACGTTTTCCAAATGAACTATGATTCTTCATGGCAAAAAAAAGGTAGACTGGTGGTTGGAGGAGAGATGTGATGACTGTGACCCTTTAAAAATCTAATCCAGATTAAATCAACCTGCATTGGATTGTCCATCAGATACATGTAGATTATCACACAGGCAGTAATAACAAGAGGCTGAAACAGAACAACAATCAGTGCAATTAATATTGATACGGTCAAAACATTCCCTTTACAGACATCCATGTCATCGTCCCCTTCTGGGACGATCTGATAACTGCAAACATGTTGTAATCACTTGTGAAGTTAGTGATTGGTTCAATTCCCTTCTTTTCAATAATAAAATCCTTGGAGGACAAAAAAAAAATAAAAAAATACAACAACATTTGATTCTTTCAAAAAAATAGAAGAAGAAGAAGAAAACATTTGACACATAATGCTCACACACACGTTTTAAACTGTATCCGTCAAAAACAAGCTGCATATCTATATAATTATTCTTCAGGCAGGACAAATATCAAAATATTGATGTGGGTTTGACTATAATTTTACATCCTCACAATACTGACCTTTAATAGACTGTCTGTCTACGGCGAGAAATGAAACCTGAAGCTGATTACGATGACGAGGCACGTTGGTCAGTTACAGTTACAGTCAGTTGTATCCACGTGTCATTGGCGCCGTCCTCACGTTTAGTGTCCGAATAACACAAACACTCATTCAGAGGGTGACGAGGAAAAATATTCTGCTTTGTTTGAATCTTGTTAAAGATAAAAGTCAAAAATTGTTAAATGTTGCTTTATATTTGGCGTTTTCCTACTGGAATAACAAAAACAATACAAAAGCTAATGTTAAATCACATGTATATATGAATGAAGGATTGTTAAACTCAAAGAAAAAACAAATATAAACTTAAATTGTACAATCACAAATTCAGTTTCCTTCATGTTTCTTTAAATAGTCAATTAAAAAGCGAATTGATTTGTAAAACAAAATTGCAATTCTTTGCTTTATTCCATCTACTTAAATGTCAATTACTGACTTTTGAGTTTAATCCAGAGTGAAGCTGTTTGATCATTGTGTCAACTGAAAAGTTAAATCTAAAGTCCAAGGCCGGGTTATGTCAGAGCTGCTGGACTTAGATCTGCCGCTTGAACACGTCCTATCGATCGCAATTCCACACGTTAAATCCAAAAATCAAAGTAAATGGAAAAAACTAAAAGTAAAATTTAAAGGTATTTTCACATTTACCTTAAATTTTAAAATCCAATTTGACCAGAAATGGAAAATTTACATAATTTTTACTTTGAACTTTCAGATGCGACTTTTTAATGCAACTTATATTAATCAATTTATAACAGCATTCTTAGTTAGTCAATATATGTATTGATCACATTGAAGCACTGTAGGCCTAGGAGGCCGAGCTCCTTAGCCCCTGTGAAAGAGCTTCGCAGCCTCACTTTTTAACGGGAGTGACCTCTGGGTGACCTCCGGGTGACCTCCGCCTCACAGAGTCTGGTAACCGTCGGTTCTCCTCCTGCGGCTCAGCATGTAGGCCACCACCACCACCACGATCAGCACCAGCAGCGTCACGCCCACTCCGATGGCCACTCTGTAGTCAGGCTTGTCAGCAGCACAGAAGTCAGCTGGAGGAAAACACAACAACGCATCTTTAATAAATGATGACAAAATCCAACGAGGTCGAATCGAGATTAAAGTTTGCATCAGTAAACGTATACGAATCTGTCATCGAGCTGACACCCGTGTGACTGGAGACTGTGATCACTGACCTCCGCAGAACGACGTATTAATAACTTCAGCCTGATCCAACCAAAACAAAGGCTGTTGAGCTTATCTGTCACCTGACACCTCCTCTCTGTGTTAGCGACTGGCAGCAGGTGTTCAGTACACAAACTAACTTCATAATAAGAATAATGAACATTCATGGAAGAACTGTTCAGATCCACCATCCTTCTTTACAGTCACAGTTACTAAATGCTGCTGTACCTGGACTGTGAGTACTTCTCCATTCTGGTATTGCATAGGATTATATAAGCATTACATAAGCAAAACGCTTTCATTAATGGATCTAAGGTCAGTGCATTTCTTCATGGGGACACCTACGTGAGCCAAAGTCACCGGTCTTGGTCAGGTTGAAGGCCTGCATCTGGTCCTTGTTGACATCCAGGTACAGACCGTCCCCCAGGTAAATAGCTTCACTCTTGCAGGAGTAGGAGTGTCCGATCTTTGTCGCGAAGAGATGCAGTGATTTGTTGCTGGTACTGTAAGTCTTCAAATCTGCAAAAAGTTCACAAACAAACAAAAACACATGCTTATGCTTGGTTTATTTTAGGATATGATGATATGGGACCAAACTGGTCAGACTGGACTGTACTAAGACAAGCTTGGTTGTAACTGCATCACATGCTCAGCAGTAATTCCACAGATCAGATCTATACACACGCACACAAAAACAAGGAAGTTGTTAAAGCGTTTAATGCGTCTTCTCTGTGCTAATATTTGCCAGTGTTGCACAATACCCACCTGCAGCTGCAACATGAGGTGACCCAGATCTAAGAGTCTAAAGTTTAATGGCAGTAAATGGTGTGCAGAGAAAACATGAGTCCTCTCAGCTTACCTCCTTTGGAAAAGGCGTATTTGAGATTGACAGACAGAGTGTCGACGTAGGCAGCATTGTCAGCGACGCTCTGAGGAGACACACAACCAGAGGACAGGTTTCATACTGGGTGGTAAAATCCTGAATCCTGACTAACTTTGAACTATTGGCTTTAATCCCACTGTGATTGAGGACATTAGCAGACTCTACTGTCCTCACGGCTGCTGGGTGGGACGGCAGCGTTACTGGGTGAAGCTGTCTGAACATGTCCGATGTTACTGAGCAGGAAAGACAGTGTCTGTCTTTTTGATCATTTATGACACGTATAACATTTGAACAGTCAGTCAGACACATGAGGCAAAGACATCACCTGACAGAGCTCCTGGTCATGCGATTAATAAAGAAAACAATCAGCAGATCTTGCTCATAAATCTTTTTATGAGTTAGTGCAGCTGCTGCGCTCACTGGACATTTGCAAATATAATTCAGGTGAGACAATAGTGACCAGGCTGTTTGATGCCTGGGTTGCGTTGAGCAGTTACACTGGCAATGATACACTGATGTTCAGCTTCATCAAAAACCTTTAACCTGATCATCACAAGTGTCACATGACAACCTACTACAGGGATTATGCAACCATTGCAGACAAATACGGTGTGATACAGTTTCCTCATCACATGCTCTTAGACCTACAGTTCCCCTTTCTTTTAACAGTGTCGTCCGATTCCAGTTCAGCCGTGAACTTTCCAGGGTAAATTCCAAAAAATTTTTAAAGATTTCCAACTCGCAAATCAAAGATGAAAGATCAAAAGATCAAAGATGAAGGTACTGGACAAAAGAAGGACTGTGTAATATACTATACTGTCAGTTTTGTGTCTAAACCAGGAAATGAAACGTACCTTGTTGAACGTGAAGGTGATGAAGCCCTCTTTGAAGACCAGGGTCAGTTTTGAATTGGTTTCCCCACAGCTTCCGTTAGTTTGAGTCTTACCTGGCTGAACAATGAAGGTCCCATTGGCCTGAAACACAAACAATGACGATCAGGCCACCTCGTGTCCCCGTGTACCAGAGGGTGCTATGGCAGCTATGTTTCTTTAGAGTAAACAATATGGTCACTTAGGTTTAGCAACTGTCTCATGACACAAAGATGACACATGTTTAACCTTCTGGTTCGTCAATCTCACGACAAGGAGGAAATCAAAACGCATATGAGAAGATTTTCTCAATTCCTGAAACTGGATGCTGACAATAGCACCGCTGAGTGCTGAGTCAGAGACTCGTGCAGAAAGTACGATCTATTCTGATCATTTCCTAATAACATCGTAAAATCCAGATTTAAGATCAGAGTCTTTCAATGGGTCAAATGTAACCGATGAAACGTACCTTTTCTGTCACCAGTCGGATCTGCAGCTCCATGGTGGCCCTCAGGCACATCACGTTTTTGCCAGTCGTTAGGTTGTAGTTTCCTACTGTCAAGTTGGTGGGGGGTGTGGGTCCAGGGACAGGTGTGGTTGAAGGTTTGGGGGTGGTGGTTGTAGGTTTGGGGGTGGTCGTAGGTTTGGGGGTGGTCGTAGGTTTGGGGGTGGTCGTAGGTGTGGGGGTGGTTGTAGGTGTGGGGGTGGTTGTAGGTTTGGGGGTGGTCGTAGGTTTGGGGGTGGTTGTAGGTTTGGGGGTGGTCGTAGGTTTGGAGGTGGTTGTAGGTTTGGGGGTAGTGGTAGGTGTGGTGGTGGGTTTAGGCTTGGCGGGGGTGGTAGGCTCGGCACTGGAGGCGTCAAACTGCTTTGCAGGAGACACGGTTGCAGGAGGTTTGGATTCCTTGTTGCTTTCGGCCAATGACAGCGCTTCAGCCAAGAACAGAAAGAGAAACAAACCCAGGTCAATATGCACACGGAGCCACGTCGTACCTTCACCATCTTTCATTTAAAGCAACGTCAGTGGTGAAACAACCTGAAAACCTGACATCGGCCATCTTGTTTTGGTTACCACGGAGAAAAAAAAACCCTCTTTGCTTCTCTAGCTGCTTCCCCCCCCCGAAAGGTCACAGACTGTAACCGTCAGCTAAAACAAGCGCCATAAAGAAATGGGCCTTCCATCCCATCATGTGCCTGGGTCCGTGGCGTGAGTCTGGTTCCAGTGTGGGAGTAACCTCTAATAACCAGGCCTTGTTTGGGCCAGATTTGTGCCATGGACCCAGCGTGCACTCGGCCAGAGGGAAAGTTGAATGAAGCTGAAAAGGCCGCATTTATAACATAATCTGTGAAGTTGGATGTGTCGATCCAAGGAAAACCTTTCGTGCTGAAGTCAATAGAAAACGAAAAGTACCTTGGTTTAATAACTTTACTGCTTTAGGGTTCGGCTTGGTACACCAACCCTCAGCATTTATGACCCCTGATGATGTTTTCAGAGCAGGGCTTATCTGCAGGTTCAGGCAGTGGTGACTGTAATGCCCTGTTTACAGCCTGGACACACAGATGGCCGACTTTTAACAGGGGTGGAGTCCTAAGGTAGAGACGATCAGGTCAGACCAGATCAGATCAGATCAGATCGGTTGGACCTTTTATGAAGCACTAATAAGAGTGTAAGTAAACAACAAGCAGAAGTAAAGTCCCATTCCTCTACTTCAACATAAACCCTAAAGTCATTTGATTTAATTGCCCTTAAAGAGCGACTTCCGGCAACGAAACAAGTTGCAGATTCATCTTGTCCGATAAAAAAAAAACGGCGCTCTTCTGTCAGCAGACATGTGACTCAGACACTATCGAAAGACTGCGGAAATTTCTGTTCCCTAAACAATCCAGGAAGTCACACTCATCGCTGATAAAAAACACACATCTCATATCTCATTTGTTCACGCTGTCATTAAAACAGAGGCTTTGAGGCCAACAGCGCAGCAGCGTCGCTCCAACGCAAACAGGCCGACGACTCATGTAGAAGATCCAACAGTGAAACTACAGAAATCCTGCTGAGTTGCAAAAACCTATCTGTTAATGTTTGGTATGAACTCACTCCAACTGCACTGAGGTGTGTCTCTGTGTGTGTGTGTGTGTGTGTGTGTGTGTGTGTTCAGCAGGCTCACCTGACACAGCGCAGCAGGCCACAACAACGAGCACTACAGCCGTCTTCATGTTGACAGGTGCTGACTGACGGTTCCGTTTCCCGCTGCACTTCACCTGACTCTCGCTCTACAGTGGAGTGACGGCGGCTCGGGCCCGCTGCTAAATAAACAGCTGCGTCAAGCTCGCGGCGGCGCAGGGGACGTCACCGGAAACGAGCGCTTTCAAAATAAAAGCTTGTGCAAAAAAATGAATTCATTTTGGCAGTGAAAATGCTCTGGATTTATTTAAAACATTACGTATCAGACCTAATTAACATATATACACAGAAAGAAATGAGTTTATTTCGCATTTTTATGTGCATGTAATTATCTATCTACTGTATTTACATGTTTTTATTTTTATTCATGATGTTCTTTTATTCTTCATATAAACACCTAGAAAATTCACTGTAGCCCGTGTGGGGCTGTGCTGAGAAATGATCGGTAGGAAAAAAATGTTTTGTCAGAACAGACCTCATGTTACTCAGAACTATGTTGTAATTTATTATATTATGTATCACCTTAAAAAAATGTAAATTGAATACAAATAAATAGATAATGATAAAAAAAAATGTAAAAGACAACCTGTTTATGTATATTAGTATATCTGGAATAACTCTGGCATTTAGAGGGTGATTTTATTTTGAAACTACAAACAGGAAGCCTTAGATTTCATCGTAACTTGGGCTGACTAATTCAGCACTTACCAACTGTTATCGATACTCAGGAAACGAAAGTAAGTGACAGGAGACAAAGGAAAAAGAAAACGACCCTTGTGGTGAGTTTGATCCGCGTGACTCAGTGATTCATCACTGCACCGTCAGGTACCAGCAAAAACAACAGCGACATGTCGGTAGCAAGATGAGGTGCTGTTGTTAAAAGTTTAGTTTTCCTGGACCTGCCCAGCAGCCCTGCAAGACAAAGGCTTCATCTGCATATAGTTTTACCCATTTGACACTACAGCTACTCATCCTGGGCTCCCCTCAAGTAAACATGACGTCATAATGCAAAACAATGCAAATCAAATTCAATAGAAACAGTAAAACTGCCACTGAAGATAATAACAATGACAAAGTCTCAGGGTTACAGGGTTTAATAAGAGAAAACAGCACCTTTTTTACAGAGGTGAGTAGATTTAAAATCTGTTAGCCTGCTAGCTAACCACAGGCAGCAGTGGTTGTGGAAGTAACAGTGCTGGGTTTAGTAGCGTGAAGACTAGTGGAGCAGAAGTTGCTGGCCTGCAGTGTCTTCACAGCTCTGTCAGAGCTGTTAGTATCGATTCACACGACACAGCGAGGAGATGTACTGACTTTCTGTGACACAGAAAGAGGAAACAGAGCAGGTGGTTCGCTGGTCTATCATATGGAGCCTAAAGGGGGAACCTGTGTATTGTTATAGTCAGACACTCAGACACGCATCCTGTCATCGCTGCTCACGGGCTCTTTTGTCTTTTGTTTAGTTTAGTTTAACATTGAAAGCCACTTCACAAAGGCTGAGGTTACAGTAAATCTCATGATGACAGCTACACTTACTGGAGAGGAACATATATACAGTTATTATACAGTCAGACCGAGACCATGACCTCATCTGGACTCTGATGATGTCATTTTTATCGAACCTTCTTCTTCTTCTTCTCTGGCTACGATCTCAACTTCCTGTCGCACCTTCTTAAAGTTTATCCATTAGGCTATATTTGTGTGGGTGTTTCCGTGGTATCCATCATTAACGCAGAGTGGATTACTTTAAGATCAAATTATGTCCACCTATAATAACGACGCCGACGATGATGATGGTCAGTGTTTAAATTTTAATGATGAAGATGTGATCATTGACTCACTTTCACTTTCATGTTTAATTCATCAGCTTCTTTTTATCGGAAACATCAGCACTTCAACAGGAAGTCGTTCATCTTCATCTTCATCACTTCACATCTCTTGTTTTTTTTTTTTTTTTTTCCTCTCACCTGCTGCTCAGTGACACATTCAAGGAGCAGGGACTTTTCCAGCTTCTTCAAGGACTGTTAGGACCTCCTCAAGGACCCCTGGAACCTCCCTGGAAATCCTGGATTTCCTGGGGGGGGGGGTCCTGGCTTGTCTTGGACACAAACCAGCAGGGATAGACTTCAAGGGAAAAAGGTTGGGGTTGGGAACCGCTGGCTTAGACCGCTGTGGCCAGCTGTGGTCACTTGTGGTCATTCCGCCAACGATGGCAGCGCTGTGTTTTCAGTTTCTCCCTCTGGTTTATTTTCCCGGGAAAATCCTATGCTAATGAGGCCGCTCTCGACCAATTGCGAGCTCCCAAATCCCCGTGGCCCCGCCTTCGGTGACGACACGCGAGAGGAAACTGTACAACGCCATAAAAGGAAAATACTCCCGCATGCGCAGTGGCTTGAGTTTTGTTTGAAGTGAACTGCTGCTTGGAACTGCCCTACAAGCTGCAAAGTCGCCAAGCATTTTAGATTTTAACTGTATATTTTTTCCACGTTTCCTCCATATTCTTTTTAGTGCCTCTATGCATCGTAGAGACGATGTTAGGCCACCACTATCCAAATGCCGACAAGTCGCAACAACTGGTCAACTATGTGGAGGATTATCTGGAATGTGTGGAGTCCCTACCTTTGGACATACAAAGAAATGTTTCCCTGCTTCGAGAAATTGATGCCAAGTATCAAGGTACAGTGTTATATGCGCTTTTATCGTTCATTACAACTGCGTGTGTAAAAGTGGAAACATTGACGGTTGGTGTGTTGAAGGATGGGCTCTCTAACTGAAATGGTGGAGCAGGCGCGAGGCTAGTGTTCCCGTTTTGCAAAAAAAAAAAAAAGAAAAGAAAAGAAAAGCAAGAATAAAACGAGCACCTCCTTCGTTCATGTTCATTGCGATTAACATTTACGTTGCCGGCTGAAAATGTGAAAAAAAATGTAACCACGAAGCCCGAGTGTTGCATTAGCAACCGAGCCAAGCGACAGTTAGCATAGCCCGGATACACTCCGTCCTGTTTTGTGTGTGACACCAAACTCGTTGAGAGAAACGCTGAAATCTACTACTTCCGTCTTTTGCTAAACGTTGACGCACATTATCACTCGAAGCCGACGTGTAACCGATTATTTAGTGCCCTGTGACAAATTCGGCGTCAATATAATCAATAATTGATCACTATTTGATAAATAAAATGAACTTTTACATCAGGTACACACTATTATACGACTGCCGCCCACCGCAGCGTTTCCGCGAGGGGTTTTAACGCGAAAACAATGATTAACGTGGTAGTTTGTTGAAAATATAAGCGTTATTTGTGTATTAAAAGTGTGCCGAAACACATCATGCAGGTTAAAGTGTAGATTTATGCTGAAGTGTGTTCACTGATATGATTTGTTTTCCATTGACCATGGTTTCATTAGAAACAGCCGTTTTCTTAATGAAGTCTCGTGTGACACTCTGTATGCAAAAGACCGCAGGTTAACCGTAACTATTTCTTTGTAAGATGTGTTTAGTATTAAGCTACCAACATATACTAATGCCCCGGGAGCAAAAAAGTAAATTAGTATTGCTGACAAAAGCCTTCAAGTGCAGGAAAAACAAATCTCATTGTTTTATGTTGAGCGGCGGTAAAGCTACTTCCGCTCCCGAGAAGTTCGTCGACAACATTGGCAGATAAACACAAACATGGATCCGAGGTCACACACGTTAGCTTTGGGGGTATATGTTTTCAAAGAGAGGTTACACATCTCCAGGAGGTAACGCAATGTGTGTGCTCCGCTTCTGCTGCTCCGTCGAGCTTGAACCGCAGAGCCGGATAGCTCCTTGTCAAGGCAACCCCCTTCAACCGGCGTCATTTCCGGTGGGCAGGAGCTCACTGCGGTCCGGCACCTCCTCCTCCTCCTCCTCCTCCTCCTTCAGCCTCTACCTCCAACATGTCCAACTTGTGTTTCACTTCAGCAAAAAAGTTTAAAATGTCTGCTGAAAACCTTGAAGCGAGCTCTTCAGTAGGAACACCTGGTTGGTCATGCAATCAATCAATCAATCACATCAGACTTCTGCAGGACTGCTGGTGACCTCCAGATTTATTGTTTAACAGCTTCTGTTGGATACTTCCAGCAGGATCATGCTCCATGTTCCTGAACTTGAAGTCATCTCAGACCGGTTTCATCAACACGACGATGAGTTCAATGAACCTCAGTGACCTCCCTGGTCTCCAGAACACAATTGGCAGCTTAAATGCGTATCTGATGAATCTGCATAGATGCAGTCAAGTTTCATTAATGTGTGTTGTGCTCTGCAGAGGTGCTGAAGGAGGTGGACGAAGTGTTTGAGAAGTACAAAGGTGAGCAGGATGCGGCGCAGAGGAAGCGGCTGCAGAACCAGCTGCAGCGGGCGCTCATCATCAGCCAGGAGCTGGGTGACGAGAAGATCCACGTGGTGACCCAGATGACGGAGCTGGTGGAGAACCGCTCTCGACAAATGGACTCCCACTCCTTGTGCCTCCAGGAGCCGAGCGAGGCCGAGCGGCTGAGCACGGAGCGGCGATCCAGCATCCAGGAGGCCCCTGCCCCTGAACGCACCTCAACCAGACGCCCTCGCCGCCAACGCAACAGCGAGAGCCGCGACTCCAGCCATCCGTCCGCCAATGGGACAATGGTGGACGACGCCTCGGAGGAGTTGTCCATCCCTCCTCCGCGGGAAAAGAAGTCCAAGTCTGCAAAGAAGAAGAAGCGCAAGTCCAAACAGGAACGGGATGCCTCACCGGTTGAGTTCGCCATTGACCCCAACGAGCCCACTTACTGTCTGTGTGAGCAGGTGTCTTACGGCGAGATGATCGGTTGCGACAATGACCAGTGCCCCATTGAGTGGTTCCACTTCTCCTGCGTGGGGTTGACCTACAAGCCCAAGGGCAAGTGGTATTGCCCCAAATGCAGAGGGGACAACGAAAAGACCATGGACAAAAGCCTCGACAAGAACAGAAAAGACCGCCGCTCCAGGTAGTGACCTTGGTCTCTAGGAGGTCTTGAACCCACGGGTTAGGACTTGGTGGTCGTAGTTGATAAGAGTACTCGTGATGTTGTAAGAGCACAATCGAACACCATTAGTAGCAGCGCTTATATTAATCAAGGACGAGTTGTGATTGAACTTGTGCTGTTACATCACTGATGTTCCCACTGGCTATAAGTGCACTGTGGTCTGTAGGGAGTCCAGCTGCTGCAAGAATCATCAGCTTCAAGCTGCCGTCATCCTCAAGTGTTTTGATTTTTGTGGGACTTTTTCCTTTTTTTTTTTTTATTTTTTATTTTTTTGGACCTTTGAGAGAAAAAAAAACATTATTTGGTTTAGTCGCCACCCTTTTTCATTCTGATCATGTTCCTAATAAGAAATAAATAAGGTGTTTCTTCTAATGATCATCCTTTTCCTCAGTTTTGGCCGAACTCTGTACCTTCACATGTTATATGTTTACAAGAGATTGATATTTAATGAGGAGATAATTGTTGATGGGACACTGGAATAGAACGTCATGTTTGTGGACTTAACGTTTTCACTGGTTCACTATCACTATTGTGTACATTTCTTTTTATATTCATTAAAACAAAGTATTGTCATTGAGGTAGCAGCTCTGTTTTTCTTCCAGCTGTGGAGTCACCAGTCGTTGGTCCAACAGTGGGGAAAAATGTACGACTGATGAGCCCAGAGATGTGGAACTACACGGATGATTTCTGGTTATCAAAACCTCAAATAAACCATAGAAGAAGAAAACATGGAGCTTTACACTTCTAATCGGTTTTCCCCTTAAGATCAGTTCATTAATTTGCATTGTGAAGTTAACAGAACAAAATCTAGTATTAATAAATGCTTTTGTGCTTCTTCACAGCGCAGTGGTCACACGGGTGGTGTTCAGAGAAAGAGGCAGATGGGCAGCAGAACAAATGTGATTTTATTTTTATATAAAAATTTCAACTTTTTTCAATTCACTGGGAAAAAGAAACATTTATGAAAATAAGAAAACAGTGAGAGGAGAAATATTTTTGTGTGTTATTTAAAAATTTCTCTGCTTTCACACAAAGTAACACGACACCCCCAGGTTAAACAGCAGGATGCTGCTCGACACTTTTGACACGTCCACAAAGAACCACGATCCAACGCTAAAGGGCTCGGAGCCTGAGAGCTGGGCCGAAGCTCACTGAGTGAAAACATGGCAGTGCGAAGCCTCCGACAGACACGCTCCACCCTCACAGCAGAGCATCTGAGGGCGGGTGAACCAATGAAAACCTGATGGTGAGTTCACGCCGCTGCTTCCCCGCAAACACTACAATCACATTAAAAACACAGCTGATATAACCACGCACCCCCTCCCCGGTTCAAAGTCTCGGCCCACTGTTGCCCCCTGGTTGGTTGTCAGGGTGGAGGCGGCCGCTGTTAAGTGTAGCATTTTGGTGAGGTTGGGGTGTGAACGCTTGTAGACAGCAGCATCGAGCGGCTGCAGTGACGCAGCGTCTCGTACGAAGCAGCATCAGGTCGCAGCCCTCAGGCTTAGTCGTCGTCTTTCCCGCCTGTTTTACTCAACTGCAACAAGAACACACAAAAAAAACGAAGCGTTGTTTGTTTGGTTGATGTTTGTAGTATTTAAAGGTGTGTGTGCTCTGATGGTTTCACTTACATGCTGGAGGACGATGGAGGACGAGCAGAGAAGAGACAACAGAACATGAAGTAGTTAGTTCATTGTGATGTTACTCAGACTCAGAGGTAAAATGTGTTTAAGTTGACATCTAGTGGAGAAAAGGGTGAACTGCACCTACTTTAATAACATCCACCCAGTTCCATCCTCGTGGGAGTTCTCCTTTATGATCTGCAACAACAAATCCCAGTGTCATCACTCCACTTTAAAACACTGGATGTAACTTCATACTTGTATCTTTAATGCTAAAGCTACTGGAAACTAAAGATCAAACAAATAATAATCTGAGGCTGAAACTAGATCCTGAAAGCAGCAGCTAAAGGCCAATAATGAGTCACATCAGAGAAAAGAGAAAGTGTGAACATGTTGAATAATAACATTTGTTGTACAATAATGAGATGTCCTGTTGGGGGGGTTGTTGTTTTACTGTGTGAGTTTCAGAGTGACTGATACCTGTTCTGTTGATGATCCGTCTCTTCTGAGCTTTCGTCAGCTGCTCCTTCTTCTCCTTTTTCTTGGCCGTGGAGCTGGTTGTGGTCACCTCACTGTTGGAGGTCAGCGCCTGCAACAACAAGATATAATCAAGAACCGTCATCTTGAAACCCGGTGACCCTGGTGAGACACAGACATGAATGTCCGAGGACAGAAATGTTCTCACCACAGCGGTGACTACAGGTTTGTGGTTCTCCATGAGTGTCTCCTGGTTCTCCTTGGCCCACTCAAACAGAGTGTACATCATGGCGGTGCCCAGGTTTGCCTCCACCTGCTCCTCCAGCTTTGACAGGATCAGCTGCTTTGTCTCTGCAGAGCTGAGAGAAAAAACAAGTCCATGAACGACGGTGAAAACAGTTGAACGGTCCTATGATGTAGATGTGTGCAGTGCAAACAGGTATGAAGCGGCAGGTGTTTCCAGATGAAATCACAACAGGCCAGAGTTTGTATCGTACATCCTGTTGTTGAAAAAGGCATCGAGGGAGATTTGTGGAGCCGTCTCAGGGTACGTCTCTGGCCAAGTGATGTCCAGGATGAAGGCTTTGGTGTCCTCAAGGTCTCCTATCTGTCATAAAAACAGAGAGTCACTACAGCTGAATCAATATTAGCAGCTGAAGGAGTCTGTCTCGACGTTTATCCTGTTGAATGTTTGTAAATCAGACGTGACCAGTACTCACTCTAAACTGGAATGACACTTGGCTGACTTCTTTGAAACCCTCATCTCCCTCATAGATGGAGCGAAGAGCCTCCAGCTCCATCTGATTGATTGACAGTGGACACAGACAGGTTAGTGACAGACAGGTGGACACAGACAGGTTAGTGACAGACATGATCATTTAAACCTGTGACTTATATTGTAATTCGGCATTTACATAATCCTCCTGGTGTACAATGACATCCATTGAATTTGGCCTTTAACCTCCCAAAGCCGCTTGCTACTGAACATAGAGGAAGGTAGCTTCGGTAAAACGTTGTTATTGTACGTTTATATCAGTAATGCTAGTAAATAACAGTGTACACCGACTGACTTTATGTTTGTTTTGTATTGAGAACACGTATTAACTTGTAGTTTATCTGGTGTGTGTTTCTGTCCAGAGCTGAACACACATGAACGCAGCAGATTTTGACCAGAGTTTGGTTTGGCACTTTGGCCGTTATGATCGCCGCAAATCGGGGCTAAAAGCCCGCCTGACACCCCGGCCTGTCCGCCTCTGTAGTTCACCAGAGCTCTTGTGGATTGAATAAAAACTAACATGTCTTGTTGTGTCGTGTTTAATGAGCAGCAGGAGTGTGGAAACGAGCTGCAAATGTTAGCCCTCATAGTGGTTAGCTGTTAGCCGCTAGCTGCTAGCAGCAGCAGCAGCAGCGATGTTAGCTCCGGCATCGTCATTATTTCATTACCTCTTGATCCTCGTTCGCTGTCATGGCTCCGCCTCTGTGTCTGTACCACCTCCTCTCTGTTTACACTTTCAAACGTATTAAACTTTAACCGTTAACGATCCATTTGTGACATTAAAACTTCACTGTTTTAATCTCACAACTTCTCCAAGTGGCCGCAGCCACTGCCACCATGCAAGTACACGCATGCGCAGTGCGGCACGCTGCGTACGCGACGTCACGTAGTGCGTAGAGGAGGTTTATTATTATTACTGTATAATAAGTAAAAATCATAACAACAATAGGAGCAATGGGGTTGTTTAAGTGTGTTATGTGTTATAAAATAAGAAAACAAACTTGATTAATGTCATTTGATACGTAATTAATATTCAATATGAAATCAATTATATGTGCTTTTGCTTTATAAAAGTGATTTATATTGACATATGTTAACACACATTTAGAATAAACTGATATAAACAAAGAAAACCTTCACATGAATACAGCTGTAACTATATGAGATATATATTTTAGCATCGATTTATGACATATACTAGAGGTGCAGTGGCTCAGACACATGTTATTGATGAACTGGTGATGAAGAGAGATTAATATATATGTATGTATGTATCCTGTGGTTTCAGGTTGGACAGAGGTTGTTTTATATTATAGTACAGGATCTGTTTGAATGTACAGACAAGACAAGGATGTTATCATGGCACGTATTAGTACTATAATCCATAGTGTGTGTGTGTGTGTGTGTTGACAGCTCCAAGCAGACGTATCTGATGCAACTCTCATATAAAGTTACAGTTAGTGCTTAATTAGAGCTGCAGTGTAAAAGTGAATTAGCTTTGATAAGGAGAGCCTTATGTTAAACACCAGCAGCCGTGTGGAGGAAGCAGTGATAATTTTCACTGTGCAGCAGAAACTGACGTGTGGTGTTTCGATGTTGCAGTGATGTTGATCCCCCCCCAGATGAAGAAGACGGAGGAGGAGGAGGAGGAGGAGTGTGACAGGGTCTAGTCTGTTCTTACACGACCTGGTGTGTTTACATTCATTCATTCAAAAAAAAACAACAAAACAACAATTTATTAGTAATTTTCCCAATATTTTCTTCTTCTTGTCCATCAAATGTGGGATTATCTGAAGAAGCTCATCTAGAGCCTCCTGTTGGCTGATTGATCCGACAACAAGAAGTTCATCTGGATCAATACACTGTTTGATGACTTTGAACTCTTCCCATCAATAACCCTGTAAACTGGGGCAGGATAACACACACAGTGGCTGCAGAACCATCTCCTCCACCGGTCCTGAGCCAGAGCAGGTGGATCTTCACAACAGGCCACAGCCATTAGCCTTAATACACAATACATAACACTATATATGACCTCCACATTGCAAATGGCTATTCTGATCAATACCTGGTGTCTAATGAGCCCTGATGTCATTAAATGTTTTACCATTTTCCTCACAAGAGTCATAAGAAATGTCCTGCAGTTAGTCCTGCTTCACTGTGTCTGAACGGACGGAAGTGACCCTGCAGAAACACCAGAGGGCGCCTGGAGCTCAAGTTAGAGCGAGGACACAGTTTGGAGGAGCAGCTGCCTGGTCTTGTCGTTTTCCCCTCAGGTAGTTGAATACCTTCACGCTCACAGAGTCCTCCGTCCACCGTTGCATTCAACACATGTGTGTATATGTAGCATGGTATTGATGGTGTGGTTTTTACAAAGCATACTTTCCAAAGAGCCTCTCACAGTCAAGATGTTATTTCCATTCTATTCAATGAGATTTTTCATTTTGATGTGTTGGATGCTGTAACTGTGAGACGTCTGTAAACTTTTGCATCCAGTGAAAATGTGGATAAACCCTGTGATGTCCTACAGGTACAAGGCACTTTCCTTTGTACCTGCTGTGCTCATTGATCCACTGTTAATAGGAAAATACTCTCATGCACAACAAGAGAAACCATCTGCATCTTGAAATGAGAAGCTCTGTCTCATCTCACTGCTGTTGGTAAACACAGGGTAGCTGTGTGCAGAGTCTCTGATGGCTTATGAGAGATGTTTTCTGACATCTCTATTACTGCCAAGACCCCCCACTCCACACACACACACACACGTCCCCCGCTGAGATCGATTGGTTTGGTCAGACCAATTGAACCGCAGCGAGCCCGAGTGGCGCTCTTTACTCCTCAGCATTAACATTTACATGAGACAAGATATGGAGCAAGCTTTTATGTCAATTTTAGTTAGATTGTCTTCACTGGAAGAGGTAATTGAGGAGAAAGCCAATGTGTGTGTGTGTGTGTGTGTGTGTGTGTGTGTCTGAAGAAGCAGATAGTGAGCCAGAACAGCTTCTGTCCTCCCTCCTCTCCATACTAATGTGTTTGCACTGCTAATACCAATGAAAGTTCAAGGCTCTCTATATTCAGATTTTCATAATAAAACCTGTCCTCCAGCAAACAGAGGTAAATCTGGGAACAATGTACACACACACACACACACACACACACTGATAACTAATACTTTTGAAGCACATTTCATTACATTTCTTTGCAAAAACCTGTTCATTATATTACCCTGTTATTGAGGTTATTGTTATTATGTGTGTTTCAACTGTTTCTATTTCATTTTTAAACACTGACCATGAGCGACTGCCAAGTTCGTTGTATTTAATATTAAAGCAAATTGTCAATAAAGCTTCTGTTGTATCGTATTGTATCGTGTAAATAAAGAAGAAAATAGTGGTACGATATTTTCAGATATGTGTCGTTTGCACAGAAATGGGCTGAATCAGCTGCTTCAAGCATCTTATTATGACTCATAGTGACGTTTTGTTGCTAGGCGACACCTAGCGGTCGCAGTGATTATGACAAGAGGAAAGAGAAAGGAGTGGTGACGTAGTCTGGTGGACAACTTGAATACATCAAGTTGTGAATTAATCTACATTTGTTCACTCATTGTAATTTTTGTTCTTAACAAGCTGAATGTACGTGGTTCAACAAATCCTTTTAATGCAGATCCACACAACGAACAATCTGATCGCTATATTAACTCTGCGCCACCTGCGCCCCGTGCGGTGCATTCTGGGTACTTCCTGTCCGTCTGAAGTTTGACAACATGGGACACTGCACTTTAAGGTAAGAATAAAGTTGATGTTAGTGATATAGCGGGTTAAATACTGCAGTTTTTCAGGTTTGATATTGTTGTAGAAACGTGCGTTAATGAGACGACGCCGGGTGACGCGTTTCCGGTAGCAGTGCGCTGTGCGGTGTTGGCCGTTAGCGGTGGGTTTCAGCTGTAAGTCGGCCGTGGATAAACACCTGTGTGTGTGTGTGTGGTGTGTGGGTGGCCGCGCTTCAGAGTTACTTTCTGGAGGCTTTTGGTCGCAGCGGTGGCTGTAGGCAGGAGCGAGCACAGCCGCAGGTGTTAGACGGCGCCGACCTCAGAGTTCCCAAATAGCAGAGCATAGACGGTCTCAATGCTGTGTCGCACATGTAGCACATCAAACTGACCGGGAGAAGCTCAGCTAAATGCCCGTACTTATTTTTAACCATGTCCTATCTGTGGGGTGACTTCCCTCTGCAGCACCAACTGTGTTTCTCATTTTTACCAGTGGATGCACAGAGCCGAGGCAGGTGAGCCCCGTGAATCAGGCCCAGGGAGTTTCTGTTGTTGTTGTTGTTGTTGCTTAGTTTGACACAAGAAAAGTGTGCAAAAAAGTTGCCTTACTTTTTTAAAGTAGATCAAGCGCCATGTTTTTCTCGTGTGTGGCAACGACCCAAATCACCATCTTCCCCTGTCAAACCTGTAACCTACATGTGACTGTTATTATTGTAGCCAACCAACAACCATTCATCCCCAGAGGACCCCAGTGTTTATCACTGTAACCATGGCGACTGCCTGGGACACATGTTGCCCTCGGGCGGCTATTTCGAGAGGCTCTCTTTGTGTGTGCTGCAAACCATCAACTCTGTCCTTTTGCTGTCACATTTGCAGGCGGGAGGGCTGTTGGTCGGCCCGAGTCCTTTCTCCACCAATGTCACGAAGCACACGCCGTGTTTCTGTGCCGCTGACAGAGCTGAGCTTCATTATGACCTCACCAAGTTATAATACAGAGCCACTTAGGTGTTCCTGGATCAGCAGGACAGCGAAAGCACCATGACCTGCAGTGAAGGGCACTCACCTGTTGTTAGCAGAGAGAAGCCTGAGACGAGATGTAGAACCACCAATAGATCTGATTATGGATCAAGACTTTGAGTGAAACAGAGGAGAGAAGAAGAGGACGTAGAAATTAAGCATAAAGATGCTTGAAAATGAGATTTCATCCACAGCTCGATGCGTCCTGACTCATTCGTAGCCGGTGCGAGTCTGATCCCATTTCAAACCGACGGACTTTAATATCTATTAGTTTTTCTGATTCCATTTCCTTCAAAGACGATATATATGGCCGTCACATCTAATAATTACACTGACTGAGCCCATCTGCTTCAGACACAGAGACGTTTCAGAGGTTTTGTCAGGCGGTTGGCTCGGTTCCACCGCGGCCTCGTACGATAATGAGGTGTTTTTATCTCGGTGGAGAGCGGTTCTCCAACACACAATGACCCCCTGCCACAAAATACCGAGCATGAAATGCAATTATTGTACAGCAGGAGCAGAATACAAGGTGGTTATCATCCCTTCACTGTTCTTAATTAACTTATCCACTCTGCAAAAGAATTCAGGCCCATGGGGAGATTTCTAAATTGGCTGAGGGAGGCTCGCCTCCTCTCGAGATGTGATAATCCAAATAAACATCTCTCTCACCAGGATACCTCAGAATAACTCTGCCTTTTCTGTGCTCCGCGGTGGAGAAAAGAGCGAGTGGAGGGGGGGGGAGCTTTGTTCTCCTGTTTTAGCAGAGGAGGGGTAAACTTTCAGGCAGAGTTTTCTGTCATGTGGGGATCCAGCTAAGCCCTGATTGATAAAACTGGGCCTGTGTTGTGAGAAGTGTGTCACGCTCCCCAGACAGGTCTGCTAATAACATTAGGAAGGAAACGTTTGACTCTGACTCTTCAGAGGCAACAAAGCAAACACACATAACACCGGAAACCATATGGCACGTATAAATAAGTTAGCGGGTGCAGAGACGGCCCCCCCCCCCCTCCTCCGGGGCTACATTCAGCTAACAGCCTCGTGTTTGCGGCTTTGAACTGGCAACCTGCGTGATGAGATGGCGAAGACAGATTACACCGAGCGTTCGGATGTTTTCCGTCTGCTGTCAAACAGCAACGACGACAACAACAACACTGTTGTTGTTGTTGATTCACTGATACGAGTCCTGTTGTTTTATTAAAGGAACAGCTCAATAGTTTGGGGGGAAGCTGGAGTCAGGCTGCAGTTAGCCTAGCCTAGCCTAGCCTAGCCTAGCCTAGCATAAGGACCGGAAACAAGCGGAAACAGCTAACTTTAAGCCTTCAAGGGGTAGTCAGTGTTTTATACGTCACGTTGTGTGAGGCAGATACATTTAAAAACTTTCTAAACTTTTAAAAACAGCACCAAAATAATCCGACACACTTTTCCTGAAGCGGCTGAACCGCCGTGTTCCTACGCACCTATTTACTGCACAGTATCCCTGATTTACTCAGTCGACCCGAGGCTGTGGTTTAATGCAGTGTTTTCTGTGGGTTGGCTTGTATGTTAATTACTGTGCACAGCAACACCTGGTGCTGCCTCTCTGCTGGTGCTCGCTTGCTCGCTCGCTCGCTCGCTCTCTCTCGCTCTCTCGGTTGGCTCTCCTCATTATAATCTACTGCAGGTAACGAACCGTCACCCAAAAAACATGAACCACCCTTAAATAAGACATAAACAGGTGAGTTGTGTATAAACAGGAGGAAATTAGCCATAGAGAGCAGAACTGTTTTTGCTCCAGGCTGTAAACATGTTTTCTACGGGGGATTGACTTCCTGCTGCAGAAACACCCTAGTGGCCATTAGAGGAAGTGCAGCTTTTGTAACTTCAGTGCAGTCTTGGTGAGTGATGCCCGACTGCTAGAACAAGTGATGATTAAATATTAGCAGAAGCATCTAGGGAGCTTTTCCTAGAGCATCTCAAGCTGACCTTGTTGGACAAGGTTTGGACAACCAGGAAAACAAACCTGGAGCTACTCCATTAGCTTCTCAGACTAGCAACTGGGTAAAGTACTGACTCTGAAATATAATAGCTCTACAGTACGTTTTAAAATAAGATAGAGGAGGATGAGCCTGAACTGGTGGTGAACTGAATGACCCCCACTGTCTTTCAGTTTCAGCCCCACCACTAAACACCAACTCATTATAAAGTATTGTAGCTCGTCTGTTCTTTGGCTTGACCTCCCACCTTCGTCGCTTCAGCAGGGCTTCGTCTGTGATATATTGTTAGAAAAGTAAGATTTACAATCCTCAGATAATTCAATGCTTTCCTTTTTGTTCTCCATAGTTTTTTTTTTCAAAGTAAAAGTTCATTTTGCTCTTGAAAAGAACAAACTGCAAAGGAAAGCCCGAAGCTCTTCATCAAACTGAATGTAGCACAAGAAGTCCTTAGGAACGTAACGAACCAGCGGCCGCAGTAAGACAAAGGAGACAAAAGAACAAAAACAACAAAACAAAACGAGGCCAAATGTTTATGTGCATATCTTTTACGAAGCTAAATACTCGTCTTCAAAAGGGGACGAGAGCGGATGGAACAGAGCCAGTTTCATTACGAGGGGTGCACGCGGTGAGGAGGATGGAGCTGTCAGGAGGCCTGTGGGGTAAATAAACACCCTGTCATTACAGACGCTGCTGCTCTGAGCCAGGTTTGTTTGACACAAGATAAGTAGCATCTGTTTCACTGGGAATCCTGGAGCTGTTTACCACAGGGCTCCACTGAACTGCATTCACACCCAGTTAGCAGCAGACTGGTGGTGAAACAGTTAGAGACAGGCGGGGCGCTGAGGATATATGATGTCCACCAGAGGACAAGACAAGTGTAGAGACCAACCAAAGGTACACAGTCCTCCGGCTTCATTTCCTGTGTCAGTACATGTAATTATATTACCCAGCTGTTATTATTATTATCATTAGCATTAAATCAGATAAACCCAGCTCAGTGTCCAAGTCCACAGCAGCAACTCTTCATAAGCTCTGAATGCTGACCATGTACTACACATGAAATGTTCATCTTCAGTTCAAAGCTTGTGGTATTTTTACATTGCTGGGAGCTGGGATTTGACTGTTGCTGTCTCATTTTACTTTTTGTTGTTGTGGGTTTTTCTAAATGTGAGATTTCAGTGGTTTTTGTGTCAAGTCTTCAGGGGGTGAAGTGTCACAGCAGAGTCACAGCCTCATTGTTCAGACTTTTCGGTCTAGCTTCAGTCTCACTGCTTCTCACAACCTCACAATACTTGTCATATCTGAGCAGAAATAAAAGTGGTCATGTTCTAAAAGCTATTTTACCTCCTTAACAAGCCTGCGCTGAACAGAGGGCAGTTCTGTCATTAAACCAAAGACATCCTGCTTCAGTTCTGTTAAACAGATGGAATTACAGCTAAATCAGTGTGTTGGCCGGTCAACACTGCAGACTGTTAATACCCACTAATAGAGACGGTTGCAAGTTCATCCAACAGCCAATGAGGAAGCTCGGACACACGGTCTGCTGACCAATGGTGTAACTCCATCACTCAGTCAGCCTCGGGGATGCCCCCCTCATATTGGTGTATTTTACACCCCCTTAAACCTCCAGTGAAGACCCTTTACACTGTTACAAATGCATTTAAGAATGGCCTCACTGCTTGTGATGTGTTCAAAGAACATCTGTACATTGCAGTGTCAATCTGTAGTTTGCATGTGGTGGTGGACGGAGGGTATGTTCCTGATAGACCTCTTTGCCTGGGGCCGCAGATTAGTCAGTCACAAGTGGATATTTTCATTTATAGGGCCCCACTGTTGTGGTTCAGCCAATAAAGATGTAGTCGGCAATAACAGAATGATGATGCCTTCAAGTTCATATCTGACAATAGCAGCATAAAAGACTCCTGCAGCAACTGAAATATGAAAGGTAACTCAAGGTTACATCTCATTTGGCCACGAACTGTTCCTTCACAAACTGGTGAAACATATTCAGTTCTCATGCTGCAGAGGAAAAACACTTTAGCCACAAATATAAAAAAGGAAACATTGCTGTGATCTTCCAGGTGGCAAGATGCTCTCATATACAAATACATGCAAAACTGCAGGAGTGGGGGCTTTTTTTTTTAAATCCTTTGACTCTCACCACCTGTGCAACCAAAAGCCAAGTGAAGCGTGACATGAGGAAGACAGAGTGCCTCCTTCTCTATGTCCTCATTATCCACATGGGGAAAGCAGAGGAGGAGGCTCCTCATCTCTGCTAATCCCCCTGTGAAACGATCGATTGAAAAGGCTTCGTAATATTGCTGGAACAATTATCCGTGTGAAGAAACAAGCACCTGAGGAGAGCAGAGGTATGAAAGCACCGCAGTGCTATAAACATGAGAGGACCTTGTGGCCAGTAAACGAAGAGGTGACTAAGTGATTAGTGATTCAAGTGTCGGCTCAAGTGGATTTGAGCAAAACACTGATCAAGAGGTGGCATGACTGATCCGCAAGGTTTTATCCAACGCTTCATTAAGTCATTATGTTAATCAAATTGTGACCCAAACAAGCCTGGCACTGTGAAGTTCAACAGCCTCTTCATCACCAGGTTGAAGCACAGACTTTTTAAGATGGTGGAGTTCATTCAAGACAGATTCTGGACGACTCTGTCAAGAATTTGGACGATACAAGAAACATGAAAACATTCTCTGTCATCTTGTATACCAAATTAAAACAAGATTAAAGATGTTCAATCTTTGTCGTCACCATCTTAACCCCCCCCCCATCACATCATAAAGCAACCTACTCGAGGCCTGAGCAGCCTCAACAACATACGTTGACTTTACCGAATTTTATGGCCTTGTCCTGGTGTGCAGTGAATCTTGGCCGTTAAGGATCCAACAGATGGATGCTGATCACCTCCACACCTGCAAGTCAGCAGCTCATCAAGCCACCTACTCTGTCACCAGATCGTCTTTTGCCGACTTGCGGTAAACTGTCAGACTCACCTTGGTTCTTGTGTTAATGCGTCGTCGGCTTGGTTGTAATCCTCTCTTTTCATGTGCAGATCTTTGGGAAACAGTCACTTCCACTCTGAGCTGCCAGCCAAGAATCCCCAGACCTACAGAGTCACTTACCTGAAAAACTGTATCCCAAACTCTCTGCTCTGGAGACCTTGGATCCCCAGAACTCTGATCCACCAGAACCCCTGCTAAAGGCCCTCAAAGAAAGACACACATCCAGTTTTGTTCAGTAAATCTCCTCATTGTTTCAAGGTACCTTACCTCACCTTTGTTGGATCAAGACACAGGTCATAACTGGGGTGTCATTAAGGACTCACATGACCCAGGAGGTCAATGTCTCCTCAACAACCTTTGGGTGTTCATGACTCCACAAGGGGTTTAATTCCTGGAACTCCTTTTCTGATGCAGAGCGATGTTTTTCACTGCAGTGGAGGGCAGGTAATCTTACCATTTTGAGAAAATATCATCACTTCATCAAAATAGTTTTGAGTTTCAGACAATAACCAAGATTGTTGGGAAGAGACCTTACTCACTGACCTCCATTATTTATGACGAGACGATGAAGTAGCTTTGATATTTATCATTACGGTGACAAATTCCTCAGACATAATACTGGTCTTTCTTTCTTATTGAAAACATCCAAACCTGCCCTGGATTTCCTCCACAGCATCTTTATCTCTGAGTGACCTGGTGGTCTGCTCTGTAATCACAGTGTCGCTGGTCTCAGACCAGCTTTGTCAGACGTCTTTCCCTTCCTGTCCGTCTCTGCTGTCATCTTTCCAACAGCGACCGGCAAAATGCCAAAAGAATGAAAAGCTGCCGTATCTGTGTAAATGCCTAATTCTCTTGACTACATTTATGACTCTGTGTTAATCAATAAAAGTCATCATATTATACAGACAGTAATGCCTTCTGCCAACAACAGTCAGGCCAGAATAAATGAGGATGTGTCTCAAGTCAATAGCACCTCTGTAAATCCCCCGAGGCAGAATCATAACAAATATTCAAAGCTGCACTAATCAATATTTCCTGATATTAGCAATGGATCAAATGACTCTGTGTAATGAGAAAGTTGACAAACGAACTCTGCAGCTCCCGTCCCTGCATCTTATGTTTGCCTCCTGCCCTGTTTTCTTAGTATTGCTTTCTGTGGAAATACAGTTTTTAGTTGCCCGATCTTTAGGTCCCTCCTGGAGTCATGGACCGGACCAGGGAGGAGCCACTGGTTGGGTTCCTGCATTTCAAACTCCTGGGTCTCCTGTGTTTTGGTGACAGATCTTGCAGCAGCATCAACAGAATGTGTTTTGTAAATATCACTGAAGCTGTGGTGAACAGCCGTTTTCTTTTTAAACAGTTTTCTCCTGTTTTGCCGTGTCATAGGGGACCAGCTTTAGACTCTTTCATTTCTGTTTACCGTCGGTTAGGCAGCAGTTTTTGGCGAGATACTTACTTTTGTTTATTCTTTTGGCCTCGGTTCAACCTGAACTTGTTTTTAATATTAATTTTTGGTAATAATAAAGTTTGTCATTGCATTTCTGTGTTTTGAATTTGTTGCTTTTATACAAACCTCCCAAAGCCTTGAACAATAACATTCGCTTCAGTGGTCGACTAATCAGAGGGTCAGTGGTTCTGGGTTACCTGAGTGTCCTCGGTGTAACATAGTCATGTCTGTTCCATCACTGTCAGTGTGCGTATACAAATGTGTGTGTGAATGGGAGAAAGTGGTACAAATTGATTGTTCAATACATCAAGAAAAGTGCTACATAAGTCCATTAACCATTTACCAGCCTCCGTTCCTCTAAATAAAGGAAGTCCTTTACAATAACGACCTGAAACACCTTAAAATCTATACTGGACCACCTTAAGAGGTGGACGCAGTAGGTTTTACCGAGGCCTTCACATGAACATCATCATAAATTAGCTGAAGTGCACAGTACGCAGGAATCCTGCACTAATAAAAGCATTTAGTAGGGACGAATGGGTTAGAGGTCGACTGCAACAAAAAGGCTTTACAAGCTGTGGTACGAGCCAAAGGAGTGGTTCATGCAGGATGTCAACACTTTTACTTTAGGTTCTTTTCATTTTGCCTGAATATATGAACTTGTTAACCAATTACAGACCTTGGTGTTTGTTTAGATCGGTGGATGTGACACTCTGCTTTTCTACCTCTTAACCAAATAACAAATAACACACAGAGATATGAGAAAGAAATAAAGTAGAAACCCAACTGTGAATAACAAATAGAGTATGTACAAATGAGTATGGAAAAGGAATAAGGAGCAGTATGTACAATAAGGGGTAGTATGTGCCGTGAATGAAAGTGATGTGACTCATACACTGTGACCTTTGCAGTCACCAGATCTCATCTTATGGACGTCTATGGGAGATGTTCATACATGAGGGAGTATCGTTAGGATGCAGTGATGTTCATGCTCCAGTAGAGTTTGGAGAGTCGTTGACAAGGAGCAGTGAGGCTGAATCTTACTCAGAAGACACTTCATGTTGTTTTTGTGTGTATCGACTGCATAGAGGAACAGAAACAGCACAAAACAGTAGAGTACAGTCTAAAAGGCTTATGGCCGTTGAAGGGCCTGATGCCTTTGGTTGGCACCGTGCTGACTCTCCCTGGGTGGTGTGAATGGGATGATGAATTTGAACATGTCAAGGTCTAAGATTTTGACCTGTCAGTTTAAGTGGTGGAGACAGTTTTAGTGCCCCCCCCCCCCCAGAAAAAGAGCTGAGCAACAACAACTACAACAAAAAACAAGTGATTTTGTGCCAGTGAACACAGCGTCCACTCTCCCACGGGCAGGATAAGGAGTCAGTGAAGTGGTCAAACGGCAGAGGAGACATTTTCCAGATGAGGTGAAATAAATCCGTCTCATCCCACAGCCCCCCCCTCCTGCCGGCTAAGTCTAAATCCTCACTATAATTCCAAAGTCAAAGAGAGCGAGCATGACACCGGCATGCCGCTGGAGCAGGGGGAGAGGATAGACAATGACTTTGTGGCTTCATCCCAGGCCCCTGCCAGCACGCTCCGAGTGTCGCACGTCCACACGCTACAGAGCAGAGCAGCTCGCCAGCACATGATCTGAGTCCTCTGGAGGACACTGATAGCTCCTCTCCCTCTCTGTCTCTGCAGCAGACCGGGACTGTGGATGTCATTTTGTCCAGGGCCAGATAGAGCAGAGCAGAGCAGAGCAGAGCAGAGGGCGACGCTCAGAAGTGAAGCTGCTCCGATTGTTTGATTTTAGCACAAAGCTGAGGGAAGGAGAGGGATCAAAACATATAGAGAATATACCACCAGGAGGAGGGAAGATAAAACTGGAGTGGCAAGAAAGTGTTTATATTCAGTGTGGCTACAGGCGTAAAGCTTCCTGTTTGAATTAATGTTGAATAGATGCTCGAACAGGCAAAACAGGACTGAGAGGCAGTCGCACACCTCCCAACAAAGAAGCTCATAAACAGATGAAAACATCCGCATGTGGAGCTGCAGAGAAGAAATGAGTTTGAAGCCTTAAATGAAATGTTTTGCCAAACTATTATCTTGTCCGAGAGCGACTTTTCCTCTTTGAGAAGCGTCTTGTACCTTTTCCAAAGAAGTCATTATTTTGCTTGTTAGTTAAACACAAAGAAACTGACTTATTTGTTTGGAACAGAAGAAATTAATATGTTGGGCTCAGGGGACTTGAAGCGTCTTTTTTCTCTTTACACAGAGCCGCTCCTGTGTTAGTAAAGTTCCCCCAGTCCTATAATCTAAATATTTAATGGGATCTTTGAATGGGAATAAATGGCGACTGAATTGAAAATGGAGATGGAAGCGTTTCCCAGAGATGCATTATTCATCCTGTCTCATTTTCCCGACTTTATGCAAACTGATAAGCAATAATTTATAGACATTAGAGCAGAGGGAGGCAGCGTATCACCATCATCATCATCATCGTCGTTGTCATCATCGTTATCATCATCATACTGTCTCCCCAACACACGACCACAGGAGTCCTGATGACGGGTTTGAGATTCGGCTGATTGGAATCACAACAGAGCTGCAGCTGCTTTTGTGAATCAAGCTACAGACAAAGAGCGTTGTCATGTGATACGGTTGTTTGCCAGTGACAATATTGGAAGGTGATTGTGAGACGTCTGAGGTACAGCCGAACTTTCTATTTTGAATTTATCGATGTGAAGTTCAAGCTCTTCTATAATGAGGGTGTCAAGCAGAACGATTGAGACCAGATAAAATCCAGTCCAGGGTTTACTCTTGTCCGGTCGTTTGCCATGACCAACACACTGAGAACAGGGGGCTAGCTAGTTTCTTGTAGTGAGGCCACAGGTGTTGATGTCGGTGTGTGACGTGTTGTTGACGTAAAGTGATACGTATCCTGGTGAAAGGGAGCTGGGCGGGAAACTAGCGTTACATGGTGTACCACCAGGCCAGCAGGGGGCGCTGTGTCAACAAAAGGATAGATTCTTGTTGAAAACATCAATTTAAGGTGAAACAGTGTTGCTTTGAAGAACCAAGATATATAACGTGTTCATCGGTGAACCATGCTACTTCCAGTCTTTAAGCTAAGCTAGGCTAACAGCATCCTGTCTCCAACACAAATCTTATCATGTTGCTCTACGGAGGAGAGACAATATTATGTTAAATGTGGAAATGATGTGCCAAACAAATTATTTCCAGCAATATTACCCTCATCAGTTTAAAACCAAATCTACATAATTAACAGTTTCAGGTCACAGTTTATGCAGTTTATGAAAATTACATTTTTTTTAATTTGACTAATCATCAACTCTGCATCTAATAATGAGCGAATCGTCATTAAACATGAAACCATCATTTCAGAATTCATTTTCAAAGCGAACAGACTCTGAGACTTTGATGAACATAACTGTAACAACAGTCCTTGTGTGGAAGAAACTGTGAAGCATCATGAGCCACATCCATGAAATCCATGTCTGGATTTATGGAGCGCAAAACTGTGTCAAGTTAAACCCAGTGACAAAATGACCCGATGACAATTGTTTCTGATTTCAAAGTAAAAGTCCCAGCTGTTTTCCACATTTTTTTTCCCATATTGCTCGGAGAAATCTTTATAGTCTGACTAAAACATTGGTGTGGAAGCAGAAAATAAAGCTTTTATCAGTGCAGCTGGTTGGGATGCAAAATTAAGTTACATATGATTCTACAAGATTTGGCTTTACCATGACCGTGACCATGTTTACGTCACGTCAATAATGGTCCCAATGTGTGAGCATCTCAGGGTTTATTTCATTAAGGCCACAGTGTAACTTATAAATGTTTTAAATGACAACTTTAATGAAAGACTTGAAGCTGAAGACAAAGGGACTTCCTTTCACCTCTGACCCTAAAGGCCTCTTCAGTTCTAGAAACCAACGTATTTAACCCTTTTATGGGGTCAATCATAATGACTAACAGGAGGACAGTGGGGGACAACGACTCCCTGAAGAGTTCCTCCTTAGCCCAGGTGACCCTGATGACCCACATTGGTTGGTAGATTAGTGACTCTCAAGACCAAGCCCAAGGGGTCAACTCCTTACCAAAGGTTAAATACCTGGGCCTCCTACATCGGTCTAGAACTGAAGAAGCCTTTGGGATCAGAGCTGAAACGTCTTCAAGAAGTCCAGTGGCCTTCAACTTTGGCACTGAATGACCACCATTTCCTGGATGACCAAGAACCTACACTAGATATATGATGAAATGACCTTTTATGACCCACCAAGAACCTACACTAGATATATGAAGATGGAAGATGTGACCTTTTATGACCCACCAAGAACCCAATGAAAGGACCAGGAGACCCTGCCAGCTCCACACAGGAAAGGACCCCCCACCAATGCTTGGCTCAACCTCGGTTCTTTTACTTTGATGGTACAGGCAGGAAGTGTGAATTGCTACCACACCGCGTTTGACGCTCGGAGGAGGCAGTGAGGGAGGCAGAGTTGAACAACGGCGAGGAAAGGGAGGACGGTCGGCGGTAACCGAGGGTCACAGGGATGTACAGTAAACACAGGCAGAAAAATGCCCAAATATCACCGGCAAAATGTGGACGTCTGCTCCTTTTTCTGTCTTTTCTCTTGCTGAACGGGACTCTGGAAAGAGCCAGCGGAGACACCGGAGAAGAAGGTAGGAAAGAGGGAGAGAAAAGACGGGAGCACCAACACGCTGTTCAACTTCTTTCTTAGTATCTACCAGTTGCGTGTAGAAACCCCGGAGCTGGGCACATAAACCGGCACGGACGGACTACACAGTGTCAGTCAGTGTGGTGGGGTTCAGGTCGAGAGGGAAGGACGGTGCTGTGAAAGAAACCAAACTTTTCTCAGACTAATTATCCTTTATCTGAGGAGAGGCGGCGCGTGAGCCGAGCTCCGTTCAGAAACCGGGCGATTTAACGCGCCGTAACGAACCGGCCGTTTAGCGCAAAGGTAAATCTTACCCAGAAGACCCGTGGAGGTCAGCCGGGACTCATCCTCCAGGGTCCAACATCACATTCACACATGATTATTGAGAAACGCCGATATTTCCGCGCGTGCCAACCCTCTCCTCAACATCTGGACCCTCATCACGGTGATGGTTGTTTGGTTTGAGGTTGAAATTAGGTGAAAATCTCCCTAAAGTCGACGTTATTGAGTTGATTTATTGACGCCGAAGTCAAAAACAGATGTTATAGTTTCCATAACAGCAAAGGTTTTTGTGTTTCTGTTGTTCTGTTCTTCTGTGGGAACGGAAACAGTAAATATTTGGATGTTTCTAACGTGGTTCAGGGAGCATCTGTCTCTGTCTCACTGTCCATGTCTTTTGTTTTCTAATGGAAGTTTTTACACTTTGACAAAGTGTTTGACATGTACCCAGGCCTGGTGACTAGTTATCTGCTGTATAACCTACATGTTAGTTTCACTGTTCCACAGGAAACTCAGTGTCAGCCCCTGCTCTCTTTGTGCGCCTTTCCATAAAAGGCAGACTCCAGAAAAATGCTGGAAAGTACAGTAACAGTGGAGCGGCCCAGATTTCAGCCAATTATGTCACAAAGTGTGTTTTTATGGACTTTTTTTGGGGGGGGGGGGGGGGGGAAACCACTGCAATGTAAATCCCAGACTGGGTTTCACTTTTGGCTCTCAGTGGAGTAGGGGGGCTGGTGTTGGCTCGGAGCCTCTGGCATCAGTGAGCGTATGAAATCAGCTCTGCAAACTTTATTTGAATGTTCAGCACCTCCAGTCAGTGTGAGAGAAGCTGGAGCTGTGGTATGAAGATGCATCAGCCCGTCCGGTCATGTGGCCTCAGATACTCCAGGGCGAATCAACACTGAGACAATGACCCCTATTCAAAAAGCATGTTTCAGGTTTATGTAGTTAACCAGCCTGTGTGTGTGTGTGTGTGTGTGTGTGTGTCTTCAGCACACACTCCTCACACTGTTGAGTGTTGAGGGAGTGAACACGCGTGTCATTAAAATCTCCAGTAATGTGAACAGTTGTGTCGACAGCTGGAGGCCGACACAGCAGCTCTGCACTGAGTCCCACCTTATTGTGTTCAGTCTTTTAAGGTGGAATTAGCAGTTAGCAGGAACAATGAACTCAACAGCAAAACACACCCTTAAGGCTTCTTCCATACTTCTTAGTTTTTACTATAAGATGGTGTTTTCGATCCTAGACGCCACAGTTGGTGGTTAGCTCTGTGCTTTCTTGGTGGAGTTTGCATGTTCTCCCTGTGTCTTGTGGGTTCTCCAACAAGGGTTCCTCCCACAGTCCAAAGACATGCACACTTGGTGGACTGACTCTAGAGACTGTGGCGATGTGTTCAGGGTGTACCCCGCCCTCGCCTTGGGTCATTTGAGATTGGCTCCAGCCCTGCGGCTCTGCTTGGTTAATGATCTCCACCCAGGTTGTCGCATCAGATACATGAGCAATAACATGGTCAGCAGCGTTTCTTAAACTCCGTTTTTTTTTTTTTTTTTGCATGGAAACACTGATCCGTGTTGTCGCATTCTTTTTAAAGTGAAAACATCGTAGTGTGGACGCAGCCTCAGGAGCTTCAGTCGTGACGGTTCGTCACCAGACTCTTTGAAACCAGTGTTGCACCTCCTCTTCTGAGTCCGTGTGACGTCAATGTTGTTATCAAAGAGTGTATTAGAGGCTCTGGAGCAGACGTTCATGAACCAACCGATTAGTTATGTCAGTGTGAGAAATATGGGACAAAGACATCGACTGTACATGAGCGGGAAAACAAACGTGGACACTGAGGTTGAGGAAAAGCCGAGTGACGACGTCCACTGGTTCCTTCAAAGATCAACTACAACTTCTTCTTGTCTTTTTGATTCATAGTGTCGAGGTGAATATTGTGTCTCATAGCTGAAGCAGTACGAAGCTTAGATTATAATGTACAACATAAACCAAACATGAAGAGTTTAACACACTCCAACATGTTCAGGTTCATCAACAACCAATGATCAGCATTGGGATTGTTGTATAGACACTATCAGGCCTTAGTCGTGTCTAATACACGATACCACACATCCCACACTTGCTGGTCTGTCAGAGGACGACCACGCCACTTTCCTCTCTCAGCTTCCCAGCCACTCCTCCTCCTCCATTATTGTCATTATTGCTTCATTTTTTTTGCCTCTCCATCACTTTGAGTCAGCGTTGTACAGTGTCAGCCAGTGATGCAGCACTTAATTGGTTGCAGATCATCATGTTCTGGTGGTATCTCGTTCCAACTATCCCTGCGCTCCACGAAGACAAAAACAACAACAACAACACAAAAATAACAAGAAAGACAACGGAGGCGTGAGAAAAGTGGTGATTTAGTGCCATTAACACTGGGGGATAATCTGCAGCAGTCAGCAGAAGTGCAGTCACCAACCATCACATCATCCATCTGCCGTCAACAGCGGGTTTGTCAGCACACGCTCAGATCGTCTGAAGACACTGAAGAAGCTGTCACTATTAATAGTGAACTGTTGTGTACGAGATAAAATAAGAACTTCCTGCGAGTCGACTGCAGCTTCGTTAGACATAAAATAACAGCACATCAGCAACTCCCACTCCTCGGCGGCGTTACCTGATCAATGGTGACCTTTGTTTGTCAGAACTGTACCTGAACGCATCAATATTTGTTCATTAATCACATAATAAACTGTGTTATCCAGAATATTGGTCCAATAAACAGTTTAGTTCAGGGTTCTTCCAGAATCAGATATTTAAACACTTTAAATCACCTCTTTCAAACACACTGTGGTGGGTATTTGTCTGCTGAGCCCCATTGTGTGAGCATATGCAACTAAAAATAGACGTGTGTTAACTTTGTAATGTATGTATGAGCAGCATGTGTGAAGGAAAAAGTGCCGACACACAACTCCACTGAGCCTCACTGTTTGTGTAGAAAACATGCAGCTGCAGCCAGCTGTTACAACAGCTAAATCCTCATAATTGTTCATAATTAATGTAAACCATCGTCGCCACTTGACGACAGGTCTGGATTAAGCTCGGCTGTTGTCGGTTTTGCGCTCGCTACATGTCGCTGTTAACGCTCACCAGAGATAGTTTGTGAAGGAAGACGCTCCACTGTGCGACCGCAGACGATGACGTCTTTGCCCTCGGCTGTCAGATCACATCAACATCATGGTGTCTGTCATGATTATTTAATGAACGCAGGAAGAAATGATACAAATGTTCAAATTAGGAGCAAAAAAAGTCTGTATCTGTAAGTTCCTGTTGCTTATTGATCACCAATACACCTGATTTATTGGTTGGGCTCAAATGTTATGTTTTAATACTAGTGACAATCAGGGCCGTTACATAGAGGAGAAAGGTCAAGACAAAACCCCTGGTAGCACAGTCTTTCTGTGACTAAATTGGTCAGGGGGCCACTTCAGTTTTCTTTCAGGGGACCCAGAATTCTTAGCAGCGGCCCTGGTGACAACATACAGAGGTTTCAGGATTGAAGCAAACCGGATACTTACTGTTGTCACATGTAAGTTGTAGTCTATAACTCTTGTACATTATAACGTCTAGAAACAGCTGGACCTTTGTATACGATGTCTACAAACAGGAAGTAGGAGAAAAAAGACAGATGTTGTCCAATCGTCCTGCAGCAGTCCACTCATGTTTAATAAGGACATCCAGCTCTGGTATTCTTCACCATGCGCCTGCGCTGGGAGCTGAGAGGAAGAGCGACTCAAGGACTCTCACAGATCATGATTCAGTTTTGTTCCACTCTCTTTAGGCTTCAGCTAATGCATTTTAAAACCTCTAACGTCATGATATTATCAAGCAGCTCAGTGAGTCTCTCCAGAAACTGAACCCAGACAAAGTCCCACTGATCCACTTCACTGTCCTCTCTGTGTCTCTGTGTTTTGGTGCTGGCTACTCATGTCCCCGCCCACAAACTGAAAGTGACTGATGCATTCTCCTGAAATGTTTTACAGCCGTGTTGTTTGCTGCGATGTAAACACAGTGTGTGTTTTACCCTGGCGGAGCCGAGTCTTAATTCACTTTAAAGTGTTTGTTTTGGCCCAGTTAGACGAATGTGTGGGTGCAGTATGCATGGCAAGATGTTTCATTCAAGTTCATTTTGAGTGCTGCTCTCAGTCTGTCACAGAAGCAGCTGGGAGCGTTTTATATCCACTGACTCCCTGCATGTAAACCATGAGACTCTCAGATCAGGAGGACCTGACGTCAGGACGTCAAGGTCAGCTGATCATGACCTTCTAGATATTAACCTCATCCACCTGTTGTGCACAAGTTTGCACATCAGTATGATAAAGTCACCTAATGTTTCCTCCTGTTATCGAGATGCTCTTCACGCCTCCTGATCACTCTCCTCTCCAGCCTCCTCACACCCTCTCATCTGGTACGTGTCATCAGGAGGTTAAAAAGCCCTCCGAACTTCTAATGTGCTTCTTCTGCTGCACCAGGATTCAAATAAACTCTCTGCTCAGCACTTTCCTCTACAATATCTTCTCGCTGCACGGCCCATTTACCATGCGCAGAGCGCCGCCCGCCCGCCCTGGGCCTTGCGCTCCACATGCTTTTGCAATGTAAGTCCTGTTGTCGGAGCCCAGAGGAATCTGTTCAGGATGATTTCGAGAGCTCTTGAAAGCGTGGGCTGTTATTTCCAGGGGGTGGTGGTGGTGGTGGTGAAGGAGGTGGTGGGGGGAGGGGGGCAGGGAAGTGGCTGCTCACTCTGCAGAGCTGCTGTGGCTTGAAAACTTTCAACAGGCAACACGTTTCCCAGACATCGCTCACCTCGCGCTTCCGCGCCGCCTCCCTCTCCACCAGGCTGGCGTGACGGAGAGGTCGCAACCCTGAAGGATATTTTGTTTGAAACCTAACAGGCGTGCGCGGGTTTGTTATTTGTAACACCCACAGACACAGCGTGCGAGGTCCTCTCTGGTCTGCTGTGTGGGCTTCTTGTTTTCATTATTCATTTTCCAAGTGTTATGCTTGTGCGTCCGCGGTGTGTAGGTGATGGGTGCTGCCGGAGCACGCCGAGCCTCGGAGAGCTTCCTGTTCCAGTCTAATTCCATCAGTGTCGGTGCCAGGGTGAGGTGTAATGTAGCTCTTCAACAACATGTGAAGTTTGTAACCCCTTTTATGAAGCTCTGAGGAAAGAGCCTCTCTTGCACAACAGATAACTGAGCTGCCTCTTCTCTCAGAGCAAGTGTCAGACACTGTTTAAACGATTACGCAACGCCAGGGAGGAAATCAACGCCGTCCAGTTTTATCTAAACGTATCTGGAAATGTATCAGCGGTGGATGTAGCACATGATGCAGGAGAATTTCATCCTCTTTGTCCAGGTTGTAGTTGCTCCTGTCTCTGAGGGCCTGTCACCACGGAGACAAGTTAAGGAGAATCCACATCCATCATTTCGGCGTTTCGTCCACATGGAAACGAGCCCTAAAACGATATTAATCTCAAAACGCTGCCCCAGCGTTTTTGTGTGCAACCAAAACGCTTTTGTGAAATAATGATGTCATAGCCCCTCCCCTCTAATCCTGCAGTCTGGGCCATGCCACTAGACATAATGCAACAACAACAACAATGGCGGACGACTGTCGGGTCCGTCGGACACTGCGTCTGAAAAGCGTCCGTAAAGTCGTTATTTTCTGAACGGCACGATTGTGTTTAGTCGACTTTGAGTGTTTGGAGTTTGTTTACAGTGCACAAGCTTTCCACGTCTACCTGTCCGTTTTCAGCGTGACACCGTTACAGCGCCACATACAGGCCTGGCCCATGAACTGCAGCGTTTAGAGTCGTTCTCAGTGTGTACCCAGACATTTCTTGAAACGGTGCCGTGTTTGCGGAAAACCTTTTAAGGAAGCTCGTTTCTGTGTGGATAAATTACAACGCTGCAGTCACAAAACTCTTGTAACTCTTGCACATCTTGAACGTGTCGAGTTGAAATCACACATCAGACGAGGCCTCGACCTTCTGTCTTGACAGTCAGGATTGTAGAACAGACCAGGACCTCGTTCTGTTGGTGCTGGGCTCATTTGCCTGAGGGGAAACTGTCAGCTGTGAGCAGAAGCTGAGGGGAGTCAGGGTCATGTGCAGGTACATGTGGTTTTATCCTGGTAGAGACTTTGATTCCTCTCATCACTGTCAGGATCAGTCAGTCATCAGCATCACTCCTGACTTTCATGCTTTGTGATAGAAGCTCCACAGATCTGAACTGAAGAGGATGTTCTCTAAAGACTGAAAATAAAGGCAGGAGATGTTGAACTGATTCCACTAACAAGCTGTTTCCAGACCTTTTGTTAAATGGACTGTATTTATACGGCACATTTCTATCCTTAAAAGCCCTTTGCACCACTGTTTCACTGACTGACAATGCATTGATGAGGTTGTCTCAAAGGTCTGGAAACAGAGCTAGTAAGAGTCCTTTGAGTCACACACAGAGAAATATCTGTTATTTTTTATTTGGGTAGTCTTTGAAAACGTCAGAGAAAGAAGATGAAGACATTTTTCTGGTGACTAACATTGACTGAATCAGTCAGGGCAGTATAATACAGTTTATTATGGGAGATGATGAAAACAACAGCAGACATTTAAGATGTTTTTCATTGCATGCAGCACCATCCACTTCCATTTAGATGATCTGACCTGCAGTATTTGCTTTTGCTTTATTCATCTTTTCTGTTCGTTCTTGATATGTAAAAACCTACTTGGTAATAAACCTAGTTCTCTTTCTAATTCTGATGATGTTTTGTTTTTGCCCGACCAACAGGGCTGATGGGGAGATGAGGAATATCAAAGATGCTCAGTCAGAGTAAACAGAAACGCAGCAGATCCTCTGGTTTAAGAAGTTGGAGGCGTCAAAGATTTGACGTGTTTGCTCATTGGTAGCGATGGGTTTGGTTAACAGATGCTGGCACATGGTTGGTAAAAGGCTCTGATGTTGTTTTAGTTTATTAGCATAGAGGAGTGAGGCAGATATATGGGTAGTAACTTTTCAGCACTGACTGATGTTAGGTGTGTAACTGCTGGGGCAAAACCTGTCTCTGCTTGGTGTTGCTGTTCACCTCATCTGCATGTTGTGGGTGTGAACACTGATCAGGCTGCTGCTCAGATGTACACAAACTCTAAAATGCGTTTATCGTTGTTTTCCTCCTTTTCATGAAATGAAAATGAGAACGTAATGAACAGGAGAAACTTCATTTTAAGGAAAACACCCTCTTTTTTCCTCCCCCGGCACCATGCAGGAAGCAGCTTGTCTACAATAGGTGTTTAGGATGTCGGCTGCGTCGTATCACTCAGGCAAAGATGAGCAGAACCTGGAGTTATTTATATGTAAATGTTGCAGCTTTTCAGGACTTGCAAGGAATAATGCCCAACGTCTCATTTGATCTGGTTATTATTCTGTTTCACACGCCTCGTAGAGGTGGCGCTCATTCTGCCAGGTGTGAGGGAACCTGAGTGCAGCATCCCATAATCATCTGTACAGAGATAGGGAAGCACCCCCACCCCCCCTTGAAGAAACGAAGGGAAGGGAAGTTTTTCCACTGAGGCTCTCATCATTCAGACGAGCTCTGGGATTCTCGAACTGGGAGAAGTGATAAAGACTGAGGTCAGGAGATGAAGTCTGTGGGGATTTAGTCTAAAGGAAATATAAGAGTAAGCTGTTTATAGGACGAATGGGCTGAGCTGTGGAGTCAGAGAAACTGCCCTACATCTGCCACACAGTCTCTTGGGATTTCTTATACCTGATGCCCTTTAAATGGGACCGTAGAAGTAGGGCAGGGTTTCGCCACTGATCTGAAAATGAATTGAGTATTGATTCCGTATATGAGACGTTTCAGGTAGAGATCTCAATGAGACAGTTGAAGATCTATTGCTGTAAATTCTTCCTCTAACCTACATGGTGCATGATTAAAAAGGTGTTTACGTCAACGAAATTCACCCTAAAGCAGTTTCTGTTCAACATGATGCACATAAATGCCCCATAAATAAAACGAAGGCAGCCTAACTGCATTGTTAATGTACCTCTCCTTCCTTGGCTTGTTGTTCCACATCTTGCATACAGCTTCATGTTTCTGAAATGCAACCACACATCATCTAGACATGACCCTCCACCTCTATATGAAGAGGGCAGCAGCTTCACCTGTCCATGGGAAACAATCACTGCCTGCAAAACATTGATTTTGGGACGTTATTAGATTATAGTTTAAATCAAGGAATCCATTTTTTAAGTTTTGCAGTTGATGCCTTGTTGCATTCACACATTGACATATTAAATGTCCTTCTTGGGTCCAACCTCCTGAGTCCTTATATCTATACTAAAGCTATACGTCCTCTACCAGTCCTCTATGGAAAGGTCTCATCCAATATGTAGGAGAGGCTTCCTGTTTAAAAGCAGCAGTGAACCAGTGTTTGTAGGTACTCTCATCTCTGTGTGGTTTGTATTGATTAGTCTGGTTGGCGAACCTTCAGACTGATGTGCTACAGTTCTTGACAGTAGGGTACTTAACAGGGATGAGGCCATGCAGTTGAGTCTGAAGAGATTAAGAACACTTTCAAGCCTGTACTTCAGAGTTTGGACAGCTCATTTGGTTCATCAACATGTCTACAAGGGCGTCTCATTAATTTCTGGCATCGTCATTGACTGGTGCATCATAGATCCACACCTTTAACCTTCTGGTATTGACTTGTTTCTCTACTCTCCCTAACAGTGTAGAACCTGATGCCTTGAATTTCCAAAGATGTAGGTGCAAAGATAAATCAGTGGCACAATAAGGCTGCAAACAGAACTGAATGTATTGCTCCATTGAATGCACCATTGAATGCACCATTATAGCAGCATTTGCAGATTTTGCAGAACTCAGTTGTTGCCTTTTGGTGGGTGGATGAAGGGGGATGTAGAAACAGACAAGACTCTATATTGTTACTGGTGTCTTTGGCAAACCCTGTCTCATCCGACCTGTTATACATTGATCTAAATGTCTCTTCAGTACAAGTTTCTCATTTTATTGACCCCCCCTCTTCAGTACATTTGTAAACTGTTGTGTTTGTTCCCTTACACAGAGAACATTGTTCACTTTATCATGAATTTTTTACGATGAAATCACAGACACAGACAAGAGTGCATATTTACTTAGGTCCCCAGCAAAGTGAATGAGAGTGCATCGCTCTGTGGAATAGTTAAACAGCCATTTTGCTTTTTAAATGATAAATGGCGCTTTGGGAGAACAGCCATAAGAGCACAGCAGCATATCCCGGAGACATTACTTACATATGTTGAAAGCTTAAGTGATGTATTTGGAAAACCATTGATTTGTATGGTGCTTTGATAGTTTCATACCGGCTCTTTTGGCCTCACAGTAAGTTAAGAGGTGGATATAATCTCATTGTGTGTCCTACCTCAATCCATACAGAGAATAAAACATTAAAATAATGGACCTAGTTATGTGAAAGAGCTGCCATGTGCAAAGTAGAGAGTATGAACAACCTGGATTTCTGGTCAAAGTTGGGACGGACCGGTGTTTATGTCCTCTGGAAGTTTGATGTACCATAGTTGGACGAGGAAGCAGAGACATTGATAAATGTATTCAAACATCTAGTTTGTTTCAGAGCAGTGGCCAGTTGGTCTCTATAGACAGGACTGGCAAGAATAAAAACTCTACGGGGAAACACTGGTGTTATACAACAGTGTTATAAAAGACTTGGACAGCGTCTGACTGAATGGGACAACAGAGTTGGACGACGGGTTCTCAGTGTGACAGCCCATCGGCTCGTGCTTCATGAGACAAAACTGAGTTCCTACTTTGTGTTAGATCTTTGGTGTGACTGCGACAGTGGGGACAGCTCTGTCATCCTGGATCTGACTGATGGACTGATGGACTGATGGAGTGATGGAGTGACTGGGCAGCTGCCGTGCTGAGCCACAGTCCACACAGTCAGCTCCACATATCAAACAGAGGGAGTTAGACATAAGGACCTGCCTCTGAGAAAAGTCCGATACCCTCTGGAGTTGAAGTAGATAAAAGGTAATGTGTCGTTAGGTGTCCTTGTAGAAGGCACTTAGGGTTTAATCTTTGGTCTGGGTTTGAGTCCGGCTCTCTGCAAGTTTTCTGTCTCTCTCTCGGTATGAAGGCAAAAAGCCTGGAACAGAACAATAAAGAAACACAGTCCATCTATCCCACTGATCTCAGCTCAGTCTTTAACTAATCCGTTTGTTGATTTTGGCGATCACAGTTATAAAGTCCAGGTTTGACGATCAGTGGTCCAACTATAAACCAGGTTTGTACCTTGTTGTTTTGCTAGCTGTATCCACAATTGGTGATTTGGTTGTCGACATGAAAAAGCAATGGTGACATCCAGGACCCATTTTCCAAACGTACCGTTTCAGGGCCACCAACCCAAAACGCCAGTTCCATGTGGACGAAACGCAGGTACAATACAAAACCTTTGCAAATTCTCCTAAACCTGTTTGTTGTGGACGGTCCCTAAGCATCCTCAGTCACTGCTGGGCCACACCACCGCCCACTTTAAGTGCTTCAAGTCTGTACTGCAGGAGTTGAAAGGGTTTGTCAGTGAACTGTCTCTGTCTAGCTTTGTCTTTGTGTTGCTGCCCAACAAACTTTCCACCGTCACACCCAGACCCACAAAAAGTCCTCAAACTGGGTTAAAGAGAAAGAAGCAAGAAACAACAAACAAAAGAAACATTATCCATCCACATTTGTCTGGACGGCAGGGAAAACATATGCTGAGCCATTTCACTTCTCTGTAGCTCAACACTGGGCATTAACCCCAAGGGAGAGGAGAAGAAAAAGAAAGAGGGGATTCAGTTGTGGAGTAGGACTGGGCATGCATGATATGGAGCAGCAGCAGTGTAAACAGAGCAGTGCCGTCGTTCAGCACAAGGATGGATGGTAACAGGCCAGAGAGAGGTCGGTCTGAGCCTGATAACATAAAGCAGCTGATTGCCCCCTCGCCATTGAAATTACCCACTTTATCTCTTCCCTTTTTTGTCTCTCTGGAGAAGCCTCTCTGCTTCCTTTACAAAGTGAATCCACACAGTCATTCCTCCAGAAGATAAAGCATTCGCTGTGTATTATTCGCTCTCTCTCTCTCTCTCTGCCCACCCCTCTTCCCCGTCCTCCCTCCCTCCCTCTCTCTATCTTTGAGCCGCTGGAGTAGCTGTCAGATATAGATCACACCTCTCATTGTTTTTCCCCAGCACCCTGCAGCGATAGCTCGGCAGGCGAACGCGAATCCTCCGGCTTCCTCTCTTGATGTCGGCTGAAAGTCCCTCAGGGTCGGCCGAGTAAAAACAGAGAGTAAATAAAGAGATGTGTAAGATGAATTCAAGAGGTGTGTATGAGGCCCTGGATGACTAAACAAAAGAGTGAGTGTTTGGACAGGATGAGCTGTTTCCCACAGAATGAGATGCTGTTAGTCATGCTGGCTCATCGTGGAGGTGGGTTTCTAAACCATTAGATAATACCAGGTCTGCTTTTGAGTTTTCTGCCCAAAGTTCATTCTGAAAGCCAGTTCAGCTACACGTTCATAGCTTAGCCTTAGTTTCCTTCTCCTGACCTCTATCTGCACTGATTGGATCTTAATGCAGTAGGACAACAGAGTGCTTGAAGTGACAGGCCAGTTTTGCCTGATTAAAAATAGTTCTCCTTGCAGGACAGAAGTTGTAATCACAAGGTGTCGCATATGTCATTGTGACTTATGTATCGTGATGATATCAAAACACATGTTGCTCTTTATGTGTTCTTGTCTCATATCGTATATAATTGATATTTATATTATGTGGCTTAGGAGGAAGTTTCACTGCCAGACTGATGCGTCCGTGGTCTTCCAGCGTGAGAGAGAAGTTTTAAGAGGGGCTGTCAGAGCCGAGCGGTCCAGGCGGCAGCAGCTGCTCTGTCAGCCCATTTCATGCTTCCTGAAACTAGACGTTACACGGAACAGTTGGCAGCTGGCACCCCGAGCCAGGTCCATTCAGTCAGTACGAGGCGATGATGGGGAGCGTTTTCCTGCGGGAGGGATGTCTGCTTCCAAAGAAGGCTGTTCACTACAACCCACATTATTTATGCCATTTATAAGGCCATTTTGTTTACTCGCTTTTCTAGCTCTAGTGCTGCAGGAAATTGCTTTTACAAACCCAAACTGTGAGTACTGTGGAAACAGCTTGTGTATTTGGTGGATTTATCGCAAATTGGGGTTCGCCCAAAATGTCAATTTCTTCCACTGAACTTTGTGTTGTCAAATCTATGGTGGACATGAAAAGCCTGGATACAGCTGTTTTTTTTTCTGACGATGTGTTGGTTTGAGTTTTCAACTATAACGGTTTAAATGTATGAATAGTTGAGGGTGTGGCCTCTGTGGAGTGGCAGGTGGATGAGAGTATCCTTGCAGGTATGCACTGTCCTCTTTGAGTTGAGATCGTTTCACTCTGAACTTCAGACCCACTCTTCACAAACCTGTGGTTGACGTCCGTCTTTATTTCCAGTCTATGGGACTGAATATGAGGCAGAAAAACCAGCTCCAGAGAATGTGAAAGCTTCAGTGAAGAAAGAAAGGCAGAGAAAAGTGTAGCATAAAGAAATGCAGGCTTTGTCTGCACAGCATTAAAAGCACATTTCTCACCTGTCCCGGCCCTTCATTTTATCTGTGCTGTGCACTTGCTGGTGTTCCTATATGTTCTACTATAATTACCTGTCGTCACTTATCTACATGCTATTTTTCGCTGCAGCAATAACCCACTTTGCTCATGGGGATCATTAGTGTTTAAAAAATGCTTAAGCAGACAAAAGGCGAAACACATTGTGCCCAAGTGATAGATAGTTTCAGATTATTTCTTTTGGGTTTTGCATTTATTATAGTAAGCTGATTTTTCTTCTTGGCGACAAATGACTGTACAAACGTGTGTTATCACACCTTGCTGGCAGCCATTGTATGACGGGGCTTCTTCTTAATTGTCATGAATGTGCACATGGACTCCGATCACTGTGACATCACCAAACACGTTTTTCACCATAACACGACTTTCTGCAAAACACTTCTGGTCATTTTTCAATGATGTAAATCAGGAAATCGAGTTGGTGGAGGAACCGACCCTGAGGTGCAGATTGTACTTGTCCTAGTTTTGCCTTTGGATGTTGTTGCAAGATGCATTGAACAAACTATTCTGTTTCGGTCCATGGCCTGGTCTCAAGGCCTTTTTATGGGCCAGTCTGTATCATCAGCTTCCTGGGCTGAGATGGCCGCGATGGCATCTTCTGATCCGTGGCCACATCACAGCAGGAGACTTGTTGCTTGTTGCACCGTTGATCTCTGGGAATCAAAGTGTAGAAATGGTTTGTAATGACAGTTTACCTCTTAGAAGAGCAGCAGCGTAGAAGAGTTCCTGCCCAATTACTGACACATTTTCCTTAATTACTCCCTGAAGTCAATGTAGATTAAATCATGTAGTACAGTCTCTCTGAGTCCTCTGGGTCTGTCAGTGTTTTGCCTTTAAGCTGGAGTTATGCTCCATTGAAATTTGGATTTTGTGCAGGGGAGCTGCTGTTCCTCTGAGGAGACTCTTAACCCTTTTTCCACCCAGAGAGTGTCATGAGGCCACCAACTTACAGAGAGGCTAAAAAACCATAGTATGCAGTGTAGCACCTTCTTAAACATGAATTGATTTGCTTTGGCCCCAGGAGACACGTCGAACTGCTCCTCTCAAACTTTGTCCAAGTCTTCACTCTCCTTCAGAGTGGTGCTGGAGGTCGGACTGAGGACATCCAGATGTGAATCATCCTGTGGTGTTAACAGAGCTGTAATGGGAGACTAGACAGAGAGGAGGGCGAGGAACACGACATGAGAAGACATAAAAAGAAGCATTTAAAGGATCATTTACCGTAGAGAGGTCTATCTCTGCCTCTGACTGTGAACGGATGCCCTGAGGTTTGCGTTTGAGCGGGCGGATAAGATGGTGTATCCAAAGAGCTCGCTGCTAAACTGGGGAATGATGTTCAGGATCTTGGTTTAGAGGAGCGGCCCCTCTCATCCTTTTTTTTTTTTTGTCTTTTTTCATCCTCTTCCATCCACCCATCCATGCAGTCATCAGTCTGTCCATCCATCGCCTGCGGGGTGGAGAGATCAGCTTACCCAGCACCACAGACACCAGCAGACACACACTGTGGGTTTTGTAATTGAAAAACTTCGCCACAGACTTTGTGAGCGTCGCTGCCAGAAGAACTGAAGTGCCAAACAGCATTCTTTGTTGAATATCGCATCAACCTGCTGTTCATTAAACACACACAGCCTCGTCCAGCTCCAGTTGTTCAGTTGGACTGATCCTTTCCAAACTCTTAATGCTTCTGCCGAAGCTATTATTCAGTCGTACTGTACTGAAGAGAAGCCGCCATGAAGCCAGACTCTAGACCAGTGTGTCATTGGTTGATTTGTCTCTGAATGAATGTTGAATACAGATGTTGAAAGTTTCTGAGCCACATCATTTTAGCCACATGAGTTGATTTAAAAAACAGAGCTAAAGACAAAAGGAGATGTTCTGAAGCTTGGAAAGTCTCAAAAGATGTGTTTGGACTGTTTCCACGATTAAGCACTGAATCCTTCCACAATGTCTTAAGACCCCCTTTTTCAGGCTTAGATCAATACTATGCATTAACCATTGGAGGACTTGTGTAAGTGCAAAGTGAACACTGCAATAACCATCATTTTCCCCTGTAAGCTGGAGTGGTCGTTGAGCAGTGTGCAGAGGTGGGAGCTTGGAGGAGGATTGCATTGTGGGAGAAGAGTGGGACTCTGCTAGAGATAAGTACGTTTACAAATGTTAAATTTCCATGGTGTTGTTATATCTGCGTGGTGCTGCACTGTCAGCAACCAGGAGATCAGAGCTTATCCATGTGTGGAGAACTCAAATGTTTCCAAACGGTGAGAAACGGCAGGAAAGCAGCTTCTTCTTACCGTGAAGATATGTTGACGTTGTAAAAACAAGTTTTTCCTCTGGTTCCTGAAAGAGTTTAATTTACCGCCGATTTTGCACGGCAGACTCATGATGAGCATTGTCGTGTAAACCTTGTTTAGACTTGTTTAGACGCCTGTGCTCACAGTTCAGCCGGAGATTTTTTGTGTGCTTTTATTCTGTAAGTTGTGACAGGAAGTCCCAGGTTCTGATTGACAGAGCTGAAATGGCAAATATGCAAGGTGTGGTATGAAAGACCATATCAGGTTCAATGAATCGGTCAAACCTATAACATGTGTATCCATGGACCACGGCTCCACATGTCAACAGTAACACACTCCACTTACATTTTATCGACCCTTTCCATAAATTAGGCGTTTGTTCTGTTCCAGCTGCCACTTAATGGATAGAAATGTACGTTTGGCTTGAGGCCAGGCTAACATGCCGAGGCCTGAGCAAGACCACCCAAAGTTCAACAGAAATGAGAAGCTCAGACTTGTTTTGCTTTTCGAACATGTGGATGTAGCGTCTCCACATCCAGCACAGTACCTGCCCTGAATGATGTGCAGTTCATTTCAGTTCAGTTCAAATGACTTTATTCTTCCCAGGGGGTAATTCAGAATATATTGCACAATGTTACAGCAGTCATTTTGGTTAAGAAGTAAAAAAGACAGTGATTTAAAAGGACATTCATAACAAAACATGCTCTTATTCGAAAAAAGGCTACAGTCAGCGTTTATCAGCTTCTTCCTGCTTTGAACATCATCATCATATTGACCTTTAAAAATCCACCATCAGTCGACCTCTAGTTAAAACCGTCCCCTTGCGTGTTGATCTGTGGCCATCGGCTTCTTCCTGCCTCAGATAGATAGTAGTTTAATGAGCTTTGGATTGATTTCCTTCTTGAGGCTGCTGGATGGCTCCGGTCCACTTTAATCCCAGTCGAACCCAAAGATCTTCAATGATATATTAGTTTAGATCGATCAAACGATTATTCTGCAGCTTTTGTGTTTGGTTTAATGTTTTTATTATGTGTGGAAAACAGAGTAGAGCTCAGGGCGGGAGACAGATTTCAGAAAACACTGTGACAAGACAATCAAATCAAATCAAAGCCAATCAGAACAGAAGACAAAATCTCCTTTCAATCAACTGAGGGATTAAAGGACTGATGGCTTCAGCTCCTGATTTGACAACAAGGGTCAATAGAAGGATGTAGAAACTGATGATTGTACCAAAGTTGGACGAGAGGCTGGAACTGAAAAGGCTGTCGGAGTACGACTCTCTACAACTCTCCTGTATAATCGATACGAACTCTGTTTCTGTAAAGTCAAGACCTTCGGCTTCAGGACAGACCTTAGAAGGAGGAACTTGTTGAGTTTGTACAGCGATGCTCTTGTTGCTGAAGTGGTCGTAGAGATGCCACTGAAAGTGTTTTCAAGCACAGCCTGGTTGAAGTTGTATCAGAGCTGGAGTTTGGCTTCACACTGGCCCATGATGAGGTGCACAGCATGTCACACCATGGCCATCGTGTGCAACACCAGACGGGAGGGGTGTAAAAAAAAAAAAAAGGATGGAGAAAACAGGACCTAAATCTCAGGCACCTGCAGACATTCACGTATTTCCATCCCACTCTGCTCAGCTCATTATTTCTCCTTCTCCCCCCTTTTTTTCTGAAATCCTCAAATGTCACAGAAATGCTTCCCCCTCCCTGTCAGTAGCAATCCCAGGCCAAGTGCTGCTGACATTTTATGGATTCCTTTCAGTGTTATCAGCGATTAATGGTGACCTTTGCTTGGGGGGATGAAGCATTTGATCTTCTCCAAGTTGAAGAATCGAGGCTGCAAGCGTTTGATTTCAGAAGAGGAATCCACCTCGGGTTACTGTTTTGATATCGAGCACAGACCACAGCAGATTCGGAGGCTTACCCCGCTCCCAGCGCCGAGCCTTTGTGGAGGTGTTATTTAGCTATGCAGATCGCACAATACACAAAGCGTGCTCGACAATGACACAGCTTAATGGATTACTGCACAGACAGAGAGAGTGACGAGCGCCTTTCAGGGCCTCTGTGGGATCCCGGCGCTCTATAGGACCCTAGGTGATGGAGACATGGCGGAGGCCTGTGGTGACCTGTTACAGCAGTGTGATGGACTTTCCCAGTGGGTTCTTCGCCCGGTTAGACGCTCGCTGAAAGGGTAAATGGCTGCAGAGCGGTTTCACTCAGCAGGGAGTTAGTTTGCATATTCCCAGATTTGCCAACATCGACGTTCAGAGCCACTTAATCCTGTCCGTTATGGACAGATTCAGCCGACACTGTTTCTGAGCATTGTTGGAAGACTTGTCTGGAGCTAATGAATCGCACCATCAAAAGGCGACAGTCTAAAGTCAATTTCTGCGATGTACAAGTGTAGCACCAGTTTTTATGCAATCCAAACAAAGAGATCACCATCGATCATGCTATTGATAAAATATCGGTACAGCACTTCCAACCATTGATACAATATCTTATCTCAACATTTTAGTGTATTGATATTTATGCAAACACATGGTACAACGCTTCAACATACAGGCTGCAAACATCTGTCTGAAGAATTTAACCGTCAGAAGAAGACACCATTTATCTTGTCATATCATTTTTTGGTGGATCTACCTACAACATCAGTTCCTCTGTGATGTTATTGACCCCTCCCAACAAATTAATTTGACCCTCGGTGTCATGAGGGTGGAGGTGGTTTCCATGGCTCGGTGTGTGTGGCTCCTGCTGTGGATGGGAGGATCCCATGTTACAGGGAGGAATAATAAAGACAGATCATACTTTCCTGTTGGCTGCTGCTTTAGATGAAAAGACTGTTTCACTCTCCTCTTTTTTTTTTTTTCGCTGGGTGTGTGTGTTTGATTGAGATGATTGATAAATGGCAGACTGAGGTCTTTATGAGCCCATTACGCTCCAGACTTACGTCACGTCTCATTCTGTCTTCCTGATCATTTCGGGTAAATGTTCCCCAGAGCTGAAATGAAAGTTCAGAGAAACTCCTCTGTCCATTCGCTTCATTGCTAAAATAAAAACGATGACACCTTTACCACAGAGTTATCTGCAGAGCTGCTAAGCTGATGTGTATAGATTCAATTTGAAGTGAACTCATGGCTCATCTGAAATAATCCAATCGTCCTGTTCAGATCCTTGCTCAGTGGAAATAGGAGCCATTGTCAGACTGAGCTGAGCTGGTGCATTGACTCAGATGTGTGTGTCTGTCATGTTTTTGAATCAGACTGGTACCATTCTGGTACGGTCCAACCCACATGTCATGATATTGAGCCTGTATTTAGAAACTGAGCCTTAAAACCAGCCGTCAGGACTTCCTGTCACTTTGTGATGTCACAACAAAACAGCTACACTAAGCCCCACCCACCACCATCTAACACTGAGTGTTTTATTCTGAAATCTGCTACATTTTTTTATTGGATCACTCAACCAATCAGAAGAGAGGCTCAGAGCTTCCTCTCTTCTGATTGGCTGACACCGACCTGTTGAAACTGAAAGAGGAGAGGGAAAACTACACTGAGGTGGTTTTTGCCTTTGAAGAGTTATGGACCAACTCTTCAAATAAAGCACAGAAGAAGAGAAAATTCTGAGCTTTAACGTCTTTCTACTTGAAACTTTTTATCGCTTTTTTACCAGTGCAGTTGACCCTTGACGTGCTCTTGTATCTGTGTTGACCTGCCTCACATGTCTTTATAAGCAAGTCCTACATCCCATTAATCTCCATCTTTCTTTCGTCTCCTCCAGGGCGAGGACAGGAAGGACGGTGACGGCGCAGTGGCTGTCTCAAGACCGGATCAAGAGGGAGGCCGAGACTCTGACACAGGTCAGATTTCCCATCAACCTTGATCTGACCTCTTGTTTTTTTTTCTTTCCACTTCACACTGAGCTCATCCAAAGCAGCTAAACACTCTGACCGCTCTGCTTCTGGCTGCTGGGTTAACTGTTATGATTGGAGTGAGATATGAAAGTGTGTGTGTGTGTGTGTGTGTGAGGACCTGAGGGCCTGCAGCGCTGATTATAGCTAACAAGATTAAAGTGTTGTACAAACCCAACCACACACAGTTGCTCAGTGGTCCGATGAGATGTGAAGGTCACGGGGGGGCACGGAAATCACGTGTTTCTTCTTATGAGCGTATACACATGTCTAATTACACCATCTCTTACACAACTGCGATGGCTCTGCTCGCTTAAATATTTAATCGCTGCACATGACCTGTGTTGATGGAGGCTTGCTTCCCACCCGGCTCCTGCCACAGTCTGTGTTTATGGCTGGATGGAGGATGGTGTTGTTGTGTATCCTAAGGGGACTCTTGACTCTGTGCTTTCAGTTGTTGATATACGGAGGCTTTTTTACTGCCTCGTTTTAAACTTCAGTTACACAACCTCCACAGCCTACACACTGGTCCACATACAGTTACACACTGTACATACATACTTGTGTGCACTGGTGGGAGGATAAGCACATTGAAAGACTGTGTGCCCTTTTAGAAAAGGTGTTCTTGATCACTGTAGATCATTCACCAGCAGATTTTAATAGAAGGGTTAGTTTGTAAAAGAGTTGAGCCAGAATTTGTGGCAGTGCATGATAATCCATCTAAATATCACAACACTTCGGTAGCTGCCAATAAGACTGACAGTAGCTGATGAATTTATTGCCTTGTGGATGTTAAGATCTATAGAGGAACGGCTGCATTGTGTAAGTGGTACTGCTTTTTACAGAACTGTTGTGAATACAAGTCGTGAATTGGCTCCGCTCACAGACGGAGCTACACAAGCATTTGTTGACATGTTGAGGCCAACGTAACCTTTAAACACATCACTTCCTGGTCCAGAAACAAGATGGCGTCGATCTTCCCTCCTGTCTTTTCTCTGAACTCTCACCAACCAGTAAAAACCAGTCCAGCATTTCCTCTTCTCTGCTGCTGCTTCTTCTTCTTCTTCTTCTTCTTCTTCTTGGTTGGGCAGGAAACCACAGTTACATGGTGTAATACCAGGCCAGCAGGGGGCGCTGTGTCAATGACAGGAGACATTCTCCCTGTTACAGTCAATGAGATGTTACATCACATTTGTTTAGGGAAAGGTTGTTAGCATTGACATTGAGCAGCTGTGGCTTCACATCAGTGACTTCTGTTGTTGTTGCTGTTGACGTGGAGCTGGACGGCCCCGTCCTGTTAAACGCGGACCTGTGGCTCGATGCCTCGACGTACAGATGTCCCTGCTTGGCTCTAATGGCTGCCTTGGCAGGAGACGGACAGTTTGTAGGGGGTGAGAGGAAAAACAAGACTGTAGCCAAACCTTGAGGCGAGACACTCAGACAGCAGCTGTGAGTTTCATCCAACAAGAACACAAGAAATGAACTATTCACTTTTCTGAGTTATGATTAATCGATGGTTTTTACCACAGGTCGTGTAGCGGGATCCATCTGTCAGGAGCTGTTTCGTTTGACCGAAGAGACCAAATGTCCCAAATTCTCATCTTGTTACGTAATTGTTATTGTTATCAATTCTTATGAGAAGACAAGGAGCAGCGTCTAAATATAACGATTTAGTCACTGTGGTGAGAGCGAACCATGTGCTGCAGAACTGGGAGGACTGGGACTTTTCCCAGTGGCCTGAGGGTCGTTTGGTCCTGCACCATGAACACAATTGAGTTCATCCCTGAAACTTCCAATACAAGAGTTTCTCATGTCTTTGTTCAACCAAAGAAATTCTCCTCCTACTATCAGTGATATTGATTTCCAATTATTGGTAGCAATAAACTCCACCAGTCACAGAAAGTCAAGAAACTGCGGCACATTACCACTGCACTGTCAATGAAAAGACATTTAACTGACGTATGATGTTCAGATATTCACAGCAAGTCAGTTAAAATGTCTGAGTCAATGTGTTTAATGAGTTACTTTTTAAAAGGGAAGAGGCTGAACATCTAATATGGTGATGATGATAATAATATACGACCAAACTATTAAATCAAAGAGCGTCTTTAAGCTGCAGGTGAGTTATTTCCCAGGTGAGAGCAGCACTAAAATCAACCTCTTGGTACCAGGCAGACACTTTGACACTTGGCTGTGTGTGTATCTGAGCTGATGATTACTGATCCAAACTGAGTCAGTGCAGTAAATCCTCCTCCATCAATGACATGAAGGACAGCTGTTGGTTTAACTGTATGATCAGCGTGGTGTTATGTCGGTTTTAAATATCAGTTATCGATATCTTTCATTCCTAATACCTGGTATCAGTACCTTGGAAAGCCAATACAGGCCCATCCCTAATCGATAATCAACACAGAACTCAGCTCGGCTCATATTTTACAGCTGTCTCTCCAGAAGCCACTTCATAAAGTCAGCTGGTGTGAGTTGGTAAAACTAATAAAACTAGATCCGGGTTTTAAAAACTCAAATCGTCCTCAGGGAGCGGAAATTAATAAATTCTTCCTCTCTGAAATTAAAGTTTACCTTTCTTTCTTTTTTATTATTAATTTCATGATGTAATTGTCGGGCCTGACTCTGGAAGGACAGCGAAACGACTCGAGGTTTGGGAAGTCAGAACCTGAAAGTGTCTAAGTATAGCAGCATGTCAGGCCTTTGTCAGCTTATCCTCATTTTCCCCCGTTGATGATTTGCTGCCAGGCTCAGGCCAGCTCCCCCGACGGGCACCATGTAATTGACAGTGATCACTGGAGGCGTCTGGCTGCCTCTTGTGCATCTTAATGCTTTACAATAATGGGAAAGTGGATCCTTGCTGAGAAACATAACCATGCAGAATAATTCAGGCCCGTATATTCATCTGCATACCGGAGACCTGACGCTAAGCGGCATGCTAACGAGTAGATATTGATGCTTGAATGGCCGGTGGCAGCATTAGAGGAAATGAAGAGGGTTAGTCTTAGTACGGGGGAGATCAATGGGATTAAAAAGCAATGAGACAGCAAGGTTGAGGATTAAAGAGGTTGGTGGCACATTTCTAAGACCTCTCCTTAACATGATGGGAGTGTTGACAACTGCAAAACAGTCGGATGTCTCACTTTCCCTCCTCTGTTGGAGATCAGTGATGGAGGTCCAGGCTTAAAAACTTAGTCATGAACCACAGGTGCACGGACAAAGAAACAAAGAAATAAGTGAAGGGATCAAAGGTACAGACAGGACGTCCAAAAAAACAAAGACCCACCAGCCTCAGACTTACTTCGGTCCAGCTACAGTTGTCCTCAGTGACTGTTTTTGGCTGTCGCTTGATGTCCAATCCTTTACTGGGGTCAGTTGGACACTTTTCACCCTATGAGGGACCACGTCCAGTCCACTCCAAGGCTTTCATGACCTGCAAACACTTCACACCAAACAACGTAAGGATTGACTATCGCCAACTATCACACGGATCTCCACCATGAAGGTTGAAGGGTTCGGAACAAACATGTCGTCCAAAGCCAACTGTGTTTGTTCTGAATGTCCGTAATAAGGTGAGGTTTAGAAACTACACATTGTGAATGGGATTTGATTGTCTAATTGGTTCAATGATCAAGTCAAACTCCTGGTAGATCATCCAATGTGAATAGTCGTTCTCCAACTAGATCTTGGTTGTGCGATGCTGTGTCGGCCTCCACTGTTGTAATCAAGTATTTCATCCATGGATCCATTAGTTAAACCTCAACAGCACCTTAAACACAGCACTGCTGGTCCTGGCCTGAAAGCCGTCACAGATGTCTGTGTTACCAGCCCAACATTTGTTGTAGAAAACAGTTGTCGTCAGGAGATTTAGCCTTTCATCATGCAGATCACTCAGTCACGTTGATGATACATGGATTCATATGAAGATTTTAGAATAACTTTGCAAGGCAGCTGGGTTTCTCAGCTGTTTTTTTGCTCTGAACAACGTACTCATACTTAATGCTAACAAGATGGTGGAGTTATATCAGAGTTTTTCCCCATGGAAAGAAGAGCAGAGAGTGACACTGAGGCTTCTCTCGACGGAGGAGATGTTTTTTGCTCTTCTCCCACCGGGCTTCAGCGAAGACTTTGATTTACCAACTGGCTCTGCTGGAAGTGAAAACAAAACTTTTTGAAAGTGCCCTCCCTCTTCCAGAGAGTTTCCAACAAAGCCGTCACAGATGGTGCTTTGTAACAAACTATTAGGTTAATGATTGAATGTAAAAGGCTGTCCATTGAAAGCCAGCAAAGTGAAACTTATGAAAGAGGTGATTTGCTTTGACTCGGTTCAAGCTAAAGGAGTCCATTAGTCCATTAGTATTGATTGGTTCATGGTTGAAATATGTCAGCAGTTAGTGTAATTATATTTCCCTGGATTGTATCTGAGGACTGACACACTGAATGTGTGCAAACACGCCGGCTGAACCACCGCAGTGATCCCGGACCGTGCCAAGGTTGTTTTTCTTCCTGTTTGATTGTCTCATAAAACAGACCTGAGGACTGGTATTGATTTTTTTTTTCTTTTAAATAATGCTTCAGAAAACGTTTTCTCTCTAACTGCGGTTCGAGCCCTTCAAGCATTTGTAAGGAGATTTCCAAGACACTTTGAGCTGTCAAATGAAGTCTTCAGTAGAAAGAGGACCCAGGGCCTGAGAACAATGTGTTGCAGCAGCAGATTGCGTCGCATCTCTGTGTATGAAATAATAATTTCAGCAAACGCTTGTACAAACACTCTCTCACTGTTGACTGACCTTTTCTTCCCGTCCCTGCAGGAAAACACATGCATTTTACTGTTTATAAAGTTGTTGTCAGCCTCAGTCCGCCAGAGTAGCTGCAGGAGTTTTACCTCACACAGAATGAAATGCATTGTCGTGTTTTTGTTATTTCTCTCCTCAGCTGTTGCTTGTGAGGAAGAGGTGATGGTTTTAGATAACTGTTGTTGAAGTTAACTCTGGATGACTGTTGAATATTCTTCGTCTTGCTCTTGGTGCTGGTGGTGTATCATTATCTGTCGATTGTCTGTGTTGGTTCTCAGTCATCCAGATCGTGTGTAGTCGTCAAGTGCGAAAGTTGAAGGCAATCGGACTTCCTTTCTGTTCTTTAACATGCGAAATCTGTGACATCTGAAAGTCTCCTTCAGTTTTCAAAATTGACGTTGGAGTCCAAGGTATTTGACCTTTGGTGGAGGTGACACCTTGGGGGTGTTAAGGACTCCCAGGACCCCACCCCCAAGGTGTCACCTCCACCAAAGGTCAAATACCTTGGACTCCCACATTGGTTCTCAGAGCTGAAGAAGCCTTTACTTTAAAAGCCTTCCACTTTAACACTAAACCTCTGAACACACTGGCCCGTCCAGGGCCCCCGGCAGGCTCAGCATTAAATAGACACGTCCCGTCCAGTTGAGGTCAAAGACTTGTTGGACTCCACAGAACCACAGAATGGTTGAATGTTTTGTTGTGACATCACACCACACATGGACATCTGTGTTTCACACTGTGTGCAGCTTTAATGCAAACATCTACCTTTATACGACTTTGAATCGTCTGTTTGAAGCTGTCGTTGCTCTTTTGTCGACTTGGCCTCGGAGCCTCAGACAAAACCTTTGAAAACACATTAATCTTCCCAGCGTGGAAAATAACCTGCTGGAGTGGAAACGGCAGCAGCCGAACATCAGCGTTCAGACAGAACCAGGCGACGTGTTTGCTGCCTGTTCATCGCATTGTCCTGGTCTGTGGCTGACAGGAAGGAGCCAGGCTGTCCATTGTTGCTGCGTCTTCCTTTTGTGTACATCTGGCAGTCGTACGCTCTCCTGCTCTCCTCTGTGTTTATATGTGTGTGTGTGTGTGTTGAGCACAGTCAGCAATAAGCTGCTATCTGTATCTGTTTCCCTGCCAAGCCCACCTGCGAGCCTCCGTTTGGGTTCCAGCTCAGAGCAGCGTGCGACTCGATGCTCAGCGCTGATAAATTTAAACACTTGAAATGGACGAATAATTTGATTCGGTCCAGAATGTGTGTGTGTGTGTGTGTGTGTGTGTGTGTGTGTGTGTGGAGGACTGTTGGGGACGTCCCAGGACAAATACTGACCCGACCTCAGTGACCTCAGTCAGTCGGTGGATGTCGTTCCTCTGTCACAACGTGCTCCAGCCGTTCATATCTGCAGACTCAGCAGAAATCATCTGCTACTTCCCATCAACACTTTCCTCATTTCTGCTTTAATTGTAGCACATAAATGAGTCAACTTCACACAAATGGTGTTTACTGTCTCTGCCACAGCGCAGTGGAGCTGCATCAGTGGCTGGCTGCAAATATTTGGGCCGCGCTGAAACACTTTGTGCTGCACTTCGTCAGTTTTCACGATGACATTTAGAAACGTGAAATTGCATCATTTCACGGCTCCAGTGTCTCATATGTGAAGATGAAGCTGTTTTCTCTGGTTCATACAAGACTAAAATAATTATTTGTTGGTTTTTGTGTTTTATTTGGGCTTAAAAAAAAAACTAATGAAAGAAGACGCCGTGGGCTGTTTTTTTTTTTTTTTTCCTACTGATCAGCTTCATTCATTGATTTTGCTTTGGTTTCTTTGCTCGTGCAGAAAATCCTCTGATTGGCTGACGTCTGGTCCGGTGCCACAGGGACATGATGTGGTTGCAGTGTTGTATGTGATGGGGAGGCTGCACAGGATGTTTTATTTTGAAAATATCCTGGATGCTTTGTATTCAGCTCCCAACAATTTGAAGTGTGTAACCGCAACCTTTACACACCTACACACACCATATCATCCGAGGTTGAGCTGCAGTAGCAACAGTATGTGTGTGCATGTCTTGCTGTGTGTGTGTGTGTCTGTGTGTGTGTGAGTGTGTGTGTTTATTTACCCATAAACCCCAGAAAGAGTCCCGACCGACACACCAGACCAAACTGCAAATGTCATTTTTATGTGTGTGCGACTCCCAGCTGTCAGTCTTGATTTGAAACATTGCAGCACAATGATGTGGGCTGTGTGTGTGTGTGTGTGTGTGTGTGTGGGTGGAGAAGTGCTGGAAAATATTCAGGGGGAGGAATTACATTTTTTTTTACATTTTTTTTTTTTTTACAATAATAATAATGAAAAAAAAAGTCTGCAGCACTTCAAAGCTGCAGATTGTGTCGTACAAATCTAAATCCATTCACGGCTCAGAGTGGACTGTTGTCTGATTCTCGGCGGCTTAAAGCTCTTGAAGAACCTCGGACAACAATGGAGGAGCAGGCGGAGGAGGAGGAGGAGGCGGAGGAGGAGGAGGAGGACTGAAGGACTCCGGCTTCTGGTTGAAAACCTCCGACAGATAATTGATTAGTGTGTATCTGTTCACGCTATATGAAAGTCTCCAACGTAGCTTGAGGAAATGTCAAGATTATATTAGCATCTGATTATGGAAACGTGGTGCAGCCACAACTCTGCAATAAGAAAAGGTGAAGTAGAATCGTGGATTTATTAAATATTAATTCCCCGACAGATCCAATTTGAAACGCAGCGTTTTTCTTTTCTATATCACTGAGCTCCACACCCGGGATTATGGTACAGTCTTAGACGTAGTAATGACCTGGAGGGGTGGGGGGCGGGCAGGGTGCGTGGAGCAAATGCTAATTGTCGACACTGAATCACAGTAGGAGCTGTAATTTAGGCCAAACCCTCCAGATTCACTTTCAGTGAGAAAACTAGATTAAATAAACGACCAGCTGCATCGAAGAGACGTGACGAGCCAAGATCTGAGGACCAGACCTCGATGTGATTCGTCCTCTGGTTGATGAAGCAGCTCAGACGTTTGGTTTTTTCCAGAAACTCTGTCGTACCAGTTTTAACCCGTGAAAACAAGCTCCAGAAGAATTACATGCAGAAACCAAGTGTTTATCCCAGAGCAAGACTTTGGATCGTTAATTGACGATATCGAACATGGACCTCTGATGTGTGATCCAACATTTTCAGTAGCTCAATACTGCTGCTTATGCTGGCGCCACGCGAATCGAACTGTCCTCCATCGGATCAGAAGATTCAACAAAGATTCAACAAAGCAGAGTGAGTTAGTGACAAAAAGCAGCTCAAAGAGCAGATGAAAGGCGGCAGACTTCACAGCTCTGCCTCTGCTCTGTGATTGGCAGCAGATCAAAATACGTTCTGATCAGAGTGTCACTGGGACTAACACACACACACACACACACACATATTTCTATGGCTGTGCACACATTGGACTAAATGAATTGAAATGGACTTGACCTCCAGTGTTTTCCTTCCAGCTGCTGGAGACACAGCTGTGTGACTGACAGTGCGATGTTGAGCAACGCCGGGGCGGCTCATCCCTCCTGTACATCTGGTTCCTTCCTCCCCCATGTGACCGTTCATTGTTGTTGAGAAATGAATTGGCAAACTGCATCTCCACTAAAACCTCCATCTGGGCCCGAACACATGACACCAGCAGCCAGATGTACAAACCGTCCTACGATGATAAAACCTGACAGTTTGCTCTTCAGCTCAGGTCCAGAGCGTTTATGAAGCCCCACGTGGTGCTTTGTCCTGAGGAAGAAAAGCAGCGGGGCACTTAGACACACAAAGGGTTTTATGGTTCACTCGTTTGGGAGGATGAATGTGATAATGGCTCTATTAGATATTGATATTTCTTTGTAAGGGAAGAGTGTTTTGTTCTGACACTGATACTAAAGGAGAGATGTGTGGAAATCAGTGGATTCAGTCTGTGGGGAGGAATTATCTTCTGTGCAGCTCAACTGCAGCTGCAAAGGATCGTTTGTTCCAGAAGAAGCTGAGGAGGATGAAGCAAAGATGGCGGAGGTCGGATTAAATGGAAGTCAACGGGTTGTTGTGTCAGGAAACAGAAGCATTTTGCTCAGTGTAAGAAAAGTCAACAGGATGGATGTTTCCGTGGATTTGTGTGACGTTGATGAAGCTGCTTCTGTTGGAATTGCTTTGTGTAATAATCTGGGTATCATTAAGATTTTAGGCGACCTGTTACCTCCATTGATAACCACTTATTGATCCGGTGCTTTAATGGTACTTTGGATTTTGTAAGTGGGAACAAAACGTGACACCAGTGTTTGCACAATGCAACCAAAACACACCTCATACAACGAGGGTTGAACCTTTAAACTAGGGATCGACCGATATGGTTTTTTCATGGCCGATACCAATTATTAGTAATCAAGGAAATGGATTACCGATATTTAGAACCGATATTCATTTGCAGTAAAAATGTAAATCCTGAAAATCTGTGAGAACAGACAATCAGACAAGTCAGAGCCAAAGAAGCATGTTTCAAAATGTTATTGGTCATCTGTGAGAAAAACGTCCGTTTCCGATTGTCGCAAAATAACGAATTCTGGCGCCAGACTCTAGATGTTAAAATCTCCTGTCGATGTACCGACCCGACACGTCCAGTCCGACAAACCTTTTATCTCTTGACGTGTCTGGATGCAGAGTGGTACGGTCTGGTTGGTTGTCGACTTTTGCTGGATCCTAAATCGCTGGTCTGATTCCCACCTCCGAACAACCAAAGGACTTTTCCACTACGATCCAGCATCATATGAAGCAACAGTTCAAAAAACTTGTTGTCCTCCAGCGGCGCATAATAAAGATCCAATTCTCTCCGATCCCCCTGTGGTCTGGTCACGAGTTGAGGAACAACACAGCTGCTTTTCTTGCAGGGGTCCCGTTACAAACCGAATGTTTGTGTCCGATGTTCTTGTAAACACTCGGATCATGTCCTCACGTTCATCCTGCTGGAGGTTCGGCCGATGGGTTTGACTCCCAGCAGAGATGTTGTCAAAGAGATCGGTGATTTTGCAGAAACTGGGTTCAGAGGGTCCAGAGGAGAAGAAACAACCCGATGAGTAGATTCATTCAGTAGAGGACACACACACACACACACACACACTGTCCTTTAGGGCTCGTCATGTTCAATCAGATGATTTTAACCAACAATCTGCTCGATAAACCAAACGTCCAGGTGTTTGAAACTTCTTCTAAACCTGCTCATAAAAGATGATTGACCTCTTTTCCACCGTCAATGGAGTTTGTCACTCAAAGACTCAGGCAAACACATCTGTCAGGTCTCATCTCCAGGTTAGTGCAGGTGTTCAAGTGAAAAATCCTCGGAGTGAGATGCTTCGATTATTGATTGGAACTGATCGGAACCAGAGTTTAATACCCCTGTCCACTGCAGAGTCACCTGACCCTGCTGTGAATGCAGATTAAACCTGGTTTTGATCATTTAGTGATTGATTCGTCGGATCTATTGTTTTGTTCTGGATGGATCACCTTCATCTTACAAATGAGTAAGTGGCCCTTTTCCTGATGAACAACTCATTCAGCGATTAATCTGGTCTTAAATGATGTGGGAGGGGGAATAAAAGCACTAGATAATAGTAAACCCTACCAGCTGTTACATTACATAACATGAAAGTTGAATATATCCAACAACTCGTCTGTCAGGTCAGAAGCACACATATATAATAGAAACATCTAAATATAACATAAGTACAATGAAAACCTTCAAACAGAGCTTTTTAAAAAAACAAATCCATTTGTTTATCTGCTGCTCTTGTCCCTGTCATCCACGTCAGAAAGTGAAGCAGCCAGCGCCGAGGATAAAAGGATTTTACAATTTATATACATAATGAAGTGTTGGTGGGAGAGAGACATTAACAGATGCAGTGTGGCAGGGAGAGCGAGCACGGACGGCTCCGCTGGGAGTGTTGTTTTGATCGCAGCGGGGTCGGTCTACAGCTGCGCCGGTCCAATCGTCTCTTTTGATCAGACTCTACAGAGACGTCAATGACAATGAGTGGGGAGACGTCAGTCTGCCGGGGTTTAGGGATGTTTCAAGGAGCACAAATGGGATGTGACTTGTTTTCAAAGGAAATTTTTAGTTTGAATAGTAAGCAGTGTTTTTTTTTTTCCTCTTTAAGCAGATGCCAACTCTCTCAAACACACACACACACACACACACATCAGTGACTCATCAAACACACACATCTACAGACATTTGGAGAGTGACAACAACAACAAAAAAAAAAAAGGCAACGTCTTTGTTGTTACAGTCGACATGGCAACCAGCGGGGGTCAGATCCTCCTCTGGAGATGAGCACCTGGTGAACAGTGGATGTGGTCGGTGGCAGGTGAAGGTTCAGGCTGCTCCTCAACATTAACGCACCGTCACATTCACGACGAGCGCCCTCTGGTTTCATCCTACCTCCTCACCTCCACCCTCACACCCCAGGGGTCACGTGTCATGACCTGCTCCCCAATGCTTTAGAATAAGACAAAGCAACAAATTACATTTACACTTCCTGCTGTAAGAACGTGTGTTCTGTGCACTTTACATTCTGTGGTGTCAAGAGTTTAACTTGTGCTTCAGGACTTACAGGATCAACAAGTGCATGCTGGGTATGGCTAAAGCTAACTGCTAAAATACAGAGGAGTGAGTGGACTGGTTATGAAGCTGCTGGATATATTGAAATGCAGAGTGACGTTCACAATCAACAACTACAACCACTGTGTATTTAAACCAATGCATGTAGCTTCGACTGTTAGCCGAAGGATTCAGTAGCATTTACTCAGAGCAACAGTTTAGCTGAAGTATTTGCTCTTGCATCCACCTCTGACTTTAACGTATCCTGACAAGACTCCACACCGAGCGCCAACGTAGTTCATCCTCAGGACAATTAGATTTCCTCCCTGAACACAGCAGCGTGTTGACGTCCACAGTTGGAGCGGCGTTAACAGCCTGAGCCGAGGAGAGCGAGTTCCCAGGACCTGAAGGGAGATCTCCCTCACTCCCTCATCTAGAAGTCGGCCAACTTCCACAGAGCTGAGTCCAAATCCCTCTCTCCACAGTCACTTGAACATTTGGAGCGCACATGGATGTGAACTTGCAGATCGCCTGCACCGGTTCCGGCCTGATAATCCTGTCATGTCGCATATGGACTGGGTTATACTGACCCGACCCGGGGTGTGGAGATCCGATGTAAAAACACAGATGTAAAAATGAGCATGTCTTGTTAGCAGGATTTTTTATTTCCATGCACCAATGTCCTCCACACCCACACGCTCCGTCCGCTGCTACATCGTTTTTTTTTTTGAACGCTGCTGTTTGAAAATGAAATGAGGAGCCCAGAGGTCTAAATTGATTGTCATTGGTGTTGTGTGGCTGGTATTCAGCCGCAGAAGGCAGAACTGAAGGAAAAGCAAGGGAAATGTAAAGGAGGAGCGATGCCTCTTGTAAGAACAAACTGAGGTGGAGGTAATTACAATCTGCCTCTTTCCACAGAATGGATTAGATAAAGATTGATACTGTAATAGTGCTTTCATTTCGATTTCATTACAGCAGTGTGTGTGTGTGTGTGTGGTGTATGAGTTGTTTGATGTGGAGACTGGGCGTGTGCATATGGAGGAGCGTGGATCAGTAAAGGAAAAAGGAGCAACAGAAAAATCCATCATAACGACAGCGACGAGTCGAGGTGAGAGTAGAGGGGAGAGGAGGGGAGAGGAGGGGAGAGGAGGGGTGAGGAGAGGTGAGGAGAGGTGAGGGGAGGGGGAAGCGGCGCATTAGAGCTGAGAGTCTGTGAGAAAAAGGAATAATGCTGTATTTAATTTTGGAGACGGTGCTCCGTCAAAGTCTGAGGCACTGACAGAAAGTTGGACGCCGCTCGACCGTTCGCTGTTTTCACACGGAGGTGGGGTGGATGTGGGGGTGGATGTGGGGGTGGAGGGGGGGGGGGGTCTTGGAGTGGAGGTCGCCCACTGGCCCGTGGTGAGCTGCGAAGCTGTAGCTCATCACTGACACAAGCTGTAAATACTCAGACTCTCTGTGTCTGTGTTGTTATGTGTGCACATGATCCAGATCTCCAAGATGCTCCATTTCCAATAATTGTTTGGCTGTGTGTGTGTGTGTGTGTGTGTGTGTGTGGGTGTGTGTTTGCATCCTCACTGCCAAAAAAGGCATGTTTCAAGGGGATCCTTTTGGATTGTTGATCATTTGTCTAAATTGTGTTTTTTTCCAACGTCCCAGTGCAAAGTAACACACGGCTCTGGCGCTGCAGGTGGCCTGTGCTAATGCTAACGCTAACGCTAATGCTGATGTGATCATCTGTCAATCACTGCTCCACATCTTACTCTCTTACTATCAACCTGGAGAAGTCCCAACTTTTTTTTTTTTGTAGCGCAGTCCGTGTGTGGTTGATGACACGCATCTGAGCTCCAGGATGTGAAGACGGACTTTCGTTGCCTTCAAGGTCAGGGTTTCAAGGCGAGAGGTGTCACATGAAACTTTTAAAGGGCTGCGAGGGGCTCTCTGCCCGGCTCCTCAGTAGATACCACAAGAAGAGCTGCTGAATCTGAAAAAGGACGGAGATGAAAGGATGCTGCGAGGAGACATAAAAGAAGAAAAAAAAATCACAAAGTGAAGGAGCTGTGAGATCCTGGATGGGCGAAGGTATGGCCCCCCACACCCGTCCCCTCCACCTCCACCTCCGCCTGCCTCGGTTTCACAGGAGAACCTTTCCGCTTTCATTTCTAAATGACTTGCCACAGGGATGTAAAGGGGGATTGAGAGGAGAGGCTGAAGCCCCCCCTTGGGGGATTTGATGTAGCATGAGGTAATGAGCACTGGCGTGGATAAGGAGTCGGCTGAAGCCTTATCGGAAAGTGGCAGGCTCAATTCCCAGGTGCCGACACCGTGGCATGTCGAGGCGAAGGACCCCGGCTCGCTGATTGCTTCTGGGATCGGGAGGAAGTCCATCTCCATCTCCGGCTCCAGCTCCACCCCACTCACTTTGTTACCACATGTCCAGATGGATGGCACATAACTTCACCCGGCGCTCGCTAATTGCGCTCGACGTCCAACAGGCACCGACCGGCAATTATCCACTATGTGCACCCACAATAAAACACAGGTGGCGCACGAAGAAAATGGACATAGTGTTTCAGTTCAGACACAAGCCGTCGGTGATGAAGGAGCTGCTGTCAGCGCTGATGGAAACAGGAAATCTGTGAAACCGATCAGAGTTAGATCAAACGCTGTGTGGACGTTCTGTAGGAGCCACTGTTTGCCCTTCTCTCTGATGCATCACTTACAGATTTGAGGCTTTTTTCAGGGTGTTGACGTCCATATTGTCTGAAACAGACACTGAGCTGATACCAGAGTAACTTACTCAGGCTGCTGTGAGTAACGTCTCCACATCTGGTCCAGAGGACTTTGGTTTCTTTGGCAGCAAATGTAACAGCGCGATTTTATTTATTCACTTTTTTTAAATGTACATGACAAACAAGGGCGACTCGGGTTTATCCCATGACTCACCGCTCACTGGAATCAGAAATCTCAGTAGGTTCTTCTGTCTAGACGATGGTTTCTGGGTCGCACCTTGGTTTTACCTGGACAGGTCGCACCTTGACCGTTTCGACAGCAGTTGAAACTTAAATCATTGATAATCGGACCTTTCGATTAGTAATGATCATCATCGCCGAGCTCCTTCGTCTGCCGTCTGATTCTCACTGTGCCTGAGCACAAAGACGTATTCATCTCCACACACACACACACACACATATAAGGACGCCATCGCCGTGGTTCATTACACATGTTGTCAGTGACATCACTTCGTCTCTGTTGTAGGTTTAATAGATGTAAATGTTCACGTTTCAGCCTGAAACACCAGCGTTTACACTGCGCTCTCTCTCTCTCTCTCTCACACACACACACACACACACAAAAGAGAGGAAAAAAGAAAGAAAGTGTGTTTTTGTGCTTTTGCTGCCCCTCCCCCACCCCGCTCTGTCTGCACACTGTATGCATCACTCTGTAATGTTAATAGCCTGTTTGGTTATTCTGCGTCTGCCAGGACCTCAGAGGCCTTCAAGCCTCCGATTGTTGCAGCCATGTTTTTTTTTTAGTCAGTTAGTTTTTATTATCGTTATGACGTGGCTGCGCTCCATCCAGCTTTCTGTTTGTCACGTTATTATTCGAGGCGCAGAGGCGGGAGGGAACCACATTGTTGCTGCTTTCATTATTTCACTGTTTTTGTATAGATTTTTTTTCTTTTGCAACCGAGGCTGAAAAAAAAACACAAAAGTAGGTCAGGGAACTTTATTATTCATGTTAATAGTAAATCTCGTTCTGCAGCCAGCAGGGGAAGGCGAGGAGCGCGTACGTCAGCCGTCAGGTGAAAAAAGTTAAAGACTTGAGAAGAGCAGTAGCATGATGTACTGTGTGTGTGTGTGTGTGTGTGTGTGTGTGTGTGTGTGTGTGTGTGTGTTTTTCATTTGTTCATATTCCTGCTCTGTAACCTGAACGTCTCACGGCTGTAACTTTTACACATGATCTCAGAAAGAAAGGAAAGGAGGAGGAGGAGGAGGAGGAAACTGTAGGGGTGAAAGTGGAGACGTATAGAGAGAAAGAGAGAGTGAGAGGCAAGAAAAAAGAAAAAGAAAGGGGGGATAAGAGAGAGAGAGAGAGAGAGAGAGAGAGGACATTTCTTGGCTCGCACTCCTCCTCCTCGTGTGCAGGCCATTTTAATGAGAGCCACATTTAGGTCAGCGGTGGTTGGCTTTCCTCCTCTCCCTCGTTTTTTTCTCTCTCCTCGTCTTTCTCTCCTCCTCCTCCTCCTCCTCCTCTTCTTTTTCTCCCTCCTTCCCCTCCCCCTCTTCCCCTGAGAGGACGATAAAAACCAGCACTGTGCGGTTTGGCTATGAAATTACAGCGATTTGACACAAGTAACAGATAAAGAATAGAAGAAGAAGAAGGAGTGATGTGTTGAGTGCAGGCTGAAAGTGGGTTTTTGGTGGTTTTTAATGGTGCTGCTGGAGATTGTGTGTGTGTGTGTGTGTGTGTGTGTGGAGGGTCAAAATCACTATCATCCCTCTCCATAGAAACCACACACTGTAGTTGTGGTGGTAGTTTCCTCCAAAGCTCAACCTACAGTGAGAGAAGAAAACGTTCGTCCTGCATCGTCACATTTTTCTATAATATATAAAAAAAACAAAATGCAGGAAAACAAGAAAACAACATTTTCCACTGTGGAGCCATCTTTCAAAGAGAAGATGCCGTGAGCGGAGGAAATGGGTATTTGCCCATGAATGTACCCCCGGAGGTGAAGTCTGGGCAGAATGGGCACATCCATCCTGCCGCTGTACTAAGAATAGATGAGCAGCGTGGATGTGGAGAGCCTGCTGATTGGAGAAGTGTGCTGTGTAAAGGTGTTTTTTAGAGGAGAGGCAGAAAGTACAGCGAGGAGTTAATACAGAGCGGGGGGGTGGGGGGGGGTGAAGGGGGGGGGTTGAATCTGCAGCGAGTTCCTGGAAGTTTGTTGGTTTCTTCTTCTGTTACTTCTTTTAAGATAAACCAGCCACTGGCCTCAAAGCACGAGCCGTCGCTACAGCTGTGTTTGTATTAATGAGCTTCTCCCATAGAGAAGCAGAGAGTCCATTATATTAGCGTGGATGGGTATTTCCTCCTGCAGCTTTTCACAATAAAAGTATTTTTGGGAGACAGGAGCAAAGGGCTCTCGGGGGGAATCGAACTGGGGCCGCTGCAGTGAGGACTATAGCATCTGTCTGCAGGGCACCAGTGAGCTATATGATGCCCACTTTAGCTTGTAGCGCTAGGCCCGTTTTGTTCGACACTGTTTTCTTTTGTAGTTATTAAAACTACAAAGTGTATTAGAAAAGATCATATGCTTTTATTTTGAAGTTTGGATCTGTTGTTTTAGACAGCACTTTGTTTTCAGCCGGGTCGTAACACTGTCAGTTCCTGACCCAGTGTTAGTGGAAGTACATAGCCCCCCCTTGTCCGCACAAGTTGACCGGATTGGTTCCTCAGATTTGTGACATAAGAAACTCTGCTCGTCTGAATCTGTGTTTTTAAGAAGCTCTTCACTGGTGGAGATGGAAAACGTTCAGTCGTGAAGCTGACGGATGGTTTCACTGTCTTGTTATCTCTGGTGTTTGTGTGGAGTCGGTCCAGAATGGCTGTTTGACAGAACAGTGTCTCATTAGCGGAGAAGATGCAGATGTAACACGACACCGGAGACACGGCGTCCATTTGTACTTGGAAAGAAGAAGAAGAAGAATCATTAAAACCATCACTAATGACTTTAGCCACGACACACGTTCATCATAAGGAGGACAACAACGACAACACACCTCCTTCAAGGATTACATGTTGTCAGAGTCTAACAAGTGTAGTAAATCAAGCACACACACACACACACACACACACTGTCATGACTCATCCCTTTTATCCCGTGTGTTAACACAGTCAGGCCTATTTGACACGTTCAGGGCCAAAGCGCTGCAGCCAAACACCGATTTGAGTTTCCCTCATTTAGCCGCTCGACAAAGGCCGGGCCTGTGTGAGCGTGTACCAGGGACGGCCGTGTGAGTTTAATTAGCACACAACACCTGCCTCCATTACAAGGCAATTAGACTCCACATCACATCCACACACATTACCCTGAGTGTGTGTGTGTGAGTGTGTGTAGCTGTGTGTGTGTGTGTGTGTGTAGCTGTGTGTGTGGGCCGCGCTGCACTGATGCCAGTACGTTCTGTTTATCTCAGACCCTTTCAGTCGTTTCAGTGTCTCGGTTTTCTCCTTTCATTTCCCGCTCACCTTCGGCTTTCTGAGCATCTCTGCTTCTTCACGTCGCAGCCTCTGCACCGTCTGCTACAAAAACGTGACGTCAACTGACTGCGGGCCTCTGATTGGCCAGAGAGTGTCGTCACCGGACGCTGCGCCCACTGATCTGTGCTGACACTCACACGGTGGTCCGCTGACGAGGTGCAGACGAGTGCGTTTGGTGGCTGACGGGAGGATCCAAAAAAGAGAGGTGGATGGAGCGACCACAGCAGCTGTGCTGTGATGACCCATGTGTAGGAGGTACTATGAAGTACTCAATGGAAAATGACCTTTGCCGAGCCGAGCCGAGCCGAGCCAAGTAGAGCTGTAACTATGTGATGGAGCAGGGCCATTACAGTGTAAAGATAGACGTCCTTTATACCTGTAGGATTCAGTTTGAGACAGAAAAGTCCCACACACTGCAAAAAATCGATCTCCTTGAGAGCGCGAGTGGACGTCATAAAAGCTTATGGACAATAAACGACGGTTCATTAAACCATTTTCCAACTCGCTTGGGATTTTTACTGATCCGTTGTGCTGCTGCAGGAGAACTAATCATGGCGGTTATTAAATATGTAAAATCTCATTAACCTTCAGCCAACATGATCGACAAAAACTTGGTGGGGCGGAGGCGATTAGCACAGATACGCACTGATCGCCACCACCACCACGGTGCGTTTTACAGAAAGGGGTGGGCACAGCTGGAAACCAGACCGGACCGGACCATCACCACGAGTTATTACGTAACCAGCCGTCAGATCAGCTCGTTCCTCATCGGGTAGCGTCTTGATTTCCTTGATTCTGGCTTATTAACTGTTGCGTCACGTAAACCAAACACCACTCTGGTCCTTGAAGCCCTTTAATCCTGCGTTCATCTGCTGAACTAATGGCCATTTTCACATTAGAATAATGATCCTGACAATTATTCCCTTTTTGCGCCATCAAGAACGAGCAGCCTTGAAGTGAAGCCACACTCTCCGCTGGCGGCGCCGCTCGTTAATTGATGTGTTGGCTGTGAACAGTGTTTCAGTAAGAATCACTCAACATCCCAATACAAAGAAATTCAAACACTACAAATGCATGGTGCACTGCCCCCGTGTGTCGACCGAGTCCCCTTCAGGCACATTAACGACTGTGGGGAAAAAAGACAGAGTAGTGTCTTCGACTCCAAAATACAGTTGTGTAGTTTTACTGCCAACCAGAAGTAAAGTATTTACAGGCCTGCCTCGGACTGTGGCAGGGCATTAATCACAGAGCAGCGCTGCGCCGGGGCAGCTGGGGGCCACAAAGAGGGGGTGTGTGAGATTCAGGTTTCACCGGTCGACATGACAATGCAAGATGGAGGCATCTGCAAGCAAGTCCACAGTATGTGTAGTGGTCTGCAGGTGGCGCTGCAGCCCAGACTTCATGTGGTCGCAATTAAACAGCGCAGGCAATTAAGAATAAAAGCAAACAAGGCCCTTGGGTTGCATTTGTGTCCTGCCAATTTTTGCTTGTTAATATAATTACTGCAGCCTGGAGATCCAGATTCGATTCAGGCGATCGTCTCTAACGGGGTCATGTGTGTGTGTGTGTGTGTGTGTTTTTTTTTTAGGTGTCAGTTTTCTAAGTGTGTATTCATCATAGTTAATCTCGGGGATGAAGAAAAGTGCCAGGCGCCGTCAACTGTGGTGGAGACGTATGATTAATCAAAACACATCATTTCTCTGGGTCGTGCTATAAAGCAAAAGTGGGAGAAAAGAGAAATTGGATATTGATGGCGTGGACTCGAAAGCTGCACTTGGAGAAGTTCCTGATTCATCCTCCGACAGAGAAAGTGAAAGTCTGGACCAGGTTGCAGATCATCAACCAGGATAACTGCACGTTGTTAACATGTTCAAAACGTACCTCGATCTTTTTAATACTCAAATATGCTGATGCTCAAGATGCTAATGTTAGCTAATGAGTTATGATGGCAGGATGGCGGGAGGGGGGGGGGGGGTCCATCCTGCAGGTCGGTGGTGCTTCAGAGCTTTGGTAGGCCTTGTTGTAGTTGAAGAAGTTGGGAACCAGCTCTTAGTTTTCCAACCTGTGTCGAGTGCAGCGAGCGCAGACGGCTCGCTGGCCTGCGGGGCTGTTGGGTAACTGTGAAGCTGATCTGTGTTTACAGTTCGGTAGCAGCAGGTTGTGCAGTTCACACTAATGATCAGTGAGTGAGTTCAAGGCAGAAGCATTTAGTTGTCAGGACGAAGTAAAGAGGCAGCAGCGATATCTTGATATCAGAGTGACAATAGGTTACACTTAGCTTCCCCAAGCAGACGCTTTTATTTTGAAATGGCTCTGGAAGAGTGGTGTTTACGGCGCCCGGCTCCAGGTGAATATTAAAAAGGTAAACACAGGGGCTTTTTTTTTTTTTTCGGCAGAGATAAAGGACCAAAGTTGCAAACGCGAGCCCTCGATCCCTCACATCAGCATTCATCCGGCCACCCACATCCATTTAGAAAGACATTTCATGCTGCTGCGGAGTGAGGCGAGATGCTGAGCACTCTGAGCAGGAGAGCAGCTCACCTCTTGACTAATAAATTACCCTTAAGGAGTGCACCCAAACCTCCCCCCCCCCCCCTCCCCATGGTGCTCAGGTGGAGATGACGCACCTGAGCAGGATGGATAAGTGACGACCTGTAGCCTGAAAACTGAGAGCAGCTGGTCCTTCGGTCTTCAGGCGGCTCTGCGGCTTTTTTTTTTGTTTGAAGGTGTAAATGCTTCTTCACATCCATTAGTGGTGAAAAGAGACATTTTCATTTTCCGTGAATGAGGCATCACACTGTGAATTTGCCTACGATGTGCTGAGCCTCAGATAGCGCAGAATACACAGGAATGAAGAAGTGTGTGTTTTTGCCTCCAGTGGATTTGATTTATATGGAAATGATTTTGTCTGAAATTACCCCCCCCCCATCCCCTCCCCTCCTCCTCCCCTGCGTCCCCTCCCCCTCGTTCTGAAGTGTTAAGTTGTTTTGTCGATAGAGGCTTGAACTCGATGGTAAACTAACTTCACAACGGAGCCGCTCAGATCCGGTCGCAGCGTCAGTCAGTGGATTGTCCTTTTCCTTGTAAACAATGTTAGATAATATGCTAATTACGAGCAGAGATCGGCCTTTCATCTCCGTCCTTTTGTGGAACTCGGGGACAAACAAGAGCCTTGACTTTTAGATTTATGTTTTTCTTTCTTCCCTCGTTCCCGCCGCCGCCGACAACAGCGTCCTCGTGTGATGGAGTTCACGCCGATGCCTTGGCAGCGAGAAGCGTCAAGAAATGAAACGTCTGATGGCAGATTAGTTTGGAGAGGAAATCTGCTGGTATTCCCTTTGGAAAATCTGATTTGATGTATTGTTGAATATGCAGATGTCGTCCAGGAGCCGCAGCGACAGAGAAAGTGTGGTGAAAATAATCCTGACAGTCACACCAGACAGAGAGAGAGAGAGAGAGATGATCCAGAAGCCTGACTCTCTTTGTGAGAAGTGATGGCGACTCTGAGTTAATTCCCTAAACCAATCAGAGAAGATGACCGTTTTCTAGCAGCAGATGAGGACAGGTGAGGAGGTAAACATCAGCTGCTTTCATCACGATGAGTGAATCCTCCGTTATGTTCAGAGAAACAACAACAACAACACAATGAAGAAATAAAGAGACAAAGAATGAGCTTTGTAGATCAGATGGTTCTGATTGGCCGACTGTGATCCAATAAAAACAGAGCAGACTTCAGGTCCATCAAGTGTTGGATGGTGGTGACATCACAAAGTGACAGGAAGTCCTGACCGCGGGTTTTAAGGCTCAGGCTGCGAGCGTTTCTCTGAGGCTTTGACACTTTCACAGTGTTAATATAGAACCTAAAGCTGATCAATAATCGCACCACACACGCACGTCTTCGGTTCCCAGTTCCCGTCCCTCAGTCGTCTTTGTGACAGAAGAAGCACAGACTGAAGGCGTCACATGTTTTTACAGCGGAGGCCGAATTAATATTCATTACAAGTGTTGTTAAGTTTTCACTGGGAATAATTACGACTGTAAAACCCGATTCTTGTTGGCAGCGCAGTCGAACACAGAATCCTCTGAAGACGCAGCTCCGCCCGTGTAATAAGAAACACTCTTCTTCTGCTTCCTGGATGCTTGTGTTGGTCCCAAACATCCAGCTGTGCAATCACAATAACATCCTTTTTCTGGATGGCAGCAATTAGGCGGCCATTAGCTTTTGTTGTTGTTGTTTGTCGCATGGGAAATTCTTCGAAGCGAGTTCGTCGACGGTATCTGGGAGCCGTGATGCATGTGATTAGCGTGGATACCATGGATACGGTGTCTGACACAGCGGGAGGCGTCAGGCATCAGAGCCAGACACAAGCTGCGGCCGCTGACTGGCGCCTGTTTGATCACCGAGAGGCTTCTCCTCCGACCGAGGCCCTTTAAACCACTGCCAGCATCAACCTGCCTGGTGTAAACACAGGGGGCAATTAGCAGGTGTGTGGTAGATACTAAACTGATGATGATTCATTTCAGCTCAGGTACAACAGTGTGGATCACAGAATATCATCTAATTGTCACTCAGTCAGTTTCCAATACACACTGATTAATCTCATCATCTCAGCATTTGTAAAATGCGCTCTTATTTTGAAATTCCCAATTCCCATCTGAGTGATCAGAGTCACTCCTGTTTCAGTGTTCAGACACACGTGTGGTGAAAACAGTTTATTCTAAAGAGGAGTGAGATTCAAATGAAAATATTCACTGTAAAATCAAATAGAAATTTAATGTTCTGTCGTTTTTCTTTTATGGAAAGTTGAAATTGTAAAGATCAATGGATCAGAAAGTGGTGGAGGAGAAAGAGGAGGCCTGTTCTCAGAGTGAAATGTCTGGTTGAGCTCAGATATAAAAAAAAAACACGTCAAATGAAGTTTTTTTGTGGTTTGATATAAGTGGAAGCAGATGATGTCGTCTCATATTGATCACTGATCCCTGAGTCCAGCTGAATCTATTCTGTATCGTGACAGACTCTGTGACGTGTGATGTAATCAATACAAATATCACTTTAATGTCCGGAAACACGACAGGAGCGACGGCAGTGTTACGAGTATCTGCAGACACGGGTGTGAGAAGGCCGTGTTTACAGTTGATACCTTCCTCCCATCATCGCTCTCCGTCCTGACAGATCAGCCGACGCTCCACTTCGGCTCAGCGGGGGTTTGAAGGGAGCAGTGATAATTACCCCGTCCTACCTCCACCTCTGCCTGCTGCTCCCCTCAGCCCCTCAGCGGGAGGCTTGTTTAATATTAGCGCCTTTGACGTACATTTGACACAGATTAATTACAGAGGCTCTTCATGTCGTTTAGCGGAGAGACGCACCGCAGAGGAAGAAGCGATTACTCAGTGAACCTCCAGCAGCACCTCCTCCTCCTCCTCCTCCTCCTCCTCCTCCACCGTCTTCCTCTGCTCTGCCCATTGCTCTCCGAACCCTCTCGGGTCTCGAGCGTGATTGACCTTCTTCCTGTGAAAAGCTCCATCCGCCCCTCACACCGTTTTCCCAGCCGGGCCCCTTCTCTCCACGCCGCTTGACTGATTGGGAGAAATTGCAGCGGCAGCGGCGCCGGCGTCGGCGGCTCTTTCAACGATTTCATGGCCCAGTTTCGCTCAGATAAGGGAAAAAAAAAAAAAAACAGGCAGCAAGAGGTGAGCGGTCCAGTCAGTCAATCAGTCGAGCTCCATCCTGGGACCTTCTTTTCTTATATTTACTTTCCAATTTATGGCTGTTTGCAGATAAGTGATGGAAGGTTTGCTTTCTCAGTAGATGCCGCCATGAGGAAACCTGAGTGTGTTTCAGGGTCAGGACGACTGAGGACGTGTGCAGGTCCTTTTTACAGACTGAAACTTCACGTGGCCCCCGAAATGAAAGTGATGGAACTTAAAGGAACTCTGCTTTTATTTTGAAGGTTATACCAATCAAATATCAGCGCTCCAGCAGATCACATGTCACCAGAGGCAGAGGCAAAAGTTACAGGGCTCTATTCAGCCAGCATGTGGCACAGGTGCATTAAGGTGTGAGTCCGAGTGCTTCCTTCTGCTCCCTTTGAGTCCGGCTATGTGGGTGCAGTGTGGATAATGCAGCTGCAAAATAACTTGGCACGAACTTTGAACCAGGTTTTTGCAGGTTAAATGTTACAGTCACTTTCAGAAACGCCTCTAATCCTGCTTGAAATCCTGGATGATTCATCTCTGCTGCTCCGAAACAGCAGTTGCACAGTGCAACATGCGATGACAGCAATCGCACCATGTCAATACATGGCTTCTCAGTTGTTTGGTAAAGAAAAGAGAGAGGTGAGGTGAGGTGAGGAAATCCTTCATTCGTCCCACGAGGGGGAAATGTATAGTGTTGCAGAGGCGGACAACAGTGAAAGAACACAGGACACAAGAAAGATTAAGAGTTGGACCCATGCAGATCTCATATAATCTGGATGAACGGCCTCATCGTCACCGTGTCTCCACAGCTAACGACCCAACAAAGGAAAAATTAAAACCCAAGTCATGCAATTAAGTAGATTTAACCAGGGTCTCATGGAGCCACCGTCGGGGGGGGGACACCGTTAAAGTGTGTTTTCTCGTGTCATGACATATTACGTGTCACTGCTTTGTGTGATGCGTGAGACGGGCTGTAATAGAGTGCACTTATTGTCACAGTAACAGCCCACAGTCACAAAGATCTGAGGCGCGTACATCACCACATCTCTGCGTGTGTTTACTGTTCATAAGCCTGTATGATAATCAGGCCTCTCAGGAGGACAGGCAGGGTTGTCAGGGCCTCTCATCATATTCTTAGCATGTAGATTAGACGAGCTTTGATCCGCCTAATAAGCCCTTCGTCAGGCAGAGTGTGAGTTAGCGCTGCTTCACTAGAGCTCCATCTGATGCATGGACGCCGCCGTCCTCATCCCTCTCTCCACGTCTCCAGCCTCCGCAGCCTCCAGCGAACAGCGACCGAGTCCAGCACCAGTCCTGCTCTTTTCTTGCTCCCTGTTGTTTCCCACCATCGATTTGTCTTTTCCTGTTTCTTTGTTGTCTCGCCCTCTGCGTCTCTTTTCATCAACTCGGCCTCTCGAACGTTTCCAACTTCTTCTTTTCTCACTTCTTTAGCAAGTTACTCCACAAACTTCTCCATCCCTTCTTACTTTCAGTCTCACTCCTCCAGGATGTGTTTGCAGTAGAAGAAGAAATCCAAATTGACTGACGGTGAAACATGATCAAACATGTCACTACGCAGTATAAGATGTGCGAGAGCTTGATGTGGCTTTACATTATACATTTGCTGTTTAATCCAGTGGGGGTTGCAGTGGAGGGGGGTGGGGGGGGGTGAAGATTAAAGCTGTGTAACCTTGAGACATCAGGAGAAGCGGCTCTGAACCGCCGACGAGCAGGACGGAGGAAGTGCGAGGACGCAGAGGAGCTGTTTGATCAGGGAATGTGCACATATCCTCCGACAAACTCAATAAGCAGCGAGGGCCTCTCGGCCGGTCGTTTCTGAAGAGGTGACCCCGAGATGATCCCCCCGCAGAAATGAAGAAAGGCAGTGGAGTGGAAGAGAAACTGAGATGCCTTTTTCACAGGCCAAAAGAAACCGGTCATTTGATATTTTTTAGCCCATAAACCTGTTGTTTCTTAACCGTGAAGCTTTCCACAATGACAGTGAGCAACTTCTGCTGTGAAGGGCTTCTCCCAGTGAGATGATGAAATGGTCCAGTGTGGGATCATGGTGTTGGATTCCCTCACTGTCTGTGGTGTTTACCGGCAGTTCAGTTCCCCACAGAGGAGGTCAGGACTCAAGAGATTAAAACCAGTAGAAACGCTGAGTAAAGCAGTTTCACTCTGGACGCCTCCAGCCGTCCAACATCGCCTCTCCGATATCGTCACATCTAAACGTCCGACGACTAAAAACCTTCGTCTGAAACCAAACCAAACTTGAGGAAAGTCAGTGTTGAGCTTCTGTCAGTCGAACACACATTGACACATGATCGTACCAGACGTGACATCACTGACAGGCGACCAATGAAACGTACACAACCATGTTTGGAGTCACAGATGTCTCCCAGGTTTGAGAGTTGATTTGGGAAACCCACCCAGCAACATCTAGAACAGAGGTCCAACTTTCCCACATCAAAATGTAACTTTAAATGCTCGCTCTGCTTCAGCCGGCTGATTCATATGACAGTTGTGCGACCGCCGAGAGCTAAAAGCGATTAAGCGAAGAGCTTATGGCCGACCTTGAAGGCAGGGTGAGGTGCACGGTGCGTCGGAGGACAGGAAGTCAATTGGATTTGAGAGGAGGCTTTGACAGCTGGATTTGGTTGGCTGCATCAACACACAGATGTGGACGGACAACAGACATCTGAAGACAAATGAAAAGTCTCTCCTTGGCGGTTGCTGCTTTGGGAGTTGACAGAAAACATTAGCAGCTTCCTCTTATTCTGAAAGGACACATTTATTTAGTGTTGAAGCTCGCTCAGACTTTTAAGACCTCCTCTCGTCCGATTCATTACCACCTTGGCAGTTCACACTTCCTGCTTTTCTTCTGCAAACTCTTACTCTCCTACTACAGACTCGACCCCCCCCCAACCCACTCTGACCTTACCTAACCTTGAGAAGTGTTGAATGGCTTGATTTTGTGGAAACAGAGATTCAGATTCAGACGTGATAATAACTAGAAAACTCATTTAAATGAGATTCATAGCCTGACAGCAGCAGGAGTGAGGGAGATGCGCTGCTGGTTCCTCTGACCTGAGGGTATTACACTACATTAACTGGTCTGATTGGTTTCATTTGGACTTGGGGCCACCTGCGGCTGCCACAAGCGTCTTTGCTGGACTCCAATTATCTTTGAACCAACATGTGGTGTTTGTTAACTGTTAATTGTGTCCATTAACCCCTTAACACCCACTGGCCTAAGAACTTCATGTAGCAAAGACGGTGTGTTTTAAGACAAAAACATAGTCCTGTGGATGAAGAGTCCTGAAGACTGAAAAGGCCTCAATGTTGGTCTTCACTGATGAACCACATGATCACGAAGGCGTCAGAAGCTCTGATCTCCTGGCATGTTGTAGGGCTGTATAAAGTTGTGTCTGAGACTCACAGCCGCTGGTTTTCCTCCTCTCAGGTTCTGGGTAAAGGATTTCCTCAGTTTGAGACAAGTGTAATGATTTCGCAGCGCTTGTAAAGAGTTTACAGTGTTTGAGCCTCTTGTCAGCTGCAGTGCGGCAGATTTCCTTGAAGCAAAACCCCGTCTGCAGAAAAACTCAGGATGCAACACAGACGAACTGTGGGTTTACACAGATCTGCTTTCACCTGGGGACGTCTAATTTTACTCGTCTTCATGCAAAAACACAAAAGGCTTCTGAGTGCAAAGCCTTCAACCTCTGCACCCCTCTCCCTGCTGCCGGTGGGATTTCACAACTGTCTCTGCGATATTGCAGAACTGCTGTTGCTCAATGAGAAACAAAAACAAAACTCAGCAGAATCCACGTGAATTTCACCATTTGAATATTATTTCCTCGACTCTGTGTTGTTTATGTCCATGTGACACAACATCCACCGCTCTTAACTTAGTTAACTGAGCAGTTCTTTACCCTTTGTCTTGTCTGTTCATATCCATGCTGCTGTTTACAACTGACTGATGTCGGGTCTTTGTTTGCTACTTGATTTCTTATCACCACCTCACTCCCTCGTCGCCTTGTGAGGCGGTAAAATGTTCAAGTTCGTCATTTCTGAACAGATTGGTTCAGTTTGGGGTTCACCAAAATATCCCTGCAACACTTAATGGGTTTCATCTTTATGTTTGTCTTCATACTATGTTTGTTGTTACGAACCAAAGCACTGAAGCAATTTTGCATAAAAACCATGTAAAACTGTGCAGCATTGTGCAGCATTGTGCAACATTGTGCAACACTGTGTAGTAAGTGTGTTACCTCCAGGTTGAAGACTGAACTAAATGCACTGTAATGACTGGACGTCTCCTCTCTGCCCGACAGGTACATCACGCGGTCAGAGGGGAGATCCTGCTCTCATCCAGTGACCTCCACCTGGTGCTACAAGTGGAACGTAATCAGTGAGTATCCCTCCTCCTCCTCCTCCTCCTCCTCCTCCTCCTTCCTGCCCCTGAGGACTGTGGGATTAACTGTGAGACAGAGGATGTGGAGAGAAGTGAGAATAGAGGAAAGAGATTTTGTTCAGTCCTCTTCAGGGCTACTAAACGTCCCCACACCTTGAGCATTTATTAATCATTGAATGGACTGAATGGCCTCTGGATGCTAAAAGCACAGGGTGAAGCTTTTATTTTGAAGAGGTCATTGTGTTTCATCTCTGAGCTCATTCTCCATTATGTGATGTATTATGGACAGACAAGGACATTTGAATCTTTCAAGTAAACGTGACGCGTTCATGAGTCACAGCTTGAGCTTGTTATTTGCTGCTTTGGGCCGAGCGAGCGCCGAGCGAGCGCCGAGCTCCAGGGAGGAAGTTTAACACGGTTCAAGGCCAGCGGAGGTGCTCATGGTCCTGTGGCAACACCACAGGCAGTGACACCTGAGAATCACAGCCGCAGACGTGCACAGACTCACAAGGTGCACTGTTGTTGTTGTTGTTAACGTGACGTGGAGTGAAAAAGAGTGAACACCTGTGTGACTCCTCAGCTTCATTATCTGAGTCAAAGCTGTTCAGTCAGATGTTTGCTTGAGTCATAAAGTACTGGAGTGCTTGTTTTTTTCTTTAAATACTGAAGTATTCAAAAATACACCTGACCCTGAAACAACCTCCTGAATCACCGACCGACCTTCAGTGTCCACTCTGCCTCTGGGCGACTGAAACCCACTTAGTGTGAGGAGAGAAAGACTCATGGATGACTTTTCAATAAGATATAGAGTATTTATAATCAGGTCGGGGTTAGACAGCTGTAACCGTGCTTTATAATTAGCTTGTGTATTTGGTTGAAGACGCTCAGTGACTCATAGACACACAGTTTTCATACACTGGTGCAGACTAATCTTAATGCTTATTACTCTTTGAACTTACTGATAAGTTTTTACCACTTCTAACTAGTAAAAGGATCCGTATGGTGCCAGTAAATATAAACCATACTCAACATGAATCTGGTCATTTGATATATGATTTGACCATTAAGGTCAACGATGAATCGGTTTTGTGACGGAGCAAACGGGCCGACGTGCAGGTTGATGGAGAAGATGAAGGGATAAATGTGGGATCACTATTTGGCACCAGGTCACTGCTGCAACCCTTTCCTATATGTATATATATATAGTGCATCTATAAGAGCTTATACATGATTTATAAGGTGTTAACAAGCTAATTGATCACTATCAGTGAATTATAATGGTAGTCTCACTGTAAAGTGACACTAATGCATGTTAGCAAACCTCATAATAAAACTAAAGCCTGAAACACACGGAGAAAATAATCATTTGTATTGAGTTGACGTCTGCGGCTCAGGTGGCTCATTGTGTACGTCCCATCAGGCTGAAGATCGGTGGTTCGATCCCCGGCTTCTTCAGTCTGCATGTGTTGCAGCAGGTGTGTGACTTCGGTGTGTATGAGCAGGTTACACACCGAGTCACGTCTCCGTCTCAGTGTGCACACACACACACACACACAGTGGACACAGAGGACTCCAGTTGCTTGGAAACAGATTGATGACTTGGAGTGAGAAGAGACGGAACAACAAGACGCCCTGAGACAATGGTGGCAGACAAGACGAAGTGGTGACGCTGCGCCGAGTCTGGGCCGAGTTCGGTCTCTTTCAGTGTGTGTGTGTGTGTGTGTGTGTGTGTGTGTGATGCAGGACAGAGCGCTGGCACAGTGTGTGTGTTTATTTTAAACCAGCAGAGTCCCAGCGAAGCGCACAAGTTTGGTCTGGACCGGAGAATGTAGGTCAGAGAAAGAGGGGCACAGTCTGTCGAAGGAGGAGTTACTGGGAATGTTACTGGAAACAGAGTTTATTTTATCTGCTGGGCCTCTTCCACTGGGACCAGACTGGAGCGGGTCCAGGACTCAGCAGCAGCAGCAGCGCTTCAACACGGATGAAAGGAGGAGGAGGAGGAAACGTATCTGATGTAAATGGTACAAGGTTCAGTTTGTTACAGCAAAATACCCACATCATTAGGAAAATGTGTGTGTGTGTGTGTGTGTGTGTGTGTGTGTGTCTGACAGCACTGTTCACCAGGTCTGAGCACATTTGAGGGTTAAAGGTCAGAGAATGTCAGGATCACAGATCAAACTGATCTGAACCTGAGCAGAGCAGACAGTTTGAACTACGGATCAAAAACCTCACCGGTCGGATGTTTCTCGATTGGGGGGGTGGGGTGGGGTGGGGGGGTGGTTGTGGTTGTGGTGTAGAGCTGCCGCTCCAGATCTCATGGTCTTCACGTGATGTGGTGGTTAACACAAAGGGTTTAGGTTTAAATCCCAGGTTTTGCATGTTAACAATGTGAAGTTGAATTCCTGTGTGTGTGTGTGTGTGTGTGTGTGTGTGTGTGTGTGTGTTGAACCATTATCACAAGCCAGTGAAAAAAACAAGTGAACATGTACCTTATTAAACCGAGCTAATCATCGTTCATTAAATATTAAAAGCATCAAAACAATCGTCCGTATCATTCAATTAGTTTTTTCCCGTGGCTGCTGCAGCGGCGGCGGCGGCGGCGGCGGTGGTTATCTCCTCACCCTCGGTGTATCTCGCACACTCGGCTCGGGATGTTGACATCACCACGTTTTAATTTAAATTGCTAATTCCCAGTAGGTAGCGGGCGGCTGGATGAGGCCTAAGCCCTCGTTATGTTAATGAAAGCCTTGATTACCCTGCCACCCCAGGACCGCGCCGAAACCAAACGGGCAGAACGTGCCACCCATTGTTCGCAGACAGGAAACGTGTCTAGCTGGGCTAATTGTATTGCCGTACTCGAGGCGGGAGGACCTGACGAGGTGTTAATTAGGACTCAAACCCGTGGAGAGTCTCACTCAGGAAGGAGTTTGGAAGCACTTTCTAATCTCTCTCCTCTTATTACCTCGGTTTTCCTCCATCGATTTCTGTCCTTCTTTCTTTCTTTTTCTCTCTCTCTCTCTCTCTTTCCTCAGGAACTAGTTTGTTTGAACTTGGCCGCAGCCCCACGGTGTTTCCACTTTAACAGTGATTAACATCAATAATGAGCTTTGTTCTGTTAATCTGCACTAATCCAGCTCGGGATGTCAGCTGCACATGATGAGTGGCAGCTCCAAAGCCAGCTGTGCCTGACGAAGGAAAATCCCAAGAAAACCCACTCCGAGTTGGAGCCGCGTCAGCTGGCAGGATGAAGGGATGAGAGGAGGAGGAGGAGGAGGAAGGAGGAGGAGGAGGAGGAGGAGGAGGAGGAGGAGTGACGCTGCTGAGGCTCACAGGGAAACAGAGTAAACCCTCAGTGAAAGTTAGTCCAGTTTAGACGGACTCAGAGAACAGGTGGTGGTGGTGGGGGGTGACGGGGGGTGACGGGGGGTGACGTGATCCTGGACCTGTTACCCTGCAGACGTAGTGTTTCCTGTTTGGCCTGAGTGGAGGAAGTCCTGTCAGAGCAGCTGTGCAGCCTTGAAACATTATATATTTAACACACATTTCTGCATGGCTACGCAGCACACACACACACACACACACACACACACACACGTGGTCCGACAGTTGATTTGCGGACTCTACGTCGTTCCTGTTCACCGTTGTGTTTGTGTCCTCAAAGACGGCGCAGCCTCATCCGTCAGCGTCTGACCTTCCGAGGCCTCGGTCCTGCAGGACTCCGCTGCCCTTCTCTCATTTCATTTCACACCTGAACTCCACCATGACTGATGGCCGACGCATATCGCTTAACAAACCTCCTCCGCTTCCTCAGACAGCAAATCTATAACAACACAACAGAGGGCTCAGTCGAGGAGTTTTGATCTTTATCCAGAAACGTTCCAGATGTCTGAAATGTTTTAATTACTCTAAAGCAGGCGGCCAAATGAATGATCGTATCCTTCAGTGAGATCAATTTTCTCTATTTAATCTGCTCACTGAGAGGATTTTAGCTAATACGCCTCCAGCATTTTAAGCTAGCTGTTGGTATAAAAAAGACAAAGAGTCTAAATGGAGCTCGTTTTATTCGGTGACCTGAGACCTGACCCCTGCGTTCAGACCCCAAAGGAAGGTGGTTCTTTGTATTTCCCTGTTTTCCCATCTCCAGTCAACACATATGTCCAACCTGTAACCTGCTGCTCAACATCTCCATCTCCATTGTCTCCCTACTTGGTGTTTAGACCTTTCTGGTGGTTGTATCTGAGTCGTTTCACATTCGAAAGCTCCAGGACAGAAAGATGTAGAAGATAATGATGGGATCTGATACGGCTTTAATGGCGTGGAGCTTTGAATGTCAGATTAACGGAGACACAGAGATTGCGTCCACATGGAGCCCAGGAACCAGTAGGTATCCACGGCAGGTGCACCACAGAGTGAAAGTTTAGAGGAGCAGTAACATATATTTTTGAGATGTTCAGTCAGTCTGAAGCCACTGTCCTTTAAAGGTCTTTAATAAGCAAAGAAATGGGACAGAGGCTCTGAAATGTCAGGTCTCCTGGGGGCTGGGTTCATCCTTGCACCCCCCCTCCCCTCAAGGCCAACTCTCCAGAAGAGGCCAGATGTCACAGGCCTAATGGTGTTTGTTTTATGATCGATTCCCCGAGGAGATAAAACATCATTTGTTTATCTCTGATGAATTTAGCTGGAAACGTGATGAACAGATGAAAACAATGAGAAGGGTGATAAAGTCCCTGTGAACTTTAAGATCTCATGTTTCTTTAAAGAGCCTGTGAGTCAGTGGGAGAGTCAGTTGGGGCGGGGGTTCGGGGGGGTTGAGTTATCTAGGGTAAAGTGTCTCAGAGTGTGTCTCCGTTCAGTCTCTCCAACACTGACGTAAGGTTTCTTCTCATTTTTTAAAGCCATCCTGATCTTCTTCTCCGTGTAGGTTTCAAAGAGAGTTCACCCAGCGTTCAGAGCAGGGTGGTAGCCCCCTCCATGATGTGGTCCTCCAGGGCCCTCGGCAGCTCTTTGTTAATCTGGCTCTATCTCTACTTCCTCCAGAAGGTCTTTGATTGTGTTTAAATGAGAACACCAGATCCTGTTTGGTAGGAAACCTGCTCCGAGCTTCAGTCGGCCTCACAGCTGATCTACAGCTTTTGGGAAAAGTCGGTTAAAGGTCAGCGTTTGGGGTTAGTTGTTAGTTGTTGTTGCTAGTTAGCTTCCTCAACTTGAGTCTTCAGTCTGTTGTGATGACGTTTGTCATGTGATGTTCAACTTCCTGTTGCACAACGTATTCCCATCTCGCCTCCTCACACGGTCTTTCAGCAGATGCTCAGCAGAAAGTTTTATGTTGTGCAGTTCACTTGTTTGGATCATTGTCAATACAAGCGTAAACATGGAGGTCGGTGCATCCACTTCCCCGAGTTCCTGCGCCACCTTGAATTCAACTATATGTCCACAAGCTCAGAATATGATAAATGTGGGAGTCGACATCGACAGCGAGGCAGGAAATGGTTCAGCGGTGCAAACGCAGAGTCGCCCTGATTCCTTTCTGTTTTCACATTAACCTTGCTCCAGCGACGGGGGCGGGTGGAGGTGACGGCACACTTCACAGATGGCTGACGGGCCGTGAAGTGGCGCTGGGGAGGCCAATTAGAGCCGGTGTGACAAACACGGAGACTGCGGGTCGTCGTAGCTGAAGAATGTGACCCACGGTGCGTTGTCGGGTTGAGGTTAGCTGTCAGGTCGTCTCCTTCAGCCCGTTAGCGAGGAGGTGCAGCGTTGTAGAGTCTGATCTGCGGCTCTGTGGATTTCACCCAGTGATGCGTGAACAGCTCCGTCCTTAAAGGAACCACAGCTGCATCGAAATGGCCTGTTTTCAAGAGGTTCGGGTACAAACTGGTTATAACGTCAAACCTCGACAAAACTAAAAGACACACACCTCCTCATTCGATACCTGATGAGTGAATCAGCCAATCAGGACTCATTACTGCACGGACTTCCTCTCACAGACTTTTCTCAGAAGCTCAGTGTTTGTTTGTAGAGATGGATTTTAAAGCAGGTGTGAACTGACTAGTGTTAAACAGACCTCGATGAAAACGAACCAGTTTATGTTTGTTTGTTCAGTTTTCTTTTCTAAATAAATGGGCTGCTCTTCTTTTTCAGTCGAACCTCAGTCCACCTCCTTCACACCTCCCAAAATAAACGAGTTATTGTACCCACATAAACCGTGTGTCATATTCTGCAGGAAGTGAACAAACAGGTGCAGCGTATATGAGAAAAGCTGTCGGGCACAATTTGTATTCAGACGTGGTTTTTTTTCATCTGTCTTCATTAGTTTGGTCGTAAAACTGCTTCAAACGAGATGAGTCTGGACCGCAACAACAGACTATTGATGCCGGGCCGTTTCCATGGAGACGTCATGCACTGTACTGAAAGATATGTGATTATAGTCAATGAATGCTGCTCATTGAGTAGGTTCATACACAACACAACACAACACGGTGCTTTAACTTGTTCTGTTTCCGTCCATCAGACCTGAGCCCACGAGAGAAAACAAAAAACCCGATCAATTTATGTTTCTTCGCCAACGATCCGACTTCACACACCATACGTCCAGCAGAGCAGTCGACACCTGCGGCTCTTCAGCTGCTGGCCGCTCACCGGCCGCTCACCGGCTCCGTCTGCTGTTTGCTGCCTAAACAAGTCCAAAAGAAAAGTATTGATCAACGCAGCTTTAATGAACAGCAGCGATCGGTTTCAGGCAGTCAAACCGGTTTGTTTGTGTGCGTCGTATCCATCTCGCGCTTCACTGATGGACTCGGCTCGTCTCCTGCGGCGTGTAGTCGTCGCGGCCTCAGATTGGAGCCGTGTTTTTGCAGCGGCCTTCGAGAAGCAGCAGCAGCAGTAATTACATTACCTGAAACTCCATCATTGATTTTTTTCCTTCGCTCTCTCTCCCTCCAGATGCCATTAACTAAGTTTAACTGGAGCTCGGGCCGTGGAAACTGTAATTATGACTCAAGCATGTTATTCTCTGCACACGGCCCCCCGCTGAAAGTTACGTTTTTCATGTTTGCTGCAGGAAGCTTCACCTGAAACCCCCCCGACCGCTGCTGTTTCTCGGTTGATGAACGTCCTCTCTCGCCCCCGCCCTCCTTTTTGTCACAAATACACAAATCTCCATCTTGGGCCTTTTCTCTGTTTGGTTGGGAGCCAGGTCTCTTTATGACGAGGAGGACGTCTGTAGCAGCTCATAGCTGTGGGTGTGAGGCTCGTACTCCTGGTTTGGTCTGGGAATGTGTTTGTGCTGATGGAGGAGGAGGAGGAGGAGGAGGGGGAGGAGGAGGAGGAGGAGGGGGAAGGAAGATGACTAACAACATATGGCAAGACTTAACAACTGAGGAAGTGTGTGTGTGCACAACCGTTGTGTGTTTCCTTGCGTCTCTGTCAGTAGGGCAATGGGTCACAGAGCCCCCCCCCCCCCCCCCCCCCCCCCCCCCCCCCCCCCCCTCCCTCACCCTCTTCCTGTCCCTGTCTCTCTGCCAGCTCTTGGCACTGGTTCATTTGTAGACTAACAGCTGTGTGGCTCTCAGGCCTGTTGTGTCGCCTCAGACAGGCAACGAATGCTCAGACACATGACGGAGGCTCTGAACTATGTCAGAGTTTGGTGCTTTACATTACGAATCATCTGTTTCCTGTTTGCTCTTCAGCATGAAGTTAAAGTTTTGGTTATTTCTCTCCTCTACTATATAAACTCCATGTAAGAGGAGAAACTCGTTGTGTAGATTGACATCTACATCCAGCTTGCCGTAGAGGCGTCCGTTCACCCTCCACCGGTCAGGCTACATCATCTCATCTCCACACAGAAGGGAAATGCACCTGATGTACCTGAAGTGAACATGGTGTCAGGTCTGACCCGGGCCATGTGAACCTAATGCAGGGACCAGAGATTTAACACGAAGGTCTGAGCTGCATCTTATTTAAACTTCATATTTCCCAAACTTCAACATTTAAAGATGTGAAAACAGTGAAATCGTGCGACAGGCGACAGCCACTGTCCGTATGTAAACAGCTGTTTACCTCAGAGGACCCCTCTGCTCTCAGCGCCATAAATATCAAGACCATGATGCACTGCTTCCTGTTCTCCAAAGTCGAGGTGAAAAAGAGATTTGCAGAAGTGAAGACAGACGACCAAAATAAATGTCACAGTCAAAGAAGTGGCTCGAGAGCCTCTTCTCATAAGTCAGAGTGAAAAAATACCCGAGAAGTGGTTTGACCGAAGATGCTGTCAGAGCGAAAACCTGCTGCGCAGATAAACACACGCTGAGAGACCTGTGCATTAAATATAAACACACATGTACAAGTGTAAAGCGATGTTCAGTATCTGTATTAATGTACCAGCAGGGAAGCAAAAGAAAACCGGCTCTGCAACAAAATCTGTCCTCCCTGGAGCACACGGCAGAGACTGTGAACCCAGCAGAAGAAAGACGGACATGAAAAAGCTGTGATTTCACCACTGAAGAAGAAGAAATTCGACAAATTCTACATGAGCTCCTTTCTGTTGGGTTTTTACACGGTCTGAAATTCACCGAGAGGCGTTCAAGGCCGAGCATCAGGAGGGGAAAAAAAAAAGACTTAACCTCAACACGATTCTGTCGGTTGAATTGATAAAAGCTCAGATCTTCACATGTTGATAGAAACGTTGTCTTCTTCTACATGGAGCTTTGCCAGGCGGCCTGAGCAGTGTCAGTGTTTCTACACCAAACCCTCCTTATTTTTTTGTCTCTTGCAATATTAACGTTGCTCGTGTTCATACTTAGATATGGATTTGGTAATGAAACATGCTTCAGCTCAACAATTTACCAAGAGGAAGATAAAAACGGAGCCAAATTATCCTGACAAAAATCGCTCTCCGAGGCTAATGGGCTATGTCAGTGTTGCCAGAACTCAAGACGCTGCAGGGGCTTTATAATATTATGTCTGATGTTTTGACCCCAATGGGCTGCAGAAGTAGTTTCAGGTTATAAAGGAGGAAAAAAAAAAAGCAAATATGGATTCATCTATTAAAAAAAAACCCGCAGCGGTACCTTTCCCTTCCCCACAATCCCTAAGGCCCAAACAAAGGACACAGCAGGAGAAGACAAACTGTCCTCTCCCCACAACTGTAATCTGCAGCTCCAAAGCTCACCATAAAATCCTGTCAGCCGCCATCACGACTTAAAGTGTTGTGAAACCTCAGCTGCACTGAGAAGTACAGGATCACTTCTAAAACTGAGGAAGAAAAAAAAAAAAAACAGACAGACACAAAGAGGAAGAGCTAGAGAAGCTCTCGTCCTTCTCCTCCGCCCCCTTGACACGACCTCGGACTCTTAAACAAGGATCTGTTTTTGCTCCCGACTAGAAATGAGTCTATTATTATTACGAGGTCACCCCGGAGTGACAGCCGCAGACATGTTACCTTGACCAGACCTTGATATGTTTTTTTTTTTCCTTCCTGTTTTCTTTGTGAAGGAGGTTTCTGAGGAAAGAAACGCTGCCGCCTGGACCTGACGGGGCTCCATCTGTTTGCTTTTGCAATTATTAGACTTAAGGAGAGCGCGTTAACATTTTCAGGGTGATTGCTTTAGAGATGCAGATCACAGCCCTGTGGAGAGCAGCAAGGCCGTTAAAGCACCGTCATGAAAAACACAGAAGAAGAAAAGACGACAGTCAACCTCAAGTTTGATTGGATAGACTGTCAACAAAAGTCCCTCCTGGTCCCCGGAGGATGAATCTGAACCTGAATGACTTGGCAGATTAAAGCATACAGATGTTCATGGTGCCCTGCAGATGCATCCTGATTTTACTTTGATGACATTCAACCACCAAACACATGAGGAACTAATGACGTTCCCTTTGCCCTCAGTCGCACCTTGGGTTTAATGCTAATATACTGGCAAGATTGCAGGATATTATCATGCTAACGTCAACATAGCTGATAGATTAGCATTCAGTTTCATATCGACATTCATGGTGCCCTGCAGATATATCCTGAAGAGACCACCAAATACCTGGAAAGCTAATGAAGTTCCCTTCGGCTTCAGTCACATTCTGTGTTTAATGCTAATTAGAAGGGAATTAGCATGATACCAAGATATTAGCATGCTAACATAAACATCTATCTGACGAATTAGCACATGATATTCATGGTGCCCTGCAGATATATCCTGATGAGACTTTGATGACATTCAACCACCAAATACCAGAGAAGCTAATGTGTAACCTTGTGTTTAATGCTAACAATGTTAGCATAATTGCAAAAATAAGCATGCTAACATGCTAAAGTAAGATATCAAACAGTACATCAGACCTTCATGTTGTTAGTTCTTGATGTTATAACCAGTTTTGGCAGTTTATCAGGAACATCTTGAACTCATGTAGTCTGTAGACAACAATCATCACATGAAGCTTCTTGCGCTAAAACTTTGGTAAACAGCTGCACAGCTGTGTTGTGTTGCACTGGACGGATACATCTGTATATAAACACACAGCTACGGCCTCCAAATGAAAACACACACATACACAGCTGTTGGTTTTTGAAACGTCCCTCCGTCTCCCTGACATTTATGAAAAGCTTTAACTGAGTCGATGTAGACGTACAGTCGTCCTCTGTTTATTTGCAGTTTATTTCAAATCTAGTTTCCCCCTCTTAATGAATCATATTGGTTTTTCACAGCAGAGGTGTTTTCTGTGTTGATGGGCTGTATTGAAATCCACTCTGCTTCTTGCTGTGTGTGCACAAACACAGCGCAGCATTAATAACTGCCTGGGCCTGTGGTTTACAGTCAATTTGATAACAGATAAAACTTGATTAAAACCTCTACGAGCCAGTCTGTTGTCGCTTGTTACAGTAATGAAATCTGAAGTTTGAAGGAAAAGAAAGCGCCGTGCATGAACCCAGTGACTTATACACAGGAATATAGGTGGTCTGAGATGATCTGAGGTCACGTATTAAGGCAGTTTCAGAACGCGTGTCAGCGTTTCTGGTAAAAACCACATCTCTGTTGAGAGACGGTGTCACACCTTTTACCCAGTGTGACAAACTTTTTCAGAGAAGTGAGGCATCACGTTCAGGAAGCACTGATATTGAGGTTGTTGTTTCTTGCACATGCAGCAGCAGAGCGTTGATACTTCAAAAGGACAACAGAAACCGAGCAAATGGGCGAGACCGGTGCAGATGGGGGAAACAGGACCGACACCACTCTCAGTGCTCGCTTCTCACTTTGTGCCTGAGCAGCTCGATTTCATGGTTCACTGGAAACATCAGTTCCCGTTCTACACTTCTCTTCTGAGTCTAAATCTGATGTCAGAGATAAATCTGACAACGCACCTCATCACTTCTAATGGACCAGGGGTTTTTTTTGCATTGAATGGGGGTGTAGTCGGTGTTTGAAGTGGCGCAGTGGTCACTGGTTAACCAACTGTGTGGCTTCTTCTCTATACAACCAGCCTGTACTTCCTCGTATGCGCTGCCCTTAAAGGCGCTCTGATTCTCTTTCTGATAATCAATGGAAAAACAAGAATGAAGCCACGCTTGCTGTTTCTAAGCTAAGCTAGGCTAGGCTAGGCTAACCACTGCCTGACTGCTGTTTTATCCAATAAAGTGCGGCAGTTGTATGTAAACAGTGAGGGTTTTGTTTTTACAGTGCAGCGGTGGCATCACAGTCAGTCGATGCTTCACTCTGATGTGATTCCTATGTGTTGGACTTTGTTTGGCAGTCGTCTCCTCCAGTCGTCTGTAACCTTTTCCTGATTGAGATGAACCACTCTGCATCGATTAGGCTGAGAGTCAGAGCCGCTCTGCCCCCCCCCCATCCACACACCACCACCCACACACCACCACCCACACCCACACCACCACCACCGGCTCTTTATTAACCTGCAGTTTGCTTTTCCTCAGTTTTCACAGAAAAATCAAATGCCTGTCGTTCCACCGCGTGTGTTTGCATCAGTTCATCTAAACAACGTTAACGCCCGAGGAGTCTGAAAGTGCAAACACCTGCCAAGCCACATTTTTCTAATGATTTATAATTAACACACACACACACACACACACACACACACACACACACACACTTATGATACATGTTTGTCTATAAGAGATGAAAGCCTGAGGCAGGTGATCAGAAACAGTCACACCCAGCTCCCTGGACCTGATCGGAGGTCAGGCGGAGGTCAGGCGGTTGGTGTTTAACAACATGGCAACCTCACGTAGCTTTAATCTTCATAACAGGAAGTGTGTGAACAAACAACCTCACGTACACTCTGTGTGTGTGTGTGTGTGTGTGTTTATGTGTGTGCACAGAAGTATGTGTGTAGTAGGTCAAAGTGGCTTTTTCTGAGACTTCATGGTCTTCATCAGCGTGTGGTGGAGAGACGTGTGATTAAAACTGAAGAAGAAGAAGAAGCTATTCAATATCACGTGATATTAAATCGTGTGATATTGAACATGCATGTGTTTTAAAGCCTCATTAAACTCCTCCGTCACACACCCACATCATCCACCCTGCCTTCAAGAGTCACTAGCACCAGGAAAGCTTCGTTATATGAACTGATAGTCAGAGAGGTCTCCTCATCACGGCTGAGACCTTGTCACCTTCTCATGAAGGGAGCGAACCTTTAAGTTTGAAAATCTCACCTATGCTGCATTTGCACACTTCCTGTTCATGAGCAAAGCAAAAAAAACAAAAAAAACACAGAAATCTCGAGGATGTTTCTCACTCACTCATCACTCTCCTCACTGTTTAAAGACATTAATGATGGTCACTCTTCACCTCCTCCTCCTGTTGTATGTTCACATTCAACACAATGATAGTGCACATGTCAGGAGCGTCAGGTCTGCGTGCTCCTCGCGCTGTTGTTGACCCCGACTCTTTGCCACAGAGGTGATCTTTATAAAGGTCTGTTCGCTGCTGTTCCTCACCTGTTGGCGATCGTCGGTCCAGCTGCTCAGGCGTGTCACAGATCTTCAGCAGAGATGGCTGTGGTTCGTACTGCAGAGGGACCGAGGATGCATTTCAGACTTGTTTTTTTATTTTCATGCGCTACACTTTTGATGGGTATCTCAGTTGCCTAGCAATGCATTTCATATCCATCATTATCGTGCCTCCATCCCGGCGACAGTCAAGGCCAGAGGCGTTGTGTTTTCAGGTTGTCCGTCAGTAAGACGCTCCTCAGGTCTGAGCTCGGTAAGTGTGTGACTGGAAGTCGACTACGACAGAATGACTAAATCAGAGCAGCAGAAAACTAATGTTACCAGGTTGTTGATGCATTAGACTGAAGGCAGCACCAGTTTGTTTGACTGGGTCCAGTCCACAGTGGATTCTGATGCTTCACCAGCGTTTGATGATGTTTGCTGTGAGACAATGTTCGTGCTTTCTGTCGTGATCAATCAAGCTTTTACTCATTAACCCTTTAAAGGGCAGCTATGCAGGTCCAGTCGCTTTTAGCCCTCCTCCCGGCCATGTGCGTTTGTTTTCAACGACGCTGGTGAGAAAGTGATCCATGGAGCGGTTACAGTGTGTTTATCTGTGTAGTCTTATCTGTCATAAACAAGAGATTGCAGATCACAGGGCGTGTTTGGGTCACGATGCCGCTGAGACGAGAGCTGGGACACCGGCAGAGAGCCTCCGTTCTCCCTGTCACAAGTTACAAGTCATTTATTCAACCATCACAAATTAGCTGTTTGATTAAGGTAAAACTGTGGCATGGTTCCTCTTTGACATCCACAGGCCAGTGGGTGTTAAAGAGTTAAATCCTGAATGTAAATAATATTCTGCTCAAACATTTCTACAGTTAGAGTAAAGCCGCTCTCAGCATCCATCGCAGAACCAGAAGGTTTCCTTTTTTTTACCTGACAGCAGTGATAATTGATGCTCCCCTGAGACTGTGATCTCTTTTGTCAGCCGTGAATGTTTAACTTATCTTCGTGTACATTTATCAGTGAACTGGAAAATGCGGCCTGATCCCTCGATATCACCATGGATACTATCAAAGAGACATCCTCCTTCCTCCGGCCTTTAAAATCCATTCTCTATGCAGCTATGAAGAGTGCATCAGTGTGCAGCCGTACAGATAAGGAGGCAAGAAGTTGTGTCTCTGTCCCGGACAAAGGAAGCTTTCAGTCGACGGTGGAAACTGTTATAGTTTTAAAGCCGTGACTCTTTTGTTAGTCGCCGTCCAGAAAGCTTCATTTGAGAGCTACTGCGCCTCAAGGTTTTACTGTATTTAATTTGCAGCTTGTGATTCAGCCGGCTCAGTACAATAATGACAATGGAGCCATTCACTGACTCTGGTATTCCCTGTTTTCCATATTAGTCCCAGCAGCTGTCAGGCAAAGCCTGTTGAATAAGACCTCCTCAGACAGCAGGGTACTCCACTCACTTCCTGTCATTTTCATGTGATGTTTTCATTGGGCCATTCATTGCCCGGCTGCATGTGGCTGTGTTTCCTCGTGGAGTCATTTGGTGGCAGTGGCCTGTTTGTATCAGGTGGCTGTGACTGTGTCTCTGTGGCGTGTTGTTGACATTTTGCATTCCACCTATTATCCTGTCAATTTCTAATGAGAACACCCAGAGGCAGTGACTTTTAATGGAGTGAGTCATTCTGGGTCAGCATCCAGCGTCTGCGGGAAGTCTGAAAGGTCAAGAGTTTCTAAAGCTTAAAAAACTCAAACACCGTTTACAAGACTTATCCAAAACACCACCTTCAGCTAAACCACTTTAAGACTGGACTTATGATCATCCAGAACAATCAGGGTCTCCATCGTGATATCAATATCAAAACTGGCTCTTCCAGCTCTTACCCCAACCAAGGTCACCAGAAGACCCAGCTCTTGGTCCAGACTAAGGTTATCTCACCTCTGTGCTCTTCTCTCTGAGGTTGGGTCGCCATGGCAGCAGCTCAAGACATCGCTCTCTGCCCAGCAACCTCATCCAGTTTTTCTGGACGATCCTTAAGGCCGTACCACAGCAGATGAGATCTGTCGTCCAAGATGTCTGACCCTCCTCAACTAGATCCTTTCAACATAAAGTCCCAGCAGCTCTAATCTAAGCTTGCGTCACCTCTCTATGTGAGGCTTTAGAGTAGATATCCTGATATTCAGCTGCTTTTGAAATGTTCTCGTTCTCTTGGTAATTTACCAGAACTCATGAGCAGAGATAAGGATCAGGGTCTCGATGGACCTCCGCTCTCCTCACCACAACAGTAGTACAGCAAACCACATGCTTTACCACTGACTCTGCAGCGATTCAACTCATTGCCAATGAAGTATCCTTGGATTTGGACGTCTGACCTTTACCACTGAGGTCTGCAGTGGTTGTTTTTCTGGGAGAACACACAACATGTGATCTTCATGTGTTCCTGCTGCAGCAGCAGCAACATCCCTCCTTCCTCTCATCATACATCTGTCACTTGTATTTGCTTCTCTTCTCCACAAACCCTGTGTGGTTTCTCTTATAGCTTGTTTAAACAGGATATAGGAGCTTCTCTGGCCAACCACAAACAGGAAGGAGAAAAAGATCATGGGTTTATAAAACACTCTACCTCCACACACACACACTCACACACAAAGCTGTATCCAGTTAGTTTTCCTCTCAGCCGACTCATTAGAGCAAATTATATCAACACAGCAAAGGCGGCTGCCTCGCTGCTTTTTCTTGACTTTTATTCTTGGAAGTAGAGCAGCAGTTTGACCCCAGATAGACTGTGGCTCCGCAGCTGATGCTCTGAGGGAGAGGAAAAAAGATGGGTGTGTTTCTGCAATTATTCAGTGTTAGGGCTGCTGATGAGCTGTTCCACATCCACTGGCACTTTTTTTAATGAGTGTTGTGATAAGACGATAGCGCTCGGTGCAGGAGTGAGGTCTGCTCACAGCCGCCCTGACGGAGGCGCCGAATCTGGAACTGATCGAACCACATTTTCTGGAGCTTCAAGGGTCACTTCATTTCACGCCAACGATAAATGGTCTGTTTGTGGTCAGCTGGTGTTGACACTCGTCACCACCTGATGTTTGTCACATTCCTGTCTCCAGAGCAGAACATTGGCTTGTTTGTGTCTTCGTGGAGTCTTTGTTCTGCTCGAAGCCACTCGTTTGTTGACATCATTAGCGGATTCGCTGTCTATGCTAACTTTTGCCAATTGTGCACAGTGTTCGAGGCAATGAGGAGAGTCAAGCTGGGAACAAATGTATGAACCTCACAGGCTTTTTACATAGAAATCAGTTTTTATAGGGAACTTCCACTCTAGTGCAAGGTCATGTTTCGTTACAGTTCTTTCACACACTGGCATGAATACGTATAAAGCACCACATTTCACATTTCAGAGATCAATCAGGTTTCATTTTATGTCTAAGTAAAGTGGAAGCTCTTTCTGATGAATTGGTGGTTTGTGACCTTCTGGTACGTTGCTGTATCCCTTCATTCAATCGACGATGTCACCGTGTTCGGGAAGATGGCATTGGTCACCAAAGTCCACACTGCCGCTGTTGTTATTATACATGAACGTGTCTTGTACTTGACTAGTTTTGAACCATACCTTTAAGTCTATGCTTGCTCCTTGTGCCAATAAGACCTTTGTACCTGTGCGATGCTAAGCTGTTTTGCCTCCAGAACATTGATAATCGATCAAGCATGAATGAGCCAATAATCACACAAATGAACCGAGGCCAACCAGACCGATAAGTCTTTACCAGACAATTACCTTCCAGGAGAGACGAAGCAGGTCAATAGTTGGTGGGTCCAAGTCTATTTTCCATTTAATTGTGTAGTTCACCTGAATCGGCAGGGAGTGGCTGGATGTTTACGATGAACTTTATATAAAACAAGACTTGCAAAGACATCTTCAGTCTCATAAATGCAGCTTCAGACTCGTAGGGTTTGACATGTCTCAGACTTAAGGAACCAATCCTGTCAGCTTGTGGGGACAGGGGCGGGGTTAAATAAACTTAAGAGCAACCACTAACACATGAACAGATGTTAAGTGTACGAGCTGTGTGGGTTAGTCTGTCTTAGTTCCCTGTACCTGAGCCCGACCTACAGTCTCGAAACCAACCCCGACATCTTTGGTCCAGCTCGGTTGCCTGAGTTGTGGACCAGCGCGCTCAGGTCATTCATCATATAAGCAGTGATCACTGTGGGTGCACATTTCCTCCAGTGTTTGCCAAGTTTCAAGGTTTTTACAGCTGACTTCATCTCGCTCTTTTTGCGGAGGTTTTTTAATTAAGCCGTCGGAAGCATTTGACTGTGATCTTTGTTTCTGCACCGTCCTGACAGCTTGAAAGACAGTGACCCACCATGAAAAGCAATCAGCCCTTTTTCTTCCCTCTGCCTTTGATGAAAATGCTGTGTAAATACTGCCCGGACTCAGATGGAGTTGAGTTTCACTCACTGCTGCGTTGTGGACCAGCTTCAATCGAATTAACTGTAGAGGACTGACGGTCTTTTTATATATAGCAGAGCAAATTGTCTGGAGTAAAAGGGGTGAGAAAGCTGGATTATGTTCCATTACGATCCCCCTCGATGAATAATACAATAGGGCCCCCGGGACCAAATGGAGATTGGGCTCATCTTTTTTACGTCCGTCTCCCTTTTTTGCCCATTTGTACTCAGGGATGTGCTGCTCCTGTGTCCCTCCTGCCCTGTCACTAATTCGTCCAAGCGAGGCCGGACGTCCTCGTGCTGCCGATCCAAACATCTGTAACGCTCCGGTGTTTGTTCGGACGACGTCTTGGCATTTGACGGCCAGCTTCTTCATTCCCCAGACATGACAAATGTCATCGTCTTCTCCTGCAGGCTAAAATGGAGGCAGTGTTTTATGTTTTTTTTGTGTGTGTGTGTGTGTGTGTGTGTGTGTGTTGTTAGGTGACCTTTTGAAGAGACATCAGACAATAATCTCTTTTCTTTATCTTTAGCAGCTTCTCAAACTGCAGACTCTCTGCTCCAGCCGAGCAGCCACAGACGTGTCGGTAAAGGCCGGATCAGAATTTGCATCACATTCAGCACAATCTCAATGAAGGCATTTGATTATATATATATATATATATATATTTTTTTTTTTTTCCTTTTTTCTTTGTCGCTTTTTGTCATCAACATCAAAGACTCCCGGCCCCGCTGATACAACATTTAATTTGAAGGAGATTATGCTTTTGTGTGTGTGTGTGTGTGTGTGTGTGTGTGTGTGTGTGTGTAATCAAGCCCCGCCATGTTAGAGAATGATCCACGGGACGTCAGCGAAGTAAATAAGGAGGCCATGAGTGTTTTTGTAAAGCTGTGTGTTGTGTGAATCTTCACTTTCTTCAAAGAGCAGAGATTCAGGATGAGCGAGGGCGCGGCCCCGCACATCTGTCAGTTATGTCGATACTGCGTGTGGTTACGATGAAGGAGGTCAACGCTCTCTGACATGTTTCCTGTTTTTATCGTGGTTAGGGTTGGGTGGGGTTCAGTCTCCATCTCAAAGGATTCAACCAACGGCTCATAACTCAGTGTGTCTCTAATATCAGTTTTCCAGCGATTTAATATCACATCTCTATAAAATTGACTGTAAAAACTCTGTATGTCTTCAACTTTGAGATATTACATCATATACTTGAAATAATGCCTCAGTTTAACGTTGCTCTAACTCACTTATGTTATACAACACACTGTTGAGCACTGAAAATGAAGCCACTCATCCTTGAGTGCAGGAAATCTGCGCATGAAGCAGCTCAGGAAATGTTTGTCATTGCTTAGCAACCGCGCAGTCGTCTCCTGTCAGTCACTTAACCAGTCAAGCTAATGGCATCAGCTAACGTCATTAGCAGTGGAAAGGAGGGAAGAAATAAGCTCCTCCATCCTGATTATAGCATGAGATAACTTGTCTCTGTGGTGTCTGTGCGGCTCTGGAGGATGTGACAGCACTTTGACCCACATGGACACAAAAGAAAGATGCTCTGATTGGATGATGACAGGTTCCTAGAAATGATTCGTCAATGACCTGGATTCCTTTGGTATCATTAAAGTTCAATCTCATCTCACCTCCTTCTCTTCTTCTCTTGTTCTTTTGCAGCGAGCTCTTAGGGCCAGACTTCACAGAGACCTACTACACCGAGGATGGACAGCCGGTGACTGTGACCAATCACAATTACAGTGTAAGTACAAGGCTGGAGTGAGCGTGCAGGAAGCTGCATCTCCTCTGCCCGGCGTTAAAAAGGTTTCCGTCCTGTTACTGCTCTTTCTTATGAAGACGTTCATTGGCTTTAACTTCAACACATATAAAACACAGTCTCCATTCAGAGGAACAGAACCAACGTCTCGCTATTCAGAGTATTTACTTTATTTATTGGCAACACACACACACTGAGAGCACGGCAACAGGTGGCAACTGCTATTTATATAGCATTAAAATGATCACACACTCATTACTATATCAGTCGTACAACTCAACACTTAAGCTGCTGTGTCTGTTTTGATTAATCGGCCAGGTCTAATAATTTAATAGTAAACAGGCTGATAACTGGTGGAATATAGCACAGCGCTAAGAGCAGGCTAACAGTTAGCATCATACAAATGTTACACTGATCATTTCTGGTGTGAACACTGTAAATCAACCAGTTCATATAATAATGTGAGTTGATTTAACATTGAAAACACGTGTACATTACACACTGTCTGCCTCTGTGCTCAGACGGACTGAGAAACACTGAATTTAAAACATGACTTACAAATGTACCGGCAGCCTCCTTGGGGCCCACTGGTTGTCTGAGGGGGCCACGCTTTGAGAAAGGCTGGTGTTAAGGACTCAAATTGAGGTGGCGTGCTCTCCAGATTATAAGCACCGTCAACCCCAAGAGGCAGAAAAGCTGCATAAAGAAGTAGGCAGCACATGCAGATGGAGTATCAAACACTTAAATAGGTGAATGCACAGCAGCAGAGAGGAATGGAAGTGATTCAGCTCAAGGCTTTTCTTCACTTTCTGTGACTGTAATTAAACAGCAGCCAGAGACCTGCTGCTGTAAAATACAAACGTCTTCACTGTGTCAGTGTAACCCTGTTTGTTTGTAATTATGTAAAACACCAAATATACCCTACAGTTCAGCTAGACAATAATAATTTAATCACTGTAAGATGACACAGTTTCGCAGAGTCAGTCATCAGTGATAAGGCACAGGGGTGTTGTTGTTGTCGTCGACTTTCAACCCATAACAGTGATTTCATCTTGATGCAGCCTGTGCACATTCATCTGTCCCATTTTCATGAACGCAACAGTCAGGAATGAAATACGATATGATATGAAACGATATGATATGATACGATACACCTTATTGTCCCCATCTTTCGTATCCTGCTTTCACAGCAGTGTTTAGAGGTCTTTTCATTATCATCTGTCACACGCATCAAGTTGGATTCGAGGATGAACGAAGTAGAATATTGGGTCAAAGGTCAACGTCACGGTCTAAATGTCTTAATTATGGGCGTACACCAACAGCAGGATCTCTGTAACGTCTACAATGAACTGATTCAGAAATGGTTTTTGGCAATAACCTGAGTTCCTACATTAATTATGGCCTAAAGGTCTAAAAAATATAAAATGATGAAGCCAGAATGTCTGATTTTATTATTGGCAGCCACAGACATCCTGAACCTTTGTGGTAACTGGTGTATAACACTGCTGCTTAGTGACAGAATATAATGTGTGTGTGTTTGGGTAAAAAACTATATTTCTAATGTGAACACAGACTCCAGCGCAGCGCTCCTCTTAGTCATTCCCTGTGTTCCTGCATCTGATATCAGGATGAGTTACGCCATACGTCAATGTCTCTTTGTTTCATCTGAGACAAATGTATTGGCCGACAGTTGGTGTTAATGCATCAGGACAGTGCAAGGTGGCCCAGCTCAGGTTTCTTCTTTACAGCCTGCGAAGATGACAGAGGATTGAGGATTAAGAGGAGAGCGGTTCACCTGCGGTTCGTTTCATTTGTGCCAAAATAAAGAAATAAGACGATTTTTTTTTTGCTATTTTAATTCCTCTGACTCGTTACAAATCACAAAGTGAAATCTTCCCAGCAGTACATCACAGGCTAACGAGGCTACAGATTGAAATCCAGCGCTGGAACATGGTGGATTTTTCTTTGATTATATTTCACTCAGAGACACTCAGGTCTCTGAAGTGATCTTTTATAGCTAATGGCTCCACAGTTAGGTTTGGCAGAGCAGGCTCTGCTGTCTGATGCTGCTGCTGCTGCTGCTGCTGCTGCTGAGAGAACTAATCCACATTAATGATCATGGACCTTAGTTTAAATAACACCATGAAATGCTGATATACATAATAATATATAGATAATATAGATATTGGATGTTACTAACTATGAATGAGCCAATCATTATGAAGTATACAAGAAATCCCTTGGGACCAAAGGAAAGGACTTAGCAATACAACAACTTTTGCCTACAGTGCTAACGACTAATGATCACTAGAGTCTGGCTCCACCCTGGTACCCAAGGTAGTACCAATACTTCACCTGGTTTAACTGGTCATAAACCAGTGGGTTAGGGTTGTGTCCATCTTTAGATACACAGGCACATATCTATACCTCAAATACATATAAGGAAGCAGAACAATAGCACATGTTGTGGATTACTGTCACTGGGAATATGAGAAACCTCAGTTTGCCTTTAGGTCACATTAGAATGAGCTTCATTGAACAATGGATGCGTTACAGAACAGAAACAAACCCCTCAGAGGGAAATTCATTACATTAATTTTATTTCAAATGATTAAAAACTGATATGAATCTGATCACTGGAACAATTAAAGTGTTTGTTATTCAAATGGTTTTTAGGCAATTAGTTTTACAATACACAGGATACCAATCATCCTGCAGTCGAACAAGGTAAACAATCAGTATCCATCCATTCTCTACAGTATATACACTTATCCATTATAGGGGGAGGTATAGGCAGCGTCTCCAGTCTATCACAATGCCCACAACCAGTGTCATGATCTTGAATCTGGATAAATACCCAGATATTTACACAGGAAGTCGTTTTGTTTCCTCTTGGTTTGGTTGAGATCACAAAAACCATCTTGATGTTTTGTTCTTTGCTCTTTCATCAACAGTGTTTAGCAAAGCCACCCTCCTCTTCATCCATCGTCCACTGAACTCGATTGATTTCAATCTTTAGAGATTATTGTGGGATCTCACAGGCTCGAGGGGTTTTTTATGATCTGAGGTGGTTTGATGCACTGATTGGCCCTTTGATCAACTTCGCTGTTAAGTGCTACATCAGAGGAACAAATCATCCATTTGTCCCCCGTGGACTTTTGGCTGCAGCTCTGGGTGTCCAATTATGTATGCTCCAGCTTTGTTAAGTGATTAATGGCTTTGTCAGACCAAAGTAGAAGTTGAAAATGAAGCTTTGTTTCATTTCAGAGCTGCTGCTGTTTGTACTCACTTTCTCATTTCGAGGTCATTTGAGTGGTTTTAGGCGTGGGCACTCCTCACCCACTGTGCACAACCGTCACTTGGTTTAGAAGTAGGGTTGTAGAAGCACCAACACAGATCAGATATAACAACAACTGCACAAACTACACAGAACGTCTTGGTTTGTTAAGTCTACTGATTGCTCATATATATACCGATGATACACCGTTGTCCGTTACACACAAGCTTGAGGATCGACCTAAGAAACAAACCTTTATATTGCTGATGATGTGCAGATTGACAAAGGACAGCAGCACAGCTGGACAGCAGGATGATCAAAACATCTGGATTTATGAGAAATGAAAACAACGGGCTTGTTGTAGAAAAGTTGGACTTGAACAGCTGCATCTGCTGCTGGAGCGTTTCATTCGACATTTAGACATTTCCTTTGGCATTAGGCAGCTTGAACGGAGGCCAGTCCAGTGTTACAGTGATCAGCTTACTTCAGTCATCTGGACCAGGTCCGGTTTCTGCTTCGTTCTGGATCAGCAGCTGCACCAGATAGTCTTTGTTGGGTATGCAAACACATGAGATAAACAACGCTAACACTTCTAGCCACTATACAATATGTACCACATGTAGCTACTACGCTTGAAAGAGTTGTCTTTCTTCTGCGGCTTCAGTACAAAAGGTTCATGTTCCTCACCTACGTAAGTCAGAGGACCTGATGCAGACCTTCGAAAGCAGAAGTAGCAGTAACAGTGTTGTTCTTCCCCTCCGGCCAATTAGTTGCAACTCCAGCTGGGAACAGATCCCGCCCCCACAGCCAACCCAAGGCACAAACAGGACTTAAAGCTCAGAGTGTGTGCCGAGAAAGCTGAGGACAGACTGGACTTAACCAGCACTGCCCACTCTCATAACCTCTCTACTTTCACACAGCAAGGGTTAGGGGCTGGTTGGGATTTACATATTTACATTTCATGATGATTATAGATTTTTTTTTTCTCTCCCAAAGATTCAGAGCGAGTCGATGAACATTTCTGACTAAAGTGTCGAAGCCCTGAAACATGTTTCCAGTGAAAACCGTTGAAATGTGTCTTGTATGAATGTGCAAACAGTCTGTAGCAGGACAAACGAAGCATCACGAACATCAGTGACATCATAATCAACCGATCCGAATCGGCTGTACTCAGGTTACCATGGTGATTTCTAAGTGCTGATTCGATTGATTGGGAGATAGCTCTCAAACTCAGGCTTACCGGCCAAAGACCATAACGCCAATCACCTGAAGCTTTACATTGATAGAGAGTGAAGACGTTGTGTAAAGCTGAATGTAGAACAAGTTATTTCTGTTTTTCTCTGACAATCCTGATCTTCATTTGTTTTATATTCTATGAGGCCGTTGAGATGTCACAGCTGTCACTCAGAGGCTCGTGTAGTGAAATGCTTAAGGCTGTTTGATAGTCACACTGACAAGTTAATCAGATGTCATACCTTCTAGCTTGTCAATATCAATATTCAAGAGGCCTTTCTTGTTTGATATCATGAATTTACAAGCTTCAATTTTCCAAAACATTGTTGATTGCTTGTGTGTAATGAACATAATGCAGCCGAGGTTGTTGTTTTTAGGAATAAGGAACATATTGACATGAATGAGGAAACTGTTTTAGTGCTGACAAACGACTCACTTTTATTTCTGCACTGCTGCGAATGTAAAGCTCCATAACACACTATAAGAGAGAGGAATCTCAAGAAAACATAATAGGTCCCTTTAAGTCCCTTTATTTCTCTGCTAAATTGTCGACAAAGTAATAAATATGTAATATAAGAACAGTTTCTTTGACAAACTGGGAGAGAAAAATGACCAAAAATGAGCAGAAGAATAACAAGAAACATTTTTGTCTTCCATCAATAACCAGAAACACATCTTCACCGTGTCTGTGCGGCAGTTTTACCTACAATGAGCTCATATCAGTTGATAGATTATATGAGTCCACACGTATTAATCAGCCTCTAAGAAGAAGTGTCTGTATATTTATGGAAATACTTCCACTGATGGATGATTAAAAACACACTCACACACACAAACAGACAGTTCAACAAGCGTTTAAAGCTGTTTTATTTGAAAAAGTTTGCTAGATAAAGCGTTTCATTATTCTGCTGCAGCACAGAGGGATAATCCTCCTGCACGCTGATCAGACCAGACAACGGCTCCAAAGAGCTCTGACTGAACAAACGCTCTGTCATTCAGTCACATGCAGCCTATTGTATTGTTTATAAAAGAACCAGAGACCTCTTTACCTTTTAGTCAGGTAATATCACCACAATGCTGAGTGATGTAATACAATAAATCAGTCACAGATAAGGTCAGTAAGGTGCAAAGGTTCCACTGTTTCAACCATCAGGTGATGTCTGTTTGGATTTTGCTCTGTTGCTGATGCCGACGTGATGGGACATCGTTAAGGTGACAGTGAAACTCCTTGTGTGATCGTTCCAGGTCGTGGTCAGTTGAGTTTAACGTCAGTTGACATCATCGTTGGATACCTTGTAGTTTTCGTGCTCTGGATCAGCGAGCCCCTTTGGTTTGTTCAGATTCTCTCCAATTTAGATCCATCAGGTCTAATCCAGGTGTCCAACATGGTCGAGTGTGGTTTTATCCCACCAAGGGTAAAGTCATTAGGTTCGGCATGACGTCTAATCCACTTCTAATCCTGATGATTACCTGTTTGATTTGGCATTTGGGCACTTTTCTACGCTGGTGCCTCTGTAAAAACCTCTGACACAGAACATTGAGAGCTCTGTCCTTTTTCACTATAATACTACTAATCCCTTCGTGTTTGGTTTGGAGTCTGTTCTGCCCTCTCACTTCGCATAAGCCAACGTGTTCTTGAAGAGGCCTTTGTCAGGAGAGGAAACGCTCAGAGTTCAAACCGGAGTTCAGCCCTGGTGAGTTGAACTCGGAGAACTTCAGATAACAGGACGACTCACGCTGCTCAGTTTGCAAATGAAACAACGGGATTCTCCCCGAAAACCAAACTCCAGAAAATAACTTTGTTTTTTAAGCTCCTGATTTCCATGACCCTGAATCTCCCTAAAGTTCTTTAACCACATTAACCTCTTCAAACCCACCGGCCCTGTGGGTTTTAAGGAGGTAACCACGATATACTGTGCATCAGCAGATACAGAACTTATCCAAACAATAAAACTATTCAATATCAGATGTCACAGTGTCTACAAAGGCCCTGCTGCTGTACAACTGCCCAGTGAAGTCATCAGCACAAACTTTAACCAGAATAATGCGGCAGATTTGGACTTTTTCTTCCAAAACGAGTCAGAGTTTGTCTTAACACACCTTCGACTCACCTCACCTCCCGTTTCCTGTCGCTGGTCCAATGATCAGATCTTTTTAATACAGATTTGACTCTATTTTTAACAATACTTGGTGATCATTTTTCAGCAGATCAAACACATGTAAGTCTCACAGGAGCTGTGGATGTCATTCATAAAGAGATCTTAGTAATTATTTTGAAGCTGCAATCTGAAGCTGAGGACCTGAGGGCTGAGACGGCGAATAACAGACGTATAAGGATGAGCTGGTGAAAGCGGATACTCCACAAGTAATTAAAAGGACTTTCACATGAAGCTGCTAGAGTTACATAGCAAAAACTTTACATCCCATATTAAATCTATAATACAGGAGCATTGGGCGAAGAGTAAAAAAAAAAAAAAATGACATGTGGTAATGGAAACAACTGAAGGAGAATCTGCAAAATCAGTTGGAGATTGTCGATGGGATTGAGAAAAAGATGGAAAATCAGTCACGGAGAAGTAATTTCATCAGCGACGGTGTCCCTGGGTAACAAACTGGGCCTGGATGTGATGAATATTGAAACAGAACAAGAGGTGGAAGTTCGATGAAAGTAGGCCGAGAGGCAGATGAGTGTAAAACTCACCACTGTACAAGGACGAGCAGGCGATCCCATCACAGGCCCCAGAAAGTGAAAGTGAACACAGATTTTTTTTTTTTTACATCAACGCAGACGACTCTGACCTTATTGAGAAGAAGAAAGGGAAAGAGGCAGAGACGGCGGAGAGAGAGATTGCGTGTTGCTGAGATACGACAGGTTCATCGTCAAAAAAAAAAAAACCCCAGAGAGACGTGTGACTTTGTGACCGGTGAAGCTCTAATCTCAGATAACAACTCTGAGCCGCTTTAAGCTCCTGACAAAGGTTTTGGTTTCAGCTCGTGTGAACATCTGGAACGTCTGGAACAAGACACACGACTGAGAACATGCTGTTTGAGGATCACTCATACATCTGGACTCCTCCGCTCCTGGCCTCCTGTGTGTGCTGGCACATGTGCAAAGATACCTGAATATAAAGTTATTAAAGATATTGATCAGGCCTTACTTCCTGCTCTTGTGTCTCTCTGTAGAAAGGTGGAGGTTTTAGTCTGTACGGTGGCCCCGAGAGCTCAAAACACCACTATCTAAGAAACCACATGCAAAGTTGACACCACATGAGGTTGGTGCAGTGGTTTCTGTTCTCCAGATGTGCTGCAAAGTATCATGGGCGACAACACAGGGGTTTCCAGGGGGGGCAGTAAAAAAGTGATGAACTTGGCTGTAACACACTCGAATGGCTTTGTCATGATCCATGTTTGTGCGTGTGTTTGTTTTTAATTTCGAAAATCATAAAGCGCTGAACGAGTGCGTCCAAGTGAGGTTCATCACTTTTTAGTGTCCCTCCTGGAAACAGTGTTGTGGAGTGTTGGCAGCACACGTGTTGTCGTGACGGAGATGTTTATCTCTGAAGCTGCAGTGAGTTGAGCTGTCAGGGCCACCGTACCTCCTTTAAGTAAATAACTCACAGTGTTTATCCTGACATCAGACACAAAGTCAGAGGAGCAGCTCCATAAAAACACCAGTTCAGTGTAAAAACATGGATCCTGGCGGCTGCTCGAGTTCAGGAGTCGTTGTCACAACCTGATCAAACAGACCTGTTCACCCTCCACTGTTAAATCAACTTGTACAAACATGGTGGATGCATCAGCTCCACCAGCTCCTCCTGTGCTTCTGCATCACATACATGGGATGGGACTAATTGCTGGCAGCCTGGAGCAGGCGGCGTCCTCCCTCCCTCCTTCCTTCCCTTCCCTGACAGTTGATCCTGATGTCGGCTCTAACACGACGCTCGCTGTTCAAATGAAAGAGCTCATTTCACGCTCCGACGAACTGACGGAGACTTTTCAATTGTCAAAAGCCGACACGGAGGCATAATGTCTACACCTCATGGTGATAGATCTCCTTTCAACAGCCCTGCTGTAGGCGCCTGAACACACCGTGTGCGTCACATGTGATGTGTAATACCTGTGTTACTTATCCTTTACCTTGAAAGGCTTGAACGCTGCTCGAACTGTGAATTCTTTAACGTCTTTTCTTCTTCTTCTTTTTTGAACAACAGCAGACTGTAGTGAGTCAGCTGCTCTGACAGCTCGTCTGCTTCTGTAGCGTTTAAAAAATACCTCCTCCATCATCCACTCCTTGTTTCCTGTTGTACTGCTGTCTTTCACTGGAGCTTCCACTCAACCTCAGTGTTTTAGTCATAATAACTTTTCAATAACAAATGGAAAAGTCACATACTGTATAAAAAAATACTGAAGTTGATCAGTTGCACTAATTACAAACACACAGTGTGTAATCCTGGCATCTGAATCTCACTAATCCTCCATTGTTGTTGCAAAAAAACAAACCAAAAAAAACTACTATATTAATACAAGTCCGTATAATCTGTAATGAGCTCTGTTCTGTTGTGATCATACATCAGCTGGTCTGTGAGTAAAGCTTGGACGAGTGCTGCTTGTATTTGATGGTGCAGGGAAGTGGCTAACTCCTGCAGGTTTTGTTCATGGGGGGGTGAGCAGGACGAGCACGGTTTAAACAAACCCAGTGTTAAAAGGTTGAGCTGCATCAAAGGAGACATATTCTGCCCCTTTTCCACAAATTCAGATAGTTCCCAGGTGTCTTAAAGACATGTCGGTGACGGCCATGTTCAGATCGGCTGCTTTCAGTGCCTGTCCCTTTAAATGCAAATGAACCACTGCTCGCCCAGCCCCGCCCCGCCCCGCCCCTTCTACCAGTACCGGTACTTACAGGTGGGGGTGGATTTGTCCTCAGATGAAATATCAGTAGAGTATCGGTGTTAATTTCTTGTTTTTTTCCATCTCTTCCAGGATCACTGCTTCTACCACGGCCATGTGAGTGGACATCCAGAGTCCTGGGTGGCTCTCAGCACCTGCTCAGGAGTCAGGTATTTACTCAGACTAATTTGCATATTGTTGCCTGGATGCAAAGTGTGTCACTCCAACCTCAAGCCTTAAAGCTCAACTCACACATCTCTAGCCGCTGTTTCCACTTCCACTCTGTTTTCTTTGGTTTTGTTTTGAGATTTCTCTGCCTCCGTACTTTTCCGTTGTGGACAAGAAGCTCAGTCTTACTGTTCATTTCTATCCACATCAGACGTTTTAAAGGCCTGTAAAACCTGGATTGATCCGTCTTTTACACATTTAACTTGGTAATTGTACTATCAACCTGTTTTAGCGCTCCACATGTAGGAGCGGCTAATTCTGTTTAGCTAAAGTTAGCAAAGGTTAGTCTCCAGCTGGCCCTCCTAGATTCAGACCTGTGGACACAAGGATTAAACTGCAGTGAAAGTGTTGTTTGCCACTGAGCCTTGAATCTGCCCTCAACACATTTTTAACAAACTTTAATCCAAACACACTAAGTTTGATTTGTTCTGTCAGAACTCCTCCTCTTTCATTTTCAGGGGGGGAGAGATGGTCATGAAAATGACTCATTTGATCCTCTTTGGGGATCCAGGCTGCAGTTTCACAAAGTCTTAAGTGTTCAGAGCCGCAGACAGATTTTAATGTGAAGAACTCAGATTCAAGCTTTCTCCTGGCAAAGATGCAGCGTCTCCTCAGGATGTGTGCCGCCCCCCCCCCCCCTCAAAAAAAAAAAATATATTCATGAATTTGATCCAATAAAAGAGACGTCAAATTACAGCTCAGTGCGGCTTTAGGAGGAATTAATTCAAAAGCCTGTTCACTAAATCAGAATGGAAACGAGTCTGAGGAAATTTTTCATTACGCTATGAAGAAAATCTTTCATTTTTCTTTCTGATGGCGGCCGGTTCGGCGCTGACACGTCCATCAGCGCTGCTCAGTCCCACCGTCCTGATCTGGGAAGGTAGCCAGATGCTGCTTGTTGACAGCAGCTTTGATGAGAGCAGAGCAGACATGGGGGAGAATAGAGATCCGTGAGCCAGCAGAATGTAAATGCTGCCGAAAATGTTCAGCCATTCGCAGTCGTCCCCAAACATGTGGTGGACTGAAGGGTACGACTTTGTTTTCAGTGTGAAGAACAAGCTGAGGTATTAAGACGTGACGTTTTCGTTGTTGACGGACATTAATGAGTACAAACATCGTTTCCTCAGAAAGGAGTGAAAGGAAAAATGCAGGGTTGGATGAGGACATCGGTGGGCAGGTACTTTCTGTAGGGCCTTGTCTCTGTGGACCTTTGGTCCAGTTTGAGGTCCTGAACTCGAGGGATGTTGTTTTTCTGGTGTCTGGTTTCATCCAGAACCGAAAACCACACTGTTCAGTCTTGGCTTCATCAGACCAGAGAGTTGAGTTTCTCTCAGTCTCAGATGCTTTTAGCTGCTTCTTTACAAACTGTCACTGAGCAGAAGCTTCGTCTGGACACTCAGACGCCATAAAGCTCAGATCAGTGGAGTGAGGCAGAGGTTGTACAAAACTTTCCAAACTGTCAATCATGTGAAAGTCCCAGGGGACCGCGAGCAGAATCCAAAGAGACTTTTCGGTCGACATTATAACATCAGAAACCTTTCAACAAAGAGCGATCAGCTACCGCGTCTGTAATCACATTGCGATTCAGCCAAGATTTAGACATCTACTGAGGTATCTGATCCAAAATAAAAATCTACATCTTTGAGAGCCGCCATGTTCTTGCTACACGTCCAGTTTGTTCCTGGATGGCGGTGGACGATTGCAAGACGAGGTCAGATATGTCGGGATTCGAATAATCAAACAGTGGATGAAGTGCACGAATCTCAGATCTGACAAACAGGAAGTGCTCCAGTGAACAAACTGATCCGTCATTTAGCGGCAAACCAAAAAGATCCGTCTCGCACTGACTCATCAGAGAAAAACCGACTGAAAACAGATGTAGAAAAACAAGCTACAGCGAATAAACAGAGAATTTGACAGTGGACCAGGATGATTTAATGTAAGTTCAGATGAAATGTACAAAGACCAATGATTTCGCCTGGTTTAATGAAAGTCTGTGGAGGCTGATGAAATGTTGATGAAGGCAGCCCATTACAGCTGGAAGATACACTGACAGAAGCACAATTAGAAAAATCTCATTATTATATATTGAAGACAACAAAAGGCAACAGTAAATTAATCTTGAAAAATATTGATCATCTCATGAGGACGGACACAATATTAAGCCCGAAGCGCAGAGGGAAGTCAATTAAAGTTCAAGGGAAAAGCAATTTGTTAAAAAGGGAACTGGATATTTTATGACAGATGCTCCAGGCTGCAGGAGGACAACGTGAACCTGCCAGCGGGTTGAAGATGTAATCAGGTAAACCCTCTCTTCACCTTGATGTCTCCGTCCAGGTCCAGGTCTCCGTCAGACTTCCTCATATCAGCAAAATGGAGGCTCGCGATCTTTTCAGTGTCCTTCTTCAACCCTGCGAGCTCCACTCGCAGCTCCTTGATTTGCATTGTCAGCTGTGAGACCTTATATAAGCTGTGTCCCAGTTCAGGGGCCAAATCCTTCAGACCGATTGCGTCACAGCGTCGCAACAAAGCCTCCCCCCCCTAAAGTGTGCTCCTTCGTTTCCTGGGCAACCACAGTGGATCTTTTAGTGGCCCGTTCACTGGATTACACTTCTAATGGCATAACGGAGAGACAGCTAAATGTGTAACTGTTGACACCATGGGGTCTGAATGCCTCAGGCTTTTAGGCAGGGCGGGGGGGAAAGTTGTGTGTTGTCAAGGCAACAGCAGCCACACTCAGTGACACAACATTAAGAGCAGGGACAGCTCGTGACGCAAAGCCAAAATCCTCTATAGAGTCATCGTCACTGACTCCGCCGAGGGACGTGTCCCCTGATTTACAGGAGGAACCTGAGCTCAATCACACCTTTAATTTCTGTCTGGATGTTTGTATCAGTGTGAAATTTCACCTTACTTTTTTTATTCATTCTGTGAAACTGGTAAAACTCAGTTTTTGCACATTAAGACGAACTGAGGCGCTTGTATGAGGTTGCGACATGACAGCATGCGAAATGTGCCGTATAAGAATAAAGGTGTTATGAAAGCACAAACACAGAAAGACGGTTCAATGTGCGGTGCTGTATGATGAAAACCACACTGCCGATTTTGTCCGTATGGCGACTTTTGTGCAGTAACACTGTGTTTTGTATTGATTCAGCACCAATTACATGGTTTTAGTGGGTATTGTTAAACAGCCTTGGACATATAATTACTCAAGGCGGTGGTGGGGGGGGGGGCGCTATATGCCCATACTGTCATATAGCGTGGATGAGCAGAATAACCAGCATAACTCCTTTCACAAGCAGCAGTTTGATTCTCTTTGTGCCCATTGTGTTCACTGTGAAATAAATAGCAGCTCTGACAAAATGTTCACAGACAAGGTGAAATAGTTTTCATACAAACTTCAAATGCATATTGAACCGGTGCAAGAGGAGTTATTTCTCAATGTCAGAGCAGAGATGGACGGATGGATTTCTAACTTTAAACTTTCCTCTACGCCAGCACTTTCTTCTAGGATTATGAACATGAAAGATAAACTGCACAACAGTTTTACGTGTGGGGGGGGTAAAGGTTGTAAAAATGTCCTGCTCTTAATTTGTTTTTGAATGTTCGATGAGTAAACAGTCAAGTAATTTAAAGACTTTTATCAGGATTTTTCAGGAAGATATTAACTCAAAAGTTAAAAGTCTGAATCAGTAAAAATGAACATAACATATTTAATACAGGCTTTAAATAATGTTTTTTAATGAAGCAATCGCAAAAGACAGTTATTGTTCTCCTGTTAGCCTCTACTGCTAGTCTCTCTCTTGTTAGCTTCACCTGTTAGCCTCTCTTGTTAGCTTTTTGTATATGCTTCACCTGTTAGGGTCCCTGTTCGGGTTCGGATCGCGGTACTGGTTCGGATCCCGGTTCAGATCCCGGTACCGGTTCCGGTTCTGGTACCGGTTCGGGTTCGGATCCCGGTACCGGTTCCGGTTCTGGTACCAGTTCGGATCCCGGTACCGGTTCGGGTTCGGATCCCGGTACCGGTTCGGGTCCCGGTTCGGATCCCGGTACCGTTCGGGTGCCGGTACCGGTTCCGGTTCTGGTACCGGTTCGAATCCCGGTTCCGGTTCGGGTTCGGATCCTGGTACCGGTTCGGGTTCCAGTTCGGGTTCCGGTTCGGGTCCGGTTCTGGTACCGGTTCGGGTTCGGATCCCGGTACCGGTTCGGGTTCTAATCCCGGTACCGTTCAGATCCTGGTTCTGTTTTGGGTCCCGGTACCAGTTCAGGTCCCAGTTCTGGTACCGGTTGGGGTTGGGTCCCAGTACTGGTACCAGTTACAGCAGTATGTTCCTCTTCCCGGTTCCGGTATGGTACTGGCTCCGGTGGTCCTGGTCCTGGTCCTGTCCCATTCCTACTGCCAGTCTCTCTCTTGTTAGCTTCACCTGTTAGCCTCTCTTGTTAGCTTATCGTGTTAGCTTCTCCTGTTAGCCTCTCTTGTTAGCTTATCGTGTTAGCTTCTCCTGTTAGCCTTTCTCGTTAGCTTATCGGGTTACTGTCTCTTTTTAGCCTCTCTTGTTAGCTTCTCCTGTTAGCCTCTCTTCATAGCTTCTGCTGTTAGCTTCTCCTGCTAGCCTCTCCTGTTAACTTAGCCTCTCTGTGCCACGGGGGCCTGTAAAACCAAATCCCAGTCGGCCAGAGGATGTAATGAGCACTCTGATGTAAAACATAAAATAAAATAAAACATAGAAATGACATCTAAACAGAAAATTAGCAGAATGAAGACTGAAGACTGAGGAAATGTTCTGAGTAGCAGAAACTCATAAAGAGAACAACAATACAACGACATGTTTGAGTGTCTGTCTGGGAAAAAAAACAACACAAGAGACTCCATGTCTTCCTCAGTCTCCAACACACACACACACACACACCCTGCTTGTTCACCCAGACAGTCTCTGCTGCAAAATGACTCTCTTTGCTTGAAATTGCCTTTTTACTGTTGTGTGTTGTCGAGGACAACAAGTCCTCAGGCTCCACAGTTCATCATCATCATGGCTTCTCTGTGAGGCTGAACCCCTCCTGCTCACCACATCTTATTCATCTACACAGTATTTACATGGGATCTTTCTAACAACACTTCGCCCACGTACTTTGACTCTGATTTGGCTGCTCGGGAGCTGTGTCAGTAGTTTTTCCTCCTCAAAGCCGTCAAATCACATCTGAACACACACACAGTCGTGCTGCGCAGATTTTTTTAGATCGTCTGTGATTTACACCTCCCCAGGATATCAGTATGTCCGATGTCCGCTGTGAATAAATGTCTCTAAATCTGCTTAGGAATCATTTTTTGAGATTTTTCTCGTCGCCCCAGAACTTGCCTGAGGATACTGATAATCACATTTTAAAGTTCCCCCTGTATCAAACTAACCCAGTGATAGTTGATAGTCACAGAAACTGGAACTGCTCAGAGCTTATTCATCATTTTTCTGTTGTTGACAATTTGCCAAGATGTAAATAAATATGGGCTAAAAACCTGTGAGTCCTCAGCTCCACTGTAACATTAAACACTAATGGCTGAGCTCCAGTGCGGTCTCTTACAGACCATAGACTGTATATGACTTAGGCTTGTTCACGTGAAGTGTGTGAGTGTCCCATTGTGACATCATCAAGTCACTTTATGTCCTGGTTCTGGTCCTGTCCCATTGCTATCACAGCATCTCACTCACTTACAGCTGACTTTGTTTAAGTCAGTCAGGGTTCAGGGTCTGAGAGGTGGAAGGGAATTGGGTCCTTGTGTCCCTGGTCTGGTCCGTCACGTTATTGGCTGAGCTCCAGTGTCAGTGTCCCATTGTCACATCATCAAGTCACTTTATGTCCCCTCACCTTCAGTCAGCATCAACACTGACTTTGCTTCAGGAAATTACCCACAGTTCATAGCTATATGAAGTCAAATACAGGAGATGTTGTCGGAAGGTCCCCGTCCCGGTTTCGGTTATGGTCACGATCCTGGTTCTGGTACCAGTTCCGGTTTGGGTCCCGGTACTGATTCAGATCCCAGTTCTGGTACCGGTTCTGGTCCCGGTTCGGTTTCGGATCGCGGTACCGGTTCGGATCCCGGTACCGGTTCCGGTTCTGGTACCGGTTCGTGTTCCGGTACCGGTTCGGATCCCGGTCCCGGTTCGGGTCCCGGTTCCGGTTCGGGTCCCGGTTCGGATCCCGGTACCGGTACCGGTTCCGGTCCGGGTGCCGGTTCCGGTACCGGTTCGGGTCTCGATACCAGTACCGGTTCCGGACCGGGCCCCGGTTCTGGTACCGGTTCGGGTCCCGGTTCCGGTTCGGGTTCGGATCCCGGTTCCGGTACCAGTTCGGGTACTGGTACCGGTTCTGGTACCGGTTCGGGTTCCGGTTCCGGTTCGGGTTCGGATCCCGGTTCCGGTACCGGTTCGGGTTCCGGTTCCGGTTCGGGTTCGGATCCCGGTTCCGGTACCGGTTCCGGTTCCGGTACCAGTTTGGGTGCCAGTACTGGTCCCAGTTCTGGTTCGGGTTTGGATCCCGGTACTGGTTCAGGTCCCGGTACCGGTTCGGGTTATGATCCCGGTACAGGTTCAGATTATGATCCCGGTACAGGTTCAGATCCCGGTTCCGTTTTGGGTCCTGGTACCAGTTGGGGTTCGGGTCCCGGTACTGGTACCAGTTACAGCACTGTCCCGGCCCTATGTTCATCTTCCCAGTTCCCGTATGGTACTGGCTCCGGTGGTCCAGGTCCTGGTCCTGTCCCATTCCTATCACAGCATCCTGGACCCTTTCAGGCTCTCACACTCACTCACTCATAGCTGACATTGTTCAAGTCAGTCTGAGGCTGAAGGGAACTGGGCCCTTGTGTCCCCGGCCTGGTCCGTCACGGTAATGGCTGAGTTCCAGTCCGGTCTCTTACAGACCATAGTCTCTATATGACTTAGGCTCATTCACATGAAGTGTCAGTGTCCCATTGTGACATCATCAAGTCACTTTATGTCCCCTCACTTTCAGTCAGCATCAACACTGACTTTGCTTCAGAAAGTTTCCCACAGTTCCTAGCGATGTGAAGTCAAATACAGGAGATGTTGTTGGAAGAGTTGGAATAATAGTAGAATAGAATAATAATCGTTGGATAAGAAAAGAAGCGTCTTTAGTGAAAACTCTATCATGTCTTTTCATGGCTGCCTCTTAATCACTGCCCTGTCATTTCATTCAGTCAGGAACCTTCATGAGCGAAAAAAAGACTTTTCAACTGCAGCGTCCTTTTTAAGCATCCGTTGAATTCAACAGTTTCACATTTTGGTTAAATGAGGCCTTGCTTTCTAAAAGGTTGCACGTTCTGCTGCCACAGTGGCCAGCAACAAAAATGGAAAATGTCATTTAATGTATCAGACCCCCTTTGTTGTGTCTGCCATGAGCTTATGAACAATGCTGTTTCCTTGTCTGTCCCACCACAGGGGCCTGATATCCTTGAATTCTAGCGACAGCTACTACCTGGAACCAGTCGGCGGTGGTGTGGATCCTCTTCACCACTCACTGCTGAGTACTGAGGAACTGCCTATTAAAGGTGGAAACTGTGGCCACAGCCATCACACTGCACAATCCAACCACATCTCTGACCTGCTCAGACCATTTAATCTAAGGGTGAGTCCCCCACCCACACACACACACACCCACACACACACACCGTCAGTGCAGCCTGTCTCACACAGTGCAGGTACTATTAGCCATTTTACAGAAATGGGTGGAATATATATATAGTTATTGCTGGTCCAAGTCACGTCTCAAGTCCGAGTGTCTAGCCTTTGAGAGTGATACCAAGTCAAGTCGGCAAGACAATGTTTCAAATCTTCTGGGACAGAAATCCCAAGTCTTACCAGGAGAGCAGAAGTCCAACTCAAGTCTCAAGTGTTTAAAGCAAATGTCAACTCACTTTGCTTCTGAGCTCAGCCTTCAGTATGTAAAGGTTATTCACACTGTGGCGACTTCCAGCCATCTTTCAGCCGCTGTCCCTTTGTTTCGGAGGGTCACCCATGTTCTTGACGCGCTCTCTCGTAAGCAGCAGCTCAGATCCCTGTTGGTCGAGCTCAATAACTTTATTGAACACTAATGTAAACTTTCACGTTTTCACACCCCGTAACCCACATCATAGAGGAAACCTTTTAAGTAACATAAATAAACAGTTCAATCAAATCAAATAAGCCAGTTTTCGTTCAAATCATCCAATAATATCAATTTTCTCCAACACACCGGCCTGACAGAACAGCTCCACAACGCTTATACTTAGTTTCTTGAAACTCGTTGCTATTAGCGATTTGAAAAATGTTGGAAAAGTCTAAGGTCAGAAACAAAACAAGAGCAAAAGACTTTCAAGCTGGTTCAGGGAAACAACTGGAGTCAGTGATTCATTGAAATGACACCATTAAGTCTCTGGAAGGGATCCAGAACAGCGAGGCCTCTTCACCGCCGTCCACCTGTTTGCTCTGATTGCATTTTCCTGTGAAGTGGGGCCGTGTGCTGCGATCATCGCACACTGGGAGCTTCTTGGCAGCGATTTTCAGAGACGAGGCGCCGAATGCCATCAGACGCACAATCTACATTCACACGTCAACAACACGGTGACAGCCGAAATATTGTGTTCCTGGTTTAACTCCATGTTCGGGTATAATTGAAATGTTTCCTCTATCAGCAGCTTGTAGACGCACGGACTCAGGGACCAGTGGAAATCAGAGTCTGGAGGGTCCTGGGCAAAAAAAAGTCTCATTGTCAAAGCTCATTGTGTTGTTTTTAACCCCTTAGCACCCACCGGCCTGTGCCGCTGACTTTCACTGTGATGTGACGGACTGAGTCATGTTTCTGTTTTGGTTCATTTATTTATCACTGAATCAAATCGCCAAACACACGAGGACATTTGTCTCTGCAGGGAAAGAGGTTTTGTCATATGCAAGCACAAAACGTAACAGGCTAATAGGTGTCATTTCAAAGTATTAAATTGCTCACATACTGCCTGGAAATTATGTAAATCAGGGCTTTGCCTCGGCTCCTCGGCTCGGTCAGGGTCGTGACGATGAGTCAGTGTCTTGTGCCTTTATAGAGAAGAAACTAAGCACAAGTGTAGTTTGCTCATCTGCAGTTATAGATGATGCTCCTCCTTCATCCATCTCCAACGCCGGGAACAAACAGTCAATCTTTGGTTCGGGTTCATATTCATTCCTTTATTTATCACTTTTTTTTTTTCCATTTTCGTTTTTCAATTACTTTAAACTGTTCTCATCTCTCTCCACTCCTCGTGTGCTAAAGCGGCATTGTCCTTTCCCCCTGTTTCTTTATCTCCCTCCCTCCTGCCTCAGACCCCTTGGCTCTCCCAATTCCCTCCACAGCCGTCCATTAATCCTGGGCTGTTATGCAGAAATGCCAGCCACAGCAGACCCCAGACTGTCCCAAGGCCTCTGCTACTATTTGCTTCTCAAATGAATAATGTGATGTGTGAATGCATTACTCTGGAAATATGTGTGTGTGTGTGTTGAGCTCCAAAGGTTGTCATTACTGCAATATTGGTGTTAAGTCCAGACGAAGCCACGATAGCACCCCCCCCCCCCCCATAATGACTGCTGCACTTCAATTTAAATTTGCACTTTTGGAAATTGGGGCACCACCTTCAATCGAAGGAAAATAGACGGAACAAATTAAGTCGTATAAGCCGAGGTATTAAATTCTCAATTCGGGGATCTCTGTTTCTGCTGTGAAGAAATACATAGGATCACGACTTGGCAATAAATGAGGATTTATTTATTTACGTCTTCAAGCCACTGAATAAATGAGGTGTTGGTAGCGAACACACAAACCCAGAGTTGGAATCAAACAGATGATGGATCACTAAGGTTTGAGATGTTAAAACTCAGTATGTTGTTGAGAGTTCCTACAAGATTTCAGAGAAGTGCTGAACAACAGCTCTTTGTTTAAACTACTCTTTCACTTCGGTCGGTGCTGAACTCTCTTGAGATGAAGCTCCAGGGTCAGACAGCTCGGCCTCACAGTTGATCTGGAGATCTTGGCCCAGGATTGGTGGAGCAGAGTCAAGGGAGATGATGATCCTTGTAAGGAGGCAGAAGCTGGGAGACAGCAGCTCCTCTGACTCCTCTGTTTGTGGTTTGTGGTTTACACCCACTTTCTGTAACTGGGCTTGTTGAGTCCAGTCATAACACAAACAATGTTGGCTTCCAAAACCTCCTGAAGCCAGACTTGGTGAAGCAGAAAAATGTGACTGTAAGTAAAATGATCAGAGTACAAAAGGAGACGAAAAGGGACTGACGAAGGCAGACCCTTTTCTATCTATCTGGCCTTTTCGTGTCCAACTTGTGATTCGCTTCTTGATGAATATTCACTGCGTTTTTTCACGGAAGATGAAGGCATTGGTCTGGAAACTTTCCTTGCAGCTGAAAATCACCTCCTTTGAAAAACTTGCACGGTCTCCTCCTGGAGTTTCAGATGTTAAAGCTGTACCAGGCCGGTCGCTGAAGCCTCTGAGCTCTGTGTTAAAGAGCTGCTGAGCTGCATGACGTCCTCAAACCTTCGAGAAGTTTGATGAAGCTACCTGGCTCCTGTCCTCTGATCAGACCCCCTCCCAGACAAGGTAGCCCTGCTGAGGGGCTTCAGGATGGAGATGGATGTAGTACGATGCAGTCCTGTCGGTGGTCATTCAGATTGCTAACAGCACCTGGAGCCTATCTAGTATTTATGTTGAAGGTTTTTTTCCTTTTCCTCTCAGCTGAAAGGGAAGTTAGCTCAGACTCTGGAGCTGAAATTCAATATCCAGCTCCTCCAAAGAAGCCACTGCTCTCTCTCTGTCTCTCTCTCTCCGTCTTTGCCTGAGGTGTTCTTAAGAAAAACTCTCCACACTGGGGAGTGTGAGGAGGTTATCAGCAATCACACAAAGACCAGGGACACAGGAGAGAGGCCGTGCCCAACAGGGTAATTCATAGCACTAAGTCCAGGAATTTAATTATAAAAGCTCCTCCTTCGCTTGTGGAGACACGTGCAGCGAACACACACTCACCTCCTGCCAGTTGTTGCCTTAGCTCCATCATCATTAGGACAGAAGGGGGGGCGGCATTGGTTTTCATTGGGTTTCCTTTCTTACCAGTGTTGATTCAGACGCTTTTAGTGTTGGAGCTGAGAAGGCCTTTAGTCAGATCCTGAGTGTAGCAGTGGAGTTTGTCCTCATGACACCCCATGTGCAAATAAATGGGATTTAATTACAGCAGAGCGTTTCGCTAATGGCGGTAATCAAATGTGAGGGAGGGAGGAGGCTTAATGATGGAGGGACTGTGAGGCCACCTATACATACACACTGTTGAGGGTTTCTTAGGTCATACGATCAGTCATGGTTCCTTCAGTAGATTTTCTTCTCTTTTCGTGTCTTTTTTTGCCAGAGTTTTTAAGATTCAGTCTATCTCTGGATGTTCATGTGTCTCCCAAACTGCCACTAGAGCAGAACCAACTGATTCTACATTGATTGATTGAACCATGTTCCCATTGATCTTTGTCACCAGGTTAAGAGGAACACCTGGGGCACAACCAAGTACATGGAGCTGTACATCGTGGCTGACAACACACTGGTAAGCCGACACCAACCCTCCACCCTCTCCACCCGTGGGACTGCAGAATATTCCTGCCTGCGGTGCATCATCGTCATGAGCGCCACATTTATCCATTTACATCAAACGGCCTTCAAATGGCTCACACAGGGCCCACATCTTCAACAATTATCTCATTCCAGCTAATGGAGCTCTGTCGTGCTGAGAGGTCTGAGCTAACATTACAGTCACAGCGAGGGGAAAAAAAGCCTGTGGAGACGAGCCAGAAGGATGTGTCGGCTTAATGACGGAGTGTATTTAGGTGAAATGTAAAGGTGGAGGGGCTTTTAAGTACGCCAGACATTAAGCTGCGGTGATGGGATCCTATGTCTCCATAAAAGTCCTGACTGCTACTTTAATGCCATTGTAACAGCACATGGTGACCAGTATGAAGAGCCTGGTCTTTTCCTTGCATAATTGCTGTAATTATAATGATGATGGAGGACGATAGAAGTGATGACGCAAGGCCAGTTGGGTCATGGTGCTGTGCCCAGAGACACAATCAGGAAAAAAATGAATGATAGGAAAGTGCTTTGGTGTAAGCAGTGGTTAGGAAACAGGAAGTCCAGTCCAGTCCAGTCCACAGGATCATTAGATGCCACTTTCACATCTTGACCAATTCCTGGCTGTCAGCCAACAGTGGATGATAACAGCTGTCATCAGCTGTATCAGCCCAGATGTGGAAGTATACGCTCCAGACTCAGACTGAGGATCAGGATGTACAGGGTTAGGGTTGGTGCTATAGACACTAATGACTCCGTTGACGACTCCTGGACCATCTCCACTGATGACAAGAGGAGCAGCAGGAGTCCTGGATATCCTAAAGTCCAGCACCACCGGCTCCTTTGGTTCCCTGATGTTCGGCTGCAGGTGGTGCAGCTCAGATCGGTCTGTAGAACAGTTCTGGACAGAGCTCGTTTGGACGTTTGGTAAAGTCTTTGATCCACGACACCAGTGTTTGGCTGGATGGTGGTGAAGGGGTTTGGATAAATCAAAGGACATAGTTCTGGCTGCAGTCCCTGGCTTGTGTCATTGGGTTGGTGGGTGAACTGGAGGGAGTCCAGTGCAATGAAGGCTTTGGAGATCAGGATCAGTCATGATGTGAGAGGTCAACAGTACCAGCCTGTGGTCGCTGGAGGCACTTGGACGGCTCTCACCATAAGGAACCTCATTAGCTGGGTGACTGTTCATCAAAATGATCAATATCAAACCTATCGGCATGTTTGGAATTTAAGAAATCTGGAAAAACAAGAAACAAGACGGAGCAAAAACAATCATGGTTCATTAGCTCCTGCAGGGAACTTTACTAGAGATTGTCTCTAACACTTAATCTGTTTTTCTGACTGCAGATCTCGTTCGTGCCACTAACACTCTTTGTCCTCTGTCCTGCAGTTTAAACGGCAGAATAAGGACTATGAAAAGACCAAGACCAGGATAATGGAAATTGCCAATTACGTGGATAAGGTAACACTGATGTGCTCTGCTGCTGCTGCTGAGTGCACAAACAGCCCCACACTGTCGTACACTCATCACATATCTCGATGTCATCTATTACTCATCTGCTCTGTTTGTGTCCAAGTAAATGATTCATGGATAAAGAAGCGCACACAGACATCAGCTAATCGATAGCATCCTCACATTGTGTTACTGGAGCTCATGATGTTTTGTGTGTTCAGTTCTACAGGGCTCTGAACATCCGAGTGCCTCTGATCGGTCTGGAGGTTTGGACCGACAGGGACCAGTGCATCGTCAACGAGGAGCCCAACGCCACCCTGTGGTCCTTCCTGCAGTGGAGGCAGAAGCTGAAATCCCGCAAGAAGCACGACAACGCCCAGCTGCTCACGTAAGACACGCAAACAAACACGAGAAATCAGGATGAGCTGATGGGGGTTGAGTTTCTTTATGGTTTATGTATTGATTTGGTATTTGTTCCTTTTAGCTCATCTTCGTCCTCTTGTAAATACTTGATGTTAAGTTGGTTACGAAGGAGCAAACAAACAGATTATTATCAATCCATAAGAGGGTGGAATTAAACATGTTACTTTGCTGTTGAAAAGTGTTTGACAGTTCATTTGCTTTGTGCTTTTCACCGTGTGGTTATTAGTGTTATTTTCTGTCTGTTGTGTTTTTCATTATTTCTTCCTGCCTGTCACCGTTTCTTCAGACGTATTCAAAACAAACATAAACATTCATCGCATCACAACATCATAAATTATTATTGTACCTCAGATGATAAGAAAGCTGATTAACTTCACGTCCTCCCACACACACACACACACACACACACACACACTCTGTCGTCCCCTGATGTGTCTCTAACAACATATGAACTCCAGCTTTGGGTCACATGATTTCACACTTTACGTTTAAATTGACAAATCATTAGCTAAACACAGATTGTAATAAACGGGATCTCTCACCGCACTCGGCTGTAATTGGGCCGAGCGGCAGCGGCTCTACAGCTTAAACTGCTGGCACACACACACACACACACACACACACATTTGTAGATTTATCCATAAGTAGTAAATTGTTGGCCCCTGTTGCTCTATAATTAGTTATGCTGATACCACAGGGCCTGTTTTGTTTTGATTCAGCAGACAGGGCTTGATTTTGTTTTTGGAAGCTAAGTGACGGCTGCCAAGAGACCACATGGTGGATTTCGGTTCCTCGTACGCCCTCTCCCACATCTGACAGGCTTATCAAGTCGGGGCCGCCGCGCTCTGCCGCTGCATCTGCAATCAATGTGAATCCACCGTGGAGCCTATAAGTGAGCTGAAGGGAGACTGAGGTTAAGTGATTTTTTTTTTCTATGTGTGTGTGTGTGTATGTTTTTGTGATAGGGGAGTGATTTTCAAGGGGACGACTATCGGGATGGCGCCGCTGGAGGGGATGTGCAGCCTGGAAAACTCTGGAGGCATCAATGTGGTACGTAGGAAAACATTTCCTCTGTCATCTATCTGTTCTTTTTACCCTCAATCTTTTCTCCCAGTTGGAGTCCTGACGTCTATTACTACCTCCGAAACATACCAGTCTGCTCATCACCTCTACATGTAAGGTTTTCCCCTGGTGTCCCAGATTAAATAGAGGATTGGTGGGGATTGTTTGGTGTGGAGCTGTGGTGCAGTGGTTGGTGCTTGTGTTGGGTTACTGGATTTGAATTCACATCTGATGATGTGACTTGTACTTGACCCCAGCTGATTCATCCTAAGAAGGAGTGATAAAACACTTCCCAGCTTCCTCCCACAGTCCAGAGACATGTGGGTTTGGTTATCAGGTGTGGATGGTTGTTGTCGGTCTATCAGAGCTCTGGACACTTCTAGGTCAGGTGACGTGGTTGGACCTTTGACCCTGTTCAGGTTCAGACCCAGTTCACCACCAGTGATTTGATAAACCCTGGACTCCTGTCTGATGCTGACCTCCACACTCGAGCTTCTCCTCCATCGGTGCAGATCAGAGTCGGTGGGGAGAAAAGCTCTAAAACCGCTCTGAATCTTAAACTAACAAATTAATCTCAGACCAGGTGTTTGTGAAATCAGTGTAAAAACCTCACAGTTGGACTGAAATCGATGCCATGCTGTTACTGTGTTTTACGTGAGTTAAATCTAATTCATTTCTAGTGTAATCTAATGCAGATGGTGTATGAGAAAAACTTTTATTTTGAAAAAGAAAAGGAACATTCAGTTATCCTGAGTCTACCTGGTTTAATGTAGTTTCTTTGACTTTTTCTTCCACCTGTTTGAATAGTTTGGTTTTTATGTGGACGGTTGAACCCGCTCAGGACTCTGTGCTCTGCTCCCTCCTGGTACTTTAGGCTGTTAACATTCAGACCTCGCCTGGTTTCCTGCAGCTCTAAAGCGTCCACTCTGTCCATTTGCTCGGCCTGTGGAGCTGTACAGCTTCATATATACGTGCAGCAGCGGTGGACTGAATGGACGCGGGGCCGCGGAGATCGATAGCTTCTCCATGCTTGATTTGCTTCTAATAGGCTGTCAGCTGTCCCCTGTGGATCGACTGTGGCCTGTGGAATCCAAATGTCCTGTGGCCCCCACAGAGCCACCACCACCACCACCCCCGCCGCTCAACACTACCACAGCACAGGGGCCAGCACAGCACACTCTTTATACCTCTGAAGTTTGGCTTTCAGAGAATGAAATGACACGGGAGGGATTTCAGTGCAGAACATCAGCATTTCCAGACAGTTAACACATCCCTGCTTTATACAGTATGCATAATTCAGAAGCAGAGCTAAGAGTGAGTGACAGCTTTCAGCAGATCAAAGAGGAGCTAAACACATCTGAATACTGCTGCTGCCACCTGTGTGTGTGTGTGTGTGTGTGTGTGTGTGTGTGTTTCCAGCTCATGCACCTTTGCATCTAGGACACTGTGGCTGTTTCATTCTTCAGAACTTAACACCATTTAACACGTGCTGATTGTGTTTCTACCACTTATGCAAACATGAGCATTTGTTGACATCTAAGTTACTAGCAAAGATTTTACCAACCAGAAACAAGATCCAGTCTTTTCTCTGAGCTCTCACCAGCCAGTAAAATCCAGTCCAGGATTTCTTCTCTTCTGTTTCTTCTTCTTCTCCTCCTCTGTCAACATCTTGTTTCTTCTCTTCTTCTTCTTCCTCTGCCATGACCAACACACTGAGCTAGCTTGCTTCTTGTAGCTAGCTAGGGAGCGCCGTGTCAATGACAAGAGACATCCTCCCTGTAACTGTCAATGAAACATCAATATAATATAGAAACTGTCATTTTAAGTTTAAAAAAAAAAAAATGAAGTAGTGTTGCTTAAAATATTAAAAATTTTCCTCTGCCATGACCAACACAGTGAGCTAACTAGCTTCTTGTAGCTAGCTAGGGAGCGCCGTGTCAATGACAGGACACATTCTCCGTTACAGTCGATGAAACATCAACATGATTTAGAAAAAATAATGTTAAGGCAAAAATTATGTGGTGTTACTTAAGATATGAATACCTTTTAGCATGAGGGATGAGTGTCATTGCAACCATCCTCCAGTCTCCCCTACTATCCTATGTTAGCATGCTAATGTTTGCTCATTAGCGCTAACCGCAAGTTACACCTGGCCTGAGGGGACACAAGCTCTACCAGTATTTTATTAAAAAAATAAAAAGTATAAAGAGTGTTGAGGGATTGTTTATAGCTTGTTTCCCTAGTTGATGTTTTACATGTGCAGTGTGATTAAAATATTCACTTAAAAGCAGTAAAAATCCATATTGAAATGCACTGATGAACAAAGCAATTAGCTAAAAATGTTCTGTCGACAACAGCACAACAAACACACAAAAACAAGTTAACACAGTGCAATTACACTGACACGGTGGGAGCAGATCAGTGTGTTATTTTTTCATCACAGTTATTTTTCTTTTTAAGCTAGCTGACACAGTGCGCCTCTCTAGATGTTTCCGTGATGTCAGTCTTCCTTATAAAACGGCGTAAATCCCGGCAGCCCGGTGCCTCCCTCTGAGAGGTTCGGGGAAACTGATTGTCTCAAATTGCCTGACCTCGGGGGGAACACATAATCAGCATCTGTCAGCGGGCTATCACCTATTATTTCAACAGTCCTTCCTTTCTATCTCTATGCAACAACAACAAAAGCACTTTGCAAGTGAAAACGTCCCAGAATGACCCGCAGACTGTGTGTGTGTGTGTGTGTGTGTGTGTGTGTGTGTGTGTGGCTCTGGAGCATCTGTGTGAGAAATGAAAATGTGTTTAGGTTTGACTTTATTAGACTCCCACAGGGTTTAGGAATGTATCAAGAGCAGGGGAAGACAGAAACAACAGACACACAACAGTGGAGCCCAGAGGCTGCAGGTTAAACTGTGTGGCAGTTATTATGGTAATTAGTTTAATTATGAATTTGTTTTGTAACACTGCGCTGAGGCAGAATGTAAACAGAGATAAAAAAAAAAAAAGAAAGAAGAAGAAGAAGAAGAAGACTTCAGGTAAGAAAGTTTAAAGTTTCTTCTATGTCTTACCTGCAGGATCACTCCGAGCTGTCGATCGGCGCCGCGGCGACCATGGCCCACGAGATCGGCCACAACTTCGGGATGAGCCACGACCACGAGGGCTGCTGCGTGGAGGCCACGGCTGAGCAGGGAGGCTGCGTCATGGCCGCCGCCACCGGGTGAGCCTGCAGGCGCCGTGACAGGCTTCAACCAACACAAACCTGTTCACACTGATGACGTAAATCGAACCATAAGCATCGAAGTGTATAATATTCATACTGAAAATCAGACAAATCAAACATCCAGCATTTCCAGATGTTCATCCAGCAGACATAGTGACTCTTTACAACAAATTATTTTTCAGTCAGTCTTTGTTCCCAGAAAAAAAAGGATATTAGGATAAAAGGTTATTTGAAAACACACACACACACACACACACACACACACTTCACTTTCCTTTCAGGGCTTCTGTAGTTTTATTACCATTCTCACAGATTTTTAATTCCCCTCGTCGTCCTTCAAATTAGAGTGTTATTGTGCTGAAACCCTTTTGTCCTACACCACCTCAAAGCACCACGAAAGAAACTCAAAGAACTAAAGAAAGTCACAGAATAACAATGTGTGTCATCCACTGAAGGCACCCGTTCCCACGAGTGTTCAGCCGCTGCAGTAAACGTGACCTGGACAGCTACTTCCAGAAGGGAGGGGGCATGTGTCTGTACAACATGCCCAACATGAAGGACCTGGTCGGGGGGAAGAAGTGTGGCAACGGCTTCGTGGAGGACGGAGAGGAGTGCGACTGTGGAGAACCTGACGTGAGTTTGACCGATCGTGATGTGTTCACTGGTTCATGGCGGTGTGGAGCTACTGTGGTTAGCACTGTTGGCGCTTAGCCAGAAGTGTTGTGGGTTCGATTCCCGGGGTTTGTGATGTGGAGTTAAGGCATACATGTTGTGTATCACTGTTACTACATGGGGCTTTTAACACACATAGACACATACACACACAGACACAATTAATGGGACTATTTCTTGACAGCCCCTCAGTGTGGATGCAGCTGCGTGATGCAGCTGCGTGATGCCGCGCTAATCAGAGGTTTTAGTGGAACCAAACCTGACACGACTCCAGGAAGCTGCACGTAAACATCCCTGAAACCTGGCGGCATGCGGCTACATAGGGGAGGAAAAAGGGAAACCAGGTGTCATGTTTGTAGACTAGAGTAACAGGTGACTTACTACTACACTGTCGTACATCAACGTGGTGGCGCAGCATCACCACAATCTCATCAGCGATGCCTGGCACGTCTTGTTTGTGGGAAACCTGACTGAAAGTTTCCCCCCTCAAAATGGGATGAAGTGTTTTGCGCCTTATAAACTCCAAAGGTTAAGTAAAGTGTCTTTGGTTCAAACAGCCGAGCAAATTGAAAACAGAGGAAGCAAATTGGTGGCTGACAGGCGGCGAGGGCCGTTTGTTATGACTTCCAGTCGGAGCCTGAGCTGACAGTTGAGCTCAGGCTGCTGACAAGCCACCTGCTCTTAGCATTGCAAATGAAAGGAGCTACAGAATAATGCTTAATGGTCTCGTCTACGAACCGGAAAACAACGAGGGCCCAGATTGTCAACCAGTGAATCTAGAAAACTTTTTATTTAAAATTCTGAATGGAGGAACGGCAGCGTTGTACAGGAAGTGGCTGCGTGAGGAAAAGTCACTCAGAGAGACCTTTTATTTCCGTTTTAGGCTGCGAGCGCGTCGACGCCGTCTTGATGTTCAAATAAAAAACAAGTCAGAGCTTCTTTTTTTTGTCGGTGTTATTGTTGTTGTGCTCTGGTATAATCCCCCCTCTGTTCTCTCCTGCTGCTATAATTGGCTTTTTTCCCCCCTCCTCCTGCTCGAGTCAACGCCCACATCTGTTTTGACCGTAACTGTGGCTCGGAGTAGGGTGCCATGGCAACAGGAGATGTTGTCTTTGTGTACACTCCGTGCGACAGTGGGCGATGTCACATTTATGGATTCATATGTTTGTGTGTGTTAGTTTTTTTTTCTTCTTCTTCTTCTTCGTCGTGTGCGGAGTGTGTATTCATCGTCAAGACTCCTCTGATGGACAGTTTGACCTTTGACCTTTAGGCCTTCAGAAGACGGAGTCTGGTGCACATACACATAGAGTTTAATTTCAGTTTCTTTTATCATTACACATGCTCATGCTTATTTACAAGTTTTTCTAAACATCCCAGATTCCTGTGTTTCATTCGGAGCTCAGGTTGAGTCTCATTAATATTCGTAACTGCATTTAACTGCAGGTGAGTCATTGAATAATGCTGATGTCATACTAGGAAGTGAGAAACTTATTGGTCAAATCAGCTTGTGGGTCAGTTTGTTGTGAAGTTAAAAAACCTGCTGAACATCTGCTTCATGATTTATGAGAGAACCAATCACAACAAAGCTTAGCAGCAACCTCAGCTCCCATGATCCTTCACTGTTTCACAATGTTGCCGAACAACCGTATTGATTAAGACCTTTGGAGTTAAATGAGCAGATGTTACAGTCTGTGATTACAGGAAGTTAAATACATGTCTGTGTACATCAACAGGACCTAGCTCTGGTCACATGACTGAGTCAGTTTAACGAGTGTGTGTCTGTTTCCAGGAATGCACCAATGACTGCTGCAATGCCAACAACTGCACCTTGAAGGAGGAGGCTCAGTGTGCACATGGAGTGTGCTGCGAGGGCTGCAAGGTAACACACACAGAGTTTCAGAGGAAGGGGGGGGGGGGGGCTCACCTTGTTTGCAGTAGTATCTCAGTATCATTAGTTCACTGTCAGTCATCGTGTCAGTGTGTTGACATACTGTACCCAGAGCGCGTCAGCTCCCATCACAGCGGGGCTCGCCGTCTTCACATCACAGCAGCACGTTTCATCTCCGCTCTCATCTTCCCTGTTCAAATGCAAATCCTGACATCCCATTGTAACACACACAGCAGTGAGGCCCCCACACACCCACCCCTCAAAACTCTACTGAGCTTTAAGCCTGACAGCAGAGACAAGCAGTGAGAGAGGCAACAACCTGCCTGCCGTCTGCAAGAAGAGGAGCTGCTCTTTGTTTGTGTTAGTTGTCACAATATGGCTCATCTTTCACGACAAGAGTTTTACATCAGACTTTTTACACTGCTACCAAAAACAGCAGAAAACATGGTGGAGCATTAAGCAGCTGCAGAGCCAGATGTTTATTCCCTCAGGAGCTGGCGGAGACCAGACATGGAGCTAAAACAGGGACAGTTATGACTCCAAATGAAAGAAAACGTGGCTCAGTGTGAGAGGAGTGAAATTCAAACATAGGTCAGGTGTGTTATTCATCTTTCTACTCTGTGGTGTGACGATAACAACTTATTTGTTTACCCAGGTCTGCCAGCTTTGTTAAGAGTGCACGGTTCCCTCAAATGCAAATACACCAGAAAATGTGTCGTATCTTCGCTGTAAAGGTCCCATACAGTATGAAGTGAAGTGGGGGCGTGGCTAAGAGCAGTTACAGCTTCGTTATTACATCATAACGTCCCATATAGTCTGATCAAATCAAATCAAAAACACCTGTCCTGTTGTGTGTCTTTCACCTGTTCTTTGCTCTCTGGCTCCCCCTACAGCTGTGGGGTGTAATTCCCTTGATCGATACAGTCATAAATATAAATTGCATCACTTCTTTCCTTCTTTCTTCTTCTTCTTCATGTTTTCATTGTTTTCTCCCTCTGTCTCTGTCTCTGTCTCTGTGCCAGTTGAAGCAGGCAGGTACCATGTGCCGGGGTCCAGCGGGGGCCTGTGACCTGCCAGAATACTGCACAGGGGCCTCTCCGTACTGTCCGGCCAACGTCTACCTGCTGGACGGCTCCTCCTGTCAGTACGGCGTGGCCTACTGCTACAACGGCATGTGCCTCACCCACGAGCAGCAGTGCCTGCAGCTCTGGGGCTACGGTAATGACCACAGCCACACACACACACACACACACACACACCGTACACTGAACCAAACACACCTTCTGAACAGTGTGAGGCCTTTTGTTTAAACACTGTAAAATGAAAGGTGTCGAATTACTCTGGGATTTATGTCCAATAATAACGGTGTTTAGAGTCTGCAGAGGAGCTGCCACTGTACTGTGTGTCAGAGTTAATGCACCATGAAAACCATGAGCTGAGACTGTCAAAGTAAACTCTCATCAAACACACGATCTGCTCCCTTTTCTCTCTCAGATGTGAAAGCTGCTATTTTTAACATTAGCACAACAGATGAAAGCATCACGGTGACTTTTTCATTATGTTTCTTTGTCGTTTGGATTTTTTTGCTCCGACACCGTTTTGAGATCTAGGGCTAATTTTCACATCTGTTGCCCTAAGATCAGAAGTTTATCTTCATGTTTGTCTTGACAGTCACAGAGGAGCTAACTGTTAGCTTCACCCACAGTGTTGAGATTTTATGACGGTAAAAATATGCACCCCCAACCTGTAGGGGGAGCTCCATAGAGGAAAAGTGATCAGTGGATCGTTCCCCTTTAAGTCAGATCAGCAGCTACTGGAAGAGTGGGTTTTAGGTTGTTGGAGCCCATTAAGGCCAAGGGTTCAGTTTCTGTGTTTAGCGTCACTTAGCTTAGCTTAGCTTAGCTTAGCTTAGCTTAGCTTAGTTTAGCCTGACCAAACACTGAGTTCTGTCCTCATCGTGAGGCCACCGTGTTGTAGCTCTGCTGGAACCCCACTGCGAGGAACACTAAGCCGATATCGATCTGTTTCTGGTCTTGACACCACACAAACGTGTTTCCTCCGATGTCTGACATTTCTTAAAACCGGTCCCCCGGGCGTCTGTGAGCTGAACGAGGGTCAACACGGTGGTCGCCCTCATCCTCTCTGCAGTAGACTGGCAGGTTGCTAAGACCTGGCATTAGCTGTGTTTGTGTGTCTGTTGCCAAGAGCTTTGAGATTTTAAGATGCTGCCATTTGTTGTCTGTGGAGGAGATCATTACTGACATTGTTAGCAACAGCAGAAAACAAGAGCAAGCACACAGCCTGAGACCACGGGGCTGATGGGAGATGTGTTGTGTTTGCAGGAGCTCGACCGGCCCATGACGCCTGCTTCGAAGACGTCAATGCAGCAGGAAACGCCTTTGGAAACTGTGGGAAAGACGAGCACGGAAACTACATGAAGTGCGAGAAAAGGTAGGAGATGGTGGCGACGTGAGTGTTGTGCAGGTGAAGAGAAGGATCTCTGTCAGAATATATGAGACGAGCGGGTAACTGGTAAAACATGATGAAATCTGCCAAGGGAAAGAAACACATGAAACATAACTCATACTACAACTAAGAATATCCACAAAGTGCCAGAATCATTAGGCACCAAGTCACGTTTGAGTTTCATAATTGCGATTTATAATTACTACAATTTGTCTCATCTCATTACATTTCCAACATTTCTTGCTTTCAACTGCATTACAACATCTCAGAAAACACTTTGACACTTTTATCCGTCTCTGAATGAAGGGTGAAAAGTGCATGCACACAATCACAAACTGACAGACCGGCTGAAACCTAGACAAACATCATTCGTTATTGTGTAATATTCATCATTTATTTACAACTATTTACCAACTGGAAGTATTCAAATTTGGCACGAACTGCAGAAGCTGATCAGCTGTCTGAGATAACAGAAGAAAACTGCAGCTTTGTTGAAACTGTCCCTAAAAAAAACACATGCAAACAGACAATGTGCTGGATGTTCAACAGCTGATAAGACAACATCCTATCAGTAGATATAGTGGAGGTCATAAAGGAGCTGAAACCTGGTCTGAAACAGGACAATGACAGTCTGAGACAAGAAACCAGTCTCCTGGGTCTAAAAAATGTCAAACTGAGCAATTTTGAAGGAAATACAGAGTTTGTCCATTAAACCCCGGCCTGAAGCCTCACCAAGGCTGATTATCGTCATCTCCCAGGTGTTTACAACCAAGGACTGAAAGGTACTGAAAGCAGCTTGGAAAAAGTTAAAACACCTCTTGGCAGCAGCGCTCTCTCTACTCTGACCACGACTATGAGGCTGAGATAGTCCAGAACCACAGGGAGTACAATATAACCAAGAAAAGTCTCAAGAAAAAAAGGAGTGTGTGTTTTCAAACACCTTACACAAGCCTCAAGGTCCACCGGGGCCCGAAGATCCAGCAGCACAGAGGAGGAGCGACGACGACAGCTACAGAGGAGGGAGGATGAAGGAGCCCCGAGGAGTCCCTGAGGAATAACGCTGAGTTAAAGAGAACGAGAAGCCATGAGTCCCGCTCCAGCTATTAAGGGAGCGTTCGTTTAAATGTTTGAACTTGATGTTTGATTAATGTCTCGGCCTCACTGGTTCATCATTTCATGTCTGGGTGAAGTTATGTCAGCCGGTGTAATAGACACCTTGGACTCATGGGATGGAAATAGTTCTTCGGTTAGAGGTAATAACCGTCTCATCTCTCCTCATGAGAGGCGCCGAATCTAAGGAAATTGAAAACACTTCCAAAGAATATTTAAAAAGTGACAGAGGCACTGGATGAAGACAACATTTTCTCGTTAGGCACAGTTAGAGGAAACACTAAGCAACAAATTTACCGCACCAATTACAAAAGAGAAATTGGATACAGCTATCGGTAAATTGAAAAACAGCAAACATTCAGGGAGGGACGGCTTTGTAGGACGTTCAAAGACAAACATTTCCTGAACTGTTTCGGAAAAGTTACGACTGGAGCACAAAACACAACTACAGCACTTTGCTTAAAAAACACACAAAGACCTGAGCCGAACAGTTCCTCAGACTGTTGTATGTCTACCTGTCATTTCCTGTTCAGGTCCCAGATTCTTAGATTCTCCACGTCCAAGACTGAGGATAAAGTGATGGACAAGAAAGTCTAACATTGCCAAAAATGAAGTGCATTGTTCCCCAGAGTATGGAAGCATCTTCGTTTTAGGCAAATCTTTGAAAATGTGGTATAAGAGCATCACGGCGTACAAATTAGAAGGTGACAGTTAACAGCTAATGTGGCCTTTCCTGTCAACCAGATTTGGCCTTTGTGAGTCAGACAAGACTTCTGCAAGGTGAAGCAAGAGAGAAGGGATTAAAGGCTGTTTGTGGGCTCACTGAGGGTAAAGCCTTTAAAACGTTTGAAATACTAAAAAAAAAAATTGCCAAATACAGATCTATGCTGATATTCACAGCTCAGACACTTTTATGATAAAGAGATTAAAAAAGATTTAGCCGCGCAAAGATAGTGAAGTCATTAAGATTCTGAGTGGTGCGCACAAACAAAACCTCCTCTAAGATTATTTCTAAATTGTACATCAAAACTGACAGAAAGGCAACGGCAGGAATACATCACACATCGAAATGTGAAGCAGAAGTGAATATTAAACTGTCAGAGGGTGACTTAATGTGCAATACTCAACATCTTTGACGAGTTGTACAAGGGAATTGGAAAATTATGATTTGCTTTTACACCACACTTCATAAAAGGTAAACAACATTGAACACGGCAGCAATGGAGGAAGCTTCAACACAGTTGTGTAGCTGGGATTAATACACCTTTCTCTTTAAGATCTTGATCATCTTGATACATGTAAAGTAAAATATGTCATTATGTTGATTGAAGTGGTTGAAACGGGAGCACGAGGCCCATCCAGCTGCTAAAAGTCAACCATATTCTTTTCAAGAGGTGGTGGAGACCAAAACAAAGCTAAAGGTGGATACAAGCTCCATATAGTGAACCCAGTCAACAGATTGATATGATCAATCGTTGACTGACAGGCAATGAATTGAAAGGGGTCATTACAGCGAAACAGAAATTACTCCTCTTTGCAGACGATGTCATCAATTACTTTAAAAATCCAAACTCAACATTTCCTGAACTATTCTGGAAAATTTGGTGCAGATGTCAAGTGCTTTGCTCAAATTACACACCAAATACAGGATTGCAAATTTTATGAAATGGTGGGAAAAGCCCTGGTTCCTCACTGCAGTTCATGTAGTCGTCATATAAACGCACACACACACAGAGCCATCAACACACGTCAGAGGCAGCTTCCACGGAAGAGCGCCAGAGCTAATTAATGGAGCCAAATTAGCGACTTAGCCATGTAAATGAGGCTGTGGATTAAGGTGGCTGACGGCTGCCTGGTATGATCCACCACTGTCCAAATCCATTACGAAGTCCCGCAGGAGTCATTAGAGTGTTTTTCTGGCCGCACGGAGTCACAGAGCTGATTAGAGGATATGTAAATGTACTGTGTGGCTGTTATTAAGATGTGAATAATCTACACACAGCTGCTATCTGCCCATCACTCTGTAATCTGCTTCACTTGTTTTCCTCATGATACTCTGTGTGTATGTGTGTGTGTGTGTGTGTGTGTGTGTGTTTTGCAGTTTGATTCTGCATTTTAATCAAGAAGAACTAGACGCTGACAAAAAAAAAAGAAAAACAAAGAAAATCAAACATGACTTTCTCTTTCTTCAAATGTTGCTGTGGAAGCGCTGACAGTGTTCAAAGGTCTCGCAGCTATCTCTACAACATGGATATTCAGATTATAAACTCCAGGCATTGTCTTATTTGTGGATGAATATCATATATTCTTTTTGTTAGTTCATCAAACTGACTATATTTAGTACATCATAACAATGGAGTCAGTTAGCCTAAGCTTGCCTGGACGGGCCAGTGGCTGTTAAGGGGTTAAGTAATCAGAGCTGGTGTTAGATTGCCATTATAAACCCCCCAAAAGAAACAAATTAAACTTACTAATGACAAATTAACCAGTTGCCAGTTGCTTTCTCATCATCAGATGTCAATACAAACCCTCTAAACCCACATGAGCACAGCACCACACTAAACAGTCCCCATCAATCCTCTGGGGCGCTGAAGGAAAACCTGAAATGTAGAGGTGACGACCAGACTGGTTCGGTTTGGAGGTCGTTCTGCACTAAGTTTTATAGACAGTCAATAATAAAACAAAGTGTTTATACTGTAATAAACAAGAAACTTTTCAAACATAGATACAATAGAAAATAAAAATGACTCATACCTATGTAGCTATGTAGGTTCCTCATAATCAACGTACTGATTATTATGAGACTTACAGTAACAATGCTCTGACAGACATTACAATAGAAAAATAGAGTCATTCATTCACCTGTTATGAATATCAGTTGCCATTCTTTTCCATTCATGACGTTAGACGGTGGTCAAGGAGACATTCAGCCGTCTCGATGATTGTATTCAAAACGGACGGTTGATAAAAGCGTCGAACTGTTTGTAAGTGATGTTCGTGGGAAAACAGTGGAGAGAAGCAAGAGGCTCGTTGGCAGAATAACAAGGCAGCAGGAGGAGAGTCTCAGATGTTTTGTAATGTTAATTTATTTCTGGTTGAAAGGATCAAACTGCGCCCGGCCTCCTGAATATCTTTGAAAACGGACACCGGGGGCAGATTTTTAGAAAATTCAGAAATTCATGGCACTTTCTCCACGGAGAGCTTTTCTTAACAGAGATAACCTTCGTCTTTGTAGGTGCGGTGGCATCGATAACAGGTCGTTTTTAGACACTTTTTGCACATCTCAAAGTTCACTGTGAGCCACTGAGTGGGCGGAGTGGGAGAGAGAAAGATTATTGGGGGTTTTTTTTCCACCAACGTACTGTTTTATGATCACGGCAACCACAACCTGAGAAACTTTCAGAGATGGGTTTAGTTTTTTATCACATGCTGAGTCAGACCATAGTTATCACAACACTACACAACACAGTTCTTCAGTGGACATTAAAAAACCACCAACAATAACAACCCAGTCAAAGTCAGCGCAGATGAGAGACGGCGCCTCAGCAGAGTGGACTGTAGATGTTTAGGATCACAGCCGCAGAAGAGAAGATCCCACTGAGGAGAATGAGATCTCCTCTGTCTGCTTTGTTATGCACTCTGGTTTCACACATCTGAAGTTGAAGAGGGCTTGACTCGATAAGAGCAGCTGCTGCACTTTTATCTCGCTCCAAAGAAGTTTCGTTTTTTTTAAAAAAGCACCAGATCCTGGTTGTGCCGGATAATTAAAGCATTGATTAACAATGTTTCTCCGGCCAAAGAACTTGATGTTTAATCAGATTTAACGCTTTAAAAGCATCATCCGTCCAGAGACCGCCGGCGATGACGAGGGATGAATGTTGAATTTGATACTGCTTGTGTTTCTCTCTGACAGACTGGTTGTTGTTTTCTATGAATGTTTCAAGACAGGAGTGGAGGAAGTTTCCGGCACACTGTGTCCAGAGTGGCCTGGACTCAAAACACATCAGTTTTAAGGCCCAAACAACTGAGAGTGCTGCTCTGTGGTGATTGTGTCAGAAGAGGTGAAAGTAGAGAGGGATGTCAGGAGAGCAATCAGGGAGGAGAAAATGGGAGTAGGGTGAGGCAGGAAGTTGGGTCCTTAAGTCCAAGAGGGAGGAGGAGGAGGAGGTCGATCTGGGGATGTCAACAGGCTAAGAGCCTCCACTTCGATCCGATGTCATCAAAAACAGACACAAAGCTTTTGTGACTTTTTTCGACTCAGAGTCTAAACTTTTGTACTTGTGTCTTTTCTCTAGTGATGCCAAGTGTGGGAAGATCCAGTGCCACAGCGCTGCCAAGAAACCCAAAGGCACCAACGCCGTGTCCATCGACACCACCATCAAGACGGACGGCATCGAGGTCAAGTGCCGCGGCACCTACGTCTACAGCACCCAGGACGGCCAGGGCGACCTGCCCGACCCCGGCCTCGTCATGACCGGCACCAAGTGCGGAGAGGGAAAGGTAGGTTGGTCCACACTACAGCAGGCTGGGCTTCAAGGAGTGTGTGGGGGCTGGTTTTAATTTGACAGTCCAGCATTTCCTGTTTCCTTGTATCTGACTGAGGGTTTGAACAGAGCAGGAAGCAGGGAGGAGGAAAGTGAGTGCACGTTGTTGACAGACTAGATCTCATCTTAAAACATCGACCAGTCGTCACAACATCCAGCTGAACAACTGGGAGGAGCCTGTTCTGTGTCTGTTGTTTCTGAATGTTTCTCATTGAGGCTTTGATTGAGAAAACAATCCCACTTCCAAAACGCACAAGCCCTTCAAAATAAGAGCTGAATTATGCATGTGAAATACATACATATAAAAGCAGCCGCACAGACACGGAGAGCTGCTGCATCTCCTTTCGTTCCTCCAGTAAATTCTATTTCTCCATCCACCTCTATCGCTTCCCCCTCCGCAGCTCATTCCAGCCTTTTGAATCCCATCCCAGCTATTGTGCGGGCCGCGCTGAAAAGACTGAATAGTGCCGCATGAGTAATATATTATAAATAGGCAGCAGAGAATATTGTCTGCCATCCAGCCCTGATGAATTTTGAGTCATCACACCGAACTGGCCTTTTCTCAGCAATATGTGCACACGTGGCACAAAGCTGCTGCTGCTGCTTATAATCACAGAGTCACACGTTCACCTACGCTAAATTGATTGCCCCTGCTAACAATAGTGAGGCAGCGACAAGAGGCAGAGCAGAGCATGCAAATGCTAACATTAGCACTAATACATAAAAAAGAGCTGAAGTGAAACCATCGACACCTGCTTTACTGCCCAGAGAGAGCTTTTTTATGAAACAGAAAGAACATGCAAATCAAACACAGATATTCTGCATCTAGCATTAGCCATTTGCTAATTAACGTATGAGAGTTCATCAGTTTGAAGGTTAGTACTGTGGTGAGTTTAAGAAGCATCTGGTGTTTTTAACCACGAATCCAAAACTATTCTGTAAAATAACGACGGTTTTTGAACATAACAACTTTAAAACAAACAAATCGACAAAATGCTTCGTCAGCAAAGCGAAACCACTGCAGTTCCAACAGGCCAGAGGTTTGTGGAGGCAACAAAAACAGAAGGCAGACAGTGAGGCCAGACAATAGGACAGAAATGAGGTTAAGTTAAAGGGGAGAAGACAAACAATATATTTCAATATATATTAAAACAACTGGAGAGAGCAGACGCCATAAAAAAAAAGAGCAATAAAAAACAATAAAAAAGACGACATCACATAAAAGCCTAAAGCATAAAAGTCTATAAAAATGTGTTTTAAGAAGTAATTTAAAGGAAGTGAGTCAGCCTCGTCTCCTCCTCAGCTTGATCCACCGTCAGGGCTCGAGACTCTAGATTAAAGTCTCGACTTTAAAGGTCGATTTAAGGCCGAGAGGTGGCTCACAAGGAGTTAATAATTCTGTTATGATCCCTAAAATCCTAAAATCACGTCTAACACATTGAGAGCCGATAACGAGAAGCAGTGATTCTGTGGCCTGATGTTAAAAATCTGAACTAAACTAAGGTACCAGGACGCCCCAAGTGGACCGACGGGACTCGAACTCATCATTCTGAGTAACTGTGGCCTTCAGTCAGAAGTGAGGCTTTCTGGGTCTGTGTGTTAGCTACAGAGCTGGAGTCTGATGTGGTTGTGGTTAGCTTAGCTTTGCATTAAGTCTGAACTCTGGGGAACAGCTGGAGAGGCTCAAAACACAGCTCCTGACACTAATGAACAGACGTGGAGCTCAACAGTTTCTCAGTGTCGGTGAAACTTTACATTCATGAAACACAATCACCATCATCCAGAGAAAAGCTACAAAGCTCGACAAGAAGTGAAGTCAGCCACTTCTCATTGATCGACTGTGAGTCAGGGCAACGTGGGTAATTAGTTTCTTAAATAATGAAGATATTAGCATTTGCGCCTTTGCTAATTAACGTCCGTGTGTTCATCTGTTTTAGAGTTTGGATCAGATTGATGAGAAAAGTTCAGCCGCTTGGTGTTTTTAAACTCCTCCGTGTTGCCTCCTCCACTCGCAGATGAAATGCAAAACAAGTTTTTTTACCTGATCAGAGTCACTGGTCCCAGACGAGAGTCGGTGACTCAGCCTCCTCACCACTGACTCCTCTCCAACCCACTCTCCAAACTGCCTGTCCTCACGTCTGTCCTAACGCTGTCAGGATAGATGAAGGTAGATGACTCACAGAGCTCCGGAGGAAGCGATACATCACTCCGGCATTAATGTAAATGGTTATGAAAATGAGTATTAAAGTGGCAGCGGAGACCAAATGTGTTTTGGGTAAAAGCAGCTCAATAAAACATTGTTACAAGCTGTAAAAGCTGCTCTGAAGCGCAGTGATTTAAAACAGGACACTGATGCTGGTACTCGGCCCGTCTCCTCAGGCAGCCAGGTTCTTCCAAAGCCCCAAGGGCACTGGCAAAAGGCCGATCAAAGTCTGACTGTCGCTGTGTGTGTGTGTGTGTCTGTGTGTGTGTGTGTGTGTGTGTGTGTGTGAAAGAGAGAGAGAGAGACTGGCACTGTAATCTTTAACACAGTGTGTGATCATTCTGCTTGTGTTGCCACAGGTGTGCAGAGACCGCCGATGCCAAAATGCCTCTTTTACCGAGCTGGAGACCTGCATTGCACGCTGTCACGGCAACGGGGTATATACACAGACACACACACACGCACACATATACACTTCCAAGCACATGCACACACAAACTCAAGAGCAACCATACTACAGACTCGACTCACTTAGCTGCTGGGCACCGCTCCCTAATCTTATTGTCACAGTGTGTCCTTGGGCGAAGGTAGCGCCTTGCAGCGCTGTCACCAGGTCTGTCGTAAAGAGGCAGGAAAATAGATGCCTGGAATACAACAGCAACTCAAGTGATGAACTATTTATTGGAGCAGTACAAGCAAGCCTGAGGCAGATAAGGGGAAAAAAATCATACATAGTTTATGAGTCAGTAACCAAGCTCTGGAGTGAAGTCTTCAGGGTTTGAACACTTGTTACTTAAAGAGGAGACGGCATGAAGACAGTTCTGACAACAGTTCTGGTGAGTATTGATTAGGTATTGAGCCTTTCAATGACCTTAAAGGAAATTCGTAACCTGAAACATACTGTAGTTCTAATAATGCTATTGATTTACCACCAGAATGTGAGTTGTTATGAGCTGTAAGCAAAAACAACTTGCAGGATGAGGAGATGAAGAACATGCAAGGATGTATGAGTGGATGCCTAAAAAATAAAAATACAAAATCTCGAAGAACATAACTGAAAAACTGTTGAAAGCTGACTGATGCAAAGCTTGTGCAAAAGGCGACAAACAGTAATAAGTAATGTTGTCGTCTGCATAAAATATGTTTTATAGCATTTAATTACATATTCTCACAGTTTTATTGATGTATTTGGTGAAAAGAACGGGTCCTAGGAGAGATCCCTGGGGCACACCCTCTTAGACCTCTGGAAAAGAGGAGGTTTATCCTGCCATCTGAACACATTATGTCCTTGTTGACAGATCGTTTACAAACCAGGAAGCAGCTTGAACATGGTGAAGGACGTTTCCTCTCAGTTTTCTCTCTGGAGCTTTAGTAAGAACCGTTTTCTGAGTGATCCAATAAAAATATAGCAGGTTTCAGGTAAAACAAAGTCCAAATCCTGGGTCCAGGTGGGTGTGGCTTAGCAACTGCTTTGTTGTGACATCATAAAGTAATAGGAAATCCTGACGGCTTATTTAAGGGTCTACTTTCGCACTGTATGGAGCTTTAAAATGGTGGCACCTTTTTTAATTGCAGTAAATCTGACAGTAGAGTTTATATTCAAACCCACTTTGCTGCACAAGCCTGAAAACAACACACCCAAACTAAAGAGGTTCTTCAAAACTTTGAATTACAGTCATAACCTTGTCCTCAGTCAATCAGACAACAAATCAAGTCTCTTTTCAAGTCGTACTTTTGTCCGTGACAACTTGGTGGACTTTTGCCTCTAGACCTCGGATGCCTCTTGATCATCAATGTTGAGCACCTGAACATGTGTCCTTCACGCACGAGTAGCTTTTAGGTCGTGCACTACAGAATAAAATGCAGCTTTTTCAGAGAGAGAAAACGCCTCGCAGAGAAACAATCAAGACACAGACAATGACTTGTCGAGCTTATCATAGCTCCATCAAGGCCACAGTGTTCCTCAGGTGGGATAATTATATTTCTATCTATAAGAGGTGAATTAACTCACTTACATAATTATGACAGTAAATACTCCAAACCACTGCAATGGAAAAAAAAAAAAACCTTTTCATCTGCTGTGAACTTTATGAATCTGCCCTCAGGTGTGTCAAAGGCAAGATAAAAAGCTGTAAAGAGATATAGAGTGAGCAGTTTTAGTAGGAGCACACGGTTAAGAGACCACACTAAAGGCAGATCAGAGAAGTGTGATTTGTTTCCTGGTTCTCCTCGATGCCTGCACCGGGCTCAGGGAAAGTTACAGCAGCAAAATACAATATGGCAGCTGCCATCACCGTTCCACCACTATGGCTTTTTAATAGGTGAGGGGTTCCAGACTGTAACTGCTGACAGCTGATATTTTGTCTGCAGTGTAATATTTGTCAAGCCACGGGAAAATGAAACCTGCATTTTTCCTCCTTTTTTTTTTTTTTTTAAAAGAATTGAACAGTTGACAGTTTTCCACTCGGAGCAGCCAGGTTTTTTTTTTTCTTCTTCTTCCACAGGCGAGCCAACGTTGAGTCATGTTGTTTCACGGCTTTACTACAAACCTTAAATCATCAGTTTATTAGTTGGCAGATGGGGAAAGTGAAACTGAAACATCATCAGGGGAGAAGTTGTCTCTCTCTTTTTTTTACAGTCAGAGATAAACAGCCAAGCTGGTGGACGGGATGTGTTTGACAGGTCAATTGGACAGGGCAGCAGGGACCTTATCACTTAGCATCTAAGCTAACTGCAGGTGGGTTTTGAAGCTAGACCTGGGCAGCTAATTAGCCTTGTAGCCTGCAAACTGATTAGCAATGTAGATCAAGGGCAGGACCTGTTGTCGTCACGTTACACAGCATCACAAAGACACGGGTTGCTGGATCTCTAATAATGGTGAGAGGCGCAAACCAATAAACTCTATTGTTTCATTTTAATCAATTCACTAGTATGATAAAGGGCCGTATGGGGTTTCAACACTCTGAAACCTGTTATTTCCAAATGTGCCACAACAATAATCCAGGACTGTTTCTGCAGTCAGATATCTCTCTGTAATTTGAGTTATATAAAAGCACATAAACCCAGTGTTGACACATAGGGAACAATGTATATGAGTCTAACCCTTGTTGGCTTGGCCTGGTTTGTTTTGTAGCTTCTTTTGAGTCTTTGAAGAAATTTCACACCTTGTAAGACTCAGTCTGTTTACCCCATCTACTGCAGGAGGAACAGACGCACCACCACCGCCGCAGCCGCCGCCGCTCAGTCATTGCTATTTGATTAGGATTTGAAATATTATGAGCAAGAAGAAGAACGGCAGACACATCCTTGCCTCCTTTAATCCCCCCATCTCCTTCTCTTTTCTCTCCTCACTTTGTTGTTTTATGCCGTTTGTCCCTTTTGTGTTCCCTCCTCTCGGTGTAACTGTAGATGGATAATGGAAATGGCTTTGAGTCAGGATTATTCTAAATAGACAGTTTCCCCACTTCCTCGCAGCTCCCTCTGTGTTAGGATGTGTCTTTTTAATTTAACATCATCATTTGATTCATTCACTCACTGATCCTCGGGCTTTTGGGAAAAAAAAACCAAAAAAAAAACATGGCTGTTCATGCAAATAAACAGGAATAATAAGCAGAGGAAGTATCAGTCACTTCTGAGTCGGCAGATACGGAGGAGAATGAAGCTTAAAACACATTACAGACCCTGGAGACGTAGCCGGGTGGAGGATACGTTACGTATCAATGATGGTGTGTTTAAATCCAGGTCATAGCATTTTCATATCACACAGCGTTTCCCCCCTTCTTATCTTTTTATGATGAAGAACTATCTCTTAAATATGCTCCTCACAGAAAGAAACCACTACCAGGCTCCCTGAATGTGCCATAAAGGGAGCGATAAGAATTAGCAAACATCTGAGCGCCCTTCATGTCGACCGAGTGCTAATGGGGTAAATAGGCATGCTAATCACCAATAGGATAATTACATCTCGATGTAATTGGAGCATAGCAGTATTTTTTTCTCCTCCATTTAGAGGTGGTGAACTACACAAGACGTCTGCAGATATTAATCAAGTTTAAAGGCTAATCTCCAGATAAAAGTTATTTCTTGCACAACTTTAAGACAAGTCAATTAAAAACTCTCAGAGGTAATTAACTGCCAAATGGAGTCGGGGGGGGGGGTAAAAAATGGAGATTTTCTACCAGGTCAGGTCAAACTCAGTCTCAGGGGTTGTGTGTTTGGGTTGAAATAGGTTACACTGGTTTTTATGCTGAGTCACTGTAGGAAAATTTACTTGACGTCAAAGCAGAGCCCTCACCAGAGTGAAGCAGGGGTTACATACAACAACAGAGCCACCACTGAAGTCATTGCCATGGAGAAGAGGCCAGTCAATGAACCCTATGAGATCAGAGCCCAGTGTTACCAATAGTGAGCCCAGAGTCTTGAGTCCTTTAGCAAAAGAAACTGCAGAAACCCTGTTTCCACCGGATCCAGATTAATGACCGATAATACAATTTACAGATGTTCCACGTGCAGGTAGAAGTAGCTATAGCTCACATCATCAGGAGGCCTCAGTCACTGGGGGTTGTTGAGCTGTATAGTGGTGTTATGGGGTTTCTAGACCAGGACTTCATCGACCTGTTGGGGCTCTATCAAATAGTTTTACTCAACTGGATTAAAAACAAATAAATCACGGAGCAAACACAGTGGAACTAATGATGGTATAATGGTTTTATGGTACGGGCATTAGTGCATTTCAGCATCAGCTAACACCGTGACCCTGGGGCCTCCGATGGTTCAAAGCCTGGAGGCAGTTTTCTTAAAAAGAAGTCAGGGCCACAGTCAAAAGTCCATTATAGCACAGATAATGGAAACAGCCCTCATTTTAGGAGGCAAACATGCAGAGGTAGAGGAGGCACCTCTACATACAGTGTCAACCTGTAATAAACAGACAATCACATCAGTGCCTCTCGTGTGACTTCTGCACCTTAGGAAAGTAAGGCCCAATCAGCAAACCCAAGAGAAAACCACATTATAACCTATGTCTTGTTCGTGTGTGTGTGTGTGTGTGTGCAGGTGTGTAACAGCAATGGGAACTGCCACTGTAAACGAGGCTGGGCTCCGCCCTTCTGTGAGAAGCCAGGACTCGGTGGCAGCGTGGACAGTGGACCTATCCAGTATGACAGTGAGTACATGTCGGGACACCACCTGGATGTTAGTTCAGCACTTTGAGTTTCAGTAGTTAGTGAATTCAATTGTGTCATTACTGTATGTGAACAAAGAGAGTGAGCTTTACTGTATTGGTATTTTATTAGCTGTTAGTCTGTAGAACATCTGCAGAACATCTGTAAAAGATCTGTGTGTGTGTGTGTGTGTCCACAGGTCAGGTGGGGCTGGTGGTGGGGCTGCTGTTTGCCTTCCTGGTGGTCCTGCCTGGAGTGCTGCTGCTCTTCTACTGCTATAGGATAAAGACGTCCTATTACCACAAGTGGCTTTCTCAGAGAGAGAAGAACAAGAAGAACAAGAGCAAAAAGTACCGTCTGTCTGTCTGTCTGTTTTGTCTTTGCCATGACCTTTGTCCATGACCCAATTTTGTCCCACTAGGCCACTGCACCACAGTGATAGTAGCCTAAAAAAGAAAACTGAAGCCTACAGCTTTACAGAGCAGTGACTCAGTTTATAGTTCACTTCATTGTCACTGGTTCCTGGTTCCATTATATGTAGATTTTTGCTTCTTTCTTATCATAAACAGAGATAAATCCAGGATTTAGAAAACAATTTGTTTAAAGACATCCACCTGAATGTGATGGACCAGGAGAGATAGATCCCAACCCCCCATATCCAACATTTACACAGCTTTATTTAGGGTCTCACCTCCATCAGGACTAAACACAATCCATGTCCTCATAAACCTCATATCTCCCTTTATGAGCGCTGCCATAGCCTGGAAAAAAAGTCGGGTCGTGCCCTGTGATTTACACAACAGAAACGTGTCGGGAGACGATTCAACACTTTTAAAGACCCCGACCCCTCCACATGCTAGATAAAGAGAAAGGCTGGTGATACTGGGTCAGCAGGATTTTACAGGCAGCTGTGGCTAAATGAAGCAGACCGAATGAACGGTGACGATACGATTCAGAGGACTGAACAGCTCCTGTGATTAAAAAGACTCTTTGGGTTTGGTCCATGGCCAGGAGAGTTCATGTACAGTTCAACAGCAAGGCGGCAGTCACAGCTAGGCCAGCTGAAGCCTGGAAAGTGGATATAAGTAGAAAGAAATACATATTATAGGAAACTCAGCATGGCCAAACGACTGGGGTTGCAGTATTTTGGATGAAAGTTAAATCTTTCATGTCGAGGCATAATTGAATCAGTGTGTTTTCCACAGTGACGCTGCAGGCCACAAATCCTAAAGGGTTTGATGATGTTGTGATCACTTTTATATTTATATCAGCTGAAACTGTGACTCACAATTTTTACCTATTGTTCAGCCTCCTAGTCTAATAATAATTATTTTTATCACTTTTTTTTTTATCATTAATAACAGTATTACGCCACTATTCAAACCATAAATACTGTTTCTTATGGACCTTATGAACACAGGAGACGACCATGGAGGTTTTAATGCTAAGCTAGCCTGCTCACTTTCAACCCAGAGAGAGAGAGAGAACAACAACAACAAGCTAACACACACAACAACAAGTCATTGCATGCAACAAGAAGCTAACAAACACAACAAGAAGCTAAAACACACAAGAAGCTAACACACAACAAGAAGCTAACACACACAACAAGAAGCTAACAAACACAACAAGAAGCTAACAAACACAACAAGAGGCTAAAAACACACAAGAAGCTAATAAACATAACAAGTCATTGCATGCACAAACAAGCTAACACACACAAGAGCAACATGTGATAAAGCTAAAACACACAAGAAGCTAACAAACACAACAACAAGCTAAAACACACAAGAAGCTAACACATGCAACAAAACTAACAGTCACAACAAAATAACAACAAGCTAACACAAACAACAAGCTAACAGCTATCACACTAATGAGCTAATGCACACAGTGTTCAGTCTTCTGTTCTGATCATAATATCTTTAATAATCAATAACACTAATACACATAGTCCAGCTCTTCAAAATAAAACACAGGAGTTTCTCTCTGGGGCCTTTAATGCTAAGCTAACCTGCAGGCTGAGGAGGCCTTGCCAGGAAAATAATAATTTCACTGACATCTGTGTGAAGAGCTGTTGAGGGACTCGTCCAGTTCAATCCAGCTGAAGTCAGTTTTTATTTGTGTAGTGCTCTTTATAGTGAGGTCAGGACCTGGCAGTATTATACAGGGAGACCCAGCAGCTCACACTGAGCAGCGGCAGGTGGAGAGAGAAGGAGAAAACAGAGTCGGCTCAGTGTGACGGCTCCGTCCTCTCGTTCCTCCTTCACCTCCTCATTTCCTCTCACATCAGGCTCAATGACAAACTTCATGTGGACTCCTCCTCCCTCTCTTTCCCACCTTGGGCCACATAAAAAAAAAGAAAATCAATGTCAGACAGAGAGGAGCGATGAAGCAGGATGTGCTTTCAGGGTACTTTATTTTTTTTTCTGCCTGTCCTCTTGTCCGTCTCTGCTCAGGACGGAGGCGTCAGTGGAGAAAGGGAAGAATGGCCATCTGAATCCTGCCTTTCACCTGAAGGTGGTCGCACCCATCAACAAAGCCAGCAGCAGCCACAAGGGGGTGAGTGAGGGGAAGTGTGTGTGTGGTAGGGAAAGGAAGGAAGGAAGGGAGGAAGGTAAGGGAAGGAAACGAGGAGGGTGGAAACGGTTTCTCCTGATGTGTGTGTGTTTTTTTTTTTTACAGCAGCCTGTTATAGTGTGTGACCGACACATCCACAACACTCAGCATCATTTAATCATCTCGTTATCTCATTTACTGCTTTTATATAATTGTCTGGGTTACAGGCTCAGCATTAGAGCACATTTAAGGACACTAGAAGAAGAAGAAGTGAGTAATTATAGTGAATTATTTTCACAGCATGTGTCCATCAGAATGAAGATCAGTGTTATTTATATCAAGAGCAACAGCTGGGACTGATAATGACAGAAGAGTGTTTAAAAACAACACAGAGCCTGATATTCACACATTAATATTAAAGGTGCTGTAAACACTCATCACGGCCACTAGGTGTCACCGTTGCCACATCTTCTTCTCGCTCCCTCAGAGGAAGTGTCACGTCACATGCTGTGTTATTGTTTGAAATCTTGTTCACAGAAACTTTAAGACCCTTCATTTCTTTCTGTATCAAACTAATTTTGGGGAAATTAAAGACAATATTTGTGTTTTATGTGGTTTATTACAACAAATATTACAATGTCAAGTCTCCATTAGTTACATGATTCACTATCAGCAATTCAGAAGAAATAAGTATGTGATCATAAAGTTATTGATATTATTTATATTACATTTCGATCGGTCGGTCATTTTGAGTTTTTCTGTGACTTCACTTCATCTTGTCTTTGTTTGTTTGAAGCTTCCTCACACCAGCAAAGAGGTGCTGCCTCTCAGACCAGGCCTGGCGTCCAACGGCACCCAGCCGGTCAACATTGTGCGGCCTCTGAGACCCGCCCAGTCTCCTCAGGGAGGTCCCCGGGACCTCAAGGCGGTTCGCCCGCCCCTGCCTGCTGGCAAGCCCCCAGCAGCTCCGCCCAAATCACCCCCGACCCCTCAGAGACTCACTCCACCCAAGAAACCTCTGCCCCTCAACCCAACGCGATCTCCACTGGTGAGTCCCCCTTTTTGTGACCCGTCGTCAGACTTTGAATGAACAGTCACAGACGGTTCCTTTAATACAAATGTACCAAAATAAAAACAAATACAACTTAAAAACATGACTCACTGAATCCAGGCAACATCAGACCCACCGTGTTGCTGTGGTCGGCGCGTGTTGACGTGACTGCAGCTAAATTCATAATTTGTTTGTGTAATTTCCAAACACATGGAGCTAATGAGAGAAACCTGCTGGACTCAGGAGCCAGAGGTTTCTCCTCAACCCTGAAGGAATAGTAAAAAAAAAAAAAAACAGTATGATTGCTTTCTATTGATCAGTCCTGTGCTCTCATCAGTGCCTGAGTGAAGTGTTTAAAAAAACAAAAACAGCCTTCAAATTAGATAAACTCGTAAATGCTGCACTGCTTTTTCTCATCAGAGACAAATATCCGATGTTTCACGCAAGGTTTACTCCATGATCTGATCTCAGAGCTGTGCTGCGGTGGTCATTTTTAATCTGTTACCTGCCTGAAGTGGGACAGAAGATCCTCTTATCAGCTACTAGCTGAACACATTCAGGAGGCGTCCTGAATCCAGTCCAGACGGAGCCTGGACTCGAGTCCCAGTCCCTGCTGGGCCCATGTGCCAGGGAATTAGTGCTGATCCATGTTGGTACTGATCCCAAAAACAAAGATGTCTTCTCCGTTTCTCTCTCTGCTCAGATCCTGTTGTGTGTCTCCCACACTTCACAGATTGAGTGTCGGTATGTTTGTTGTGTTACAGTTGGTGTCTGAGCTGCAGCCCAGGTCGTCGCCCTTCCCTCCTCAGAGGCCCCTCCCCCTCAGCCCGGCCAGAGGCCCCTCCCTGCCGTCAAGTCCGGCCTTACCCGCGGTCTCCAAACCGTCTCCAGGTCTGCTGGTCATGATGCCTCCAGCGGTGGGACCCAAACCTGTGGGCAAAGTCTCAGCCATCCCTCCTCTCAGAGCTCTCAGGTACACACACACACAACAGTGACATGCTAATGCTAACAGCTACAGCAGTTAGCATCAGGTATTGATATGAGTTAGCATCTGCAGATCATCCTGCTCTGAGGCCTTTTGAGGTTCAACAACAGGCTTTAAGTTTCTGAAGCTTTCAACCATCAGGATCTGCTGGTTTCCCAGCATCCTTTGCGTGAACCCTGTTTCAAACCGCGGCCCTGTTGTCTCATCGATCATGTGCTACACTTGGGCTAAGCTAACTCTCACACTCGACTTCCTCTGATCCTTTGTTCTGAATGGGTGTGTTTGTGATGCTACACACACACACACACTTGGCTGGTAACACTGTGTTTCTCTAGCAGTGAAAGCCAACAGCATCATCAGCTGCTCCCACTCAAGGTCGCAGTCGCTGTAGTGAATAAGGTGCCGCACAGCTGCAGCTCCACACGCTGTGGGTGTGAACCACAACACAACAGTGTTAGTGTGACTTCACACCAACCTCACACTGAGCTGGTATCAGCCCAAACATCAGGGTAGATCCTTCTACAGGTTCCTCTGCACCCTCGGCTTGTCTCGAGCAGGTCCAGCTGCTGGTTCGACTGTGCAGGTGCAGAGACCTGCAGCACATCTGGATTCATTCACTGATAACAGCTGTTGTCATGATATAGTTCAGTTGTATATCAAGGTAAAACAGGTGTGTCTGTAGAAAACCTGAGGTGTGCCGACCCTGAACACATCACATCTGACCCACTGACCTGTGGGTCGTGTTGCTTTTAATTTCCTGTATTGACCTCAAGCTTGAATCTCTTCTTCTTCTTCTTCTTCTGTCCTGTCTGTTTCCAGACCGGTCCCAGGTGCCAAACCAAACACAGCCTCACTTCCACCAAGAAAATGACCTTCTCCTCCTCCCTCCCTCCTTTCTCCCCCCTCCACCCCTCTCTGAGGAGGAGGAGGAGGAGGCGGCGGCGGCGGCAGCTGACAGCCTATTTGCACTAAAGAGACTTTGGCTGGTGAACCACAGAGCTGTCGCACACACACACACACACACACACGCACACACACACATGCACCGGAGGATGAACACAAAGTTTTAAAAATCAGAGACACACAAGAACAAACACGGACCTGGACCAGTGTAGACTTCAAAAAATGAAAACTTCCCCACCCCTCCGCCTCATCCCTCCCTCCCTCCCTCCCTCCTCCCTCCCCTCCCTGCTCCTCCCAGCGCGCTAACATTAGCCACAACGACGCGGTTTTGCACGGACGCCTTGCAGACTGAGACAAGTGTTATCGCTGGGGGACGGTCACATTTGCCTAATCAGTTTTTGTTTTTTTTAAAGAAAAAGATTGTCTGTTTTTTTTAATCTGTTGATGCCGTCTCTCTCTCTGTGTGTCTATACACATATATATATATAAAAAAAATGCATTTTGTAATGACTGCTGTTTTGTTTACAGTTTGTGTTATGTGCCAAAGAGGTCTCTTCATACCTGGGGTGTGTCCCCCAACGCTTGAAAAATCTCCTCATGTTAAGTTTACCACACGTCGTCAACTCCTCCATCTTTGTAGTTTTTTTTTTGTTTGTTTTTTTTTAAATAATTTATTGTGTGTAAGTCTGAGGAATGTCTCGCTCAGCGTGGAGGAGGCCGAGGCCTGTCAGGAGGAAGCAGAGCCTGCAGCAGCTTCTCACAACACTGTTTACATGGTGGAGGACTGGATGGACGCTCGCTCGGGGGGCGGGGCTCGCAGGACACACCCCAGCCCGCTCATGTTGGGTTGAATGTCTTTTGCTGTGTGTTATTTTACTTTTAAATTGTTACATAAAAATATTTTTACAAAATGATCAACGAGTTTCTTCTCTCTGTTTTTTTTTTTTTTAATGATGTCTTCCTGAGGCCAAAAATGTTTTCAGCAAAGTCTGGATAATAAACTGTGAGCATGTGCTGGACTGAAATAAAACTGTTATTAGCCTTATTATGGAGACGTGTAGGAGCCAGATCCAGTGTGTTTTGAGACAGCAGAGCAGCGTGATTGTTGGCTCGATTCTCTGTGGTCGGACTTTTATCTTTAACTTCAACGGTTTTCCTCATATGGGTTTGTTTTTACTTGTCCTTGTTAAACCTCCTCCCGTATCTCAGTGCTTCAGTGTGGCTTTGAGGTAAAGCAAAAACAAAGGGACGAAGACAAATAAAACAAAGACGATAATGTGTCACTGCGACACAGGTTTAACCAGAATCACCAGCTGCGGCTTGTTTCAGCCGTTCCGGCGCTGAATAATGACCAGCGGTGTCTCTGCAGAACTTGATGATGTCACAATGAAGCTGACCCTTGAAAATGTCATCACTTCATTTTGACTTCATCAACATTTATGCCAAATTAAGTTAAGTCAGCTCATCTTCGAGTCAAAGTGGATGTTGGCAAAGTACCCTCAAGTTTTTACTGAGATATGACATCAGGAGGGGGATATGGAGAGTTGCATTGTGGGTAATGTTGGTTCTGCTGCATCCACTTGATGACTGTTCTTTAAATGTTGATTGTGCCTCAAATCATATTTCTAAGGTTCCTAAGCTTTCGGCTGGTACGGCCTTCTCAAAATCATCTATAAATAATCAATAATCAACTGTTCCTGACCCTCAGAGCCCAGTCTGAGGAGCTGTAGCCTCAACATCTTGCTCACTGTATGACCGAAGGATCCTTTAACTCAGAGCTTCCTCCTGTCTCTGCTAATGTCCCTCTGTCAGACTCATCAGTCTCACTGTTGTTATGGCGATCTTACAGTTCCTGTCTGATGCACTTCTTCACTCTCACCTGCTGTTAATGGATCCCACTCTGTTGGAAATGAGACATCTATGAGAGGCAGCTCTCTCTCTCTCTCTCCCCCTGGAGACTAATGCATTTCTAGAGTCCACGGTTCAAGTGTGATGCTGGGGACAGCTTGGAGGAGCGGCCTCCTCGTGGGGGGGGGGGATATATGTAGATGTTTTCCTAGCCCATTACCCTGGTGCCCGGCATCCCAAACAAACCTGTGGGTGGATTCACGAGACGTGATCTACATGAAAAGAGATGAGACCACACTGTCTATGAATCAAACTCTGTGCAGCCCCAGGCCTGAGGAAAATAAAGTGAGTCAACACACTGATCCTATTTTCAATGTAGATATAAAGAGAGTAAACATGGCCTGATTCAATGTATTCACAAGCGGCTCCAATGTTGGGAAAGGTCATGGAGTGGACAGTTGTATCCTCTGAGGAGCATGCATCTGTAAAGGCCATGAAAATACAGAGAGAAAGAAAAAAGATCAGCAGCAGCTGTCATCACTGAATATCCACACAGCACATCCCACAGAAATGTGGCCTGTAACTGTCAGGAACAAGCAGATAGGAGACAACAGACTTCCTGTCAGACCGTTTTTGAACCATTGTCTCTTCCTGTAAAACGCGTTCAGCCGATGATGAACGTTCTGGAACGTTGACGTTCCTCCTCACACCGCCAGTCACCATGGCAACCTCGGTGCTGGGCCTGCTAGCTAGTTTGACGCGGCATTTTATTTATTTTCTGCTGTGTGAACTGCTGTAAAGTTTGTGAAACTGCGGTTTCTTCATCCTTCACTGGCGGTAAAACTTGTCATCAGTGCTAACTTCAGCTATTAGCTCAAACAAACACGGTCTCACTACAGAAACGTTTTTCATCGATATCATCATCTTCCTCTGTTTCATCCTCACCTGACTCATCTATGAGATGGGCAGGTGGAGGAGTGAAGTCCTACACAACAGAGTGCTGACTGTTTTCATCAGGTCTGACAGGTGGTGCGTGACGTACGTACGCTATTGGCTACTGTGTCAATCAATATCCGCGATAAGTCCCTCCCTACCACCGTGTTTTGAACTGTAAACATGAAATGATGTGGAACTGACTGGACGAGAGACATTTTAGGTCTTTAACTGTACATTATACAAAAATATACATATATAAAATACAACAGGTAGCCTACATGTATCCGCAGTCTTCTGTCATTAGAGTTCAATGTAGATTTTAGATTTTGTTCCACATCTTCAACACATTCATTCAAATATTTTTATTTATTGTTTTTATGAGCGAATTTATATTTATAAGTGTAGAGTCCTTAGACTTTATGACAGGGACCTGATGATAGTATCTCGTTGACACAACAGGACATGAAGTAGTTTGTGTGCAGCCTCAGTCTGTTGTCACTTCCTGTCGAAAGTAAACAGTCGCCGCTGCAGAGTCACTCGGTCTGGGTGTAACCGTCACTCAGTCCAGGAGGAAGCGGCTCTTTGTCAAGAGAAGATGAAGATGTTTGTGGTGTTTGTGACGCTGCTGTTCGGTGAGAAAAACTTCATCTAACTCCGTTTAAACCAACTGCACACAGACTCTGGCTGTGAGGACAGGTGACCTGCTGCTGTGATCCACTGTTAGGTGTAAACTAAAGCTCAGCTGCGTCCATAGGCGTTTCTAGCCCGTTTTTGGGGGGGTGCTGCAGCACCCCTAAAATTAATTTAATTTTTTATTTTTTACTGTATGTCCACGTTTAGTAAGCTGAAGAAATGTCAAAACCATATACAGTAGGCTATATGGTTTAAACGTAATATTTTACCAACAGAAATACAGCAGCACCCCTCCATGCTTCGTAATGTTTTGATCCACCCCATCCCTCCCACCTTTGGCTGTCCCGGCTCTGAGCGACTCTGCAGAGAGCTGCGAGGCTGTGGGGTATGAGTACCTGCCCTAAACCAGCATATGTGACGTATTTCTTTACCTCCACCCACTCAATACCAACTCGTTATTATCATCACCAGTCCTTATTTTTGCTGCACTGAATCGTAGATCACTGTTTATGTTGTTAGGTAGGAGTTAGCTAGGAAACGTGTAGTATTGACAAGAAGGAAAAAGGACAGAGACAAACATTGAAGTCAATTTATGTTCACGTGTTTTACATGTCATGTGCATTGCATTTCAAATAAAAGTCCAAAAATAAGACTAAGGTCCATTTTTGGTAAACATACATATAAACATACATATATACTGTTTATGTGTATGTGTATTTATATATGTTGAGCAGCTGTTAATCAAAATGAGTTAACTTCCTCCAGAACTTACTAAATTTACCCATACATAGGTTCAGGTATAATGTCTGCTTTTCTGTGTTATATATTTCTTTTATGATTCCAATCCATTCCTCTTTTGCTGTAGCTCTAGCCTGGATCAGCCCCCTGCATCGCTAGCCATGTCCATTTCCAATTCCTGCTGGCGATTCAGGAAGCAGTGGAACAAAATGTTATTCAAGCTGAGTGTCAGGCTACTGCAGCTCAGCATTTAAATAACTTTTCTTAGATTTGTTGGCTTAGTCACAGTGTTTCCTCTACCCAAAATGTGTTGTGCTTTTTCTGATCCTAGAATTGCCCCTGACTGCGTCTCTGTCCTGCTTCTGAACCACATGTTGATCTTTAATGTGGAGATAATTCAGTCCCTGAGTTTAACTTGGATTTTAATCTTGAACGCTTCCTGAAGTCAGATAAACAACTCTGAAAGTTGGACGAGTCCCTCCAGCCCTGACGAAAGAATTCAAGATGGCTGCTACTCACATCAACAACAGTGAATCAACTCTGCAGTTTTACCGTTTCCTTTATTTTCTGGTTACTGGTTCACATTAACCTCAGCCATGTAAACACACAGTACTGTTCAGCTTTTGTCCCTGGACATTTTCCTGCACTGTTTGTATCTGTAAAAACATCCTAGTTTTTGTTATAATAATCTTCCATTTTTCCGACTTCTGTGTTTATAAGGAACAAACCTTTGGTTCGTCAGGTCTGTGGTGTCTGAGTCTGTGTTGATGAGACTGTCAGTGGTTCACTGCAGCTCCAGCTCAAACACTGGATCTTCATCAGAGGCTCTGATTATCTTCTGGTTTCTGACTCACCTCTGTCTGTGTCCTCAGTTTCCCAGCATGCCTCAGCTGTGGTGACATATGAGGGGGTGGAGTCTGTCCTGCTGCCCTGTGTCTTTTCTACGTCTGACCTGGACGAGGCTTCAGTGGTGTGGAGCCGCTCCGACCTCCGTCCTTCAACCGTCCACCAGCGTCAGCCGGACGGAGACGAACTCAAAGACCAGAACCAGGACTACAGAGGACGGACGTCCATGAGGACTGACGCTCTGAGGACCGGAGACCTCAGTCTCACTCTGAGGAGACCCACCACCAGAGACAGTGGCAGCTACACCTGCATCATCAGAAGGAGGGGGCAAGAGGAGAGTCAGAGAGTAACACTGCAGGTCAAAGGTCAGAGCTGTAGATACAGGTCAAAGGTCAGAGCTGTAGATACAGGTCAAAGGTCAGAGGACATGGACTCATCAGAAATGTGTTTTAATGTTTCACATCATTGTTTATAGTGATATTTTAATCTCATGTTGTTGTTTGTGTCGACTACAGAACGTCCTGTCGACTGGAGCCTGGTTCTCCTTGGTGTCTGTTTTCTCCTGCTCTCACTGACTGTTGCTGTTCACACTGGCCTGCTGTTTAAAATGACAAAGGAAATAGGTGAGTTGTGTTTGTGTGTGTGTGTGTGTGTGCGTGTGTGCGTGTGTGTGTGCATCCAGGAAATGAATGTAAGTCAGTGTGATGTCAGAGCTGTTAACTGAGGTCAGAGGTCAGAGTAGAAATGAACGTGTTGTGAATTGATCAGAAATGTTGTATTAATGTTTATAAATGTTATGATCTCATGTTGTTGTTTGTGTCGACTACAGAATATCAACCAGTCAGGATCAAGGTTCTCCTGGTTCTCCTGGTTCTCCTGGTTCTCCTGTCTGCTTGTGGTTTTGGTCTCTGTATTTTCTTTCTTCATAAAGGGACTGAGAACAAAGATGGTATGTAGTGTCTGTGTGTGTGTGTGTGTGTGTGTCTTGTCCCTTCCTCCATGTCCTCCTTGAGATGTTTGGAGGAGACTCTGGTCACTTTTTCCCTGTTTTGGTCTCTGTTTTCCTGCGGAGCTCCTCCTACACTTTCAGAGTGCACATTTTATACCATTGCAGCCTCCCAGCATTTGTTAACAACAAAGTCATCAGAAGTACAAGTGCAACAGCAGCATCGTCACCTCTTCTCTTTCTCCGTCTCTGTCATTGTAAACACTGCAAGGTCAGTTTTCAGCCAAGATACGCTGGGGGGCAGAGAGCCTCCATCCTCCCTGTGACAAGTCATTGAACCATCACAATTACTTCCAAACTATTTAATTAAGGTAAAAATCGGGAAAATCCTGCACAGCTCCTCTTTAAAGAGGAGCTGTGCAGGATTTTCCAGTGGCTATGCTACATTTTTACCTTAATTAAACAGGGTATGTTCTGTGTGTTCTGGGATGATGAGCCTCAACCTCTGACACATGACCGAGGCTCTGAGTCTCTGTGTGTCTGGATCATTCATGCTGATGGATCAACTCACTTCACTGTGGACTGACAACAACACTAACATCTAACCTCATGTTGTTTGTCTCACTTACAGAACCTCCTCCAGACTGGATCCCTGGTCTCCTGGGTCTGATGTTTCTCCTGCTTCTCCTGACTGTCCTGGGTTATTGTCTCTGCATCAGAACACAAATAAGATCAATATTTTATTTACTTGGTTTTTCCTCAGGTAAGAGGTCACAGTGGAGCTAAAGTGTTGTTTTAATGATTTATTGTTTATTAATATTTGAATCTCATGTTGTTGTTGATTGTGTCGACTACAGGACGTCTTCAAGTCCAGGTCAAGGTTCTCCTGGTTCTCCTGGTTCTCCTGTCTGCTGCTGCTGCTGTTGTTCTTTGCTGTGTCATTCTTCATAAAGGGATTAAGAACACAGATGGTGTGTGTGTGTGTGTGTGTGTGTGTGTGTGTGTGTGTGTGTGTGTGTGTGTGTGTGTGTGTGTGTGTGTGTGTGTGTGTGCGTGCGTGCGTGTGTGTGTAAAATGTCTCTTTGTGTCCTGACCACAACTCTGCTTTATCATCTGATTTGTTAAATGGCATAATTTGATCCTGTCTCTGTCCTCAGTGTCCTGGCATGGAGACACTGTGGAGCTCTACAGTGAGAGGTCTGTCCTGCTGCCCTGTGAGGACTCTCCTTTACCCAGAAACCCCACAGTGACGTGGAGCCGCCACGACCTCCGTCCTTCAATTGTCCACCAGAGACACCAGCTGGGTGATGTCCTCAGAGACCAGAACCAGGTTTACAGCAGCAGAACGTCCATGAACACTGACGCTCTGACCACTGGAGACCTCAGTCTCACTCTGAGTGACCTCCACCTCTCTGACAGCGGCAACTACACCTGCATCATCACAGCGTTTGGAAATGAACGAACACTGAGAGACATACAGCTGAAGGTCAAAGGTCAGCAACACACCCTAACATCTACAGTACATACAGGTCAGAGGTCAAAGGTCGAAGGTCAGAGGTGTGAGATCAGATCTGGTTGAATTTGGACCAGGGTCACAGAAGTCATGTAAAGGTCATGTTGTTGTTTATGTTCATCTCGTCCACAGAAAAGTTCTCTGTCGGAGCTGAAGTCTTCGTTTTGTGTGGTCTACTGGTTCTACTGGTTCTACTGGGTGTTTGTCTTGGTGTCATCTGGTGGCTTAAAATTCATAAAAGGCGATTAATCGAAAAAGGTAGGATGTTTGTGTGTGTGAGTGAGAGCTTTTATTGTGAAAATCTTTCATTATTTGTGAGAGAACAGAGACAGAAACAGCTGCTCACACATTTATTCCCCTCGACTCCTCATTGACTCCTGCTGCCTGTATCATTGTGGCCACCATCTTGGATTGGTGCCCACTTTGCCTCAATGCATTCATTTCTGTTGATGGAGGAGGTGTAGCACAAGGAAAATAATCACAAGTCACTGAATTTTCAACAGATTTTCAAACAGTTTGGTTTTTACAAACAGGAGACATGTAGCTATGACACAAGATGCTCTCGTACGTTAAAGATGGAGTTTCATACTGAAATACAACAGTACTGGTTATGTTGGTTATTCAGGTTACAACACAACTAGTTCTTTAACAAAGACACCTTTCTTCACCTCTGTGTGTGTGTGTGTGTGTTTGATCATGTCCAACACCTTCAACAGCTGGTTTGACTTCCTACATGTGTCCACTGTCCCTCTGGTCTGGTTCTGTCCTTCAGGTTCCTCTGCAGCTCTGTGATCCTTCAGTAAAGAGATTAAAACCTGCTGCTGCTGCTGTCTGATGACATCATCATGTGGTTTGTTGTCTCTCAGACCAACAGGTGGAGAATGTAGAGGTGGAGGAGATGAAGGAGGTGGTGAAGTCTGTCCAGCTGCCCTTCAAGACCACACCTGGTCTCCCAAAAGATGTCAGAGTGGAGTGGATGGACAGAGACAACATGAAGGTCCATGTGTATAAGAACGGTTCTAAAGGACAGGACCAGGTTTACAGAGGACGAACAGAGATGAATGAAGACCTGCTGAGGACTGGAGACCTCAGTCTGACCCTGAGACACCTCACAGAGGGAGACAGAGGAAGATACACCTGCAGAGTCTACAACAAGGACGGAGACTTACTGAGAGAGAAAACTGTGTTTCTCTCAGTCGAAGGTCAGACTTGTTTGTTTGTCTCTGTCTCTGGTTTTGTCTCCTCTGCAGAGAGTCCATGTCCAGTGTTGGGGACAACTCGCTGCAACACCATCCAGTGCACCAGTGCAAAGACTTTTCAGTGTAGAGGGACTCGTGCTCACCCCAAAGGGAAACCGTCTCTGTGACGAACGCTTTCAGCAGCTTCTCCTGCTGCACTGTAACAAATACTTTAGTGATATGGAGTCGTTGTGTAGAGCCTCAGGCAAAGGTCAAGGCTGAATGTGTCCAACACTTTGACTGAGGATTATTCACCATGACACATTATTGTGCCTCCATTTTGTAAAGGCCTCGTCCTCACGGTTTGTTTTGGTGAAAGTAACTAAAAAGTAATCAGTAACTTATTACTCTACACAGAAAGTAATATTGTAAAGAAACTTATTACCTTCAAATGCAAGTAACTGGTGAAATGTAATATATTACATTTTGTAAGTAACTCAGGTCAGAGGTTAAAACCAGCTGCTGCTGCTGTCTGATGACATCATCATCTGGTTTGTTGTCTCAGAACAACAGGTGGAGGACGGGGCGGAGTCTGTCCAGCTGCCCTTCAAGACCACACCTGACCTGTCTGAAGACGTCAGAGTGGAGTGGACAGATGAAAACGACATGAAGGTCCATGTGTATGAGAACGGTTTTAAAGGACAGGACCAGGTTTACAGAGGACGGACAGAGATGAATGAAGACCTGCTGAGGACTGGAGACCTCAGTCTGACCCTGAGACACCTCAGAGTGAGAGACAGAGGAAAATACACCTGCAGAGTCTACAACAAGGACGGAGACTTACTGAGAGAGACAGCTGTGTCTCTCTGGGTCAAAGGTCAGAGTTGTTTGTTTGTCTCTGTCTCTGGTTTTGTCTCCTCTGCAGAGAGTCCATGTCAAAGATGAAACAGTTGAAATCAGAGCTGTAGATTCAGGTCAGAGGTTAAAACCTGCTGCTGCTGCTGTCTGATGACATCATCATGTGGTTTGTTGTCTCTTAGTCCTAAAGGTGGTGGTGGAGGTGGGGGCGGAGTCTGTCCAGCTGCCCTTCAAGACCACAGCTGACCTGTCTGAAGACGTCAGAGTGGAGTGGACAGATGAAAATGACAGGAAGGTCCATGTGTATGAGAACGGCTCTAAAGGACAGGACCAGGTTTACAGAGGACGAACAGAGATGAATGAAGACCTGCTGAGGACTGGAGACCTCAGTCTGACCCTGAGACACCCCACAGTGAGAGACACAGGAGACTACACCTGCAGAGTCTACAACAAGGACGGAGACTTCCTGACAGGGACATTTGTGTTTCTCTGGGTCAAAGGTCAGAGTTGTTTGTTTGTCTCTGGTTGCTTGTTTGTCTCTGGTTGTTTGTCTCTGTCTCACTGTCTTCTGTCTCGTCTACAGAGAGAACTCAGGTCTGAGCTGAAACAGTCGACATGTGGAAAAGAAGCAGCTTCACTGATCCAACTCCTCTGATGGCTGATCAATCAGTCTGATTGCTCTGTTGATCAATTTGTTATTAATGAAAGGATCTGACTTTGGACCAGAGAGAAGATGGAGGTGAAGGAGCTGATGGACGATGGATGAAGACAGGAGGACACTACTGACCCACTACTGATGAGTATTGATCAGAATTGATCAGTACCACATGGAAAACAAGAGAAACAGTGAAACATTATTGAAAAACTAGAAAAAGCAAGCATTTCCAGCAGGAAATGCGGGTGAATGCTGAATTTGCTGAAGAAACTGCTCAAGCAATGTTAAAAAGGCTGATGCCAAATATGAAATGTATAATATAAGCTAACCTGACAGCAAAGAAAAAGGATGAACCAGTGCTAACATAGCTGACGCAATAAGTGAGAAGAGATTAAAAAACAGAACATGTAAGAAGGAGGATGATTTTGTATGAAATGGCTGTAAAATACTTGAATTGTTGAAGAATAGTATGAAGGAATTGAAAAGTTGAAATCAGCTCAAATATATTTAAAACTGGGAGCTTAAAAACACTGTTGAACCATTGCTAATATAGGTGAAGCAATATCTGAGGGGTAAAAGTACAACATGTAAGCAGGAGGCTGAATGACACAACATGGTGGGAAAATACCTTAAGTGTTTATGGTAAGTGTAAAATAATATGTGAAAGTATATAAACATATATAAGTAGAAAAATGTGAAACTCTTAAAATGGCTGAGGAATGGACTGAATTGTTGGAAATGATGAGAAAAAGAATGTTAAATCCTTCAAAATAAAATTTAAGCTTTGAAGAGGTGGAAAACCAAAAGTGAGGACATGAAGAAACTCCAAATCCTGAAAATCTCCATTAGGAGAACAAACTGCAATGTAAGTAAGAGAAATAAACTGTTGGAGATGTTTAAACACTCCCCACAAAAATCATTGAGAGGCTGATTAGAGAGAGAGGGAGAGAGACAGCGTCTGTGTGTGTGTGTGTGAGAGAGAGAGAGAGAAAGAGTGTGAGAGTGAGACAGAGAGACACAGAGTGTGTGTGTGCATGTGCTCAGAGGTTGCCATGGTGACTTTAACTACTTGATGAGAAAGGGGTCCATGAACCCCTCAAACTGCTCCAATCTGACACAGATCTGTACCTAATATGAGCGAAAACTTTATATGGTTGGATCCGTAAGACCTTCCTGAACGCAACCATGTCCTTTTGGGGTTTCTAGAGAAAAAATTGTTGAAACTGTTGCGAGTTAGAAACAGGCAACATTTCTGCTTTTCTCCAAAAATCAGCTCCTGCTTTTGTATGGGAGTGAATGAGCAGCAGGGAGGCATCAGGCTGCACTGAGAGGCCCACAGTTCAAATTCTGTAAGTCTCTCTGCTTTGATGAGCACATTGTGAAAGCTAGAACAAGTTTGACTACAACTGTGGAGAAAATCATGTGTGTACAGTTTAATTTGTGGCCAGGAGGACGAGAGAAAGAGAAAAGTTTCAGACGATTTTTAGACTCTCTCCCACTCTAGCTGATGATGTCACCCACTCTAGCCCTGAACATTCCGCGCAATACACACCCATTATAAATTTGAATTTTCTCCAAAATTTGAATGATTTTTAAACTGTCATAAATCAGAAACGGTTGAAGATATCAATAAGCTGAATAATCAATGAATAGTTCAAAATTTTGTGAACGTTTTAAAGGTTGAATGAAGTCTGTAGCTGAAAGTATGCTGAAGTAGTTGAAGTTCAAAAAAGCAGAAGAAGCACAAGAGTTTGAAGACCGTTTCAATGCATTTCTATGGGAAAAAAAAATCAGAAAAAGTTAAATATTTTAAAAAGTATGAATAGTATTGAAGAGAAAAATAATAGCAAACCTGTCCAGAAAAAGACACACGTTTTGATATATGAATTGTTGAAATAGCACAAAAGTATGAAGGAGTAGTTTGGTTCCGAAAAAGGGAAAAATCTGACAGAATAATAATAAGTATAAAGATTTGAAGAACATAAACACTTCATTCTCCTTCTAAGGGACAGAGTTGCGTCATGGTGAAGTCATGGTGACGGCTAGTTCATGGACCACAGTGATGTTGACGTGCTAACTAGCTTGTTTATCCTGCAGCTAAAGGCTGAAGGTTGAGCTTCAGCTCTGGTGGAGCAAAGGTTTCAGATGTGAGTCACTTCATGTTGTTTTATATGTAAGACACTTCAAGTCCAGAACATGCGCTTCAACTGGGAGCAGCAAAGTCTGGTAGCTCTGAGTTTTCACTCAACCTTTGCTTTATTTTTGTTGTGTTTTTGTAAGTTTTGTCGTATTTTGTCAACTACTGATAGACACTTCTGTGGGGAGAGGAGATTCTTCAGGAGAGGAGCTTCTGTCATTGAAAATGGAACAAGTCTGGAGGATGCCACCCTGCTCCAGCTGGATGAGGAGGTGCTTTCATGGTTGCAGTGCTGGTGGTGCAGAGGTTAAAGGCTTGGAAGAGGAGATGTACTGTGAGTCCTTTCTGCCATCAGTCATCATGCACAATATCAACTCTCTGCTCAACAAGAGTGATGAGGAGCTGGAGATATAGATGAAGACTCAGGAAGCAGACATTTTTTCAAATCAAAACAATACATGTGTACATCCCACCAATGGCTACTGCTGAAGTTCCATGTGAAGGTCTCCATGAAGTCATTGCTAGGATACAGACGAAACATCGTGAGGCACTTGACTTCAGTCATGTCTCCCTGATGGACTCACTGAAGATGTGGTGGACAGATACACGCTGGTGGAGGCCATTCTGAACAACTCAGATCATCCTCTTCATAACACCTTGATGGACCAAGAAAAGAGCGGTGGTGGACGGCTCCTCTCTCTTCACTGCAGGACGGAGACATATAGATGATCCTCTGTACCTTCAACCATCAGGCTTCTTCATTCTTCTGCAAATGGTTGATGAGCTGACAGACAAATGAATTTCCCTTTGGGGATTAATAAAGTAATTTGTATTTTGTTGTATTGTATTGTAAATATATGTGGCTCACCTCCTGGGCCGCTCTGAAGTCAGTCACCACTCGTTTCCTGTTGCTCCTGTCATAATTACTGCGACCACTAGATGTCACCTATCAACAAACCACAGCTATTGATCACAATAACCTGCTGCACAGACGAACTATAGCTCTCTTTCTTTCACTTACCACTCTCCCTGCTGTTTCGCTTTCTTATATCTTGGGACACACAAAACAGGGCTGCATGTGTCGGCCATGTTTGAAGGAGGCAGTCGGTCTTCAAAGGCCTCTGGAGGATGTGAATTTTGACACAGCTGTAGTGTACAGGTGTCGCCCATTTTACAATTTTACCCAGAATTCTTTGTACCACAGTCCAACCCCAATGTGTGTGACGTCTCACTGTCGTGTCTAAGACTCAGTCACAGTGTGTCTCTGTGAAACTGGTCCCAGACCTGTGGAGGAGAAGTCTGATTATCTTCTGAAGGTTCCTCCCTGAGCTTCAGCATCACAGCTGGTCCAGGTGTCTACCTGAGGAGGGGCGGAGCTTCACTGCCTCCTGTCTGATCTCCTTCAGCAGCTTCACTGTAGTTTGACCTCCATCATTTGAAGACATACACTTTCTCTTTCTGTCTTTTCTTTCGTGTTGATCTTATTTCACACAGAAATACAACAGGGACGTGCATCAACAGCTTTGTGGGATTTTTTGTCATTCTGGTTCAATGTTGATTTTGTATTTTGTTCCACATCTTCAACAAATTAATTCTGATTATGTTTATTACTGAATTTATATTATTATCAGTGGACATCATTTAGACATTATACCAGGGACCTGTTGATAGTGTTTCATTGACCCTTCTCTGTCAGCTGACCTCTGGGGGAGTTGCTCTGTCTTATCTTCACCTTGCAGCCACAAACGTTGACTTATCAGCACAGAGTCTGGGTTCAGTCTGGTTCTGACCGTCGCTCCAGGAGGAAGCAGCTTTAACGTGACTGTGTTTTTCAGAGAAGATGAAGGTGTTTGTGGTGTTTGTGACGCTGCTGTTCGGTGAGAAACACAAACTTTATTTTGGACAAACTTGACGTTGAGTTTGTAAACAGCCATATGTTGGATATAAACACTGAGCACCGTACAGTATATACTCACCTTTGTTGAGGACATTTTTAGAATATAAATGTTTAGCATAAAACCCATGTGGTAGAAAACTACTATATTTTATGGCTTTATGTTGTTGTTAGCTTGTAGCTGGGTGACAGTGCTAGTTGTTGTGCTAATGCTAATTTTTTAACTCTTGCTGACAAGCTGCAGGTGTATGTAGTTCCACTCCCTTCATCACAGGTGGATCTTCATCAGAGGCTCTGATTATCTTCTGGTTTCTGACTCACCTCTGTCTGTGTCCTCAGTTTCCCAGCATGCCTCAGCTGTGGTGATATATGAGGGGGAGGAGTCTGTTCTGCTGCCCTGTGAATTTCCTACATTTGACCTGGACGAGGCTTCAGTGGTGTGGAGCCGCTCCGACCTCCGTCCTTCAACCGTCCACCAGCGTCAGCCGGACGGAGACGAACTCAAAGACCAGAATGTGGTCTACAGAGGACGGACGTCCATGAGGACTGACGCTCTGAGGACCAGAGACCTCAGTCTCACTCTGAGGAGACCCACCACCAGAGACAGTGGCAGCTACACCTGCATCATCAGAAAGAGGGGGCAAGAGGAGAGTCAGAGACTAACACTGCAGGTCAAAGGTCAGAGCTGTAGATACAGGTCAAAGGTCAGAGCTGTAGATACAGGTCAAAGGTCAGAGGACATGGACTCATCAGAAATGTGTTTTAATGTTTCACATCATTGTTTATAGTGATATTTTAATCTCATGTTGTTGTTTGTGTCGACTACAGAACGTCCTGTCGACTGGAGCCTCGTTCTCCTTGGTGTCTGTTTTCTCCTGCTCTCACTGACTGTTGCTGTTCACACTGGCCTGCTGTTTAAAATGACAAAGACAGTAGGTAAGTTGTGTGTGTGTGTGTGCACATCCAGGAAATGAATGTAAGTCAGTGTGATGTCAGAGCTGTTAACTGAGGTCAGAGGTCAGAGTAGAAATGAACGTGTTGTGAATTGATCAGAAATGTTGTATTAATGTTTATAAATGTTATGATCTCATGTTGTTGTTTGTGTCGACTACAGAGTTTCAACCAGTCAGGATCAAGGTTCTCCTGGTTCTCCTGGTTCTCCTGGGTCTCCTGTCTGCTTGTGGTTTTGGTCTCTGTATTTTCTTTCTTCGTAAAGGGACTGAGAACAAAGATGGTATGTAGTGTGTGTGTGTGTGTGTGTGTGTGTGTGTGTGTGTTTCTTGTCCCTTCCTCCATGTCCTCCTTGAGATGTTTGGAGGAGACTCTGGTCACTTTTTCCCTGTTTTGGTCTCTGTTTTCCTGCGGAGCTCCTCCTACACTTTCAGAGTGCACATTTTATACCATTGCAACCTCCCAGCATTTGTTAACAACAAAGTCATCAGAAGTACAAGTGCAACAGCAGCATCGTCACCTCTTCTCTTTCTCCGTCTCTGTCATTGTAAACACTGCAAGGTCAGTTTTCAGGCAAGATACGCTGGGGGGCAGAGAGCCTCCATCCTCCCTGTGACAAGTCATTGAACCATCACAATTACTTCCAAACTATTTAATTAAGGTAAAAATCTTGTACAGTTCTAGTTGTTATGAATAGTTATTTTACAAAGAACTTTGAACATGAAGAAGTCTCTTGTCTCTGCTGATGTCTCTGTGTGACCTACAACAGCAGATGAAGACATCGGTGGGAAGATGAGCTGTTTCTAAATACTGTAATTCTACATCAGGGGGGTCAAACTCATCAAGAGCACACAGTTTGACCAATCAACTGTCTGAAGACTGAGATCAGTTGATTAACTGAGTCCAGTCTGGTGTGGTGCTGTTTGGGTGGAACAACAACCTGCAGCCACTCGGCCCTTTGTGGGATGAGTTTGACCCCCCTGATCTACACCTTCAGGAGGCAGTGGACGGGTCGGTCCACAGGACAAAATGGTTTACAGCGCTCAGACCAGAGACGGCGTGTGTGAGCCAGATAAACATCTTTACAACAATACACACTAGAGCTCATGGGAAATGCAGTCTTCATTTTGGCAAAACTCTACCACTTTTGTCCACAGGAGGCGCCAAATTCACACAAAATGAAAGTTGTTTGTAGATTCTTTAAAGAGCTGAGATGTGATGTAGATGTGATGGAGGAGCAGAGCCTCACAGCTCTGTAGAGGAGAGGTGTGTGTGCAGAGTGATGAGAGCTTCACAGTGACTGGTTCATGTGCTGCTGCTGTAGCTGCTCTTCAACTGTCACTGTGTGATGAGCCTCAACCTCTGACACATGACCGAGGCTCTGAGTCTCTGTGTGTCTGGATCATTCATGCTGATGGATCAACTCACTTCACTGTGGACTGACAGCAACACTAACATCTAACCTCATGTTGTTGGTCTCACTTACAGAACCTCCTCCAGACTGGATCACTGGTCTCCTGGGTCTGATGTTTCTCCTGCTTCTCCTGACTGTCCTGGGTTATTGTCTCTGGATCAGAACACAAATAGAATCAATATTTTATTTCCTTGGTTTTTCCTCAGGTAAGAGGTCACAGTGGAGCTAAAGTGTCGTTTTAATGATTTATTGTTTATTAATATTTGAATCTCATGTTGTTGTTGATTGTGTCGACTACAGGACGTCTTCAAGTCCAGGTCAAGGTTCTCCTGGTTCTCCTGGTTCTCCTGTCTGCTGCGGCTGCTGTTCCTTGCTGTGTCATTCTTCATAAAGGGATTAAGAACACAGATGTGTGTGTGTGTGTGTGTGTGTGTGTGTAAAATGTCTCTTTGTGTCCTGACCACAACTCACACACTCAACTCAAACGCTCATTAGGAGTCATTGGTCCAGACAGTTGGTGTCACCCACTGGTTTGTGAACTGTTGTTCTGAAGTCAGGAGTTTGTGATTTTACCGTCGCCATCTTGAGATTTTGTAACCAATAGATACCATATATGGAGGAGGGGGCGGAGCTGGGGAGGAGTGATGTGAGTGGTAGATCTGACCCAAGCTCTATGTACACCCACCTACACCAGCTACATGACGCATTAAAATGAACAGGTTCATGTGTAAACATTGTTAGTGCCATGAGGAGAGACTGCACTTGATTGACAAGTCTCACTGTGTCAATCAAGTGGAAGCCACGCCCCCAGAGCCACTCTGCTTTATCATCTGATTTGTTAAATGGCATAATTTGATCCTGTCTCTGTCCTCAGTGTCCTGGCATGGAGACACTGTGGAGGTCTACAGTGAGAGGTCTGTCCTGCTGCCCTGTGAGGACTCTCCTTTACCCAGAAACCCCACAGTGACGTGGAGCCGCCACGACCTCCGTCCTTCAACCGTCCACCAGAGACATGAGCTGGGTGATGACCTCAGAGACCAGAACCAGGTTTACAGCAGCAGAACGTCCATGAAGACTGACGCTCTGACCACTGGAGACATCAGTCTCACTCTGAGTGACCTCCACCTCTCTGACAGCGGCAACTACACCTGCATCATCACAGCGTTTGGAAATGAACGAACACTGAGAGACATACAGCTGAAGGTCAAAGGTCAGCAACACACCCTAACACCTGCAGTACATACAGGATACAGTCAGAGATCAAAGGTCAGAGCTGTAGATACAGGTCTGAGGTCAGATCTGGTTGAATTTGGACCAGGGTCACAGAGGTCATGTAAAGGTCATGTTGTTGTTTATGTTCATCTCATCCACAGAAAAGTTCTCTGTCAGAGCTGAAGTCTTCGGTTTGTGTGGTCTACTGGTTCTACTGGTTCTACTGGTTCTACTGGTTCTACTGGGTGTTTGTCTTGGTGTCATCTGGTGGCTTAAAATTTATAAAAGGCGATTAATCGACAAAGGTAGGATGTATGTGTGTGTGTGCGTGCATGTGTGTGTGTGTGTGTGTTTGATCATGTCCAACACCTTCAACACCTGGTTTGACTTGCTACATGTGTCCACTGTCCCTCTGGTCTGGTTCTGTCCTTCAGGTTCCTCTGCAGCTCTGTGATCCTTCAGTAAAGAGGTTAAAACCTGCTGCTGCTGCTGCTGTCTGATGACATCATCATGTGGTTTGTTGTCTCTCAGTCCAACAGGTGGAGGTGGAGGAGGGGGCGGAGTCTGTCCAGCTGCCCTTCAAGACCACACCTGGTCTCCCAAAACACGTCAGAGTGAAGTGGACTGACAGAGACAACAGGAAGGTCCATGTGTATGAGAACGGTCCTAAAGGACAGGACCAGGTTTACAGAGGACGAACAGAGATGAATGAAGACCTGCTGAGGACTGGAGACCTCAGTCTGACCCTGAGACACCCCACAGTGAGAGACAGAGGCTACTACACCTGCAGAGTCTACAACAAGGACGGAGACTTACTGAGAGAGAAAACTATGACTCTCAGTGTCAAAGGTCAGAGTTGTTTGTTTGTCTCTGTTTCTGGTTTTGTCTCCTCTGCAGAGAGTCCATGTCCAGTGTTGGGGACAACTCGTTACAGTCATATATAACTCTGGGGCAGTAACAGAGCGACACAACGTGTGACTCATTATATTATTGTAATATTATTACAGTTCCTCCGTCTGGTGACACGTTACAATCTGAAATAGGTTGAATCACCACCTCAGGCGCCACAGCCTTAAACAGAGAAGCCAGTTTGCAGCGACTCTTGACTCCCAGGATGCATTGCAGGCTGCTGTCTCTCTGCCCAAGTTGAAGCTTCACTGGATGAGTAAGAAAACAAGAAGACGACATCAGGTTCCTGCTCACTACAGAGAGCAGCTCCTTGTCAGAGGAGCCTGCAGCCCAGATGTCCCATCCTCATCCAGCTGCTGCTGCCCCCCCAATGAGCACGACTTTTTTTACTGTGGTGCACAGCTGGATGAATCTAAATGCACCCGTGTCCATGGTAACAGAGGTAACAGATCATCTTAAATCTGCCTCTGTGATGGAAAGACTGCTCCACTTTCCAAGAGTTAAAACAGTGTCACTGCAGGTTCACGCTGCAACACCATCCAGTGCACCAGTGCAAAGACTTTTCAGTGTAGAGGGACTCGTGCTCACCCCAAAGGGAAACCGTCTCTGTGACGAACGCTTTCAGCAGCTTCTCCTGCTGCACTGTAACAAATACTTTAGTGATATGGAGTCGTTGTGTAGAGCCTCAGGCAAAGGTCAAGGCTGAATGTGTCCAACACTTTGACTGAGGATTATTCACCATGACACATTATTGTGCCTCCATTTTGTAAAGGCCTCGTCCTCACGGTTTGTTTTGGTGAAAGTAACTAAAAAGTCATCAGTAACTTATTACTCTACACAGAAAGTAATATTGTAAAGAAACTTATTACCTTCAAATGCAAGTAACTAGTAAAATGTAATATATTACATTTTGTAAGTAACTCAGGTCAGAGGTTAAAACCTGCTGCTGCTGCTGTCTGATGACATCATCATGTGGTTTGTTGTGTCTCAGTCCGACGGGTGAAGATGAAGGAGGTGGAGGAGGGGGCGGAGTCTGTCCAGCTGCCCTTCAAGACCACAGCTGACCTGTCTGAAGACGTCACAGTGGAGTGGACAGATGGAGACGACAGGAAGGTCCATGTGTATGAGAACGGCTCTAAAGGACAGGACCAGGTTTACAGAGGACGAACAGAGATGAATGAAGACCTGCTGAGGACTGGAGACCTCAGTCTGACCCTGAGACACCCCACAGTGAGAGACAGAGGAAGATACACCTGCAGAGTCTACAACAAGGACGGAGACTTACTGAGGGAGACATTTGTGTTTCTCTGGGTCGAAGGTCAGAGTTGTTTGTTTGTCTCTGGTTTTGTCTCCTCTGCAGAGAGTCCATGTCCAGTGTTGGGGACAACTCGCTGCAACACCATCCAGTGCACCAGTGCAAAGACTTTTCAGTGTAGAGGGACTCGTGCTCACCCAAAGGGAAACCGTCTCTGTGACGAACGCTTTCAGCAGCTTCTCCTGCTGCACTTTAACAAATACTTTAGTGATATGGAGTCGTTGTGTAGAGCCTCAGGCAAAGGTCAAGGCTGAATGTGTCCAACACTTTGACTGAGGATTATTCACCATGACACATTATTGTGCCTCCATTTTGTAAAGGCCTCGTCCTCACGGTTTGTTTTGGTGAAAGTAACTAAAAAGTAATCAGTAACTTATTACTCTACACAGAAAGTAATGTTGTAAAGAAACTTATTACCTTCAAATGCAAGTAACTAGTAAAATGTAATATATTACATTTTGTAAGTAACTCAGGTCAGAGGTTAAAACCTTGTTGTTTGTTGTCTCTCAGGTCAACAGGTGGTGGTGGAGGAGGGGGCGGAGTCTGTCCAGCTGCCCTTCAAGACCACAGCTGACCTGTCTGAAGACGTCAGAGTGGAGTGGATGTACAGAGACAACATGAAGGTCCATGTGTATGAGAACGGCTCTAAAGGACAGGACCAGGTTTACAGAGGACGAACAGAGATGAATGAAGACCTGCTGAGGACTGGAGACCTCAGTCTGACCCTGAGACACCTCAGAGTGAGAGACACAGGAAGATACACCTGCAGAGTCTACAATAAGGACGGAGACTTACTGAGAGGGACAGTAGTGACTCTCAAGGTCAAAGGTCAGAGTTGTTTGTTTGCCTCTGGTTGTTTGTTTGTCTCTGGTTGTTTGTCTCTGTCTCACTGTCTTCTGTCTCGTCTACAGAGAGAACTCAGGTCAGAGCTGAAACAGTCGACATGAGGAACAGAAGCAGCTTCACTGATCCAACTCCTCTGATGGCTGATCAATCAGTCTGATTGGTCTATTGATCAATTTGTGATTATTGATAGGATCTGACTTTGGACCAGAGAGAAGATGGAGGTGAAGGAGCTGATGGACGGTGGATGAAGACAGGAGGACACTACTGACTCAGAGGCTGCAGACTCACTATTGATTAGTATTGATCAGAATTGATCAGTGCCACATGGAAAACAAGAGAAACAGTGAAACATCATTGAAAAAACACTTCTTCATTCTCCTTCTAAGGGACAGAGTTGCGTCATGGTGACGTCATGGTGACGTCATGGTGACGGCTAGTTCATGGACCACAGTGATGTTGACGTGGTAACTAGCTTGTTTATCCTGCAGCTAAAGGCTGAAGGTTGAGCTTCAGCTCTGGTGGAGCAGAGGTTTCAGATGTGAGTCACTTCATGTTGTTTTATATGTAAGACACTTCAAATATATGTGGGTCACCTCCTGGGCCGCTCTGAAGTCAGTCACCACTCGTTTCCTGTTGCTCCTGTCATAATTACTGCGACCACTAGATGTCACCTATCAACAAACCACAGCTATTGATCACAATAACCTGCTGCACAGACGAACTATAGCTCTCTTTCTTTCTCTTACCACTCTCCCTGCTGTTTCACTTTCTTATATCTTGGGACGCACAAAACAGGGCTGCATGTGTCGGCCATGTTTGAAGGAGGCAGTCGGTCTTCAAAGGCCTCTGGAGGATGTGAATTTTGACACAGCTGTAGTGTACAGGTGTCGCCCATTTTACAATTTTACCCAGAATTCTTTGTACCACAGTCCAACCCCAATGTGTGTTACGTCTCACTGTTGTGTCTAAGACTCAGTCACAGTGTGTCTCTGTGAAACTGGTCCCAGACCTGTGGAGGAGAAGTCTGATTATCTTCTGAAGGTTCCTCCCTGAGCTTCAGCATCACAGCTGGTCCAGGTGTCTACCTGAGGAGGGGCGGAGCTTCACTGCCTCCTGTCTGATCTCCTTCAGCAGCTTCACTGTAGTTTGACCTCCATCATTTGAAGACATACACTTTCTCTTTCTGTCTTTTCTTTCGTGTTGATCTTATTTCACACAGAAATACAACAGGGACGTGCATCAACAGCTTTGAGGGGTTTTTTTGTCATTCTGGTTCAATGTTGATTTTGTATTTTGTTCCACATCTTCAACAAATTAATTCTGATTATTTTTATTACTGAATTTATATTATTATCAGTGGACATCATTTAGACGTTATACCAGGGACCTGTTGATAGTGTTTCATTGACCCTTCTCTGTCAGCTGACCTCTGGGGGAGTTGCTCTGTCTTATCTTCACCTTGCAGCCACAAACGTTGACTTCTGTCCGTTACTTTGAGTCTGGGTTCAGTCTGGTTCTGACCGTCGCTCCAGGAGGAAGCAGCTTTAACGTGACTGTGTTTTTCAGAGAAGATGAAGGTGTTTGTGGTGTTTGTGACGCTGCTGTTCGGTGAGAAACACAAACTTTATTTTGGACAAACTTGACGTTGAGTTTGTAAACAGCCATATGTTGGATGTCAACACTGAGCACCGTACAGTATATACTCACCTTTGTTGAGGACATTTTTAGAATATAAATGTTTAGCATAAAACCCATATGGTAGAAAACTATTATATTTTATGGCTTTATGTTGTTGTTAGCTTGTAGCTGGGTGACAGTGCTAGTTGTTGTGCTAATGCTAATTTCTTAACTCTTGCTGACAAGCTGCAGGTGTATGTAGTTCCACTCCCTTCATCACAGGTGGATCTTCATCAGAGGCTCTGATTATCTTCTGGTTTCTGACTCACCTCTGTCTGTGTCCTCAGTTTCCCAGCATGCCTCAGCTGTGGAGATATATGAGGGGGAGGAGTCTGTCCTGCTGCCCTGTGTCTTTCCTATGTTTGACCTGGACGAGGCTTCAGTGGTGTGGAGCCGCTCCGACCTCCGTCCTTCAACCGTCCACCAGCGTCAGCCGGACGGAGACGAACTGAAAGACCAGAACTTGGTCTACAGAGGACGGACGTCCATGAGGACTGACGGTCTGAGGACCAGAGACCTCAGTCTCACTCTGAGGAGACCCACCACCAGAGACAGTGGCAGCTACACCTGCATCATCAGAAAGAAGGGGCAAGAGGAGAGTCAGACACTAACACTGCAGGTCAAAGGTCAGAGCTGTAGATACAGGTCAAAGGTCAGAGGACATGGACTCATCAGAAATGTGTTTTAATGTTTCACATCATTGTTTATAGTGACATTTTAATCTCATGTTGTTGTTTGTGTCGACTACAGAACGTCCTGTCGACTGGAGCCTCGTTCTCCTTGGTGTCTGTTTGCTCCTGCTCTCACTGACTGTTGCTGTTCACACTGGCCTGCTGTTTAAAATGACAAAGACAATAAGTAAGTTATGTGTGTGTGTGTGTGTGTGTGTGTGCACATCCAGGAAATGAATGTAAGCCAGTGTGATGTCAGAGCTGTTAACTGAGGTCAGAGGTCAGAGTAGAAATGAACGTGTTGTGAATTGATCAGAAATGTTGTATTAATGGTTATAAATGTTATGATCTCATGTTGTTGTTTGTGTCGACTACAGAGTTTCAACCAGTCAGGATCAAGGTTCTCCAGGTTCTCCTGGGTCTCCTGTCTGCTTGTGGTTTTGGTCTCTGCATTTTCTTTCTTCGTAAAGGGACTGAGAACAAAGATGGTATGTAGTGTGTGTGTGTGTGTGTGTGTGTGTGTGTGTGTGTGTGTGTGTCTTGTCCCTTCCTCCATGTCCTCTTTGAGATGTTTGGAGGAGACTCTGGTCACTTTTTCCCTGTTTTGGTCTCTGTTTTCCTGCGGAGCTCCTCCTACACTTTCAGAGTGCACATTTTACACCATTGCAACCTCCCAGCATTTGTTAACAACAAAGTCATCAGAAGTACAAGTGCAACAGCAGCATCGTCACCTCTTCTCTTTCTCCGTCTCTGTCATTGTAAACACTGCAAGGTCAGTTTTCAGCCAAGATATCTTGGGGGGGCAGAGAGCCTCCATCCTCCCTGTGACAAGTCATTGAACCATCACAATTACTTCCAAACTATTTAATTAAGGTAAAAATCTTGTACAGTTCTAGTTGTTATGAATAGTTATTTTACAAAGAACTTTGAACATGAAGAAGTCTCTTGTCTCTGCTGATGTCTCTGTGTGACCTACAACAGCAGATGAAGACATCGGTGGGAAGATGAGCTGTTTCTAAATACTGTAACTCTACACCAGGGGGGTCAAACTCATCAAGAGCACACAGTTTGACCAATCAGCTGTCTGAAGACTGAGATCAGTTGATTAACTGAGTCCAGTCTGGTGTGGTGCTGTTTGGGTGGAACAACAACCTGCAGCCACTCGGCCCTTTGTGGAATGAGTTTGACCCCTGATCTACACCTTCAGGAGGCAGTGGACGGGTCGGTCCACAGGACAAAATGGTTTACAGCGCTCAGACCAGAGACGGCATGTACCAGCCAGATAAACATCTTTACAACAATACGCACTAGAGCTCATGGGAAATGCAGTCTTCATTCTGGCAAAACTCTACCACTTTTGTCCACAGGAGGCGCCAAATTCACACAAAATGAAAGTTCTTTGTAGATTCTTTAAAGAGCTGAGATGTGATGTGGATGTAACTCACTTCACTGTGGACTGACAACAACACTAACATCTAACCTCATGTTGTTGGTCTCAGTTACAGAACCTCCTCCAGACTGGATCACTGGTCTCCTGGGTCTGATGTTTCTCCTGCTTCTCCTGACTGTCCTGGGTTATTGTCTCTGGATCAGAACACAAATAGAATCAATATTTTATTTACTTGGTTTTTCCTCAGGTAAGAGGTCACAGTGGAGCTAAAGTGTCGTTTTAATGATTTATTGTTTATTAATATTTGAATCTCATGTTGTTGTTGATTGTGTCGACTACAGGACGTCTTCCAGTCCAGGTCAAGGTTCTCCTGGTTCTCCTGGTTCTCCTGGTTCTCCTGTCTGCGGCTGCTGTTCCTTGCTGTGTCATTCTTCATAAAGGGATTAAGAACACAGATGGTGTGTGTGTGTGTGTGTGTGTGTGTGTGTGTGTAAAATGTCTCTTTGTGTCCTGACCACAACTCACACACTCAACTCAAACGCTCATTAGGAGTCATTGGTCCAGACAGTTGGTGTCACCCACTGGTTTGTGAACTGTTGTTCTGAAGTCAGGAGTTTGTGATTTTACCGTCGCCATCTTGAGTTTTTGTAACCAATAGATACCATATATGGAGGAGGGGGCGGAGCTGGGGAGGAGTGAGGGTAGATCTGACCCAAGCTCTATGTACACCCACCTACACCAGCTACATGACGCATTAAAATGAACAGGTTCATGTGTAAACATCGTTAGTGCCATGAGGAGAGACTGCACTTGATTGACAGGTCTCACTGTGTCAATCAAGTGGAAGCCACGCCCCCAGGCCCACTCTGCTTTATCATCTGATTTGTTAAATGGCATAATTTGATCCTGTCTCTGTCCTCAGTGTCCTGGCATGAAGACACTGTGGAGCTCTACAGTGAGAGGTCTGTCCTGCTGCCCTGTGAGGACTCTCCTTTACCCATGAACCCCACAGTGACGTGGAGCCGCCACGACCTCCGTCCTTCAACCGTCCACCAGAGACACCAGCTGGGTGATGACCTCAGAGACCAGAACCAAGTTTACAGCAGCAGAACGTCCATGAAGACTGACGCTCTGACCACTGGAGACATCAGTCTCACTCTGAGTGACCTCCACCTCTCTGACAGCGGCAACTACACCTGCATCGTCTCAGCATTTGGAAATGAACGAACACTGAGAGACATACAGCTGAAGGTCAAAGGTCAGCAACACACCCTAACACCTGCAGTACATACAGGATACAGTCAGAGGTCAAAGGTCAGGGCTGTAGATACAGGTCTGAGGTCAGTTCTGGTTGAATTTGGACCAGGGTCACAGAGGTCATGTAAAGGTCATGTTGTTGTTTATGTTCATCTCGTCCACAGAAAAGTTCTCTGTCAGAGCTGAAGTCTCCATTTTGTGTGGTCTACTGGTTCTACTGGTTCTACTGGGTGTTTGTCTTGGTGTCATCTGGTGGCTTAAAATTTATAAAAGGCGATTAATCGACAAAGGTAGGATGTATGTGTGTGTGTGTGTGTGCGTGCATGTGTGTGTGTGTGTGTGTGTGTGATCATGTCCAACACCTTCAACACCTGGTTTGACTTCCTACATGTGTCCACTGTCCCTCTGGTCTGGTTCTGTCCTTCAGGTTCCTCTGCAGCTCTGTGATCCTTCAGTAAAGAGGTTAAAACCTGCTGCTGCTGCTGCTGTCTGATGACATCATCATATGGTTTGTTGTCTCTCAGTCCAACAGGTGGAGGTGAAGGAGGGGGCGGAGTCTGTCCAGCTGCCCTTCAAGACCACACCTGGTCTCCCAAAACACGTCAGAGTGAAGTGGACTGACAGAGACAACAGGAAGGTCCATGTGTATGAGAACGGTCCTAAAGGACATGACCAGGTTTACAGAGGACGAACAGAGATGAATGAAGACCTGCAGAGGACTGGAGACCTCAGTCTGACCCTGAGACACCCCACAGTGAGAGACAGAGGCTACTACACCTGCAGAGTCTACAACAAGGACGGAGACTTACTGAGAGAGAAAACTATGACTCTCAGTGTCAAAGGTCAGAGTTGTTTGTTTGTCTCTGTTTCTGGTTTTGTCTCCTCTGCAGACAGTCCATGTCCAGTGTTGGGGACAACCCGTTACAGTAATATATAACTCTGGGGCAGTAACAGAGCGACACAACGTGTGACTCATTATATTATTGTAATATTATTACAGTTCCTCCGTCTGGTGACACGTTACAATCTGAAATAGGTTGAATCACCACCTCAGGCGCCACAGCCTTAAACAGAGAAGCCAGTTTGCAGCGACTCTTGACTCCCAGGATGCATTGCAGGCTGCTGTCTCTCTGCCCAAGTTGAAGCTTCACTGGATGAGTAAGAAAACAAGAAGACGACATCAGGTTCCTGCTCACTACAGAGAGCAGCTCCTTGTCAGAGGAGCCTGCAGCCCAGATGTCCCATCCTCATCCAGCTGCTGCTGCCCCCCCAATGAGCACGACTTTTTTACTGTGGTGCACAGCTGGATGAATCTAAATGCACCGTGTCCATGGTAACAGAGGTAATAGATCGTCTTAAATCTGCCTCTGTGATGGAAAGACTGCTCCACTTTCCAAGAGTTAAAACAGTGTCACTGCAGGTTCACGCTGCAACACCATCCAGTGCACCAGTGCAAAGACTTTTCAGTGTAGAGGGACTCGTGCTCACCCCAAGGGAAACCGTCTCTGTGACGAACGCTTTCAGCAGCTTCTCCTGCTGCACTGTAACAAATACTTTAGTGATATGGAGTCGTTGTGTAGAGCCTCAGGCAAAGGTCAAGGCTGAATGTGTCCAACACTTTGACTGAGGATTATTCACCATGACACATTATTGTGCCTCCATTTTGTAAAGGCCTCGTCCTCACGGTTTGTTTTGGTGAAAGTAACTAAAAAGTCATCAGTAACTTATTACTCTACACAGAAAGTAATATTGTAAAGAAACTTATTACCTTCAAATGCAAGTAACTAGTAAAATGTAATATATTACATTTTGTAAGTAACTCAGGTCAGAGGTTAAAACCTGCTGCTGCTGCTGTCTGATGACATCATCATGTGGTTTTTTATCTCTCAGGCCGACAGGTGGAGGTGAAGAAGGTGGAGGAGGGGGCGGAGTCTGTCCAGCTGCTCTTCAAGACCACAGCTGACCTGTCTGAAGACGTCACAGTGGAGTGGACAGATGGAGACGACAGGAAGGTCCATGTGTATGAGAACGGCTCTAAAGGACAGGACCAGGTTTACAGAGGACGAACAGAGATGAATGAAGACCTGCTGAGGACTGGAGACCTCAGTCTGACCCTGAGACACCTCACAGTGAGAGACAGAGGAAGATACACCTGCAGAGTCTACAACAAGGACGGAGACTTACTGAGGGAGACATTTGTGTTTCTCTGGGTCGAAGGTCAGAGTTGTTTGTTTGTCTCTGGTTTTGTCTCCTCTGCAGAGAGTCCATGTCCAGTGTTGGGGACAACTCGCTGCAACACCATCCAGTGCACCAGTGCAAAGACTTTTCAGTGTAGAGGGACTCGTGCTCACCCCAAAGGGAAACCGTCTCTGTGACGAACGCTTTCAGCAGCTTCTCCTGCTGCACTGTAACAAATACTTTAGTGATATGGAGTCGTTGTGTAGAGCCTCAGGCAAAGGTCAAGGCTGAATGTGTCCAACACTTTGACTGAGGATTATTCACCATGACACATAATTGTGCCTCCATTTTGTAAAGGCCTCGTCCTCACGGTTTGTTTTGGTAAAAGTAACTAAAAAGTAATCAGTAACTTATTACTCTACACAGAAAGTAATATTGTAAAGAAACTTATTACCTTCAAATGCAAGTAACTAGTAAAATGTAATATATTACATTTTGTAAGTAACTCAGGTCAGAGATTAAAACCTGCTGCTGCTGCTGTCTGATGACATCATCATGTGGTTTGTTGTCTCTCAGACCAACAGGTGGAGGTGGAGGAGGGGGCGGAGTCTGTCCAGCTGCCCTTCAAGACCACAGCTGGTCTGTCTGAAGACGTCAGAGTGGAGTGGATGTACAGAGACAACAGGAAGGTCCATGTGTATGAGAACGGCTCTAAAGAACAGGACCAGGTTTACAGAGGACGAACAGAGATGAATGAAGACCTGCTGAGGACTGGAGACCTCAGTCTGACCCTGAGACACCTCAGAGTGAGAGACACAGGAAGATACACCTGCAGAGTCTACAACAAGGACGGAGACTTACTGAGAGGGACAGTAGTGACTCTCAAGGTCAAAGGTCAGAGTTGTTTGTTTGTCTCTGGTTGTTTGTTTGTCTCTGGTTGTTTGTCTCTGTCTCACTGTCTTCTGTCTCGTCTACAGAGAGAACTCAGGTCAGAGCTGAAACAGTCAACATGAACAAGAGAAGCAGCTTCACTGATCCAGCTCCTCTGATGGCTGATCAATCAGTCTGATTGGTCTGTTGATCAATTTGTGATTATTGAAAGGATCTGAGTTTGGACCAGAGAGAAGATGGAGGTGAAGGAGCTGATGGACGATGGATGAAGACAGGAGGACACTACTGACTCACAGGCTGCAGACTCACTATTGATGAGTATTGATCAGAATTGATCAGAATTGATCAGTGCCACATGGAAAACAAGAGAAACAGTGAAACATCATTGAAAAAATACTTCTTCATTCTCCTTCTAAGGGACAGAGTTGTGTCATGGTGACGTCATGGTGACGTCATGGTGACATCGTAGTGAAGTCATAGTGACGTCATGGTGACATCGTAGTGACATCATGGTGACGTCATGGTGACGGCTGGTTCATGGACCACAGTGATGTTGACCTGCTAACTAGCTTGTTTATCCTGCAGCTAAAGGCTGAAGGTTGAGCTTCAGCTCTGGTGGAGCAAAGGTTTCAGATGTGAGTCACTTCATGTTGTTTTATATGTAAGACACTTCAAATATATGTGGCTCACCTCCTGGGCCGCTCTGAAGTCAGTCACCACTCGTTTCCTGTTGCTCCTGTCATAATTACTGCGACCACTAGATGTCACCTATCAACAAACCACAGCTATTGATCACAATCACCTGCTGCACAGACGAACTATAGCTCTCTTTCTGTCACTTACCACTCTCCCTGCTGTTTCGCTTTCTTATATCTTGGGACAGACAAAACAGGGCTGCATGTGTCGGCCATGTTTGAAGGAGGCAGTCGGTCTTCAAAGGCCTCTGGAGGATGTGAATTGTGACACAGCTGTAGTGTACAGGTGTACCACACCTTTGTTGTGGTGACAGTAATAAGACTTGAACAGGGCTTAAAATGAATGGCTGATTAATCGGCCTTTTCCTTCTCTGAACTCATTCATACAAAATACAAATCACAGTGTGTTGGGCTGATCAGCAAACTGCAGAGAGGCTGATAGAAAACAACTGCTGTGTGGCCTGACAACAGACGCCGTTGTTCTGCTCTGTGTGTAAAATACCACTTTATACAGTATTTACCTGTGTTGTCTTTGGTGATCTGGACTTTTCATCTGGTGACCTCGTTGGGTCAGCAGCTCCAGTTTCTCAGTTTGTGACCAAATACCTGTAAAAACACATTCACACCAGTGTCAACAGACTTTGTAGCGTTCACTGCACTGTCATGTCTTCTGGGTGGCACCATGCACCTCTGTAGTTTTTACCCCTATTTTGTTGGGGGGTCAAAGGTCTCAGGAGGACACAGGGATGGGACGGATGTTGATGCATCTCTGATTGAGGCAAAGGTTGAACTATGTCTGGTCTAAAGGTCAAAGGTTAGGGTTAGGGACTTTCTGCAGCCAGCCTCAGAGAGGGTTCAGGTGGCTCCACCAACACATTGTAGGTCCAGAGAGGCTCCAGTCTGTGAATGATGATGAAATGCTTGATGCCATTTGTTCAAAGATGTCTGGCTCTAAAGTCCCCAGGTGGTGTTCAACACACTTGTTTAATACATTACTGCTGAATGAAGCTAAAATAACTCTGTCCACATGTTCATACTTATATAAAGGTATATTTCTGAACACTTTCTTTCTTTTTCATACGTTCCTGAGCTGTGTGCTCGAAGGCTTCATCTGAACCGACACTTTCTCTGTGCCTGTGTTTTTCTTTCATGTTGATCTGATCTGATTTCTTATTTGCTCTGAAAATATCCACCAGTTTATAACATCTGGCTGCTTCCTCCTCCTCGTCAACTTCCTTCCTTTGTTTCAGACGTTCCCTCTCTGCTACTTCTTTTCTCCTTCTTTATCTCAGATCCACTGCTCCTCCTCCTCTGTCAGTCTGGCTCTCTCATGCTCTTTGACTGACATTTTGACCAATCGCTTTTTCTCTGTGTGCGGGTCCCAGTGTCAGGCAGCCAATCAGCTGCACCAGTGAAGTGCTCTGTGATATTTATAAAATAAAACAATTACTTTTTTGTTGTTGTTGTTGTTGTTGTTGTTGTTGTTGTTGTTGTTTTTGACAGGCAGGTCACTTAAGGTCCAGTCCACCGGGAACTGTCCCGCCCTTCCTGTTGGTGGATGAGGAGAGTAATTAGACTTAATGACCAGGACCTGATGATAGTATCTCATGGACCAAACAGGACATGAATTAGTGTGTATGCAGCCCAGTCCTCTCTGTCAGCTGACCTTCGCTGGGAGTTGCTCTGTCTTATCTTCACTTTGCAGCCACAAACGTTTACAGAGTCTGGTTCTGACCGTCACAGATTATGTAGACCTGGACCTGATCATAGTTTTTCATTGACGCTACAGGAAATATATCAGTTGTTGTGCAGCCTCAGTTTTCTCTGTCAGCTGACGCCCTGTGGGAGTTGGTATGATGTCACTTCCTGTTGAAATCGCAAGTCAACGTTTGTCGCTGCAGAGCTGCGGTTCAGTCCGGGTGTAACCGTCACTCAGTCCAGGAGGAAGCGGCTTGAACGTGACTGTGTTTTTCAGAGAAGATGAAGATGTTTGTGGTGTTTGTGACGCTGCTGTTCGGTGAGAAAAACTTCATCTAACTCCATTTAAACAAACTCCACACAGACTCTGGCTGTGAGGACCATGTCTGAGAGGACGTGACCTGACACCAGGGCCTTATTATAATGAAACAAACTCCATTTCTGAGCATTTATTCCTCAGACTGGTTCATATAGACAGCTGTTGTAGACCCACTGTGGCCAGCTGTGCTCACAGGAGACATTACACTGTCTCCATTACCTGGTTTCTAACTACTGATTGTTTTCATTCAACGTTTATTCACTTGCTCATGTTGAGGACATTTTTAGAATATAAATGTTTAGCATTAAAAAAACGTCCAACCCTTACTGACCAGCTGTCAGGTGTATGTAGCTCCGCCCCCTCCCCACTGGTGGCTCTTTGGTAACACTTTGTAATATGTGTGTGAAACTTGCCTGCTGACACCTGGGGTACATGAAAATGACTGTCACAACTGCCATGAGCAAGGAGCAAAAGCATTTGTTCATATGGTGCAGTACTTCATTCAATATACTTGAGTTGAGTTACACCTTAAGTTTCTGGAGTTAGATCGGTAAGTGGCCGTGAGTTGTGCTGTAAGACTAGTACATGAGAAATGACCTGGAGTTACGCTGGAAGTCTGGGTAAAGTGGGACGTAAGTGTATTATGACGTGTTACCAGATCTTCATCAGAGGCTCTGATTATCTTCTGCTTTCTGACTCACCTCTGTCTGTGTCCTCAGTTTCCCAGCATGCCTCAGCGGTGGTGATATATGAGGGGGTGGAGTCTGTCCTGCTGCCCTGTGTCTTTCCTGCATTTGACCTGGACGAGGCTTCAGTGGTGTGGAGCCGCTCCGACCTCCGTCCTTCAACCGTCCACCAGCGTCAGCCGGACGGAGACGAACTCAAAGACCAGAACCAGGACTACAGAGGACGGACGTCCATGAGGACTGACGCTCTGTTGTCCAGAAACCTGAGCCTCACTCTGAGGAGACCCACCACCAGAGACAGTGGCATCTACACCTGCATCATCAGAGTGGGGGGGCAAGAGAAGAGGCAGAGTCAAGTAACACTGCAAGTCGAAGGTCAGAGCTGTAGATACAGGTCAAAGGTCAGAGCTGTAGATACAGGTCAAAGGTCAGAGGACATGAACTCATCAGAAATGTGTTTTAATGTTTCACATTATTATTATATTTTTAACATGTGTCTATTGGTTTTTCACAAAAGGGTAAACAAACACTTACAGCAGGGTGAACAGTCACACAGTCGGTGATTTCTGAGCTCTTCCAGATGTTTTACACTGAGCCACATCACTAAAGTGGGCACTGAAAGGCCTTTTCTGCCAATACCATAAGAAATGAAACTGCTTGTGATTTATCAGCCTTATTAAATGTGGCTCCCAAAACACTTGTTAGTGGACCTGGCTTCAGATAGAGATGTCATAAGCTCCAGACAGACATGGACATGACCACAGAGTGGGGCAGTGGACCTTCATATATCCCACATTGACCACATATAGAAGATACTGCTGGACACATCCTGTGCCATCTTGATTTTGTATAACGGAGTCTATGAATGACTTTGAACTGGATTAATATGTGCCTCACATCTATGGATCACCCACCTGGTCTATTGGGTTGTGTTTGTAACTGAGTGGATGTTATGGAAGCGAAATCCCTGACCTGCAAATATCTAAAGGAGTCAGTGGAAGGAAGGTCATTACTTACGTCTGAGTAAATAAACCAAATCTGCCGACAACATACAAATGCTTTTAAAGTGATGGAGCGGATCGTGGTCAGCCACTGCAGTCCCTCTTGCACAATATTGCACTTATTACATAATGCGCTGGTGTATGTCCATAGTTGTGTTGTCTCTTATGTTGCTGTTAGTCCTGTGGGTTTTAACGTATGTAACTAGTTTTCATTTCATGTACCTTTGCACCATGCACTTCACGCCCAAGTCAAATTTCCCTGCATGCAACAATGAAATAAATGGATGTGGGTGCTAGACGCTTCTGTTTCCACCATGTAAAAACTTTTCCAGGAATGAATGCATGATTGTTACATGTTGGACTGTTCAAACAGGTATCAGGGACTTTGAGATAGGACTTGACCTTTAAAGTGTTAAAAATACCAATGTTTCCACTATAGAGAGCCGTTTCAATTTTAGATGGGCTATTGATCAGTGCACACAGGGATGCTCCTTGTCCAATACAGATCCATTCTCTCAGTGTCCTTTTCTGACAGCGTCTCTCTCCACCAGTCTACACTGTGAAGTCGGAAAGACCAAAACCCCTTCTAGTTTTGACTTGGTTAGATGTTTCTTGGTTATTCTCACTGATTTATAGTTCCACAACAAAGGAATGATTATTGAGTCTAATTTCTGGAAATGTTTCTCATCATTGTTTATAGTGATATTTTAATCTCATGTTGTTGTTTGTGTCGACTGCAGAACGTCCTGTCGACCGGAACTACATTTTCGGTGGTGTCGCTGGTCTTCTGCTCTCACTGACCGTTGCTGTTGTGATGATTCACACCATTTATAAAAGGAAGAGGGATGAAGGAGGTGTGTGTGTGTGTGTGTGTCTCTGTGGGGATGTCAGAGCTGCAGACTGATCAGAAATGTTTTAATGTTTTATTGTTTATAAATTTTATAATCTCATGTTGGTGTTTGTGTCGACTACAGGACGTCTTCAAGTCTGGGACCTGGTTCCCCTGGTTCTCCTGGTGTTGCTGTCTGCAGCTGCTGCTGGTGTTTGCATTTTCATTCTTCATAAAGGGATTAAGGACGTGGGTATGTTCTGTGTGTTCTGAGATGATGAGCCTCAACCTCTGACACATGACCGAGGCTCTGAGTCTCTGTGTGTCTGGATCATTCATGCTGATGGATCAACTCACTTCACTGTGGACTGACAACAACACTAACATCTAACCTCATGTTGTTTGTCTCAGTTACAGAACCTCTTCCAGGCTGGATCACTGGTCTCCTGGTTCTGTTGTTAATCCTGATGCTCCTGGGTGTCCTGGGTCAAGGTTTTTTTGTTGGTCTCAGAATATATAAAGACATGAAGAACACTGAGGGTTTGTATCTGTGTGTGTGTGTGTGTGTGTGTAGTGAACTGATCAAAAATCACTGTTTTATTGTTTATTAATATTTCATTCTCATGTTGTTGTTGTTTGTGTCGACTACAGGACATCATCAAGGCCGGGCCAAGGTTCTCCTGGTTCTCCTGGTTCTCCTGGTTCTCCTGTCTGCTGCTGTCGCTGGTCTTTGCTGTGTCATTCTTTATAAGTTGATTAAGAACACAGAAGTGTGTGTGTGTGTGTGTGTGTGTGTGTGTGTGATACTGAGATGTCTAATTTAGAGAAACCCAAATTATTATTGTGTATTAGTTAAATGTTATTCTTGAAGGGCCACAGACAGGCGTTCACTCAGACTCCAGGAAAAAAAAAACCTTGACAAAAGGGCACTTGGGGCATCAAAGGGCAAAGGGGCAGATGCTCCAGCACCCACCAACCCCCCTCTGCAAATACCTGAGCTTCACTGATGTGGAGGCGACTTCCGTTCTGTGCAGGAACGTTGGTTTTCTTCTTCAGTGTCTGGTCTGGGTCCTGTGGTGGTGGAGACCACAGTGGTGGAGCAGTGATAGTAAAGGCTGCAGGTGGAGGCCCAGACTCCTGTGTGAACCCAGCAGGTGTCAGCAGAGACTCTGCTCCTCAGCACACTGACCTTCTTCAGAGAGAGGAAGCTCCTCCTGGTTCATGTTCTGCTCTGGTTTCCCACCTCCAGCTGCTCTTTAACTCTGATTGGCTGCAGCTCGTCACTTCCTCCTCCTCAGTGGCTCCGTCCTGGACTGATGTCCTGGTGGTCTCAGTCAGGGACGTCTTGTGCACTTCACAGGTCGACAGCTGATCAACATTAACACAGTGGTGTTTTCTTCATCTCCTGTGTGTTGATCTGCTGCAGTGAGATGATGTGACCTGACTGAGTGACTGGTGGAAGCTGAACACACGTTAGACTCTATCAGCTGATGCTGCTGCTAATAACCACAGTTTATAATCAATCCTCCACATCATTTAATCTGTCTGTCTCTACTTCACACTGTGGACATGAGGACGTCACTGATCCATGTTCCTGTCTCTGTCCTCAGTGTCCTGGCATGGAGACACTGTGGAGGTCTCCACTGGATGGTCTGTCCTGCTGCCCTGTGAGGACTCTCCTTTACCCAGAAACCCCACAGTGACGTGGAGCCGCCACGACCTCCGTCCTTCAACCGTCCACCGGAGACACGAGCTGGGTGATGTCCTCAGAGACCAGAACCAGGTTTACAGGAACAGAACGTCCATGAAGACTGATGCTCTGACCACTGGAGACCTCAGTCTCACTCTGAGTGACCTCTGCCTCTCTGACAGCGGCAACTACACCTGCATCATCACAGCATTTGGAAATGAACGAACACTGAGAAACATACAGCTGAAGGTCAAAGGTCAGCAACACACCCTAACACCTACAGTACATACAGGATACAGTCAGAGGTCAAAGGTCAGAGCTGTAGATACAGGTCTGAGGTCAGATCTGGTTGAATTTGGACCAGGGTCACAGAGGTCATGTAAAGGTCATGTTGTTGTTTATGTTCATCTCATCCACAGAAAAGTTCTCTGGCATTGAAGAAGTCTTGGCTTTGTCTGGACTCATGCTTCCACTTCTTGTTCTTTTTATTGTCGTCTGGTCCTTTGCAAAAGGTAGGATGTTGTGTGTGTGTGTGTGTGTGTGTGTGTGTGTGTGTGAGACACAGAGCCTTTATTGTGAAAACCTACCATTATTTGCTGAGAGGACAGAGACCAGGAACAGATTCACAGAGACACTTTGATGTTGTGGACGTTTGTGTGTCAGTGTTTTGTTCTGAGGTTGGACATGAGTGTGAGACACTGTGGATGGACACAGGGGACGTCTTCCTCTCTTCAGTGGACAGTTTTCATCCACATGTCAGTGTGACAGAGAAAAGACAGAGATGAGACAAAACAAAACTCTGAACATGTCCAACACCTACATGTGTCCACTGTCCCTCTGGTCTGGTTCTGTCCTTCAGGTTCCTCTGCAGCTCTGTGATCCTTCATTAAAGAGATTAAAACCTGCTGCTGCTGCTGTCTGATGACATCATCATGTGGTTTGTTGTCTCTCAGTCCAAAAGGTGGAGGAGGGGGCGGGGTCTGTCCAGCTGCCCTTCAGGACCACACCTGGTCTGTCTGAAGACATCAGAGTGGAGTGGAGGAACCAATTGCACAGGAAGGTCCATGTGTATGAGAACGGCTCTGACCGGCCTGAAGAACAGCACCAGGATTACAAAGACCGAACAGAGATGAATGAAGACCTGCTGGGGACTGGAGACCTCAGTCTGACCCTGAGGAACCCCACAGTGAGAGACGCAGGAGACTACACCTGCAGGGTCTACAACAAGGATGGAAAATTACTGAGAGAGACATTCATGTTTCTCAGGGTCAAAGGTCAGAGTTGTTTGTTTGTCTCTGGTTGTTTGTTTGTCTCTGGTTGTTTGTCTCTGTCTCACTGTCTTCTGTCTCATCTACAGAGAGAACTCAGGTCAGAGCTGAAACAGTCGACATGAGGAACACTTGAACATATAATGTAAAGTAAGTGATCACAAATATTCACCAAATGTTTGCTGTTTCAATCCTGATCGTTTCATGATGTGATGATCACACGTTTGGTTTCTGTCAGGAGTTGGACATGTCGTGTACCACACGGGATCTTTGTAACTCTCAGCTACTTAAACACTTGATGCCCCTCCCTTCTGCCTTCTCTGTCAAACAGCTCTTTTTCTCATAATTGACTGAAGTCTTTCAGTTTTTTCTCTTTTCTTTTTCTTCTTCTTCCATTTCAGCGCAGCGCTCCCATGTACAAAGACCTGGTTCTGCTGCTACAAAGGGATCAGTTCTTGACTCTGCCTCTGCTCTGGTCCAATGTAAAAGCTTTGTTCCTTCAAGCTTTAAAGCATCTCTCCCTGTAGTCTCACCAGTTCAGAGGCACATACAAGTGTGGCTGGATGGTCCTTAGAGGCACTTCAAGACTGTTTCACCACCACTGACTGGAGCATGTTCAAACAGGCTGCCAGCTACAGCTCCATCACAGACCTCCAGGAGTACACAGACACTGTATCTGCCTACGTCAGCAAGTGCATGGACGATGTCACCAGCACCAAGTCCATCACTGTTTGGGCTAATCAGAAGCCATGGCTGACAGGGGAGGTCTACATATGACTGAAAGCTGCCTTTAGAGCCGGGGATGAGGAGGACCTGAGGACAGCAAGGGCCGACCTGTCCCGTGGCATCAGAGAAGCCAAGAGGCAGTACCCCAGGAGGATCGCCCGCCGTTTTAGCAACAGCAGGGACACCAGGAGTCTGTGGCAAGGGATACAGTCCATCATGGACTATAAGCCCTCACCACAGACCTGTGACAGCTCCACCCCCCTGCTGAATGCGCTAAACGACTTCTTTGCTCGCTTTGAGGCACACAACCATCCCCCTCCCCCCTCCAGGTGACCAGGTGCTGCTGCTGACCACGGACTGCGTGCCCCGGGTCCGGACAACACACCTGGTCGTGTACTGGGAGACTGTGCAGCTGAACTCACAGATGTCTTCACAGACAACAGGCTGTTGTCCCCACGTACCCCACGCACCACCATCATCCCAGTCCCGAAGAAGTCGTCTCCCCCCTGGTTCAATGACTACCGCCCGGTGGCGCTCACTCCCATCTTGATGAAGTGCTTCTAGTGGCTAGTCATGCACCACACCAAGTCTTCACTGCCCCCCTCACTGGACCCCTTCCAGTTCGCATACCAGCCCAACCGGTCAACCAACGATGCCATGCCCACTGCCCTCCGCTCAGCCCTCACACACCTGGACACCAGGGACTCCTGTGTTACAATACTGTTCATAGACTTCAGCTCAGCATTCAACACCATCATCCCCCAACAGCTGATCCACGTATTGGACCGGCTGGGAACAAGCGGGCACTTCGGTGCGCTGAACTGCACTGCACGTCTTACGTCAATGAAACAGGAAACACCCCTAAAAATGGTATTTTTCATGGTACGACGTGAACAACGCATTTGAATTACACTTCATGCAAGTCACAGCGTTTTAACCGTGAACATGAAATCACGTGGAACTGACTGGACGAGAGACGTTTCAGGTCTTTAACTGCACATTATACAAAAACACATACAACAGCAGCTTAGTGACTCTTTTTGTCATTACAGATTAATGTTGATTTTATATTTTGTTCCACATCTGCAACTAATTCATTCATTTTATTTTTTTATGTAAAGTTGCCTTGACCTGATGAGAGTTTTTCATTGACCCCTACAGGAAATATATCAGTTTCTGTGCAGCCTCAGTCTGTCATCACTTCCTGTTGAAATCGAAAGTAAAGTTTGTCGCTGCAGAGCTCGGGTTCAAACCGGTTATAACCATCACTCAGTCCAGGAAGAAGCGGCTCTTTGTCAAGAGAAGATGAAGATGTTTGTGGTGTTTGTGACGCTGCTGTTCGGTGAGAAAAACTTCATCTAACTCCATTTAAACCAACTGCACACAGGCTCTGGCTGTGAGGACAGGTGACCTGCTGCTGTGATCCACTGTTAGGTGTAAACTAAAGCTCAGCTGCGTCTCTGTCCTGCTTCTCAACCACATGTTGATCTTTAATGTGGAGATAATTCAGTCCCTGACTGATGATGGTGCGTTCAAGGTTTTACTCGTAAGTCTGACTTTCTGAGCTCTGACTTTGGATTTTAACCTTGAACGCTCCCTGAAGTCATGGGTGGAGATTATGTAGACCTGGACCTGATGAGAGTTTTTCATTGACCGCTACAGGAAATATATCAGTTGCTGTGCAGCCTCAGTCTTGTCTCTCAGTCTGTCTTCACTTCGTGTTGAAATCGAAAGTAAAGTTTGTTGCTGCAGAGCTGCGGTTCAGACCAGTTATAACTGTCATTCAGTCCAGGAAGAAGCGGCTCTTTGTTAAGAGAAGATGAAGATGTTTGTGTGTTTGTGACGCTGCTGTTCGGTGAGAAAAACTTCATCTAACTCCATTTAAACCAACTGCACACAGACTCTGGCTGTGAGGACAGGTGACCTGCTGCTGTGATCCACTGTTAGGTGTAAACTAAAGCTCAGCTGCGTCTCTGTCCTGCTTCTCAACCACATGTTGATCTTTAATGTGGAGATAATTCAGTCCCTGACTGATGATGGTGCGTTCAAGGTTTTACTCGTAAGTCTGACTTTCTGAGCTCTGACTTTGGATTTTAACCTTGAACGCTCCCTGAAGTCATGGGTGGAGATTATGTAGACCTGGACCTGATGAGAGTTTTTCATTGACCGCTACAGGAAATATATCAGTTGCTGTGCAGCCTCAGTCTTGTCTCTCAGTCTGTCTTCACTTCGTGTTGAAATCGAAAGTAAAGTTTGTTGCTGCAGAGCTGCGGTTCAGACCAGTTATAACTGTCATTCAGTCCAGGAAGAAGCGGCTCTTTGTTAAGAGAAGATGAAGATGTTTGTGGTGTTTGTGACGCTGCTGTTCGGTGAGAAAAACTTCATCTAACTCCATTTAAACCAACTGCACACAGACTCTGGCTGTGAGGACAGGTGACCTGCTGCTGTGATCCACTGTTAGGTGTAAACTAAAGCTCAGCTGCGTCTCTGTCCTGCTTCTCAACCACATGTTGATCTTTAATGTGGAGATAATTCAGTCCCTGACTGATGATGGTGCGTTCAAGGTTTTACTCGGAAATCTGGATTTCTAAGCTCTGAGTTTGAATTTTAATCTTGAACGCTTCCTGAAGTCAGATAAACTCTGAAAGTTGGACGAGTCCCTCCAGCCCTGATGTAAGAATTCAAGATGGCTGCTACTCACATCAACAGCAGTGAATCAACTCTGCAGTTTTACCACTTCCTTTATTTTCTGGTTACTGGTTCACATTAACCTCAGCCATGTAAACACACAGTACTGTTCAGCTTTTGTCCCTGGACATTTTCCTACACTGTTTGTATGTGTTAGAGCCACGAGAGAGAGACAGTGGCAATAACGGAAATTCAAAATACTCGCCGATCACGTGGTCCACGTAGCCCGATAAGTTCCAGGAAGTGTTTGGCGGTCGATAGAAAACATTAGGAAAACCACGATATTTGATAAGTTACGGTCAATAAATGCTTTGCTTTCCAATATTTATAAGCTTGTGTTAATTTCATTGAACTCTGTTAAGTTCACTAAACCTGTGCAGCTGTCGACAGCAATTAAATCATAATATTTGATCAGTTTTTAGTCAAGTTTAACTTTCAGACTTGACTGAGGGAGACTAACAGGACTAACAGTGATTTACCAATTGACTACACAATAAGTCTAGACTCACAACAGCATAATGATGATACCTGTGATTAATTAAATTACATTTTGATTTGAATTCATTGTAAATAAATTTATTTCTATTACTATTTGTTAACTATCCTTACTTTGCCCAAACCTCCTCTACTCATTGATACACAATAAATCACAGTCTTATTTTTCCCCAATGCACTTAATACCACAATGAGTTAAAAACAGTATCAGACGAAGTCAAACAGATCAGTCAATCAATATAGTTTTGTTTCGTTATATATTTTTTTGTTATCAATTATTTGTGTTTGAGCCATTTAACAGTTACACTCAAGAAACAGAAGTCTCAGTGGTTGTGGATCTGTCCAGTGTATAATCCTATACTGCGTTAACATCAGCACCTACTATGACCTTAAAAAAACACACCTTTAGATTTAGAGTTTGCGGACGATGAAGCAAGGACTCGTAGTGTTTATTAGCCAAACGTGTAAATATGTGGCTTCAGAAGAAGTCGATTGCTTTGTTCCACAACTAACCCAAAATACTAGTTTGTTCATGTCGTACATTTGCTCCTCTTACATTGATGCTCAAACATTTTACACCTGTCATGGCCAGTTGTTGGTATAATGGAGGTTGAGCTTTGTAAAGTAACATGTGCAGCACATGGTTGGTTCCTCAGGAGATCCACATCTGTACCCAACATACTACAAACAAAGTAAAGAGAAATAACCATAATAAATTAACATGAAGTTTACCTGTAGAAAAATAATTCTACTTCACTTTACAAAAACAGTCCTAACTACAAAGCTTAAGCACGACTCGCCTTAGAAGAAGTAAACCCAAAGGTCACCTTCTGATGGTTAACCTCTGTAAATCAAGATCTATGATGTCTCTTGGTAACATCTTCTTCAGAGATGTTCCCGGTCCGTAACATCCATGGACTCAGTATCCAGTTGAGCCGAGTGATGAGGAAAAAGAGAAGAAGGATTCCAACGAGGGTCAATTATCATGTTGTCTCGTTATATTGATCCTCCGTTCTTCTGCCTTCTGTGTTGATGAGACTGTCAGTGGTTCACTGCAGCTCCAGCTCAAACACTGGATCTTCATCAGAGGCTCTGATTATCTTCTGGTCTCTGACTCACCTCTGTCTGTGTCCTCAGTTTCCCAGCATGCCTCAGCTGTGGTGACATATGAGGGGGAGGAGTCTGTCCTGCTGCCCTGTGACTTTTCTACGCTTGACCTGGACGAGGCTTCAGTGGTGTGGAGCCGCTCCGACCTCCGTCCTTCAACCGTCCACCAGCGTCAGCCGGACGGAGACGAACTGAAGGATCAGAACGTGGTCTACAGAGGACGGACGTCCATGAGGACTGACGCTCTGAGGACCAGAGACCTCAGTCTCACTCTGAGGAGACCCACCACCAGAGACAGTGGCAGCTACACCTGCATCATCAGAAAGAGGGGGCAAGAGAAGAGTCAGAGAGTAACACTGCAGGTCAAAGGTCAGAGCTGTAGATACAGGTCAAAGGTCAGAGCTGTAGATACAGGTCAAAGGTCAGAGGTCATGGACTCATCAGAAATGTGTTTTAATGTTTCACATCATTGTTTATAGTGATATTTTAATCTCATGTTGTTGTTTGTGTCGACTACAGAACGTCCTGTCGACCGGAGCCTCGTTCTCCTTGGTGTCTGTTTTCTCCTGCTCTCACTGACTGTTGCTGTTCACAGTGGCCTGCTGTTTAAAATGACAAAGACAGTAGGTAAGTTGTGTGTGTGTGTGTGTGTGTGTGTGTGTGTGTGCATCCAGGAAATGAATGTAAGTCAGTGTGATGTCAGAGCTGTTAACTGAGGTCAGAGTAGAAATGAACGTGTTGTGACTTGATCAGAAATGTTGTATTAATGTTTATAAATGTTATGATCTCATGTTGTTGTTTGTGTCGACTACAGAGTTTCAACCAGTCAGGATCAAGGTTCTCCTGGTTCTCCTGGTTCTCCTGCCTGCTTGTGGTTTTGGTCTCTGTATTTTCTTTCTTCATAAAGGGACTAAGAACAAAGATGGTATGTAGTGTGTGTGTGTGTGTGTGTGTGTGTCACTTTTTCCCTGTTTTGGTCTCTGTTTTCCTGCGGAGCTCCTCCTACACTTTCAGAGTGCACATTTTATACCATTGCAACCTCCCAGCATTTGTTAACAACAAAGTCATCAGAAGTACAAGTGCAACAGCAGCATCGTCACCTCTTCTCTTTCTCCGGCTCTGTCATTGTAAACACTGATCTTGCACGGTCGTTTCGTTCCCCTGTAACCTGAAAAAGTCTCTTGTCTCGGCTGATGTCTCTGTGTGACCTACAACAGCAGATGAAGACATCGGTGGGAAGATGAGCTGTTTCTAAATACTGTAACTCTACACCAGGGGGGTCAAACTCATCAAGAGCACACAGTTTGACCAATCAACTGTCTGAAGACTGAGATCAGTTGATTAACTGAGTCCAGTCTGGTGTGGTGCTGTTTGGGTGGAACAACAACCTGCAGCCACTCGGCCCTTTGTGGGATGAGTTTGACCCCCTGATCTACACCTTCAGGAGGCAGTGGACGGGTCGGCCCACAGGACAAAACGGTTTACAGCACTCAGACCGGAGACGGCATGTGCGAGCCAGATAAACGTCTTTATGACAATACACACTAGAGCTCATGGGAAATGCAGTCTTCATTCTTGCAAAACTCTACCACTTTTGTCCACAGGAGGCACCAAATTCACACAAAATGAAAGTTCTTTGTAGATTCTTTAAAGAGCTGAGATGTGATGTAGATGTGATGTGGATGTAACTCACTTCACTGTGGACTGACAACAACACTAACATCTAACCTCATGTTGTTGGTCTCAGTTACAGAACCTCCTCCAGACTGGATCACTGGTCTCCTGGGTCTGATGTTTCTCCTGCTTCTCCTGACTGTCCTGGGTTATTGTCTCTGGATCAGAACACAAATAGAATCAATATTTTATTTCCTTGGTTTTTCCTCAGGTAAGAGGTCACAGTGGAGCTAAAGTGTCGTTTTAATGATTTATTGTTTATTAATATTTGAATCTCATGTTGTTGTTGATTGTGTCGACTACAGGACGTCTTCCAGTCCAGGTCAAGGTTCTCCTGGTTCTCCTGTTTGCTGCTGCTGTTGTTCCTTGCTGTGTCATTCTTCATAAAGGGATTAGGAACACAGATGGTGTGTGTGTGTGTGTATGTGTGTGTGTGTGTGTGTGTGTGTGTGCAGGAAATGATGTCAGAGCTGTTAAAGGAGAAGTGCCACTTTTACAACCTGGACCTTATTTCTGTCATAAAATACGGTCGTGTACTCACCCAGAAAACTTTGGTGTCGTTAGGATCCATCGGACGATATTCAGATCCACTGGAGACACGTGTGTATCCATATAGTGGCAGTGATCAGGGCACCGAGAATCCAGCCTCTAAATAACAAGCCTGTGGAAGCTGGACTTCATCCATCTGGTCTCTTTGTTGGGACAATGTGGAAATATGCAAAAACAAATCATAGTGTGTTTAGCAGCAGCAAATTCCAGGTAAACGAGCCGACCATCGCAGAGTGAGTGAGCCGTGCTGCGGCTGCACGCGACGCTCAGAGATGACATCATCATCCAGTTCAGTGGTTAGCAGGTCAATCTACAGACCTCGGATGACGATAACAGGCAACTCTGGACTCAAAGGGGAACAGCAGCAGTGAATCATAACAAAGTCCTGGTGAAATGAACGAGTTTCGCGGCAGATAATGTTTTATTAGAGGCTGGATTCTCGGTGCCCCGATGTTTTGAAGTCAGGAGTTTGTGATTTGGCCGTCGCCATCTTGAGTTTTTGTAACCAATAGATACCATATATGGAGGAGGGGGTGGAGCTGGGGAGGAGTGAGGGGTAGATCTGACCCAAGCTCTATGTACACCCACCTACACCAGCTACATGACACATTAAAATGAACAGGTTCATGTGTAAACATCGTTAGTGCCATGAGGAGAGACTGCACTTGATTGACAAGTCTCACTGTGTCAATCAAGTGGAAGCCACGCCCCCAGACCCACTCTGCTTTACCATCTGATTTGTTCAATGGCATAATTTGATCCTGTCTCTGTCCTCAGTGTCCTGGCATGGAGACACTGTGGAGGTCTACAGTGAGAGGTCTGTCCTGCTGCCCTGTGAGGACTCTCCTTTACCCATGGACCCCACAGTGATGTGGAGCCGCCACGACCTCCATCCTTCAACCGTCCACCAGAGACATGAGCTGGGTGATGACCTCAGAGACCAGAACCAGGTTTACAGCAGCAGAACGTCCATGAAGACTGATGCTCTGACCACTGGAGACATCAGTCTCACTCTGAGTGACCTCCACCTCTCTGACAGCGGCAGCTACACCTGCATCGTCACAGCGTATGGAAATGAACGAACACTGAGAGACATACAGCTGAAGGTCAAAGGTCAGCAACACACCCTAACACCTGCAGTACATACAGGATACAGTCAGAGGTCAAAGGTCAGAGCTGTAGATACAGGTCTGAGGTCAGATCTGGTTGGATTTTGGACCAGGGTCACAGAGGTCATGTAAAGGTCATGTTGTTGTTTATGTTCATCTCATCCACAGAAAAGTTCTCTGTCAGAGCTGAAGTCTTCGTTTTGTGTGGTCTACTGGTTCTACTGGTTCTACTGGGTGTTTGTCTCGGTGTCATCTGGTGGCTTAAAATTCATAAAGGGCAATTCATCGAAAAAGGTAGGATGTGTGTGTGTGTGTGTGTGGTTTTTACAAACAGGAGACATGTAGCTATGACACAAAATGCTCTCGTACGTTAAAGATGGAGTTTCATACTGAAATACAACACAACTAGTTCTTTAACAAAGACACCTTTCTTCACCTGTGTGTGTGTGTGTGTGTGTGTGTGTGTGTGTGTGTGTGTGTGTTTGATCATATCCAACACTTCCAACAGCTGGTTTGACTTCCTACATGTATCCACTGTCCCTCTGGTCTGGTTCTGTCCTTCAGGTTCCTCTGCAGCTCTGTGATCCTTCAGTAAAGAGATTAAAATCTGCTGCTGCTGCTGTCTGATGACATCATCATGTGGTTTGTTGTCTCTCAGAACAACAGGTGGAGGTGGAGGAGGGGGCGGAGTCTGTCCAGCTGCCCTTCAAGACCACACCTGGTCTCCCAAAACACGTCAGAGTGGAGTGGATGGACAGAGACAACAGGAAGGTCCATGTGTATGAGAACGGCTCTGACCGGCCTGAAGAACAGCATCGGTTTTACGAAAACCGAACAGAGATGAATGAAGACCTGCTGAGGACTGGAGACCTCAGTCTGACCCTGAAATACCTCACATGGAGAGACAGAGGAGACTACACCTGCAGAGTCTACAACAAGGACGGAGACTTACTGAGAGAGACAGTGGTGAAGCTCAAGGTCAAAGGTCAGGGTTGTTTGTTTGTCTCTGTCTCTGGTTTTGTCTCCTCTGCAGAGAGTCCATGTCAAAGATGAAACAGTTGAAATCAGAGCTGTAGATTCAGGTCAGAGGTTAAAACCTGCTGCTGCTGCTGTCTGATGACATCATCATGTGGTTTGTTGTCTCTCAGTCCAACAGGTGGAGGTGGAGGAGGGGGCGGAGTCTGTCCAGCTGCCCTTCAAGACCACACCTGGTCTCCCAAAACACGTCAGAGTGGAGTGGAGGGACGGATTCTACAGGAAGGTCCATGTGTATGAGAACGGCTCTAAAGGACAGGACCAGGATTACAAAGACCGAACAGAGATGAATGAAGACCTGCTGAGGACTGGAGACCTCAGTCTGACCCTGAGACACCTCACATGGAGAGACAGAGGAAGATACATCTGCAGAGTCTACAACAAGGACGGAGACTTACTGAGAGAGACAGAAGTGACTCTCTGGGTCAAAGGTCAGAGTTGTTTGTTTGTCTCTGGTTGTTTGTTTGTCTCTGGTTGTTTGTCTCTGTCTCACTGTCTTCTGTCTCGTCTACAGAGAGAACTCAGGTCAGAGCTGAAACAGTCGACATGAACAACAGAAGCAGCTTCATTGATCCAACTCCTCTGATGGCTGATCAATCAGTCTGATTGGTCTGTTGATCAGCTTGTGGTTATTGAAAGGATCTGAGTTTGGACCAGAGAGAAGATGGAGGTGAAGGAGCTGATGGACGATGGATGAAGACAGGAGGACACTACTGACTCACAGGCTGCAGACTCACTATTGATGAGTATTGATCAGAATTGATCAGTACCACATGAAAACCAAGAGAAATTGGTGAAACATCATTGAAAAAATACTTCTTCATTCTCCTTCTAAGGGACAAAGTTGCGTCATGATGACATCATGGTGACGTCATGGTGACGGCTAGTTCATGGACCACAGTGATGTTGACCTGCTAACTAGCTTGTTTATCCTGCAGCTAAAGGCTGAAGGTTGAGCTTCAGCTCTGGTGGAGCAAAGGTTTCAGATGTGAGTCACTTCATGTTGTTTTATATGTAAGACACTTCAAATATATGTGGCTCACCTCCTGGGCCGCTCTGAAGTCAGTCACCACTCGTTTCCTGTTGCTCCTGTCATAATTACTGCGACCACTAGATGTCACCTATCAACAAACCACAGCTATTGATCACAATAACCTGCTGCACAGACGAACTATAGCTCTCTTTCTTTCACTTACCACTCTCCCTGCTGTTTCACTTTCTTATATCTTGGGACACACAAAACAGGGCTGCATGTGTCGGCCATGTTTGAAGGAGGCAGTCGGTCTTCAAAGACTTGAACAGGGCTTAAAATGAATGGCTGATTCATCGGCCTTTTCCTTCTCTGAACTCATTCTTACATCGACGGCCCAGCGTGAACCTCCACATGTTCCCTGGACCTGATCCAGATCTCTGCAGCCAGGTGTCCCCTTGTCCACGTGGACTCTGACCATCACTGCTGCTTTGGCAAAAAAAAAAAAAAGGTCCAGGCTGGACTCTTGGTGGCTGCAGTGAGAATCCTCCTGCAGGTTTCCACTCTACTCAAACACCACAGTGGCTGATTCCACTCATTAGACCACATTCATCTGGAGAACAGGGACGCCAGCAGCTGTGAGGAAGAGCTGTGGGATCACACAAGAGCTGCAGAGCTTCGGAAGAGCTCCTGAAACTTTCTGCCACATCCTCACGTTGGCTCGTAGCGGCGTTTGATCTTTATCTGAGAGACTCATCAGGAGGCGTTTGTTAGCAGCTTGACTTTCTCATCTGTCAGGATGGAAACACCGATGCTTTGTGTGTCAGACACATTCATACAAAATACAAATCACAGTGTGTTGGGCTGATCAGCAAACTGCAGAGAGGCTGATAGAAAACAACTGCTGTGTGGCCTGACAACAGACGCTGTTGTTCTGCTCTGTGTGTAAAATACCACTTTATACAGTATTTACCTGTGTTGTCTTTGGTGATCTGGACTTTTCATCTGGTGACCTCGTTGGGTCAGCAGCTCCAGTTTCTCAGTTTGTGACCAAATACCTGTAAAAACACATTCACACCAGTGTCAACAGACTTTGTAGCGTTCACTGCACTGTCATGTCTTCTGGGTGGCACCATGCACCTCTGTAGTTTTTACCCCTATTTTGTTGGGGGGTCAAAGGTCTCAGGAGGACACAGGGTGGGACGGATGTTGTTGCATCTCTGATTGAGGCAAAGGTTGAACTATATGTGGTCTAAAGGTCAAAGGTTACGGACTTTCTGCAGCCAGCCTCAGAGAGGGTTCAGGTGGCTCCACCAACACATTGTAGGTCCAGAGAGGCTCCAGTCTGTGAATGATGATAAAATGCTTGATGCCATTTGTTCAAAGACGTCTGGCTCTAAAGTCCCCAGGTGGTGTTCAACACACTTGTTTAATACATTACTGCTGAATGAAGCTAAAATAACTCTGTCCACATGTTCATACTTATATAAAGGTGTATTTCTGAACGTGCTGTTGTCACATAACTATAAGTCTCTATCATCCCTGTGCCTGCTGTTCTCCTTCAAGCTGAAGCCTCCCTAAAATACTCTTAAAGCTACTACGTGGAGTTTCGGAAAGCGAAAGTGTTCACACACTACATTTCCCATGAGCCTCCGCGCGCACGGTCGCAAACTGGTCGCCAATGAGCCAGAGCGATGTGTGCGTGTGTGTGTGTGTGTGTGTGTGTGTGTGTGTGTTACTGGTGTGAGTGCAGCCCCTCCCGTCACAGAGGACAGAGCCAAAATAAACTGAGGACACTGAGGGGCTTCTGGGAAATGATGTCCACACTGGACACGAAGCACTTCAGGTCTTTGGAAAACAGTACAAACCTCTGGTTCAGTCTTTTGTTACTTAAACTGTGTATGTTTTGAGGTGAGAAACACACTCTTCAAACCTGTCGTTGTTCTCTGTGTTGTGTCCGTGATGATCAGACAAACAGACTCATGACACCGTTCATTTATAATCGCACATTTCCATCAGATCGTGCAGCGCCACCTTGAAGCATCAGCTCAGCGTCTCTCCCCTTGTTAGCATCAGTGCTAACTTCAGCTATTAGCTCAAACACACACGGTCTCACTACAGACACGTTTTCATCGATATCATCATCTTCCTCCGTTTCGTCCTCACCTGACTCATCTATGACGTAGGCAGGTGCAGGTGCAGGTGGAGGAGAGCAGTCCTCCACAATGCTGGCTGTTCACGTGCTGCGTGACGTACGTTCCACACTATTGGCTGCTGCAGGTGTCAATCAATGTCGAGACAAGTCGCTCCTTGTCATCGTGTTTGTTTGTTTTTACTGGAAACGTTAAATCACGTGGAAGTGAACGGCTTCATCCACAGAGACGATTCAGGTACATTATACAGAAATACAGCAGCTACATGTATCAGCAGCTTTGTGACTCTCTGTCATTAGAGTTCAATGTAGGTTTTAGATTTTGTTCCACATCTTCAACACATTCATTCAAATGTTGTTGTTTTTATGAGTGAATTTATATTTATAGGTGGAGAGTCCTTAGACTTTATGACAGGGACCTGATGATAGTATCTCGTTGACACAACAGGACATGAAGCAGTTTGTGTGCAGCCTCAGTTTTCTCTGTCAGCTGACGCCCTGTGGGAGTTGGTCCGTCACTTCCTGTTGAAATCGAAAGTAAACAGTCGCTGCTGCAGAGCTCCGGTTCAGTCTGGGTGTAACCGTCACTCAGTCCAGGAGGAAACGGCTTGAACGTGACTGTGTTTTTCAGAGAAGATGAAGATGTTCGTGGTGTTTGTGACGCTGCTGTTCGGTAAGAAAAACTTCATCTAACTCCGTTTAAACCAACTGCACACAGACTCTGGCTGTGAGGACAGGTGACCTGCTGCTGTGATCCACTGTTAGGTGTAAACTAAAGCTCAGCTGCGTCTCTGTCCTGCTTCTCAACCACATGTTGATCTTTAATGTGGAGATAATTCAGTCCCTGACTGATGATGGTGCGTTCAAGGCTTTGCTCGGAAATCTGAATTACTGACTTGGATTTTAACCGTGAACGCTTCCTGAAGTCAGATAAACAACTCTGAAAGTTGGGCGAGTCCCTCCAGCCCATGCATGTATTATATGAACTCATATATTATATAATACATAATGTTCTTATAATAGATCCATGCTGCAGCCCTGACGTAAGAATTCAAGATGGCTGCTACTCACATCAACAGCAGTGAATCAACTCTGCAGTTTTACCGTTTCCTTTATTTTCTGGTTACTGGTTCACATTAACCTCAGCCATGTAAACACACAGTACTGTTCAGCTTTTGTCCCTGGACATTTTCCTTGTTTTCCTCTACACCACAGTGTGCTGCGCTGCATGGGGATGCTCCAGTTGATCAGGGAAAGGCGTGCACATGCATGGCTTCTGCAAAGACATTTGCACTTTTTCAAATACCACACCACTGGGAAGTTTAAGATCATTATCTTTTATTATTGTTAAAAATGCAATGCAAAAAACAAGGGAAGTTACGCTTGTTTTTGTTGTAAGTTTGTACAGCTTCTAAAACAACGTTAGAAAAAGTTTACACTGAAATCAAACATTTACAAAATCAAAAAAATCAATCAATATAGTTTTGTTTCGTTATATATTTTTTGTTATCAATTATTTGTGTTTGAGCCATTTAACAGTTACATCAGCACCTACTATGACCTTAAAATCTGTAAAACGGACGATGAAGCAAGGACTCGTAGTGTTTATTAGCCAAACGTGTAAATATGTGGCTTCAGAAGAAGTTCGAGAACATGCGCTTCAGCTGGGAGCAGCAAAGTCTGGTAGCTCTGAGTTTTTACTAAACCTTTGCTTTATTTCTGTTGATGTGTTTTTGTATGTTTTTCTCATTTTGTCAACTACTGATGGACACTTCTGTAGGGAGAGGAGATTCTTCAGGAGAGGAGATGCTGTCATTGAAAATGGAGCAAGGAGGAGGTGCTTTCGTGGTTGCTGTGCTGGTGGTGCAGAGGTTGGAGGCTTGGAAGTGGAGATGTACTGTGAGTCCTTTCTGCTGTCAGTCATCATGCAAAATATCAACTCTCTGCTCAACAAGAGTGATGAGGAGCTGGAGATATAGGTGAAGACTCAGGAAGTAGACATTTTTTCAAATCAAAACAATACCTGTGTACATCCCACCAACGGCTACTGCTGTAGTTCCATGTGAAGGTCTCCATGAAGTCGTTGCTAGGATACAGACTAAACATCCTGAGGCACTTGACTTCAGAGAGATCAGAGATACATGCTGGTGGAGGCCGTTCTGAACAACTCAGATCATCCTCTTCATAACACCTTGATGGACCAAGAGAAGAGCGGTGATGGACGGAGAAATACAGAAGATCCTTTGTACCTTCAGCCATCAGGCTTTTCATTCTTCTGCAGATGGTTGATGAGCTGACAGACAAATAAATTTCCCTTTGGGGATCAATAAAGTCATTCGTATTCGTAATTGCTTTGTTCCACAACTAACCCAAACTGCTAGTTTGTTCATGTGGGACATTTGCTCCTCTTACATTGATGCTCAAACATTTTACACCTGTCATGGCCAGTTGTTGGTATAATGGAGGTTGAGCTTTGTAAAGTAACATGTGCAGCACATGGTTGGTTCCTCAGGAGATCCACATCTGTACCCAACACACTACAAACAAAGTAAAGAGAAATAACCATAATAAATTAACATGAAGTTTACCTGTAGAAAAATAATTCTACTTCACTTTACAAAAACAGTCCTAACTACAAAGCTTAAGCACGACTCGCCTTAGAAGAAGTAAACCCAAAAGTCACCTTCTGATGGTTAACCTCTGTAAATCAAGATCTATGATGTCTCTTGGTAACATCTTCTTCAGAGATGTTCCCGGTCCGTAACATCCATAGACTCAGTGTCCAGTTGAGCCGAGTGATGAGGAAAAAGAGAAGAAGGATTCCAACAAGGGTCAATTATCATGTTGTCTCGTTATATTGATCCTCTGTTCTTCTGCCTTCTGTGTTGATGAGACTGTCAGTGGTTCACTGCAGCTCCAGCTCAAACACTGGATCTTCATCAGAGGCTCTGATTATCTTCTGGTCTCTGACTCACCTCTGTCTGTGTCCTCAGTTTCCCAGCATGCCTCAGCTGTGGTGATATATGAGGGGGTGGAGTCTGTCCTGCTGCCATGTGACTTTCGTACATTTGACCTGGACGAGGCTTCAGTGGTGTGGAGCCGCTCCGACCTCCATCCTTCAACCGTCCACCAGCGTCAGCCGGACGGAGACGAACTCAAAGACCAGAACCAGGACTACAGAGGACGGACGTCCATGAGGACTGACGCTCTGAGGACCGGAGACCTCAGTCTCACTCTGAGGAGACCCACCACTAGAGACAGTGGCAGCTACACCTGCATCATCAGAAGGAGGGGGCAAGAGGAGAGTCAGACAGTAACAATGCAGGTCAAAGGTCAGAGCTGTAGATACAGGTCAAAGGTCAGAGGACATGGACTCATCAGAAATGTGTTTTAATGTTTCACATCATTGTTTATAGTGATATTTTAATCTCATGTTGTTGTTTGTGTCGACTACAGAACATCCTGTCGACTGGAGCCTCGTTCTCCTTGGTGTCTGTTTTCTCCTGCTCTCACTGACTGTTGCTGTTCACACTGGCCTGCTGTTTAAAATGACAAAGGAAACAGGTAAGTTATGTGTGTGTGTGTGTGTGTGTGTGTGTGTGTGTGTGTGTGTGTGTGCGTGCATGCGTGTGCATCCAGGAAATGAATGTACGTCAGTGTGATGTCAGAGCTGTTAACTGAGGTCAGAGGTCAGAGTAGAAATGAACGTGTTGTGAATTGATCAGAAATGTTGTATTAATGTTTATAAATGTTATGATCTCATGTTGTTGTTTGTGTCGACTACAGAATATCGACCAGTCAGGATCAAGGTTCTCCTGGGTCTCCTGTCTGCTTGTGCTTTTGGTCTCTGCATTTTCTTTCTTCATAAAGGGACTAAGAACAAAGATGGTATGTAGTGTGTGTATGTGTGTGTGTGTGTGTGTGTGTGTGTCTTGTCCCTTCCTCCATGTCCTCCTTGAGATGTTTGGAGGAGACTTTGGTCACTTTTTCCCTGTTTTGGTCTCTGTTTTCCTGCGGAGCTCCTCCTACACTTTCAGAGTGCACATTTTATACCATTGCAACCTCCCAGCATTTGTTAACAACAAAGTCATCAGAAGTACAAGTGCAACAGCAGCATCGTCACCTCTTCTCTTTCTCCGGCTCTGTCATTGTAAACACGTGTGACACAAAGCCATCGCTGGCTTCTTCTTATAGCTAGCTGCTGTAAAGCAGAGATCATAGCTCCATTCATGGACAGACTGGCCCTTTGTGGAATGAGTTTGACCCCCTGATCTACACCTTCAGGAGGCAGTGGACGGGTCAGTCCACAGGACAAAACGGTTTACAGCGCTCAGGCCAGAGACGGCATGTGTGAGCCAGATGAGTGTCTTTACGACAATATGCACTCGAGCTCATGGGAAATGCAGTCTTCATTCTGGCAAAACTCTACCACTTTTGTCCACAGGAGGCGCCAAATTCACACAAAATGAAAGTTCTTTGTAGATTCTTTAAAGAGCTGAGATGTGATGTAGATGTGATGGAGGAGCAGAGCCTCACATCTCTGTAGAGGAGCACTCATCAGAACCAACATCAGGTCTCTGTCTGGTTACTATGACAACAGAGCAGGGAGCTGAGGACGACTTGAGTCCAGTCATTCCAGAGGAGCTGTCAGAGTCAGTGTGTGGTGAAACTGTGTTGTGTGTGTGTGTGTGTGTGTGTGTGTGTGTGCAGAGTGATGAGAGCTTCACAGTGACTGGTTCATGTGCTGCTGCTGTAGCTGCTCTTCAACTGTCACTGTGTGATGAGCCTCAACCTCTGACACATGACCGAGGCTCTGAGTCTCTGTGTGTCTGGATCATTCATGCTGATGGATCAACTCACTTCACTGTGGACTGACAACAACACTAACATCTAACCTCATGTTGTTGGTCTCAGTTACAGAACCTCCTCCAGACCGGATCACTGGTCTCCTGGGTCTGTTGTTTCTCCTGCTTCTCCTGACTGTCCTGGGATATCGTCTCTGGATCAGAACACAAATAGAATCAATATTTTATTTACTTGGTTTTTCCTCAGGTAAGAGGTCACAGTGGAGCTAAAGTGTTGTTTTAATGATTTATTGTTTATTAACATTTGAATCTCATGTTGTTGCTGATTGTGTCGACTACAGGACGTCTTCCAGTCCAGGTCAAGGTTCTCCTGGTTCTCCTGGTTCTCCTGTCTGCTGCTGCTGTTGTTCCTTGCTGTGTCATTCTTCATAAAGCGATTAAGAACACAGATGGTGTGTGTGGGTGTGTGTGCAGGAAATGATGTCAGAGCAGTTAAAGGAGAAGTGCTAGTTTTTACAACCTGGACCTTACTTCTGTCATAAAATACGGTCGTGTACTCACCCAGAAAACTTTGGTGTCGTTAGGATCCATCGGACGATATTCAGATCCACTGGAGACACGTGTGTATCCATATAGTGGCAGTGATCAGGGCACCGAGAATCCAGCCTCTAAATAACAAGCCTGTGGAAGCTGGACTTCATCCATCTGGTCCTTTTGTTGGGACAATGTGGAAATATGCAAAAATGAACCATAGTGTGTTTAGCAGCAGCAAATTCCAGGTAAACGAGCCGACTGTCGCAGAGTGAGTGAGCCATGCTGCAGCTACACGCGGCGCTCGGAGATGACATCATCATCCAGTTCAGTGGTTAGTAGGTCAATCTGCAGACCTCGGATGACGATAACAGGCAACTCCAGACTCAAAGGGGAACAGCAGCAGTGAATCATAACAAAATCCTGGTGAAATGAACGAGTTTCGCGGCAGATAATGTTTTATTAGAGGCTGGATTCTCGGTGCCCTGATCACTGCCACTATATGGATACACACGTCTCTCCAGTGGATCTGAATATCCACATCCAATATCCACACAGTGTGTGTGTGTGTGTGTGTGTGTGTAAAATGTCTCTTTGTGTCCTGACCACAACTCACACACTCAACTCAAACATTCATTAGGAGTCATTGGTCCAGACAGTTGGTGTCACCCACTGGTTTGTGAACTGTTGTTCTGAAGTCAGGAGTTTGTGATTTGACCGTCGCCATCTTGATTTTTTGTAACCAATAGATACCATATATGGAGGAGGGGGCGGAGCTGGGGAGGAGTGAGGGGTAGATCTGACCCAAGCTCTATGTACACCCACCTACACCAGCTACATGACGCATTAAAATGAACAGGTTCATGTGTAAACATCGTTAGTGCCATGAGGAGAGACTGCACTTGATTGACAAGTCTCACTGTGTCAATCAAGTGGAAGCCACACCCCCAGACCCACTCTGCTTTATCATCTGATTTGTTAAATGGCATAATTTTAAAAATGAACATTATTTTGAGGAAAAATTTCAAACTAGTATTTAAGACCATGTTCCATGTTTCTGTCTCTGTCCTCAGTGTCCTGGCATGGAGACACTGTGGAGCTCTACAGTGAGAGGTCTGTCCTGCTGCCCTGTGAGGACTCTCCTTTACCCAGAAACCCCACAGTGACGTGGAGCCGCCACAACCTCCGTCCTTCAACCGTCCACCAGAGACACCAGCTGGGTGATGACCTCAGAGACCAGAACCAGGTTTACAGCAGCAGAACGTCCATGAAGACTGACGCTCTGACCACTGGAGACCTCAGTCTCACTCTGAGTGACCTCCACCTCTCTGACAGCGGCAACTACACCTGCATCATCACAGCATTTGGAAATGAACGAACACTGAGAAACATACAGCTGAAGGTCAAAGGTCAGCAACACACCCTAACACCGACAGTACATACAGGATACAGTCAGAGGTCAAAGGTCAGAGGTGTAGATACATGTCTGAGGTCAGATCTGGTTGAATTTGGACCAGGGTCACAGAGGTCATGTAAAGGTCATGTTGTTGTTTATGTTCATCTCGTCCACAGAAAAGTTCTCTGTCAGAGCTGAAGTCTTCGTTTTGTGTGGTCTACTGGTTCTACTGGTTCTACTGGGTGTTTGTCTTGGTGTCATCTGGTGGCTTAAAATTCATAGAAGGCGATTAATGGAAGAAGGTAGGATGTGTGTGTGTGTGTGCCTGCGTGTGTGTGTGTGTGTGTGTGTGTATGTGTGTGTAAGTGATTATGTCCAATGCCTTCAACACCTGGTTTGACTTCCTACATGTGTCCACTGTCCCTCTGGTCTGGTTCTGTCCTTCAGGTTCCTCTGCAGCTCTGTGATCCTTCAGTAAAGAGATTAAAACCTGCTGCTGCTGCTGTCTGATGACATCATCATGTGGTGTGTTGTCTGTCAGACCAACAGGTGGAGGTGGAAGAGGTGGAGGAGGGGGCGGAGTCTGTCCAGCTGTCCTTCAAGACCACACCTGGTCTCCCAAAACACATCAGAGTGGAGTGGATGGACAAAGACAACATGAAGGTCCATGTGTATGAGAACGGTTCTAAAGGACAAGACCAGGTTTACAGAGGACGAACAGAGATGAATGAAGACCTGCTGAGGACTGGAGACCTCAGTCTGACCCTGAGACACCCCACATGGAGAGACAGAGGAGACTACACCTGCAGAGTCTACAACAAGGACGGAGACTTACTGAGAAAGAAAACTGTGCTTCTCTGGGTCGAAGGTCAGAGTTGTTTGTTTGTCTGTGTCTCTGGTTTTGTCTCCTGTGCAGAGAGTCCATGTCCAGTGTTGGGGACAACTCGCTGCAACACCATGCAGTGCACCAGTGCAAAGACTTTTCAGTGTAGAGGGACTCGTGCTCACCCCAAAGGGAAACCGTCTCTGTGACGAACGCTTTCAGCAGCTTCTCCTGCTGCACTGTAACAAATACTTTAGTGATATGGAGTCGTTGTGTAGAGCCTCAGGCAAAGGTCAAGGCTGAATGTGTCCAACACTTTGACTGAGGATTATTCACCATGACACATTATTGTGCCTCCATTTTGTAAAGGCCTCGTCCTCACGGTTTGTTTTGGTGAAAGTAACTAAAAAGTAATCAGTAACTTATTACTCTACACAGAAAGTAATGTTGTAAAGAAACTTATTACCTTCAAATGCAAGTAACTAGTAAAATGTAATATATTACATTTTGTAAGTAACTCAGGTCAGAGGTTAAAACCTGCTGCTGCTGCTGTCTGATGACATCATCATGTGGTTTGTTGTCTATCAGAACAACAGGTAGTGGAGGAGGTGGACGAGGGGGCGGAGTCTGTCCAGCTGCCCTTCAAGACCACAGCTGACCTGTCTGAAGACGTCAGAGTGGAGTGGACAGATGAAGGCAACAGGAAGGTCCATGTGTATGAGAACGGCTCTAAAGGACAGGACCAGGTTTACAGAGGACGAACAGAGATGAATGAAGACCTGCTGAGGACTGGAGACCTCAGTCTGACCCTGAGACACCCCACAGTGAGAGACACAGGAGACTACACCTGCAGAGTCTACAACAAGGATGGAGACTTACTGAGACAGAAAACTGTGCTTCTCTTGGTCAAAGGTCAGAGTTGTTTGTTTGTCTCTGTCTCTGGTTTTGTCTCCTCTGCAGAGAGTCCATGTCCAGTGTTGGGGACAACTTGCTTCAACACCATCCAGTGCACCAGTGCAAAGACTTTTCAGTGTAGAGGGACTCGTGCTCACCCCAAAGGGAAACCGTCTCTGTGACGAACGCTTTCAGCAGCTTCTCCTGCTGCACTGTAACAAATACTTTAGTGATATGGAGTCGTTGTGTAGAGCCTCAGGCAAAGGTCAAGGCTGAATGTGTCCAACACTTTGACTGAGGATTATTCACCATGACACATTATTGTGCCTCCATTTTGTAAAGGCCTCGTCCTCACGGTTTGTTTTGGTGAAAGTAACTAAAAAGTAATCAGTAACTTATTACTCTACACAGAAAGTAATATTGTGAAGAAACTTATTACCTTCAAATGCAAGTAACTAGTAAAATGTAATATATTACATTTTGTAAGTAACTCAGGTCAGAGGTTAAAACCTGCTGCTGCTGCTGTCTGATGACATCATCGTGTTGTTTGTTGTCTCTCAGGCCAACTGGTGATGGAGGTGGAGGAGGGGGCGGAGTCTGTCCAGCTGCCCTTCAAGACCACAGCTGACCTGTCTGAAGACGTCACAGTGGAGTGGACAGATGAAGACAACATGAAGGTCCATGTGTATGAGAACGGTTCTCAAGGACAGGACCGGGTTTACAGAGGACGAACAGAGATGAATGAAGACCTGCTGAGGACTGGAGACCTCAGTCTGACCCTGAGACACCTCACAGTGAGAGACACAGGAGACTACACCTGCAGAGTCTACAACAAGGACGGAGACTTACTGAGAGGGACAGTGGTCACTCTCAGGGTCAAAGGTCAGAGCTGTTTGTTTGTCTCTGTCTCTGGTTTTGTCTCCTCTGCAGAGAGTCCATGTCAAAGATGAAACAGTTGAAATCAGAGCTGTAGATTCAGGTCAGAGGTTAAAACCTGCTGCTGCTGCTGTCTGATGACATCATCATGTGGTTTGTTGTCTCACAGAACAACAGGCGGAGGTGGAGGAGGGGGCGGAGTCTGTCCAGCTGCCCTTCAAGACCACACCTGACCTGTCTGAAGACGTCAGAGTGGAGTGGATGGACAAAGACAACAGGAAGGTCCATGTGTATGAGAACGGCTCTAAAGGACAGGACCAGGTTTACAGAGGACGAACAGAGATAAATGAAGACCTGCTGAGGACTGGAGACCTCAGTCTGACCCTGAGACACCCCACAGTGAGAGACACAGGAAGATACACCTGTAGAGTCTCCAACGAAGATGGAGACTTACTGAGAGAGACAAAAGTGTTTCTCAAGGTCAAAGGTCAGAGTTGTTTGTTTGTCTCTGTCTCTGGTTTTGTCTCCTCTGCAGAGAGTCCATGTCCAGTGTTGGGGACAACTCGCTGCAACACCATCCAGTGCACCAGTGCAAAGACTTTTCAGTGTAGAGGGACTCGTGCTCACCCCAAAGGGAAACCGTCTCTGTGACGAACGCTTTCAGCAGCTTCTCCTGCTGCACTGTAACAAATACTTTAGTGATATGGAGTCGTTGTGTAGAGCCTCAGGCAAAGGTCAAGGCTGAATGTGTCCAACACTTTGACTGAGGATTATTCACCATGACACATTATTGTGCCTCCATTTTGTAAAGGCCTCGTCCTCACGGTTTGTTTTGGTGAAAGTAACTAAAAAGTAATCAGTAACTTATTACTCTACACAGAAAGTAATATTGTAAAGAAACTTATTACCTTCAAATGCAAGTAACTAGTAAAATGTAATATATTACATTTTGTAAGTAACTCAGGTCAGAGGTTAAAACCTGCTGCTGCTGCTGTCTGATGACATCATCATGTGGTTTGTTGTCCCTCAGAACAACAGGTGGAGGTGGAGGAGGGGGCGGAGTCTGTCCAGCTGCCCTTCAAGACCACACCTGGTCTGTCTGAAGACGTCAGAGTGGAGTGGATGTACATGTTCAACAGGAAGGTCCATGTGTATGAGAACGGCTCTAAAGGACAGGACCAGGTTTACAGAGGACGAACAGAGATGAATGAAGACCTGCTGAGGACCGGAGACCTCAGTCTGACCCTGAGACACCTCAGAGTGAGAGACACAGGAGACTACACCTGCAGAGTCTACAACAAGGACGGAGACTTGCTGAGAAAGACAGTCGTGTCTCTCCAGGTCAAAGGTCAGAGTTGTTTGTTTGTCTCTGGTTGTTTGTTTGTCTCTGGTTGTTTGTCTCTGTCTCACTGTCTTCTGTCTCGTCTACAGAGAGAACTCAGGTCAGAGCTGAATCAGTCAACATGAACAACAGAAGCAGCTCCACTGATCCAACTCCTCTGATGGCTGATCAATCAGTCTGATTGGTCTGTTGATCAATTTGTGATTATTGATAGGATCTGAGTTTTGACCAGAGAGAAGATGGAGGTGAAGGAGCTGATGGACAATGGATGAAGACAGGAGGACACTACTGACTCACAGGCTGCAGACTCACTATTGATGAGTATTGATCAGAATTGATCAGTACCACATGGAAAACAAGAGAAATGGTGAAATATTGAAAAAACACTTCTTCATTCTCCTTCTAAGGGACAAAGTTGCGTCATGATGATGTCATGGTGACGTCATGGTGACGGCTAGTTCATGGACCACAGTGATGCTGACGTGCTAACTAGCTTGTTTATCCTGCAGCTAAAGGCTGAAGGTTGAGCTTCAGCTCTGGTGGAGCAAAGGTTTCAGATGTGAGTCACTTCATGTTGTTTTATATGTAAGACACTTCAAATATATGTGGCTCACCTCCTGGGCCGCTCTGAAGTCAGTCACCACTCGTTTCCTGTTGCTCCTGTCATAATTACTGCGACCACTAGATGTCACCTATCAACAAACCACAGCTATTGATCACAATAACCTGCTGCACAGACGAACTATAGCTCTCTTTCTTTCACTTACCACTCTCCCTGCTGTTTCACTTTCTTGTATCTTGGGACACACAAAACAGGGCTGCATGTGTCGGCCATGTTTGAAGGAGGCAGTCGGTCTTCAAAGACTTGAACAGGGCTTAAAATTAATGGCTGATTTATCGGCCTTTTCCTTCTCTGAACTCATTCTTACATCGACGGCCCAGCCTGAACCTCCACATGTTCCCTGGACCTGATCCAGATCTCTGCAGCCAGGTGTCCCCTTGTCCACGTGGACTCTGACCATCACTGCTGCTTTGGCAAAAAAAAAAAAAGGTCCAGGCTGGATCCTTGGTGGCTGCAGTGAGAATCCTCCTGCAGGTTTCCACTCTACTCAAACACCACAGTGGCTGATTCCACTCATTAGACCACATTCATCTGGAGAACAGGGACGCCAGCAGCTGTGAGGAAGAGCTGTGGGATCACACAAGAGCTGCAGAGCTTCTGAAGAGCTCCTGAAACTTTCTGCCACATCCTCACGTTGGCTCGTAGCGGCGTCTGATCTGAATCTGAGAGACTCATCAGGAGGCGTTTGTTAGCAGCTTGACTTTCTCATCTGTCAGGATGGAAACACCGATGCTTTGTGTGTCAGACACATTCATACAAAATACAAATCACAGTGTGTTGGGCTGATCAGCAAACTGCAGAGAGGCTGATAGAAAACAACTGCTGTGTGGCCTGACAACAGACGCTGTTGTTCTGCTCTGTGTGTAAAATACCACTTTATACAGTATTTACCTGTGTTGTCTTTGGTGATCTGGACTTTTCATCTGGTGACCTTGTTGGGTCAGCAGCTCCAGTTTCTCAGTTGTGTTCAACACACTTGTTTAATACATTACTGCTGAATGAAGCTAAAATAACTCTGTCCACATGTTCATACTTATATAAAGGTGTATTTCTGAACACTTTCTTCTTTTTTTTATACGTTCCTGAGCTGTGTGATCGAAGGCTTCATCTGAACCGACACTTTCTCTGTGTCTGTGTTTTTGTTTTTTGTTTTTGTTTGTGTGTTTTTCATGTTGATCTGATCTGATTTCTTATTTGCTCTGAAAATATCCGCCAGTTTATAACATCTGGCTGCTTCCTCCTCCTCGTCAGCTTCCTTCTTTTGTTTCAGACGTTCCCTCTCTGCTCCTTGTTTCTCCTTCTTTTTCTCAGATCCACTGCTCCTCCTCCTCTGTCAGTCTGGCTCTCTCATGCTCTTTGACTGACATTTTGACCAATCGCTTTTTCTCTGTGTGCCAGGCAGCCAATCAGCTGCACCAGTGAAGTGCTCTGTGATATTTATAAAATAAAACGATTACTTTTTTGTTGTTGTTGTTGTTGTTGTTGACAGGCAGGTCACTTAGGGCCCAGTCCACCAGGAACTGTCCCGCCCGTCCTGTTGGTGGATGAGGAGAGTAATTAGACTTAATGACCAGGACCTGATGATCGTATCTCATGGACCAAACAGGACATGAATTAGTGTGTATGCAGCCCAGTCCTCTCTGTCAGCTGACCTTCGCTGGGAGTTGCTCTGTCTTATCTTCACTTTGCAGCCACAAACGTTTACAGAGTCTGGTTCTGACCGTCACAGATTATGTAGACCTGGACCTGATCATAGTTTTTCATTGACGCTACAGGAAATATATCAGTTGTTGTGCAGCCTCAGTTTTCTCTGTCAGCTGACGCCCTGTGGGAGTTGGTCTGATGTCACTTCCTGTTGAAATCACAAGTCAACGTTTGTCGCTGCAGAGCTGCGGTTCAGTCCGGGTGTAACCGTCACTCAGTCCAGGAGGAAGCGGCTTGAACGTGACTGTGTTTTTCAGAGAAGATGAAGATGTTTGTGGTGTTTGTGACGCTGCTGTTCGGTGAGAAAAACTTCATCTAACTCCGTTTAAACCAACTCCACACAGACTCTGGCTGTGAGGACCATGTCTGAGAGGACGTGACCTGACACCAGGGCCTTATTATAATGAAACAAACTCCATTTCTGAGCATTTATTCCTCAGACTGGTTCATATAGACAGCTGTTGTAGACCCACTGTGGCCAGCTGTGCTCACTGAGTCATTACACTGTCTCCATTACCTGGTTTCTAACTACTGATTGTTTTCATTCAGCGTTTATTCACTTGCTCATGTTGAGGACATTTTTGGAATATAAATGTTTAGCATTAAAAAAAAACGTCCATATTTTATGTCTTCATGTTGCTGTTAGCCTGTCACTGGGTGACAGTGTTAGCTGTGCTCATGCAGCTGACTCCTCAACCCTTACTGACAAGCTGTCAGGTGTATGTAGCTCCGCCCACGTCCCCACTGGTGGCTCTTTGGTAACACTTTGTAATATGTGTGTGAAACTTGCCTGCCGACACCAGGGGTACATGAAAATGACAGTCACAACTGCCATGAGCAAGGAGCAAAAGCATTTGTTCATATGGTACAGTACTTCATTCAATATACTTGAGTTACACCTTAAGTTTCTGGAGTTAGATTGGTAAGTGGCCGTGAGTTGTGCTGTAAGACTAGTACATGAGAAATGACCAGGAGTTACGCTGGACGTCTGGGTAAAGTAGGACGTAAGTGTATTATGACGTGTTACCAGATCTTCATCTGATTATCTTCTGGTTTCTGACTCACCTCTGTCTGTGTCCTCAGTTTCCCAGCATGCCTCAGCGGTGGTGATATATGAGGGGGAGGAGTCTGTCCTGCTGCCCTGTGTCTTTCCTGCATTTGACCTGGACGAGGCTTCAGTGGTGTGGAGCCGCTCCAACCTCCGTCCTTCAACCGTCCACCAGCGTCAGCCAGACGGAGACAAAGTCAAAGACCAGAACCAGGACTACAGAGGACGGACGTCCATGAGGACTGACGCTCTGTTGTCCAGAAACCTGAGCCTCACTCTGAGGAGACCCACCACCAGAGACAGTGGCATCTACACCTGCATCATCAGAGTGGGGGGGCAAGAGAAGAGGCAGAGTCAAGTAACACTGCAAGTCGAAGGTCAGAGCTGTAGATACAGGTCAAAGGTCAGAGCTGTAGATACAGGTCAAAGGTCAGAGGACATGAACTCTTAATGTTTCACATTATTATTATTATATTTTTAGCGTGTGTCTATTGTTTTTTCACAAAAGGGTAAACAAACACTTACAGCAGGGTGAACAGTCACACAGTCGGTGATTTCTGAGCTCTTCCAGATGTTTTACACTGAGCCACATCACTAAAGTGGGCACTGACTTAAGAAAGGCCTTTTCTGCCAATACCATAAGAAATGAAACTGCTTGTGATTTATCAGCCTTATTAAATGTGGCTCCCAAAACACTTATTAGTGGACCTGGCTTCAGATAGAGATGTCATAAGCTCCGGACAGACATGGACATGACCACCGAGTGGAGCAGTGTACCTTCATATATCCCACATTTACCACATATAGAAGATACTGCTGGACACATCCTGTGCCATCTTGATTTTGTATAACGGAGTCTATGAATGACCTTGAACTGGATTAATATGTGCCTCACATCTATGGATCACCCACCTGGTCTATTGGGTTGTGTTTGTAACTGAGTGGATGTTATGGAAGCGAAATCCCTGACCTGTAAATATCTAAAGGAGTCAGTGGAAGGAAGGTCATTACTTATGTCTGAGTAAATAAACCAAACCTGCCGGCAACATACAAATGCTTTTAAAGTGATGGAGCGGATCGTGGTCAGCCACTGCAGTCCCTCTTGCACAATATTGCACTTATTACATAATGCGCTGGTGTATGTCCATAGTTGTGTTTTCTCTTATGTTGCTGTCAGTCCTGTGGGTTTTAACGTATGTAACTAGTTTTCATTTCATGTACCTTTGCACCATGCACTTCACGCCCAAGTCAAATTTCCCTGCATGCAACAATGAAGTAAATGGACGTTGGTGCTAGACGCTTCTGTTTCCACCATGTAAAACCTCTTGTTTTCCAGGAATGAATGCATGATTGTTACATGTTGGACAGGTATCAGGGACTTTGAGATAGGACTTGACCTTTAAAGTGTTAAAAATACCAATGTTTCCACTATAGAGAGCCATTTCAATTTTAGATGGGCTATTGATCAGTGCACACAGGGATGGTCCTTGTCCAATACAGATCCATTCTCTCAGTATCCTTTTCTGACAGCGTTTCTCTCCACCAGTCTACACTGTGAAGTCGGGAAGACCAAAACCCCTTCTAGTTTTGACTTGGTTAGATGTTTCTTGGTTATTCTTACTGATTTATAGTTCCACAACAAAGGAATGATTATTGAGTCTAATTTCTGGAAATGTTTCACATCATTGTTTATAGTGATATTTTAATCTCATGTTGTTGTTTGTGTCGACTACAGAACGTCCTGTCGACCGGAACTACATTTTCGGTGGTGTCGCTGGTCTTCTGCTCTCACTGACCGTTGCTGTTGTGATGATTCACACCATTTATAAAAGGAAGAGGGATGAAGGAGGTGTGTGTGTGTGTCTCTGTGGGGATGTCAGAGCTGCAGACTGATCAGAAATGTTTTAATGTTTTATTGTTTATAAATTTTATAATCTCATGTTGGTGTTTGTGTCGATTACAGGACGTCTTCAAGTCTGGGACCTGGTTCCCCTGGTTCTCCTGGTGTTGCTGTCTGCAGCTGCTGCTGGTGTTTGCATTTTCATTCTTCATAAAGGGATTAAGGACGTGGGTATGTTCTGTGTGTTCTGAGATGAGCGATCTGAGATGATGAGCCTCAACCTCTGACACATGACCGAGGCTCTGAGTCTGTGTGTGTCTGGAGCATTCATGCTGATGGATCAACTCACTTCACTGTGGACTGACAACAACACTAACATCTAACCTCATGTTGTTGGTCTCAGTTACAGAACCTCTTCCAGGCTGGATCACTGGTCTCCTGGTTCTGTTGTTAATCCTGATGCTCCTGGGTGTCCTGGGTCAAGGTTTTTTTGTTGGTCTCAGAATATATAAAGACATGAAGAACACTGAGGGTTTGTATCTGTGTGTGTGTGTGTGTGTGTGTGTGTGTAGTGAACTGATCAAAAATCGCTGTTTTATTGTTTATTAATATTTCATTCTCATGTTGTTGTTGTTTGTGTCGACTACAGGACATCATCAAGGCCGGGCCAAGGTTCTCCTGGTTCTCCTGGTTCTCCTGGTTCTCCTGTCTGCTGCTGTCGCTGGTCTTTGCTGTGTCGTTCTTTATAAGTTGATTAAGAACACAGAAGGTGTGTGTGTGTGTGTGTGTGTGTGTGTGTGTGATACTGAGATGTCTAATTTAGAGAAACCCAAATTATTATTGTGTATTAGTTAAATGTTATTCTTGAAGGGCCACAGACAGGCGTTCACTCATAGACTCCAGGAAAAAAAAAACCTTGACAAAAGGGCACTTGGGGCATCAAAGGGCAAAGGGGCAGATGCTCCAGCACCCACCAACCCTCCTCTGCAAATACCTGAGCTTCACTGATGTGGAGGCGACTTCCGTTCTGTGCAGGAACGTTGGTTTTCTTCTTCAGTGTCTGGTCTGGGTCCTGTGGTGGTGGAGACCACAGTGGTGGAGCAGTGATAGTAAAGGCTGCAGGTGGAGGCCCAGACTCCTGTGTGAACCCAGCAGGTGTCAGCAGAGACTCTGCTCCTCAGCACACTGACCTTCTTCAGAGAGAGGAAGCTCCTCCTGGTTCATGTTCTCCTCTGGTTTCCCACCTGCAGCTGCTCTTTAACTCTGATTGGCTGCAGCTCGTCACTTCCTCCTCCTCAGTGGCTCCGTCCTGGACTGACGTCCTGGTGGTCTCAGTCAGGGACGTCTTGTGCACTTCACAGGTCGACAGCTGATCAACATTAACACAGTGGTGTTTTCTTCATCTCCTGTGTGTTGATCTGCTGCAGTGAGATGATGTGACCTGACTGAGTGACTGGTGGAAGCTGAACACACGTTAGACTCTATCAGCTGATGCTGCTGCCAATAACCACAGTTTATAATCAATCCTCCACATCAATTAATCTGTCTGTCTCTACTTCACACTGTGGACATGAGGAGGTCACTGATCCATGTTCCTGTCTCTGTCCTCAGTGTCCTGGCATGGAGACACTGTGGAGGTCTCCACTGGATGGTCTGTCCTGCTGCCCTGTGAGGACTCTCCTTTACCCAGAAACCCCACAGTGACGTGGAGCCGCCACGACCTCCGTCCTTCCACCGTCCACCGGAGACACGAGCTGGGTGATGACCTCAGAGACCAGAACCAGGTTTACAGGAACAGAACGTCCATGAAGACTGACGCTCTGACCACTGGAGACCTCAGTCTATTTCTGAGTGACCTCCACCACTCTGACAGCGGCAACTACACCTGCATCATCACAGCATTTGGAAATGAACGAACACTGAGAAACATACAGCTGAAGGCCAAAGGTCAGCAACACACCCTAACACCTACAGTACATACAGGATACAGTCAGAGGTCAAAGGTCAGAGCTGTAGATACAGGTCTGAGGTCAGATCTGGTTGAATTTGGACCAGGGTCACAGAGGTCATGTAAAGGTCATGTTGTTGTTTATGTTCATCTCATCCACAGAAAAGTTCTCTGGCATTGAGGAAGTCTTGGCTTTGTTTGGACTCATGCTTCCAATTCTTGTTCTTTTTATTGTCGTCTGGTCCTTTGCAAAAGGTAGGATGTTTGTGTGTGTGTGTGTGTGTGTGAGACACAGAGCCTTTATTGTGAAAACCTACCATTATTTGCTGAGAGGACAGAGACCAGGAACAGATTCACAGAGACACTTTGATGTGATGGACGTTTGTGTGTCAGTGTTTTGTTCTGAGGTTGGACATGAGTGTGAGACACTGAGGATGGACACAGGAGACGTCTTCCTCTCTTCAGTGGACAGTTTTCATCCACATGTCAATGTGACAGAGAAAAGACAGAGGGGAGACAAAACAAAACTCTGATCATGTCCAACACCTACATGTGTCCTCTGTCCCTCTGGTCTGGTTCTGTCCTTCAGGTTCCTCTGCAGCTCTGTGATCCTTCAGTAAAGAGATTAAAACCTGCTGCTGCTGCTGTCTGATGACATCATCATGTGGTTTGTTGTCTCTCAGTCCAAAAGGTGGAGGAGGGGGCGGAGTCTGTCCAGCTGCCCTTCAAGACCACACCTGGTCTGTCTGAAGACGTCAGAGTGGAGTGGAGGAACCGATTGCACAGGAAGGTCCATGTGTATGAGAACGGCTCTGACCGGCCTGAAGAACAGCACCAGGATTACAAAAACCGAACAGAGATGAATGAAGACCTGCTGAGTACTGGAGACCTCAGTCTGACCCTGAGGAACCCCACAGTGAGAGACGCAGAAAGATACACCTGCAGAGTCTACAACAAGGACGGAGAGTTACTGAGAGAGACATTCATGCTCCTCAGGGTCAAAGGTCAGAGTTGTTTGTTTGTCTCTGGTTGCTTGTTTGTCTCTGGTTGTTTGTCTCTGTCTCACTGTCTTCTGTCTCGTCTACAGAGAGAACTCAGGTCAGAGCTGAAACAGTCGACATGAGGAACACATGAACATATAATGTAAAGTAAGTGATCACAAATATTCACCCAATGTTTGCTGTTTCAATCCTGATCGTTTCATGATGTGATGATCACACGTTTGGTTTCTGTCAGGAGTTGGACATGTCGTGTACCACACTGGATCTTTGTAACTCTCAGCTACTTAAACACTTGATGCCCCTCCCTTCTGGCTTCTCTGTCAAACAGCTCTTTTTCTCATAATTGACTGAAGTCTTTCAGTTTTTTCTCTTTTCTTTTTCTTCTTCTTCTTCTTCCATTTCAGTGCAGCGCTCCCATGTACAAAGACCTGGTTCTGCTGCTACAAAGGGATCAGTTCTTGACTCTGCCTCTGCTCTGGTCCAAAGTAAAAGCTTTGTTCCTTCAAGCTTTAAAGCAGCTCTCCCTGTAGTCGCACCAGTTCAGAGGCACATACAAGTGTGGCTGGATGGTCCTTAGAGGCACTTCAAGACTGTTTCACCACCACTGACTGGAGCATGTTCAAACAGGCTGCCAGCTCCAGCTCCATCACAGACCTCCAGGAGTACACAGACACTGTATCTGCCTACGTCAGCAAGTGCATGGACGATGTCACCAGCACTAAGCCCATCACTGTTTGGGCTAATGAGAAGCCATGGCTGACAGGGGAGGTCTACATACGACTGAAAGCTGCCTTTAGAGCCGGGGGATGAGGAGGACCTGAGGACAGCAAGGGCCGACCTGTCCCGTGGCATCAGAGAAGCCAAGAGGCGGTACCCCAGGAGGATCGCCCGCCGTTTTAGCGACAGCAGGGACACCAGGAGTCTGTGGGAAGGGATACAGTCCATCACGGACTATAAGCCCTCACCACAGACCTGTGACAGCTCCACCCCCCTGCTGAATGAGCTAAACAACTTCTTTGCTCGCTTTGAGGCACACAACCACCCCCCTACCCCCTCCAGGTGACCAGGTGCTGCTGCTGACCACGGACTGCGTGCCCGGGTCCAGACAACACACCTGGTCGTGTACTGGGAGACTGTGCAGCTGAACTCACAGATGTCTTCACAGACAACAGGCTGTTGTCCCCACGTACCCCACGCACCACCATCATCCCAGTCCCAAAGAAGTCGTCTCCCCCCTGTTTCAATGACTACTGCCCGGTAGCGCTCACTCCCATCTTGATGAAGTGCTTTGAGTGGCTAGTCATGCACCACACCAAGTCTTCACTCCCCCCCTCACTGGACCCCTTCCATTTCGCATACCAGCCCAACCGGTCAACCAACGATGCCATGCCCACTGCCCTCCACTCAGCCCTCACACACCTGGACACCAGGGACTCCTGTGTGACAATACTGTTCATAGACTTCAGCTCAGCATTCAACACCATCATCCCCCAACAGCTGATCCACGTATTGGACCGGCTGGGAACAAGCGGGCACTTCGGTGCGTTGAACTGCACTGCACGTCTTACGTCAGTGAAACAGGAAACACCCCTAAAAATGGTGTTTTTCATGGTATGACGTGAACAACGCATTTGAATTACACTTCATGCACGGACCGATAAGTCACAGCGTTTTGACTGTGAACATGAAATCACGTGGAACTGACTGGACGAGAGACGTTTCAGGTCTTTAACTGCACATTATACAAAAACACATACAACAGCAGCTTAGTGACTCTTTTTGTCATTACAGATTAATGTTGATTTTATATTTTGTTCCACATCTGCAACTAATTCATTCAGATTATTTATTTATGTAAACTTGCCTTGACCTGATGAGAGTTTTTCACTGACCCATACAGGAAATATATCAGTTGCTGTGCAGCCTCAGTCTTGTCTCTCAGTCTGTCTTCACTTCGTGTTGAAATCGAAAGTAAAGTTTGTCGCTGCAGAGCTGTGGTTCAAACCGGTTATAACCATCACTCAGTCCAGGAAGAAGCGACTCTTTGTCAAGAGAAGATGAAGATGTTTGTGGTGTTTGTGACGCTGCTGTTCGGTGAGAAAAACTTCATCTAACTCCATTTAAACCAACTGCACACAGACTCTGGCTGTGAGGACAGGTGACCTGATGCTGTGATCCACTGTTAGGTGTAAACTAAAGCTCAGCTGCGTCTCTGTCCTGCTTCTCAACCACATGTTGATCTTTAATGTGGAGATAATTCAGTCCCTGACTGATGATGGTGCGTTCAAGGTTTTACTCGTAAGTCTGGATTCCTGAGCTCTGAGTTTGGATTTTAACCTTGAACGCTTCCTGAAGTCAGATAAACTCTGAAAGTTGGGCGAGTCTCTCCAGCTCTGACGTAAGAATTCAAGATGGCTGCTGCTCACATCAACAGCAGTGAATCAACTCTGCAGTTTTACCGTTTCCTTTATTTTCTGGTTACTGGTTCACATTAACCTCAGCCATGTAAACACACAGTACTGTTCAGCTTTTGTCCCTGGACATTTTCCTACACTGTTTGTATGTGTTAGAGCCACGAGAGAGAGACGGTGGCGATAACGGAAGTTCAAAATGCTCGCCGATCACGTGGTCCACGTAGCCCGATAAGTTCCAGGAAGTGTTTGGCGGTCGATAGAAAACATTAGGAAAACCACGATAATCGATAAATTACGGTCAATAAATGCTTTGCTTTCCAATATTTATAAGCTCGTGTTCATTTCTTTGAACTCTGTTAAGTTTACTAAACCTGTGCAGCTGTCGACAGCAATTAAATCATAATATTTGATCAGTTTTTAGTCAAGTTTAACTTTCAGACTTGACTGAGGGAGACTAACAGGACTAACAGTGATTTACCAATTGACTACACAATAAGTCTAGACTCACAACAGCATAATGATGATACCTGTGATTAATTAAATTACATTTTGATTTGAATTCATTGCAAATAAATTGATTTCTCACTCCCATCTTGATGAAGTGCTTCGAGCGGCTAGTCATGCACCACACCAAGTCTTCACTCCCCCCCTCACTGGACCCCTTCCAGTTCACATACCAGCCCAACCGGTCAACCAACGATGCCATGCCCACTGCCCTCCACTCAGCCCTCACACACCTGGACACCAGGGACTCCTGTGTTACAATACTGTTCATAGACTTCAGCTCAGCATTCAACACCATCATCCCCCAACAGCTGATCCACATATTGGACCGACTGGGAACAAGCGGGCACTTCGGTGCGTTGAACTGCACTGCACGTCTTACGTCAATGAAACAGGAAACACCCCTAAAAATGTTATTTTTCATGGTACGACGTGACCAACGCATTTGAATTACACTTCATGCACGGACCGATAAGTCACAGCGTTTTAACCGTGAACATGAAATCACGTGGAACTGACTGGACGAGAGACGTTTCAGGTCTTTAACTGCACATTATACAAAAATACATACAACAGCAGCTTAGTGACTCTTTTTGTCATTACAGATTAATGTTGATTTTATATTTTGTTCCACATCTGCAACTAATTCATTCAGATTATTTATTTATGTAAACTTGCCTTGACCTGATGAGAGTTTTTCATTGACCGCTACAGGAAATATATCAGTTTCTGTGCAGCCTCAGTCTTGTCTCTCAGTCTGTCTCCACTTCCTGTTGCAATCGAAAGTAAATGTTTGTTGCTGCAGAGCTCGGGTTCAAACCGGTTATAACCATCACTCAGTCCAGGAGGAAGCGGCTCTTTGTCAAGAGAAGATGAAGATGTTTGTGGTGTTTGTGACGCTGCTGTTCGGTGAGAAAAACTTCATCTAACTCCATTTAAACCAACTGCACACAGACTCTGGCTGTGAGGACAGGTGACCTGCTGCTGTGATCCACTGTTAGGTGTAAACTAAAGCTCAGCTGCGTCTCTGTCCTGCTTCTCAACCACATGTTGATCTTTAATGTGGAGATAATTCAGTCCCTGACTGATGATGGTGCGTTCAAGGCTTTACTCGGAAATCTGGATTTCTAAGCTCTGAGTTTGAATTTTAATCGTGAACGCTTCCTGAAGTCAGATAAACTCTGAAAGTTGGGCGAGTCCCTCCAGCTCTGACGTAAGAATTCAAAATGGCTGCTGCTCACATCAACAGCAGTGAATCAACTCTGCAGTTTTACCGTTTCCTTTATTTTCTGGTTACTGGTTCACATTAACCTCAGCCATGTAAACACACAGTACTGTTCAGCTTTTGTCCCTGGACATTTTCCTACACTGTTTGTATGTGTTAGAGCCACGAGAGAGAGACGGTGGCGATAACGGAAGTTCAAAATGCTCGCCGATCACGTGGTCCACGTAGCCCGATAAGTTCCAGGAAGTGTTTGGCGGGCGATAGACAACATTAGGAAAACCACGATATTCGATAAATTACGGTCAATAAATGCTTTGCTTTCCAATATTTATAAGCTCGTGTTAATTTCTTTGAACTCTGTTAAGTTCACTAAACCTGTGCAGCTGTCGACAGCAATTAAATCATAATATTTGATCAGTTTTTAGTCAAGTTTAACTTTCAGACTTGACTGAGGGAGACTAACAGGACTAACAGTGATTTACCAATTGACTACACAATAAGTCTAGACTCACAGCAGCATAATGATGATAACTGTGATCAATTGATTTGAATTCATTGCAAATAAATTGACTTCTATTACTATTTGTTAACTATCCTTACTTTGCCCAAACCTCCTCTACTCAGTGATACACAATAAATCACACAGTCTTATTTTTCCCCCAATGCACTTAATACCACAATGAATTAAAAACAGTGTCAGAAGAAGTCAAACAGATCAGCATGTCAAACTGTTTGTGTCCTTTCCTCTATGTTCACCACAGTATGCTGCGCTGCATGGGGATGCTCCCGTTGATCAGGGAAAGGCGTGCACATGCATGGCTTCTGCAAAGACATTTGTACTTTTTCAAACACCACACCACTGGGAAGTTTAAGATTATTATTTTTTATTACTGTTAAAAATGCAATGCAAAAACCAAGGGAAGTTACGCTTGTTTTTATTGTAAGTTTGTACGGCTTCTAAAACAACGTTAGAAATAGTTTACACTGAAATCAAACATTTACAAAATCAAAAAAATCAGTCAATATATTCTTGTTTTGTTATATATTTTTGTATTTGTGTTTGAGCCATTTAACAGTTACACTCAATAAACAGGAAGTCTCAGTGGTTGTGGATCTGTCCAGTGTATAATCCTTTACTGCGTTAACATCAGCACCTACTATGACCTTAAAAAAACACACCTTTAGATTGAGAGTTTGCGGACGATGAAGCAAGGACTCGTAGTGTTTATTAGCCAAACGTGTAAATATGTGGCTTCAGAAGAAGTCGATTGTTTTGTTCCACAAATAACCCAAACTGCTAGTTTGTTCATGTGGTACATTTGCTCCTCTTACATTGATGCTCAAACATTTTACACCTGTCATGGCCAGTTGTTGGTATAATGGAGGTTGAGCTTTGTAAAGTAACATGTGCAGCACATGGTTGGTTCCTCAGGAGATCCACATCTGTACCCAACATACTACAAACAAAGTAAAGAAAAATAACCATAATAAATTAACATGAAGTTTACCTGTAGAAAAATACCTCTACTTACTTCACTTAACAAAAACAGTCCTAACTACAAAGCTTAAGCACGACTCGCCTTAGAAGAAGTAAACCCAAAGGTCACCTTCTGATGGTTAACCTCTGTAAATCAAGATCTATGATGTCTCTTGGTAACATCTTCTTCAGAGAAGTTCCCGGTCCGTAACATCCATAGACTCAGTATCCAGTTGAGCCGAGTGATGACGAAAAAGAGAAGAAGGATTCCAACGAGGGTCAATTATCATGTTTTCTCGTTATATTGATCCTCCGTTCTTCTGCCTTCTGTGTTGATGAGACTGTCAGTGGTTCACTGCAGCTCCAGCTCAAACACTGGATCTTCATCAGAGGCTCTGATTATCTTCTGGTTTCTGACTCACCTCTGTCTGTGTCCTCAGTTTCCCAGCATGCCTCAGCTGTGGTGACATATGAGGGGGTGGAGTCTGTCCTGCTGCCCTGTGACTTTTCTACGCTTGACCTGGACGAGGCTTCAGTGGTGTGGAGCCGCTCCGACCTCCGTCCTTCAACCGTCCATCAGCCGGACGGAGACGAACTGATAGAACAGAACGTGGTCTACAGAGGACGGACGTCCATGAGGACTGATGCTCTGAGGACCGGAGACCTCAGTCTCACTCTGAGGAGACCCACCACCAGAGACAGTGGCAGCTACACCTGCACCATCATAAGGAGGGGGCGAGAGGAGAGTCAGAGAGTAACACTGCAGGTCAAAGGTCAGAGCTGTAGATACAGGTCAAAGGTCAGAGGACATGGACTCATTAGAAATGTGTTTTAATGTTTCACATCATTGTTTATAGTGATATTTTAATCTCATGTTGTTGTTTGTGTCGACTACAGAACGTCCTGTCGACCGGAGCCTCGTTCTCCTTGGTGTCTGTTTTCTCCTGCTCTCACTGACTGTTGCTGTTCACACTGGCCTGCTGTTTAAAATTACAAAGAACAGAAGTAAGTTGTGTGTGTGTGTGTGTGTGTGCGTGTGTGCGTGTGTGTGTGTGCAGGAAGTGAATGTAAGTCAGTGTGATGTCAGAGCTGTTAACTGAGGTCAGAGGTCAGAGTAGAAATGAACGTGTTGTGACTTGATCAGAAATGTTGTATTAATGTTTATAAATGTTATGATCTCATGTTGTTGTTTGTGTCGACTACAGAATATCGACCAGTCAGGATCGAGGTTCTCCTGGGTCTCCTGTCTGCTTGTGGTTTTGGTCTCTGCATTATCTTTCTTCATAAAGGGACTGAAAACAAAGATGGTATGTAGTGTGTGTGTGTGTGTGTGTGTGTGTGTGTGTGTGTTGAGATGTTTGGAGGAGACTCTGGTCACTTTTTCCCTGTTTTGGTCTCTGTTTTCCTGCAGAGCTCCTCCTACACTTTCAGAGTGCACATTTTACACCATTGCAGCCTCCCAGCATTTGTTAACAACAAAGTCATCAGAAGTACAAGTGCAACAGCAGCATCGTCACCTCTTCTCTTTCTCCGTCTCTGTCATTGTAAACACTGCAAGGTCAGTTTTCAGCCAAGATACACTGGGGGGCAGAGAGCCTCCATCCTCCCTGTGACAAGTGATTGAACCATCACAATTACTTCCAAACTGTTTAATTAAGGCAAAAATCCTGCAGAGGAGCTGTGCAGGATTTTCCTGTGGCTATGCTACATTTTTACCTTCATTAAACAGCTTCAGTAACTGTGATGGTCACATACAGGACTTGTAACGTGTTACAGGGAGGATGGAGGCTCTCTGTCCTCCACCTGCGTCTCTGGGCTGAAAACCAACCTTGTAACATCAGTACAGCACTTGGCCTACGCCTCGGTGTCTTTGTAAATTCTTTAAAGAGCTGAGATGTGATGTAGATGTGATGGAGGAGCAGAGCCTCACAGCTCTGTAGAGGAGCACTCATCAGAACCAACCAGGTCTCTGTCTGGTTACTATGACGACAGAGCAGGAAGCTGAGGACGACTTGAGTCCAGTCAGTCCAGAGGAGCTGTCAGAGTCAGTGTCAGTGTGAAACTGTGGTGTGTGTGTGTGTGTGTGTGTGGTGTGTGTGTGCAGAGTGATGAGAGCTTCACAGTGACTGGTTCATGTGCTGCTGCTGTAGCTGCTCTTCAACTGTCACTGTGTGATGAGCCTCAACCTCTGACACATGACCGAGGCTCTGAGTCTCTGTGTGTCTGGATCATTCATGCTGATGGATCAACTCACTTCACTGTGGACTGACAACAACACTAACATCTAACCTCATGTTGTTGGTCTCAGTTACAGAACCTCCTCCAGACTGGATCACTGGTCTCCTGGGTCTGATGTTTCTCCTGCTTCCCCTGACTGTCCTGGGTTATTGTCTCTGGATCAGAACACAAATAGAATCAATATTTTATTTACTTGGTTTTTCCTCAGGTAAGAGGTCACAGTGGAGCTAAAGTGTCGTTTTAATGATTTATTGTTTATTAATATTTGAATCTCATGTTGTTGTTGATTGTGTCGACTACAGGACGTCTTCCAGTCCAGGTCAAGGTTCTCCTGGTTCTCCTGGTTCTCCTGTTTGCTGCTGCTGTTGTTCCTTGCTGTGTCATTCTTCATAAAGGGATTAAGAACACAGATGGTGTGTGTGTGTGTGTATGTGTGTGTGTGTGTGTGCAGGAAATGATGTCAGAGCTGTTAAAGGAGAAGTGCCACTTTTACAACCTGGACCTTATTTCTCTCATAAAATACGGTCGTGTACTCACCCAGATAACTTCAGTGTCGTTAGGATCCATCGGACGATATTCAGATCCACTGGAGAGACGTGTGTATCCATACAGTGGCAGTGATCAGGGCACCGAGAATCCAGCCACTAAATAACAAGCCTGTGGAAGCTGGACTTCATCCATCTGGTCTCTTTGTTGGGACAATGTGGAAATATGCAAAAACGAACCATAGTGTGTTTAGCAGCAGCAAATTCCAGGTAAACGAGCCGACCATCGCAGAGTGAGCGAGCCATGCTGCGGCTGCACGCGACGCTCAGAGATGACATCATCATCCAGTTCAGTGCTTAGTAGGTCAATCTACAGACCCCGGATGACGATAACAGGCAACTCCGGACTCAAAGGGGAACAGCAGCAGTGAATCATAACAAAATACTGGTGAAATGAACGAGTTTCGCGGCAGATAATGTTTTATTAGGGGCTGGATTCTCGGTGCCCCGATGTTTTGAAGTCAGGAGTTTGTGATTTGGCCGTCGCCATCTTGAGTTTTTGTAACCAATAGATACCATATATGGAGGAGGGGGTGGAGCTGGGGAGGGGTGAGGGGTAGATCTGACCCAAGCTCTATGTACACCCACCTACACCAGCTACATGACGCATTAAAATGAACAGGTTCATGTGTAAACATCGTTAGTGCCATGAGGAGAGACTGCACTTGATTGACAAGTCTCACTGTGTCAATCAAGTGGAAGCCACGCCCCCAGACCCACTCTGCTTTATCATCTGATTTGTTAAATGGCATAATTTGATCCTGTCTCTGTCCTCAGTGTCCTGGCATGGAGACACTGTGGAGGTCTACAGTGAGAGGTCTGTCCTGCTGCCCTGTGAGGACTCTCGTTTACCCAGAAACCCCACAGTGACGTGGAGCCGCCACAACCTCCGTCCTTCAACCGTCCACCGGAGACACCGGCTGGGTGATGACATCAGAGACCAGAACCAGGTTTACAGCAGCAGAACGTCCATGAAGACTGACGCTCTGACCTCTGGAGACCTCAGTCTCACTCTGAGTGACCTCCACCTCTCTGACAGCGGCAACTACACCTGCATCGTCACAGCGTATGGAAATGAACGAACACTGAGAGACATACAGCTGAAGGTCAAAGGTCAGCAACACACCCTAACACCTGCAGTACATACAGGATACAGTCAGAGGTCAAAGGTCAGAGCTGTAGATACAGGTCTGAGGTCAGATCTGGTTGAATTTGTACCAGGGTCACAGAGGTCATGTAAAGGTCATGTTGTTGTTTATGTTCATCTCATCCACAGAAAAGTTCTCTGTCAGAGCTGAAGTCTTCGTTTTGTGTGGTCTACTGGTTCTACTGGTTCTACTGGAAGTTTGTCTTGGTGTCATCTGGTGGCTTAAAATTTATAAAGGGCAATTCATCGAAAAAGGTAGGATGTGTGTGTGTGTGTGTGTGTGGTTTTTACAAACAGGAGACGTGTAGCTATGACACAAGATGCTCTCGTACGTTAAAGATGGAGTTTCATACTGAAATACAACTGTACTGGTTAAGTTGGTTAATCAGGTCACAACACAACTAGTTCTTTAACAAAGACACCTTTCTTCACCTGTGTGTGTGTGTGTGTGTGTGTGTGATCATGTCCAACACTTCCAACACCTGGTTTGACTTCCTACATGTGTCCACTGTCCCTCTGGTCTGGTTCTGTCCTTCAGGTTCCTCTGCAGCTCTGTGATCCTTCAGTAAAGAGGTTAAAACCTGCTGCTGCTGTCTGATGACATCATCATGTGGTTTGTTGTCTCTCAGTCCAACAGGTGGAGGTGGAGGTGGGGGCGGAGTCTGTCCAGCTGCCCTTCAAGACCACACCTGGTCTCCCTAAAAACGTCAGAGTGGAGTGGACAGATGAATACAACTGGAAGGTCCATGTGTATGAGAACGGCTCTAAAGGACAGGACCAGGTTTACAGAGGACGAACAGAGATGAATGAAGACCTGCTGAGGACTGGAGACCTCAGTCTGACCCTGAGACACCTCAGAGTGAGAGACAGAGGAGACTACACCTGCAGAGTCTACAACAAGGACAGAGACTTACTGAGAGAGACAAAAGTGTTTCTCAGGGTCAAAGGTCAGAGTCGTTTGTTTGTCTCTGGTTGTTTTTTTTGTCTCTGGTTGTTTGTCTCTGTCTCACTGTCTTCTGTCTCGTCCACAGAGAGAACTCGGGTCTGAGCTGAAACAGTCAACATGAACAACAGAAGCAGCTTCATTGATCCAACTCCTCTGATGGCTGATCAATCAGTCTGATTGGTCTGTTGATCAGCTTGTGATTATTGAAAGGATCTGAGTTTGGACCAGAGAGAAGATGGAGGTGAAGGAGGTGATGGACGATGGATGAAGACAGGAGGACACTACTGACTCAGTATTGATCAGAATTGATCAGTACCACATGAAAATCAAGAGAAACAGTGAAACATCATTGAAAAAACACTTCTTCATTCTCCTTCTAAGGGACAAAGTTGCGTCATGATGATGTCATGGTGATGTCATGGTGACATCATGGTGACGTCATGGTGACGGCTAGTTCATGGACCACAGTGATGTTGACGTGCTAACTAGCTTGTTTATCCTGCAGCTAAAGGCTGAAGGTTGAGCTTCAGCTCTGGTGGAGCAGAGGTTTCAGATGTGAGTCACTTCATGTTGTTTTATATGTAAGACACTTCAAATATATGTGGCTCACCTCCTGGGCCGCTCTGAAGTCAGTCACCACTCGTTTCCTGTTGCTCCTGTCATAATTACTGCGACCACTAGATGTCACCTATCAACAAACCACAGCTATTGATCACAATAACCTGCTGCACAGATGAACTATAGCTCTCTTTCTGTCACTTACCACTCTCCCTGCTGTTTCACTTTCTTATATCTTGGGACACACAAAACAGGGCTGCATGTGTCGGCAGTCGGTCTTCAAAGGCCTACTCAAACACCACAGTGGCTGATTCCACTCATTAGACCACATTCATCTGGAGAACAGGGACGCCAGCAGCTGTGAGGAAGAGCTGTGGGATCACACAAGAGCTGCAGAGCTTCTGAAGAGCTCCTGAAACTTCCTGCCACATCCTCACGTTGGCTCGTAGCGGCGTCTGATCTTTATCTGAGAGACTCATCAGGAGGCGTTTGTTAGCAGCTTGACTTTCTCATCTGTCAGGATGGAAACACCGATGCTTTGTGTGTCAGACACATTCATACAAAATACAAATCACAGTGTGTTGGGCTGATCAGCAAACTGCAGAGAGGCTGATAGAAAACAACTGCTGTGTGGCCTGACAACAGACGCTGTTGTTCTGCTCTGTGTGTAAAATACCACTTTATACAGTATTTACCTGTGTTGTCTTTGGTGATCTGGACTTTTCATCTGGTGACCTCGTTGGGTCAGCAGCTCCAGTTTCTCAGTTGTGTCCAACACACTTGTTTAATACATTACTGCTGAATGAAGCTAAAATAACTCTGTCCACATGTTCATACTTATATAAAGGTGTATTTCTGAACACTTTCTTTCTTTTTCATACGTTCCTGAGCTGTGTGCTCGAAGGCTTCATCTGAACCGACACTTTCTCTGTGCCTGTGTTTTTCTTTCATGTTGATCTGATCTGATTTCTTATTTGCTCTGAAAATATCCACCAGTTTATAACATCTGGCTGCTTCCTCCTCCTCATCAACTTCCTTCTTTTGTTTCAGACGTTCCCTCTCTGCTCCTTCTTTTCTCCTTCTTTTTCTCAGATCCATTGCTCCTCCTCCTCTGTCAGTCTGGCTCTCTCATGCTCTTTGACTGACATTTTGACCAATCGCTTTTTCTCTGTGGGCGTGTCCCAGTGCCAGGCAGCCAATCAGCTGCACCAGTGAAGTGCTCTGTGATATTTATAAAATAAAATAATTACTTTTTTGTTGTTGTTGTTGTTGTTGTTGTTGTTTTGACAGGCAGGTCACTTAGGGCCCAGTCCACCGGGAACTGTCCCGCCCGTCCTGTTGGTGGATGAGGAGAGTAATTAGACTTAATGACCAGGACCTGATGATAGTATCTCATGGACCAAACAGGACATGAATCAGTGTGTATGCAGCCCAGTCCTCTCTGTCAGCTGACCTTCGCTGGGAGTTGCTCTGTATTATCTTCACTTTGCAGCCACAAACGTTTACAGAGTCTGGTTCTGACCGTCACAGATTATGTAGACCTGGACTTGATCATAGTTTTTCATTGACGCTACAGGAAATATATCAGTTTATGTGCAGCCTCAGTTTTCTCTGTCAGCTGACGCCCTGTGGGAGTTGGTCTGATGTCACTTCCTGTTGAAATCACAAGTCAACGTTTGTCGCTGCAGAGCTGCGGTTCAGTCTGGGTGTAACCATCACTCAGTCCAGGAGGAAGCGGCTTGAACGTGACTGTGTTTTTCAGAGAAGATGAAGATGTTTGTGGTGTTTGTGACGCTGCTGTTCGGTGAGAAAAACTTCATCTAACTCCGTTTAAACAAACTCCACACAGACTCTGGCTGTGAGGACCATGTCTGAGAGGACGTGACCTGACACCAGGGCCTTATTAAAATGAAACAAACTCCATTTCTGAGCATTTATTCCTCAGACTGGTTCATATAGACAGCTGTTGTAGACCCACTGTGGCCAGCTGTGCTCACAGGAGACATTACACTGTCTCCATCACCTGGTTTCTAACTACTGATTGTTTTCATTCAACGTTTATTCACTTGCTCATGTTGAGGACATTTTTAGAATATAAATGTTTAGCATAAAAAAATGGTAGAAAACTACTATATTTTATGTCTTCATGTTGCTGTTAGCCTGTAACTGGGTGACAGTGTCAGCTGTGCTCATGCAGCTGACTCCTCAACCCTTACTGACCAGCTGTCAGGTGTATGTAGCTCCGCCCACGTCCCCACTGGTGGCTCTTTGGTAACACTTTGTAATATGTGTGTGAAACTTGCCTGCTGACACCTGGGGTACATGAAAATGACTGTCACAACTGCCATGAGCAAGGAGCAAAAGCATTTGTTTATATGGTGCAGTACTTCATTCAATATACTTGAGTTGAGTTACACCTTAAGTTTCTGGAGTTAGATTGGTAAGTGGCCGTGAGTTGTGCTGTAAGACTAGTACATGAGAAATGACCAGGAGTTACGCTGGACGTCTGGGTAAAGTAGGATGTAAGTGTATTATGACGTGTTACCAGATCTTCATCTGATTATCTTCTGGTTTCTGACTCACCTCTGTCTGTGTCCTCAGTTTCCCAGCATGCCTCAGCGGTGGTGATATATGAGGGGGAGGAGTCTGTCCTGCTGCCCTGTGTCTTTCCTGCATTTGACCTGGACGAGGCTTCAGTGGTGTGGAGCTGCTCCAACCTCCGTCCTTCAACCGTCCACCAGCGTCAGCCGGACGGAGACGAACTCAAAGACCAGAACCAGGACTACAGAGGACGGACGTCCATGAGGACTGACGCTCTGTTGTCCAGAAACCTGAGCCTCACTCTGAGGAGACCCACCACCAGAGACAGTGGCATCTACACCTGCATCATCAGAGTGGGGGGGCAAGAGAAGAGGCAGAGTCAAGTAACACTGCAGGTCGAAGGTCAGAGCTGTAGATACAGGTCAAAGGTCAGAGCTGTAGATACAGGTCAAAGGTCAGAGGACATGAACTCTTAATGTTTCACATTATTATTATTATATTTTTAGCGTGTGTCTATTGTTTTTTCACAAAAGGGTAAACAAACACTTACAGCAGGGTGAACAGTCACACAGTCGGTGATTTCTGAGCTCTTCCAGATGTTTTACACTGAGCCACATCACTAAAGTGGGCACTGACTCCTCTTAAGAAAGGCCTTTTCTGCCAATACCATAAGAAATGAAACTGCTTGTGATTTATCAGCCTTATTAAATGTGGCTCCCAAAACACTTATTAGTGGACCTGGCTTCAGATAGAGATGTCATAAGCTCCGGACAGACATGGACATGACCACAGAGTGGAGCAGTGGACCTTCATATATCCCACATTTACCACATATAGAAGATACTGCTGGACACATCCTGTGCCATCTTGATTTTGTATAACGGAGGCTATGAATGACCTTGAACTGGATTAATATGTGCCTCACATCTATGGATCACCCACCTGGTCTATTGGGTTGTGTTTGTAACTGAGTGGATGTTATGGAAGCGAAATCCCTGACCTGTAAATATCTAAAGGAGTCAGTGGAAGGAAGGTCATTACTTACGTCTGAGTAAATAAACCAAACCTGCCGACAACATACAAATGCTTTTAAAGTGATGGAGCGGATCGTAGTCAGCCACTGCAGTCCCTCTTGCACAATATTGCACTTATTACATAATGCGCTGGTGTATGTCCATAGTTGTGTTGTCTCTTATGTTGCTGTCAGTCCTGTGGGTTTTAACGTATGTAACTAGTTTTCATTTCATGTACCTTTGCACCATGCACTTCACGCCCAAGTCAAATTTCCCTGCATGCAACAATGAAGTAAATGGACGTTGGTGCTAGACGCTTCTGTTTCCACCATGTAAAACCTCTTGTTTTCCAGGAATGAATGCATGATTGTTACATGTTGGACAGGTATCAGGGACTTTGAGATAGGACTTGACCTTTAAAGTGTTAAAAATACCAATGTTTCCACTATAGAGAGCCGTTTCAATTTTAGATGGGCTATTGATCAGTGCACACAGGGATGGTCCGTGTCCAATACAGATCCATTCTCTCAGTGTCCTTTTCTGACAGCGTTTCTCTCCACCAGTCTACACTGTGAAGTCAGGAAGACCAAAACCCCTTCTAGTTTTGACTTGGTTAGATGTTTCTTGGTTATTCTCACTGATTTATAGTTCCACAACAAAGGAATGATTATTGAGTCTAATTTCTGGAAATGTTTCACATCATTGTTTATAGTGATATTTTAATCTCATGTTGTTGTTTGTGTCGACTGCAGAACGTCCTGTCGACCGGAACTACATTTTCGGTGGTGTCGCTGGTCTTCTGCTCTCACTGACCGTTGCTGTTGTGATGATTCACACCATTTATAAAAGGAAGAGGGATGAAGGAGGTGTGTGTGTGTGTGTGTGTCTCTGTGGGGATGTCAGAGCTGCAGACTGATCAGAAATGTTTTAATGTTTTATTGTTTATAAATCTTCTAATCTCATGTTGGTGTTTGTGTCGACTACAGGACGTCTTCAAGTCTGGGACCTGGTTCCCCTGGTTCTCCTGGTGTTGCTGTCTGCAGCTGCTGCTGGTGTTTGCATTTTCATTCTTTATAAAGGGATTAAGGACGTGGGTATGTTCTGTGTGTTCTGAGATGATGAGCCTCAACCTCTGACACATGACCGAGGCTCTGAGTCTCTGTGTGTCTGGATCATTCATGCTGATGGATCAACTCACTTCACTGTGGACTGACAACAACACTAACATCTAACCTCATGTTGTTTGTCTCAGTTACAGAACCTCTTCCAGGCTGGATCGTTGGTCTCCTGGGTCTGTTGTTAATCCTGATGCTCCTGGGTGTCCTGGGTCAAGGTTTTTTTGTTGGTCTCAGAATATATAAAGACATGAAGAACACTGAGGGTTTGTATCTGTGTGTGTGTGTGTGTGTGTGTGTGTGTGTGTGTAGTGAACTGATCAAAAATCACTGTTTTATTGTTTATTAATATTTCATTCTCATGTTGTTGTTGTTTGTGTCGACTACAGGACATCATCAAGGCCGGGCCAAGGTTCTCCTGGTTCTCCTGGTTCTCCTGGTTCTCCTGTTTGCTGCTGTCGCTGGTCTTTGCTGTGTCATTCTTTATAAGTTGATTAAGAACACAGAAGGTGTGTGTGTGTGTGTGTGTGTGTGTGTGTGTGTGTGTGTGTGTGTGTGTGTGTGTGTGTGTGTGTGTGTGTGTGATACTGAGATGTCTAATTTAGAGAAACCCAAATTATTATTGTGTATTAGTTAAATGTTATTCTTGAAGGGCCACAGACAGGCGTTCACTCATAGACTCCAGGAAAAAAAAAACCTTGACAAAAGGGCACTTGGGGCATCAAAGGGCAAAGGGGCAGATGCTCCAGCACCCACCAACCCTCCTCTGCAAATACCTGAGCTTCACTGATGTGGAGGCGACTTCCGTTCTGTGTAGGAACGTTGTTTTTCTTCTTCAGTGTCTGGTCTGGGTCCTGTGGTGGTGGAGACCACAGTGGTGGAGCAGTGATAGTAAAGGCTGCAGGTGGAGGCCCAGACTCCTGTGTGAACCCAGCAGGTGTCAGCAGAGACTCTGCTCCTCAGCACACTGACCTTCTTCAGAGAGAGGAAGCTCCTCCTGGTTCATGTTCTCCTCTGGTTTCCCACCTTCAACTCACCACCCACCTTTAACTCTGATTGGCTGCAGCTCGTCACTTCCTCCTCCTCAGTGGCTCCATCCTGGACTGACGTCCTGGTGGTCTCAGTCAGGGACGTCTTGTGCACTTCACAGGTCGACAGCTGATCAACATTAACACAGTGGTGTTTTCTTCATCTCCTGTGTGTTGATCTGCTGCAGTGAGATGATGTGACCTGACTGAGTGACTGGTGGAAGCTGAACACACGTTAGACTCTATCAGCTGATGCTGCTGCCAATAACCACAGTTTATAATCAATCCTCCACATCAATTAATCTGTCTGTCTCTACTTCACACTGTGGACATGAGGACGTCACTGATCCATGTTCCTGTCTCTGTCCTCAGTGTCCTGGCATGGAGACACTGTGGAGGTCTCCACTGGATGGTCTGTCCTGCTGCCCTGTGAGGACTCTCCTTTACCCAGAAACCCCACAGTGACATGGAGCCGCCACGACCTCCGTCCTTCAACCGTCCACCAGAGACACGAGCTGGGTGATGACCTCAGAGACCAGAACCAGGTTTACAGGAACAGAACGTCCATGAAGACTGACGCTCTGACCACTGGAGACCTCAGTCTCACTCTGAGTGACCTCCACCTCTCTGACGGCGGCAACTACACCTGCATCATCTCAGCATTTGGAAATGAACGAACACTGAGAAACATACAGCTGAAGGTCAAAGGTCAGCAACACACCCTAACACCTACAGTACATACAGGATACAGTCAGAGGTCAAAGGTCAGAGCTGTAGATACAGGTCTGAGGTCAGATCTGGTTGAATTTGGACCAGGGTCACAGAGGTCATGTAAAGGTCATGTTGTTGTTTATGTTCATCTCGTCCACAGAAAAGTTCTCTGGCATTGAAGAAGTCTTGGCTTTGTTTGGACTCATGCTTCCACTTCTTGTTCTTTTTTGTGTCGTCTGGTCCTTTGCAAAAGGTAGGATGTTTGTGTGTGTGTGTTTGTGTGTGAGACACAGAGCCTTTATTGTGAAAACCTACCATTATTTGCTGAGAGGACAGAGACCAGGAACAGATTCACAGAGACACTTTGATGTTGTGGACGTTTGTGTGTCAGTGTTTTGTTCTGAGGTTGGACATGAGTGTGAGACACTGTGGATGGACACAGGGGACGTCTTCCTCTCTTCAGTGGACAGTTTTCATCCACATGTCAATGTGACAGAGAAAAGACAGAGAGGAGACAAAACAAAACTCTGAACATGTCCAACACCTACATGTGTCCACTGTCCCTCTGGTCTGGTTCTGTCCTTCAGGTTCCTCTGCAGCTCTGTGATCCTTCATTAAAGAGATTAAAACCTGCTGCTGCTGCTGTCTGATGACATCATCATGTGGTTTGTTGTCTCTCAGTCCAAAAGGTGGAGGAGGGGGCGGAGTCTGTCCAGCTGCCCTTCAAGACCACACCTGGTCTGTCTGAAGACATCAGAGTGGAGTGGAGGAACCAATTGCACAGGAAGGTCCATGTGTATGAGAACGGCTCTGACCGGCCTGAAGAACAGCATCGGGTTTACGAAAACCGAACAGAGATGAATGAAGACCTGCTGAGGACTGGAGACCTCAGTCTGACCCTGAGGAACCCCACAGTGAGAGACGCAGGAGACTACACCTGCAGGGTCTACAACAGGGATGGAAAATTACTGAGAGAGACATTCATGTTTCTCAGGGTCAAAGGTCAGAGCTGTTTGTTTGTCTCTGGTTGTTTGTTTGTCTCTGGTTGTTTGTCTCTGTCTCACTGTCTTCTGTCTCGTCCACAGAGAGAACTCAGGTCAGAGCTGAAACAGTCGACATGAGGAACACATGAACATATAATGTAAAGTAAGTGATAACAAATATTCACCAAATGTTTGCTGTTTCAATCCTGATCGTTTCATGATGTGATGATCATACGTTTGGTTTCTGTCAGGAGTTGGACATGTCGTGTACCACACTGGATCTCTGTAACTCTCAGCTACTTAAACACTTGATGTCCCTCCCTTCTGCCTTCTCTGTCAAACAGCTCTTTTTCTCATAATTGACTGAAGTCTTTCAGTTTTTTCTCTTTTCTTTTTCTTCTTCTTCTTCTTCCATTTCAGCGCAGCGCTCCCATGTACAAAGACCTGGTTCTGCTGCTACAAAGGGATCAGTTCTTGACTCTGCCTCTGCTCTGGTCCAAAGTAAAAGCTTTGTTCCTTCAAGCTTTAAAGCAGCTCTCCCTGTAGTCTCACCAGTTCAGAGGCACATACAAGTGTGGCCGGATGGTCCTTAGAGGCACTTCAAGACTGTTTCACCACCACTGACTGGAGCATGTTCAAACAGGCTGCCAGCTACAGCTCCATCACAGACCTCCAGGAGTACACAGACACTGTATCTGCCTACGTCAGCAAGTGCATGGACAATGTCATCAGCACCAAGTCCATCACTGTTTGGGCTAATCAGAAGCCATGGCTGACAGGGGAGGTCTACATACGACTGAAAGCTGCCTTTAGAGCCGGGGATGAGGAGGACCTGAGGACAGCAAGGGCCAACCTGTCCCGTGGCATCAGAGAAGCCAAGAGGCGGTACCCCAGGAGGATCGCCCACCGTTTTAGCGACAGCAGGGACACCAGGAGTCTGTGGGAAGGGATACAGTCCATCACAGACTATAAGCCCTCACCACAGACCTGTGACAGCTCCACCCCCCTGCTGAATGAGCTAAACGACTTCTTTGCTCGCTTTGAGGCACACAACCACCCCCCTCCCCCCTCCAGGTGACCAGGTGCTGCTGCTGACCACGGACTGCGTGCCCCGGGTCCAGATAACACACCTGGTCGTGTACTGGGAGACTGTGCAGCTGAACTCACAGATGTCTTCACAGACAACAGGCTGTTGTCCCCACGTACCCCACGCCCCACCGTCATCCCAGTCCCGAAGAAGTTGTCTCCCCCCTGTTTCAATGACTACCGCCCGGTAGCGCTCACTCCCATCTTGATGAAGTGCTTCGAGCGGCTAGTCATGCACCACACCAAGTCTTCACTCCCCCCCTCACTGGACCCCTTCCAGTTCACATACCAGCCCAACCGGTCAACCAGCGATGCCATGCCCACTGCCCTCCACTCAGCCCTCACACACCTGGACACCAGGGACTCCTGTGTTACAATACTGTTCATAGACTTCAGCTCAGCATTCAACACCATCATCCCCCAACAGCTGATCCACGTATTGGACCGGCTGGGAACAAGCGGGCACTTCGGTGCGTTGAACTGCACTGCACGTCTTACGTCAGTGAAACAGGAAACACCCCTAAAAATGTTATTTTTCATGGTACGACGTGACCAACGCATTTGAATTACACTTCATGCACGGACCGATAAGTCACAGCGTTTTAACCGTGAACATGAAATCACGTGGAACTGACTGGACGAGAGACGTTTCAGGTCTTTAACTGCACATTATACAAAAATACATACAACAGCAGCTTTGTGACTCTTTTTGTCATTACAGATTAATGCTGATTTTATATTTTGTTCCACATCTGCAACTAATTCATTCAGATTATTTATTTATGTAAACTTGCCTTGACCTGATGAGAGTTTTTCACTGACCCCTACAGGAAATATATTAGTTTCTGTGCAGCCTCAGTCTTGTCTCTCAGTCTGTCTTCACTTCCTGTTGCAATCGAAAGTAAAGTTTGTCGCTGCAGAGCTGTGGTTCAAACCGGTTATAACCATCACTCAGTCCAGGAAGAAGCGACTCTTTGTCAAGAGAAGATGAAGATGTTTGTGGTGTTTGTGACGCTGCTGTTCGGTGAGAAAAACTTCATCTAACTCCGTTTAAACCAACTGCACACAGACTCTGGCTGTGAGGACAGGTGACCTGATGCTGTGATCCACTGTTAGGTGTAAACTAAAGCTCAGCTGCATCTCTGTCCTGCTTCTCAACCACATGTTGATCTTTAATGTGGAGATAATTCAGTCCTTGACTGATGATGGTGCGTTCAAGGTTTTACTCGTAAGTGTGGATTTCTGACTTGGATTTTAACCTTGAACGTTCCCTGAAGTCATGGGTGGAGATTATGTAGACCTGGACCTGATGAGAGTTTTTCATTGACCCCTACAGGAAATATATCAGTTGCTGTGCAGCCTCAGTCTTGTCTCTCAGTCTGTCTTCACTTCCTGTTGAAATCGAAAGTAAAGTTTGTTGCTGCAGAGCTGCGGTTCAGACCAGTTATAACTGTCATTCAGTCCAGGAAGAAGCGGTTCTTTGTTAAGAGAAGATGAAGATGTTTGTGGTGTTTGTGACGCTGCTGTTCGGTGAGAAAAACTTCATCTAACTCCATTTAAACCAACTCCACACAGACTCTGGCTGTGAGGACAGGTGACCTGCTGCTGTGATCCACTGTTAGGTGTAAACTAAAGCTCAGCTGCGTCTCTGTCCTGCTTCTCAACCACATGCTGATCTTTAATGTGGAGATAATTCAGTCCCTGACTGATGATGGTGCGTTCAAGGTTTTACTCGTAAGTCTGGATTCCTGAGCTCTGAGTTTGAATTTTAACCATGAACGCTTCCTGAAGTCAGATAAACTCTGAAAGTTGGGCGAGTCCCTCCAGCTCTGACGTAAGAATTCAAGATGGCTGCTACTCACATCAACGGCAGTGAATCAACTCTGCAGTTTTACCGTTTCCTTTATTTTCTGGTTACTGGTTCACATTAACCTCAGCCATGTAAACACACAGTACTGTTCAGCTTTTGTCCCTGGACATTTTCCTGCACTGTTTGTATGTGTTAGAGCCACGAGAGAGAGACGGTGGCGATAACGGAAGTTCAAAATGGTCGCCGATCACGTGGTCCACGTAGCCCGATAAGATCCAGGAAGTGTTTGGCGGGCGATAGAAAACATTAGGAAAACCACGATATTTGATAAATTACGGTCAATAAATGCTTTGCTTTCCAATATTTATAAGCTCGTGTTAATTTCTTTGAACTCTGTTAAGTTCACTAAACCTGTGCAGCTGTCGACAGCAATTAAATCATAATATTTGATCAGTTCTTAGTCAAGTTTAACTTTCAGACTTGACTGAGGGAGACTAACAGGACTAACAGTGATTTACCAATTGACTACACAATAAGTCTAGACTCACAACAGCATAATGATGATACCTGTGATTAATTAAATTACATTTTGATTTGAATTCATTGCAAATAAATTGATTTCTATTACTAATTGTTAACTATCCTTACTTTGCCCAAACCTCCTCTACTCATTGATACACAATAAATCACACAGTCTTATTTTCCCCCCAATGCACTTAATACCACAATGAGTTAAAAACAGTATCAGACAAAGTCAAACAGATCAGCATGTCAAACTGTTTGTGTCCTTTCCTCTATGTTCACCACAGTGTGCTGCGCTGCATGGGGATGCTCCAGTTGATCAGGGAAAGGCGTGCACATGCATGGCTTCTGCAAAGACATATGCACTTTTTTAAATACCACACCACTGGGAAGTTTAAGATCATTATTTTTTATTATTGTTAAAAATGCAATGCAAAAACCAAGGGAAGTTACGCTTGTTTTTGTTGTAAGTTTGTACAGCTTCTAAAACAACGTTAGAAAAAGTTTACACTGAAATCAAACATTTACAAAATCAAAAAATCAATCAATATAGTTTTGTTTCGTTATATATTTTTTGTTATCAATTATTTGTGTTTGAGCCATTTAACAGTTACATCAGCACCTACTATGACCTTAAAATCTGTAAAATCCAGCATGATTTTAGTTAGTAAGCTATAAAACTCTGTGTCTAATTTATTTGGAGCGTAGAGCTATGATTTTACCTTCAAATCTAATTAATGCAAAAGCTCTCCTGCCAAGAAAATCAAACTGAAGTCTTTGTTTGGCCAAAAAAAACACACCTTTAGATTTAGAGTTTGCGGACGATGAAGCAAGGACTCGTAGTGTTTATTAGCCAAACGTGTAAAAATGTGGCTTCAGAAGAAGTCGATTGCTTTGTTCCACAAATAACCCAAACTGCTAGTTTGTTCATGTGGTACGTTTGCTCCTCTTACATTGATGCTCAAACATTTTACACCTGTCATGGCCAGTTGTTGGTATAATGGAGGTTGAGCTTTGTAAAGTAACATGTGCAGCACATTGTTGGTTCCTCAGGAGATCCACATCTGTACCCAACATACTACAAACAAAGTAAAGAGAAATAACCATAATAAATTAACATGAAGTTTACCTGTAGAAAAATAATTCTACTTCACTTTACAAAACCAGTCCTAACTACAAAGCTTAAGCACGACTCGCCTTAGAAGAAGTAAACCCAAAAGTCACCTTCTGATGGTTAACCTCTGTAAATCAAGATCTATGATGTCTCTTGGTAACATCTTCTTCAGAGATGTTCCCGGTCCGTAACATCCATAGACTCAGTATCCAGTTGAGCCGAGTGATGACGAAAAAGAGAAGAAGGATTCCAACGAGGGTCAATTATCATGTTGTCTCGTTATATTGATCCTCCGTTCTTCTGCCTTCTGTGTTGATGAGACTGTCAGTGGTTCACTGCAGCTCCAGCTCAAACACTGGATCTTCATCAGAGGCTCTGATTATCTTCTGGTCTCTGACTCACCTCTGTCTGTGTCCTCAGTTTCCCAGCATGCCTCAGCTGTGGTGATATATGAGGGGGAGGAGTCTGTCCTGCTGCCCTGTGACTTTTCTACGCTTGACCTGGACGAGGCTTCAGTGGTGTGGAGCCGCTCCGACCTCCGTCCTTCAACCGTCCACCAGCGTCAGCCGGACGGAGACGAACTGAAATATCAGAACCAGGACTACAGAGGACGGACGTCCATGAGTACTGACGCTCTGAGGACCAGAGACCTCAGTCTCACTCTGATGAGACCCACCACCAGAGACAGTGGCAGCTACACCTGCATCATCAGAAGGAGGGGGCAAGAGGAGAGTCAGAGAGTAACACTGCAGGTCAAAGGTCAGAGCTGTAGATACAGGTCAAAGGTCAGAGGACATGGACTCATTAGAAATGTGTTTTAATGTTTCACATCATTGTTTATAGTGATATTTTAATCTCATGTTGTTGTTTGTGTCCACTACAGAACGTCCTGTCGACTGGAGCCTCGTTCTCCTTGGTGTCTGTTTTCTCCTGCTCTCACTGACTGTTGCTGTTCACACTGGCCTGCTGTTTATAATGACAAAGACAATAAGTAAGTTGTGTGTGTGTGTGTGTTTGTGTGTGTGTGTGTGCGCATCCAGGAAGTGAATGTAAGTCAGTGTGATGTCAGAGCTGTTAACTGAGGTCAGAGGTCAGAGTAGAAATGAACGTGTTGTGAATTGATCAGAAATGTTGTATTAATGTTTATAAATGTTATGATCTCATGTTGTTGTTTGTGTCGACTACAGAATATCGACCAGTCAGGATCGAGGTTCTCCTGGTTCTCCTGGTTCTCCTGTCTGCTTGTGTTTTGGTCTCTGTATTTTCTTTTTTCATAAAGGGACTGAGAACAAAGATGGTATGTAGTGTGTGTGTGTGTGTGTGTGTGTGTGTGTCTTGTCCCTTCCTCCATGTCCTCCTTGAGATGTTTGGAGGAGACTCTGGTCACTTTTTCCCTGTTTTGGTCTCTGTTTTCCTGCGGAGCTCCTCCTACACTTTCAGAGTGCACATTTTACACCATTGCAACCTCCCAGCATTTGTTAACAACAAAGTCATCAGAAGTACAAGTGCAACAGCAGCATCGTCACCTCTTCTCTTTCTCCACCTCTGTCATTGTAAACACTGATCTTACAAGGTGAGTTTTCAGCCAAGATACGCTGGGGGGCAGAGAGCCTCCATCCTCCCTGTGACAAGTCAGTGAACCATCACAATTACTTCCAAACTGTGTAATTAAGGTAAAAATCTTGTACAGTTCTAGTTGTTATGAATAGTTATTTTACAAAGAACTTTGAACATGAAGAAGTCTCTTGTCTCTGCTGATGTCTCTGTGTGACCTACAACAGCAGATGAAGACATCGGTGGGAAGATGAGCTGTTTCTAAATAGTGTAACTCTACACCAGGGGGGTCAAACTCATCAAGAGCACACAGTTTGACCAATCAGCTGTCTGAAGACTGAGATCAGTTGATTAACTGAGTCCAGTCTGGTGTGGTGCTGTTTGGGTGGAACAACAACCTGCAGCCACTCGGCCCTTTGTGGGATGAGTTTGACCCCTGATCTGCACCTTCAGGAGGCAGTGGACGGGTCGGTCCACAGGACAAAACGGTTTACAGCACTCAGACTGGAGACGGCATGTGTGAGCGAGATAAGTGTCTTTATGACAATACACACTAGAGCTCATGGAAATGCAGTCTTCATTCTTGCAAAACTCTACCACTTTTGTCCACAGGAGGCGCCAAATTCACACAAAATGAAAGTTCTTTGTAGATTCTTTAAAGAGCTGAGATGTGATGTAGATGTGATGGAGGAGCAGAGCCTCACAGCTCTGTAGAGGAGCACTCATCAGAACCAACATCAGGTCTCTGTCTGGTTACTATGACGATAGAGCAGGAAGCTGAGGACGACTTGAGTCCAGTCAGTCCAGAGGAGCTGTCAGAGTCAGTGTGTGGTGAAACTGTGGTGTGTGTGTGTGTGTGTGTGTGTGTGTGTGTGTGTGTGTGCAGAGTGATGAGAGCTTCACAGTGACTGGTTCATGTGCTGCTGCTGTAGCTGCTCTTCAACTGTCACTGTGTGATGAGCCTCAACCTCTGACACATGACCGAGGCTCTGAGTCTCTGTGTGTCTGGATCATTCATGCTGATGGATCAACTCACTTCACTGTGGACTGACAACAACACTAACATCTAACCTCATGTTGTTGGTCTCAGTTACAGAACCTCCTCCAGACTGGATCACTGGTCTCCTGGGTCTGATGTTTCTCCTGCTTCTCCTGACTGTCCTGGGTTATTGTCTCTGGATCAGAACACAAATAGAATCAATATTTTATTTAGTTGGTTTTTCCTCAGGTAAGAGGTCACAGTGGAGCTAAAGTGTCGTTTTAATGATTTATTGTTTATTAATATTTGAATCTCATGTTGTTGTTGATTGTGTCGACTACAGGACGTCTTCCAGTCCAGGTCAAGGTTCTCCTGGTTCTCCTGGTTCTCCTGTCTGCTGCTGCTGTTGTTCTTTGCTGTGTCGTTCTTCATAAAGGGATTAAGAACACAGATGGTGTGTGTGTGTGTGTGTGTGTGTGTGTGTGTGTGTGTGTGTAAAATGTCTCTTTGTGTCCTGACCCCAACTCACACACTCAACTCAAACGCTCATTAGGAGTCATTGGTCCAGACAGTTGGTGTCACCCACTGGTTTGTGAACTGTTGTTTTGAAGTCAGGAGTTTGTGATTTGGCCGTCGCCATCTTGAGTTTTTGTAACCAATAGATACCATATATGGAGGAGGGGGCGGAGCTGGGGAGGGGTGAGGGTAGATCTGACCCAAGCTCTATGTACACCCACCTACACCAGCTACATGACGCATTAAAATGAACAGGTTCATGTGTAAACATCGTTAGTGCCATGAGGAGAGACTGCACTTGATTGACAAGTCTCACTGTGTCAATCAAGTGGAAGCCACGCCCCCAGACCCACTCTGCTTTACCATCTGATTTGTTAAATGGCATAATTTGATCCTGTCTCTGTCCTCAGTGTCCTGGCATGGAGACACTGTGGACCTCTACAGTGAGAGGTCTGTCCTGCTGCCCTGTGAGGACTCTCCTTTACCCATGAACCCCACAGTGACGTGGAGCCGCCGCGACCTCCGTCCTTCAACCGTCCACCAGAGACACCGGCTGGGTGATGACCTCAGAGACCAGAACCAGGTTTACAGCAGCAGAACGTCCATGAAGACTGACGCTCTGACCACTGGAGACATCAGTCTCACTCTGAGTGACCTCCACCTCTCTGACAGTGGCAACTACACCTGCATCGTCACAGCGTTTGGAAATAAACGAACACTGAGAAACATACAGCTGAAGGTCAAAGGTCAGCAACACACCCTAACACCTACAGTACATACAGGATACAGTCAGAGGTCAAAGGTCAGAGGTGTAGATACAGGTCTGAGGTCAGATCTGGTTGAATTTGGACCAGGGTCACAGAGGTCATGTAAAGGTCATGTTGTTGTTTATGTTCATCTCATCCACAGAAAAGTTCTCTGTCAGAGCTGAAGTCTTCGGTTTGTGTGGTCTACTGGTTCTACTGGTTCTACTGGTTCTACTGGGTGTTTGTGTTTGTGTCATCTGGTGGCTTAAAATTTATAAAAGGCGATTAATCGAAAAAGGTAGGATGTGTGTGTGTGTGTGTGTGTGTGTGTGTGATCATGTCCAACACCTTCAACACCTGGTTTGACTTCCTACATGTGTCCACTGTCCCTCTGGTCTGGTTCTGTCCTTCAGGTTCCTCTGCAGCTCTGTGATCCTTCAGTAAAGAGATTAAAACCTGCTGCTGCTGCTGTCTGATTACATCATCATGTGGTTTGTTGTCTCTCAGTCCAACAGGTGGAGGAGGTGGAGGAGGGGGCGGAGTCTGTCCAGCTGCCTTTCAAGACCACACCTGGTCTCCCTAAAGACGTCAGAGTGGAGTGGATGGACAAAGGCAACAGGAAGGTCCATGTGTATGAGAACGGCTCTAAAGGACAGGACCAGGTTTACAGAGGACGAACAGAGATGAATGAAGACCTGCTGAGGACTGGAGACCTCAGTCTGACCCTGAGACACCCCACATGGAGAGACAGAGGACACTACACCTGCAGAGTCTACAACAAGGACAGAGACTTACTGAGAGAGACGAAAGTGTTTCTCTGGGTCAAAGGTCAGAGTTGTTTGTTTGTCTCTGTCTCTGGTTTTGTCTCCTCTGCAGAGAGTCCATGTCCAGTGTTGGGGACAACTTGCTGCAACACCATCCAGTGCACCAGTGCAAAGACTTTTCAGTGTAGAGGGACTCGTGCTCACCCCAAAGGGAAACCGTCTCTGTGACGAACGCTTTCAGCAGCTTCTCCTGCTGCACTGTAACAAATACTTTAGTGATATGGAGTCGTTGTGTAGAGCCTCAGGCAAAGGTCAAGGCTGAATGTGTCCAACACTTTGACTGAGGATTATTCACCATGACACATTATTGTGCCTCCATTTTGTAAAGGCCTCGTCCTCATGGTTTGTTTTGGTGAAAGTAACTAAAAAGTCATCAGTAACTTATTACTCTACACAGAAAGTAATATTGTAAAGAAACTTATTACCTTCAAATGCAAGTAACTAGTAAAATGTAATATATTACATTTTGTAACTAACTCAGGTCAGAGGTTAAAACCTGCTGCTGCTGCTGTCTGATGACATCATCATGTGGTTTCTTGTCTCTCAGGCCAACAGGTGGAGGTGGAGGAGGGGGCGGAGTCTGTCCAGCTGCCCTTCAAGACCACAGCTGACCTGTCTGAAGACGTCAGAGTGGAGTGGAGGGACAGAGACAACAGGAAGGTCCATGTGTATGAGAACGGCTCTAAAGGACAGGACCAGGTTTACAGAGGACGAACAGAGATGAATGAAGACCTGCTGAGGACTGGAGACCTCAGTCTGACCCTGAGACACCCCACAGTGAAAGACACAGGAGACTACACCTGCAGAGTCTACAACAAGGACGGAGACTTAGTGAGAGAGACGAAAGTGTTTCTCTGGGTCAAAGGTCAGAGTTGTTTGTTTGTCTCTGTCTCTGGTTTTGTCTCCTCTGCAGAGAGTCCATGTCCAGTGTTGGGGACAACTCGTTACAGTCATATATAACTCTGGGGCAGTAACAGAGCGACACAACGTGTGACTCATTATATTATTGTAATATTATTACAGTTCCTCCGTCTGGTGACACGTTACAATCTGAAACAGGTTGAATCACCACCTCAGGCGCCACAGCCTTAAACAGAGAAGCCAGTTTGCAGCGACTCTTGACTCCCAGGATGCATTGCAGGCTGCTGTCTCTCTGCCCAAGTTGAAGCTTCACTGGATGAGTAAGAACAAGAAGAAGACGACATCAGGTTCCTGCTCACTACAGAGAGCAGCTCCTTGTCAGAGGAGCCTGCAGCCCAGATGTCCCATCCTCATCCAGCTGCTGCTGCCCCCCCAATGAGCACGACTTTTTTTACTGTGGTGCACAGCTGGATGAATCTAAATGCACCGTGTCCATGGTAACAGAGGTAATAGATCGTCTTAAATCTGCCTCTGTGATGGAAAGACTGCTCCACTTTCCAAGAGTTAAAACAGTGTCACTGCAGGTTCACGCTGCAACACCATCCAGTGCACCAGTGCAAAGACTTTTCAGTGTAGAGGGACTCGTGCTCACCCCAAAGGGAAACCGTCTCTGTGACGAACGCTTTCAGCAGCTTCTCCTGCTGCACTGTAACAAATACTTTAGTGATATGGAGTCGTTGTGTAGAGCCTCAGGCAAAGGTCAAGGCTGAATGTGTCCAACACTTTGACTGAGGATTATTCACCATGACACATTATTGTGCCTCCATTTTGTAAAGGCCTCGTCCTCACGGTTTGTTTTGGTGAAAGTAACTAAAAAGTAATCAGTAACTTATTACTCTACACAGAAAGTAATATTGTAAAGAAACTTATTACCTTCAAATGCAAGTAACTAGTAAAATGTAATATATTACATTTTGTAAGTAACTCAGGTCAGAGGTTAAAACCTGCTGCTGCTGCTGTCTGATGACATCATCATGTGGTTTGTTGTCTCTCAGGCCAAAAGGTGGAGGTGGAGGAGGGGGCGGAGTCTGTCCAGCTGCCCTTCAAGACCACAGCTGACCTGTCTGAAGACGTCAGAGTGGAGTGGATGTACATGTTCAACAGGAAGGTCCATGTGTATGAGAACGGCTCTAAAGGACAGGGCCAGGTTTACAGAGGACGAACAGAGATGAATGAAGACCTGCTGAGGACTGGAGACCTCAGTCTGACCCTGAGACACCCCATAGTGAGAGACGAAGGAGTCTACACCTGCAGAGTCTACAACAAGGACGGAGACTTACTGAGAGGGAAAACTGTTTTTCTCTGGGTCAAAGGTCAGAGTTGTTTGTTTGTCTCTGGTTGTTTGTTTGTCTCTGGTTGTTTGTCTCTGTCTCACTGTCTTCTGTCTCGTCTGCAGAGAGAACTCAGGTCAGAGCTGAAACAGTCGACATGAGGAACAGAAGCAGAAGCAGCTCCACTGATCCAACTCCTCTGATGGCTGATCAATCAGTCTGATTGGTCTATTGATCAATTTGTGATTATTGATAGGATCTGATTTTGGACCAGAGAGAAGATGGAGGTGAAGGAGCTGATGGACGATGGATGAAGACAGGAGGACACTAGTGACTCACAGGCTGCAGACTCACTATTGATGAGTATTGATCAGAATTGATCAGTGCCACATGGAAAACAAGAGAAACAGTGAAACATTATTGAAAAAACACTTCTTCATTCCCCTTCTAAGGGACAGAGTTGCGTCATGGTGACATCATGGTGACGTCATGGTGATGTCATGGTGACGTCATGGTGACAGCTAGTTCATGGACCACAGTGATGCTGACGTGCTAACTAGCTTGTTTATCCTGCAGCTAAAGGCTGAAGGTTGAGCTTCAGCTCTGGTGGAGCAAAGGTTTCAGATGTGAGTCACTTCATGTTGTTTTATATGTAAGACACTTCAAATCTATGTGGCTCACCTCCTGGCCGCTCTGAAGTGAGTCACCACTCGTTTCCTGTTGCTCCTGTCATAATTACTGCGACCACTAGATGTCACCTATCAACAAACCACAGCTATTGATCACAATAACCTGCTGCACAGACGAACTATAGCTCTCTTTCTTTCACTTACCACTCTCCCTGCTGTTTCACTTTCTTATATCTTGGGACACACAAAACAGGGCTGCATGTGTCGGCCATGTTTGAAGGAGGCAGTCGGTCTTCAAAGGCCTCTGGAGGATGTGAATTGTGACACAGCTGTAGTGTACAGGTGTACCACACCTTTGTTGTGGTGACAGTAATAAGACTTGAACAGGGCTTAAAATGAATGGCTGATTAATCGGCCTTTTCCTTCTCTGAGCTCGTTCATACAAAATACAAATCACAGTGTGTTGGGCTGATCAGCAAACTGCAGAGAGGCTGATAGAAAACAACTGCTGTGTGGCCTGACAACAGACGCTGTTGTTCTGCTCTGTGTGTAAATACCACTTTATACAGTATTTACCTGTGTTGTCTTTGGTGATCTGGACTTTTCATCTGGTGACCTCGTTGGGTCAGCAGCTCCAGTTTCTCAGTTTGTCACCAAATACCTGTAAAAACACATTCACACCAGTGTCAACAGACTTTGTAGCGTTCACTGCACTGTCATGTCTTCTGGGTGGCACCATGCACCTCTGTAGTTTGTACCCCTATTTTGTTGGGGGGTCAAAGGTCTCAGAAGGACACAGGGATGGGATGGATGTTGTTGCATCTCTGATTGAGGCAAAGGTTGAACTATATGTGGTCTAAAGGTCAAAGGTTAGGGACTTTCTGCAGCCAGCCTCAGAGAGGGTTCAGGTGGCTCCACCAACACATTGTAGGTCCAGAGAGGCTCCAGTCTGTGAATGATGATGAAATGCTTGATGCCATTTGTTCAAAGACGTCTGGCTCTAAAGTCCCCAGGTGGTGTTCAACACACTTGTTTAATACATTACTGCTGAATGAAGCTAAAATAACTCTGTCCACATGTTCATACTTATATAAGGTATATTTCTGAACACTTTCTTTCTTTTTCATACGTTCCTGAGCTGTGTGCTCGAAGGCTTCATCTGAACCGACACTTTCTCTGTGCCTGTGTTTTTCTTTCATGTTGATCTGATCTGATTTCTTATTTGCTCTGAAAATATCCACCAGTTTATAACATCTGGCTGCTTCCTCCTCCTCATCAGCTTCCTTCTTTTGTTTCAGACGTTCCCTCTCTGCTCCTTCTTTTCTCCTTCTTTTTCTCACATCCATTGCTCCTCCTCCTCTGTCAGTCTGGCTCTCTCATGCTCTTTGACTGACATTTTGACCAATCGCTTTTTCTCTGTGTGTGGGTCCCAGTGCCAGGCAGCCAATCAGCTGCACCAGTGAAGTGCTCTGTGATATTTCTAAAATAAAATAATTACTTTTGTTGTTGTTGTTGTTGTTGTTGTTGTTGTTGACAGGCAGGTCACTTAGGGCCCAGTCCACCGGGAACTGTCCCGCCCGTCCTGTTGGTGGATGAGGAGAGTAATTAGACTTAATGACCAGGACCTGATGATAGTATCTCATGGACCAAACAGGACATGAATTAGTGTGTATGCAGCCCAGTCCTCTCTGTCAGCTGACCTTCGCTGGGAGTTGCTCTGTCTTATCTTCACTTTGCAGCCACAAACGTTTACAGAGTCTGGTTCTGACCGTCACAGATTATGTAGACCTGGACCTGATCATAGTTTTTCATTGACGCTACAGGAAATATATCAGTTTATGTGCAGCCTCAGTTTTCTCTGTCAGCTGACGCCCTGTGGGAGTTGGTCTGATGTCACTTCCTGTTGAAATTTAAGTTAACATTTGTTGCAGCAGAGCTGCGGTTCAGTCCGGGTGTAACCATCACTCAGTCCAGGAGGAAGCGGCTTGAACGTGACTGTGTTTTTCAGAGAAGATGAAGATGTTTGTGGTGTTTGTGACGCTGCTGTTCGGTGAGAAAAACTTCATCTAACTCCATTTAAACCAACTCCACACAGACTCTGGCTGTGAGGACCATGTCTGAGAGGACGTGACCTGACACCAGGGCCTTATTATAATGAAACAAACTCCATTTCTGAGCATTTATTCCTCAGACTGGTTCATATAGACAGCTGTTGTAGACCCACTGTGGCCAGCTGTGCTCACTGAGTCATTACACTGTCTCCATCACCTGGTTTCTAACTACTGATTGTTTTCATTCAACGTTTATTCACTGCTCATGTTGAGGACATTTTTGGAAAATAAATGTTTAGGTAACACTTTGTAATATGTGTGTGAAACTTGCCTGCTGACACCTGGGGTACATGAAAATGACTGTCACAACTGCCATGAGCAAGGAGCAAAAGCATTTGTTTATATGGTGCAGTACTTCATTCAATATACTTGAGTTGAGTTACACCTTAAGTTTCTGGAGTTAGATTGGTAAGTGGCCGTGAGTTGTGCTGTAAGACTAGTACATGAGAAATGACCAGGAGTTACGCTGGACGTCTGGGTGAAGTAGGACGTAAGTGTATTATGACGTGTTACCAGATCTTCATCAGAGGCTCTGATTATCTTCTGGTTTCTGACTCACCTCTGTCTGTGTCCTCAGTTTCCCAGCATGCCTCAGCGGTGGTGATATATGAGGGGGTGGAGTCTGTCCTGCTGCCCTGTGTCTTTCCTGCATTTGACCTGGACGAGGCTTCAGTGGTGTGGAGCCGCTCCGACCTCCGTCCTCCAACCGTCCACCAGCGTCAGCCGGACGGAGACAAAGTCAAAGACCAGAACCAGGACTACAGAGGACGGACGTCCATGAGGACTGACGCTCTATTGTCCAGAAACCTGAGCCTCACTCTGAGGAGACCCACCACCAGAGACAGTGGCATCTACACCTGCATCATCAGAGTGGGGGGGCAAGAGAAGAGGCAGAGTCAAGTAACACTGCAAGTCGAAGGTCAGAGCTGTAGATACAGGTCAAAGGTCAGAGCTGTAGATACAGGTCAAAGGTCAGAGGACATGAACTCATCAGAAATGTGTTTTAATGTTTCACATTATTATTATATTTTTAACGTGTGTCTATTGTTTTTTCACAAAAGGGTAAACAAACACTTACAGCAGGGTGAACAGTCACACAGTCGGTGATGTCTGAGCTCTTCCAGATGTTTTACACTGAGCCACATCACTAAAGTGGGCACTGACTTAAGAAGGCCTTTTCTGCCAATACCATAAGAAATGAAACTGCTTGTGATTTATCAGCCTTATTAAATGTGGCTCCCAAAACACTTATTAGTGGACCTGGCTTCAGATAGAGATGTCATAAGCTCCGGACAGACATGGACATGACCACAGAGTGGAGCAGTGGACCTTCATATATCCCACATTTACCACATATAGAAGATACTGCTGGACACATCCTGTGCCATCTTGATTTTGTATAACGGAGTCTATGAATGACCTTGAACTGGATTAATTTGTGCCTCACATCTATGGATCACCCACCTGGTCTATTGGGTTGTGTTTGTAACTGAGTGGATGTTATGGAAGCGAAATCCCTGACCTGTAAATATCTAAAGGAGTCAGTGGAAGGAAGGTCATTACTTACGTCTGAGTAAATAAACCAAACCTGCCGACAACATACAAATGCTTTTAAAGTGATGGAACGGATCGTAGTCAGCCACTGCAGTCCCTCTTGCACAATATTGCACTTATTACATGTTGTTGTTTGTGTCGACTACAGAACGTCCTGTCGACCGGAACTACGTTTTCGGTGGTGTCGCTGGTCTTCTGCTCTCACTGACCGTTGCTGTTGTGATGATTCACACCATTTATAAAAGGAAGAGGGATGAAGGAGGTGTGTGTGTGTGTGTGTGTCTCTGTGGGGATGTCAGAGCTGCAGACTGATCAGAAATGTTTTAATGTTTTATTGTTTATAAATCTTCTAATCTCATGTTGGTGTTTGTGTCGACTACAGAACGTCCTGTCGACCGGAACTACGTTTTCAGTGGTGTCGCTGGTCTTCTGCTCTCACTGACCGTTGCTGTTGTGATGATTCACACCATTTATAAAAGGAAGAGGGATGAAGGAGGTGTGTGTGTGTGTGTGTGTCTCTGTGGGGATGTCAGAGCTGCAGACTGATCAGAAATGTTTTAATGTTTTATTGTTTATAAATCTTCTAATCTCATGTTGGTGTTTGTGTCGACTACAGGACGTCTTCAAGTCTGGGACCTGGTTCCCCTGGTTCTCCTGGTGTTGCTGTCTGCAGCTGCTGCTGGTGTTTGCATTTTCATTCTTCATAAAGGGATTAAGGACGTGGGTATGTTCTGTGTGTTCTGAGATGATGAGCCTCAACCTCTGACACATGACCGAGGCTCTGAGTCTCTGTGTGTCTGGATCATTCATGCTGATGGATCAACTCACTTCACTGTGGACTGACAACAACACTAACATCTAACCTCATGTTGTTTGTCTCAGTTACAGAACCTCTTCCAGGCTGGATCACTGGTCTCCTGGTTCTGTTGTTAATCCTGATGCTCCTGGGTGTCCTGGGTCAAGGTTTTTTTGTTGGTCTCAGAATATATAAAGACATGAAGAACACAGAGGGTTTGTATCTGTGTGTGTGTGTGTGTGTGTGTGTGTGTAGTGAACTGATCAAAAATCACAGTGTTATTGTTTATTAATATTTCATTCTCATGTTGTTGTTGTTTGTGTCGACTACAGGACATCATCAAGGCCGGGCCAAGGTTCTCCTGGTTCTCCTGGTTCTCCTGGTTCTCCTGTCTGCTGCTGTCGCTGGTCTTTGCTGTGTCATTCTTTATCAGTTGATTAAGAACACAGAAGGTGTGTGTGTGTGTGTGTGTGTGTGTGTGTGTGTGATACTGAGATGTCTAATTTAGAGAAACCCAAATTATTATTGTGTATTAGTTAAATGTTATTCTTGAAGGGCCACAGACAGGCGTTCACTCATAGACTCCAGGAAAAAAAAAACCTTGACAAAAGGGCACTTGGGGCATCAAAGGGCAAAGGGGCAGATGCTCCAGCACCCACCAACCCCCCTCTGCAAATACCTGAGCTTCACTGATGTGGAGGCGACTTCCGTTCTGTGCAGGAACGTTGTTTTTTCTTCTTCAGTGTCTGGTCTGGGTCCTGTGGTGGTGGAGACCACAGTGGTGGAGCAGTGATAGTAAAGGCTGCAGGTGGAGGCCCAGACTCCTGTGTGAACCCAGCAGGTGTCAGCAGAGACTCTGCTCCTCAGCACACTGACCTTCTTCAGAGAGAGGAAGCTCCTCCTGGTTCATGTTCTCCTCTGGTTTCCCGCCTTCAACTCACCACCCACCTTTAACTCTGATTGGCTGCAGCTCGTCACTTCCTCCTCCTCAGTGGCTCCATCCTGGACTGACGTCCTGGTGGTCTCAGTCAGGGACGTCTTGTGCACTTCACAGGTCGACAGCTGATCGACATTAACACAGTGGTGTTTTCTTCATCTCCTGTGTGTTGATCTGCTGCAGTGAGATGATGTGACCTGACTGAGTGACTGGTGGAAGCTGAACACACGTTAGACTCTATCAGCTGATGCTGCTGCCAATAACCACAGTTTATAATCAATCCTCCACATCAATTAATCTGTCTGTCTCTACTTCACACTGTGGACATGAGGACGTCACTGATCCATGTTCCTGTCTCTGTCCTCAGTGTCCTGGCATGGAGACACTGTGGAGGTCTCCACTGGATGGTCTGTCCTGCTGCCCTGTGAGGACTCTCCTTTACCCAGAAACCCCACAGTGACGTGGAGCCGCCACGACCTCCGTCCTTCAACCGTCCACCAGAGACACGAGCTGGGTGATGACCTCAGAGACCAGAACCAGGTTTACAGGAACAGAACGTCCATGAAGACTGACGCTCTGACCACTGGAGACCTCAGTCTCATTCTGAGTGACCTCCACCCCTCTGACAGCGGCAACTACACCTGCATCATCACAGCATTTGGAAATGAACGAACACTGAGAAACATACAGCTGAAGGTCAAAGGTCAGCAACACACCCTAACACCTACAGTACATACAGGATACAGTCAGAGGTCAAAGGTCAGAGCTGTAGATACAGGTCTGAGGTCAGATCTGGTTGAATTTGGACCAGGGTCACAGAGGTCATGTAAAGGTCATGTTGTTGTTTATGTTCATCTCGTCCACAGAAAAGTTCTCTGGCATTGAAGAATTCTTGGCTTTGTTTGGACTCATGCTTCCACTTCTTGTTCTTTTTTGTGTCGTCTGGTCCTTTGCAAAAGGTAGGATGTTTGTGTGTGTGTGTTTGTGTGTGAGACACAGAGCCTTTATTGTGAAAACCTACCATTATTTGCTGAGAGGACAGAGACCAGGAACAGATTCACAGAGACACTTTGATGTTGTGGACGTTTGTGTGTCAGTGTTTTGTTCTGAGGTTGGACATGAGTGTGAGACACTGTGGATGGACACAGGGGACGTCTTCCTCTCTTCAGTGGACAGTTTTCATCCACATGTCAATGTGACAGAGAAAAGACAGAGATGAGACAAAACAAAACTCTGAACATGTCCAACACCTACATGTGTCCACTGTCCCTCTGGTCTGGTTCTGTCCTTCAGGTTCCTCTGCAGCTCTGTGATCCTTCATTAAAGAGATTAAAACCTGCTGCTGCTGCTGTCTGATGACATCATCATGTGGTTTGTTGTCTCTCAGTCCAAAAGGTGGAGGAGGGGGCGGAGTCTGTCCAGCTGCCCTTCAAGACCACACCTGGTCTGTCTGAAGACATCAGAGTGGAGTGGAGGAACCAATTGCACAGGAAGGTCCATGTGTATGAGAACGGCTCTGACCGGCCTGAAGAACAGCATCGGGTTTACGAAAACCGAACAGAGATGAATGAAGACCTGCTGAGGACTGGAGACCTCAGTCTGACCCTGAGGAACCCCACAGTGAGAGACGCAGGAGACTACACCTGCAGGGTCTACAACAGGGATGGAAAATTACTGAGAGAGACATTCATGTTTCTCAGGGTCAAAGGTCAGAGCTGTTTGTTTGTCTCTGGTTGTTTGTTTGTCTCTGGTTGTTTGTTTGTCTCTGGTTGTTTGTCTCTGTCTCACTGTCTTCTGTCTCGTCCACAGAGAGAACTCAGGTCAGAGCTGAAACAGTCGACATGAGGAACACATGAACATATAATGTAAAGTAAGTGATCACAAATATTCACCAAATGTTTGCTGTTTCAATCCTGATCGTTTCATGATGTGATAATCACACGTTTGGTTTCTGTCAGGAGTTGGACATGTCGTGTACCACACTGGATCTTTGTAACTCTCAGCTACTTAAACACTTGATGTCCCTCCCTTCTGGCTTCTCTGTCAAACAGCTCTTTTTCTCATAATTGACTGAAGTCTTTCAGTTTTTTCTCTTTTCTTTTTCTTCTTCTTCTTCTTCCATTTCAGCGCAGCGCTCCCATGTACAAAGACCTAGTTCTGCTGCTACAAAGGGATCAGTTCTTGACTCTGCCTCTGCTCTGGTCCAAAGTAAAAGCTTTGTTCCTTCAAGCTTTAAAGCAGCTCTCCCTGTAGTCTCACCAGTTCAGAGGCACATACAAGTGTGGCCGGATGGTCCTTAGAGGCACTTCAAGACTGTTTCACCACCACTGACTGGAGCATGTTCAAACAGGCTGCCAGCTCCAGCTCCATCACAGACCTCCAGGAGTACACAGACACTGTATCTGCCTACGTCAGCAAGTGCATGGACGATGTCACCAGCACCAAGTCCATCACTGTTTGGGCTAATCAGAAGCCATGGCTGACAGGGGAGGTCTACATACGACTGAAAGCTGCCTTTAGAGCCGGGGATGAGGAGGACCTGAGGACAGCAAGGGCCAACCTGTCCCGTGGCATCAGAGAAGCCAAGAGGCGGTACCCCAGGAGGATCGCCCGCCGTTTTAGCGACAGCAGGGACACCAGGAGTCTGTGGCAAGGGATACAGTCCATCACGGACTATAAGCCCTCACCACAGACCTGTGACAGCTCCACCACCCTGCTGAATGAGCTAAACGACTTCTTTGCTCGCTTTGAGGCACACGACCACCCCCCTCCCCCCTCCAGGTGACCAGGTGCTGATGCTGACCACGGACTGCGTGCCCCGGGTCCAGACAACACACCTGGTCGTGTACTGGGAGACTGTGCAGCTGAACTCACAGATGTCTTCACAGACAACAGGCTGTTGTCCCCACGTATCCCACGCACCACCGTCATCCCAGTCCCGAAGAAGTCGTCTCCCTCCTGCTTCAATGACTACCGCCCGGTAGCGCTCACTCCCATCTTGATGAAGTGCTTCGAGCGGCTAGCCATGCACCACACCAAGTCTTCACTCCCCCCCGCACTGGACCCCTTCCAGTTCGCATACCAGCCCAACCGGTCAACCAACGATGCCATGCCCACTGCCCTCCACTCAGCCCTCACACACCTGGACACCAGGGACTCCTGTGTTACAATACTGTTCATAGACTTCAGCTCAGCATTCAACACCATCATCCCCCAACAGCTGATCCACATATTGGACCGACTGGGAACAAGCGGGCACTTCGGTGCGCTGAACTGCACTGCACGTCTTACGTCAGTGAAACAGGAAACACCCCTAAAAATGGTATTTTTCATGGTACGACGTGAACAACGCATTTGAATTACACTTCATGCACGGACCGATAAGTCACAGCGTTTTAACCGTGAACATGAAATCACGTGGAACTGACTGGACGAGAGACGTTTCAGGTCTTTAACTGCACATTATACAAAAATACATACAACAGCAGCTTAGTGACTCTTTTTGTCATTACAGATTAATGTTGATTTTATATTTTGTTCCACATCTGCAACTAATTCATTCAGATTATTTATTTATGTAGACCTGGACCTGATGAGAGTTTTTCACTGACCCCTACAGGAATTATATCAGTTGCTGTGCAGCCTCAGTCTTGTCTCTCAGTCTGTCTGTTGCAATCGAAAGTAAATGTTTGTCGCTGCAGAGCTCTGGTTCAGTCCAGGTGTAACCGTCACTCACTCCCGTAGGAAGCGGCTTTAACAGGACTGTGGTTTTAAGAGAAGATGAAGATGTTTGTGGTGTTTGTGACGCTGCTGTTCGGTGAGAAAAACTTCATCTAACTTCATTTAAACAAACTACACACAGACTCTGGCTGTTTGAACCATGTCTGAGAGGAGGTGACCTGACATCTGATACTGTGATCAACTGGTGGTGTGAACTATAAATATGCTCTGTGTGTGTGTGTGTGTGTGTGTGTCTACACACACACACACACACACACACACACACACACACAGAGCACACACAGAGCAGGAGAGCACATGTTTAGTGTCTTGACCGAGGACACATGGACAAGCGGTGGAGAAAATTATTTCCCTGAGTTAGAACCAGATGTTTTACAAAATGCTAAATCACTACAGTCCAGTAGATTCAGCTGCAGCAGCATCAAAGAAGCTGCCGTCAGTCATTATTATCACCATGACAACAGGTCAGTCTGAGTTATATAAACTGTAGAAAGTTTCATGATGTCAGAGGGAGTGGGAACAGGTCTCATCATGTGACATGAAGCCACTGGTCATGTCAGCTGATCAGCTGATCAGTCATACAACCTTTAGCATCTACCTTTAGCATCAGCTTTACCTTTAGCATCAGAATATAAAAAAATGTTTCTTTTTCAAAATGGTTGACATAATAAACATTTTGTCAGAAAATGTGTAATTAGCATCTTTATGTTGCTTGTTGGCCTGAAACTGGGTGACAATGTTAGTTGTGCTAACTCTCTAACCCTTATTGACAAGCTGTCAGGTGTATGTAGCTCCGCCCCCATCCCCACAGGTGGACAGTTCAGTTCAGTTTTATCTAATGTCCCAAAGGGCAAATTGGGCTGCAGCTCAGACACATAAAAACATAAAAGACATAGAATCACACATATGAAAGTATGTAAGACAATCCATAGCATGGAACAGTATGAATAATAAATAACATGCGCACAACAGCATATTGTTACTAAGCACATAGTTGTCAGGTAAAGTGCACAGATTGACATAAAAACATAATATCAGATAAAGTGCAGTCTATTGCATCATTTGTCAAACACTGTCTCACAAAGGACGGATCAAAATAAAGTGTTGACAACACATAGTGTATCACTGGTAGCAACATCAGACTTCGGACAGGTCTGTGGTGTCTGAGTCTGTGTTGATGAGACTGTCAGTGGTTCACTGCAGCTCCAGCTCAAACACTGGATCTTCATCAGAGGCTCTGATTATCTTCTGGTTTCTGACTCACCTCTGTCTGTGTCCTCAGTTTCCCAGCATGCCTCAGCTGTGGAGATATATGAGGGGGTGGAGTCTGTCCTGCTGCCCTGTTACCTTCCTACGTCTGACCTGGACGAGGCTTCAGTGGTGTGGAGCCGCTCCGACCTCCGTCCTTCAACCGTCCACCAGCGTCAGCCGGACGGAGACGAACTGAAATATCAGAACCAGGACTACAGAGGACGGACGTCCATGAGGACTGACGCTCTGAGGACCGGAGACCTCAGTCTCACTCTGAGGAGACCCACCACCAGAGACAGTGGCAGCTACACCTGCACCATCATAAGGAGGGGGGAAGAGGAGAGTCAGAGAGTAACACTGCAGGTCAAAGGTCAGAGCTGTAGATACAGGTCAAAGGTCAGAGGTCATGGACTCATCAGAAATGTGTTTTAATGTTTCACATCATTGTTTATAGTGATATTTTAATCTCATGTTGTTGTTTGTGTCGACTACAGAACGTCCTGTCGACTGGAGCCTCGTTCTCCTTGGTGTCTGTTTTCTCCTGCTCTCACTGACTGTTGCTGTTCACACTGGCCTGCTGTTTAAAATGACAAAGACAGTAGGTAAGTTGTGTGTGTGTTTGTGTGTGTGTGTTTGTGTGTGTGTGTGTGTGTGTGTGTGTGTGTGTGTGTGCGTGCATCCAGGAAGTGAATGTAAGTCAGTGTGATGTCAGAGCTGTTAACTGAGGTCAGAGGTCAGAGTAGAAATGAACGTGTTGTGACTTGATCAGAAATGTTGTATTAATGTTTATAAATGTTATGATCTCATGTTGTTGTTTGTGTCGACTACAGAATATCGACCAGTCAGGATCGAGGTTCTCCTGGGTCTCCTGTCTGCTTGTGGTTTTGGTCTCTGTATTTTCTTTCTTCATAAAGGGACTAAGAACAAAGATGGTATGTAGTGTGTGTGTGTGTGTGTGTGTGTGTGTGTGTGTGTGTTGAGATGTTTGGAGGAGACTCTGGTCACTTTTTCCCTGTTTTGGTCTCTGTTTTCCTGCGGAGCTCCTCCTACACTTTCAGAGTGCACATTTTATACCATTGCAACCTCCCAGCATTTGTTAACAACAAAGTCATCAGAAGTACAAGTGCAACAGCAGCATCGTCACCTCTTCTCTTTCTCCAGCTCTGTCATTGTAAACACTGATCTTACAAGGTTAGTTTTCAGCCAAGATACGCTGGGGGGCAGAGAGCCTCCATCCTCCCTGTGACAAGTCAGTGAACCATCACAATTACTTCCAAACTGTTTAATTAAGATAAAGATCTTGTACAGTTCTAGTTGTTATGAATAGTTATTTTACAAAGAACTTTGAACATGAAAAAGTCTCTTGTCTCTGCTGATGTCTCTGTGTGACCTACAACAGCAGATGAAGACATCGGTGGGAAGATGAGCTGTTTCTAAATAGTGTAACTCTACACCAGGGGGGTCAAACTCATCAAGAGCACACAGTTTGACCAATCAACTGTCTGAAGACTGAGATCAGTTGATTAACTGAGTCCAGTCTGGTGTGGTGCTGTTTGGGTGGAACAACAACCTGCAGCCACTCGGCCCTTTGTGGGATGAGTTTGACCCCTGATCTGCACCTTCAGGAGGCAGTGGACGGGTCGGTGCACAGGACAAAACGGTTTACAGAACTCAGGCCAGAGAGCATGTGTGAGCCAGATAAACATCTTTACAACAATACGCACTAGAGCTCATGGGAAATGCAGTCTTCATTCTTGCAAAACTCTACCACTTTGTCCACAGGAGGCGCCAAATTCACACAAAATGAAAGTTCTTTGTAGATTCTTTAAAGAGCTGAGATGTGATGTAGATGTGATGTAGATGTAACTCACTTCACTGTGGACTGACAACAACACTAACATCTAACCTCATGTTGTTGGTCTCAGTTACAGAACCTCCTCCAGACTGGATCACTGGTCTCCTGGGTCTGATGTTTCTCCTGCTTCTCCTGACTGTCCTGGGTTATTGTCTCTGGATCAGAACACACATAGAATCAGTATTTTATTTACTTGGTTTTCCCTCAGGTAAGAGGTCACAGTGGAGCTAAAGTGTCGTTTTAATGATTTATTGTTTATTAATATTTGAATCTCATGTTGTTGTTGATTGTGTCGACTACAGGACATCTTCCAGTCCAGGTCAAGGTTCTCCTGGTTCTCCTGGTTCTCCTGTCTGCTGCTGCTGTTGTTCCTTGCTGTGTCATTCTTCATAAAGGGATTAAGAACACAGATGGTGTGTGTGTGTGTGTGTGTGTGTGTGTGTGTGTGTATATGTGTGTGTGTGTGCAGGAAATGATGTCAGAGCTGTTAAAGGAGAAGTGCCACTTTTACAACCTGGACCTTATTTCTGTCATAAAATACGGTCGTGTACTCACCCAGATAACTTCGGTGTCGTTAGGATCCATCGGATGATATTCAGATCCACTGGAGACACGTGTGTATCCATATAGTGGCAGTGATCAGGGCACCGAGAATCAAGCCTCTAAATTACAAGCCTGTGGAAGCTGGACTTCATCCATCTGGTCTTTTTGTTGGGACAATGTGGAAATATGGAAAAACGAACCATAGTGTGTTTAGCAGCAGCAAATTCCAGGTAAACAAGCCGACCGTCGCAGAGTGAGTGAGCCGTGCTGCGGCTGCACGCGACGCTCAGAGATGACATCATCATCCAGTTCAGTGGTTAGCAGGTCAATCTACAGACCCCGGATGACGATAACAGGCAACTCCGGACTCAAAGGGGAACAGCAGCAGTGAATCATAACAAAATCCTGGTGAAATGAACGAGTTTCGCGGCAGATAATGTTTTATTAGAGGCTGGATTCTCGGTGCCCCGATGTTTTGAAGTCAGGAGTTTGTGATTTGACCGTCGCCATCTTGAGTTTTTGTAACCAATAGATACCATATATGGAGGAGGGGGTGGAGCTGGGGAGGGGTGAGGGGTAGATCTGACCCAAGCTCTATGTACACCCACCTACACCAGCTACATGACGCATTAAAAGGAACAGGTTCATGTGTAAACATCGTTAGTGCCATGAGGAGAGACTGCACTTGATTGACAAGTCTCACTGTGTCAATCAAGTGGAAGCCACGCCCCCAGACCCACTCTGCTTTATCATCTGATTTGTTAAATGGCATAATTTGATCCTGTCTCTGTCCTCAGTGTCCTGGCATGGAGACACTGTGGAGGTCTACAGTGAGAGGTCTGTCCTGCTGCCCTGTGAGGACTCTCCTTTACCCATAAACCCCACAGTGACGTGGAGCCGCCACGACCTCCGTCCTTCAACTGTCCACCGGAGACACCGGCTGGGTGATGTCCTCAGAGACCAGAACCAGGTTTACAGCAGCAGAACGTCCATGAAGACTGACGCTCTGACCACTGGAGACATCAGTCTCACTCTGAGTGACCTCCACCTCTCTGACAGCGGCAACTACACCTGCATCGTCACAGCGTATGGAAATGAACGAACACTGAGAGACATACAGCTGAAGGTCAAAGGTCAGCAACACACCCTAACACCTGCAGTACATACAGGATACAGTCAGAGGTCAAAGGTCAGAGCTGTAGATACAGGTCTGAGGTCAGATCTGGTTGGAATTTGGACCAGGGTCACAGAGGTCATGTAAAGGTCATGTTGTTGTTTATGTTCATCTCATCCACAGAAAAGTTCTCTGTCAGAGCTGAAGTCTTCGTTTTGTGTGGTCTACTGGTTCTACTGGTTCTACTGGGTGTTTGTCTTGGTGTCATCTGGTGGCTTAAAATTCATAAAGGGCAATTCATCGAAAAAGGTAGGACGTGTGTGTGTGTGTGTGTATGGTTTTTACAAACAGGAGACATGTAGCTATGACACAAGATGCTCTCGTACGTTAAAGATGGAGTTTCATACTGAAATACAACGGTACTGGTTAAGTTGGTTAATCAGGTCACAACACAACTAGTTCTTTAACAAAGACACCTTTCTTCACCTGTGTGTGTGTGTGTGTGTGTTTGATTATGTCCAACACTTCCAACAGCTGGTTTGACTTCCTACATGTGTCCACTGTCCCTCTGGTCTGGTTCTGTCCTTCAGGTTCCTCTGCAGCTCTGTGATCCTTCAGTAAAGAGATTAAAACCTGCTGCTGCTGCTGCTGTCTGATGACATCATCATGTGGTTTGTTGTCTCTCAGTCCAACAGGTGGAGGTGGAGGAGGGGGCGGAGTCTGTCCAGCTGCCCTTCAAGACCACACCTGGTCTCCCTAAAAACGTCAGAGTGGAGTGGATGGACAGATTCTACAGGAAGGTCCATGTGTATGAGAACGGCTCTGACCGGCCTGAAGAACAGAATCGGTCTTACGTAGACGAAACAGAGATGAATGAAGACCTGCTGAGGACTGGAGACCTCAGTCTGACCCTGAGACACCCCACAGTGAGAGTCGCAAGAGACTTCACCTGCAGAGTCTACAACAAAGATGGAGACTTACTGAGAAAGACAAAAGTGTTTCTCAGGGTCAAAGGTCAGAGTCTTTTGTTTGTCTCTGGTTGTTTTTTTTTGTCTCTGGTTGTTTGTCTCTGTCTCACTGTCTTCTGTCTCGTCTACAGAGAGAACTCAGGTCAGAGCTGAAACAGTCGACATGAACAACAGAAGCAGCTTCATTGATCCAACTCCTCTGATGGCTGATCAATCAGTCTGATTGGTCTGTTGATCAGCTTGTGATTATTGAAAGGATCTGAGTTTGGACCAGAGAGAAGATGGAGGTGAAGGAGGTGATGGACGATGGATGAAGACAGGAGGACACTACTGACTCAGTATTGATCAGAATTGATCAGTACCACATGAAAATCAAGAGAAACAGTGAAACATCATTGAAAAAACACTTCTTCATTCTCCTTCTAAGTGACAAAGTTGCGTCATGATGATGTCATGGTGATGTCATGGTGACGTCATGGTGACGTCATGGTGACGGCTAGTTCATGGACCACAGTGATGTTGACCTGCTAACTAGCTTGTTTATCCTGCAGCTAAAGGCTGAAGGTTGAGCTTCAGCTCTGGTGGAGCAGAGGTTTCAGATGTGAGTCACTTCATGTTGTTTTATATGTAAGACACTTCAAATATATGTGGCTCACCTCCTGGGCCGCTCTGAAGTCAGTCACCACTCGTTTCCTGTTGCTCCTGTCATAATTACTGCGACCACTAGATGTCATCTATCAACAAACCACAGCTATTGATCACAATAACCTGCTGCACAGACGAACTATAGCTCTCTTTCTGTCACTTACCACTCTCCCTGCTGTTTCACTTTCTTATATCTTGGGACAGACAAAACAGGGCTGCATGTGTCGGCCATGTTTGAAGGAGGCAGTCGGTCTTCAAAGACTTGAACAGGGCTTAAAATGAATGGCTGATTAATCGGCCTTTTCCTTCTCTGAACTCATTCTTCTATATAAAGGTATATTTCTGAACACTTTCTTTCTTTTTCATACGTTCCTGAGCTGTGTGCTCGAAGGCTCCATCTGAACCAACACTTTATCTTTGCCTGTGTTTTTCTTTCATGTTGATCTGATCTGATGTCTTTCTTTGCTCTGAAAATATCCACCAGTTTATAACATCTGGCTGCTTCCTCCTCCTCATCAGCTTCCTCCTTTTGTTTCAGACGTTCCCTCTCTGCTCCTTCTTTTCTCCTTCTTTTTCTCAGATCCATTGCTCCTCCTCCTCTGTCAGTCTGGCTCTCTCATGCTCTTTGACTGACATTTTGACCAATTGCTTTTTCTCTGTGGGCGGGTCCCAGTGCCAGGCAGCCAATCAGCTGCACCAGTGAAGTGCTCTGTGATATTTATAAAATAAAACAATTACTTTTTTGTTGTTGTTGTTGTTGTTGTTGTTGTTGTTGTTGTTGTTGTTGTTGTTGTTGTTGTTGTTGTTTTTGACAGGCAGGTCACTTAAGGCCCAGTCCACCAGGAACTGTCCCGCCCTTCCTGTTGGTGGATGAGGAGAGTAATTAGACTTAATGACCAGGACCTGATGATAGTATTTCGTGGACCAAACAGGACATGAATTAGTGTGTATGCAGCCCAGTCCTCTCTGTCAGCTGACCTTCGCTGGGAGTTGCTCTGTCTTATCTTCACTTTGCAGCCACAAACGTTTACAGAGTCTGGTTCTGACCGTCACAGATTATGTAGACCTGGACCTGATCATAGTTTTTCATTGATGCTACAGGAAATATATCAGTTGATGTGCAGCCTCAGTTTTCTCTGTCAGCTGACGCCCTGTGGGAGTTGGTCTGATGTCACTTCCTGTTGAAATTTAAGTTAACATTTGTTGCAGCAGAGCTGTGGTTCAGTCCGGGTGTAACCATCACTCAGTCCAGGAGGAAGCGGCTTGAACGTGACTGTGTTTTTCAGAGAAGATGAAGATGTTTGTGGTGTTTGTGACGCTGCTGTTCGGTGAGAAAAACTTCATCTAACTCCGTTTAAACCAACTCCACACAGACTCTGGCTGTGAGGACCATGTCTGAGAGGACGTGACCTGACACCAGGGCCTTATTAAAATGAAACAAACTCCATTTCTGAGCATTTATTCCTCAGACTGGTTCATATAGACAGCTGTTGTAGACCCACTGTGGCCAGCTGTGCTCACAGGAGTCATTACACTGTCTCCATCACCTGGTTTCTAACTACTGATTGTTTTCATTAAACGTTCATTCACTGGCTCATGTTAAGGACATTTTTGGAAAATAATTGTTTAGCATTAAAAAATACGTCCATATTTTATGTCTTCATGTTGCTGTTAGCCTGTAACTGGGTGACAGTGTCAGCTGTGCTCATGCAGCTGACTCCTCAACCCTTACTGACCAGCTGTCAGGTGTATGTAGCTCCGCCCCCCTCCCCACTGGTGGCTGTTTGGTAACACTTTGTAATATGTGTGTGAAACTTGCCTGCTGACACCTGGGGTACATGAAAATGACTGTCACAACTGCCACGAGCAAGGAGCAAAAGCATTTGTTCATATGGTACAGTACTTCATTCAATATACTTGAGTTGAGTTACACCTTAAGTTTCTGGAGTTAGATTGGTAAGTGGCCGTGAGTTGTGCTGTAAGACTAGTACATGAGAAATGACCAGGAGTTACAGTGGAAGTCTGGGTAAAGTGGGACGTGAGTGTATTATGACGTGTTACCAGATCTTCATCAGAGGCTCTGATTATCTTCTGCTTTCTGACTCACCTCTGTCTGTGTCCTCAGTTTCCCAGCATGCCTCAGCTGTGGTGATATATGAGGGGGTGGAGTCTGTCCTGCTGCCCTGTGTCTTTCCTGCATTTGACCTGGACGAGGCTTCAGTGGTGTGGAGCCGCTCCAACCTCCGTCCTGCAACCGTCCACCAGCGTCAGCCGGACGGAGACGAACTCAAAGACCAGAACCAGGACTACAGAGGACGGACGTCCATGAGGACTGACGCTCTGTTGTCCAGAAACCTGAGCCTCACTCTGAGGAGACCCACCACCAGAGACAGTGGCATCTACACCTGCATCATCAGAGTGGGGGGGCAAGAGAAGAGGCAGAGTCAAGTAACACTGCAAGTCGAAGGTCAGAGCTGTAGATACAGGTCAAAGGTCAGAGCTGTAGATACAGGTCAAAGGTCAGAGGACATGAACTCATCAGAAATGTGTTTTAATGTTTCACATTATTATTATATTTTTAACGTGTGTCTATTGTTTTTTCACAAAAGGGTAAACAAACACTTACAGCAGGGTGAACAGTCACACAGTCGGTGATGTCTGAGCTCTTCCAGATGTTTTACACTGAGCCACATCACTAAAGTGGGCACTGACTTAAGAAAGGCCTTTTCTGCCAATACCATAAGAAATGAAACTGCTTGTGATTTATCAGCCTTATTAAATGTGGCTCCCAAAACACTTATTAGTGGACCTGGCTTCAGATAGAGATGTCATAAGCTCCGGGACAGACATGGACATGACCACCGAGTGGAGCAGTGGACCTTCATATATCCCACATTTACCACATATAGAAGATACTGCTGGACACATCCTGTGCCATCTTGATTTTGTATAACGGAGTCTATGAATGACTTTGAACTGGATTAATATGTGCCTCACATCTATGGATCACCCACCTGGTCTATTGGGTTGTGTTTGTAACTGAGTGGATGTTATGGAAGCGAAATCCCTGACCTGTAAATATCTAAAGGAGTCAGTGGAAGGAAGGTCATTACTTACGTCTGAGTAAATAATCCAAACCTGCCGACAACATACAAATGCTTTTAAAGTGATGGAACGGATCGTGGTCAGCCACTGCAGTCCCTCTTGCACAATATTGCACTTATTACATGTTGTTGTTTGTGTCGACTACAGAACGTCCTGTCGACCGGAACTACGTTTTCGGTGGTGTCGCTGGTCTTCTGCTCTCACTGACCGTTGCTGTTGTGATGATTCACACCATCTATAAAAGGAAGAGGGACGAAGGAGGTGTGTGTGTGTGTGTGTGTGTGTGTGTGTGTGTGTGTGTCTCTGTGGGGATGTCAGAGCTGCAGACTGATCAGAAATGTTTTAATGTTTTATTGTTTATAAATTTTATAATCTCATGTTGGTGTTTGTGTCGATTACAGGACGTCTTCAAGTCTGGGACCTGGTTCCCCTGGTTCTCCTGGTGCTGCTGTCTGCAGCTGCTGCTGGTGTTTGCATTTTCATTCTTCATAAAGGGATTAACATGGGTATGTTCTGTGTGTTCTGAGATGATGAGCCTCAACCTCTGACACATGACCGAGGCTCTGAGTCTCTGTGTGTCTGGATCATTCATGCTGATGGATCAACTCACTTCACTGTGGACTGACAACAACACTAACATCTAACCTCATGTTGTTTGTCTCAGTTACAGAACCTCCTTCAAGCTGGATCATTGGTCTCCTGGTTCTGTTCTTAATCCTGATGCTCCTGGGTGTCCTGGGTCAAGGTTTTTTTTTTGGTCTCAGAATATATAAAGACATGAAGAACACAGAGGGTTTGTATCTGTGTGTGTGTGTGTGTGTGTGTAGTGAACTGATCAAAAATCGCTGTTTTATTGTTTATTAATATTTCATTCTCATGTTGTTGTTGTTTGTGTCGACTACAGGACATCATCAAGGCCGGGCCAAGGTTCTCCTGGTTCTCCTGGTTCTCCTGGTTCTCCTGTCTGCTGCTGTCGCTGGTCTTTGCTGTGTCATTCTTTATAAGTTCATTAAGAACGCAGAGGGTGTGTGTGTGTGTGTGTGTGTGTGTGTGTGTGTGTGTGTGATACTGAGATGTCTAATTTAGAGAAACCCAAATTATTATTGTGTATTAGTTAAATGTTATTCTTGAAGGGCCACAGACAGGCGTTCACTCAGACTCCAGGAAAAAAAAAACCTTGACAAAAGGGCACTTGGGGCATCAAAGGGCAAAGGGGCAGATGCTCCAGCACCCACCAACCCCCCTCTGCAAATACCTGAGCTTCACTGATGTGGAGGCGACTTCCGTTCTGTGCAGGAACGTTGTTTTCTTCTTCAGTGTCTGGTCTGGGTCCTGTGGTGGTGGAGACCACAGTGGTGGAGCAGTGATAGTAAAGGCTGCAGGTGGAGGCCCAGACTCCTGTGTGAACCCAGCAGGTGTCAGCAGAGACTCTGCTCCTCAGCACACTGACCTTCTTCAGAGAGAGGAAGCTCCTCCTGGTTCATGTTCTCCTCTGGTTTCCCACCTTCAACTCACCACCCACCTTTAACTCTGATTGGCTGCAGCTCGTCACTTCCTCCTCCTCAGTGGCTCCATCCTGGACTGATGTCCTGGTGGTCTCAGTCAGGGACGTCTTGTGCACTTCACAGGTCGACAGCTGATCAACATTAACACAGTGGTGTTTTCTTCATCTCCTGTGTGTTGATCTGCTGCAGTGAGATGATGTGACCTGACTGAGTGACTGGTGGAAGCTGAACACACGTTAGACTCTATCAGCTGATGCTGCTGCCAATAACCACAGTTTATAATCAATCCTCCACATCAATTAATCTGTCTGTCTCTACTTCACACTGTGGACATGAGGACGTCACTGATCCATGTCCCTGTCTCTGTCCTCAGTGTCCTGGCATGGAGACACTGTGGAGGTCTCCACTGGATGGTCTGTCCTGCTGCCCTGTGAGGACTCTCCTTTACCCAGAAACCCCACAGTGACGTGGAGCCGCCACGACCTCCGTCCTTCAACCGTCCACCGGAGACACGAGCTGGGTGATGTCCTCAAAGACCAGAACCAGGTTTACAGGAACAGAACATCCATGAAGACTGACGCTCTGACCACTGGAGACCTCAGTCTCACTCTGAGTGACCTCCACCCCTGTGACAGCGGCAACTACACCTGCATCATCACAGCGTTTGGAAATGAACGAACACTGAGGGACATACAGCTGAAGGTCAAAGGTCAGCAACACACCCTAACACCTGCAGTACATACAGGATACAGTCAGAGGTCAAAGGTCAGAGCTGTAGATACAGGTCTGAGGTCAGATCTGGTTGAATTTGGACCAGGGTCACAGAGGTCATGTAAAGGTCATGTTGTTGTTTATGTTCATCTCATCCACAGAAAAGTTCTCTGGCATTGAAGAAGTCTTGGCTTTGTCTGGACTCATGCTTCCACTTCTTGTTCTTTTTATTGTCGTCTGGTCCTTTGCAAAAGGTAGGATGTTTGTGTGTGTGTGTGTGTGTGTGTGTGTGTGTGTGAGACACAGAGCCTTTATTGTGAAAACCTACCATTATTTGCTGAGAGGACAGAGACCAGGAACAGATTCACAGAGACACTTTGATGTTGTGGACGTTTGTGTGTCAGTGTTTTGTTCTGAGGTTGGACATGAGTGTGAGACACTGTGGATGGACACAGGGGACGTCTTCCTCTCTTCAGTGGACAGTTTTCATCCACATGTCAGTGTGACAGAGAAAAGACAGAGATGAGACAAAACAAAACTCTGAACATGTCCAACACCTACATGTGTCCACTGTCCCTCTGGTCTGGTTCTGTCCTTCAGGTTCCTCTGCAGCTCTGTGATCCTTCATTAAAGAGATTAAAACCTGCTGCTGCTGTCTGATGACATCATCATGTGGTTTGTTGTCTCTCAGTCCAAAAGGTGGAGGAGGGGGCGGGGTCTGTCCAGCTGCCCTTCAGGACCACACCTGGTCTGTCTGAAGACATCAGAGTGGAGTGGAGGAACCGATTGCACAGGAAGGTCCATGTGTATGAGAACGGCTCTGACCGGCCTGAAGAACAGCACCAGGATTACAAAGACCGAACAGAGATGAATGAAGACCTGCTGAGGACTGGAGACCTCAGTCTGACCCTGAGGAACCCCACAGTGAGAGACGCAGGAGACTACACCTGCAGAGTCTACAACAAGGATGGAAAATTACTGAGAGAGACATTCATGTTTCTCAGGGTCAAAGGTCAGAGCTGTTTGTTTGTCTCTGGTTGTTTGTTTGTCTCTGGTTGTTTGTCTCTGTCTCACTGTCTTCTGTCTCGTCTACAGAGAGAACTCAGGTCAGAGCTGAAACAGTCGACATGAGGAACACATGAACATATAATGTAAAGTAAGTGATCACAAATATTCACCAAATGTTTGCTGTTTCAATCCTGATCGTTTCATGATGTGATGATCATACGTTTGGTTTCTGTCAGGAGTTGGACATGTCGTGTACCACACTGGATCTTTGTAACTCTCAGCTACTTAAACACTTGATGTCCCTCCCTTCTGCCTTCTCTGTCAAACAGCTCTTTTTCTCATAATTGACTGAAGTCTTTCAGTTTTTTCTCTTTTATTCTTCTTCTTCTTCCATTTCAGCGCAGCGCTCCCATGTACAAAGACCTGGTTCTGCTGCTACAAAGGGATCAGTTCTTGACTCTGCCTCTGCTCTGGTCCAAAGTAAAAGCTTTGTTCCTTCAAGCTTTAAAGCAGCTCTCCCTGTAGTCTCACCAGTTCAGAGGCACATACAAGTGTGGCCAGATGGTCCTTAGAGGCACTTCAAGACTGTTTCACCACCACTGACTGGAGCATGTTCAAACAGGCTGCCAGCTCCAGCTCCATCACAGACCTCCAGGAGTACACAGACACTGTATCTGCCTACGTCAGCAAGTGCATGGACGATGTCACCAGCACCAAGTCCATCACTGTTTGGGCTAATCAGAAGCCATGGCTGACAGGGGAGGTCTACATACGACTGAAAGCTGCCTTTAGAGCCGGGGGTGAGGAGGACCTGAGGACAGCAAGGGCCAACCTGTCCCGTGGCATCAGAGAAGCCAAGAGGCGGTACCCCAGGAGGATCGCCCGCCGTTTTAGCGACAGCAGGGACACCAGGAGTCTGTGGCAAGGGATACAGTCCATCACGGACTATAAGCCCTCACCACAGACCTGTGACAGCTCCACCACCCTGCTGAATGAGCTAAACGACTTCTTTGCTCGCTTTGAGGCACACGACCACCCCCCTCCCCCCTCCAGGTGACCAGGTGCTGATGCTGACCACGGACTGCGTGCCCCGGGTCCAGACAACACACCTGGTCGTGTACTGGGAGACTGTGCAGCTGAACTCACAGATGTCTTCACAGACAACAGGCTGTTGTCCCCACGTACCCCACGCACCACCGTCATCCCAGTCCCGAAGAAGTCATCTCCCTCCTGCTTCAATGACTACCGCCCAGTAGCGCTCACTCCCATCTTGATGAAGTGCTTCGAGCGGCTAGTCATGCACCACACCAAGTCTTCACTCCCCCCCTCACTGGACCCCTTCCAGTTCGCATACCAGCCCAACCGGTCAACCAACGATGCCATGCCCACTGCCCTCCACTCAGCCCTCACACACCTGGACACCAGGGACTCCTGTGTTACAATACTGTTCATAGACTTCAGCTCAGCATTCAACACCATCATCCCCCAACAGCTGATCCATGTATTGGACCAGCTGGGAACAAGCAGGCACTTCGGTGCGCTGAACTGCACTGCACGTCTTACGCCAATGAAACAGGAAACACCCCTAAAAATGGTATTTTTCATGGTACGACGTGAACAACGCATTTGAATTACACTTCATGCACGGACCGATAAGTCACAGTGTTTTAACCGTGAACATGAAATCACGTGGAACTGACTGGACGAGAGACGTTTCAGGTCTTTAACTGCACATTATACAAAAACACATACAACAGCAGCTTAGTGACTCTTTTTGTCATTACAGATTAATGTTGATTTTATATTTTGTTCCACATCTGCAACTAATTCATTCAGATTATTTATTTATGTAGACCTGGACCTGATGAGAGTTTTTCACTGACCCCTACAGGAAATATATCAGTTGCTGTGCAGCCTCAGTCTTGTCTCTCAGTCTGTCTTCACTTCGTGTTGCAATCGAAAGTAAATGTTTGTCGCTGCAGAGCTCGGGTTCAGTCCAGGTGTAACTGTCACTCACTCCCGTAGGAAGCGGCTTTAACAGGACTGTGGTTTTTTAAGAGAAGATGAAGATGTTTGTGGTGTTTGTGACGCTGCTGTTCGGTGAGAAAAACTTCATCTAACTTCATTTAAACAAACTGCACACAGACTGTGGCTGTTTGAACCATGTCTGAGAGGAGGTGACCTGACATCTGATACTGTGATCAACTGGTGGTGTGAACTATAAATATGCTCTGTGTGTGTGTGTGTGTGTGTCTACACACACACACACACACACACACAGAGCACACACAGAGCAGGAGAGCACATGTTTAGTGTCTTGACTGAGCCGAGGACACATGGACAAGCGGTGGAGAAAATTGATTTCCCTGAGTTAGAACCAGATGTTTTACAAAATGCTAAATCACTACAGTCCAGTAGATTCAGCTGCAGCAGCATCAAAGAAGCTGCCATCAGTCATTATTATCACCATGACAACAGGTCAGTCTGAGTTATATAAACTGTAGAAAGTTTCATGATGTCAGAGGAAGTGGGAACAGGTCTCATCATGTGACATGAAGCCACTGGTCATGTCAGCTGATCAGTCATACAACCTTTAGCATCTACCTTTAGCATCAGCTTTACCTTTAGCATCAGAATATTAAGTGTAAAAAATGTTTCTTTTTCTAAATGGTTGACATAATAAACATTTTGTCAGAAAATGTGTAATTAGCATCTTTATGTTGCTTGTTGGCCTGAAACTGGGTGACAATGTTAGTTGTGCTAACTCTCTAACCCTTATTGACAAGCTGTCAGGTGTATGTAGCTCCGCCCCCATCCCCACAGGTGGACAGGACTGGTTCAGTTCAGTTTTATCTAATGTCCCAAAGGGCTAATTGGGCTGCAGCTCAGACACATAAAAACATAAAAGACATAGAATCACACATATGAAAGTACGTAAGACAATCCATAGCATGGAACAGTATGAATAATAAATAACATGCGCACAACAGCATATTGTTACTAAGCACATAGTAGTCAGGTAAAGTGCACAGATTGACATAAAAACATAATATCAGATAAAGTGCAGTCTATTGCATCATTTGTCAAACACTGTCTCACAAAGGACGGATCAAAATAAAGTGTTGACAACACATAGTGTATCACTGGTAGCAACATCAGACCTCGGACAGGTCTGTGGTGTATGAGTCTGTGTTGATGAGACTGTCAGTGGTTCACTGCAGCTCCAGCTCAAACACTGGATCTTCATCAGAGGCTCTGATTATCTTCTGGTTTCTGACTCACCTCTGTCTGTGTCCTCAGTTTCCCAGCATGCCTCAGCTGTGGAGATATATGAGGGGGAGGAGTCTGTCCTGCTGCCCTGTTACCTTCCTACGTTTGACCTGGACGAGGCTTCAGTGGTGTGGAGCCGCTCCGACCTCCGTCCTTCAACCGTCCACCAGCGTCAGCTGGACGGAGACGAACTCAAAGACCAGAACCAGGACTACAGAGGACGGACGTCCATGAGGACTGACGCTCTGAGGACCAGAGACCTCAGTCTCACTCTGAGGAGACCCACCACCAGAGACAGTGGCAGCTACACCTGCATCATCAGAAGGAGGGGGCAAGAGGAGAGACAGAGAGTAACACTGCAGGTCAAAGGTCAGAGCTGTAGCTACAGGTCAAAGGTCAGAGGACATGGACTCATCAGAAATGTGTTTTAATGTTTCACATCATTGTTTATAGTGATATTTTAATCTCATGTTGTTGTTTGTGTCGACTACAGAACGTCCTGACGACTGGAGCCTCGTTCTCCTTGGTGTCTGTTTTCTCCTGCTCTCACTGACTGTTGCTGTTCACACTGGCCTGCTGTTTAAAATGACAAAGGAAACAGGTAAGTTGTGTGTGTGTGTGTGTGTGTGTGTGTGTGTGTGTGTGTGTGTGTGTGTGTGCGCGCATCCAGGAAGTGAATGTAAGTCAGTGTGATGTCAGAGCTGTTAACTGAGGTCAGAGGTCAGAGTAGAAATGAACGTGTTGTGAATTGATCAGAAATGTTGTATTAATGTTTATAAATGTTATGATCTCATGTTGTTGTTTGTGTCGACTACAGAATATCAACCAGTCAGGATCATGGTTCTCCTGGTTCTCCTGGGTCTCCTGTCTGCTTGTGGTTTTGGTCTCTGCATTTTCTTTCTTCATAAAGGGACTGAGAGCAAAGATGGTATGTAGTGTGTGTGTGTATGTGTGTGTGTGTGTGTGTGTGTGTGTCTTGTCCCTTCCTCCATGTAGAAGAGAGGAAAAGCGACCCGTCTTGGTTCGTTCCCCTTTAAAGCCCCTACAAAGAACTTTGAACATGAAGAAGTCTCTTGTCTCTGCTGATGTCTCTGTGTGACCTACAACAGCAGATGAAGACATCGGTGGGAAGATGAGCTGTTTCTAAATACTGTAACTCTACACCAGGGGGGTCAAACTCATCAAGAGCACACAGTTTGACCAATCAACTGTCTGAAGACTGAGATCAGTTGATTAACTGAGTCCAGTCTGGTGTGGTGCTGTTTGGGTGGAACAACAACCTGCAGCCACTCGGCCCTTTGTGGGATGAGTTTGACCCCGCTGATCTGAGGACGACTTGAGTCCAGTCAGTCCAGAGGAGCTGTCAGAGTCAGTGTGTGGTGAAACTGTGTTGTGTGTGTGTGTGTGTGTGTGTGTGTGTGTGTGTGTGTGTGTGTGTGTGTGCAGAGTGATGAGAGCTTCACAGTGACTGGTTCATGTGCTGCTGCTGTAGCTGCTCTTCAACTGTCACTGTGTGATGAGCCTCAACCTCTGACACATGACCGAGGCTCTGAGTCTCTGTGTGTCTGGATCATTCATGCTGATGGATCAACTCACTTCACTGTGGACTGACAACAACACTAACATCTAACTTCATGTTGTTGGTCTCAGTTACAGAACCTCCTCCAGACTGGATCACTGGTCTCCTGGGTCTGTTGTTTCTCCTGCTTCTCCTGACTGTCCTGGGTTATTGTCTCTGCATCAGAACACAAATAAGATCAATATTTTATTTACTTGGTTTTTCCTCAGGTAAGAGGTCACAGTGGAGCTAAAGTGTCGTTTTAATGATTTATTGTTTATTAATATTTGAATCTCATGTTGTTGTTGATTGTGTCGACTACAGGACGTCTTCCAGTCCAGGTCAAGGTTCTCCTGGTTCTCCTGGTTCTCCTGTCTGCTGCTGCTGTTGTTCCTTGCTGTGTCATTCTTCATAAAGGGATTAAGAACACAGAAGGTGTGTGTGTGTGTGTGTGTGTGTGTGTGTGTGTGTGTATAAAATGTCTCTTTGTGTCCTGACCCCAACTCACACACTCAACTCAAACGCTCATTAGGAGTCATTGGTCCAGACAGTTGGTGTCACCCACTGGTTTGTGAACTGTTGTTTTGAAGTCAGGAGTTTGTGATCTGACCGTCGCCATCTTGGGTTTTTGTAACCAATAGATACCATATATGGAGGAGGGGGGTGGAGCTGGGAGGAGTGAGGGGTAGATCTGACCCAAGCTCTATGTACACCCACCTACACCAGCTACATGACGCATTAAAATGAACAGGTTCATGTGTAAACATCGTTAGTGCCATGAGGAGAGACTGCACTTGATTGACAAGTCTCACTGTGTCAATCAAGTGGAAGCCACGCCCCCAGCCCCACTCTGCTTTATCATCTGATTTGTTAAATGGCATAATTTGATCCTGTCTCTGTCCTCAGTGTCCTGGCATGGAGACACTGTGGAGGTCTACAGTGAGAGGTCTGTCCTGCTGCCCTGTGAGGACTCTCCTTTACCCAGAAACCCCACAGTGACGTGGAGCCGCCACGACCTCCGTCCTTCAACCGTCCACCAGAGACAGCGGCTGGGTGATGTCCTCAGAGACCAGAACCAGGTTTACAGCAGCAGAACGTCCATGAAGACTGACGCTCTGACCACTGGAGACCTCAGTCTCACTCTGAGTGACCTCCACCCCTCTGACAGCGGCAGCTACACCTGCATCATCACAGCATTTGGAAATAAACGAACACTGAGTAACATACAGCTGAAGGTCAAAGGTCAGCAACACACCCTAACACCTGCAGTACATACATGATATGGTCAGAGGTCAAAGATCAGAGGTGTAGATACAGGTCTGAGATCAGATCTGGTTGAATTTGGACCAGGGTCACAGAGGTCATGTAAAGGTCATGTTGTTGTTTATGTTCATCTCGTCCACAGAAAAGTTCTCTGTCAGAGCTGAAGTCTTCGTTTTGTGTGGTCTACTGGTTCTACTGGTTCTACTGGGTGTTTGTCTTGGTGTCATCTGGTGGCTTAAAATTTATAAAAGGCGATTAATCAACAAAGGTAGGATGTGTGTGTGTGTGTGTGTGTGGTTTTTACAAACAGGAGACATGTAGCTATGACACAAGATGCTCTCGTACGTTAAAGATGGAGTTTCATACTGAAATACAATGGTACTGGTTACGTTGGTTAATCAGGTCACAACACAACTAGTTCTTTAACAAAGACACCTTTCTTCACCTGTGTGTGTGTGTGTGTGTGTTTGATCATGTCCAACACGTCCAACACCTGGTTTGACTTCCTACATGTGTCCACTGTCCCTCTGGTCTGGTTCTGTCCTTCAGGTTCCTCTGCAGCTCTGTGATCCTTCAGTAAAGAGGTTAAAACCTGCTGCTGCTGCTGTCTGATGACATCATCATGTGGTGTGTTGTCTCTCAGTCCAACAGGTGGAGGTGAAGAAGGTGGAGGAGGGGGCGGAGTCTATCCAGCTGCCCTTCAAGACCACACCTGGTCTCCCTAAAGACGTCAGAGTGGAGTGGACAGATGAATACGACAGGAAGGTCCATGTGTATGAGAACGGCTCTAAAGGACAGGACCAGGTTTACAGAGGACGAACAGAGATGAATGAAGACCTGCTGAGGACTGGAGACCTCAGTCCGACCCTGAGACACCTCAGAGTGAGAGACACAGGAAGATACACCTGCAGAGTCTACAACAAGGACGGATACTTACTGAGAGAGAAAACTGTGTCTCTCTGGGTCAAAGGTCAGAGTTGTTTGTTTGTCTCTGTCTCTGGTTTTGTCTCCTCTGCAGACAGTCCATGTCCAGTGTTGGGGACAACTCGTTACAGTCATATATAACTCTGGGGCAGTAACAGAGCGACACAACGTGTGACTCATTATATTATTGTAATATTATTACAGTTCCTCCGTCTGGTGACACGTTACAATCTGAAATAGTTTGAATCACCACCTCAGGCGCCACAGCCTTAAACAGAGAAGCCAGTTTGCAGCGACTCTTGACTCCCAGGATGCATTGCAGGCTGCTGTCTCTCTGCCCAAGTTTAAGCTTCACTGGATGAGTAAGAAAACAAGAAGACGACATCAGGTTCCTGCTCACTACAGAGAGCAGCTCCTTGTCAGAGGAGCCTGCAGCCCAGATGTCCCATCCTCATCCAGCTGCTGCTGCCCCCCCAATGAGCACGACTTTTTTTACTGTGGTGCACAGCTGGATGAATCTAAATGCACCGTGTCCATGGTAACAGAGGTAATAGATCGTCTTAAATCTGCCTCTGTGATGGAAAGACTGCTCCACTTTCCAAGAGTTAAAACAGTGTCACTGCAGGTTCACGCTGCAACACCATCCAGTGCACCAGTGCAAAGACTTTTCAGTGTAGAGGGACTCGTGCTCACCCCAAAGGGAAACCGTCTCTGTGACGAACGCTTTCAGCAGCTTCTCCTGCTGCACTGTAACAAATACTTTAGTGATATGGAGTCGTTGTGTAGAGCCTCAGGCAAAGGTCAAGGCTGAATGTGTCCAACACTTTGACTGAGGATTATTCACCATGACACATTATTGTGCCTCCATTTTGTAAAGGCCTCGTCCTCACGCTTTGTTTTGGTGAAAGTAACTTAAAGTAATCAGTAACTTATTACTCTACACAGAAAGTAATATTGTAAAGAAACTTATTACCTTCAAATGCAAGTAACTAGTAAAATGTAATATATTACATTTTGTAAGTAACTCAGGTCAGAGGTTAAAACCTGCTGCTGCTGCTGCTGTCTGATGACATCATCATGTGGTTTGTTGTCTCTCAGGCCAAAAGCTGGAGGTGGAGGAGGGGGCGGAGTCTGTCCAGCTGCCCTTCAACACCACAGCTGACCTGTCTGAAGACGTCAGAGTGGAGTGGACAGATGGAGACAACAGGAAGGTCCATGTGTATGAGAACGGTCCTAAAGGACAGGACCAGGTTTACAGAGGACGAACAGAGATGAATGAAGACCTGCTGAGGACTGGAGACCTCAGTCTGACCCTGAGACACCTCACATGGAGAGACACAGGATACTACACCTGCAGAGTCTACAACAAGGATGGAGACTTACCGAGAAAGACAGTGGTGACTCTCAGGGTCAAAGGTCAGAGTTGTTTGTTTGTCTCTGTCTCTGGTTTTGTCTCCTCTGCAGAGAGTCCATGTCAAAGATGAAACAGTTGAAATCAGAGCTGTAGATTCAGGTCAGAGGTTAAAACCTGCTGCTGCTGCTGTCTGATGACATCATCATGTGGTTTGTTGTCTCTCAGAACAACAGGTGGAGGTGGAGGAGGGGGCGGAGTCTGTCCAGCTGCCCTTCAAGACCACACCTGACCTGTCTGAAGACGTCAGAGTGGAGTGGATGGACAGAGACAACAGGAAGGTCCATGTGTATGAGAACGGCTCTAAAAGACAGGACCATGTTTACAGAGGACGGACAGAGATGAATGAAGACCTGCTGAGGACTGGAGACCTCAGTCTGACCCTGAGACACCTCAGAGTGAGAGACAGAGGAGACTACACCTGCAGAGTCTACAACAAGGACGGAGACTTAGTGAGAGAGACAAAAGTGTTTCTCAAGGTCAAAGGTCAGAGTTGTTTGTTTGTCTCTGTCTCTGGTTTTGTCTCCTCTGCAGAGAGTCCATGTCCAGTGTTGGGGACAACTCGCTGCAACACCATCCAGTGCACCAGTGCAAAGACTTTTCAGTGTAGAGGGACTCGTGCTCACCCCAAAGGGAAACCGTCTCTGTGACGAACGCTTTCAGCAGCTTCTCCTGCTGCACTGTAACAAATACTTTAGTGATATGGAGTCGTTGTGTAGAGCCTCAGGCAAAGGTCAAGGCTGAATGTGTCCAACACTTTGACTGAGGATTATTCACCATGACACATTATTGTGCCTCCATTTTGTAAAGGCCTCGTCCTCACGCTTTGTTTTGGTGAAAGTAACTAAAAAGTAATCAGTAACTTATTACTCTACACAGAAAGTAATATTGTAAAGAAACTCATTACCTTCAAATGCAAGTAACTAGTAAAATGTAATATATTACATTTTGTAAGTAACTCAGGTCAGAGGTTAAAACCTGCTGCTGCTGCTGTCTGATGACATCATCATCTGGTTTGTTGTCTCTCAGTCCAACAGGTGGAGGTGAAGGTGGAGGAGGGGGCGGAGTCTGTCCAGCTGCCCTTCAACACCACAGCTGACCTGTCTGAAGACGTCAGAGTGGAGTGGATGGACAGAGACGACAGGAAGGTCCATGTGTATGAGAACGGCTCTAAAGGACAGGACCAGGTTTACAGAGGACGAACAGAGATGAATGAAGACCTGCTGAGGACTGGAGACCTCCGTCTGACCCTGAGACACCTCAGAGTGAGAGACAGAGGAAGATACACCTGCAGAGTCTACAACAAGGACGGAGACTTTCTGAGAGAGAAAAATGTTTTTCTCTGGGTCAAAGGTCAGAGTTGTTTGTTTGTCTCTGGTTGTTTGTTTGTCTCTGGTTGTGTGTCTCTGTCTCACTGTCTTCTGTCTCATCTACAGAGAGAACAGTCGACATGAGGAACAGAAGCAGCTTCATTGATCCAACTCCTCTGATGGCTGATCAATCAGTCTGATTGGTCTGTTGATCAATTTGTGATTATTGATAGGATCTGATTTTGGACCAGAGACAAGATGGAGGTGAAGGAACTGATGGATGGTGGATGAAGACAGGAGGACACTACTGACCCACTATTGATGAGTATTGATCAGAATTGATCAGTACCACATGGAAAACAAGAGAAACGGTGAAACATCATTGAAAAAACACTTCTTCATTCTCCTTCTAAGTGACAGAGTTGCGTCATGGTGACATCATGGTGACGTCATGGTGACCTCATGGTGACGTCATGGTGACGGCCAGTTCATGGACCACAGTGATGCTGACCTGCTAACTAGCTTGTTTGTCCTGCAGCTAAAGGCTGAAGGTTGAGCTTCAGCTCTGGTGGAGCAAAGGTTTCAGATGTGAGTCACTTCATGTTGTTTTATATGTAAGACACTTCAAATATATGTGGGTCACCTCCTGGGCTGCTCTGAAGTCAGTCACCACTCGTTTCCTGTTGCTCCTGTCATAATTACTGCGACCACTAGATGTCACCTATCAACAAACCACAGCTATTGATCACAATAACCTGCTGCACAGACGAACTATAGCTCTCTTTCTTTCACTTACCACTCTCCCTGCTGTTTCACTTTCTTATATCTTGGGACACACAAAACAGGGCTGCATGTGTCGGCCATGTTTGAAGGAGGCAGTCGGTCTTCAAAGACTTGAACAGGGCTTAAAATTAATGGCTGATTAATCGGCCTTTTCCTTCTCTGAACTCATTCTTACATCGACGGCCCAGCGTGAACCTCCACATGTTCCCTGGACCTGATCCAGATCTCTGCAGCCAGGTGTCCCCTTGTCCACGTGGACTCTGACCATCACTGCTGCTTTGGCAAAAAAAAAAAAAGGTCCAGGCTGGATCCTTGGTGGCTGCAGTGAGAATCCTCCTGCAGGTTTCCACTCTAATCAAACGCCACAGTGGCTGATTCCACTCATTAGACCACATTCATCTGGAGAACAGGGACGCCAGCAGCTGTGAGGAAGAGCTGTGGGATCACACAAGAGCTGCAGAGCTTCTGAACAGCTCCTGAAACTTTCTGCCACATCCTCACGTTGGCTCGTAGCGGCGTCTGATCTTTATCTGAGAGACTCATCAGGAGGCGTTTGTTAGCAGCTTGACTTTCTCATCTGTCAGGATGGAAACACCGATGCTTTGTGTGTCAGACACATTCATACAAAATACAAATCACAGTGTGTTGGGCTGATCAGCAAACTGCAGAGAGGCTGATAGAAAACAACTGCTGTGTGGCCTGACAACAGACGCTGTTGTTCTGCTCTGTGTGTAAAATACCACTTTATACAGTATTTACCTGTGTTGTCTTTGGTGATCTGGACTTTTCATCTGGTGACCTCGTTGGGTCAGCAGCTCCAGTTTCTCAGTTTGTCACCAAATACCTGTAAAAACACATTCACACCAGTGTCAACAGACTTTGTAGCATTCACTGCACTGTCATGTCTTCTGGGTGGCACCATGCACCTCTGTGGTTTTTACCCCTATTTTGTTGGGGGGTCAAAGGTCTCAGGAGGACACAGGGATGGGACGGATGTTGTTGCATCTCTGATTGAGGCAAAGGTTGAACTATATGTGGTCTAAAGGTCAAAGGTTAGGGACTTTCTGCAGCCAGCCTCAGAGAGGGTTCAGGTGGCTCCACCAACACATTGTAGGTCCAGAGAGGCTCCAGTCTGTGAATGATGATAAAATGCTTGATGCCATTTGTTCAAAGACGTCTGGCTCTAAAGTCCCCAGGTGGTGTTCAACACACTTGTTTAATACATTACTGCTGAATGAAGCTAAAATAACTCTGTCCACATGTTCATACTTATATAAAGGTGTATTTCTGAACGTGCTGCTGTCACATACCTATAAGTCTCTATCATCCCTGTGCCTGCTGTTCTCCTTCAAGCTGAAGCCTCCCTAAAATACTCTTAAAGCTACTACGTGGAGTTTCGGAAAGCGAAAGTGTTCCCACACTACATTTCCCATGAGCCTCCGCGCGCACGGTCGCAAACGAGCGATTAAACATTACCCAACTGCAGCTCCCCGTCAGGGCGTGTGTGTGTGTGTGTGTTACTGGTGTGAGTGCAGCCCCTCCCGTCACAGAGGAGAGAGCCAAAATAAACTGAGGACACTGAGGGGCTTCTGGGAAATGATGTCCACACTGGACACGAAGCACTTCAGTTCTTTGGAAAACAGTACAAACCTCTGGTTCAGTCTTTTGTTACTTAAACTGTGTATGTTTTGAGTTGAGAAACACACTCTTCAAACCTGTCGTTGTTCTCTGTGTTGTGTCCGTGATGATCAGACAAACAGACTCATGACACCGTTCATTTATAATCGCACATTTTCATCAGATCGTGCAGCGCCACCTTGAAGCATCAGCTCAGCGTCTCTCCCCTTGTTAGCATCAGTGCTAACTTCAGCTATTAGCTCAAACACACACGGTCTCACTACAGACACGTTTTCATCGATATCATCATCTTCCTCCGTTTCGTCCTCACCTGACTCATCTATGACGTAGGCAGGTGCAGGTGCAGGTGGAGGAGAGCAGTCCTCCACAATGCTGGCTGTTTACGTGCTGCGTGACGTACGTTCCACACTATTGGCTGCTGCAGGTGTCAATCAATGTCCGAGACAAGTCGCTCCTTGTCATCGTGTTTGTTTTGTTTTTACTGGAAACGTTAAATCACGTGGAAGTGAACGGCTTCATCCACAGAGACGATTCAGGTACATTATACAGAAATACAGCAGCTACATGTATCAGCAGCTTCGTGACTCTCTGTCATTAGAGTTCAATGTAGATTTTAGATTTTGTTCCACATCTTCAACACATTCATTCAAATGTTGTTTTTTTTTAAGAGTGAATTTATATTTATAGGTGTAGAGTCCTTAGACTTTATGACAGGGACCTGATGATAGTATCTCGTTGACACAACAGGACATGAAGCAGTTTGTGTGCAGCCTCAGTTTTCTCTGTCAGCTGACGCCCTGTGGGAGTTGGTCCGTCACTTCCTGTTGAAATCGAAAGTAAATGTTTGTTGCTGCAGAGCTCGGGTTCAAACCGGTTATAACTGTTACTCAGTCCAGGAAGAAGCGGCTCTTTGTTAAGAGAAGATGAAGATGTTTGTGGTGTTTGTGACGCTGCTGTTCGGTGAGAAAAACTTCATCTAACTCCATTTAAACCAACTGCACACAGACTCTGGCTGTGAGGACAGGTGACCTGCTGCTGTGATCCACTGTTAGGTGTAAACTAAAGCTCAGCTGCGTCTCTGTCCTGCTTCTCAACCACATGTTGATCTTTAATGTGGAGATAATTCAGTCCCTGACTGATGATGGTGCGTTCAAGGTTTTACTCGTAAGTGTGGATTTCTGACTTGGATTTTAACCTTGAACGCTTCCTGAAGCCATGGGTGGAGATTATGTAGACCTGGACCTGATGAGAGTTTTTCATTGACCGCTACAGGAAATATATCAGTTGCTGTGCAGCCTCAGTCTTGTCTCTCAGTCTGTCTTCACTTCCTGTTGAAATCGAAAGTAAAGTTTGTCGCTGCAGAGCTCTGGTTCAAACCGGTTATAACTGTCATTCAGTCCAGGAAGAAGCGGCTCTTTGTTAAGAGCGCTCCCATGTACAAAGACCTGGTTCTGCTGCTACAAAGGGATCAGTTCTTGACTCTGCCTCTGCTCTGGTCCAAAGTAAAAGCCTTTTTTTCCTTGGAGCTTTAAAGCAGCTCTACCTGTAGTCTCACTGTAGGACCTGCTGCTTCATGGTGTTTCTCTTATTGTCAGTCTGACTTCCATTACTGGAGATTCTGGAGAGAAAGAAAGAAAAAGGCCAAAGATCAGTAGCAGCTGTCATCACTGAATATCCACACAGCACATCCCACAGAAATGTGGTCTGTAAATGTCAGGAACAAGCAGATAGGGACTTCCTGTCAGACCATTTTTGTAAGATCAGCCTCCTTCCTCCTCCTTTTAGAAACTCTATGGCTCCTCTATTGGAGAACGTCTGCTCCATATCCCTGTGTGGGTGAGGTGGAGTGGAGTCTACCTGGTGTTACTGGTGTTTATGGTTTAATCATTGACTAATCCAGACCCTCAGGTGATCTGTAATCTTTATCTGAGCTCTAATGAAACTGTCGGCTCTTATCAGTGTCCTAGTTTGCTCTGGCTTACCAACAATAAATCATTGTTTAATATTTAACTGTTTAAAGTCTGTATTTTTCCAGCAGCTTTAATCCTGTACCCACATGTTAATCGTTCAATAATCTCTCACATGAACCAAATTCATGTCCAAAAGTACTATGTGAGTGTTTAAAGCCGTTTCTCTGACGGTAAAACGTCCCACGTTTTTGATGGCTCGTTGCCGAACGTTGACGTTCCTCCTCAAACCGCCAGTCACCATGGCAACCTGGGTGCTGGGCCTGCTAGCTAGTTTGAGAGTTTGGACCAACGCTGTGTTTTATTTTCTGTTGTGTGAACTGCTGTAAACTTTGTAAAACTGCGGTCTCTTCGTCGTTCACTGTAGCATCGGCTCCGTCGCGGGGATCAGTCTGTGTTTCTCTGCTAACTTCAGCTTTTAGCTCAAACACAGACTTACCACAGAAACGTCACAGAAACTACCGACAGGTGGGCGTGGCGTACATTCCATGCTATTGACTACGAGGTGTCAATCAATATCCGTGATTAATCGCAGTGTTTCAACTGTAAACATGAAATCACGTGGAACTGACTGGACGTTTCAGGTCCATAACTATACATTATAAAAAAAAAAAAAAAAAAAAATACAGCTACATGTATCAGCAGCTTTGTGAGTCTTTTTGTCATTAGAGTTCAATGTTGATTTTATATTTTGTTCCACATCTTCAACACATTCATTTCACAAAATCATTTTTATCGCTGAATTCATATTTATGGGTGGAGATTACTTTATGACAGGGACCTGGTGAAAGTATTTCATTGACCAATCAGGGCATATTATTGGCTGTGCAACCTCCTCAGTTACCTGTCGCCCTGTGGGAGTTGGTCTGTCTTATCTTCAGTCTTATCTTCACCTGTTGAAATCGAAAGTAAACGTTTGTTGCCGCAGTCTCTGTTCAATCCGGTTCTGATCGTCTCTCGCTCCAGGAAGAAAAAGCAGCTTTAACTGGACTGTGTTGCTGATTGTTTTGTTTTGTTTTGTTTGAAGAGAAGATGAAGATGTTTGTGGTGTTTGTGACGCTGCTGTTCGGTGAGAAAAACTTCATCTAACTCCGTTTAAACCAACTGCACACAGACTCTGGCTGTGAGGACAGGTGACCTGCTGCTGTGATCCACTGTTAGGTGTAAACTAAAGCTCAGCTGCGTCTCTGTCCTGCTTCTCAACCACATGTTGATTTTTAATGTGGAGATAATTCAGTCCCTGACTGATGATGGTGCGTTCAAGGTTTTACTCGTAAGTCTGGATTCCTGAGCTCTGAGTTTGAATTTTAATCTTGAACGCTTCCTGAAGTCAGATAAACTCTGAAAGTTGGGCGAGTCCCTCCAGCTCTGACGTAAGAATTCAAGATGGCTGCTACTCACATCAACGGCAGTGAATCAACTCTGCAGTTTGACCGTTTCCTTTATTTTCTGGTTCCTGGTTCACATTAACCTCAGCCATGTAAACACACAGTACTGTTCAGCTTTTGTCCCTGGACATTTTCCTACACTGTTTGTATGTGTTAGAGCCACGAGAGAGAGACGGTGGCGATAACGGAAGTTCAAAATACTCGCCGATCACGTGGTCCACGTAGCCCGATAAGTTCCAGGAAGTGTTTGACGGGCGATAGAAAACATTAGGAAAACCACGATATTCGATAAATTACGGTCAATAAATGCTTTGCTTTCCAATATTTATAAGCTCGTGTTAATTTCTTTGAACTCTGTTAAGTTCACTAAACCTGTGCAGCTGTCGACAGCAATTAAATCATAATATTTGATCAGTTTTTAGTCAAGTTTAACTTTCAGACTTGACTGAGGGAGACTAACAGGACTAACAGTGATTTACCAATTGACTACACAATAAGTCTAGACTCACAGCAGCATAATGATGATAACTGTGATTAATTAAATTACATTTTGATTTGAATTCATTGCAAATAAATTGATTTCTATTACTATTTGTTAACTATCCTTACTTTGCCCAAACCTCCTCTACTCATTGATACACAATAAATCACACAGTCTTATTTTCCCCCAATGCACTTAATACCACAATGAGTTAAAAACAGTGTCAGAAGAAGTCAAACAGATCAGCATGTCAAACTGTTTGTGTTCTTTCCTCTATGTTCACCACAGTGTGCTGCGCTGCATGGGGATGCTCCAGTTGATCAGGGAAAGGCGTGCACATGCATGGCTTCTGCAAAGACATTTGCACTTTTTCAAACACCACACCACTGGGAAGTTTAAGATTATTATTTTTTATTACTGTTAAAAATGCAATGCAAAAACCAAGGGAAGTTACGCTTGTTTTTATTGTAAGTTTGTACGGCTTCTAAAACAACGTTAGAAAAAGTTTACACTGAAATCAAACATTTACAAAATCAAAAAAATCAGTCAATATATTCTTGTTTTGTTATATATTTTTTGTTATCAAGTATTTGTGTTTGAGCCATTTAACAGTTACACTCAAGAAACAGGAAGTCTCAGTGGTTGTGGATCTGTCCAGTGTATAATCCTTTACTGCGTTAACATCAGCACCTACTATGACCTTAAAAAAACACACCTTTAGATTTAGAGTTTGCGGACGATGAAGCAAGGACTCGTAGTGTTTATTAGCCAAACGTGTAAATATGTGGCTTCAGAGGAAGTCGATTGCTTTGTTCCACAAATAACCCAAAATACTAGTTTGTTCATGTGGTACATTTGCTCCTCTTACATTAATGCTCAAACATTTTACACCTGTCATGGCCAGTTGTTGGTATAATGGAGGTTGAGCTTTGTAAAGTAACATGTGCAGCACATGGTTGGTTCCTCAGGAGATCCACATCTGTGCCCAACATACTACTGATTATTCTACCTACTTCACTTTACAAAAAACAGTCCTAACTACAAAGCTTAAGCACGACTCGCCTTAGAAGAAGTAAACCCAAAGGTCACCTTCTGATGGTTAACCTCTGTAAATCAAGATCTATGATGTCTCTTGGTAACATCTTCTTCAGAGATGTTCCCGGTCCGTAATATCCATAGACTCAGTATCCGGTTGAGCCGAGTGATGAGGAAAAAGAGAAGAAGGATCCAACAAGGGTCAATTATCATGTTGTCTCGTTATATTGATCCTCCGTTCTTCTGCCTTCTGTGTTGATGAGACTGTCAGTGGTTCACTGCAGCTCCAGCTCAAACACTGGATCTTCATCAGAGGCTCTGATTATCTTCTGGTCTCTGACTCACCTCTGTCTGTGTCCTCAGTTTCCCAGCATGCCTCAGCTGTGGAGATATATGAGGGGGTGGAGTCTGTCCTGCTGCCCTGTGACTTTTCTACGCTTGACCTGGACGAGGCTTCAGTGGTGTGGAGCCGCTCCGACCTCCATCCTTCAACCGTCCACCAGCGTCAGCCGGACGGAGACGAACTGAAATATCAGAACCAGGACTACAGAGGACGGACGTCCATGAGGACTGACGCTCTGAGGACCGGAGACCTCAGTCTCACTCTGAGGAGACCCACCACCAGAGACAGTGGCAGCTACACCTGCACCATCATAAGGAGGGGGCGAGAGGAGAGTCAGAGAGTAACACTGCAGGTCAAAGGTCAGAGCTGTAGATACAGGTTAAAGGTCAGAGCTGTAGATACAGGTCAAAGGTCAGAGGACATGGACTCATCAGAAATGTGTTTTAATGTTTCACATCATTGTTTATAGTGATATTTTAATCTCATGTTGTTGTTTGTGTCGACTACAGAACGTCCTGTCGACCGGAGCCTCGTTCTCCTTGGTGTCTGTTTTCTCCTGCTCTCACTGACTGTTGCTGTTCACAGTGGCCTGCTGTTTATAATTACAAAGAACAGAAGTAAGTTGTGTGTGTGTTTGTGTGTGTGTGTGTGTGTGTGTGTGTGTGTGTGCGTGCATCCAGGAAGTGAATGTAAGTCAGTGTGATGTCAGAGCTGTTAACTGAGGTCAGAGGTCAGAGTAGAAATGAACGGGTTGTGAATTGATCAGAAATGTTGTATTAATGTTTATAAATGTTATGATCTCATGTTGTTGTTTGTGTCGACTACAGAATATCGACCAGTCAGGATCGAGGTTCTCCTGGGTCTCCTGTCTGCTTGTGGTTTTGGTCTCTGCATTTTCTTTCTTCATAAAGGGACTAAGAACAAAGATGGTATGTAGTGTGTGTGTGTGTGTGTGTGTGTTGAGATGTTTGGAGGAGACTCTGGTCACTTTTTCCCTGTTTTGGTCTCTGTTTTCCTGCGGAGCTCCTCCTACACTTTCAGAGTGCACATTTTACACCATTGCAACCTCCCAGCATTTGTTAACAACAAAGTCATCAGAAGTACAAGTGCAACAGCAGCATCGTCACCTCTTCTCTTTCTCCGTCTCTGTCATTGTAAACACTGATCTTACAAGGTCAGTTTTCAGCCAAGATACGCTGGGGGGCAGAGAGCCTCCATCCTCCCTGTGACAAGTCAGTGAACCATCACAATTACTTCCAAACTGTTTAATTAAGATAAAAATCTTGTACAGTTCTAGTTGTTATGAATAGTTATTTTACAAAGAACTTTGAACATGAAGAAGTCTCTTGTCTCTGCTGATGTCTCTGTGTGACCTACAACAACAGATGAAGACATCAGTGGGAAGATGAGCTGTTTCTAAATACTGTAACTCTACACCAGGGGGGTCAAACTCATCAAGAGCACACAGTTTGACCAATCAACTGTCTGAAGACTGAGATCAGTTGATTAACTGAGTCCAGTCTGGTGTGGTGCTGTTTGGGTGGAACAACAACCTGCAGCCACTCGGCCCTTTGTGGGATGAGTTTGACCCCCTGATCTGCACCTTCAGGAGGCAGTGGACGGGTCGGTCCACAGGACAAAACGGTTTACAGCACTCAGACCGGAGACGGCATGTGCGAGCCAGATAAACGTCTTTATGACAATACACACTAGAGCTCATGGGAAATGCAGTCTTCATTCTGGCAAAACTCTACCACTTTTGTCCACAGGAGGCACCAAATTCACACAAAATGAAAGTTCTTTGTAGATTCTTTAAAGAGCTGAGATGTGATGTAGATGTAACTCACTTCACTGTGGACTGACAACAACACTAACATCTAACCTCATGTTGTTGGTCTCAGTTACAGAACCTCCTCCAGACTGGATCACTGGTCTCCTGGGTCTGATGTTTCTCCTGCTTCTCCTGACTGTCCTGGGTTATTGTCTCTGGATCAGAACACACATAGAATCAATATTTTATTTACTTGGTTTTTCCTCAGGTAAGAGGTCACAGTGGAGCTAAAGTGTCGTTTTAATGATTTATTGTTTATTAATATTTGAATCTCATGTTGTTGTTGATTGTGTCGACTACAGGACGTCTTCCAGTCCAGGTCAAGGTTCTCCTGGTTCTCCTGGTTCTCCTGTCTGCTGCTGCTGTTGTTCCTTGCTGTGTCATTCTTCATAAAGGGATTAAGAACACAGATGGTGTGTGTGTGTGTGTGTGTGTGTGTGTGTGTGTGTATGTGTGTGTGTGTGTGTGTGTGTGTGTGTGCAGGAAATGATGTCAGAGCTGTTAAAGGAGAAGTGCCACTTTTACAACCTGGACCTTATTTCTGTCATAAAATGCGGTCGTGTACTCACCCAGAAAACTTCAGTGTCGTTAGGATCCATCGGACGATATTCAGATCCACTGGAGACACGTGTGAATCCATATAGTGGCAGTGATCAGGGCACCGAGAATCCAGCCTCTAAATTACAAGCCTGTGGAAGCTGGACTTCATCCATCTGGTCTCTTTGTTGGGACAATGTGGAAATATGGAAAAACGAACGATAGTGTGTTTAGCAGCAGCAAATTCCAGGTAAACGAGCCGACCGTCACAGAGTGAGTGAGCCGTGCTGCGGCTGCACGCGACGCTCAGAGATGACATCATCATCCAGTTCAGTGGTTAGCAGGTCAATCTACAGACCCCGGATGACGATAACAGGCAACTCCAGACTCAAAGGGGAACAGCAGCAGTGAATCATAACAAAATACTGGTGAAATGAACGAGTTTCGCGGCAGATAATGTTTTATTAGAGGCTGGATTCTCGGTGCCCCGATGTTTTGAAGTCAGGAGTTTGTGATTTGACCGTCGCCATCTTGAGTTTTTGTAACCAATAGATACCATATATGGAGGAGGGGGTGGAGCTGGGGAGGGGTGAGGGGTAGATCTGACCCAAGCTCTATGTACACCCACCTACACCAGCTACATGACGCATTAAACTGAACAGGTTCATGTGTAAACATCGTTAGTGCCATGAGGAGAGACTGCACTTGATTGACAAGTCTCACTGTGTCAATCAAGTGGAAGCCACGCCCCCAGACCCACTCTGCTTTATCATCTGATTTGTTAAATGGCATAATTTGATCCTGTCTCTGTCCTCAGTGTCCTGGCATGGAGACACTGTGGAGGTCTACAGTGAGAGGTCTGTCCTGCTGCCCTGTGAGGACTCTCCTTTACCCATAAACCCCACAGTGATGTGGAGCCGCCACGACCTCCGTCCTTCAACCGTCCACCGGAGACACCGGCTGGGTGATGTCCTCAGAGACCAGAACCAGGTTTACAGCAGCAGAACGTCCATGAAGACTGACGCTCTGACCACTGGAGACATCAGTCTCACTCTGAGTGACCTCCACCTCTCTGACAGCGGCAACTACACCTGCATCGTCTCAGCGTTTGGAAATGAACGAACACTGAGAAACATACAGCTGAAGGTCAAAGGTCAGCAACACACCCTAACACCTGCAGTACATACAGGATACAGGTCAGAGGTCAAAGGTCAGAGCTGTAGATACTGGTCTGAGGTCAGATCTGGTTGAATTTGGACCGGGGTCACAGAGGTCATGTAAAGGTCATGTTGTTGTTTACGTTCATCTCGTCCACAGAAAAGTTCTCTGTCAGAGCTGAAGTCTTCGGTTTGTGTGGTCTGCTGGTTCTACTGGTTCTACTGGGTGTTTGTCTTGGTGTCATCTGGTGGCTTAAAATTCATAAAGGGCAATTCATCGAAAAAGGTAGGATGTGTGTGTGTGTGTGTGTGTTTTTTACAAACAGGAGACATGTAGCTATGACACAAGATGCTCTCGTACGTTAAAGATGGAGTTTCATACTGAAATACAACTGTACTGGTTATGTTGGTTAATCAGGTCACAACACAACTAGTTCTTTAACAAAGACACCTTTCTTCACCTGTGTGTGTGTGTGTGTGTGTGTTTGATCATGTCCAACACTTCCAACAGCTGGTTTGACTTCCTACATGTGTCCACTGTCCCTCTGGTCTGGTTCTGTCCTTCAGGTTCCTCTGCAGCTCTGTGATCCTTCAGTAAAGAGATTAAAACCTGCTGCTGTCTGATGACATCATCATGTGGTTTGTTGTCTCTCAGTCCAACAGGTGGAGGTGGAGGAGGGGGCGGAGTCTGTCCAGCTGCCCTTCAAGACCACACCTGGTCTCCCTAAAAACGTCAGAGTGGAGTGGACGAATAAATACGACATCAAGGTCCATGTGTATGAGAACGGCTCTGACCGGCCTGAAGAACAGCATCGGTATTACGTAGACAAAACAGAGATGAATGAAGACCTGCTGAGGACTGGAGACCTCAGTCTGACCCTGAGACACCACACATGGAGAGTCGCAAGAGACTTCACCTGCAGAGTCTACAACAAAGATGGAGACTTACTGAGAAAGACAAAAGTGTTTCTCAGGGTCAAAGGTCAGAGTCGTTTGTTTGTCTCTGGTTGTTTTTTTTTGTCTCTGGTTGTTTGTCTCTGTCTCACTGTCTTCTGTCTCGTCCACAGAGAGAACTCGGGTCTGAGCTGAAACAGTCAACATGAACAACAGAAGCAGCTTCATTGATCCAACTCCTCTGATGGCTGATCAATCAGTCTGATTGGTCTGTTGATCAGCTTGTGATTATTGAAAGGATCTGAGTTTGGACCAGAGAGAAGATGGAGGTGAAGGAGGTGATGGACGATGGATGAAGACAGGAGGACACTACTGACTCAGTATTGATCAGAATTGATCAGTACCACATGAAAATCAAGAGAAACAGTGAAACATCATTGAAAAAACACTTCTTCATTCTCCTTCTAAGTGACAAAGTTGCGTCATGATGATGTCATGGTGATGTCATGGTGACGTCATGGTGACGGCTAGTTCATGGACCACAGTGATGCTGACGTGCTAACTAGCTTGTTTATCCTGCAGCTAAAGGCTGAAGGTTGAGCTTCAGCTCTGGTGGAGCAAAGGTTTCAGATGTGAGTCACTTCATGTTGTTTTATATGTAAGACACTTCAAATATATGTGGCTCACCTCCTGGGCCGCTCTGAAGTCAGTCACCACTTGTTTCCTGTTGCTCCTGTCATAATTACTGCGACCACTAGATGTCACCTATCAACAAACCACAGCTATTGATCACAATAACCTGCTGCACAGATGAACTATAGCTCTCTTTCTTTCACTTACCACTCTCCCTGCTGTTTCACTTTCTTATATCTTGGGACACACAAAACAGGGCTGCATGTGTCGGCCATGTTTGAAGGAGGCAGTCGGTCTTCAAAGACTTGAACAGGGCTTAAAATGAATGGCTGATTAATCGGCCTTTTCCTTCTCTGAACTCATTCTTCTATATAAAGGTATATTTCTGAACACTTTCTTTCTTTTTCATACGTTCCTGAGCTGTGTGCTCGAAGGCTTCATCTGAACCGACACTTTCTCTGTGCCTGTGTTTTTCTTTCATGTTGATCTGATCTGATGTCTTTCTTTGCTCTGAAAATATCCACCAGTTTATAACATCTGGCTGCTTCCTCCTCCTCATCAACTTCCTTCCTTTGTTTCAGACGTTCCCTCTCTGCTCCTTCTTTTCTCCTTCTTTTTCTCAGATCCATTGCTCCTCCTCCTCTGTCAGTCTGGCTCTCTCATGCTCTTTGACTGACATTTTGACCAATCGCTTTTTCTCTGTGTGCCAGGCAGCCAATCAGCTGCACCAGTGAAGTGCTCTGTGATATTTATAAAATAAAACAATTACTTTTTTGTTGTTGTTGTTGTTGTTGTTGTTGTTGTTGTTGTTGTTGTTGTTGTTTTTGACAGGCAGGTCACTTAGGGCCCAGTCCACCGGGAACTGTCCCGCCCTTCCTGTTGGTGGATGAGGAGAGTAATTAGACTTAATGACCAGGACCTGATGATAGTATCTCATGGACCAAACAGGACATGAATTAGTGTGTATGCAGCCCAGTCCTCTCTGTCAGCTGACCTTCGCTGGGAGTTGCTCTGTCTTATCTTCACTTTGCAGCCACAAACGTTTACAGAGTCTGGTTCTGACCGTCACAGATTATGTAGACCTGGACCTGATCATAGTTTTTCATTGATGCTACAGGAAATATATCAGTTGATGTACAGTCTCAGTTTTCTCTGTCAGCTGACGCCCTGTGGGAGTTGGTCTGATGTCACTTCCTGTTGAAATTTAAGTTAACATTTGTTGCTGCAGAGCTGTGGTTCAGTCCGGGTGTAACCATCACTCAGTCCAGGAGGAAGCGGCTTGAACGTGACTGTGTTTTTCAGAGAAGATGAAGATGTTTGTGGTGTTTGTGACGCTGCTGTTCGGTGAGAAAAACTTCATCTAACTCCGTTTAAACAAACTGCACACAGACTCTGGCTGTGAGGACCATGTCTGAGAGGACGTGACCTGACACCAGGGCCTTATTAAAATGAAACAAACTCCATTTCTGAGCATTTGACTGGTTCATATAGACAGCTGTTGTAGACCCACTGTGGCCAGCTGTGCTCACAGGAGTCATTACACTGTCTCCATCACCTGGTTTCTAACTACTGATTGTTTTCATTAAACGTTCATTCACTGGCTCATGTTAAGGACATTTTTGGAATATAATTGTTTAGCATTAAAAAATACGTCCATATTTTATGTCTTCATGTTGCTGTTAGCCTGTAACTGGGTGACAGTGTCAGCTGTGCTCATGCAGCTGACTCCTCAACCCTTACTGACCAGCTGTCAGGTGTATGTAGCTCCGCCCCCCTCCCCACTGGTGGCTGTTTGGTAACACTTTGTAATATGTGTGTGAAACTTGCCTGCTGACACCTGGGGTACATGAAAACGACTGTCACAACTGCCACGAGCAAGGAGCAAAAGCATTTGTTCATATGGTACAGTACTTCATTCAATATACTTGAGTTGAGTTACACCTTAAGTTTCTGGAGTTAGATTGGTAAGTGGCCGTGAGTTGTGCTGTAAGACTAGTACATGAGAAATGACCAGGAGTTACAGTGGAAGTCTGGGTAAAGTAGGACGTGAGTGTATTATGACGTGTTACCAGATCTTCATCAGAGGCTCTGATTATCTTCTGGTTTCTGACTCACCTCTGTCTGTGTCCTCAGTTTCCCAGCATGCCTCAGCTGTGGAGATATATGAGGGGGTGGAGTCTGTCCTGCTGCCCTGTGTCTTTCCTGCATTTGACCTGGACGAGGCTTCAGTGGTGTGGAGCCGCTCCAACCTCCGTCCTCCAACCGTCCACCAGCGTCAGCCGGACGGAGACGAACTCAAAGACCAGAACCAGGACTACAGAGGACGGACGTCCATGAGGACTGACGCTCTGTTGTCCAGAAACCTGAGCCTCACTCTGAGGAGACCCACCACCAGAGACAGTGGCAACTACACCTGCATCATCAGAGTGGGGGGCAAGAGAAGAGGCAGAGTCAAGTAACACTGCAAGTCGAAGGTCAGAGCTGTAGATACAGGTCAAAGGTCAGAGGACATGAACTCATCAGAAATGTGTTTTAATGTTTCACATTATTATTATATTTTTAACGTGTGTCTCTTGTTTTTTCACAAAAGGGTAAACAAACACTTACAGCAGGGTGAACAGTCACACAGTCGGTGATTTCTGAGCTCTTCCAGATGTTTTACACTGAGCCACATCACTAAAGTGGGCACTGACTTAAGAAAGGCCTTTTCTGCCAATACCATAAGAAATGAAACTGCTTGTGATTTATCAACCTTATTAAATGTGGCTCCCAAAACACTTATTAGTGGACCTGGCTTCAGATAGAGATGTCATAAGCTCCGGACAGACATGGACATGACCACCGAGTGGAGCAGTGGACCTTCATATAGCCCACATTTACCACATACTGCTGGACACATCCTGTGCCATCTTGATTTTGTATAACGGAGTCTATGAATGACTTTGAACTGGATTAATATGTGCCTCACATCTATGGATCACCCACCTGGTCTATTGGGTTGTGTTTGTAACTGAGTGGATGTTATGGAAGCGAAATCCCTGACCTGTAAATATCTAAAGGAGTCAGTGGAAGGAAGGTCATTACTTACGTCTGAGTAAATAAACCAAACCTGCCGACAACATACAAATGCTTTTAAAGTGATGGAACGGATCGTAGTCAGCCACTGCAGTCCCTCTTGCACAATATTGCACTTATTACATGTTGTTGTTTGTGTCGACTACAGAACGTCCTGTGAACTGGAACTACGTTTTCAGTGGTGTCGCTGGTCTTCTGCTCTCACTGACTGTTGCTGTTGTGATCATTCACGCCATGTATAAAAGGAAGAGGGAAGAAGGAGGTGTGTGTGTGTGTCTGTGGGGATGTCAGAGCTGCAGACTGATCAGAAATGTTTTAATGTTTTATTGTTTATAAATTTTATAATCTCATGTTGGTGTTTGTGTCGACTACAGGACGTCTTCAAGTCCGGGACCTGGTTCCCCTGGTTCTCCTGGTGCTGCTGTCTGCAGCTGCTGCTGGTGTTTGCATTTTCATTCTTCATAGAGGGATTAAGGACGTGGGTATGTTCTGTGTGTTCTGAGATGATGAGCCTCAACCTCTGACACATGACCGAGGCTCTGAGTCTCTGTGTGTCTGGATCATTCATGCTGATGGATCAACTCACTTCACTGTGGACTGACAACAACACTAACATCTAACCTCATGTTGTTGGTCTCACTTACAGAACCTCTTCCAGGCTGGATCAATGGTCTCCTGGTTCTGTTGTTAATCCTGATGCTCCTGGGTGTCCTGGGTCAAGGTTTTTTTTTTGGTCTCAGAATATATAAAGACATGAAGAACACAGAGGGTTTGTATCTGTGTGTGTGTGTGTGTGTGTAGTGAACTGATCAAAAATCGCTGTTTTATTGTTTGTCGACTACAGGACATCATCAAGGCCGGGCCAAGGTTCTCCTGGTTCTCCTGTTTCTCCTGTCTGCTGCTGTCGCTGGTCTTTGCTATGTCATTCTTTATCAGTTCATTAAGGACGCAGAGGGTGTGTGTGTGTGTGTGTGTGTGTGTGATACTGAGATGTCTAATTTAGAGAAACCCAAATTATTATTGTGTATTAGTTAAATGTTATTCTTGAAGGGCCACAGACGGAAAAAAAAAACCTTGACAAAAGGGCACTTGGGGCATCAAAGGGCAAAGGGGCAGATGCTCCAGCACCCACCAACCCCCCTCTGCAAATACCTGAGCTTCACTGATGTGGAGGCGACTTCCGTTCTGTGCAGGAACGTTGGTTTTCTTCTTCAGTGTCTGGTCTGGGTCCTGTGGTGGTGGAGACCACAGTGGTGGAGCAGTGATAGTAAAGGCTGCAGGTGGAGGCCCAGACTCCTGTGTGAACCCAGCAGGTGTCAGCAGAGACTCTGCTCCTCAGCACACTGACCTTCTTCAGAGAGAGGAAGCTCCTCCTGGTTCATGTTCTCCTCTGGTTTCCCACCTCCAGCTGCTCTTTAACTCTGATTGGCTGCAGCTCGTCACTTCCTCCTCCTCAGTGGCTCCATCCTGGACTGATGTCCTGGTGGTCTCAGTCAGGGACGTCTTGTGCACTTCACAGGTCGACAGCTGATCAACATTAACACAGTGGTGTTTTCTTCATCTCCTGTGTGTTGATCTGCTGCAGTGAGATGATGTGACCTGACTGAGTGACTGGTGGAAGCTGAACACACGTTAGACTCTATCAGCTGATGCTCCTGCCAATAACCACAGTTTATAATCAATCCTCCACATCATTTAATCTGTCTGTCTCTACTTCACACTGTGGACATGAGGACGTCACTGATCCATGTTCCTGTCTCTGTCCTCAGTGTCCTGGCATGGAGACACTGTGGAGGTCTCCAGTGGATGGTCTGTCCTGCTGCCCTGTGAGGACTCTCCTTTACCCAGAAACCCCACAGTGACGTGGAGCCGCCACGACCTCCGTCCTTCAACCGTCCACCAGAGACACCAGCTGGGTGATGACCTCAGAGACCAGAACCAGGTTTACAGGAACAGAACGTCCATGAAGACTGACGCTCTGACCACTGGAGACCTCAGTCTCATTCTGAGTGACCTCCACCTCTCTGACAGCGGCAACTACACCTGCATCATCACAGCATTTGGAAATGAACGAACACTGAGAAACATACAGCTGAAGGTCAAAGGTCAGCAACACACCCTAACACCTACAGTACATACAGGATACAGTCAGAGGTCAAATGTCAGAGCTGTAGATACAGGTCTGAGGTCAGATCTGGTTGAATTTGGACCAGGGTCACAGAGGTCATGTAAAGGTCATGTTGTTGTTTATGTTCATCTCGTCCACAGAAAAGTTCTCTGGCATTGAAGAAGTCTTGGCTTTGTTTGGACTCATGCTTCCACTTCTTGTTCTTTTTATTGTCGTCTGGTCCTTTGCAAAAGGTAGGATGTTTGTGTGTGTGTGTGTGTGTGTGTGTGTGTGTGTGTGTGTGTGTGTGAGACACAGAGCCTTTATTGTGAAAACCTACCATTATTTGCTGAGAGGACAGAGACCAGGAACAGATTCACAGAGACACTTTGATGTTGTGGACGTTTGTGTGTCAGTGTTTTGTTCTGAGGTTGGACATGAGTGTGAGACACTGTGGATGGACACAGGGGACGTCTTCCTCTCTTCAGTGGACAGTTTTCATCCACATGTCAATGTGACAGAGAAAAGACAGAGATGAGACAAAACAAAACTCTGAACATGTCCAACACCTACATGTGTCCACTGTCCCTCTGGTCTGGTTCTGTCCTTCAGGTTCCTCTGCAGCTCTGTGATCCTTCATTAAAGAGATTAAAACCTGCTGCTGCTGTCTGATGACATCATCATGTGGTTTGTTGTCTCTCAGTCCAAAAGGTGGAGGAGGGGGCGGAGTCTGTCCAGCTGCCCTTCAGGACCACAGCTGGTCTGTCTGAAGACGTCAGAGTGGAGTGGAGGAACCAATTGCACAGGAAGGTCCATGTGTATGAGAACGGCTCTGACCGGCCTGAAGAACAGCATCGGTTTTACGAAGACCGAACAGAGATGAATGAAGACCTGCTGAGGACTGGAGACCTCAGTCTGACCCTGAGGAACCCCACAGTGAGAGACGCAGGAGACTACACCTGCAGGGTCTACAACAAGGATGGAAAATTACTGAGAGAGACATTCATGTTTCTCAGGGTCAAAGGTCAGAGTTGTTTGTTTGTCTCTGGTTGTTTGTTTGTCTCTGGTTGTTTGTCTCTGTCTCACTGTCTTCTGTCTCGTCTACAGAGAGAACTCAGGTCAGAGCTGAAACAGTCGACATGAGGAACACATGAACATATAATGTAAAGTAAGTGATCACAAATATTCACCAAATGTTTGCTGTTTCAATCCTGATCGTTTCATGATGTGATGATCATACGTTTGGTTTCTGTCAGGAGTTGGACATGTCGTGTACCACACTGGATCTTTGTAACTCTCAGCTACTTAAACACTTGATGTCCCTCCCTTCTGCCTTCTCTGTCAAACAGTTCTTTTTCTCATAAATGACTGAAGTCTTTCAGTTTTTTCTCTTTTCTTCTTCTTCTTCTTCCATTTCAGTGCAGCGCTCCCATGTACAAAGACCTGGTTCTGCTGCTACAAAGGGATCAGTTCTTGACTCTGCCTCTGCTCTGGTCCAAAGTAAAAGCTTTGTTCCTTCAAGCTTTAAAGCATCTCTCCCTGTAGTCTCACCAGTTCAGAGGCACATACAAGTGTGGCCGGATGGTCCTTAGAGGCACTTCAAGACTGTTTCACCACCACTGACTGGAGCATGTTCAAACAGGCTGCCAGCTACAGCTCCATCACAGACCTCCAGGAGTACACAGACACTGTATCTGCCTACGTCAGCAAGTGCATGGACGATGTGACCAGCACTAAGTCCATCACTGTTTGGGCTAATCAGAAGCCATGGCTGACAGGGGAGGTCTACATACGACTGAAAGCTGCCTTTAGAGCCGGGGGATGAGGAGGACCTGAGGACAGCAAGGGCCGACCTGTCCCGTGGCATCAGAGAAGCCAAGAGGCAGTACCCCAGGAGGATCGCCCACCGTTTTAGCGACAGCAGGGACATCAGGAGTCTGTGGCAAGGTATACAGTCCATCACGGACTATAAGCCCTCACCACAGACCTGTGACAGCTCCACCCCCCTGCTGAATGAGCTAAACGACTTCTTTGCTTGCTTTGAGGCACACAACCACCCCCCTCCCCCCTCCGGGTGACCAGGTGCTGATGCTGACCACGGACTGCGTGCCCCAGGTCCGGACAACACACCTGGTCGTGTACTGGGAGACTGTGCAGCTGAACTCACAGATGTCTTCACAGACAACAGGCTGTTGTCCCCACGTACCCCACGCACCACCGTCATCCCAGTCCCGAAGAAGTCGTCTCCCTCCTGCTTCAATGACTACCGCCCGGTAGCGCTCACTCCCATCTTGATGAAGTGCTTCGAGCGGCTAGTCATGCACCACACCAAGTCTTCACTGCCCCCCTCACTGGACCCCTTCCATTTCGCATACCAGCCCAACCGGTCAACCAACGATGCCATGCCCACTGCCCTCCGCTCAGCCCTCACACACCTGGACACCAGGGACTCCTGTGTTACAATACTGTTCATAGACTTCAGCTCAGCATTCAACACCATCGTCCCCCAACAGCTGATCTACATATTGGACCAGCTGGGAACAAGCGGGCACTTCGGTGCGCTGAGCTGCACTGCACGTCTTACGCCAATGAAACAGGAAACACCCCTAAAAATGGTATTTTTCATGGTACGACGTGAACAACGCATTTGAATTACACTTCATGCATGGACCGATAAGTCACAGCGTTTTAACCGTGAACATGAAATCACGTGGAACTGACTGGACGAGAGACGTTTCAGGTCTTTAACTGCACATTATACAAAAACACATACAACAGCAGCTTAGTGACTCTTTTGTAATTACAGATTAATGTTGATTTTATATTTTGTTCCACATCTGCAACTAATTCATTCAGATTATTTATTTATGTAAACTTGCCTTGACCTGATGAGAGTTTTTCATTGACCCCCACAGGAAATATGTCAGTTTCTGTGCAGCCTCAGTCTTGTCTCTCAGTCTGTCATCACTTCCTGTTGCAATCGAAAGTAAAGTTTGTTGCTGCAGAGCTCGGGTTCAAACCGGTTATAACCATCACTCAGTCCAGGAAGAAGCGGCTCTTTGTCAAGAGAAGATGAAGATGTTTGTGGTGTTTGTGACGCTGCTGTTCGGTGAGAAAAACTTCATCTAACTCCGTTTAAACCAACTGCACACAGACTCTGTCTGTGAGGACAGGTGACCTGATGCTGTGATCCACTGTTAGGTGTAAACTAAAGCTCAGCTGCGTCTCTGTCCTGCTTCTCAACCACATGTTGATCTTTAATGTGGAGATAATTCAGTCCCTGACTGATGATAGTGCGTTCAAGGTTTTACTCGTAAGTCTGACTTTCTGAGCTCTGACTTTGGATTTTAACCTTGAACGCTCCCTGAAGTCATGGGTGGAGATTATGTAGACCTGGACCTGATGAGAGTTTTTCATTGACCCGTACAGGAAATATATCAGTTGCTGTGCAGCCTCAGTCTTGTCTCTCAGTCTGTCTTCACTTCGTGTTGAAATCGAAAGTAAAGTTTGTTGTTGCAGAGCTGCGGTTCAGACCGGTTATAACTGTCACTCAGTCCAGGAAGAAGCGGCTCTTTGTTAAGAGAAGATGAAGATGTTTGTGGTGTTTGTGACGCTGCTGTTCGGTGAGAAAAACTTCATCTAACTCCGTTTAAACCAACTGCACACAGACTCTGGCTGTGAGGACAGGTGACCTGCTGCTGTGATCCACTGTTAGGTGTAAACTAAAGCTCAGCTGCGTCTCTGTCCTGCTTCTCAACCACATGTTGATCTTTAATGTGGAGATAATTCAGTCCCTGACTGATGATGGTGCGTTCAAGGCTTTACTCGGCTCTGTGTTTGAATTTTAATCTTGAACGCTTCCTGAAGTCAGATAAACTCTGAAAGTTGGGCGAGTCCCTCCAGCCCTGATGTAAGAATTCAAGATGGCTGCTACTCACATCAACAGCAGTGAATCAACTCTGCAGTTTTACCGTTTCCTTTATTTTCTGGTTACTGGTTCACATTAACCTCAGCCATGTAAACACACAGTACTGTTCAGCTTTTGTCCCTGGACATTTTCCCACACTGTTTGTATGTGTTAGAGCCACGAGAGAGAGACGGTGGCGATAACGGAAGTTCAAAATACTCGGCGATCACGTGGTCCACGTAGCCCGATAAGTTCCAGGAAGTGTTTGACGGTCGATAGAAAACATTAGGAAAACCACGATAATCAATAAATTACGGTCAATAAATGCTTTGCTTTCCAATATTTATAAGCTCGTGTTAATTTCTTTGAACTCTGTTAAGTTCACTAAACCTGTGCAGCTGTCGACAGCAATTAAATCATAATATTTGATCAGTTTTTAGTCAAGTTTAACTTTCAGACTTGACTGAGGGAGACTAACAGGACTAACAGTGATTTACCAATTGACTACACAATAAGTCTAGACTCACAACAGCATAATGATGATACCTGTGATTAATTAAATTACATTTTGATTTGAATTCATTGCAAATAAATTGATTTCTCACTCCCATCTTGATGAAGTGCTTCGAGCAGCTAGTCATGCACCACACCAAGTCTTCACTCCCCCCCTCACTGGACCCCTTCCAGTTCACATACCAGCCCAACCGGTCAACCAACGATGCCATGCCCACTGCCCTCCACTCAGCCCTCACACACCTGGACACCAGGGACTCCTGTGTTACAATACTGTTCATAGACTTCAGCTCAGCATTCAACACCATCATCCCCCAACAGCTGATCCACGTATTGGACCGGCTGGGAACAAGCGGGCACTTCGGTGCGTTGAACTGCACTGCATGTCTTATGCCAATGAAACAGGAAACAACCCTAAAAATGGTATTTTTCATGGTACGACGTGAACAACGCATTTGAATTACACTTCATGCACGGACCGATAAGTCACAGCGTTTTAACCGTGAACATGAAATCACGTGGAACTGACTGGACGAGAGACGTTTCAGGTCTTTAACTGCACATTATACAAAAACACATACAACAGCAGCTTAGTGACTCTTTTGTAATTACAGATTAATGTTGATTTTATATTTTGTTCCACATCTGCAACTAATTCATTCAGATTATTTATTTATGTAAACTTGGACCTGATGAGAGTTTTTCATTGACCCCCACAGGAAATATATCAGTTTCTGTGCAGCCTCAGTCTTGTCTCTCAGTCTGTCTTCACTTCCTGTTGCAATCGAAAGTAAACGTTTGTTGCTGCAGAGCTCGGGTTCAAACCGGTTATAACCATCACTCAGTCCAGGAAGAAGCGGCTCTTTGTCAAGAGAAGATGAAGATGTTTGTGGTGTTTGTGACGCTGCTGTTCGGTGAGAAAAACTTCATCTAACTCCATTTAAACCAACTCCACACAGACTCTGGCTGTGAGGACAGGTGACCTGATGCTGTGATCCACTGTTAGGTGTAAACTAAAGCTCAGCTGCGTCTCTGTCCTGCTTCTCAACCACATGTTGATCTTTAATGTGGAGATATTTCAGTCCCTGACTGATGATGGTGCGTTCAAGGTTTTACTCGTAAGTGTGGATTTCTGACTTGGATTTTAACCTTGAACGCTCCCTGAAGTCATGGGTGGAGATTATGTAGACCTGGACCTGATGAGAGTTTTTCATTGACCCGTACAGGAAATATATCAGTTGCTGTGCAGCCTCAGTCTTGTCTCTCAGTCTGTCTTCACTTCCTGTTGAAATCGAAAGTAAAGTTTGTCGCTGCAGAGCTCGGGTTCAGTCCAGTTATAACTGTCATTCAGTCCAGGAAGAAGCGGCTCTTTGTTAAGAGCGCTCCCATGTACAAAGACCTGGTTCTGCTGCTACAAAGGGATCAGTTCTTGACTCTGCCTCTGCTCTGGTCCAAAGTAAAAGCTTTTTTTTCCTTGGAGCTTTAAAGCAGCTCTACCTGTAGTCTCACTGTAGGACCTGCTGCTTCATGGTGTTTCTCTTATTGTCAGTCTGACTTCCATTACTGGAGATTCTGGAGAGAAAGAAAGAAAAAGGCCAAAGATCAGTAGCAGCTGTCATCACTGAATATCCACACAGCACATCCCACAGAAATGTGGTCTGTAAATGTCAGGAACAAGCAGATAGGGACTTCCTGTCAGACCATTTTTGTAAGATCAGCCTCCTTCCTCCTCCTTTTAGAAACTCTATGGCTCCTCTATTGGAGAACGCCTGCTCCATATCCCTGTGTGGGTGAGGTGGAGTGGAGTCTACCTGGTGTTGCTGGTGTTAATGGTTTAATCACTGACCAATCCAGACCCTCAGGTGATCTGTAATCTTTATCTGAGCTCTAATGAAACTGTCGGCTCTTATCAGTGTCCTAGTTTGCTCTGGCTTACCAACAATAAATCATTGTTTAATATTTAACTGTTTAAAGTCTGTATTTTTCCAGCAGCTTTAATCCTGTACCCACATGTTAATCGTTCAATAATCTCTCATATGAACCAAATTCATGTCCAAAAGTACTATGTGAGTGTTTAAAGCTGTTTCTCTGACGGTAAAACGTCCCACGTTTTTGATGGCTCGTTGCCGAACGTTGACGTTCCTCCTCAAACCGCTAGTCACCATGGCAACCTGGGTGCTGGGCCTGCTAGCTAGTTTGAGAGTTTGGACCGACGCTGTGTTTTATTTTCTGTTGTGTGAACTGCTGCAAACTTTGTAAAACTGCGGTCTCTTCGTCCTTCACTGTAGCATCGGCTCCGTCGCGGGGATCAGTCTGTGTTTCTCTGCTAACTTCAGCTATTAGCTCAAACACACACTTACCACAGAAACGTCACAGAAACTACCGACAGGTGGGCGTGGCGTACATTCCATGATATTGACTACTAGGTGTCAATCAATATCCGTGATTAATCGCAGTGTTTTAACTGTAAACACTAAATCACGTGGAACTGACTGGACGTTTCAGGTCCATAACTATACATTATAAAGAAAAAAAAATACAGGTACATGTATCAGCAGCTTTGTGAGTCTTTTTGTCATTAGAGTTCAATGTTGATTTTATATTTTGTTCCACATCTTCAACACATTCATTTCACAAAATCATTTTTATCACTGAATTCATATTTATGGGTGGAGATTACTCTGTGACAGGGACCTGGTGATAGTATTTCATCGACCAATCAGGGCATATTATTGGCTGTGCAACCTTCTCAGTTACCTGTCGCCCTGTGGGAGTTGGTCTGTCTTATCTTCAGTCTAATCTTCACCTGTTGAAATCGAAAGTAAACGTTTGTCGCTGCAGAGTCCCTGTTCAATCCGGTTCTGATCGTCTCTCGCTCCAGGAAGAAACTGCAGCTTTAACTGGACTGTGTTGCTGTTTGTTTTGTTTGTTTTGTTTTCAGAGAAGATGAAGATGTTTGTGGTGTTTGTGACGCTGCTGTTCGGTGAGAAAAACTTCATCTAACTCCGTTTAAACCAACTGCACACAGACTCTGGCTGTGAGGACAGGTGACCTGCTGCTGTGATCCACTGTTAGGTGTAAACTAAAGCTCAGCTGCGTCTCTGTCCTGCTTCTCAACCACATGTTGATCTTTAATGTGGAGATAATTCAGTCCCTGACTGATGATGGTGCGTTCAAGGTTTTACTCGTAAGTCTGGATTCCTGAGCTCTGAGTTTGGATTTTAACCTTGAACGCTTCCTGAAGTCAGATAAACTCTGAAAGTTGGGCGAGTCCCTCCAGCTCTGACGTAAGAATTCAAGATGGCTGCTACTCACATCAACGGCAGTGAATCAACTCTGCAGTTTTACCGTTTCCTTTATTTTCTGGTTACTGGTTCACATTAACCTCAGCCATGTAAACACACAGTACTGTTCAGCTTTTGTCCCTGGACATTTTCCTACACTGTCTGTATGTGTTAGAGCCACGAGAGAGAGACGGTGGCGATAACGGAAGTTCAAAATGCTCGCCGATCACGTGGTCCACGTAGCCCGATAAGATCCAGGAAGTGTTTGGCGAGCGATAGAAAACATTAGGAAATCGACGATATTTGATAAATTACGGACAATAAATGCTTTGCTTTCCAATATTTATAAGCTCGTGTTAATTTCTTTGAACTCTGTTAAGTTCACTAAACCTGTGCAGCTGTCGACAGCAATTAAATCATAATATTTGATCAGTTCTTAGTCAAGTTTAACTTTCAGACTTGACTGAGGGAGACTAACAGGACTAACAGTGATTTACCAATTGACTACACAATAAGTCTATACTCACAACAGCATAATGATGATACCTGTGATTAATTAAATTACATTTTGATTTGAATTAATTGCAAATAAATTGATTTCTATTACTAATTGTTAACTATCCTTACTTTGCCCAAACCTCCTCTACTCATTGATACACATTAAATCACACAGTCTTATTTTCCCCCCAATGCACTTAATACCACAATGAGTTAAAAACAGTGTCAGAAGAAGTCAAACAGATCAGCATGTCAAACTGTTTGTGTCCTTTCCTCTATGTTCACCACAGTATGCTGCGCTGCATGGGGATGCTCCAGTTGATCAGGGAAAGGCGTGCACATGCATGGCTTCTGCAAAGACATTTGTACTTTTTCAAACACCACACCACTGGGAAGTTTAAGATTATTATTTTTTATTACTGTTAAAAATGCAATGCAAAAACCAAGGGAAGTTACGCTTGTTTTTATTGTAAGTTTGTACGGCTTCTAAAACAACGTTAGAAAAAGTTTACACTGAAATCAAACATTTACAAAATCAAAAAAATCAGTCAATATATTCTTGTTTTGTTATATATTTTTTGTTATCAAGTATTTGTGTTTGAGCCATTTAACAGTTACACTCAAGAAACAGGAAGTCTCAGTGGTTGTGGATCTGTCCAGTGTATAATCCTTTACTGCGTTAACATCAGCACCTACTATGACCTTAAAAAAACACACCTTTAGATTTAGAGTTTGCGGACGATGAAGCAAGGACTCGTAGTGTTTATTAGCCAAACGTGTAAATATGTGGCTTCAGAAGAAGTCGATTGCTTTGTTCCACAAATAACCCAAAATACTAGTTTGTTCATGTGGTACATTTGCTCCTCTTACATTAATGCTCAAACATTTTACACCTGTCATGGCCAGTTGTTGGTATAATGGAGGTTGAGCTTTGTAAAGTAACATGTGCAGCACATGGTTGGTTCCTCAGGAGATCCACATCTGTGCCCAACATACTACTGATTATTCTACCTACTTCACTTTACAAAAAACAGTCCTAACTACAAAGCTTAAGCACGACTCGCCTTAGAAGAAGTAAACCCAAAGGTCACCTTCTGATGGTTAACCTCTGTAAATCAAGATCTATGATGTCTCTTGGTAACATCTTCTTCAGAGATGTTCCCGGTCCGTAATATCCATAGACTCAGTATCCAGTTGAGCCGAGTGATGAGGAAAAAGAGAAGAAGGATCCAACAAGGGTCAATTATCATGTTGTCTCGTTATATTGATCCTCTGTTCTTCTGCCTTCTGTGTTGATGAGACTGTCAGTGGTTCACTGCAGCTCCAGCTCAAACACTGGATCTTCATCAGAGGCTCTGATTATCTTCTGGTTTCTGACTCACCTCTGTCTGTGTCCTCAGTTTCCCAGCATGCCTCAGCTGTGGAGATATATGAGGGGGTGGAGTCTGTCCTGCTGCCCTGTGACTTTTCTACGCTTGACCTGGACGAGGCTTCAGTGGTGTGGAGCCGCTCCGACCTCCGTCCTTCAACCGTCCACCAGCGTCAGCCGGACGGAGACGAACTGAAATATCAGAACCAGGACTACAGAGGACGGACGTCCATGAGGACTGACGCTCTGAGGACCGGAGACCTCAGTCTGACTCTGAGGAGACCCACCACCAGAGACAGTGGCAGCTACACCTGCACCATCATAAGGAGGGGGCGAGAGGAGAGTCAGAGAGTAACACTGCAGGTCAAAGGTCAGAGCTGTAGATACAGGTCAAAGGTCAGAGCTGTAGATACAGGTCAAAGGTCAGAGGACATGGACTCATCAGAAATGTGTTTTAATGTTTCACATCATTGTTTATAGTGATATTTTAATCTCATGTTGTTGTTTGTGTCGACTACAGAACGTCCTGTCGACTGGAGCCTCGTTGTCCTTGGTGTCTGTTTTCTCCTGCTCTCACTGACTGTTGCTGTTCACACTGGCCTGCTGTTTATAATTACAAAGAACAGAAGTAAGTTGTGTGTGTGTTTGTGTGTGTGTGTGTGTGCGTGCATCCAGGAAGTGAATGTAAGTCAGTGTGATGTCAGAGCTGTTAACTGAGGTCAGAGGTCAGAGTAGAAATGAACGTGTTGTGACTTGATCAGAAATGTTGTATTAATGTTTATAAATGTTATGATCTCATGTTGTTGTTTGTGTCGACTACGGAATATCGACCATTCAGGATCGAGGTTCTCCTGGGTCTCCTGTCTGCTTGTGGTTTTGGTCTCTGCATTTTCTTTCTTCATAAAGGGACTGAGAACAAAGATGGTATGTAGTGTGTGTGTGTGTGTGTGTGTGTGTGTGTGTGTGTGTGTGTGTGTGTGTTGAGATGTTTGGAGGAGACTCTGGTCACTTTTTCCCTGTTTTGGTCTCTGTTTTCCTGCGGAGCTCCTCCTACACTTTCAGAGTGCACATTTTACACCATTGCAACCTCCCAGCATTTGTTAACAACAAAGTCATCAGAAGTACAAGTGCAACAGCAGCATCGTCACCTCTTCTCTTTCTCCGTCTCTATCATTGTAAACACTGCAAGGTCAGTTTTCAGCCAAGATATCTTGGGGGGGCAGAGAGCCTCCATCCTCCCTGGGACAAGTCAGTGAACCATCACAATTACTTCCAAACTATTTAATTAAGGTAAAAATCTTGTACAGTTCTAGTTGTTATGAATAGTTATTTTACAAAGAACTTTGAACATGAAAAAGTCTCTTGTCTCTGCTGATGTCTCTGTGTGACCTACAACAGCAGATGAAGACATCGGTGGGAAGATGAGCTGTTTCTAAATAGTGTAACTCTACACCAGGGGGGTCAAACTCATCAAGAGCACACAGTTTGACCAATCAGCTGTCTGAAGACTGAGATCAGTTGATTAACTGAGTCCAGTCTGGTGTGGTGCTGTTTGGGTGGAACAACAACCTGCAGCCACTCGGCCCTTTGTGGAATGAGTTTGACCCCCTGATCTACACCTTCAGGAGGCAGTGGACGGGTTGGTCCACAGGACAAAATGGTTTACAGCGCTCAGACTGGAGACGGCGTGTGTGAGCCAGATAAACATCTTTACAACAATACGCACTAGAGCTCATGGGAAATACAGTCTTCCTGGCAAAACTCTACCACTTTTGTCCACAGGAGGCGCCAAATTCACACAAAATGAAAGTTCTTTGTAGATTCTTTAAAGAGCTGAGATGTGATGTAGATGTGATGTAGATGTAACTCACTTCACTGTGGACTGACAACAACACTAACATCTAACCTCATGTTGTTGGTCTCAGTTACAGAACCTCCTCCAGACTGGATCACTGGTCTCCTGGGTCTGATGTTTCTCCTGCTTCCCCTGACTGTCCTGGGTTATTGTCTCTGGATCAGAACACACATAGAATCAATATTTTATTTACTTGGTTTTTCCTCAGGTAAGAGGTCACAGTGGAGCTAAAGTGTTGTTTTAATGATTTATTGTTTATTAATATTTGAATCTCATGTTGTTGTTGATTGTGTCGACTACAGGACGTCTTCCAGTCCAGGTCAAGGTTCTCCTGGTTCTCCTGGTTCTCCTGTTTGCTGCTGCTGTTGTTCCTTGCTGTGTCATTCTTCATAAAGGGATTAAGAACACAGATGTGTGTGTGTGTGTGTGTGTGTGTGTGTGTGTATATGTGTGTGTGTGTGCAGGAAATGATGTCAGAGCTGTTAAAGGAGAAGTGCCACTTTTACAACCTGGACCTTATTTCTGTCATAAAATACGGTCGTGTACTCACCCAGATAACTTTGGTGTCGTTAGGATCCATCGGACGATATTCAGATCCACTGGAGACACGTGTGTATCCATATAGTGGCAGTGATCAGGGCACCGAGAATCCAGCCTCTAAATAACAAGCCTGTGGAAGCTGAACTTCATCCATCTGGTCTCTTTGTTGGGACAATGTGGAAATATGCAAAAACGAACCATAGTGTGTTTAGCAGCAGCAAATTCCAGGTAAACAAGCCGACCGTCGCAGAGTGAGAGAGCCGTGCTGCGGCTACACGCGGCGCTCAGAGATGACATCATCATCCAGTTCAGTGGTTAGTAGGTCAATCTACAGACCTCGGATGACGATAACAGGCAACTCCGGACTCAAAGGGGAACAGCATCAGTGAATCATAACAAAGTCCTGGTGAAATGAACGAGTTTCGCGGCAGATAATGTTTTATTAGAGGCTGGATTTTCGGTGCCCCGATGTTTTGAAGTCAGGAGTTTGTGATTTGGCCGTCGCCATCTTGAGTTTTTGTAACCAATAGATACCATATATGGAGGAGGGGGCGGAGCTGGGGAGGAGTGAGGGGTAGATCTGACCCAAGCTCTATGTACACCCACCTACACCAGCTACATGACGCATTAAAATGAACAGGTTCATGTGTAAACATCGTTAGTGCCATGAGGAGAGACTGCACTTGATTGACAAGTCTCACTGTGTCAATCAAGTGGAAGCCACGCCCCCAGACTCACTCTGCTTTATCATCTGATTTGTTAAATGGCATAATTTGATCCTGTCTCTGTCCTCAGTGTCCTGGCATGGAGACACTGTGGAGCTCTACAGTGAGAGGTCTGTCCTGCTGCCCTGTGAGGGCTCTCCTTTACCCAGAAAGCCCACAGTGACGTGGAGCCGCCACGACCTCCGTCCTTCAACCGTCCACCAGAGACACCGGCTGGGTGATGACCTCAGAGACCAGAACCAGGTTTACAGCAGCAGAACGTCCATGAAGACTGATGCTCTGACCACTGGAGACCTCAGTCTCACTCTGAGTGACCTCCACCTGTCTGACAGCGGCAGCTACACCTGCATCATCTCAGCGTTTGGAAATGAACGAACACTGAGAAACATACAGCTGAAGGTCAAAGGTCAGCAACACACCCTAACACCTGCAGTACATACAGGATACAGTCAGAGGTCAAAGGTCAGAGCTGTAGCTACAGGTCTGAGGTCAGATCTGGTTGAATTTGGACCAGGGTCACAGAGGTCATGTAAAGGTCATGTTGTTGTTTATGTTCATCTCGTCCACAGAAAAGTTCTCTGTCAGAGCTGAAGTCTTCGTTTTGTGTGGTCTACTGGTTCTACTGGTTCTACTGGGTGTTTGTCTTGGTGTCATCTGGTGGCTTAAAATTCATAAAGGGCAATTCATCGAAAAAGGTAGGATGTGTGTGTGTGTTTGCGTGTGTGTGTGTGTGTGTGTGTGTGTGTGTATGGTTTTTACAAACAGGAGACGTGTAGCTATGACACAAGATGCTCTCGTACATTAAAGATGGAGTTTCATACTTAAATACAACTGTACTGGTTAAGTTGGTTAATCAGGTCACAGCACAACTAGTTTTTTAACAGAGACACCTTTCTTCACCTGTGTGTGTGTGTGTGTGTGTGTGTGTGTGTGTGTGTGTGTTTGAGTGTGTGATCATGTCCAACACCTCCAACAGCTGGTTTGACTTCCTACATGTGTCCACTGTCCCTCTGGTCTGGTTCTGTCCTTCAGGTTCCTCTGCAGCTCTGTGATCCTTCAGTAAAGAGATTAAAACCTGCTGCTGCTGCTGTTTGATGACATCATCATGTGGTTTGTTGTCTCTCAGAACAACAGGTGGAGGTGGAGGAGGGGGCGGAGTCTGTCCAGCTGCCCTTCAAGACCACACCTGGTCTCCCTAAAGACATCAGAGTGGAGTGGACAGATGGAGACAACAGGAAGGTCCATGTGTATGAGAACGGCTCTAAAGGACAGCACCGGGTTTACAGAGGACGAACAGAGATGAATGAAGACCTGCTGAGGACTGGAGACCTCAGTCTGACCCTGAGACACCCCACAGTGAGAGACAGAGGAAGATACACCTGCAGAGTCTACAACAAGGACGGAGACTTACTGAGAGAGACAGTAGTGACTCTCAAGGTCAAAGGTCAGAGTTGTTTGTTTGTCTCTGTCTCTGGTTTTGTCTCCTCTGCAGAGAGTCCATGTCAAAGATGAAACAGATGAAATCAGAGCTGTAGATTCAGGTCAGAGGTTAAAACCTGCTGCTGCTGCTGTCTGATGACATCATCATGTTGTTTGTTGTCTCTCAGAACAACAGGTGGAGGTGGAGGAGGGGGCGGAGTCTGTCCAGCTGCCCTTCAAGACCACACCTGGTCTCCCTAAAGACGTCAGAGTGAAGTGGACTGACAGAGACAACAGGAAGGTCCATGTGTATGAGAACGGCTCTAAAGGACAGCACCGGGTTTACAGAGGACGAACAGAGATGAATGAAGACCTGCTGAGGACTGGAGACCTCAGTCTGACCCTGAGACACCTCAGAGTGAGAGACAGAGGAAGATACACCTGCAGAGTCTACAACAAGGACGGAGACTTACTGAGAGGGACAGAAGTGAATCTCAAGGTCAAAGGTCAGAGTTGTTTGTTTGTCTCTGGTTGTTTTTTTGTCTCTGGTTGTTTGTCTCTGTCTCACTGTCTTCTGTCTCGTCCACAGAGAGAACTCAGGTCAGAGCTGAAACAGTCGACATGAGGAACAGAAGCAGTTTCACTGATCCAGCTCCTCTGATGGCTGATCAATCAGTCTGATTGGTCTGTTGATCAGTTTGTGATTATTGATAGGATCTGACTTTGGACCAGAGAGAAGATGAAGGTGAAGGAGCTGATGGACGGTGGATGAAGACAGGAGGACACTACTGACTCACGGGCTGTGGACTCACTATTAATGAGTATTGATCAGAATTGATCAGTTCCACATGGAAAACAAGAGAAACAGTGAAACATCATTGAGAAAATACTTCTTCATTCTCCTTCGTGTCACGGTGACGTCATGGTGACGTCATGGTGACGGCCAGTTCATGGACCACAGTGATGCTGACCTGCTAACTAGCTTGTTTATCCTGCAGCTAAAGGCTGAAGGTTGAGCTTCAGCTCTGGTGGAGCAGAGGTTTCAGATGTGAGTCACTTCATGTTGTTTTATATGTAAGACACTTCAAATATATGTGGCTCACCTCCTGGGCCGCTCTGAAGTCAGTCACCACTCGTTTCCTGTTGCTCCTGTCATAATTACTGCGACCACTAGATGTCACCTATCAACAAACCACAGCTATTGATCACAATAACCTGCTGCACAGACGAACTATATCTCTCTTTCTTTCACTTACCACTCTCCCTGCTGTTTCACTTTCTTATATCTTGGGACACACAAAACAGGGCTGCATGTGTCGGCCATGTTTGAAGGAGGCAGTCGGTCTTCAAAGACTTGAACAGGGCTTAAAATGAATGGCTGATTAATCGGCCTTTTCCTTCTCTGAACTCATTCTTACATCGACGGCCCAGCGTGAACCTCCACATGCTCCCTGGACCTGATCCAGATCTCTGCAGCCAGGTGTCCCCTTGTCCACGTGGACTCTGACCATCACTGCTGCTTTGGCAAAAAAAAAAAAAACAAGGTCCAGGCTGGATCCTTGGTGGCTGCAGTGAGAATCCTCCTGCAGGTTTCCACTCTACTCAAACACCACAGTGGCTGATTCCACTCATTAGACCACATTCATCTGGAGAACAGGGACGCCAGCAGCTGTGAGGAAGAGCTGTGGGATCACACAAGAGCTGCAGAGCTTCTGAACAGCTCCTGGAACTTTCTGCCACATCCTCACGTTGGCTCGTAGCAGCGTCTGATCTGAATCTGAGAGACTCATGAGGAGGCGTTTGTTAGCAGCTTGACTTTCTCATCTGTCAGGATGGAAACACCGATGCTTTGTGTGTCAGACACATTCATACAAAATACAAATCACAGTGTGTTGGGCTGATCAGCAAACTGCAGAGAGGCTGATAGAAAACAACTGCTGTGTGGCCTGACAACAGACGCTGTTGTTCTGCTCTGTGTGTAAAATACCACTTTATACAGTATTTACCTGTGTTGTCTTTGGTGATCTGGACTTTTCATCTGGTGACCTCGTTGGGTCAGCAGCTCCAGTTTCTCAGTTTGTGACCAAATACCTGTAAAAACACATTCACACCAGTGTCAACAGACTTTGTAGCGTTCACTGCACTGTCATGTCTTCTGGGTGGCACCGTGCACCTCTTAATTTTTACCCCTATTTTGTTTGGGGGTCAAAGGTCTCAGGAGGACACAAAGGTTGAACTATATGTGGTCTAAAGGTCAAAGGTTAGGGACTTTCTGCAGCCAGCCTCAGAGAGGGTTCAGGTGGCTCCACCAACACATTGTAGGTCCAGAGAGGCTCCAGTCTGTGGATGATGATAAAATGCTTGATGCCATTTGTTCAAGACGTCTGGCTCTAAAGTCCCCAGGTGGTGTTCAACACACTTGTTTAATACATTACTGCTGAATGAAGCTAAAATAACTCTGTCCACATGTTCATACTTATATAAAGGTATATTTCTGAACGTGCTGTTGTCGCATAACTATAAGTCTCTATCATCCCTGTGCCTGCTGTTCTCCTTCAAGCTGAAGCCTCCCTAAAATACTCTTAAAGCTACTACGTGGAGTTTCGGAAAGCGGAAGTGTTCCCACACTACATTTCCCATGAGCCTCCGCGCGCACGGTCGCAAACGAGCGATTAAACATTACCCAACTGCAGCTCCCCGTCAGGGCGTGTGTGTGTGTGTGTGTGTGTGTGTGTGTGTGTGCGTGTGTGCGTGTTACTGGTGTGAGTGCAGCCCCTCCCGTCACAGAGGAGAGAGCCAAAATAAACTGAGGACACTGAGGGGCTTCTGGGAAATGATGTCCACACTGGACACGAAGCACTTCAGTTCTTTGGAAAACAGTACAAACCTCTGGTTCAGTCTTTTGTTACTTAAACTGTGTATGTTTTGAGTTGAGAAACACACTCTTCAAACCTGTCGTTGTTCTCTGTGTTGTGTCCGTGATGATCAGACAAACAGACTCATGACACCGTTCATTTATAATCGCACATTTTCATCAGATCGTGCAGCGCCACCTTGAAGCATCAGCTCAGCGTCTCTCCCCTTGTTAGCATCAGTGCTAACTTCAGCTATTAGCTCAAACACACACGGTCTCACTACAGACACGTTTTCATCGATATCATCATCTTCCTCCGTTTCGTCCTCACCTGACTCATCTATGACGTAGGCAGGTGCAGGTGCAGGTGGAGGAGAGCAGTCCTCCACAATGCTGGCTGTTTACGTGCTGCGTGACGTACGTTCCACACTATTGGCTGCTGCAGGTGTCAATCAATGTCCGAGACAAGTCGCTCCTTGTCATCGTGTTTGTTTTGTTTTTACTGGAAACGTTAAATCACGTGGAAGTGAACGGCTTCATCCACAGAGACGATTCAGGTACATTATACAGAAATACAGCAGCTACATGTATCAGCAGCTTTGTGACTCTCTGTCATTAGAGTTCAATGTAGGTTTTAGATTTTGTTCCACATCTTCAACACATTCATTCAAATGTTGTTTTTTTTAAGAGTGAATTTATATTTATAGGTGGAGAGTCCTTAGACTTTATGACAGGGACCTGATGATAGTATCTCGTTGACACAACAGGACATGAAGCAGTTTGTGTGCAGCCTCAGTTTTCTCTGTCAGCTGACGCCCTGTGGGAGTTGGTCCGTCACTTCCTGTTGAAATCGAAAGTAAACAGTCGCTGCTGCAGAGCTGCGGTTCAGTCTGGGTGTAACCGCTACTCAGTCCAGGAGGATGCGGCTTGAACGTGACTGTGAGAAGATGAAGATGTTTGTGACGCTGCTGTTCGGTAAGAAAAACTTCATCTATCTCCGTTTAACCCTCCTGTCGTGTTCGCCTCCTGCCCCTTACTTTAGTGTTCCCGGTCAAAATTTACCGGTCTGTTTTAACTGCTCTTAAATAAGCAGAAAAAACATTTTTCACCACCAAATTTTTATTCAACATTCTTTAGCTGTGAACAATGTCTCAAAGTAGTGTTTAACATGAATTTATAGAATTAGACATAAAATAATTGCAGTGAAAATACAAATAGGCGCTGAAAATGTATTACAAAATGAACATGTAATGTAAAAAAGAAATGGAAAACCAAAGACCAAACTCAACATGAAGTCGTGTGTGTGTGTGTGTGTGTGTGTGTGTGTGTGTGTGTGTGCACGCGCTTATGAAACAATGCACATGAGTGGCATGTGACACTCAGGTCAGAGTGGGCCTTGCAAACATAGGCATCACATTTGCATGTTACCGTGTTGGCCCTGGCGTCATCTTTATGATGTTTTCCACTCTCGCTCTACTTCCTCTGTCCTGGGGGATGAAGACCAGAGCAAGTGTCCACTCTTGGACTGGAATGTCTCCTCAGGTGCCTGTTCTTCAGGTGCCTCTCCCTCTCCATCTGTTGACTGGTCAGTCTCCTCAAAGTCTGGATCAAAATCTGTGTTGTCTTCCACTTCCGAGACATCCTCCTCTATCTCTGGTTCAATTTCAGTGCCCTCTTTTTTATTTTTTTTAAGTATATTTTTTGGGCATTTTTGCCTTTACTGGACAGCACAGTATAGAGTGACAGGAAATGGGGAGGCAGAGAGAGGGGGTATGACATGCAGCAAATGGCGCCCGATGCGGGATTCGAACCAGGGCCGACTGCAGCAAGGACTATAGCCTCTGCACATGGGACGCCTGCTTAACCCACTGCACCACGTGGCGCCCCTTCAGTGCCCTCTTCATCATGTCCAAAAACCTGGACCAGAACCTCTTCGACAGAGAACCGCTCGGTCAGTCGCCTACTCACTGTGCTCAGAGTAAAAGGAGTGCAAGGCAAACATCAAGCTATATATATGGGGTCTGTGTGAAGCTGATACATTGATTAGTCTGGAAGGTGTGGTTCACGTGGGGGATAGGCACAAAAGCGTGGGGAAGAGATGGGTTCACATAACAGACACCTGTCTAGTCTGTGTGAAGATGTAATACATTGTTTCATCAGGAAGTTGGTTCATGTGGGAGGATCGGCACATAAGCATGGGAAAGAGATGTGTACCTGCAAAAGACATTGTTCAGTCTGAAATGTGTGTGAGTGAGTGAGTGAGTGAGTTGGGGTGGTGTGTATGGGGATGTTTTCTGTCTGATGGATGAATATAGTCTGGATACCCATTCATTTCCTATGGCGGTCACTTTTGACCGGGAACACCACAGGTGTAACAAGGTTGATTAAAACACTCAAAATTCAATGAAAGAGGTGATCATCACTTTTATATGTTCAAGTGCATAGTGTGGAGGATATCATAAGGCCTTGAGGCAATCAGATGTAAAACACAATATTTATGAGTGTTTTAAGTTGTAAATCGGTCAGATTTGACCCAAACACGACAGGAGGGTAATGATTATATTAAACAGAACCACAGTCAATCACCCTCTGGTATTATTTGCAATAAAGTTGATCATTGGGATCAGGATCAATGAGTGTGGCTCTGTCTACACTTTGATTATTCAAATATGAACTCTTCACCCTCCACTTTAACCTGTACTCGAATATCACATAAAGTCTGACAGCCTTAATAAAATACTGTGTAACTGTATCGGCTGCAATATTTCACATATAGCTCTCTTTCTATTGATTATATAACATGAACTGACGATGGTGTTGAGTCAGTGCAGTGCGGTGGAAAGACACATTATGAGCCTGCGGTCCGAATCATATGATGTGATATGAATGTCCTCATATTATAAGCTTCACCATCATCACACAGCCTCAGTGACAGTAAACTGATGTGTAACTACAGTGACACTCAATACACATTAACCTCGCTACTAGTATCATTTGACAGAGTTGGATAAAGTTGTATTTACAGAACTGACTTTACATTTATCAGCCTGTTGCATGAGTTGCTATCATTATCCAGCGTGTTAGCCTAAAATTTATCTGTTAATATTCTCTAAATCTTCTAATCTAGACGGGAACAATCCGCCAACATACTTCATCACTCATGTCGATTTGATTCTGATGCACTATTGATATGAAAACGTGATTATTTAAACATTTTACCTTGAACAGCTCCGACATCTGCTCCATTGGAAATACATTGAGCGACAGTTAGCTTGTGCTAACTTCCAGGGGCTCCATGCTCCGCCATTGCTGTGAACAGAGATGTCGTCAGTCTCTCTCTCTCTCAAATCACTAGTATGTGTAAAACATCCTGTTGTTATCTGAATTGATCCCATGTTTTTGTTGTAAGTTTGTACGGCTTCTAAAAAAAACATTATAAATAGTTTACACTGAAATCAAACATTTACATCTATGAAATCAATATATTTTTGTCTCGTTATATTGATCCTCCGTTCTTCTGCCTTCTGTGTTGATGAGACTGTCAGTGGTTCACTGCAGCTGCAGCTCAAACACTGGATCTTCATCAGAGGCTCTGATTATCTTCTGGTTTCTGACTCACCTCTGTCTGCGTCCTCAGTTTCCCAGCATGCCTCAGCTGTGGAGATATATGAGGGGGTGGAGTCTGTCCTGCTGCCCTGTGACTTTCCTACGTCTGACCTGGACGAGGCTTCAGTGGTGTGGAGCCGCTCCAACCTCATTCCTTCAACCGTCCACCAGCGTCAGCCGGACGGAGACGAACTCAAAGACCAGAATGTGGTCTACAGAGGACGGACGTCCATGAGGACTGACGCTCTGAGGACCGGAGACCTCAGTCTCACTCTGAGGACACCCACCACCAGGGACAGTGGCAGCTACACCTGCATCATCAGAGGGAGGGGGCAAGAGGAGAGTCAGAGAGTAACACTGCAGGTCAAAGGTCAGAGCTGTAGATACAGGTCAAAGGTCAGAGGACATGGACTCATCAGAAATGTGTTTTAATGTTTCACATCATTGTTTATAGTGATATTTTAATCTCATGTTGTTGTTTGTGTCGACTACAGAACGTCCTGTCGACCGGAGCCTCGTTCTCCTTGGTGTCTGTTTGCTCCTGCTCTCACTGACTGTTGCTGTTCACACTGGCCTGCTGTTTAAAATGACAAAGACAGTAGGTAAGTTGTGTGTGTGTGCGTGCATCCAGGAAGTGAATGTACGTCAATGTGATGTCAGAGCTGTTAACTGAGGTCAGAGGTCAGAGCAGAAATGAACGTGTTGTGAATTGATCAGAAATGTTGTATTAATGTTTATAAATGTTATGATCTCATGTTGTTGTTTGTGTCGACTACAGAATATCAACCAGTCAGGATCAAGGTTCTCCTGGGTCTCCTGGTTCTCCTATCTGCTTGTGGTTTTGGTCTCTGTATTTTCTTTCTTCATAAAGGGACTGAGAACAAAGATGGTATGTAGTGTCTGTGTGTGTGTGTGTGTGTGTGTCTTGTCCCTTCCTCCATGTCCTCCTTGAGATGTTTGGAGGAGACTCTGGTCACTTTTTCCCTGTTTTGGTCTCTGTTTTCCTGCGGAGCTCCTCCTACACTTTCAGAGTGCACATTTTATACCATTGCAACCTCCCAGCATTTGTTAACAACAAAGTCATCAGAAGTACAAGTGCAACAGCAGCATCGTCACCTCTTCTCTTTCTCCGTCTCTGTCATTGTAAACACTGCAAGGTCAGTTTTCAGCCAAGATACGCTGGGGGGCAGAGAGCCTCCATCCTCCCTGTGACAAGTCAGTGAACCATCACAATTACTTCCAAACTATTTAATTAAGGTAAAAATCGGGAAAATCCTGCACAGCTCCTCTTTAAAGAGGAGCTGTGCAGGATTTTCCCGTGGCTATGCTACATTTTTACCTTAATTAAACAGGGTATGTTCTGTGTGTTCTGGGATGATGAGCCTCAACCTCTGACACATGACCGAGGCTCTGAGTCTCTGTGTCTGGGTCATTCATGCTGATGGATCAACTCACTTCACTGTGGACTGACAACAACACTAACATCTAACCTCATGTTGTTTGTCTCACTTACAGAACCTCCTCCAGACTGGATCCCTGGTCTCCTGGGTCTGATGTTTCTCCTGCTTCTCCTGACTGTCCTGGGTTATTGTCTCTGCATCAGAACACAAATAAGATCAATATTTTATTTACTTGGTTTTTCCTCAGGTAAGAGGTCACAGTGGAGCTAAAGTGTTGTTTTAATGATTTATTGTTTATTAATATTTGAATCTCATGTTGTTGTTGATTGTGTCGACTACAGGACGTCTTCAAGTCCAGGTCAAGGTTCTCCTGGTTCTCCTGGTTCTCCTGTCTGCTGCTGCTGCTGTTGTTCTTTGCTGTGTCATTCTTCATAAAGGGATTAAGAACACAGATGGTGTGTGTGTGTGTGTGTGTGTGTGTGTGTGTGTGTGTGTGTGTGTGTGTGTGTGTGCGTGTGTGTGTGTGTAAAATGTCTCTTTGTGTCCTGACCACAACTCTGCTTTATCATCTGATTTGTTAAATGGCATAATTTGATCCTGTCTCTGTCCTCAGTGTCCTGGCATGGAGACACTGTGGAGCTCTACAGTGAGAGGTCTGTCCTGCTGCCCTGTGAGGACTCTCCTTTACCCAGAAACCCCACAGTGACGTGGAGCCGCCACGACCTCCGTCCTTCAATTGTCCACCAGAGACACCAGCTGGGTGATGTCCTCAGAGACCAGAACCAGGTTTACAGCAGCAGAACGTCCATGAACACTGACGCTCTGACCACTGGAGACCTCAGTCTCACTCTGAGTGACCTCCGCCTCTCTGACAGCGGCAACTACACCTGCATCATCACAGCGTTTGGAAATGAACGAACACTGAGAGACATACAGCTGAAGGTCAAAGGTCAGCAACACACCCTAACATCTACAGTACATACAGGTCAGAGGTCAAAGGTCGAAGGTCAGAGGTGTGAGATCAGATCTGGTTGGAATTTGGACCAGGGTCACAGAGGTCATGTAAAGGTCATGTTGTTGTTTATGTTCATCTCGTCCACAGAAAAGTTCTCTGTCGGAGCTGAAGTCTTCGTTTTGTGTGGTCTACTGGTTCTACTGGTTCTACTGGGTGTTTGTCTTGGTGTCATCTGGTGGCTTAAAATTCATAAAAGGCGATTAATCGAAAAAGGTAGGATGTTTGTGTGTGTGAGTGAGAGCTTTTATTGTGAAAATCTTTCATTATTTGTGAGAGAACAGAGACAGAAACAGCTGCTCACACATTTATTCCCCTCGACTCCTCATTGACTCCTGCTGCCTGTATCATTGTGGCCACCATCTTGGATTGGTGCCCACTTTGCCTCAATGCATTCATTTCTGTTGATGGAGGAGGTGTAGCACAAGGAAAATAATCACAAGTCACTGAATTTTCAACAGATTTTCAAACAGTTTGGTTTTTACAAACAGGAGACGTGTAGCTATGACACAAGATGCTCTCGTACGTTAAAGATGGAGTTTCATACTGAAATACAACAGTACTGGTTATGTTGGTTATTCAGGTCACAACACAACTAGTTCTTTAACAAAGACACCTTTCTTCACCTCTGTGTGTGTGTGTGTGTGTTTGATCATGTCCAACACCTTCAACAGCTGGTTTGACTTCCTACATGTGTCCACTGTCCCTCTGGTCTGGTTCTGTCCTTCAGGTTCCTCTGCAGCTCTGTGATCCTTCAGTAAAGAGATTAAAACCTGCTGCTGCTGCTGTCTGATGACATCATCATGTGGTTTGTTGTCTCTCAGACCAACAGGTGGAGAATGTAGAGGTGGAGGAGATGAAGGAGGTGGTGAAGTCTGTCCAGCTGCCCTTCAAGACCACACCTGGTCTCCCAAAAGATGTCAGAGTGGAGTGGATGGACAGAGACAACATGAAGGTCCATGTGTATAAGAACGGTTCTAAAGGACAGGACCAGGTTTACAGAGGACGAACAGAGATGAATGAAGACCTGCTGAGGACTGGAGACCTCAGTCTGACCCTGAGACACCTCACAGAGGGAGACAGAGGAAGATACACCTGCAGAGTCTACAACAAGGACGGAGACTTACTGAGAGAGAAAACTGTGTTTCTCTCAGTCGAAGGTCAGACTTGTTTGTTTGTCTCTGTCTCTGGTTTTGTCTCCTCTGCAGAGAGTCCATGTCCAGTGTTGGGGACAACTCGCTGCAACACCATCCAGTGCACCAGTGCAAAGACTTTTCAGTGTAGAGGGACTCGTGCTCACCCCAAAGGGAAACCGTCTCTGTGACGAACGCTTTCAGCAGCTTCTCCTGCTGCACTTTAACAAATACTTTAGTGATATGGAGTCGTTGTGTAGAGCCTCAGGCAAAGGTCAAGGCTGAATGTGTCCAACACTTTGACTGAGGATTATTCACCATGACACATTATTGTGCCTCCATTTTGTAAAGGCCTCGTCCTCACGGTTTGTTTTGGTGAAAGTAACTAAAAAGTAATCAGTAACTTATTACTCTACACAGAAAGTAATATTGTAAAGAAACTTATTACCTTCAAATGCAAGTAACTGGTGAAATGTAATATATTACATTTTGTAAGTAACTCAGGTCAGAGGTTAAAACCAGCTGCTGCTGCTGTCTGATGACATCATCATCTGGTTTGTTGTCTCAGAACAACAGGTGGAGGACGGGGCGGAGTCTGTCCAGCTGCCCTTCAAGACCACACCTGACCTGTCTGAAGACGTCAGAGTGGAGTGGACAGATGAAAACGACATGAAGGTCCATGTGTATGAGAACGGTTTTAAAGGACAGGACCAGGTTTACAGAGGACGGACAGAGATGAATGAAGACCTGCTGAGGACTGGAGACCTCAGTCTGACCCTGAGACACCTCAGAGTGAGAGACAGAGGAAAATACACCTGCAGAGTCTACAACAAGGACGGAGACTTACTGAGAGAGACAGCTGTGTCTCTCTGGGTCAAAGGTCAGAGTTGTTTGTTTGTCTCTGTCTCTGGTTTTGTCTCCTCTGCAGAGAGTCCATGTCAAAGATGAAACAGTTGAAATCAGAGCTGTAGATTCAGGTCAGAGGTTAAAACCTGCTGCTGCTGCTGTCTGATGACATCATCATGTGGTTTGTTGTCTCTTAGTCCTAAAGGTGGTGGTGGAGGTGGGGGCGGAGTCTGTCCAGCTGCCCTTCAAGACCACAGCTGACCTGTCTGAAGACGTCAGAGTGGAGTGGACAGATGAAAATGACAGGAAGGTCCATGTGTATGAGAACGGCTCTAAAGGACAGGACCAGGTTTACAGAGGACGAACAGAGATGAATGAAGACCTGCTGAGGACTGGAGACCTCAGTCTGACCCTGAGACACCCCACAGTGAGAGACACAGGAGACTACACCTGCAGAGTCTACAACAAGGACGGAGACTTCCTGACAGGGACATTTGTGTTTCTCTGGGTCAAAGGTCAGAGTTGTTTGTTTGTCTCTGGTTGCTTGTTTGTCTCTGGTTGTTTGTCTCTGTCTCACTGTCTTCTGTCTCGTCTACAGAGAGAACTCAGGTCTGAGCTGAAACAGTCGACATGTGGAAAAGAAGCAGCTTCACTGATCCAACTCCTCTGATGGCTGATCAATCAGTCTGATTGCTCTGTTGATCAATTTGTTATTAATGAAAGGATCTGACTTTGGACCAGAGAGAAGATGGAGGTGAAGGAGCTGATGGACGATGGATGAAGACAGGAGGACACTACTGACCCACTACTGATGAGTATTGATCAGAATTGATCAGTACCACATGGAAAACAAGAGAAACAGTGAAACATTATTGAAAAACTAGAAAAAGCAAGCATTTCCAGCAGGAAATGCGGGTGAATGCTGAATTTGCTGAAGAAACTGCTCAAGCAATGTTAAAAAGGCTGATGCCAAATATGAAATGTATAATATAAGCTAACCTGACAGCAAAGAAAAAGGATGAACCAGTGCTAACATAGCTGACGCAATAAGTGAGAAGAGATTAAAAAACAGAACATGTAAGAAGGAGGATGATTTTGTATGAAATGGCTGTAAAATACTTGAATTGTTGAAGAATAGTATGAAGGAATTGAAAAGTTGAAATCAGCTCAAATATATTTAAAACTGGGAGCTTAAAAACACTGTTGAACCATTGCTAATATAGGTGAAGCAATATCTGAGGGGTAAAAGTACAACATGTAAGCAGGAGGCTGAATGACACAACATGGTGGGAAAATACCTTAAGTGTTTATGGTAAGTGTAAAATAATATGTGAAAGTATATAAACATATATAAGTAGAAAAATGTGAAACTCTTAAAATGGCTGAGGAATGGACTGAATTGTTGGAAATGATGAGAAAAAGAATGTTAAATCCTTCAAAATAAAATTTAAGCTTTGAAGAGGTGGAAAACCAAAAGTGAGGACATGAAGAAACTCCAAATCCTGAAAATCTCCATTAGGAGAACAAACTGCAATGTAAGTAAGAGAAATAAACTGTTGGAGATGTTTAAACACTCCCCACAAAAATCATTGAGAGGCTGATTAGAGAGAGAGGGAGAGAGACAGCGTCTGTGTGTGTGTGTGTGAGAGAGAGAGAGAGAAAGAGTGTGAGAGTGAGACAGAGAGAGACAGAGTGTGTGTGTGCATGTGCTCAGAGGTTGCCATGGTGACTTTAACTACTTGATGAGAAAGGGGTCCATGAACCCCTCAAACTGCTCCAATCTGACACAGATCTGTACCTAATATGAGCGAAAACTTTATATGGTTGGATCCGTAAGACCTTCCTGAACGCAACCATGTCCTTTTGGTGTTTCTAGAGTAAAAATTGTTGAAACTGTTGCGAGTTAGAAACAGGCAACATTTCTGCTTTTCTCCAAAAATCAGCTCCTGCTTTTGTATGGGAGTGAATGAGCAGCAGGGAGGCATCAGGCTGCACTGAGAGGCCCACAGTTCAAATTCTGTAAGTCTCTCTGCTTTGATGAGCACATTGTGAGAGCTAGAACAAGTTTGTCTACAACTGTGGAGAAAATCATGTGTGTACAGTTTAATTTGTGGCCAGGAGGACAAAAGAAAGAGAAAAGTTTCAGACGATTTTTAGACTCTCTCCCACTCTAGCTGATGATGTCACCCACTCTAGCCCTGAACATTCCGCGCAATACACACCCAATAAAAATTTGAATTTTGTCCAAAAGTTGAATGATCTTTAAACTGTCATAAATCAGAAACGGTTGAAGATATCAATAAGCTGAATAATCAATGAATAGTTCAAACTTTTGTGAACGTTTTAAAGGTTGAATGAAGTCTGTAGCTAAAAGTATGCTGAAGTAGTTGAAGTTCAAAAAAGCAGAAGAAGCACAAGAGTTTGAAAAGCATTTCCATGCATTTTATGGGAAAAAAAAATCAGAAAAAGTTAAATATTTTAAAAAGTATGAATAGTATTGAAGAGAAAAATAATAGCAAACCTGTCCAGAAAAAGGCGCACGTTTTGATATATGAATTGTTGAAATAGCACAAAAGTATGAAGGAGTAGTTTGGTTCCGAAAAAGGGAAAAATCTGACAGAATAATAATAAGTATAAAGATTTGAAGAACATAAATACTTCATTCTCCTACTAAGGGACAGAGTTGCGTCATGGTGACAACATGGTGACATCATGGTGACGTCATGGTGACGGCTAGTTCATGGACCACAGTGATGTTGACCTGCTAACTAGCTTGTTTATCCTGCAGCTAAAGGCTGAAGGTTGAGCTTCAGCTCTGGTGGAGCAGAGGTTTCAGATGTGAGTCACTTCATGTTGTTTTATATGTAAGACACTTCAAATATATGTGGGTCACCTCCTGGGCCGCTCTGAAGTCAGTCACCACTCGTTTCCTGTTGCTCCTGTCATAATTACTGCGACCACTAGATGTCACCTATCAACAAACCACAGCTATTGATCGCAATAACCTGCTGCACAGACGAACTATAGCTCTCTTTCTTTCACTTACCACTCTCCCTGCTGTTTCGCTTTCTTATATCTTGGGACAGACAAAACAGGGCTGCATGTGTCGGCCATGTTTGAAGGAGGCAGTCGGTCTTCAAAGGCCTCTGGAGGATGTGAATTGTGACACAGCTGTAGTGTACAGGTGTCGCCCATTTTACAATTTTACCCAGAATTCTTTGTACCACAGTCCAACCCCAATGTGTGTGACGTCTCACTGTTGTGTCTAAGACTCAGTCACAGTGTGTCTCTGTGAAACTGGTCCCAGACCTGTGGTAGAGAAGTCTGATTATCTTCTGAAGGTTCCTCCCTGAGCTTCAGCATCACAGCTGGTCCAGGTGTCTAGGAGAGGAGGGGCGGAGCTTCACTGCCTCCTGTCTGATCTCCTTCAGCAGCTTCACTGTAGTTTGACCTCCATCATTTGAAGACATACACTTTCTCTTTCTGTCTTTTCTTTCGTGTTGATCTTATTTCACACAAAAATACAACAGGGACGTGCATCAACAGCTTTGTGAGGGTTTTTTTTGTCATTCTGGTTCAATGTTGATTTTGTATTTTGTTCCACATCTTCAACAAATTAATTCAGATTATTTTTTATTACTGAATTTATATTATTATCAGTGGACATCATTTAGACATTATACCAGGGACCTGTTGATAGTGTTGCGTTGACCCTTCTCTGTCAGCTGACCTCTGGGGAGTTGCTCTGTCTTATCTTCACCTTGCAGCCACAAACGTTGACTTCTGTCCGTTACTTTGAGTCTGGGTTCAGTCTGGTTCTGACCGTCGCTCCAGGAGGAAGCAGCTTTAACGTGACTGTGTTCTTCAGAGAAGATGAAGATGTTTGTGGTGTTTGTGACGCTGCTGTTCGGTGAGAAACACAAACTTTATTTTGGACAAACTTGACGTTGAGTTTGTAAACAGCCATATGTTGGATATAAACACTGAGCACCGTACAGTATATACTCACCTTTGTTGAGGACATTTTTAGAATATAAATGTTTAGCATAAAACCCATATGGTTGAAAACTACTATATTTTAAGGCTTTATGTTGTTGTTAGCTTGTAGCTGGGTGACAGTGCTAGTTGTTGTGCTAATGCTAATTTCTTAACTCTTGCTGACAAGCTGCAGGTGTATGTAGTTCCACTCCCTTCATCACAGGTGGATCTTCATCAGAGGCTCTGATTATCTTCTGGTTTCTGACTCACCTCTGTCTGTGTCCTCAGTTTCCCAGCATGCCTCAGCTGTGGAGATATATGAGGGGGTGGAGTCTGTCCTGCTGCCCTGTGTCTTTCCTATGTTTGACCTGGATGAGGCTTCAGTGGTGTGGAGCCGCTCCGACCTCCGTCCTTCAACCGTCCACCAGCGTAAGCTGGAAGGAGATGAACTCAAAGACCAGAATCAGGACTACAGAGGACGGACGTCCATGAGGACTGACGCTCTGAGGACCGGAGACCTCAGTCTCACTCTGAGGAGACCCACCACCAGAGACAGTGGCAGCTACACCTGCATCATCAGAAGGAGGGGGCAAGAGGAGAGTCAGAGAGTAACACTGCAGGTCAAAGGTCAGAGCTGTAGATACAGGTCAAAGGTCAGAGCTGTAGGTACAGGTCAAAGGTCAGAGGACATGGACTCATCAGAAATGTGTTTTAATGTTTCACATCATTGTTTATAGTGATATTTTAATCTCATGTTGTTGTTTGTGTCGACTACAGAACGTCCTGTCGACTGGAGCCTCGTTCTCCTTGGTGTCTGTTTGCTCCTGCTCTCACTGACTGTTGCTGTTCACACTGGCCTGCTGTTTAAAATGACAAAGGAAATAGGTGAGTTGTGTTTGTGTGCGTGTGTGCGTGTGTGTGTGCATCCAGGAAATGAATGTAAGTCAGTGTGATGTCAGAGCTGTTAACTGAGGTCAGAGGTCAGAGTAGAAATGAACGTGTTGTGAATTGATCAGAAATGTTGTATTAATGTTTATAAATGTTATGATCTCATGTTGTTGTTTGTGTCGACTACAGAATATCAACCAGTCAGGATCAAGGTTCTCCTGGTTCTCCTGGTTCTCCTATCTGCTTGTGGTTTTGGTCTCTGTATTTTCTTTCTTCATAAAGGGACTGAGAACAAAGATGGTATGTAGTGTGTGTGTGTGTGTGTGTGTGTGTGTGTGTGTGTGTGTGTGTGTGTGTGTGTTGTCCCTTCCTCCATGTCCTCATTGAGATGTTTGGAGGAGACTCCGGTCACTTTTTCCCTGTTTTGGTCTCTGTTTTCCTGCGGAGCTCCTCCTACACTTTCAGAGTGCACATTTTATACCATTGCAACCTCCCAGCATTTGTTAACAACAAAGTCATCAGAAGTACAAGTGCAACAGCAGCATCGTCACCTCTTCTCTTTCTCCGTCTCTGTCATTGTAAACACTGCAAGGTCAGTTTTCAGCCAAGATACGCTGGGGGGCAGAGAGCCTCCATCCTCCCTGTGACAAGTCATTGAACCATCACAATTACTTCCAAACTGTGTAATTAAGGTAAAAATCTTGTACAGTTCTAGTTGTTATGAATAGTTATTTTTAGGGCTGTCAATCGATTAAAAAAATTAACTAATTAATCACTCAAATTTCTGTGATTAATCGCGATTAATCTATCAATACATTAATTGCATTTTTCTACTTAAGACTGAAGCTTATAATATATTTATTTTTGTAAAATCATCAAATTAATGTACGAGCGCTGTCAGTGCCGAGTGTGGTCAACTTTTCCTTGATTTCCCATTCGTTTGCAACATCCAGAAAATGGTTAGCACATGCTCCTCAGTTTTACTCACAGTAAGTGTAAACGACTGCAGAGTCCAGTTTTGATCAATAAAATGCGCTGTGACGCCCAAATAATTATCGTTATTGACGGAAGTCCAGTGATCACCTGTGAGAGCGATGTGCTTTGCTTGCTCAAGCATGTTCGTCCGCTGTTCCCTCTCATCCAAATACAATGTGTGTATTCTTGACAGGATGGTTCCTCTCGAGGGTAAATTATAAGAGGTATCTCCCGATGCAACACGAATTACTTCTCTCAGTCCATCATCCTCTACTATGCTAACTGGGCGGCAGTTTTTAACTATCCAAATAACCAAGGAATTGGTTAACTTTTCACTTACGGGTTTCGTTATTCGCCCACGGGTGCCACACTCCTGTAGTGTAGACTGGCGGGGTCCCCTGGAGGTAATTTCAGCAGGGTGTTTTGCTTTGAGGTGATACGTTAAAGACGAGTTACTTCTGTGGTAACTAAATTCGGCTTTGCAAACTGGGAAAATTGCCTTGGTTTTGTCCAACGAGCCGTTGGGCAACTTTTTAAAAGAAAACTTTCCCTGTAAAGGTCCCTCCGTAGCCATCTTTCCGCCATTTGCCAGGTTTGCCCGCGCATGTGACCAAAGGTTGTGGGTCAGCCGTCACCGGAAGTAAACAAACCACGTTAATTGCGTTAATTTTTTTTAATGCGTTAAAAGTTTAAACTTAATCGCCAAAATTAACGCGTTAACTTTGACAGCACTAGTTATTTTACAAAGAACTTTGAACATGAAAAAGTCTCTTGTCTCTGCTGATGTCTCTGTGTGACCTACAACAGCAGATGAAGACATCGGTGGGAAGATGAGCTGTTTCTAAATACTGTAATTCTAAACCTTCAGGAGGCAGTGGACGGGTCGGTCCCCCAGACAAAACGGTTCACAGAGCTCAGACTGGAGACGGCATGTGCAAGCCAGATAAACATCTTTACAACAATACGCACTAGAGCTCATGGGAAATGCAGTCTTCATTCTTGCAAAACTCTACCACTTTTGTCCACAGGAGGCGCCAAATTCACACAAAATGAAAGTTCTTTGTAGATTCTTTAAAGAGCTGAGATGTGATGTAGATGTAACTCACTTCACTGTGGACTGACAACAACACTAACATCTAACCTCATGTTGTTGGTCTCAGTTACAGAACCTCCTCCAGACTGGATCACTGGTCTCCTGGGTCTGATGTTTCTCCTGCTTCTCCTGACTGTCCTGGGTTATTGTCTCTGGATCAGAACACAAATAGAATCAATATTTTACTTACTTGGTTTTTCCTCAGGTAAGAGGTCACAGTGGAGCTAAAGTGTTGTTTTAATGATTTATTGTTTATTAATATTTGAATCTCATGTTGTTGTTGATTGTGTCGACTACAGGACGTCTTCCAGTCCAGGTCAAGGTTCTCCTGGTTCTCCTGGTTCTCCTGTCTGCTGCTGCTGTTGTTCTTTGCTGTGTCATTCTTCATGAAGGGATTAAGAACACAGATGGTGTGTGTGTGTGTGTGTGTGTGTGTGTGTGTAAAATGTCTCTTTGTGTCCTGACCCCAACTCACACACTCAAACACTCATTAGGAGTCATTGGTCCAGACAGTTGGTGTCACCCACTGGTTTGTGAACTGTTGTTTTGAAGTCAGGAGTTTGTGATTTGACCGTCGCCATCTTGGGTTTTTGTAACCAATAGATACCATATATGGAAAAGGGGGTGGAGCTGGGGAGGAGTGAGGGGTAGATCTGACCCGAGCTCTATGTACACCCACCTACACCAGCTACATGACACATTAAAATGAACAGGTTCATGTGTAAACATCGTTAGTGCCATGAGGAGAGACTGCACTTGATTGACAGGTCTCACTGTGTCAATCAAGTGGAAGCCACGCCCCCAGACCCACTCTGCTTTATCATCTGATTTGTCAAATGGCATCATTTTAAAAATGAACATTATTTTGAGGAAAAACTTCAAACTACTATTCAAGACCATGTTCCATGTTCCTGTCTCTGTCCTCAGTGTCCTGGCATGGAGACACTGTGGACCTCTACAGTGAGAGGTCTGTCCTGCTGCCCTGTGAGGACTCTCCTTTACCCAGAAACCCCACAGTGACGTGGAGCCGCCACGACCTCCGTCCTTCCACCGTCCACCAGAGACACCAGCTGGGTGATGACCTCACAGACCAGAACCAGGTTTACAGCAGCAGAACGTCCATGAAGACTGATGCTCTGACCACTGGAGACCTCAGTCTCACTCTGAGTGACCTCCACCTCTCTGACAGCGGCAGCTACACCTGCATCATCACAGCGTTTGGAAATGTACGAACACTGAGAAACATACAGCTGAAGGTCAAAGGTCAGCAACACACCATAACACCTACAGTACATACAGGATACAGTCAGAGGTCAAAGGTCAGAGCTGTAGCTACAGGTCTGAGGTCAGATCTGGTTGAATTTGGACCAGGGTCACAGAGGTCATGTAAAGGTCATGTTGTTGTTTATGTTCATCTCATCCACAGAAAAGTTCTCTGTCAGAGCTGAAGTCTTCGGTTTGTGTGGTCTACTGGTTCTACTGGTTCTACTGGGTGTTTGTGTTGGTGTCATCTGGTGGCTTAAAATTCATAAAAGCCAATTGATCAAAAAAGGTAGGATGTGTGTGTGTGTGTGTGTGTGTGTGATCATGTCCAACACCTCCAACACCCAGTTTGACTTCCTACATGTGTCCACTGTCCCTCTGGTCTGGTTCTGTCCTTCAGTAAAGAGATTAAAACCTGCTGCTGCTGCTGTCTGATGACATCATCATGTGGTTTGTTGTCTCTCAGTCCAACAGGTGGAGGTGAAGGAGGTGGAGGAGGGGGCGGAGTCTGTCCAGCTGTCCTTCAAGACAACACCTGGTCTCCCAAAAGACGTCAGAGTGGAGTGGACAGATGGAGACAACATGAAGGTCCATGTGTATGAGAACGGCTTTAAAGGACAGGACCAGGTTTACAGAGGACGAACAGAGATGAATGAAGACCTGCTGAGGACTGGAGACCTCAGTCTGACCCTGAGACACCTCACAGTGAGAGACGAAGGAGACTACACCTGCAGAGTCTACAACAAGGACGGAGACATACTGAGAGAGAAAACTGTGATTCTCTTGGTCGAAGGTCAGAGTTGTTTGTTTGTCTCTGTCTCTGGTTTTGTCTCCTCTGCAGAGAGTCCATGTCCAGTGTTGGGGACAACTCGTTACAGTAATATATAACTCTGGGGCAGTAACAGAGCGACACAACGTGTGACTCATTATATCATTGTAATATTATTACAGTTCCTCCGTCTGGTGACACGTTACAATCTGAAATAGGTTGAATCACCACCTCAGGCGCCACAGCCTTAAACAGAGAAGCCAGTTTGCAGCGACTCTTGACTCCCAGGATGCATTGCAGGCTGCTGTCTCTCTGCCCAAGTTTAAGCTTCACTGGATGAGTAAGAAAACAAGAAGACGACATCAGGTTCCTGCTCACTACAGAGAGCAGCTCCTTGTCAGAGGAGCCTGCAGCCCAGATGTCCCATCCTCATCCAGCTGCTGCTGCCCCCCCAATGAGCACGACTTTTTTTACTGTGGTGCACAGCTGGATGAATCTAAATGCACCGTGTCCATGGTAACAGAGGTAATAGATCGTTTTAAATCTGTCTCTGTGATGGAAAGACTGCTCCACTTTCCAAGAGTTAAAACAGTGTCACTGCAGGTTCACGCTGCAACACCATCCAGTGCACCAGTGCAAAGACTTGTCAGTGTAGAGGGACTCGTGCTCACCCCAAAGGGAAACCGTCTCTGTGACGAACGCTTTCAGCAGCTTCTCCTGCTGCACTGAAACAAATACTTTAGTGATATGGAGTCGTTGTGTAGAGCCTCAGGCAAAGGTCAAGGCTGAATGTGTCCAACACTTTGACTGAGGATTATTCACCATGACACATTATTGTGCCTCCATTTTGTAAAGGCCTCGTCCTCACGGTTTGTTTTGGTGAAAGTAACTAAAAAGTAATCAGTAACTTATTACTCTACACAGAAAGTAATATCGTAAAGAAACTTATTACCTTCAAATGCAAGTAACTAGTAAAATGTAATATATTACATTTTGTAACTAACTCAGGTCAGAGGTTAAAACCTCCTGCTGCTGCTGTCTGATGACATCATCATGTGGTTTGTTGTCTCTCAGTCCAACAGGTGGAGGAGGTGGAGGTGAAGGAGGGGGCGGAGTCTGTCCAGCTGCCTTTCAAGACCACAGCTGACCTGTCTGAAGACGTCAGAGTGGAGTGGATGGACAGAGACAACAGGAAGGTCCATGTGTATGAGAACGGCTCTAAAGGACAGGACCAGGTTTACAGAGGACGAACAGAGATGAATGAAGACCTGCTGAGGACTGGAGACCTCAGTCTGACCCTGAGACACCCCACAGTGAGAGACACAGGAGAATACACCTACAGAATCTACAACAAGGACGGAGACTTAGTGAGAGAGACAAAAGTGTTTCTCAGGGTCAAAGGTCAGAGTTGTTTGTTTGTCTCTGTCTCTGGTTTTGTCTCCTCTGCAGAGAGTCCATGTCCAGTGTTGGGGACAACTCGCTGCAACACCATCCAGTGCACCAGTGCAAAGACTTTTCAGTGTAGAGGGACTCGTGCTCACCCCAAAGGGAAACCGTCTCTGTGACGAACGCTTTCAGCAGCTTCTCCTGCTGCACTTTAACAAATACTTTAGTGATATGGAGTCGTTGTGTAGAGCCTCAGGCAAAGGTCAAGGCTGAATGTGTCCAGCACTTTGACTGAGGATTATTCACCATGACACATTATTGTGCCTCCATTTTGTAAAGGCCTCGTCCTCACGGTTTGTTTTGGTGAAAGTAACTAAAAAGTAATCAGTAACTTATTACTCTACACAGAAAGTAATATTGTAAAGAAACTTATTACCTTCAAATGCAAGTAACTAGTAAAATGTAATATATTACATTTTGTAACTAACTCAGGTCAGAGGTTAAAACCTGCTGCTGCTGCTGTCTGATGACATCATCATGTGGTTTGTTGTCTCTCAGGCCGACAGGTGGAGGTGGAGGAGGGGGCGGAGTCTGTCCAGCTGCCCTTCAAGACCACAGCTGACCTGTCTGAAGACGTCAGAGTGGAGTGGACAGATGGCGGCAACAGGAAGGTCCATGTGTATGAGAACGGCTCTAAAGGACAGGACCAGGTTTACAGAGGACGAACAGAGATGAATGAAGACCTGCTGAGGACTGGAGACCTCAGTCTGACCCTGAGACACCTCAGAGTGAGAGACAGAGGGAAATACACCTGCAGAGTCTACAACAAGGACAGAGACTTACTGAGAAAGACAGTGGTGACTCTCAGGGTCAAAGGTCAGAGTTGTTTGTTTGTCTCTGTCTCTGGTTTTGTCTCCTCTGCAGAGAGTCCATGTCAAAGATGAAACAGTTGAAATCAGAGCTGTAGATTCAGGTCAGAGGTTAAAACCTGCTGCTGCTGCTGCTGTCTGATGACATCATCATGTGGTTTGTTGTCTCACAGAACAACAGGTGGAGGTGGAGGAGGGGGCGGAGTCTGTCCAGCTGCCCTTCAAGACCACACCTGGTCTGTCTGAAGACATCAGAGTGGAGTGGACAGACAGAGACGACAGGAAGGTCCATGTGTATGAGAACGGTTCTAAAGGACAGGACCAGGTTTACAGAGGACGAACAGAGATGAATGAAGTCCTGCTGAGTACTGGAGACCTCAGTCTGACCCTGAGACACCACACAGAGAGAGACAGAGGAAGATACACCTGCAGAGTCTACAACAAGGACGGAGACTTACTGAGAGAGACAAAAGTATTTCTCTGGGTCAAAGGTCAGAGTTGTTTGTTTGTCTCTGTCTCTGGTTTTGTCTCCTCTGCAGAGAGTCCATGTCAAAGATGAAACAGTTGAAATCAGAGCTGTAGATTCAGGTCAGAGGTTAAAACCTGCTGCTGCTGCTGTCTGATGACATCATCATGTGGTTTGCTGTCTCACAGAACAACAGGTGGAGGTGGAGGAGGGGGCGGAGTCTGTCCAACTGCCCTTCAAGACCACACCTGACCTGTCTGAAGACGTCAGAGTGGAGTGGACAGATGGCGGCCACAGGAAGGTCCATGTGTATGAGAACGGCTCTAAAGGACAGGACCAGGTTTACAGAGGACGAACAGAGATGAATGAAGACCTGCTGAGGACTGGAGACCTCAGTCTGACCCTGAGACACCTCACAGAGAGAGACACAGGAGGATACACCTGCAGAGTCTACAACAAGGACGGAGACTTACTGAGAGAGAAAACTGTGACTCTCTGGGTCAAAGGTCAGAGTTGTTTGTTTGTCTCTGGTTGTTTGTTTGTCTCCGGTTGTTTGTCTCTGTCTCACTGTCTTCTGTCTCGTCTACAGAGAGAACTCAGGTCTGAGCTGAAACAGTCGACATGAGGAACAGAAGCAGCTTCACTGATCCAACTCCTCTGATGGCTGATCAATCAGTCTGATTGGTCTGTTGATCAGTTTGTGATTAATGAAAGGATCTGACTTTGGACTCACTATTGATTAGTATTGATCAGAATTGATCAGTGCCACATGGAAAACAAGAGAAACAGTGAAACATCATTGAAAAAATACTTCTTCATTCTCCTTCTAAGGGACAGAGTTGCGTCATGGTGACGTCATGATGACGTCATGGTGACGGCTAGTTCATGGACCACAGTGATGCTGACCTGCTAACTAGCTTGTTTATCCTGCAGCTAAAGGCTGAAGGTTGAGCTTCAGCTCTGGTGGAGCAAAGGTTTCAGATGTGAGTCACTTCATGTTGTTTTATATGTAAGACACTTCAAATATATGTGGCTCACCTCCTGGGCCGCTCTGAAGTCAGTCACCACTCGTTTCCTGTTGCTCCTGTCATAATTACTGCGACCACTAGATGTCACCTATCAACAAACCACAGCTATTGATCACAATAACCTGCTGCACAGACGAACTATAGCTCTCTTTCTTTCACTTACCACTCTCCCTGCTGTTTCACGTTCTTATATCTTGGGACAGACAAAACAGGGCTGCATGTGTCGGCCATGTTTGAAGGAGGCAGTCGGTCTTCAAAGGCCTCTGGAGGATGTGAATTGTGACACAGCTGTAGTGTACAGGTGTACTACACCTTTGTTGTGGTGACAGTAATAAACACACACCCTGTACCAACGGCAAGAGACAGTGGTGGTTAAGGGACTAAAATAAGCCTCTGGTCAGGTTTTGGAGAAGATGATGATGTGGGTTAACATTAGTACTTCATCAACATGACACAGTCTTTATTGTGGAGGAAGAGTTTTTAGACTAAAATCACAGGTGGATGTGGTTCCTCTGTCGCCCATTTTACAATTTTACCCAGAATTCTTTGTACCACAGTCCAACCCCAGTGTGTGTGACGTCTCACTGTTGTGTCTAAGACTTTCTGTGTCTGTGTTATTCTTCTTCTTCTTCCATTTCAGCGCAGCGCTCCCATGTACAAAGACCTAGTTCTGCTGCTACAAAGGGATCAGTTCTTGACTCTGCCTCTGCTCTGGTCCAAAGTAAAAGCTTTTTTTTCCTTCGAGCTTTAAAGCAGCTCTACCTGTAGTCTCACTGTAGGACCTGCTGCTTCATGGTGTTTCTCTTATTGTCAGTCTGACCTCCATTACTGGAGATTCTGGAGAGAAAGAAAGAAAAAGGACAAAGATCAGTAGCAGCTGTCATCACTGGAGTGGAGCCTACCTGGTGTTACTGGTGTTAATGGTTTAATCATTGACTAATCAAGCATCTGATCTCTGATGAAACTGTTGGCTCTAATCAGTGTCCTAGTTTGCTCTGGCTTACCAACAATAAATCATTGTTTAATATTTAACTGTTCAAAGTCTGTATTTTTCCAGCAGCTTTAATCCAGTACCCACATGTTAATCGTTCAATAATCTCTCACATGAACCAAATTCATGTCCAAAAGTACTATGTGAGTGTTAAAAGCTGTTTTTCTGACGGTAAAACGTCCCACGTTTTTGATGGCTCGTTGCCGAACGTTGACGTTCCTCCTCAAACCGCCAGTCACCATGGCAACCTGGGTGCTGGGCCTGCTAGCTAGTTTGAGAGTTTGGACCGACGCTGTGTTTTATTTTCTGTTGTGTGAACTGCTGTAAACTTTGTGAAACTGCGGTCTCTTCGTCGTTCACTGTAGCATCGGCTCCGTCGCGGGGATCAGTCTGTGTTTCTCTGCTAACTTCAGCTTTTAGCTCAAACACACACTTACCACAGAAACGTTACAGAAACTACCGACAGGTGGGCGTGGCGTACATTCCATGCTATTGACTACTAGGTGTCAATCAATATCCGTGATTAATCGCAGTGTTTTAACTGTAAACATGAAATCATGTGGAACTGACTGGACGTTTCAGGTCCATAACTATACATTATAAAAAAAAAAAAATACAGCTACATGTATCAGCAGCTTTGTGAGTCTTTTTGTCATTAGAGTTCAATGTTGATTTTATATTTTGTTCCACATCTTCAACACATTCATTTCACAAAATCATTTTTATCGCTGAATTCATATTTATGGGTGGAGATTACTTTATGACAGGGACCTGGTGATAGTATTTCATTGACCAATCAGGACATATTATTGGCTGTGCAACCTTCTCAGTTACCTGTCGCCCTGTGGGAGTTGGTCTGTCTTATCTTCAGTCTTATCTTCACCTGTTGAAATCGAAAGGAAACGTTTGTCGCTGCAGAGTCTCTGTTCAGACTGGTTCTGACTGTCTCTCGCTCCAGGAAGAAAATGCAGCTTTAACTGGACTGTGTTGCTGTTTGTTTTGTTTTTTTTATTTTCAAGAGAAGATGAAGATGTTTGTGGTGTTTGTGACGCTGCTGTTTGGTGAGAAAAACTTCATCTAACTCCATTTAAACCAACTCCACACAGACTCTGGCTGTGAGGACCATGTTGAAGATAGGTTCGTCAGGTCTGTGGTGTCTGAGTCTGTGTTGATGAGACTGTCAGTGGTTCACTGCAGCTCCAGCTCAAACACTGGATCTTCATCAGAGGCTCTGATTATCTTCTGGTTTCTGACTCACCTCTGTCTGTGTCCTCAGTTTCCCAGCATGCCTCAGCTGTGGAGGTATATGAGGAGGTGGAGTCTGTCCTGCTGCCCTGTGACTTTTCTACGTTTGTCCTGGACGAGGCTTCAGTGGTGTGGAGCCGCTCCAACCTCCGTCCTTCAACCGTCCACCTGCGTCAGCCGGACGGAGACGAACTCAAAGACCAGAACCAGGACTACAGAGGACGGACGTCCATGAGGACTGACGCTCTGAGGACCGGAGACCTCAGTCTCACTCTGAGGACACCCACCACCAGAGACAGTGGCAGCTACACCTGCACCATCAGAAGGAGGGGGCAAGAGGAGAGTCAGAGAGTAACACTGCAGGTCAAAGGTCAGAGCTGTAGATACAGGTCAAAGGTCAGAGCTGTAGATGCAGGTCAAAGGTCAGAGGACATGGACTCATCAGAAATTTGTTTTAATGTTTCACATCATTGTTTATAGTGATATTTTAATCTCATGTTGTTGTTTGTGTCGACTACAGAACGTCCTGACGACTGGAGCCTCGTTGTCCTTGGTGTCTGTTTTTTCCTGCTCTCACTGACTGTTGCTGTTCACACTGGCCTGCTGTTTAATATTACAAAGGAAATAGGTGAGTTGTGTGTGTGTGTGTGTGTGCAGGAAATGATGTCAGAGCTGTTAAAGGAGAAGTGCTAGTTTTTACAACCTGGACCATATTTCTGTCATAAAATACTCACCCAGAAAACTTTGGTGTCATTAGGATCCATCGGACGATATTCAGATCCACTGGAGACACGTGTGTATCCATATAGTGGCAGTGATCAGGGCACCGAGAATCCAGCCTCTAAATAACAAGCCTGTGGAAGCTGGACTTCATCCATCTGGTCTTTTTTGTTGGGACAATGTGGAAATATGCAAAAACGAACCATAGTGTGTTTAGCAGCAGCAAATTCCAGGTAAACAAGCCGACTGTTGCAGAGTGAGTGAGCCGTGCTGCGGCTGCATGCGGCGCTCAGAGATGACATCATCATCCAGTTCAGTGGTTAGTAGGTCAATCTACAGACCTCGGATGACGATAACAGGCAACTCCAGACTCAAAGGGGAACAGCAGCAGTGAATCATAACGAAATCCTGGTGAAATGAACGAGTTTCGCAGCAGATAATGTTTTATTAGAGGCTGGATTCTCGGTGCCCTGATCACTGCCACTATATGGATACACACGTCTCTCCAGTGGATCTGAATATCGTCCGATGGATCCTAATGACACCAAAATTATCTGGGTGAGTACACGACCGAATTTTATGACAGAAATAAGGTCCAGGTTGTAAAAAACTGCACTTCTCCTTTAACTGAGGTCAGAGGTCAGAGTAGAAATGAACGTGTTGTGAATTGATCAGAAATGTTGTATTAATGTTTATAAATGTTATGATCTCATGTTGTTGTTTGTGTCGACGACAGAATATCAACCAGTCAGGATCAAGGTTCTCCTGGTTCTCCTGGGTCTCCTGTCTGCTTGTGGTTTTGGTCTCTGCATTTTCTTTCTTCATAAAGGGACTAAGAGCAAAGATGGTATGTAGTGTGTGTGTGTGTGTGTGTGTGTGTGTGTCTTGTCCCTTCCTCCATGTCCTCTTTGAGATGTTTGGAGGAGACTCTGGTCACTTTTTCCCTGTTTTGGTCTCTGTTTTCCTGCGGAGCTCCTCCTACACTTTCAGAGTGCACATTTTACACCATTGCAACCTCCCAGCATTTGTTAACAACAAAGTCATCAGAAGTACAAGTGCAACAGCAGCATCGTCACCTCTTCTCTTTCTCCGGCTCTGTCATTGTAAACACTGATCTTACAAGGTCAGTTTTCAGCCAAGATACGCTGGGGGGCAGAGAGCCTCCATCCTCCCTGTGACAAGTCAGTGAACCATCACAATTACTTCCAAACTGTTTAATTATTCATGTATTTTTATTTTGTTTGGAAAAGACATTTTCAAACAGACTCATCAGTACAAAAAAATGGTATTTTCCATAGACCTTTTCCACTTTTGTTTGTTTGTTTTTCTCCAGTCATTCATGCACACAGGTGAACAACAAGAGTCTGCAAAAGTCACAGTGTGTGTGGTAAAGGACAGTCCTCCTGCTCCTTCATGAACCTCCATATTCACTTTCCTGGAAACAAGTCCTTATATATTCCACTAGATATAAAAGGTTTAGCACATTTACACACACACACACACGTTAAACTCTCTCTTCTACCCACATACTTACCTGCATAATTGCAATTTTCTGCATCAACAGACTAACAATCTTAAAATGACCACTACAAACATTAAACTAAAGGAGCGAACTTATTGTCATGTCCATCAAAAATAAGAAGGCGACACAAAAACAAAAAACACTTCAGAAAAGTTGTTTTTGCAGAGGAGCTGTGCAGGATTGTCCTGTGGCTATGCTACATTTTTACCTTCATTAAACAGCTTCAGTAACTGTGATGGTCACATACGTGACTTGTAACGTGTTACAGGGAGAATGGAGGCTCTCTGTCCTCCACCTGCGTCTCTGGGCTGAAAACCAACCTTGCAACATCAGTGCAGCACTTGGCCTCTGCCCCGAGGTCCCAGCTCTCGTCTCTGCACACTGTGACACAAACGTGCTCCGTAACCTGTAATCTTTTGTTTATGATGGTTAAGACTACACAAATATACACGTCTTCTCACTGTAACGTTATCCGCTCCATGGATTACTTTTTTCACTGGTTACGTTAAAAACAAAAGCACATGACCTGGAGGAGGGTTAGTAGAAGAGAGGAAAAGGGACCCGTCTTGCTTTGTTCCCCTGTAACATGAAGAAGTCTCTTGTCTCTGCTGATGTCTCTGTGTGACCTACAACAGCAGATGAAGACATCGGTGGGAAGATGAGCTGTTTCTAAATAGTGTAACTCTACACCAGGGGGTCAAACTCATCAAGAGCACACAGTTTGACCAATCAGCTGTCTGCAGACTGAGATCAGTTGAATAACTGAGTCCAGTCTGGTGTGGTGCTGTTTGGGTGGAACAACAACCTGCAGCCACTCGGCCCTTTGTGGGATGAGTTTGACCCCCTGATCTACACCTTCAGGAGGCAGTGGACGGGTCGGTCCACAGGACAAAACGGTTTACAGTGCTCAGGCTGGAGACGGCGTGCATGAGCCAGATAAGCGTCTTTACAACAATACACACTAGAGCTCATGGGAAATGCAGTCTTCATTCTTGCAAAACTCTACCACTTTTGTCCACAGGAGGCGCCAAATTCACACAAAATGAAAGTTCTTTGTAGATTCTTTAAAGAGCTGAGATGTGATGTAGATGTGATGGAGGAGCAGAGCCTCACAGCTCTGTAGAGGAGCACTCATCAGAACCAACATCAGGTCTCTGTTTGGTTACTATGACGACAGAGCAGGAAGCTGAGGACGACTTGAGTCCAGTCAGTCCAGAGGAGCTGTCAGAGTCAGTGTGTGGTGAAACTGTGGTGTGTGTGTGTGTGTGTGTGTGTGTGTGTGTGTGTGTGCAGAGTGATGAGAGCTTCACAGTGACTGGTTCATGTGCTGCTGCTGTAGCTGCTCTTCAACTGTCACTGTGTGATGAGCCTCAACCTCTGACACATGACCGAGGCTCTGAGTCTCTGTGTGTCTGGATCATTCATGCTGATGGATCAACTCACTTCACTGTGGACTGACAACAACACTAACATCTAACCTCATGTTGTTGGTCTCAATTACAGAACCTCCTCCAGACTGGATCACTGGTCTCCTGGGTCTGATGTTTCTCCTGCTTCCCCTGACTGTCCTGGGTTATTGTCTCTGGATCAGAACACAAATAGAATCAATATTTTATTTACTTGGTTTTTCCTCAGGTAAGAGGTCACAGTGGAGCTAAAATGTCGTTTTAATGATTTGTTGTTTATTAATGTTTGAATCTCATGTTGTTGTTGATTGTGTCGACTACAGGACGTCTTCAAGTCCAGGTCAAGGTTCTCCTGGTTCTCCTGGTTCTCCTGTCTGCTGCTGCTGCTGCTGTTGTTCTTTGCTGTGTCATTCTTCATAAAGGGATTGAGAACACAGATGTGTGTGTGTGTGTGTGTGTGTGTGTGTGTGTGTAAAATGTCTCTTTGTGTCCTGACCACAACTCACACACTCAACTCAAACGCTCATTAGGAGTCATTGGTCCAGACAGTTGGTGTCACCCACTGGTTTGTGAACTGTTGTTTTGAAGTCAGGAGTTTGTGATTTGACCGTCGCCATCTTGGGTTTTTGTCACCAATAGATACCATATATGGAGGAGGGGGTGGAGCTGGGGAGGAGTGAGGGGTAGATCTGACCCAAGCTCTATGTACACCCACCTACACCAGCTACATGTCCCATTAAAATGAACAGGTTCATGTGTAAACATCGTTAGTGCCATGAGGAGAGACTGCACTTGATTGACAAGTCTGACTGTGTCAATCAAGTGGAAGCCACGCCCCCAGACCCACTCTGCTTTATCATCTGTTTCTGTATTAAATGGCATAATTTGATCCTGTCTCTGTCCTCAGTGTCCTGGCATGGAGACACTGTGGAGCTATACAGTGAGATGTCTGTCCTGCTGCCCTGTGAGGACTCTCCTTTACCCAGAGACCCCACAGTGACGTGGAGCCGCCACGACCTCCGTCCTTCAACCGTCCACCAGAGACACGAGCTGGGTGATGACCTCACAGACCAGAACCAGGTTTACAGCAGCAGAACGTCCATGAAGACTGACGCTCTGACCACTGGAGACCTCAGTCTCACTCTGAGTGACCTCCACCTCTCTGACAGCGGCAGCTACACCTGCATCATCACAGCGTTTGGAAATGAACGAACACTGAGAAACATACAGCTGAAGGTCAAAGGTCAGCAACACACCCTAACACGGTACATACAGGATACAGTCAGAGGTCAAAGGTCAGAGCTGTAGATACTGGTCTGAGGTGAGATCTGGTTGGATTTTGGACCAGGGTCACAGAGGTCATGTAAAGGTCATGTTGTTGTTTATGTTCATCTCCTCCACAGAAAAGTTCTCTGTCAGAGCTGAAGTCTTCTTTTTGTGTGGTCTACTGGTTCTACTGGGTGTTTGTCTTGGTGTCATCCGGTGGCTTAAAATTTATGAAGGGCAATTCATCGAAAAAGGTAGGATATGTGTGAGATCAAGTTTAACACCTTCAACAGCTGGTTTGACTTCCTACATGTGTCCACTGTCCCTCTGGTCCGGTTCTGTCCTTCAGGTTCCTCTGCAGCTCTGTGATCCTTCAGTAAAGAGATTAAAACCTGCTGCTGCTGCTGTCTGATGACATCATCATGTGGTTTGTTGTCTCTCAGACAAACAGGTGGAGGTGGAGGAGGTGGAGGAGGGGGCGGAGTCTGTCCAGCTGCCCTTCAAGACCACACCTGGTCTCCCTAAAGACATCAGAGTGGAGTGGACAGATGGAGACAACAGGAAGCTCCATGTGTATGAGAACGGCTCTAAAGGACAGGACCAGGTTTACAGAGGACGGACAGAGATGAATGAAGACCTGCTGAAGACTGGAGACCTCAGTCTGACCCTGAGACACGCCACATGGAGAGACACAGGAGACTACACCTGCAGAGTCTACAACAAGGACGGAGACTTACTGAGAGAGAAAACTGTGGTTCTCTGGGTCACAGGTCAGAGTTGTTTGTTTGTCTCTGTCTCTGGTTTTGTCTCCTCTGCAGAGAGTCCATGTCCAGTGTTGGGGACAACTCGCTGCAACACCATGCAGTGCACCAGTGCAAACACTTTTCAGTGTAGAGGGACTGGTGCTCACCCCAAAGGGAAACCGTCTCTGTGACGAACGCTTTCAGCAGCTTCTCCTGCTGCACTGTAACAAATACTTTAGTGATATGGAGTCGTTGTGTAGAGCCTCAGGCAAAGGTCAAGGCTGAATGTGTCCAACACTTTGACTGAGGATTATTCACCATGACACATTATTGTGCCTCCATTTTGTAAAGGCCTCGTCCTCACGGTTTCTTTTGGTGAAAGTAACTAAAAAGTAATCAGTAACTTATTACTCTTTAGGGAGTATTGTAAAGAATTACCTTCAAATGCAAGTAACTTGTAAAATGTAATATATTACATTTTGTAAGTAACTCAGGTCAGAGGTTAAAACCTGCTGCTGCTGCTGTCTGATGACATCATCATGTGGTTTGTTGTCTCTCAGACCAACAGGTGGAGGAGGGGGCGGAGTCTGTCCAGCTGCTCTTCAAGACCACAGCTGACCTGTCTGAAGACGTCAGAGTGGAGTGGACAGATGAAGACGACAGGAAGGTCCATGTGTATGAGAATGGCTCTAAAGGACAGGACCAGGTTTACAGAGGACGGACAGAGATGAATGAAGACCTGCTGAGGACTGGAGACCTCAGTCTGACCCTGAGACACCTCAGAGTGAGAGACAGAGGAAGATACACCTGCAGAGTCTACAACAAGGACGGAGACTTACTGAGAGAAAAAACTGTGGTTCTCAGGGTCAAAGGTCAGAGTTGTTTGTTTGTCTCTGTCTCTGGTTTTGTCTCCTCTGCAGAGAGTCCATGTCAAAGATGAAACAGTTGAAATCAGAGCTGTAGATTCAGGTCAGAGGTTAAAACCTGCTGCTGCTGCTGTTGTCTGATGACATCATCATGTGGTTTGTTGTCTCTCAGAACAACAGGTGGAGGTGGAGGAGGGGGCGGAGTCTGTCCAGCTGCCCTTCGAGACCACAGCTGACCTGTCTGAAGACGTCAGAGTGGAGTGGAGGGACAGAGACAACAGGAAGGTCCATGTGTATGAGAACGGCTCTAAAGGACAGGACCAGGTTTACAGAGGACGGACAGAGATGAATGAAGACCTGCTGAGGACTGGAGACCTCAGTCTGACCCTGAGACACCCCACAGTGAGAGACAGAGGAGACTACACCTGCAGAGTCTACAACAAGGACAGAGACTTACTTAGGGAGAAAACTGTGAAACTGAAGGTCAAAGGTCAGAGTTGTTTGTTTGTCTCTGTCTCTGCTTTTGTCTCCTCTGCAGAGAGTCCATGTCAAAGATGAAACAGTTGAAATCAGAGCTGTAGATTCAGGTCAGAGGTTAAAACCTGCTGCTGCTGCTGCTGTCTGATGACATCATCATGTGGTTTGCTGTCTTGCAGGCCAACGGGTGGAGGTGGAGGTGGAGGAGGGGGCGGAGTCTGTCCAGCTGCCCTTCAAGACCACAGCTGACCTGTCTGAAGACGTCAGAGTGGAGTGGACAGATGGAGACAACAGGAAGGTCCATGTGTATGAGAACGGCTCTAAAGGACAGGACCAGGTTTACAGAGGACGAACAGAGATGAATGAAGACCTGCTGAGGACTGGAGACCTCAGTCTGACCCTGAGACACCTCACAGTGAGAGACACAGGAGACTACACCTGCAGAGTCTACAACAAGGACGGAAACTTCCTGAGAGAGACAGTAGTGTTTCTCAGGGTCAAAGGTCAGAGTTGTTTGTCTCTGGTTGTTTGTTTGTCTCTGGTTGTTTGTCTCTGTCTCACTGTCTTCTGTCTCGTCTACAGAGAGAACTCAGGTCAGAGCTGAAACAGTCGACATGAAGAACAGAAGCAGCTCCACTGATCCAGCTCCTCTGATGGCTGATCAATTAGTCTGATTGGTCTGTTGATCAATGTGTAATTATTGACAGGATCTGACTTTGGACCAGAGAGAAGATGGAGGTGAAGGAACTGATGGACGATGGATGAAGACAGGAGCACACTACTGACCCACTACTGATGAGTATTGATCAGAATTGATCAGTACCACATGGAAAACAAGAGAAACAGTGAAACATCATTGAAAAACTAGAAAAAGCAAGCATTTCCAGCAGGAAATGCGGGTGAATGCTGAAAGCAGCTGAACGCCATTGCTGAAACAATGCTGAATTTGCTGAAGAAACTGCTCAAGCAGTGTTAAAAAGGCTGATGCCAAATATGAAATGTATAACTTGAATGCCTTTAAAGGACTAAAAGCAATAGAAATGTTAAAAAGGAAGAAAAAAATTGTTTAAATCCTGCATGTTTAAGTGTAACAGTTGAAGAGCTGAAATGTGCAGCTAACCTGACAGCAAAGAAAAAGGATGAACCAGTGCTAACATAGCTGAAGCAATAAGTGAGAAGAGATTAAAAACAGAACATGTAAGAAGGAGGATGATTTTGTATGAAATGGCTGGAAAACACTGTTGAACCATTACTAATATAGGTGAAGCAATATCTGAGAGGTAAAAGTACAACATGTAAGCAGGAGGCTGAATGACATAACATGGTGGGAAAATACCTTAAGTGTTTAAGGTAAGTGTAAAATAATATGTGGAAGTATATAAACATATATAAGTAGAAAAATGTGAAACTCTTAAAATGGCTGAGGATGGACTGAATTGTTGGAAATAATGAGAAAAAGAACGTTAAATCCTTCAAAATAAAATGTAAGGGTTGAAGAGGTGGAAAACCAAAAGTGAGGACACGAAGAAGCTCCAAATCCTGAAAATCTCCATTAGGAGAACAAACTGCAATGTAAGAGAAATAAACTGTTGGAGATGTTTAAACACTCCCCACAAAAATCATTGAGAGGCTGATTAGAGAGAGAGAGAGAGTGTGTGTGTGTGTGTGTGTGTGCGAGAGAGAGAGAGAGAAAGAGTGTGAGAGTGAGACAGAGAGTGTGTGTGTGCATGTGCTCAGAGGTTGCCATGGTGACTTAAACTACTTGATGAGAAAGGGGTCCATGAACCCCTCAAACTGCTCCAATCCGACACAAATCTGTACCTAATATGAGCAAAAACTTTATATGGTTGGATCCGTAAGACCTTCCTGAACTCAACCATGTCCTTTTGGTGTTTCTAGAGTAAAAATTGCTGAAACTGTTGCGAGTTAGAAACAGGCAACATTTCTGCTTTTCTCCAAAAATCAGCTCCTACTTTTGTATGGGAGTGAATGAGCAGCAGAGAGGCACCGGGCTGCACTGAGAGGCCCACAATTCAAATTCTGTAAGACTCTCTGCTTTGATGAGCACATTGTGAGAGCTAGAACAAGTTTGACTACAACTGTGGAAAAAATCATTTGTGTACAGTTTAATTTGTGGCCAGGAGGACGAGAGAAAGAGAAAAGTTTCAGACGATTTTTAGACTCTCTCCCACTCTAGCTGATGATGTCACCCACTCTAGCCCTGAACATTCCGCGCAATACACACCCATTATAAATTTGAATTTTCTCCAAAATTTGAATGATTTTTAAACTGTCATAAATCAGAAACGGTTGAAGATATCAATAAGCTGAATAATCAATGAATAGTTCAAAATTTTGTGAACGTTTTAAAGGTTGAATGAAGTCTGTAGCTGAAAGTATGCTGAAGTAGTTGAAGTTCAAAAAAGCAGAAGAAGCACAAGAGTTTGAAGACCGTTTCAATGCATTTCTATGGGAAAAAAAAATCAGAAAAAGTTAAATATTTTAAAAAGTATGAATAGTATTGAAGAGAAAAATAATAGCAAACCTGTCCAGAAAAGACACACGTTTTGATATATGAATTGTTGAAATAGCACAAAGTATGAAGGAGTAGTTTGGTTCTGAAAAAGGGAAAAATCTGACAGAATAATAATAAGTATAAAGATTTGAAGAACATAAACACTTCATTCTCCTTCTAAGGGACAGAGTTGCGTCATGGTGAAGTCGTGGTGACGGCTAGTTCATGGACCACAGTGATGTTGACGTGCTAACTAGCTTGTTTATCCTGCAGCTAAAGGCTGAAGGTTGAGCTTCAGCTCTGGTGGAGCAAAGGTTTCAGATGTGAGTCACTTCATGTTGTTTTATATGTAAGACACTTCAAGTCCAGAACATGCGCTTCAACTGGGAGCAGCAAAGTCTGGTAGCTCTGAGTTTTCACTCAACCTTTGCTTTATTTTTGTTGTGTTTTTGTAAGTTTTGTCGTATTTTGTCAACTACTGATAGACACTTCTGTGGGGAGAGGAGATTCTTCAGGAGAGGAGCTTCTGTCATTGAAAATGGAACAAGTCTGGAGGATGCCACCCTGCTCCAGCTGGATGAGGAGGTGCTTTCGTGGTTGCAGTGCTGGTGGTGCAGAGGTTAAAGGCTTGGAAGAGGAGATGTACTGTGAGTCCTTTCTGCCATCAGTCATCATGCACAATATCAACTCTCTGCTCAACAAGAGTGATGAGGAGCTGGAGATATAGATGAAGACTCGGGAAGCAGACATTTTTTCAAATCAAAACAATACATGTGTACATCCCACCAATGGCTACTGCTGAAGTTCCATGTGAAGGTCTCCATGAAGTCGTTGCTAGGATACAGACGAAACATCGTGAGGCACTTGACTTCAGTCATGTCTCCCTGATGGACTCACTGAAGATGTGGTGGACAGATACACGCTGGTGGAGGCCATTCTGAACAACTCAGATCATCCTCTTCATAACACCTTGATGGACCAAGAAAAGAGCGGTGGTGGACGGCTCCTCTCTCTTCACTGCAGGACGGAGACATATAGATGATCCTCTGTACCTTCAACCATCAGGCTTCTTCATTCTTCTGCAAATGGTTGATGAGCTGACAGACAAATGAATTTCCCTTTGGGGATTAATAAAGTAATTTGTATTTTATTGTATTGTATTGTAAATATATGTGGCTCACCTCCTGGGCCGCTCTGAAGTCAGTCACCACTTGTTTCCTGCTGCTCCTGTCATAATTACTGCGACCACTAGATGTCACCTATCAACAAACCACAGCTATTGATCACAATCACCTGCTGCACAGACGAACTATAGCTCTCTTTCTGTCACTTACCACTCTCCCTGCTGTTTCACTTTCTTATATCTTGGGACACACAAAACAGGGCTGCATGTGTCGGCCATGTTTGAAGGAGGCAGTCGGTCTTCAAAGGCCTCTGGAGGATGTGAATTTTGACACAGCTGTAGTGTACAGGTGTCGCCCATTTTACAATTTTACCCAGAATTCTTTGTACCACAGTCCAACCCCAATGTGTGTGACGTCTCACTGTCGTGTCTAAGACTCAGTCACAGTGTGTCTCTGTGAAACTGGTCCCAGACCTGTGGAGGAGAAGTCTGATTATCTTCTGAAGGTTCCTCCCTGAGCATCAGCATCACAGCTGGTCCAGGTGTCTACCTGAGGAGGGGCGGAGCTTCACTGCCTCCTGTCTGATCTCCTTCAGCAGCTTCACTGTAGTTTGACCTCCATCATTTGAAGACATACACTTTCTCTTTCTGTCTTTTCTTTCGTGTTGATCTTATTTCACACAGAAATACAACAGGGACGTGCATCAACAGCTTTGTGGGATTTTTTGTCATTCTGGTTCAATGTTGATTTTGTATTTTGTTCCACATCTTCAACAAATTAATTCAGATTATGTTTATTACTGAATTTATATTATTATCAGTGGACATCATTTAGACATTATACCAGGGACCTGTTGATAGTGTTTCATTGACCCTTCTCTGTCAGCTGACCTCTGTGGGAGTTGCTCTGTCTTATCTTCACCTTGCAGCCACAAACGTTGACTTCTGTCCGTTACTTTGAGTCTGGTTCACTCTGGTTCTGACCGTCGCTCCAGGAGGAAGCAGCTTTAACGTGACTGTGTTTTTCAGAGAAGATGAAGGTGTTTGTGGTGTTTGTGACGCTGCTGTTCGGTGAGAAACACAAACTTTATTTTGGACAAACTTGACGTTGAGTTTGTAAACAGCCATATGTTGGATATAAACACTGAGCACCGTACAGTATATACTCACCTTTGTTGAGGACATTTTTAGAATATAAATGTTTAGCATAAAACCCATATGGTTGAAAACTACTATATTTTAAGGCTTTATGTTGTTGTTAGCTTGTAGCTGGGTGACAGTGCTAGTTGTTGTGCTAATGCTAATTTCTTAACTCTTGCTGACAAGCTGCAGGTGTATGTAGTTCCACTCCCTTCATCACAGGTGGATCTTCATCAGAGACTCTGATTGTCTTCTGGTTTCTGACTCACCTCTGTTTGTGTCCTCAGTTTCCCAGCATGCCTCAGCTGTGGAGATATATGAGGGGGAGGAGTCTGTCCTGCTGCCCTGTGTCTTTCCTATGTTTGACCTGGATGAGGCTTCAGTGGTGTGGAACCGCTCCGACCTCCGTCCTTCAACCGTCCACCAGCGTCAGCTGGAAGGAGATGAACTCAAAGACCAGAACCAGGACTACAGAGGACGGACGTCCATGATGACTGACGCTCTGAGGACCAGAGACCTCAGTCTCACTCTGAGGAGACCCACCACCAGAGACAGTGGCAGCTACACCTGCATCATCAGAAGGAGGGGGCAAGAGGAGAGTCAGAGAGTAACACTGCAGGTCAAAGGTCAGAGCTGTAGATACAGGTCAAAGGTCAGAGCTGTAGATACAGGTCAAAGGTCAGAGGACATGGACTCATCAGAAATGTGTTTTAATGTTTCACATCATTGTTTATAGTGATATTTTAATCTCATGTTGTTGTTTGTGTCGACTACAGAACGTCCTGTCGACTGGAGCCTCGTTCTCCTTGGTGTCTGTTTTCTCCTGCTCTCACTGACTGTTGCTGTTCACACTGGCCTGCTGTTTAAAATGACAAAGACAGTAGGTAAGTTGTGTTGTGTGCGTGTGTGTGTGCATCCAGGAAATGAATGTAAGTCAGTGTGATGTCAGAGCTGTTAACTGAGGTCAGAGGTCAGAGTAGAAATGAACGTGTTGTGAATTGATCAGAAATGTTGTATTAATGTTTATAAATGTTATGATCTCATGTTGTTGTTTGTGTCGACTACAGAATATCAACCAGTCAGGATCAAGGTTCTCCTGGTTCTCCTGGTTCTCCTGTCTGCTTGTGGTTTTGGTCTCTGTATTTTCTTTCTTCATAAAGGGACTGAGAACAAAGATGGTATGTAGTGTCTGTGTGTGTGTGTGTGTGTGTGTGTGTGTGTGTGTGTGTGTGTGTCTTGTCCCTTCCTCCATGTCCTCCTTGAGATGTTTGGAGGAGACTCTGGTCACTTTTTCCCTGTTTTGGTCACTTTTTCCCTGTTTTGGTCTCTGTTTTCCTGCGGAGCTCCTCCTACACTTTCAGAGTGCACATTTTATACCATTGCAACCTCCCAGCATTTGTTAACAACAAAGTCATCAGAAGTACAAGTGCAACAGCAGCATCGTCACCTCTTCTCTTTCTCCATCTCTGTCATTGTAAACACTGCAAGGTCGGTTTTCAGCCAAGATACGCTGGGGGGCAGAGAGCCTCCATCATCCCTGTGACAAGTCATTGAACCATCACAATTACTTCCAAACTGTTTAATTAAGGTAAAAATCTTGTACAGTTCTAGTTGTTATGAATAGTTATTTTACAAAGAACTGTGAACATGAAAAAGTCTCTTGTCTCTGCTGATGTCTCTGTGTGACCTACAACAGCAGATGAAGACATCGGTGGGAAGATGAGCTGTTTCTAAATAGTGTAACTCTACACCTTCAGGAGGCAGTGGACGGGTCGGTCCACCACACAAAAACGATTCACAGAACTCAGACTGGAGACGGCATGTGCAAGCCAGATAAACATCTTTACAACAATACGCACTAGAGCTCATGGGAAATGCAGTCTTCATTCTGGCAAAACTCTACCACTTTTGTCCACAGGAGGCGCCAGATTCACACAAAATGAAAGTTCTTTGTAGATTCTTTAAAGAGCTGAGATGTGATGTAGATGTAACTCACTTCACTGTGGACTGACAACAACACTAACATCTAACCTCATGTTGTTGGTCTCAGTTACAGAACCTCCTCCAGACTGGATCACTGGTCTCCTGGGTCTGATGTTTCTCCTGCTTCCCCTGACTGTCCTGGGTTATTGTCTCTGGATCAGAACACAAATAGAATCAGTATTTTATTTACTTGGTTTTTCCTCAGGTAAGAGGTCACAGTGGAGCTAAAGTGTCGTTTTAATGATTTATTGTTTATTAATATTTGAATCTCATGTTGTTGTTGATTGTGTCGACTACAGGACGTCTTCCAGTCCAGGTCAAGGTTCTCCTGGTTCTCCTGGTTCTCCTGTTTGCTGCTGCTGTTGTTCCTTGCTGTGTCATTCTTCATAAAGGGATTAAGAACACAGATGGTGTGTGTGTGTGTGTGTGTGTGTGTGTGTGTGTAAACTGTCTCTTTGTGTCCTGGCCCCAACTCACACACTCAACTCAAACACACATTAGGAGTCATTGGTCCAGACAGTTGGTGTCACCCACTGGTTTGTGAACTGTTGTTTTGAAGTCAGGAGTTTGTGATTTGACCGTCGCCATCTTGGGTTTTTGTAACCAATAGATACCATATATGGAGGAGGGGCGGAGCTGGGGAGGAGTGAGGGGTAGATCTGACCCAAGCTCTATGTACACCCACCTACACCAGCTACATGACGCATTAAAATGAACAGGTTCATGTGTAAACATCGTTAGTGCCATGAGGAGAGACTGCACTTGATTGACAAGTCTCACTGTGTCAATCAAGTGGAAGCCACGCCCCCAGACCCACTCTGCTTTATCATCTGATTTGTTAAATGGCATAATTTGATCCTGTCTCTGTCCTCAGTGTCCTGGCATGGAGACACTGTGGAGGTCTACAGTGAGAGGTCTGTCCTGCTGCCCTGTGAGGACTCTCCTTTACCCATGGACCCCACACTGATGTGGAGCCGCCAGGACCTCCGTCCTTCAACCGTCCACCAGAGACACCAGCTGGGTGATGTCCTCAGAGACCAGAACCAGGTTTACAGCAGCAGAACGTCCATGAAGACTGACGCTCTGACCACTGGAGACCTCAGTCTCACTCTGAGTGACCTCCACCTCTCTGACAGCGGCAACTACACCTGCATCATCACAGCGTTTGGAAATGAACGAACACTGAGAACCATACAGCTGAAGGTCAAAGGTCAGCAACACACCCTAACACCTGCAATACATACAGGATACAGTCAGAGGTCAAAGGTCAGAGCTGTAGATACAGGTCTGAGGTCAGATATGCTTGAATTTGGACCAGGGTCACAGAGGTCATGTAAGGTCATGTTGTTGTTTATGTTCATCTCATCCACAGAAAAGTTCTCTGTCGGAGCTGAAGTCTTCGGTTTGTGTGGTCTACTGGTTCTACTGGTTCTACTGGGTGTTTGTCTTGGTGTCATCTGGTGGCTTAAAATTTATAAAAGGCGATTAATGGAAAAAGGTAGGATGTGTGTGTGTGTGTGTGTATGTATGTGTGTGTGTTTAATCATGTCCAACACCTTCAACAGCTGGTTTGACTTCCTACATGTGTCCACTGTCCCTCTGGTCTGGTTCTGTCCTTCAGGTTCCTCTGCAGCTCTGTGATCCTTCAGTAAAGAGATTAAAACCTGCTGCTGCTGCTGCTGTCTGATGACATCATCATGTGGTTTGTTGTCTGTCAGACCAACAGGTGGAGGTAGAGGAGGTGGACGAGGGGGCGGAGTCTGTCCAGCTGTCCTTCAAGACCACACTTGGTCTCCCAAAACACGTCAGAGTGGAGTGGATGGACAGAGACAACAGGAAGGTCCATGTGTATGAGAACAGCTCTAAAGGACAGGACCAGGTTTACAGAGGACGAACAGAGATGAATGAAGACCTGCTGAGGACTGGAGACCTCAGTCTGACCCTGAGACACCTCAGAGTGAGAGACAGAGGAAGATACACCTGCAGAGTCTACAACAAGGACAGAGACTTACTGAGAGAGAAAACTGTGTTTCTCAGGGTCAAAGGTCAGAGGCCCAGATGTCCCATCCTCATCCAGCTGCTGCTGCCCCCCCAATGAGCACGACTTTTTTTACTGTGGTGCACAGCTGGATGAATCTAAATGCACCGTGTCCATGGTAACAGAGGTAATAGATCGTCTTAAATCTGCCTCTGTGATGGAAAGACTGCTCCACTTTCCAAGAGTTAAAACAGTGTCACTGCAGGTTCACGCTGCAACACCATCCAGTGCACCAGTGCAAAGACTTTTCAGTGTAGAGGGACTCGTGCTCACCCCAAAGGGAAACCGTCTCTGTGACGAACGCTTTCAGCAGCTTCTCCTGCTGCACTGTAACAAATACTTTAGTGATATGGAGTCGTTGTGTAGAGCCTCAGGCAAAGGTCAAGGCTGAATGTGTCCAACACTTTGACTGAGGATTATTCACCATGACACATTATTGTGCCTCCATTTTGTAAAGGCCTCGTCCTCACGGTTTGTTTTGGTGAAAGTAACTAAAAAGTCATCAGTAACTTATTACTCTACACAGAAAGTAATATTGTAAAGAAACTTATTACCTTCAACTGCAAGTAACTAGTAAAATGTAATATATTACATTTTGTAAGTAACTCAGGTCAGAGGTTAAAACCTGCTGCTGCTGCTGTCTGATGACATCATCATGTGGTTTGTTGTCTCAGAACAACAGGTGGTGGTGGAGGTGGAGGAGGGGGCGGAGTCTGTCCAGCTGCCCTTCAAGACCACACCTGGTCTCCCTAAAGACGTCAGAGTGGAGTGGACCGATGGAGACAACAGGAAGGTCCATGTGTATGAGAACGGCTCTAAAGGACAGGACCAGGTTTACAGAGGACGAACAGAGATGAATGAAGACCTGCTGAGGACTGGAGACCTCAGTCTGACCCTGAGACACCTCACAGTGAGAGACAGAGGAAGATACACCTGCAGAGTCTACAACAAGGACGGAGACTTACTGAGAGAGACAAAAGTGTTTCTCAGCGTCAAAGGTCAGAGTTGTTTGTTTGTCTCTGTCTCTGGTTTTGTCTCCTCTGCAGAGAGTCCATGTCAAAGATGAAACAGTTGAAATCAGAGCTGTAGATTCAGGTCAGAGGTTAAAACCTGCTGCTGCTGCTGTCTGATGACATCATCATGTGGTTTGTTGTCTCTCAGGCCAACAGGTGGAGGTGGAGGAGGGGGCGGAGTCTATCCAGCTGCCCTTCAAGACCACACCTGGTCTCCCTAAAGACGTCAGAGTGGAGTGGACAGATGAAGATGACAGGAAGGTCCATGTGTATGAGAACGGCTCTAAAGGACAGGACCAGGTTTACAGAGGACGGACAGAGATGAATGAAGACCTGCTGAGGACTGGAGACCTCAGTCTGAGCCTGAGACACCTCAGAGGGAGAGACACAGGAGACTACACCTGCAGAGTCTACAACAAGGACGGAGACTTACTGAGAGAGAAAACTGTGATTCTAAGGGTCAAAGGTCAGAGATCTTTGTTTGTCTCTGGTTGTTTGTTTTGTCTCTGGTTGTTTGTCTCTGTCTCACTGTCTTCTGTCTCGTCTACAGAGAGAACAGTCGACATGAACAACAGAAGCAGCTTCACTGATCCAACTCCTCTGATGGCTGATCAATCAGTCTGATTGGTCTGTTGATCAATTTGTGATTATTGATAGGATCTGACTTTGGACCAGAGAGAAGATGGAGGTGAAGGAGCTGATGGACAATGGATGAAGACAGGAGGACACTACTGACTCACAGGCTGCAGACTCACTATTGATGAGTATTGATCAGAATTGATCAGTGCCACATGGAAAACAAGAGAAACAGTGAAACATCATTGAAAAAATACTTCTTCATTCTCCTTCTAAGGGACAGAGTTGCGTCACGGTGACGTCATGGTGACGTCATGGTGACGGCTAGTTCATGGACCACAGTGATGTTGACGTGCTAACTAGCTTGTTTATCCTGCAGCTAAAGGCTGAAGGTTGAGCTTCAGCTCTGGTGGAGCAAAGGTTTCAGATGTGAGTCACTTCATGTTGTTTTATATGTAAGACACTTCAAATCTATGTGGCTCACCTCCTGGGCCGCTCTGAAGTCAGTCACCACTCGTTTCCTGTTGCTCCTGTCATAATTACTGCGACCACTAGATGTCACCTATCAGTCACCATAACAGAGTGCTGACTGTTTTCATTGTTTTATATGGGATGTCAGTTACTGGTCCAACAGGTCCGACAGGTGGGTGTGGCCTACATTCCATGCTATTGACTACTAGGTGTCAATCAATATCCGTGTTTTAACTGTAAAAATAAAATCATGTGGAACTGACTGGACGTTTCAGGTCCATAACTATACATTATAAAAAAAAATTAAAAAAATACAGCTACATGTATCAGTAGCTTCGTGAGTCTTTTTGTCATTAGAGTTCAATGTTGATTTTATATTTTGTTCCACATCTTCAACACATTCATTTCACAAAATCATTTTTATCGCTGAATTCATATTTATGAGTGGAGATTACTTTGTGACAGGGACCTGGTGATAGTATTTCATTGACCAATCAGGGCATATTATTGGCTGTGCAACTTTCTCAGTTACCTGTCTCCCTGTGGGAGTTGGTCTGTCTTATCTTCAGTCTAATCTTCACCTGTTGAAATCAAAAGTAGACGTTTGTTCCTGCAGAGTCTCTGTTCAGACCTGTTCTGATCGTCTCTCGCTCCAGGAAGAAACTGCAGCTTTAACTGGACTGTGTTGCTGTTTGTTTTGTTTTGTTTTGTTTTTTTGTTTTAAGAGAAGATGAAGATGTTTGTGGTGTTTGTGACGCTGCTGTTCGGTGAGAAAAACTTCATCTAACTCCATTTAACTCAACTCCACACAGACTCTGGCTGTGAGCGCCATGTTGAAGATAGGTAGATACTGTGATTAGATGTAGGTGTAAAGCTCAGCTGCGTCTCTGTCCTGCCTCTGAACCACATGTTGATCTTTAATGTGGAGGAAGTTGATTTCCCTGTTAAAAACAAACTTTTTACAAAATACAAATACAAATTCACTACAGTGCAGCAGATTCAGCTCCAGTAGCATCTAAGAAGCTGCCACCAGTCATTATTATCACCATGACAACAGGTCAGTCTGAGTTATATAAACTGTAGCCTATCAAGTAGTTGAGCTAATGCTAATGCTAACTAACTAACTAACTCTGTAACTCTTACTGACAAGCTGTCAGGTGTATGTAGCCCTGCCCCCTCCCCACAGGTAGACAGGACTGGTTCGTCAGGTCTGTTGAGTTTGTTGTCTACTTAGTCTGTTGATGAGACTGTCAGTGGTTCACTGCAGCTCCAGCTCAAACACTGGATCTTCATCAGAGGCTCTGATTATCTTCTGGTTTCTGACTCACCTCTGTCTGTGTCCTCAGTTTCCCAGCATGCCTCAGCTGTGGTGACATATGAGGGGGAGGAGTCTGTCCTGCTGCCCTGTGACTTTCCTACATCTGACCTGGACGAAGCTTCAGTGGTGTGGAGCCGCTTCGACCTCCATCCTTCAACCGTCCACCAGCGTCAGCCGGACGGAGACGGACTCAAAGACCAGAACCAGGACTACAGAGGACGGACGTCCATGATGACTGACGCTCTGAGGACCGGAGACCTCAGTCTCACTCTGAGGAGACCCACCACCAGAGACAGTGGCAGCTACACCTGCATCATCAGAAGGAGGGGGCAAGAGGAGAGTCAGAGAGTAACACTGCAGGTCAAAGGTCAGAGCTGTAGATACAGGTCAAAGGTCAGAGGACATGGACTCATCAGAAATGTGTTTTAATGTTTCACATCATTGTTTATAGTGATATTTTAATCTCATGTTGTTGTTTGTGTCGACTACAGAACGTCCTGTCGACCGGAGCCTCGTTCTCCTTGGTGTCTGTTTTCTCCTGCTCTCACTGACTGCTGCTGTTCACACTGGCATAATGTTTAAAATGACAAAGGAAATAGGTAAGCTGTGTGTGTGTGTGTGTGTGTGTGTGTGTGTGTGTGCAGGAAATGAATGTAAGTCAGTGTGATGTCAGAGCTGTTAACTGAGGTCAGAGGTCAGAGTAGAAATGAACGTGTTGTGAATTGATCAGAAATGTTGTATTAATGTTTATAAATGTTATGATCTCATGTTGTTGTTTGTGTCGACTACAGAATATCGACCAGTCAGGATCGTGGTTCTCCTGGGTCTCCTGGGTCTCCTGTCTGCTTGTGGTTTTGGTCTCTGTATTTTCTTTCTTCATGAAGGGACTGAAAACAAAGATGGTATGTAGTGTGTGTGTGTGTGTGTGTGTGTGTGTGTGTGTGTGTCTTGTCCCTTCCTCCATGTCCTCCTTGACATGTTTGGAGGAGACTTCGGTCACTTTTTCCCTGTTTTGGTCTCTGTTTTCCTGCGGAGCTCCTCCTACACTTTCAGAGTGCACATTTTATACCATTGCAACCTCCCAGCATTTGTTAACAACAAAGTCATCAGAAGTACAAGTGCAACAGCAGCATCGTCACCTCTTCTCTTTCTCCGTCTCTGTCATTGTAAACACTGATCTTACAAGGTTAGTTTTCAGCCAAAATACGCTGGGGGGCAGAGAGCCTCCACCCTCCCTGTGACAAGTGATTGAACCATCACAATTACTTCCAAACTGTTTAATTAAGGTAAAAATCCTGCAGAGGAGCTGTGCAGGATTTTCCTGTGGCTATGCTACATTTTTACCTTCATTAAACAGCTTCAGTAACTGTGTTGGTTACATACAGGACTTGTAACGTGTTACATGGAGGATGGAGGCTCTCTGTCCTCCACCTGCGTCTCTGGGCTGAAAACCAACCTTGTAACATCAGTACAGCACTTGGCCTACGCCTCGGTGTCTTTGTAAATTCTTTAAAGAGCTGAGATGTGATGTAGATGTGATGGAGGAGCAGAGCCTCACAGCTCTGTAGAGGAGCACTCATCAGAACCAACCAGGTCTCTGTCTGGTTACTATGACGACAGAGCAGGAAGCTGAGGACGACTTGAGTCCAGTCAGTCCAGAGGAGCTGTCAGAGTCAGTGTCAGTGTGAAACTGTGGTGTGTGTGTGTGTGTGTGTGTGTGTGTGTGTGTGTGTGTGCAGAGTGATGAGAGCTTCACAGTGACTGGTTCATGTGCTGCTGCTGTAGCTGCTCTTCAACTGTCACTGTGTGATGAGCCTCAACCTCTGACACATGACCGAGGCTCTGAGTCTCTGTGTGTCTGGATCATTCATGCTGATGGATCAACTCACTTCACTGTGGACTGACAACAACACTAACATCTAACCTCATGTTGTTGGTCTCAGTTACAGAACCTCCTCCAGACTGGATCACTGGTCTCCTGGGTCTGATGTTTCTCCTGCTTCCCCTGACTGTCCTGGGTTATTGTCTCTGGATCAGAACACAAATAAGATCAATATTTTATTTACTTGGTTTTTCCTCAGGTAAGAGGTCACAGTGGAGCTAAAGTGTTGTTTTAATGATTTATTGTTTATTAATATTTGAATCTCATGTTGTTGTTGATTGTGTCGACTACAGGACGTCTTCCAGTCCAGGTCAAGGTTCTCCTGGTTCTCCTGGTTCTCCTGTCTGCTGCTGCTGTTGTTCCTTGCTGTGTCGTTCTTCATAAAGGGATTAAGAACACAGATGGTGTGTGTGTGTGTGTGTGTGTGTGTGTGTGTAAAATGTGTCTTTGTGTCCTGACCCCAACTCACACGCTCAACTCAAACGCTCATTAGGAGTCATTGGTCCAGACAGTTGGTGTCACCCACTGGTTTGTGAAACTGTTGTTTTGAAGTCAGGAGTTTGTGATTTGACCGTCGCCATCTTGGGTTTTTGTAACCAATAGATACCATATATGGAGGAGGGGGTGGAGCTGGTGAGGAGTGAGGGGTGGATCTGACCCAAGCTCTATGTACACCCACCTACACCAGCTACATGACGCATTAAAATGAACAGGTTCATGTGTAAACATCGTTAGTGCCATGAGGAGAGACTGCACTTGATTGACAGGTCACACTGTGTCAATCAAGTGGAAGCCACGCCCCCAGACCCACTCTGCTTTATCATCTGATTTGTTAAATGGCATAATTTGATCCTGTCTCTGTCCTCAGTGTCCTGGCATGGAGACACTGTGGAGCTCTACAGTGAGAGGTCTGTCCTGCTGCCCTGTGAGGACTCTCCTTTACCCAGAAACCCCACAGTGACGTGGAGCCGCCACGACCTCCGTCCTTCAACCGTCCACCAGAGACATGAGCTGGGTGATGTCCTCAGAGACCAGAACCAGGTTTACAGCAGCAGAACGTCCATGAAGACTGACGCTCTGACCACTGGAGACATCAGTCTCACTCTGAGTGACCTCCACCTCTCTGACAGCGGCAGCTACACCTGCATCATCACAGCATTTGGAAATGAACGAACACTGAGAAACATACAGCTGAAGGTCATAGGTCAGCAACACACCCTAACACCTACAGTACATACAGGATACAGTCAGAGGTCAAAGGTCAGAGCTGTAGATACAGGTCTGAGGTCAGATCTGGTTGAATTTGGACCAGGGTCACAGAGGTCATGTAAAGGTCATGTTGTTGTTTATGTTCATCTCGTCCACAGAAAAGTTCTCTGTCAGAGCTGAAGTCTTCGGTTTGTGTGGTCTACTGGTTCTACTGGTTCTACTGGTTGTTTGTCTTGGTGTCATCTGGTGGCTTAAAATTTATAAAAGGCGATTAATCGAAAAAGGTAGGATGTGTGTGTGTGTGTGTGTGTGTGTGTGAGTGAGATCATGTCGAACGCCTTCAACACCTGGTTTGACTTCCTACATGTGTCCACTGTCCCTCTGCTCTGGTTCTGTCCTTCAGGTTCCTCTGCAGCTCTGTGATCCTTCAGTAAAGAGGTTAAAACCTGCTGCTGCTGCTGTCTGATGACATCATCATGTGGTTTGTTGTCTCTCAGATGAACAGGTGAGGTTGAAGGTGAAGGAGGTGGAGGAGGGGGCGGAGTCTGTCCAGCTGCCCTTCAAGACCACACCTGGTCTCCCTAAAGACGTCAGAGTGGAGTGGACGGACAAAGGCAACAGGAAGGTCCATGTGTATGAGAACGGCTCTAAAGGACAGGACCAGGTTTACAGAGGACGAACAGAGATGAATGAAGACCTGCTGAGGACTGGAGACCTCAGTCTGACCCTGAGACACCTCACAGTGAGAGACACAGGAGACTACACCTGCAAAATCTACAACAAGGACAGAGACTTACTGAGAGAGAGAAAAGTGTTTCTCAGGGTCAAAGGTCAGAGTTGTTTGTTTGTCTCTGTCTCTGGTTTTGTCTCCTCTGCAGAGAGTCCATGTCCAGTGTTGGGGACAACTCGCTGCAACACCATCCAGTGCACCAGTGCAAAGACTTTTCAGTGTAGAGGACTCGTGCTCACCCCAAAGGGAAACCGTCTCTGTGACGAACGCTTTCAGCAGCTTCTCCTGCTGCACTGTAACAAATACTTTAGTGATATGGAGTCGTTGTGTAGAGCCTCAGGCAAAGGTCAAGGCTGAATGTGTCCAACACTTTGACTGAGGATTATTCACCATGACACATTATTGTGCCTCCATTTTGTAAAGGCCTCGTCCTCACGGTTTGTTTTGGTGAAAGTAACTAAAAAGTAATGAGTAACTTATTACTCTACACAGAAAGTAATATTGTAAAGAAACTTATTACCTTCAAATGCAAGTAACTAGTAAAATATAATATATTACATTTTGTGAGTAACTCAGGTCAGAGGTTAAAACCTGCTGCTGCTGCTGTCTGATGACATCATCATGTGGTTTGTTGTCTCTCAGGCCAACAGGTGGAGGTGGAGGAGGGGGCGGAGTCTGTCCAGCTGCTCTTCAAGACCACACCTGACCTGTTGAAAGACGTCAGAGTGGAGTGGATGGACAGAGACAACAGGAAGGTCCATGTGTATGAGAACGGCTCTAAAGGACAGGACCAGGTTTACAGAGGACGAACAGAGATGAATGAAGACCTGCTGAGGACTGGAGACCTCAGTCTGACCCTGAGACACCTCAGAGGGAGAGACACGGAGACTACACCTGCAGAGTCTACAACAAGGACGGAGACTTACTGACACAGAAAACTATGGTTCTCAGGGTCAAAGGTCAGAGTTGTTTGTCTCTGTCTCTGGTTTTGTCTCCTCTGCAGAGAGTCCACGTCAAAGATGAAACAGTTGAAATCAGAGCTGTAGATTCAGGTCAGAGGTTAAAACCTGCTGCTGCTGTCTGATGACATCATCATGTGGTTTGTTGTCTCTCAGGCCAACAGATGGAGGTGGAGGAGGGGGCGGAGTCTGTCCAGCTGCCCTTCAAGACCACAGCTGACCTGTCTGAAGACGTCAGAGTGGAGTGGATGGACAGAGACGACAGGAAGGTCCATGTGTATGAGAACGGCTCTAAAGGACAGCACCAGGTTTACAGAGGACGAACAGAGATGAATGAAGACCTGCTGAAGACTGGAGACCTCAGTCTGACCCTGAGACACCTCAGAGAGAGAGACACAGGAAGATACACCTGCAGAGTCTACAACAAGACGGAGACTTAGTGAGAAAGACAGCCGTGACTCTCATGGTCAAAGGTCAGAGTTGTTTGTTTGTCCCTGTCTCTGGTTTTGTCTCCTCTGCAGAGAGTCCATGTCAAAGATGAAACAGTTGAAATCAGAGCTGTAGATTCAGGTCAGAGGTGAAAACCTGCTGCTGCTGCTGTCTGATGACATCATCATGTGGTTTGTTGTCTCTCAGGCCAACAGGTGGAGGTGGAGGAGGGGGCGGAGTCTGTCCAGCTGCCCTTCAAGACCACAGCTGACCTGTCTGAAGACGTCAGAGTGGAGTGGACAGACAGAGACAACAGGAAGGTCCATGTGTATGAGAACAGTTCTAAAGGACAGGACCAGGTTTACAGACGACGAACAAAGATGAATGAAGACCTGCTGAGGACTGGAGACCTCAGTCTGACCCTGAGACACCCACAGAGAGAGACACAGGAAGATACACCTGCAGAGTCTACAACAAGGACGGAGACTTAGTGAGAGAGACAAAAGTGTTTCTCTGGGTCAAAGGTCAGAGTTGTTTGTTTGTCTCTGTCTCTGGTTTTGTCTCCTGTGCAGAGAGTCCATGTCCAGTGTTGGGGACAACTCGTTACAGTCATATATAACTCTGGGGCAGCAACAGAGCGACACAACGTGTGACTCATTATATTATTGTAATATTATTACAGTTCCTCCGTCTGGTGACACGTTACAATCTGAAATAGGTTGAATCACCACCTCAGGCGCCACAGCCTTAAACAGAGAAGCCAGTTTGCAGCGACTCTTGACTCCCAGGATGCATTGCAGGCTGCTGTCTCTCTGCCCAAGTTGAAGCTTCACTGGATGAGTAAGAAAACAAGAAGACGACATCAGGTTCCTGCTCACTACAGAGAGCAGCTCCTTGTCAGAGGAGCCTGCAGCCCAGATGTCCCATCCTCATCCAGCTGCTGCTGCCCCCCCCAATGAGCATGACTTTTTTACTGTGGTGCACAGCTGGATGAATCTAAATGCACCGTGTCCATGGTAACAGAGGTAATAGATCATCTTAATCTGCCTCTGTGATGGAAAGACTGCACCACTTTCCAAGAGTTAAAACAGTGTCACTGCAGGTTCACGCTGCAACACCATCCAGTGCACCAGTGCAAAGACTTTTCAGTGTAGAGGGACTCGTGCTCACCCCAAAGGGAAACCGTCTCTGTGACGAACGCTTTCAGCAGCTTCTCCTGCTGCACTGTAACAAATACTTTAGTGATATGGAGTCGTTGTGTAGAGCCTCAGGCAAAGGTCAAGGCTGAATGTGTCCAACACTTTGACTGAGGATTATTCACCATGACACATTATTGTGCCTCCATTTTGTAAAGGCCTCGTCCTCACGGTTTGTTTTGGTGAAAGTAACTAAAAAGTAATCAGTAACTTATTACTCTACACAGAAAGTAATATTGTAAAGAAACTTATTACCTTCAAATACAAGTAACTAGTAAAATGTAATATATTACATTTTGTAAGTAACTCAGGTCAGAGGTTAAAACCTGCTGCTGCTGCTGTCTGATGACATCATCATGTGGTTTGTTGTGTCAGAACAACAGGTGGAGGTGGAGGAGGGGGCGGAGTCTGTCCAGCTGCCCTTCAAGACCACAGCTGACCTGTCTGAAGACATCAGAGTGGAGTGGACGGATGGAGACAACATCAAGGTCCATGTGTATGAGAACGGCTCTAAAGGACAGGACCAGGTTAACAGAGGACGAACAGAGATGAATGAAGACCTGCTGAGGACTGGAGACCTCAGTCTGACCCTGAGACACCTCAGAGTGAGAGACACAGGAGACTACACCTGCAGAGTCTACAACAAGGACGGAGACTTACTGAGACAGAAAACTGTGGTTCTCAGGGTCAAAGGTCAGAGTTGTTTGTTTGTCTCTGGTTTTGTCTCCTCTGCAGAGAGTCCATGTCAAAGATGAAACAGTTGAAATCAGAGCTGTAGATTCAGGTCAGAGGTTAAAACCTGCTGCTGCTGCTGTCTGATGACATCATCATGTGGTTTGTTGTCTCCCAGGCCAACAGGTGGAGGTGGACGAGCGGACGGAGTCTGTCCAGCTGCCCTTCAAGACCACACCGGGTCTGTCTGAAGACGTCAGAGTGGAGTGGAGGGACAGAGACGACAGGAAGGTCCATGTGTATGAGAACGGCTCTAAAGGACAGGACCAGGTTTACAGAGGACGAACAGAGATGAATGAAGACCTGCTGAGGACTGGAGACCTCAGTCTGACCCTGAGACACCTCACAGTGAGAGACAGAGGAGACTACATCTGCAGAGTCTACAACAAGGACGGAGACTTAGTGAGAGAGACAGCAGTGACTCTCAGGGTCAAAGGTCAGAGTTGTTTGTTTGTCTCTGTCTCTGGTTTTGTCTCCTCTGCAGAGAGTCCATGTCAAAGATGAAACAGTTGAAATCAGAGCTGTAGATTCAGGTCAGAGGTTAAAACCTGCTGCTGCTGCTGTCTGATGACATCATCATGTGGTTTGTTGTCTCTCAGAACAACAGGTGGAGGTGGAGGAGGGGGCGGAGTCTGTCCAGCTGCCCTTCAAGACCACAGCTGATCTCCCTAAAGACGTCAGAGTGGAGTGGACGGACAAAGGCAACAGGAAGGTCCATGTGTATGAGAACGGCTCTAAAGGACAGGACCAGGTTTACAGAGGACGAACAGAGATGAATGAAGACCTGCTGAGGACTGGAGACCTCAGTCTGACCCTGAGACACCCCACAGTGAGAGACAGAGGAAGATATATCTGCATGATCTACAACAAGGACGGAGACTTAGTGAGAGGGACAGTAGTGAATCTTAAGAAAAAGGTCAGAGGTGTTTGTTTGTCTCTGTCTCTGGTTTTGTCTCCTCTGCAGAGAGTCCATGTCAAAGATAAAACAGTTGAAATCAGAGCTGTAGATTCAGGTCAGAGGTTAAAACCTGCTGCTGCTGCTGTCTGATGACATCATCATGTGGTTTGTTGTCTCTCAGGCCAAAAGGTGGAGGTGGAGGAGGGGGCGGAGTCTGTCCAGCTGCCCTTCAACACCACAGCTGACCTGTCTGAAGACATCAGAGTGGAGTGGATGTACATGTTCAACAGGAAGGTCCATGTGTATGAGAACGGCTCTAAAGGACAGGACCAGGTTTACAGAGGACGAACAGAGATGAATGAAGACCTGCTGAGGACTGGAGACCTCAGTCTGACCCTGAGACACCCCACAGTGAGAGACAGAGGAGGATACATCTGCAGAGTCTACAACAAGGACGGAGACTTACTGACAGAGAAAACTGTTTTTCTCTGGGTCAAAGGTCAGAGTTGTTTGTTTGTCTCTGGTTGTTTGTTTGTCTCTGGTTGTTTGTCTCTGTCTCACTGTCTTCTGTCTCATCTACAGAGAGAACTCAGGTCAGAGCTGAAACAGTCGACATGAGGAACAGAAGCAGCTTCACTGATCCAACTCCTCTGATGGCTGATCAATCAGTCTGATTGGTCTGTTGATCAGTTTGTGATTATTGAAAGGATCTGATTTTGGACCAGAGAGAAGATGGAGGTGAAGGAACTGATGGACGGTGGATGAAGACAGGAGGACACTACTGACCCACTATTGATTAGTATTGATCAGAATTGATCAGTACCACATGGAAAACAAGAGAAACGGTGAAACATCATTAAAAAAATACTTCTTCATTCTCCTTCTAAGGGACAGAGTTGTGTCATGATGATGTCATGGTGATGTCATGGTGACGTCATGGTGACGGCTAGTTCATGGGCCACAGTGATGCTGACCTGCTAACTAGCTTGTTTATCCTGCAGCTAAAGGCTGAAGGTTGAGCTTCAGCTCTGGTGGAGCAAAGGTTTCAGATGTGAGTCACTTCATGTTGTTTTATATGTAAGACCCTTCAAATCTATGTCGGTCACCTCCTGGGCCGCTCTGAAGTCAGTCACCACTCGTTTCCTGTTGCTCCTGTCATAATTACTGCGACCACTAGATGTCACCTATCAACAAACCACAGCTATTGATCACAATAACCTGCTGCACAGACGAACTGTAGCTCTCTTTCTTTCACTTACCACTCTCCCTGCTGTTTCACTTTCTTGTATCTTGGGACACACAAAACAGGGCTGCATGTGTCGGCCATGTTTGAAGGAGGCAGTCGGTCTTCAAAGGCTTGAACAGGGCTTAAAATGAATGGCTGATTAATCGGCCTTTTCCTTCTCTGAGCTCGTTCTTACATCGACGGCCCAGCGTGAACCTCCACATGTTCCCTGGACCTGATCCAGATCTCTGCAGCCAGGTGTCCCCTTGTCCACGTGGACTCTGACCATCACTGCTGCTTTGGCAAAAAAAAAAAAAAGGTCCAGGCTGGATCCTTGGTGGCTGCAGTGAGAAACCTCCTGCAGGTTTCCACTCTACTCAAACACCACAGTGGCTGATTCCACTCATTAGACCACATTAATCTGGAGAACAGGGACGCCAGCAGCTGTGAGGAAGAGCTGTGGGATCACACAAGAGCTGCAGAGCTTCTGAAGAGCTCCTGAAACTTCCTGCCACATCCTCACGTTGGCTCGTAGCAGCGTCTGATCTGAATCTGAGAGACTCATGAGGAGGCGTTTGTTAGCAGCTTGACTTTCTCATCTGTCAGGATGGAAACACCGATGCTTTGTGTGTCAGACACATTCATACAAAATACAAATCACAGTGTGTTGGGCTGATCAGCAAACTGCAGAGAGGCTGATAGAAAACAACTGCTGTGTGGCCTGACAACAGACGCTGTTGTTCTGCTCTGTGTGTAAAATACCACTTTATACAGTATTTACCTGTGTTGTCTTTGGTGATCTGGACTTTTCATCTGGTGACCTCGTTGGGTCAGCAGCTCCAGTTTCTCAGTTTGTGACCAAATACCTGTAAAAACACATTCACACCAGTGTCAACAGACTTTGTAGCGTTCACTGCACTGTCATGTCTTCTGGGTGGCACCGTGCACCTCTGTAGTTTTTACCCCTATTTTGTTGGGGGTCAAAGGTCTCAGGAGGACACAGAGATGGGATGGATGTTGTTGCATCTCTGATTGAGGCAAAGGTTGAACTATGTCTGGTCTAAAGGTCAAAGGTTAGGGACTTTCTGCAGCCAGCCTCAGAGAGGGTTCAGGTGGCTCCACCAACACATTGTAGGTCCAGAGAGGCTCCAGTCTGTGAATGATGATAAAACGCTTGATGCCATTTGTTCAAAGACGTCTGGCTCTAAAGTCCCCAGGTGGTGTTCAACACACTTGTTTAATACATTACTGCTGAATGAAGCTAAAATAACTCTGTCCACATGTTCATACTTATATAAAGGTATATTTCTGAACGTGCTGTTGTCACATAACTATAAGTCTCTATCATCCCTGTGCCTGCTGTTCTCCTTCAAGCTGAAGCCTCCCTAAAATATTCTTAAAGCTACTACGTGGAGTTTCGGAAAGCGAAAGTGTTCCCACACTACATTTCCCATGAGCCTCCGCGCACACGGTCGCAAACTGGTCGCCAATGAGCCAGAGCGATGTATGTGTGTGTGTGTGTGTGTGTGTGTGTTACTGGTGTGAGTGCAGCCCCTCCCGTCACAGAGGAGAGAGCCAAAATAAACTGAGGACGCTGAGGGGCTTCTGGGAAATGATGTCCACACTGGACACGAAGCACTTCAGTTCTCTGGAAAACAGTACAAACCTCTGGTTCAGTCTTTTGTTACTTAAACTGTGTATGTTTTGAGTTGAGAAACACACTCTTCAAACCTGTCGTTGTTCTCTGTGTTGTGTCCGTGATGATCAGACAAACAGACTCATGACACCGTTCATTTATAATCGCACATTTTCATCAGATCGTGCAGCGCCACCTTGAAGCATCAGCTCAGCGTCTCTCCCCTTGTTAGCATCAGTGCTAACTTCAGCTATTAGCTCAAACACACACGGTCTCACTACAGACACGTTTTCATCGATATCATCATCTTCCTCCGTTTCGTCCTCACCTGACTCATCTATGACGTAGGCAGGTGCAGGTGCAGGTGGAGGAGAGCAGGCTGTTCACGTGCTGCGTGACGTACGTTCCACACTATTGGCTGCTGCAGGTGTCAATCAATGTCCGAGACAAGTCGCTCCTTGTCATCGTGTTTGTTTTGTTTTTACTGGAAACGTTAAATCACGTGGAAGTGAACGGCTTCATCCACAGAGACGATTCAGGTACATTATACAGAAATACAGCAGCTACATGTATCAGCAGCTTTGTGACTCTCTGTCATTAGAGTTCAATGTAGATTTTAGATTTTGTTCCACATCTTCAACACATTCATTCAAATATTGTTTTTTTAAGAGTGAATTTATATTTATAGGTGGAGAGTCCTTAGACTTTATGACAGGGACCTGATGATAGTATCTCGTTGACACAACAGGACATGAAGCAGTTTGTGTGCAGCCTCAGTTTTCTCTGTCAGCTGACGCCCTGTGGGAGTTGGTCCGTCACTTCCTGTTGAATCGAAAGTAAAGTTTGTCGCTGCAGAGCTGCGGTTCAGTCTGGGTGTAACCGCTACTCAGTCCAGGAAGAAGCGGCTCTTTGTCAAGAGAAGATGAAGATGTTTGTGGTGTTTGTGACGCTGCTGTTCGGTGAGAAAAACTTCATCTAACTCCGTTTAAACCACTGCACACAGACTCTGGCTGTGAGGACAGGTGACCTGCTGCTGTGATCCACTGTTAGGTGTAAACTAAAGCTCAGCTGCGTCTCTGTCCTGCTTCTCAACCACATGTTGATCTTTAATGTGGAGATAATTCAGTCCCTGACTGATGATGGTGCGTTCAAGGTTTTACTCGTAAGTCTGGATTCCTGAGCTCTGAGTTTGGATTTTAACCTTGAACGCTTCCTGAAGTCAGATAAACTCTGAAAGATGGGCGAGTCCCTCCAGCTCTGACGTAAGAATTCAAGATGGCTGCTACTCACATCAACAGCAGTGAATCAACTCTGCAGTTTTACCGTTTCCTTTATTTTCTGGTTACTGGTTCACATTAACCTCAGCCATGTAAACACACAGTACTGTTCAGCTTTTGTCCCTGGACATTTTCCTACACTGTTTGTATGTGTTAGAGCTACGAGAGAGAGACGGTGGCGATAACGGAAGTTCAAAATGCTCGCCGATCACGTGGTCCACGTAGCCCGATAAGTTCCAGGAAGTGTTTGGCGGTCGATAGAAAACATTAGGAAAACCACGATATTTGATAAATTACGGTCAATAAATGCTTTGCTTTCCAATATTTATAAGCTCGTGTTAATTTCTTTGAACTCTGTTAAGTTCACTAAACCTGTGCAGCTGTCGACAGCAATTAAATCATAATATTTGATCAGTTTTTAGTTAAGTTTAACTTTCAGACTTGACTGAGGGAGACTAACAGGACTAACAGTGATTTACCAATTGACTACACAATAAGTCTAGACTCACAACAGCATAATGATGATACCTGTGATTAATTAAATTACATTTCATTGCAAATAAATTGTTTTCTATTACTATTTGTTAACGATCCTTACTTTGCCCAAACCTCCTCTACTCATTGATACACAATAAATCACACAGTCTTATTTTCCCCCCAATGCACTTAATACCACAATGAGTTAAAAACAGTATCAGACAAGGGCAGAGGGACACACAGCTGAGCACAGGGACAACACAGCAACAACACAGATTTTAGCTCCTTAAAGACGTCCCACTTATCTCTTCTTCTAATCAATAAAACTAATGGAGCACTGAAAAACGTTAATAATAATAATAATGTTTAATATAATAATTATATTAAACAGAACCACAGTCAATCACCCTCTGGTATTATTTGCAATAAAGTTGATCATTGGGATCAGGATCAATGAGTGTGGCACACTTTGATTATTCGAATATGAACTCTTCACCCTGCACTTTAACCTGTACTCGAATATCACATAAAGTCTGACAGCCTTAATAAAGTACTGTGTAACTGTATCGGCTGCAATATTTCACATATAGCTGTCTTTCTATTGATTATATAACATGAACTGATGATGGTATTGAGTCAGTGCAGTGCGGTGGAAAGACACATTATGAGCCTGCGGTCCGAATCATATGATGTGATATGAATGTCCTCATATTATAAGCTTCACCATCATCACACAGCCTCAGTGACAGTAAACTGATGTGTAACTACAGTGACACTCAATACACATTAACCTCGCTACTAGTATCATTTGACAGAGTTGGATAAAGTTGTATTTACAGAACTGACTTTACATTTATCAGCCTGTTGCATGAGTTGCTATCATTATCCAGCGTGTTAGCTTAAACTTTTATCTGTTAATATTCTCTAAATCTTCTAATCTAGACGGGAACAATCCGCCAACATACTTCATCACTCATGTCGATTTGATTCTGATGCACTATTGATATGAAAATGTGATTATTTAAACATTTTACCTTGAACAGCTCCGACATCTGCTCCATTGGAAATACATTGAGCGACAGTTAGCTTGTGCTAACTTCCAGGGGCTCCATGCTCCGCCATTACAGTGAACAGAGATGTCGTCAGTCTCTCTCTCTCAAGTCACTAGTATGTGTAAAACATCCTACAGTGTTGTTATCTGAATTGATCCCATGTTTTTGTTGTAAGTTTGTACGGCTTCTAAAAAAAACATTATAAATTGTTTACAGTGAAATCAAACATTTACATCTATGAAATCAATATATTTTTGTCTCGTTATATTGATCCTCCGTTCTTCTGCCTTCTGTGTTGATGAGACTGTCAGTGGTTCACTGCAGCTGCAGCTCAAACACTGGATCTTCATCAGAGGCTCTGATTATCTTCTGGTTTCTGACTCACCTTTATACAGTATTTACCTGTGTTGTCTTTGGTGATCTGGACTTTTCATCTGGTGACCTCGTTGGGTCAGCAGCTCCAGTTCCTCAGTTTGTGACCAAATCCCTGTAAAAACACATTCACACCAGTGTCAACAGACTTTGTAGCGTTCACTGCACTGTCATGTCTTCTGGGTGGCACCATGCACCTCTGTAGTTTTTACCCCTATTTTGTTGGGGGGTCAAAGGTCTCAGGAGGACACAGGGATGGGATGGATGTTGTTGCATCTCTGATTGAGGCAAAGGTTGAACTATGTGTGGTCTAAAGGTCAAAGGTTAGGGACTTTCTGCAGCCAGCCTCAGAGAGGGTTCAGGTGGCTCCACCAACACACTGTAGGTCCAGAGAGGCTCCAGTCTGTGAATGATGATAAAATGCTTGATGCCATTTGTTCAAAGACGTCTGGCTCTAAAGTCCCCAGGTGGTGTTCAACACACTTGTTTAATACATTACTGCTGAATGAAGCTAAAATAACTCTGTCCACATGTTCATACTTATATAAAGGTATATTTCTGAACGTGCTGTTGTCGCATAACTATAAGTCTCTATCATCCCTGTGCCTGCTGTTCTCCTTCAAGCTGAAGCCTCCCTAAAATACTCTTAAAGCTACTACGTGGAGTTTCGGAAAGCGGAAGTGTTCCCACACTACATTTCCCATGAGCCTCCGCGCGCACGGTCGCAAACTGGTCGCCAATGAGCCAGAGCGATGTGTGCGTGTGTGTGTGTGTGTGTGTGTGTGTGTGTGTGTGTGGTGTGTGTGTGTGTGTGTTACTGGTGTGAGTGCAGCCCCTCCCGTCACAGAGGACAGAGCCAAAATAAACTGAGGACACTGAGGGGCTTCTGGGAAATGATGTCCACACTGGACACGAAGCACTTCAGGTCTTTGGAAAACAGTACAAACCTCTGGTTCAGTCTTTTGTTACTTAAACTGTGTATGTTTTGAGGTGAGAAACACACTCTTCAAACCTGTCGTTGTTCTCTGTGTTGTGTCCGTGATGATCAGACAAACAGACTCATGACTCATGTCACCTCTGTCTGTGTCCTCAGTTTCCCAGCATGCCTCAGCTGTGGAGACATATGAGGGGGAGGAGTCTGTCCTGCTGCCCTGTGTCTTTCCTACGTCTGACCTGGACGAGGCTTCAGTGGTGTGGAGCCACTCCGACCTCATTCCTTCAACCGTCCACCAGCGTCAGCCGGACGGAGACGAACTCAAAGACCAGAACGTGGTCTACAAAGGACGGACGTCCATGAGGACTGACGCTCTGAGGACCGGAGACCTCAGTCTCACTCTGAGGACACCCACCACCAGAGACAGTGGCAACTACATCTGCATCATCACAAGGAGGGGGCAAGAGAAGAGTCAGAGAGTAACACTGCAGGTCAAAGGTCAGAGCTGTAGATACAGGTCAAAGGTCAGAGCTGTAGATACAGGTCAAAGGTCAGAGGACATGGACTCATCAGAAATGTGTTTTAACGTTTCACATCATTGTTTATAGTGATATTTTAATCTCATGTTGTCGTTTGTGTCGACTACAGAACGTCCTGTCGACCGGAGCCTCGTTCTCCTTGGTGTCTGTTTGCTCCTGCTCTCACTGACTGTTGCTGTTCACACTGGCCTGCTGTTTAAAATGACAAAGGAAATAGGTAAGTTGTGTTTGTGTGCGTGTGTGTATGTGTGTGTGTGTGTGCAGGAAATGATGTCAGAGCAGTTAAAGGAGAAGTGCCAGTTTTTACAACCTGGACCTTATTTCTCTCATAAAATACGGTCGTGTACTCACCCAGATAACTTCGGTGTCGTTAGGATCCATCGGACGATATTCAGATCCATTGGAGAGACGTGTGTATCCATATAGTGGCAGTGATCAGGGCACCGAGAATCCAGCCTCTAAATAACAAACCTGTGGAAGCTGAACTTCATCCATCTGGTCTCTTTGTTGGGACAATGTGGAAATATGCAAAAACGAACCATAGTGTGTTTAGCAGCAGCAAATTCCAGGTAAACGAGCCGACCGTCGCAGAGTGAGTGAGCCGTGCTGCGGCTACACGCGCCGCTCAGAGATGACATCATCATCCACTTCAGTGGTTAGTAGGTCAATCTACAGACCCCGGATGTCGATAAAAGGCAACTCCAGACTCAAAGGGGAACAGCAGCAGTGAATCATAACAAAGTCCTGGTGAAATGAACGACTTTCACAGCAGATAATGTTTTATTAGAGGCTGGATTCTCGGTGCCCTGATCACTGCCACTATATGGATACACACGTGTCTCCAGTGGATCTGAATATCGTCCGATGGATCGTAACGACACCAAAGTTATCTGGGTGAGTACACGACCGTATTTTATGACAGAAATAAGGTCCAGGTTGTTAAAAATTTACACTTCTCCTTTAACTGAGGTCAGAGGTCAGAGTAGAAATGAACATGTTGTGAATTGATCAGAAATGTTGTATTAATGTTTATAAATGTTATGATCTCATGTTGTTGTTTGTGTCGACTACAGGATTTCAACCAGTCAGGATCAAGGTTCTCCTGGGTCTCCTGTCTGCTTGTGGTTTTGGTCTCTGCATTTTCTTTCTTCATAAAGGGACTGAGAACAAAGATGGTATGTAGTGTGTGTGTGTGTGTGTGTGTGTGTGTGTGTGTCTTGTCCCTTCCTCCATGTCCTCCTTGAGATGTTTGGAGGAGACTCTGGTCACTTTTTCCCTGTTTTGGTCTCTGTTTTCCTGCGGAGCTCCTCCTACACTTTCAGAGTGCACATTTTACACCATTGCAACCTCCCAGCATTTGTTAACAACAAAGTCATCAGAAGTACAAGTGCAACAGCAGCATCGTCACCTCTTCTCTTTCTCCAGCTCTGTCATTGTAAACACTGCAAGGTTGGTTTTCAGCCAAGATACGCTGGGGGGCAGAGAGCCTCCATCCTCCCTGTGACAAGTCAGTGAACCATCACAATTACTTCCAAACTGTTTATTTATTTATGTATTTTTATTTTGTTTGGAAAAGACATTTTCAAACAGACTCATCAGTACAAAAAATGGTATTTTCCATAGACCTTTTCCAGGTTTGTTTTGTTTTGTTTTTCCCCAGTCATTCATGCACACAGGTGAACAACACAGTGTGTGTGGTAAAGGACAGTCCTCCTGCTCCTTCATGAGCCTCCATATTCACTTTCCTGGAAAAATGTCCTTATATATTCAACTAGATATAAAAGGTTTAGCACATTTACACACACACACACACACACACACACACTCACATTAAACTCTCTCTTCTACCCACACACTTACCTGCATAATTGCAATTTTCTGCATCAACAGACTAACAATCTTAAAATGACCACTACAAACATTAAACTAAAGGAGCGAACTTATTGTCATGTCCATCAAAAATAAGAAGGCGACGAAAAACAAAAAACACTTCAGAAAAGTTGTTTTTGCAGAGGAGCTGTGCAGGATTGTCCCGTGGCTATGCTACATTTTTACCTTAATTAAACAGCTTCAGTAACTGTGTTGGTCACATACAGGACTTGTAATGTGTTACAGGGAGGATGGAGGCTCTCTGTCCTCCACCTGCGTCTCTGGGCTGAAAACCAACCTTGCAACATCAGTGTAGCACTTGGCCTCCGCCCCGGTGTCCCAGCTCTCGTCTCTGCACACTGTGACACAAACGTGCTCTGTAACCTGTAATCTTTTGTTTATGATGGTTAAGACTACACGAATATACACGTCTTCTCACTGTAACGTTATCTGCTCCACTTTTTTCACTGGTTACGTTAAAAACAAAAGCACATGACCTGGAGGAGGGTTAGTAGAAGAGAGGAAAAGGGACCCGTCTTGCTTCGTTCCCCTGTAACATGAAAAAGTCTCTTGTCTCTGCTGATGTCTCTGTGTGACCTACAACAGCAGATGAAGACATCGGTGGGAAGATGAGCTGTTTCTAAATAGTGTAACTCTACACCAGGGGGGTCAAACTCATCAAGAGCACACAGTTTGACCAATCAACTGTCTGAAGACTGAGATCAGTTGATTAACTGAGTCCAGTCTGGTGTGGTGCTGTTTGGGTGGAACAACAACCTGCAGCCACTCGGCCCTTTGTGGGATGAGTTTGACCCCCTGATCTACACCTTCAGGAGGCAGTGGACGGGTCGGTCCACTGGACAAAACAGTTTACAGAACTCAGACTGGAGACAGCGTGTGTGAGCCAGATGAACATCTTTACAACAATACGCACTAGAGCTCATGGGAAATGCAGTCTTCATTCTTGCAAAACTCTACCACTTTTGTCCACAGGAGGCGCCAAATTCACACAAAATGAAAGTTCTTTGTAGATTCTTTAAAGAGCTGAGATGTGATGTAGATGTAACTCACTTCACTGTGGACTGACAACAACACTAACATCTAACCTCATGTTGTTGGTCTCAGTTACAGAACCTCCTCCAGACTGGATCACTGGTCTCCTGGGTCTGATGTTTCTCCTGCTTCTCCTGACTGTCCTGGGTTATTGTCTCTGGATCAGAACACAAATAGAATCAATATTTTACTTACTTGGTTTTTCCTCAGGTAAGAGGTCACAGTGGAGCTAAAGTGTTGTTTTAATGATTTATTGTTTATTAATATTTGAATCTCATGTTGTTGTTGATTGTGTCGACTACAGGACGTCTTCCAGTCCAGGTCAAGGTTCTCCTGGTTCTCCTGGTTCTCCTGTCTGCTGCTGCTGTTGTTCCTTGCTGTGTCATTCTTCATAAAGGGATTAAGAACACAGATGGTGTGTGTGTGTGTGTGTGTGTGTGTGTGTGTGTGTGTGTGTGTGTGTGTGTGTGTGTATGTGTGTGTGTGTGTGTGTAAACTGTCTCTTTGTGTCCTGGCCACAACTCACACACTCAACTCAAACGCTCATTAGGAGTCATTGGTCCAGACAGTTGGTGTCACCCACTGGTTTGTGAACTGTTGTTTTGAAGTCAGGAGTTTGTGATTTGACCGTCGCCATCTTGGGTTTTTGTAACCAATAGATACCATATATGGAGGAGGGGGTGGAGCTGGGGAGGAGTGAGGGGTAGATCTGACCCAAGCTCTATGTACACCCACCTACACCAGCTACATGACGCATTAAAATGAGCAGGTTCATGTGTAAACATCGTTAGTGCCATGAGGAGAGACTGCACTTGATTGACAAGTCTCACTGTGTCAATCAAGTGGAAGCCACGCCCCCAGACCCACTTCTTTATCATCTGATTTGTTAAATCCTCAGTGTCCTGGCATGGAGACACTGTGGAGGTCTACAGTGAGAGGTCTGTCCTGCTGCCCTGTGAGGACTCTCCTTTACCCAGAAACCCCACAGCGACGTGGAGCCGCCACGACCTCCGTCCTTCAACCGTCCACCAGAGACACCAGCTGGGTGATGACCTCAGAGACCAGAACCAGGATTACAGCGGCAGAACGTCCATGAAGACTGACGCTCTGACCACTGGAGACCTCAGTCTCACTCTGAGTGACCTCCACCTCTCTGACAGTGGCAGCTACACCTGCATCATCACAGCGTCTGGAAATGAACGAACACTGAGAAACATACAGCTGAAGGTCAAAGGTCAGCAACACACCCTAACACCTGCAGTTCATACAGGATACAGTCAGAGGTCAAAGGTCAGAGCTGTAGATACAGGTCTGAGGTCAGATCTGGATGAATTTGGACCAGGGTCACAGAGGTCATGTAAAGGTCATGTTGTTGTTTATGTTCATCTCGTCCACAGAAAAGTTCTCTGTCGGAGCTGAAGTCTTCGTTTTGTGTGGTCTACTGGTTCTACTGGTTCTACTGGGTGTTTGTCTTGGTGTCATCTGGTGGCTTAAAATTTATAAAAGGCGATTAATCAAAAAGGTAGGATGTGTGTGTGTGAGAGAGAGAGCTTTTATTGTGAAAATCTTTCATTATTTGTGAGAGAACAGAGACAGAAACAGCTGCACACACATTTATTCACATCGACTCGTCATTGACTCCTGCTGCCTGTATCATTGTGGCCGCCATCTTGGATTGGTGCCCACTTTGCCTCAGTGCATTCACTTCTATTGATGGAGGAGGTGTAGCACAAGGAAAATAATCACAAGTCACTGAATTTTCAACAGATTTTCACACAGTTTGTTTTTTACAAACAGGAGACGTGTAGCTATGACACAAGATGCTCTCGTACGTTAAAGATGGAGTTTCATACTGAAATACAACGGTACTGGTTAAGTTGGTTAATCAGGTCACAACACAACTAGTTCTTTAACAAAGACACCTTTCTTCACCTGTGTGTGTGTGTGTGTGTGTGTGATCATGTCCAACACTTCCAACAGCTGGTTTGACTTCCTACATGTGTCCACTGTCCCTCTGGTCTGGTTCTGTCCTTCAGGTTCCTCTGCAGCTCTGTGATCCTTCAGTAAAGAGATTAAAACCTGCTGCTGCTGCTGTCTGATGACATCATCATGTGGTTTGTTGTCTCTCAGTCCAACAGATGGAGGTGGAGGAGGTGGAGAAGGGGGCGGAGTCTGTCCAGCTGCCCTTCAAGACCACACCTGGTCTCCCTAAAGACGTCAGAGTGGAGTGGACAGATGGAGACAACAGGAAGGTCTATGTGTATGAGAACAGTTCTAAAGAACAGGACCAGGTTTACAGAGGACGAACAGAGATGAATGAAGACCTGCTGAGGACTGGAGACCTCAGTCTGACCCTGAGACACCCCACAGTGAGAGACAGAGGAAGATACACCTGCAGAGTCCACAACAAGGACGGAGACTTACTGAGAAAGAAAACTGTGTTTCTCGGGGTCAAAGGTCAGAGTTGTTTGTTTGTCTCTGTCTCTGGTTTTGTCTCCTCTGCAGAGGGTCCATGTCCAGTGTTGGGGACAACTCGTTACAGTCATATATAACTCTGGGGCAGTAACAGAGCGACACAACGTGTGACTCATTATATTATTGTAATATTATTACAGTTCCTCCGTCTGGTGACACGTTACAATCTGAAATAGGTTGAATCACCACCTCAGGCGCCACAGCCTTAAACAGAGAAGCCAGTTTGCAGCGACTCTTGACTCCCAGGATGCATTGCAGGCTGCTGTCTCTCTGCCCAAGTTTAAGCTTCACTGGATGAGTAAGAAAACAAGAAGACGACATCAGGTTCCTGCTCACTACAGAGAGCAGCTCCTTGTCAGAGGAGCCTGCAGCCCAGATGTCCCATCCTCATCCAGCTGCTGCTGCCCCCCCAATGAGCACGACTTTTTTTACTGTGGTGCACAGCTGGATGAATCTAAATGTACCCGTGTCCATGGTAACAGAGGTAATAGATCGTCTTAAATCTGCCTCTGTGATGGAAAGACTGCACCACTTTCCAAGAGTTAAAACAGTGTCACTGCAGGTTCACGCTGCAACACCATCCAGTGCACCAGTGCAAAGACTTTTCAGTGTAGAGGGACTCGTGCTCACCCCAAAGGGAAACCGTCTCTGTGACGAACGCTTTCAGCAGCTTCTCCTGCTGCACTGTAACAAATACTTTAGTGATATGGAGTCGTTGTGTAGAGCCTCAGGCAAAGGTCAAGGCTGAATGTGTCCAACACTTTGACTGAGGATTATTCACCATGACACATTATTGTGCCTCCATTTTGTAAAGGCCTCGTCCTCACGGTTTGTTTTGGTGAAAGTAACTAAAAAGTAATCAGTAACTTATTACTCTACACAGAAAGTAATATTGTAAAGAAACATATTACCTTCAAATGCAAGTAACTAGTAAAATGTAATATATTACATTTTGTAAGTAACTCAGGTCAGAGGTTAAAACCTGCTGCTGCTGCTGTCTGATGACATCATCATCTGGTTTGTTGTCTTACAGAACAACAGGTGGAGGTGGAGGAGGGGGCGGAGTCTGTCCAGCTGCCCTTCAAGACCACAGCTGACCTGTCTGAAGACGTCAGAGTGGAGTGGACAGACAAAGACAACAGGAAGGTCCATGTGTATGAGAACGGCTCTAAAGGACAGGACCAGGTTTACAGAGGACGAACAGAGATAAATGAAGACCTGCTGAGGACTGGAGACCTCAGTCTGACCCTGAGACACCCCACAGTGAGAGACAGAGGAAGATACACCTGCAGAGTCTACAACAAAGACGGAGACTTACTGAGAGAGACAGTAGTGATTCTCAGGGTCAAAGGTCAGAGTTGTTTGTTTGTCTCTGTCTCTGGTTTTGTCTCCTCTGCAGAGAGTCCATGTCAAAGATGAAACAGTTGAAATCAGAGCTGTAGATTCAGGTCAGAGGTTAAAACCTGCTGCTGCTGCTGTCCGATGACATCATCATGTGGTTTGTTGTGTCTCAGGCCAACAGGTGGAGGTGGAGGAGGGGGCGGAGTCTGTCCAGCTGCCCTTCAGGACCACAGCTGACCTGTCTGAAGACGTCAGAGTGGAGTGGACAGACAAAGACAACAGGAAGGTCCATGTGTATGAGAACGGCTCTAAAGGACAGGACCAGGTTTACAGAGGACGAACAGAGATGAATGAAGACCTGCTGAGGACTGGAGACCTCAGTCTGACCCTGAGACACCCCACAGTGAGAGACACAGGAGACTACACCTGCAGAGTCTACAACAAGGACGGAGACTTCCTGAGAGAGACAGTGGTGACTCTCAAGGTCAAAGGTCAGAGTTGTTTGTTTGTCTCTGGTTGTTTGTTTGTCTCTGGTTGTTTGTCTCTGTCTCACTGTCTTCTGTCTCGTTTACAGAGAGAACTCAGGTCAGAGCTGAAACAGTCGACATGAGGAACAGAAGCAGCTTCACTGATCCAACTCCTCTGATGGCTGATCAATCAGTCTGATTGGTCTATTGATCAATTTGTGATTATTGAAAGGATCTGACTTTGGACCAGAGAGAAGATGGAGGTGAAGGAACTGATGGACGATGGATGAAGACAGGAGGACACTACTGACTCACAGGCTGCAGACTCACTATTGATGAGTATTGATCAGAATTGATCAGTGCCACATGGAAAACAAGAGAAACAGTGAAACATCATTGAAAAAATACTTCTTCATTCTCCTTCTAAGGGACAGAGTTGCATCATGATGATGTCATGGTGATGTCATGGTGACATCATGATGAAGTCATGGTGACGGCTAGTTCATGGACCACAGTGATGCTGACCTGCTAACTAGCTTGTTTATCCTGCAGCTAAAGGCTGAAGGTTGAGCTTCAGCTCTGGTGGAGCAAAGGTTTCAGATGTGAGTCACTTCATGTTGTTTTATATGTAAGACACTTCAAATCTATGTGGCTCACCTCCTGGGCCGCTCTGAAGTCAGTCACCACTCGTTTCCTGTTGCTCCTGTCATAATTACTGCGACCACTAGATGTCACCTATCAACAAACCACAGCTATTGATCACAATAACCTGCTGCACAGACGAACTATAGCTCTCTTTCTTTCACTTACCACTCTCCCTGCTGTTTCACTTTCTTATATCTTGGGACACACAAAACAGGGCTGCATGTGTCGGCCATGTTTGAAGGAGGCAGTCAGTCTTCAAAGACTTGAACAGGGCTTAAAATTAATGGATGATTAATCGGCCTTTTCCTTCTCTGAACTCGTTCTTACATCGACGGCCCAGCGTGAACCTCCACATGTTCCCTGGACCTGATCCAGATCTCTGCAGCCAGGTGTCCCCTTGTCCACGTGGACTCTGACCCTCACTGCTGCTTTGGCAAAAAAAAAAAAAAAAGGTCCAGGCTGGACTCTTGGTGGCTGCAGTGAGAATCCTCCTGCAGGTTTCCACTCTACTCAAACACCACAGTGGCTGATTCCACTCATTAGACCACATTCATCTGGAGAACAGGGACGCCAGCAGCTGTGAGGAAGAGCTGTGGGATCACACAAGAGCTGCAGAGCTTCTGAAGAGCTCCTGAAACTTTCTGCCACATCCTCACGTTGGCTCGTAGCGGTGTCTGATCTTTATCTGAGAGACTCATCAGGAGGCGTTTGTTAGCAGCTTGACTTTCTCATCTGTCAGGATGGAAACACCGATGCTTTGTGTGTCAGACACATTCATACAAAATACAAATCACAGTGTGTTGGGCTGATCAGCAAACTGCAGAGAGGCTGATAGAAAACAACTGCTGTGTGGCCTGACAACAGACGCTGTTGTTCTGCTCTGTGTGTAAAATACCACTTTATACAGTATTTACCTGTGTTGTCTTTGGTGATCTGGACTTTTCATCTGGTGACCTCGTTGGGTCAGCAGCTCCAGTTTCTCAGTTGTGTTCAACACACTTGTTTAATACATTACTGCTGAATGAAGCTAAAATAACTCTGTCCACATGCTCATACTTATATGAAGGTATATTTCTGAACACGCTGCTGTCGCATAACTATAAGTCTCTATCATCCCTGTGCCTGCTGTTCTCCTTCAAGCTTTTTCTTTTCTTTCTTATACGTTCCTGAGCTGTGCTCGGCAGTCAGCAGTGTCTGTTCACTCAGCAGGGCCCATTGATTGCATCACGCAGTCACGATCTGCCTTCTCGACTGATCTGACTTTTAACACAATCATCTTTTTGTGTTTGACTTTTACAGGGACTTTGGTGCAGTCAACAAAAGACAAAATTGTTTGTGGTTCCCAACTTTTTTTTTTGGCTCATGACCCCATTTTGACATCACAAATCCCTGACGACCCCAGAGGCTTTTATATATTTGGTCGTCACCTTCTCCACCTCCTCTCAGCACCACAGGCTGCTGAGGCTGGCTGGCTGGTATCCATCCATGTTGGAGCGTGATGGATCATACCCATCCTCAATTACATCCCATAAATGTCAGGCTGCCTCTTCAGCCCCCTGCCTCAGTTAGCGATTGGCCTCGAGGGGCCGGCCGCTCAGACGTGAGAGGAATCGGCCCGTCGCCTTTTCCATGCACAAGTGTGAGTATTCATTTAGTGTGTCTTATCGAGGAGTGAGACAGAGAGCTGGCAGCAGACGCTCCTCCAAGGCAGAGCATGATACAGCAATTAAAACGATAGTCAATTAGGCCACACTTGCTAATTGACTCATGATGAAATCCGGAGCTGATTAATAAAGTGAACGCAGCCCTCCTCCTCCTCCTCCTCTTCCTCCTCCTCCTCTCGGCCTCGGTGAGGAGGAGCAGGTGTGATGGAGAGCTTCATGCGCTGATGTATGGAGCCAAACACAGGAACATCTGGGCCTTTGTTGCCTCCTTTATTTGTGTTTTTTCATCATTTTTCCGTCCCACAGCTTCACTGTCACAGTAAAAACGACCATCGTATACAGTGCAGCATCTGAGCAGTTTGGTTTCAGATTTGCTGCCAACAAAAGATTATTTGCGCAGATGCTGAGACGTCTGTCTTCAAAGCGGTGCTGCAGTCCCTGCTGGTCAATTTATTAATCTCTAAACACTTCTAAGAGTCAGAGCAGAAAATGTTTGTCTTTCTTTCTTTCTTTTTATTACATTTTTTGCTGTCTTCATCCTTCAGAGTTTATGTAAGAAATGAAACCTGAAACCACATCAGAGCAGCTGAATCAGAACATGTGCCTTTTATGTCATTTGAATGAAGCCACAGGTGAAAAAAGCCACTTCTGTTTGATAAAAGGTTAAAACGGGAAAAGCAACTCACGACCTGGTTCCACCACCATGCGCCAGCTGGTTCACACTGAGCAACACTTTGTGACACTCCTGTTTACCCACAGTGTTTTAATGTGATCTGCTAATGAAACCTTTACTGTGAGTATTGTGACAAGTGGCCAAACAGGAAGAGGACACCCACAGCTGGCAGAGCAGTGGTGACTGGAACAGGCTGCTCTGCTCATCCCCCGGCCTGATTAAGGTGTTTAGCTACGCTTTTGCAGCACTGAAGTGACACAGGTCGACTCTTTCACAGCTGCTTGCCTGCATTTTCCAAAATAAACCTGAACCTTACACCACGTCCGTGTCCAAAGACGATCACCTGTGGTTTGTTTTTGCCTCCTTGTGTGCTACTGCTGATAACGGCTGCTATTTTACACGCTGGTAAAAGTGGAAAGTCTGCACCTTTTTGTAGATGTTTGTCCTTATATAGCCATATAACATTAACCTTATAACCCACAATGCAACTGTGTGATATGCTTGTAGTGGCTAATGAAGTGTGAAGTCTGTAAGCTTGTCACTCACTCAACCTAAAATTAAGTTGAGTGTTAACATAAAAAGCTTGTGATTTATATAACTGAAATAAAAGTCATTACAAAGACACAAAGTTATGAGTCTATGAGTTATTCACAGATTTATTTATTTTTAACCATTAACACATATCTGACATTTGGAGGGTTCAATGTAATATTTCAAATGCGATGCATTTAAAAAGTCAAGTCTGTCAAATCTATGAAAGAGCATTAACGGCCAACAACAGAGATTTTTTTTTTTTTTGTGTGTGTAAGATTCTGAGTTAAAAGTCAGTAATCATTTCTGAGAAATAAAGTCAGAAAATTTGAGAAAAAACTCAGAAATTTTGAGAAAAAAGCCAGAAATTTTGAGAAAAAAATGCAGAAATTTCTGAGAAAAAAGTTGGAGATTTTGAAATAAAAACCTAAAATTAAAAAAAAAAAAAAAAAAAAGTCGGAAATTTTGAGAAAAAAATTCAGAAATTTCTGAGAAAAAAGTCAGAAATTTTGAGAAAAAAAGCCAGAGATTTAGAAAAAAAAGAAAAAAAACTCAATTTTTTAAAAAAATAAAAGTCGGAAATTTTGAGAAAAAAAAACAGAAATTCTGAGAAAAAAACACAGAAATTTTGAGAAAATAAGTCAGAAATTTTGAGAAATAAAGTCAGAAATTTTGAGAAAAAAAGTCAGAAATTTCTGAGAAAAAACTCAGAAATTTTGAGAAAAAAAACTCAGAAAATTTGAGAAACTCAGAGATTTTGAGAAAAAAATGCAGAAATTTCTGAGAAAAAAGTAAGAATTTTTGAGAAAAAAGCCAGAGATTTAGAAAAAAAAAATTCAATGTTTTTTAAAATATAAGTCGGAAATTTTGAGAAAAAAAATCTGAAATGTTGAGAAAAAAAATCTGAAATTTTGAGAAAAAAATCTGAAATTTTGAGAAAAAAAGCCAGAAAATTTGAGAAAATAAGTCAGAAATTTGAGAAAGAAATTCAGCTGTGGTTTGTTTTTGCCTCCTTGTGTTCTACTGCTGATAACGGCTGCTATTTTACATGCTGGTAAAAGTGGAAAGTCTGCACCTTTTTGTAGATGTTTGCTCTTGTTTCATGTTGTTGAGCTAAGATTCATGTTGTTTAACAGGTGTCAGCCTCTCAACAGGATCCACATCTCTGCTCCTGAGCGCCCTTCAAGGAGAGATCATCTTGTTCCACAAATGCTTCTTGCTTGTTCCATTCTAGTTCCTGTATTACCCACAATGCAACTGTGTGATATGCTAGTAGTGGCTAATGAAGTGTGAAGTCTGTAAGCTTGTCACTCACTCAGCCTAAAATTAAGTTTACTGTTAGCATAAGAAGCTTGTGATTTATGTAACTGAAATAAAAGTAATTACAAAGACACAAAGACTGGAGTTATTCACAGATTTATTTATTTTATACCATTAACACATATCTGACATTTGGAGGGTGCAATGTAATATTTCAAATATGATGCAAAAAGTCAAATCTGTCAAATCTACGCATTAAGGGCCAAGAACAGAGATTTCATGTTTTTTTAAGATTCTGAGTTAAAAGTCAGTAATCATTTCTGAGAAAAAAAAAGCCAGAAATTTTGAGAAAAAAACTCAGAAATTTTGAGAAAAAAGTCAGAAATTTTGGTGGGAAAACTCAGAAATGTTGAGAAAAAAAAATGAAAATTTGACAAAAAAAAATCAGAAATTTTGAGAAATTTTGAAAGTCCAAAAAATTTGCGAAAAAAGTCAGAAATTTTGAGAAAAAGAATCAGAAATTTATGTGAAAAAATTTAGAGAAACAAGTCAGAAATTTTGAGAAAAAAATGCAGAAATTTATGAGAAAAAAAGTCAGAAATTTTAAGAAAAAAAGTCCAAAAATTTGCAAAAAAAGTCAGAAATTTTGAGAAAAAAAATGCAGAAATTTCTGAGAAAAATTCAGAAATTTTAAGAAAAAAAGTCAAAAATTTTGAGAAAAAAATGTCAGAAAATTTGAGAAAAAAAACGCATAAATTTCTGAGAAAAATTCAGAAATTTTAATAAAAAAAAGTCAAAAATTTTGAGAAAGAAATTCAGAAATTTTGAAAAAAAAACTCAATTTAAAAAAAAAAAAGTTGGAAATTTTGAGAAAAAAGTCAGAAATTTTGAGAAAAAAACTCAAACATTTTGAGAACAACAGCCAGAAAAATTGAGAAAAAAAGTCAGAAATTCTGAGAAAAAAAAGGCAGAAAATTTGAGAAAAAAGTCAGAAATTTTGAGAAAAACAACTCAAAAATTTTAAGAAAAACAGCCAGAAAATTTGAAAAAAAAAGTCAGAAATTCTGAGAAAAAGAAGTCAGAAAATTTGAGAAAAAAATTCAGAAATTTCTGAGAAAAAACTCAGAAATGTTGAGGAAAAAAAGTCAGAAATTCTGAGAAAAAAAGTCAGAAATTTTGAGGAAAAAAAGTCAGAAAATTTGAGAAAAAAAGTCAGAAATTCTGAGAAAAAAAAAGCCAGAAATTTTGAGGAAATAAATACAGAAATTTCTGAGAAAAAAGTCAAAAATTTGGGGGAAAAAACTCAGAAATGCTGAGAAAATAAAACTGAAATTTTGAGGAGACAAGTCAGAAATTTCGAGAAAAAAACCCAGGAATTTATAAGAAAAAAAGTCAGAAATTTTAAGTAAAAAAGTCAGAAAATTTGAGAAAAAAAGTCAGAAATTTTGAGAAAAAAAAATGCAGAAAGTTCCGAGAAAAGTCTGAAACTTTAAGAAAAGAAAGTCAAAAATTTTGAGAAAAAAATGTCAGAAAATTTGAGAAAAAATGTAAGAAATTTTGGGGAAAAAAGTCAGAAATTTTGAGAAAAAATGTAAGAAATTTTGGGGAAAAAAGTCAGAAATTTTGAGAAAAAACGCAGAAATTTATGAGAAAAAAACTCAGAAATTTATGAGAAAAAAACACAGAAATTTCTGAAAAAAAGTAAGAAATTTTGAGAAAAAAAACATAAAAATTTCTGAGAAAAAAGGCAGAAATTTTGAGAAAAAAACGCAGAAATATATGAGAAAAAAAGTCTGAAATTTTAAGAAAAAAAAGTCTGAAATTTTTGAGAAAAAAAAGTCAGAAATTTCTGGAAGTAAAGTAAAGTAAGTAAAGTAATTACAAAGACACAAAGACTGGAGTTATTCATAGATTTATTTATTTTTAACCATTAACACATATCTGACGTTTGGAGGGTTCAATGTAATATTTCCAATATGATGTACTTAAAAAGACAAATTTGTCAAATCTACGGAAGAGCATTAGGGCCAACAACAGAGATCTTTTTTTTAAGATTCTGAGTTAAAAGTCAGAAATCATTTCTGAGAAAAAAAGCCAGAAATGTTGAGAAAAAAACTCAGAAATGTTGAGAAAAAATAACTGAAAATTTGAGAAAAAAAACAGAAACCTCTGAGAAAAAAGTCAGAAATTTTGAGAAAAAAAAAACGCAGAATTTTGAGAAAAAAAGTCTGACTTTTAATTTCTGACTTTTAAGTCAGAACCCTAAAAAAAAAAAAACCCGTTGTTGGCCCTCATGCTCTTCCGTACAAATCTTTGTAGTTGGGACTGGATGTAAAAATGAAAAGAAAAAAACAGCTAGCATTGTGTTGAGCCAGCGGTCCCAGATATTTCCTGTTTGAGGGCCCTCTGGGAGCCGTCAGCCAGGTCGACCAACACCTGAACAGTTTGTGCCAGTCGGCTCAGGCCTTCGTCCTCCATGATGAGCTGAGGGGAACAAAGGGAGTCCTGGAAAGGGAGGGAGAGAGGGGTGAGCGGATGCAGGAGATCCTCTAAGGATCTGTTGTGTTATAATAATGATGAAGATGATGATCTGCAACAATCGAAACCTTACCACCAGCTCCGCCGCAGGATTAAGTGAACCTCCTTTTTAGTAGGTTGTTAAACTATTTGTTTCCTGGAGACTCTGACAAGACCTTGGTAACAAGAGGTGTATCTAGATCCACTTTAGCCTTACTTCCTGTCTTTATGCTAAGCTATGGGAAACCATGTCAGTCTCTTTCTAAACAGCCTTAACACTTTTTTATCTGTAAGTGTAATTGTGACCACAGTTTCATGGTCCTTTTGAATATCTGCAAAAGCTAGGAAGTTGCCAAAAACATTTCATTTGTGATTCAAAACCTACTTTTTGTGCCAACAAAGTGAGCGGCCGTTCTGAGCCTCGGCTGAATTTCACAAGTTCGACTCATTCAGAGCGAGAAACACCACAACACACAGTAGAGATGTGTGTGTTGGTTGGCAGTGTGGAAGCATTGCTGGTGTGTGACTTGTAAAGGACAAGTCAGCAGTGAAGGAGTTAACACATTCTCCAGACACGCTCAGTGATATTCAGTAGCCGAGTGTGTAATCTCAGAAACATCCACGCAGCATGTCAGATGTGGGGAGCATTTGTCGCCTCCAGGCTTGAATCAAGAAAAAAAGCCATTAAATCAAACTTACTTCCACGTTTCCCCTCGGAGCGAGAAACAAGACGACAAACATTACAAAAAAACAACAACCACAAACTCACTCAGGGTTTAAAACAGAGAGGTTGTGGTGCTAACATGAGGCCTGTTTATTCTCATTCACCTGACTGGGCTGATCGCAGCGGCTGAATTAAATCTACGTTAAAAAAAAATCAAATCTATGATAAAGTTAACAATCTCCCAGGTTTGAGTTCAGTTATTGCTCTTAAGTATTTTCATGGTTGAGCAGATGAAGCCTCATGAGATTTGTCCTGACTGGGTCAGAAAGAAACAGGACCAGCTTTGATAAGAGAGGACGTTTGTGCCACCTAGTGGCCGACAGAGAGAACGAGTTAGCACAGAGCTCATGATCAATGGTTGTTCAGCAGATATTAAGCCCCAAACTTTGACCTTTGACCTCCCAATTGTAATGCGTTAACCCTTGACTCCAAGTGAAGGTTGGTGTCAAATCTGAAGAAGTTACATCAAGGCGTGAAATGAAATGGACGGACAACTTGAAAACAATCATTCTCTGCCTCGGCTGAATTAAAGCTCAATGATACATCAGCTGTGACACTGAATCATCCAATTTGTTAACACCACCGTTTGATCACTGCAGGTTTATAGTTTTTAATACATTTGCAGTCATTTCTGTTTTAGCTTAAACATTAGGGGTTATTGATTGTCGATCGATGGGCTTCAGACTGCAACATAACAACATCAAAGAAGCAAAGGGGTCTGAATACTTTCTGAATGAGCTGTACAGAGCTTGACTTGTAGAGACCATTATTTTCTGAACCATTTGTTGGACACTGTGTTGTGACCTCAGCATTTGTTTGTGTCTTGGAAGCAAAAGCGAGACGGCAAGCGAGCAGACAAACAGCACATGGTCCGAGTTTCATTTTTAATAATTTCTTTACAGCAGGAAGAAAAAAAAAACAAAAAAAAAAAAACTTTACATATAGATTTATATAAACTCAAAAATGATTCTTAATAATACAAGACTATCATATAAATATAAAACACAACAGTTTCTTTCTGTTCTGCTAACATGTTTAAGAATATAGCTCGGTGTAAGCCAGTGAGTGACTTACTGCGTGTGGCTTATCCAGTTCCATTTATAAAATATATATCTGAATTGAAACAGCATAAATTTCATCTGAACAGCAGGCGCGTAAAAAAAAGGGGGCGGGGTTTGTTGTTGTTTTTTTTTGTTTTTGTTTTTAAGTGGAGACTCACGATGGACATGAACTTGACGGTGGACAAAACTGACTGACGATTCAATTAAGCAAATCAAGGTATAAAAGTGTATTTATCCGACGGTGCTTTAAGTTTACGGTGTATAAAAAAAACAAAAAAACAAAAACATGAATATTTAAATTTGAAACATTCAAACAGGAAGTACAAACACGACAACGCATCTTTAGTGTTGCGACATGCTAACCAGCTAGCCGCGCGGCCCCCATCCCGTCTCACAGTAAGTCGCTGCTGCATTAATTATTATTATCATCACTGTTATTATTATTATTATTAGAAGTGGACGCCCAAAGTTCCCGTTAAAGCGCTGCCCCCTAGTGGTGGATAGTATGAATGTAACAGTTGGTCGTTTTCTACGCACTGTCCCTTTAAAAGGTGGAAAAGAGAATCAGTTCAACTCAAGTGCTTTGGGGGCGGAGTTAGCTTCTCTCTGACCACAACAACAACAACAACAACAACAACAAAGCCTCAACTACTATGTATAGACGATGTATTCATTTGATTTTTATTGAATTTTTTCCTCATGAATGATTCATGTCGGCCTCCAAAGTTACTTTGACTTTCAGCACAAAGTCGTACTTTATTGTTTTCATCACTATTATTGGATGGAAATTTATATTTTGAGGATTATGAGGCTTGAAAACTCACTGGAGTGAAGAAAACAAACAAACAGACAAACACAACGCTCACTGAGAATGAATCAGATCGACCTGAAGACCTTTGAGAGGCTGCAGCAGGTTTTCGTAGGGAAAGTCCAGACTGTCTCTAAAACTTCACACAGGACGTTTAAATGGCAGCATTCAGATATAGTCATAGCGCCACCTGCTGGTCAAACAAATTTCTCAATGGTTTCTGAAGATTGTGAGTTTCCGTTGGCATGGAAACGCTATTTATTTTGATATGTCGTCATCGTCCCCTCTGCCCCAAACTTTTTATTCTCCCCAATTTCATAAGGAAAAAGTCCTACTTCTACTTCTGATGAGGCGACACAGGAAGTGACGACACTACCCCCCCCCCCCCCCCAACACAAGAGCCCACAGCTTTGATTGATTTGATATCTTAAATGTAATCAGACACTGACCTTCTGGGAGCGATAAGCTGAACACAGCATGTGGTTGAAACAGCAGAGGCCTCCGATCAATGCTTTCACTTCTTAACCAATCAGTGTTGTTTTAGCTCTGAATGACTGAATATTGATTAAATCCAATTTACACACACACATACACACACACACTGATCGGCTGAAGCCTTTGCTGATTCAACCCCAAGAGGCAAAGAAGAAAACAAAAACATAGAAGGAAATAAATAAAGAAAAAAAAGCAATAATTTAATAATAAACTGTTTACATTTATACAAACGGTCAAAACTGACCAGACACAACAAAAATACTCACACACACACATACATACATAGACATACACACACACACACACATGACAACCTCCTGGACCGGAGGGGTTGGTACCGTCAGTTTTGGACTCGTGAAGCCTTCAGGTTTTTTTAATGCAGCGACACTGCCCCCTGCTGCTCACAGTTAGCATAGCACACACACAGGAAGTGGTCAGTTGAGGCACTGTTAGATCATATCTCTACAACATCCAGGCTCCATGGAAACTAACCTGCGTCTCTCCCTCAAAGATAAAATAATAAAAAAAAAAATAATAATGAAAATAAAAACATCACATTCACGTTTCTCTTCAGCTTCGTCCTCAGACTGGAGGCGAAGCTGCAGCACAGAGAGAGTGAGCTGCTGCTGCAGCTGCTGCTGCTGCTGCTGCTGCTGCTGCAGCTGCTGCTGCTGCAGGCCGAGCTGATCGACCGGCGAGTTGACGAGTTGTTCCACGTTTTGTTTTTAAAGGGAACGTGGAATGATTTTTTTTTTTTGTTATTATTATTTGACTGTGCAGCTCATCTACAGGTGCATGCTGGGAAATATCAGGTGTGTGAAGCGCACACTCTCTCTGTGTCACAGAGTGAAGGCTAAAGCTAAAGCTAAGGCTGAGGCGTTTCACCGCTCTGCTCTCGTACAGTTCATAAGTGTAGTGCTTTGTGTGTGTGTCTGTGTGTGTGTGTGTGAGAGCTACGAGTGTCAACACACACTCTCAGGTCACACACACTTCAGAGTCCTGTGCACTTCCTCTATATAAGTACTTAGTGTTGTGTTGTGTAGTGTTGTGTGTCCTCTAGACGAGCAGGTAGCTGTACAGGACGTAGAGCAGGGCCATGGCGGCGCAGTAGAAGAAGAGGAAGTCTGTGGACAGCAGCGAGGACGACGGAGACGAGGGCGAGGAGCGGCGGCGGCCGTGAGGGGACGGGGAGAGGAGGTCCTCGGCCGTCCCGCCCCCCCCACCTGCCTCCTCCTCCTCCACCTCCACAGCGAGCAGGGCCGTCACACAGCGCAGCACAGCGGGCAGCTTACACAGAAGCACATCAGAGCACACACACATGTCCATCTGGACGACACACACACACACACATAGACACACACACACACACACGGGAGGAAATACATGTAGTTACACAAAGAGTTACACAAAGCAGAGAGAAGGCTGGACTGAAAAACTGAACCAGGATCAGTCCGAGCAAAGCACAAAGGAGGCTTTTCAAAATAAAAGCATCCAAACATAGTGTCGCCATGTGAAATTATTAGTTTATCGATCAATTCAGCATCAGTTTGATACTATGACTGACAAGAAGCTGCTGCATGAATGTGAGGGAGAGTAAAAGTGTGTGTTTGTGAAGTGATCATTCTGATTAGAGTTAATCAATCACTGATGACTGACAGACCTGATCCAGATCAATGTGAGTGTGATGAGAGGAGGTGGGTTGTTTTTTTTTTACCTCAGGGACTCCCAGTTTACGACAGGCGGTGATGAAGTTCTCCACGTTCAGCCGACACTTCGCTGAGCTCAGTTTTGGCTGAAATGCAACCAGACCGTGTTAAACTGTGCTGCTAATATCTATACTATCGATCATATCTATAAACCTATCTGTCCCGTCACACTCACCACTGCTGGGGACGGGATGTGGATGATTGACACGGAGCGCGGCCGGATGTGATTGACCAGCTGACAGAGGACGGTGCCGTTGGACAAGGCCTCACCCAGGTCCTCAGGCAGAGTGAGCTTCAGCCGGGACTCCAGAGTCTGAGAGAGGACGGAGGCGGAGTTACAGGAAACAAGCAAACCAGCTTATGAATACCGTCGACTTCCTGGTTAACAGGCCCCGCCCCCCTCACATCAACCATGGTAACAAGATGATTATGAGGATGTGTGTGTGTGTTACCTTGCGTAGCTGTGTGATCTCCGGTCTCTCTTCTTTAGGCGAACGCAGCGTCGTCCGAGATTCACTTCTACCAGACTCACCCAGAGTGAAGACCGGTCCTGGTGCACACACACACACACACACACACACACACACACACACACACACACATACACACATACACGGAGCTCAGACTTTGTGCTGAGTGAAAGTCTAAAGTGTGTGTGTGTGTGTGTGTGTTGTGACGTTTGTACCTGTGGGTTTGACGTTGCTGCGGGACGAGGCGCGGAACAGGAAGCTGTTTGGTTTCTGGGCCTGACCAGAGGACGGAGGAGAGGACGGGACATCTGAGTGGACGACAACGTCACACACACGTCAGACACATGTTCACACACTGACAACACAACACAGTGAGATGAAGCAGTTCAGTGCGCGACAGTTTCTCCTGGAGCTCGGAAGTCGTCGAGTACAAACCTCTTTTCTCAAACTCATCTGATCTTTGATCATTTTTCAATTCTGTGTGTGTGTGTGTGTGTGTGTGTGTGTGTGTGTGTGTGTGTGTGTGTGTGAACCTGTTCTGCTGCTGGATCGTTGTAGCACCACTGACGGGGACCCTGAGCTCATGTGGTTGACGCTCTGACAAAATAAAAAGAAGAAGAAGAAGCAGCTCAGAGTTACAACAGCAGTGACTCAGTCCAGATGTTCAGATGTTCTCCACATCTGTATCCACTGACACTCTGATACTCACTGCACATCTCTGCCTCAGGCCTGAGGACTGGGAGCTGCTGTTCTCTGGAGACACACCACTAGAGGGAGACACACACCAACAGTTACCGACCAGATGCCGTCCACACCCTGCTGCTTCTTCACAGCTCAAGTGTGTGTGTGTGTGTGTGTCTGTTCTACTTACGCTGAGACACTTCCTGTCTGTGGTGTTGTGGTCACATGACTTCCTGTTTTGGTCGATGACTTCAGCAAACTGCACATTTAGAGATTTGACACAGCAAGTGTGTGAATAGAGGGGGAGGAGGGGGTGCATGAAGACTTGTCCGTGTGTGTGTGTGTGTGTGTGTGTGTGTGTGTGTGTGTTCACCTGGCCTTCTCCCTCTGCTGCTGCAGACGCTCTCTCTCCTGCCAGATGGACAAGGTGCCCGGCCTCCTCCGCTCCTCCAGGGTCGGGCTGGAGGGCGACAGGGGGGACGAGGAGGGCGACGACGGGGGGCCGACGTCCACGTGGAGGCTGGACCTGCAGAGACGAAGCAAAGCGTTAACATGTCTCCAAAACTCAACCTTGTTACAGATGATAAATGCATCAGGGAACGTGCTCGGGCCTTCATCAGCCTCTGGGACTAATCAATATGAACTGGTCATGTCGTGGCTCCTGAGCTCCTGTAAGTCAAAACTAAACAAAAGTACATCCACTAACGTGTCATATCTTAGTTTCATACTCTCTGTTGATCTTGTTCTGGTCACTGCAGCAGTCGAACACACACTTTTATAACAAACGATACACACTCTCCACATAAAAGTGAATCTGATCAGATTTGAACTTTGCCCTGAAGCCTGGTTTGTGTTAATCAAAGTATTTCACTGCTTCTGGTTTGTGTTTGTTGACTTTCCTTTTTCACTCTGTGTGTCTGTGTGTGTGTGTGTGTGTGTGTGTGGACTCTATTTTTAATCTGGCGGAGGAAATGTTCGAGGTCGAGAACATCCGTTTGGTTGGAACAAACTGGAAGCCGTAGCTGGAAGCCGTTGTTAGGGAAACGGACGCGTGGTTCGGTTACTAAGTCTAAATCACGTACGGCGTGTGAGAGGATTAACGAGGCTTTTTCAGGAATAATAGTTAATAATAAAAAACTCCACAGGCTGAAAAACAAAAAGCAGCCGTGTCAGTCTGAAGAAATGTGCAGTGATAGAAAGTCGTACAGCATCAACACGAGGCTGCGGAGTGAAGGAATAAAGATGGACGACACCTTTGTGCTACAGTTTAAAATCGACTTTATCAGCTGTGAGTCCGTGTGAACTCACACCATCCACACATACAGCATGAAGAGTTGGAGGGAGGAACCGTGTAAAGTAATGGGAACGGCAGAGTATTGACTTTTCCCAGCTCTTCAAACAGCCAGTGAAGTGACCTTGTAAAAAAAAAAAAAAAAACGAGGGCGGAAAAGAGAGAAAAAGTGATAAAACCCGAGTCCACAGTCTGACAGCTGGATCACAACGGGCCGACTGTCAGCGGATCAGAGCGACGAGATGGAAACGTCTTCAGATTTACTGGAACAACTTGGCACCAGAGACGTAAACGAATCAGTGCTCGGCGGAGGTCAAGGCCTCCGTGCTGTGGACAAATGGTTTCTACGTTTCTAAAACGTCCAGTCGGAGCCGATTAATCAGGCCGATCGATCGATCGCTGCTTCACAACATAAACGTCCTTCAGGTGATCATCAGCCCTGTGGGACCTGCAGTGTTTACCTGTGTATCGTTGAGTCCTGGTTTTGCGGTGATGAAGATTTCTCCTTCTGATCCTGATAAAAAAAAATCAAAGACACAGTCAGTGACTTTCTCTGTTGTGAGGTAACGACTCAGTTGTTGATCGGCCTGTGAGCGATCGGTACCAGAGGAGGTGCTGATGGAGGAGGCGTGGGCGGGTCCGTCCGGATCCCCTCCTCCTCTTCCTCCGTTGCAATACTGTTGATGAAGTAAAGCTGCTCGGCCTCTCCGTTCACTGAGAAAAGGAGGAGGAGGAGGAGGAGGAGAGTTGTTACTTTCTCTGATTGAAGTTAAACCACTGAACACGTGAACTGTTCACCACCTGTCTCACCTTTGTTCACCTCCAGAGGAGATCCGCCCTCCTCCTCCTCCTCCTCCAGGTTCCTCTGGTCTCTGCCGACCTCGGCCATGCGGAGCGACCGCTCGGAGAAGTCGTCGGCCGACTGGAGGCACAGAAACACACGCGTCCTGTTATAGCTGTGGTGCGTTCAGGTGTCTGATGTTTTCATGCCAGTGTTTTCTCTCATGTATCAACCAAGCTCTCAGCTTGTTGGAAAGTCAAGACCTGAGTTATTGAACTTCACTTCTCTCTTTGTTCTGTGTCAGATTTTCAGTTTTTTTGGCTTTTTCCCTAATCGACCATTTATTTGTTACTAGAAGGCAGGAAGTGATGGAGCCTGTAGTTGCAGCATCATTGGTGGATGTACAGAGATATTTTGCAATTCAATCAGGCTTGGACAGAAATAAAAAAAAAAAAAAAAAGAAAAAAGAAAAATTTATTTGAATTAAAAAATAAAATTAAATAAAATGAATAAAATAAAAAACATAAAAAATTAATAAATAATTTAATAAAAGATTAAATAAATAAATAATTTAATTGAATTAAAAAATAAAATTAAATAAATTGAATAAAATAGAAAAAATAAATAAATAATTTAATAAAAGATTAAAAAAAAAATAAAAACTTATATTAAAAATAATATAAAACAAAAAATATAATTAAAGAAAAAAATAAAACAAAAAATTAAATTAAAAAATAAAATAAAATAAAAAATTAAATTAAAAAATAAAAATAAAAAATAAATAAAATAAAATAGAAATTGAAAATAAAGCTGTCCTGCCATTTTCTGTCAGTGTCAACATGTTGTTGTAGGTGTGGGCAGCTCTGAGGTTTAGTTCAGGAGAAGTTATAACTTCCTGTTGTAACGACATTAAAAACCTATAACTTTTATATCTTAAATGTGACATGAGTGTATTTGTGTGTATGTTCATGTGTGTGTTGTTGTTATCACCTCATTCCCAGACCACCTCTTGCTGCCGCTGTCCACGCTGTTGAAGCCAGAGTCCAGTCCTCCAAACTGACCTGTGAACAGCTCCTGGTCCGACAGGCTGCAGAGAAACAAGTAGAGAACAGCTTAAACACACATACAGAAGTAAACACACACACACACACAGCAGCAGCTTTGTCACGCAGGGGGTTATTAGTCTGAAGTTCAGTGGTGTGTTTTTGTGTGTGTGTTTTTCTTCCTCAGTCACATTTCCGTCCTCGGCTCTGTGTGTTTAATGAGGACAAACTAACAAGAGCTTCATTCAGCTTTATAAATGTTTAACAGACTCTGTTTCCTCTGAGTTCAGACGTCATCACTTCTCTTCTCCTCCGGTAAAACAATATGTGTCGGTGAAATACTTCAGTGGTGGTGAAGACTGACTGATCCCAGGACAAGGTTGGAATATAATGAGTATAAAGTCGTTGTTTTAGGGTCCATGTTGTTTTAGAGGTGAAATACCAGAAGTTCTGTCAAAGCTCAGACCATTTTTATTGGTTGCTTCTCATATTATCTGAAAACTGAGGCTTTTATTTTGAAATATTACACCGTGTTGCGCTGCTCACCAGCTGTTGAAGCCCGTGGGCCTCAGGTGTCTCTCCAGCTCCTCCTGGCTCCTCTTGCAGGCCTCCATGTTGAGGTACTTGAAGATGTGGTATTTGCCCTTGGAGCAGATCTGAGCCGGCGGCATCTGCAGCGGGTTGTTGTCCAGCGTGATGCTCTGCAGGTGCCGCAGGTGCCGGTAGCACAAGGGCACGCGGGAAATGCGATTGCAGGACACATCGAGCCGGACGAGAGGGAGCTCGGATATTTCTGTACAGGGACACAGCGAAGAGATGAAATCTTTCTGGTAAATCTAGTAAACAGAAAACATCCTGGACAAACGCTGAAGGACCGGATTCGTCCTCACTCTGCGCCACTTCCTGCATCAGAGGATTAAATCGTGCTTTTGTGTAAAGCTTTAGGGGAGCTCGTCCTTAAGCCGAACAACTGTCACTTCCATTGTCGTCACTGTTCAAACACAACTAACTATTAGAGATGCTATCAAAATAAAAGCGCTGCACTCTTCATTTCCTGGTTGTCTTTTATTGTGAAAAACCTGCAGGCTGAGAAAGAGGAAGCAGTTTGAAATAAACAGTGAAGAAAGCGACTGTTGATCGCAGCTCTCTGACACTTTATTGATCTTGACTTTTATATCCAAACCACCTCTGGTGTTTGATCAGGTGTCAGGTCGGATGAGTCCAGATATTCTGTGACACGTCTTTAAACACTCGTCACCTCCCCTCAGCTGGTTTTAGTTTGAGGATAAACACTGACATCACACGCTGCAGCATCGACGCCTCCTGTTTTCATTTCCACTTCCTTCTATTGATTCAGAGGACGAACCTCTGATGCTGCAAAGATCCATTAGTCAGAAGAAGCTCAATGTTTCTACTTGTAAACGATTGATGGAGTCAAAGTAATGAAGCGTTGAAGAGTTTCCCCTAAAGCTGGGCGATCAATCGATTCTATTGATTGATTCATATCTGGGTTTTATGTTGATTTGAGTCCCTTGTTTACAACAAAAACAACATGACTTCCAGAGTTAGTCCCCAAAAACAGTCCCACCAGTCGTTCAGTTTTGTGTCAACAGACCTTGAACGCACCACGGATCTCTGCTAAGTGCGTTCAAAGGCTGTTGATACTGATTTATTGTAACGTGTCAAACAGAGGCGGCAGCAGCAGCAGCAGCTCAGCGGGAGACGAACTCCAGACGCTACAGCTCATTATCACTCGTTAACAAACAGCAGCATCAGCAGCATCACTTCCTGTTGAACTACGACTGATGCATTCACTGCACTTCGCTGAAGATACAGTGACTATAGCGGAAAAGACACATGTATGTGTGTTCAAACACGTCCCCAGTTTTCAGCTGGGTTCCTCAAACACATCATGGCGGGTTCAGACCACAGGGCGCGAGTCCGTACCTTCAGGCAAAGTGGTGAGTTGGTTCCTCCGCAGGTTCAGGTCCCTCAGACACTCGAGCTGACCGAGCTCTGCAGGTAAAGACTGCAGCTCGTTACAGCTCACGTCCTGGCAGAAACACACACACACACACACACACACACACAACATCAGTCACTACATCAGAGTGGATTCACACACTTCCTACTTTACACTGTGACTAAATTACACTGGTGAATTTGACTTTTTCCTCTCCATCAACACAGAAATCACAGATACTGTTTATGTGTGTGTGTGTCTGTGTGTGTGTGTGTGTGTGTGTGTGTCGTACCAGCTGTCGGAGGTGTGTAAGGGAGAATATGGAGGTGGGCAGTGAAGACAACTTGTTGTTGCTGACGATGAGCACTCGCAGGAGGGGGAGCTGAAACACTGACGGGGGTAAACTGGACAGAAGATTACGACTGTGGAGAAACACACACACACACACACACACACACACACACACACACACACACACACAAACACACACGTAAGGGTTATTGCTAAATGTGCAGCTCTGTAATATTCAATATTTGTTGTACAGTGTCTGTGACTCAAGGCAACATGGGCCACCTGGAGGGTTTCCGGTCTCCTAGCAACAGTATAATTACAGTGCGCGGAGCAGACGAGCGTCGGTGTGGTTCTGTTGTTGTAAGACGGTTTGGACAGACCCGGCTTCTACTTCCAGCACAAACAAACACTGGAGCCGCGCTTCCACCTGCAAACTGTGAAACTCGTCTAAGCTGCTGACTTCTGTCTCTGTGGTGCATTCAAGCGCAACTTGTTTTTTTTTTTGACCACAGCTCTGGTTTGTCCTTACTCCACCGGTCTATTCTGACCCCGACGAGCTTCTTGTGAAAGACCTCTGTTGTCATGGGTACACATAAGAAGTTTATGGGATGGTGACGGGTTGGTTTGGTTTGGTCCGGTTTATGGACACAGACACAAGTTGGGTTCAGGGAAAGGTCTCAGTTTGGGTTGATGCTACCACTTCCTCGTGGAGTTCGCACCTCCGTCGTCATGGTGACAGTAATGAAGCAACTCCCACAGTTGAGGAATTGTTTAACGTGATGCAACGAGCAGAAAATCCTGACTGAACACGTATCATCAGCTTTGGTGTGCGTGTGGTGGTGGGTTTGGCGTCTGCCGCGTTACCTGAGGTTGAGGTAGGTGAGGGCCTGGAGGTTCCCCAGGCTGGAGGACAGCGAACGCATCCCATTGTGGTAAAGGCTCAGTGTCTCCAGAGAGATGAACTGACAGAGCTCCTCGGGCAGCTCACAGAGACGGTTCTTGGACAGATCTGGAAACACAAGAGGACTGAAGGTTAGACGCGTCGGACGGTTACACAGAAGTACACAAAGCAAATACTGGGCTTCACAGCTTGCTGTTAAAGTGTTGGGATCTTCCTGATCTTTGCTGCGTGGTGATCTGAGACAGAAACCAGATCCAGTTTCCCAGTCTGAACCCAGCTGTGACCCAGTGTTCCTTCAGGCCTCATGTTTCCTGTCACTGTCAACTGTCAAACAACGGCATAATGAAATCAGAGCGAGCGAGAGCTTTTCAAAACACGTAATATCAGATAAATCACTTCGGCCCATGAGACCAAACCGAGGACGACGGACGGAGCTTCTTGGATTTAAACAACCAGTCCTACGATTCCCATGTTTCCCATGATTCTGTGCTGCACAGCCACTCGGCTCTAACCGTGTACTCTCCAGCTCAGGCTGAGATAATAAACCCCAATCACATCAATCACCCTCATGCTTTAGTTTGATGTTCTCCGTGTCCTCGGCCATCCAACAGCATCCCAACTCCTCTCCGAAGAAACCACCAGTCTAAAAACTGACAGCCGGCTCTGAGGCCACCACTGCCGCTGCTGTGACAGAAACTTGGCGAGGTCGACTCTCATCCACTTTGACCAAACTGGGTGAGCGTGTCCAAAAATAGCTGCTATTGGCCGCTTCCTGCTCTCTGTTTCCCCGAGTCAGTTCCACAGTAAGTAGGCCAGGTCTCATCCAACTCCAAGGAGACAAGGAGGCGAGGAAACGAGGATACTGATCGGAGATTAAAATTAGCCCGACCGGTCCAATCAGCAGCAGCTTTTACTTTCTGTCAACCGCCGTCTGTGTGTGTTCAGTCAGTGGGACATTAAGGTTTGGCCTTTGCAGTGTCTTAAACTTAAAGGAGCAACATCTCAAACCCAGCAGAGACAGCCCTCTGTCCTGTATATTAGCTCCTGCTTCCTTCACGGTGGGTTATTACAGGCCACGCTCAGTATTGACCCCGTCATCAGTACCAGCTGATCTCTGCACAGATATCTTCATATCCGCCCTGTACGGCTGGATGAGTGCAGGGTGAGAGACGTGAGAGCGTGCGGCAAACACAATGAGGCATCAGCAGAGCTGCAGAGAGTCCAAACAGCATCGTTAGCACTGAGCTTCAGTCTGGCAGCAGGATGAGACAGAGTCTGTCAATGGCAGACAGCCCAATGGCTGTTTATTGATTGCTGTTGGAAGCAGCAGGGAGGAGGAGGAGGAGGAGGAGGAGGAGGAGGAGGCAGTTCCTCTCTTTGTTAGAGCTTCTGTAAAGACGATTATTTTGGAGGACTTCAAGTGAAACATTTAAAAGAGCAGAGACGTGAAAATAAACTAGACGATGGTCCACTGATGGAAAAAAAAGGGACCTAAAGACATTTTAAAACTAAATACTCCATAAAACAAAACAACAATAATCAGACGAATCTAAAAAAACTGAAAGAGAAACTGTAGAAAAACAGCGAAAGAGAAACCAGGTCTGCGTTTAATGGAGCAAACACACTGTGTGACTCTGAGCTCTGTGCCACGTTCATCTGAGCGAGAGAGTTTCATTATCTGAGACCACTTTACATGGCCTTAATAAACAGCACACAGCATGGTGCACGGTTCAATGTGAAAGTGTGTGTGTGTGTGTGTGTGATAAATGTGAGTGTGTCTACACACTGTACCAGAGCACTAAAGCCCGATTCCCCCATCTTCACTGTCCCATAGCTGGAGGGGAGCTGTCTGAACAATGGGTGGGGGTGGGATACTACTGTGTGTGTGTGTGTGTGTGTGTGTGTGTGTGTGTGTGTGTGTGTGTGTGTGTGTGTGTGCTTGTTTTCATACCCCACTGAGGACTTCAACCATATTGCATACTACACCCATGGGGTCCTGTATCACTGTGGCGGGGCAGGGGGCTGTTGTTTGAGAGGTAGGAGCTGGATGGAGGGTTTAATGTCATAACTGGTGTCCTCCTCCACTTGTGTGTGTGTGTGTGTGTGTGTGTGTGTGTGTGTGTGTGTGTGCTCAGTGGGAGTCTCCAGCTCTGCCTCAATACAAAGTTCACCAAAGCAGACTTGAGCTCAGAGGTCCAGACTCCGTCAGACCTGACTGAGGTGATACAACATCAGTGGCTCAGGATCCCTGCTGTTTTTACTAGTTGGTGTGAAATGCATTCTGGGAAAGACGGCCTACAGGACGCTTCCTGATATTTGACCTCGGGCTGAGACTGATGACGTTTCACAAGAACACAGATTGAGAAACTGCTTCTGTATCCGTTGTTGCAAAAGACGGCGTGAGGCAGCGCCGGCGTTGACAGGAAGTGACGGTTTCTACTGCAAAAATAAAAGCCTTATCTGTGCAAGACGTGCGCCTTGTAGCGACTAGAGTCATCTGTTCCCCATCTGTGAACTTTTGAATCCCCAGAGTATTTGCTGCTTTTATACCAACCAAACCAACCACCTGGCGGCCATCTTGGAAACAATCTGGTGATTTTGCCTCAAACTGAGGTTTTACCTGGATTTTCTCTACAAGTTTTTCTTCACGTGAACTCGTACTAAAGTATAAACAAGGTTCAGTTTGTAACAGAGCAACAACACTTCATCATCAGCTTAGCGCAGTCGTCCATATTTGGTTCTCCAGAGAGCAAGAACACAAGAACACACACATCTATGAACAGCTGAAAGTCTCACGCAGCCTTCCCCGGCTCGCTTTTTCTTTTCCCCCAGGAGGCACTTATGCCCAAATGTCCTGATAGGCCGTTGAACTGGAGCCAGAATGACTCAACAGGAGCATCATGGGAAAAGCATGTGCTGTGGAATGGCAGCGTCCAGCAGCCTCTGGCACGACCCAGGTTCAGACAGCAGGACGCTGGCCTTAAACAGACAGCTCCATGGTCCAGGTCCAAGGCTGCTGTCAGCTCTGAGGAGGAGGAGGAGGAGGAGGAGGAGGAGGAGGATGGCAACAAGTGAAACCCTCCGGTTACAGAGCCGACACACACATGACCTACTCAGACTCTTCACAGCTGGAATCAGTCAGAGCGACCGAACTGTGATTTACAGCCAAACAGATAACGGACGCGACCGAAGCTTTATGCTGATGTCAGACACTTCGAAGCCTGCTCTGATTCGTTGAAGGCAAACTGACTGTGACTGGAGGGTTTGTCATCCAGAGGCTGTGAGACGGGACGAATCTAGAGTTTCTACTATAACTCATTTGGCTCAATGGTTCGATGGACAAACTCAATAAAAAACGTTTTATTGAATGAAGCAGAGAAAAACTGACTGAAAAATCCTCTCGATGTTCGACATCACACATCGTGGTCATGTTACGTGTCCGTCGTGACACCTGGTCCAGTCGGCAACTTGCCCCATGTGCCAGCATTAATCCATTCTAACCAGTTAAGGATCTCTGCTGACCTGGATTGACCCCTGTCGGGTTACCATGGTGACCATGCAGATTTCCCGGCAGGTTTAAAAGGAACAGGGTCAACTATCATTAGCCTGGAGAAAGAAGCTTGGCTTGGAAAGAGTCAGCAAGTCGATGCACGCGAGCTGCAGACCTCTGACCCCCCCCCCCCCCCCGCCTCGACCTGCCTCCATCCTGCCGTTACCGTCTTTCTAGCGTTTTCTGGACTTATCAGAACCGACTGCTCCGACCCCGGCAGGGTTCAGCTTTCACTGGCTGGATCTACATGTTGCTAATGGAAAACACCTGCAATGAACTCACTGATTGTGGAGCTGCCAGGAAGACTGAGGCTCCGACGGTCGTCTGAACCCACACGACCAGAACAGAACCACACGCACACACACAGACGGACCTGCATCCAACCTGCAGTCGATTTGTGTCTGTATGCAAAACACAGCGTAGTCAAATACTGACGAGTAACAGCAAAGACATCAGCCTGAGTTGGAGCTCGCATGTGGGACCATCCACCTGTAAAGGATGCCTTGACGCCTTGACGCCTTGACGACCATGTGATTTGGATGAAAGCTCCAGAAAAAGCCTGTTTTGTGTGAGTGTGGGAGGAGGATTTCCAAAGGATCAACAGAAAGAGAGGGATCGGCCTGTGGGAGCAGGATACTGTGTTTAATTACACGCCAGGCTGGATCCAGTTCAGACACTTACATCACCGCTGACCTGCTGACCTCTAAAAAAAAAACACACAACTTACAACACTGCACTGCTAAACAGGGCCGGCTCTTTACAAAGCCCAGACTCTGTCGGTCTAATCAGTGCATTCACTGTAAAGAAACAAACACGCAGCCGTCTCGTGTTTCAGATGATGTGAGGTCAGATCTTTAATCTGCCGCTTCAAAGTCTCACTTCACTTAACGGCTGAACGCACAACAACGGCCTTTATGAGCTCACTGTAAGGTTTCCAGTTCGTCCAAGAACTCTTACTTTTCGATGGCGTTTGAAAAGGAAACTGCGCCTGACAGAGCCACTTCCTGTCAGGCTGTGTGAGCAGGTCACGGCCAGTCAAATGTTGTGTCGGTGCTGTGTAAACCAGGTGTGGTTTGACGCTGGGTGTGGCTCTGGGACAGATCCCCAGGACAACCAGAGAGGCCAGTTTGACACAGACACTGCAGACTGGTCTGAAGTGCTGGTCCAGTTTGAACAATGATTATTAAATCAGTCCATCGTTAATCCGACTGTTTCACCAAACTAAAGACAGATTTACTTCCAGCCGAGCTAACGCTGGCTAATTCAGGTCAGCTACGATGTTCGAGCCCCAGAGAAATGTCCTGATAAAACCTCCTGTGACGTTTTTTAGAGGCTTATAACTAAAAGTGTTTTCTGCTGTGTGCTGTGGGATTAAACTGAGTCAAGGTCCAGTTTTCACCTAAATGACAGAGCAACAACCTGAAAACGCCACAGTAACTTGATTCCAGACGCTCCATGTTGTACAATGACATTTCCAGCAGCAGAACATCTGCAGCGTTGATTAGATATCTCTCTGGGAATCGAAAGGACAGATGTTGCTGTCTGATCTAGACATTGATGATCCAAACTCAAATCTGATCTGAAAACTGACGATCCAACGAGCTGAAGCTGAATTTCTCTCTCAGCCTTTGTTCATTGTTTACACAACTATCTTCAGCTTTTCTGGCAGGTGCACTGAGGTTATAGTCATGTGTTGTTGACCCTTCAATCTAACCGCAGAGCAAAACAGTGTTTAAGAGGAATAATTACCACTTTCAACCACGTTAGTTAATGTGGGACCCGTAACTATGACGGGGGTGCGACGCTCGGTGTGTATCGTACACAACATGACCTGACGGCTTTAGGTCTGATGGTCCACCACTGGGTTAAATCCTGAAACAACCAAACAACTCCTTCAACGCAATCTACAACAAAACAGACACAGTTGTAAATCTACCACAGTTGGCATCTGGTATGTTGTTGCCTTGTTTTCTTGCATCTTGTCGGCCGAACCCGAGAAATACTTTGTGGCCTCAGAGAATATCAGGTGTCGAGGACGTCAAGACTTCCAAGACTCTGTGTTTTTCCATGGACGGCGAAGTCAAAAACCAGGAAGTCAAAGTAAAAACAAGACAAGGAGGAGGTGGTGGTGGTGGGTGGGTGGGGGGGTGCTCAGACTGTAGTTAAACCTCAGTTTACCACCTGTGTGGTGTTGATGTCGACTTATAAATCACCTCGATCCGTCTTCGTGCTCCACTCAGGCTCCAGTGTGAAGCTGCGACGGGACCTTGAGTCTGCTGCTTCGTACACAAGTGTGTTTGTGTACTAACAAAATACAAAACCTCTACAGCTCGTATCATGTAGTGAAGAAGGGAGGCGAGGTTCACAGAGAGGCTACAGATGGAGGGGTGGAGAGAATGAGTAACAGTGGGATAATGCCAGCAGGAGAGCAGGAGGACAAAGGAGGCGAGGAGCAGCCAAAGAGACGAGGGAGACAACAAAGAGGCCAAGACAACAAAATCCCCGAGAGCAGTGAGTCAACGCCGAGGACGGCTCTTCAGCCCGGCTTCAGTTCACACAGCGCTGAAAGGGCTGATGGGAAAAGACCTGTCTCTGCAGAGGGAGAAACGACTGAGTCACAGGCAGAGATTTATGGGTAAACGTCAACTCCTGCCAGTGACTGTCAATCTCACCAACTTCATGTAACAATATACTGGGTCTCCAAACTGACTTCAGTGTGACTCATTGCATCACATACAACTGAACCAGTGGGCTACAGTGTTACACACATACAAACCTGCCCAGGTAGAAAATCAGCACCTGGATGATGTCGACTTACTCAATCTGCACACAGGACTGAGTTTGAAGAATAAACATGTCATCACTTTATACAAGCCTCCGAACTGTGGATATGTGAAAGCTGCTGAACAGGTTCTTCCTCAAAGTGACCAAATAAAAACATCTGCAGCCGGTGAATCTCTTTGTGCCGATTGATTTCCAAATATCAATCATGCATCGAGTGACGTGCAAGAAGACATTCCACCTTAAGAGAGTCGGCTCCGTGCTGGTAGCCTCTGAGCTGCACAGTGAATCCAGTCTGTGATTTAAAGCAGCAATCATCAGATCTTCACTGTGACAAAATGAAAATCCTACACTGTCAGGTCCTGACTGTACGATATGGAAATGTTATAGGTGTTAATTGATCATTTGGACAGTGATCAAACAGTGGAAGTGAACTTCAACACAACAACACGTGTGCTGCGACGTATCAGAATAAGAAACATACAGAGAACAAAGACGTTGGTTTCATAAGAGCCACACCTAATTTAAAATGCATCCAAGTCTGTCACTCAATCCGACTCTGTTTGGGTTTATTTCACAACGTTGCCAATGACGACGCAACTTCACGTCGTGCTGTAAGACAGGATGTGGCACTGTTGATTCCTGTTACTGATTCAGTTACAGCGCGCACGGCAGTACACACAGGCTGATCAACACATCGCGTGTGTGTGTGTGTGTTGGTGGGTGAAACTGTTGCATGACTGAGTGTGAAAACAGAGACTGATACGTGATGTTCTGTAGCTGAGCGACGCAACAGAGACACGACTGGTGACTTTTTTTTGACGTCTAACTCATTCCCTGATCCGTCCACTTTTCAGACCTGTAAACTTCTCCCACACCAACTCAAGTGAAATCACCTGAGGGTAATTATCTTCAAACGACTTCCTCTGGAGACACTTGAGGCAACGTTTTCCACGTGTGCTCCCCGACACCTGAACAACAGATCCCCTGTTGAATCAGCAGGCAAAACCAGAAGCATCCCTGATCCCACTGGACTGCTGAAGCATCATCTACACACCATTAAAGTCTTAACATCTGTGTTGATGTCATCCAGGCATCATGCACATCTACTAAAAATATAAATGGCAGGAAGTATTGATACTGGACCGATATTCATGAAAGGCTTTTATTGGTACATCCTTGACAGAAAGACAGAGTCTGGAGAGGTGTCTGATGTGACTTGCAGTGAATGAGGGGAGCTCTACATAAATCAGGATGTCATATGGAGTTGGGAAACACCTTGGATGATCATCAGGAACAGAAATCATCCATCTGCTAACACCAGGACAGGAGCCAATCACAGCTTCAGGGGACCAGAGTTTAACACTTACGTAACACGATGACAATTTGGTAACTTCCATTTTCTGAGGAAAGCTGTACAAAATGGTTTAACTGGAAAAGGCTGGTAAGCAAACCATGACTAGGTATATATCACTCCTGTTTTAACAGTGTAATACATATATAGCGTAGCTTAGCACATGTACTGGAGGCAGAAATACACTACACAAGCAAGAAAGGGCCTTGCGTAAACATCACAAGAACAACTGCTCATATAGGCTCAAATAAAATGTAAAACAGATAATGTGAGACGTCCTACGTGTACTTCCTATACTTTAAAAGTGAAATAAGAGTTTAGGAGTTTAACTCTTGAAAATGAAACTCTGAGAAGCAACTCAACCATCACAGCAACCGCATGCATGCTGCACAAATGAGAAGAGCAGTTACACCACAGAAAGGAAATACAGTGATATCAGTATTTATGCTGTTGTTTCAGTGCAGCCCATCAAAGTGGAGGGCTTCTATCAGACACCAGATTAGATAAAATAAGACTGTGTGTAAAGTTTGAGACAGTCTGTCAGTCAAAGTTTACAGTTTACAGGCAGTCAAACTTAACGTGATCCTAACTTCAGGGATCTTCTGAGAATTTTAAAGGAATTTCATAAAAAGTATTAGGTCTAGCTGCAGAGCATGACGTCATGGTGCAATCATTAGTCCCAAAACAAAGGTACAACAAGGTATCATCTGCATATAATTGGAGATGTAACCAAAGGGAACTATAGATGAAAACAGTAGAGGACCAAGGATAGAGCCTTGGGGAACGCCACCAGAAACAGTTAAAAGAGGTACAGGACCTGTCCATTACTGCACTGTGGTCTATAGTGAGCTATTGTGCAACTTGCCTCCACAGATCCAGCATGTGAAACTACGACTTGTATTTCTGTGGAACCACTTGTTGCGTTTCGCTTCAATAAAAGTTTTCTTTTTCATTTCTGGACTTCCTCTAAAACCGGCTGCAACAACAGGGCTGGTATTGTTGTCACATTGTGAGTTTGTGTTCACATGAACTGATAGCGTGAGGGCTGGAACGTCAACAGATCCACAGACGCCGCAGCTGGTTTGTTATCTTATAAAAACTTAAGAAAACAACTTCCACTTTGCTTTCTACATGCTGATTTCATTCTCTTAAACATCACAGTGACTCAGTGAGTCTATAGGACCTGAACTCAAACCCCTCCGAGGCCCCACGCCGCCTCTATCATGTACCGACTCCCTCGGTCCATCAGCCATCTGGCCACCAAACACTGTAGGAGCTAATGGATCTGCTGCATTACATAAGGTACGGGCTTCAGCTTTCATTATTCACCAGGCCGTCGGCTCCACACCATTAGATTACTTACACACATTCTTATAGTGTTACACTGTGTTGTGAGACAAACATGGAGCCAGGACGACTGAGGCCCATTAACTAATGGCTGCCTGCTGAGCCTGGAGGAAACTGCAAGCTATGACACAACAAGCAGAGACGCTGTTACCGGCTTCAAAGTCATTAGTTGCATCACATTTGAAAGTTGACATTTGTGTTGCATTCACAAGCTAACCTCTGAAACAGGAAGTCAATTGATGTGAGAAAATGAAAATGAAAAATGGATTTTTTGGGGGATTTTCATTGAAATGTGTGGGTGATTATTATGCTAACGTGATTATTATTTATCCCTAACCCAGTATACAGCTATATATATACTAATCATATTGATTTTTGTCACCGTCTGTGTCCCACACAGACACACACACACACACATATAGACCAGGCGCATGCTGTGTATGGTACAGTGTGTTTCCTGGCAGAGTGGTCATGTTGCCCTACAGCCCTTGTGTGCTGTCTGCCTCTTTCTCTAGTTACCTCCCATGGGACTGAGGAGGGATTCCCCACCACCACCACCCCTCGACCCCCCTCCCCACCAGCTGCTGTGGTCGGAGAGTGAAAACACACCAGCAGGTTTCACATGGACACACACACACACACAGAAATCATTCGCACATGAGACTAAAAATACTGTAAATAAAAGCATGACAGAAGCATTAAGCCTCCTGCAGCCTCCACTGGGATCACTGACTGACTCCTGGTCAGTGAAGATGCAACAATGCGTGAACATGTACGCGCCGTTCTCTGTGCAAATTAACACAAGCGTAGCATTCATTAGCCGCCGCTGACAACTTGTCCAGTGTTTATCAGTTCATGAAAGACTCCCCCCAGTTTTCCATGAACTTGACCAAGTCCAGCACAACGGAAGCAGGACAGGCCGACCGAATGTCCGGCCCATCTGGCATTTTATCCTCCGTGACATTTAAAAGAAGAAGGAGAAGGAGAAGGAGAAGAAGAAGAAGAGGGGAGGCAGCTGGGGTGTAAAGATGTGTGTGGGGCAATCAGAGAGGCGAAGACGACGATGACAACAAAGCAGAAGTGAGGAGTGTGAACAGGCAGCCCACATCCGCAGCACAGAGGAAATAGATCTTACAGCGAGGGGAGGGAGGGAGGGAGGGAGGGAGGGAGGGTGGAGGTGCACTAACATGTATGTACACAGTCTAGTTTAATGACACAGAACAGATGTAAACAACTGGCAGGAGGATACAGCCAGATGTTGAGCCGCCACAACAGCACACACACCTGAAGTCAGAGCAGCTCCAGCTCCGGCTTTAACACAACACAACACAACACAACACTGTAGTTTTGTTCTTTACAGCAGATTAACCAGAGATTTCCAGTGTCAGGCTGGAAATCTGTGAGGAGGGGGCGGGGCTTAACTCTCAGCTATTACAGTGGATTTAAACAACAACAACTGTTATTAATGGAAAACTGAGTCTTTTAGTGTTTTATTGATGTTTTTCCTGCCTCTGATTCTTCCCTTGTTTTAATAAACAGACTGACTTTCTTTTCCAGTCACCAGCCCCAAAATCACTGCCAAACCCAAACTAAATGAACTACTGTGCACTCGAAACAAGTTCTTCAAGAGTTCGTTAAAATGTGTCGTAATCTGCTGAAAGTGAAAAAACAAGGTGTACTGTACATGAAAACACCTGTCGGGCACACTTTGCATAAAAAGCGTGTTTTTTTTCCTGTTTTTCTCTTCGTTTGTTTGTTCATTAAAATGCTTCAAACGCTCAAACAAACTGTCTGTACCGTCTGTTCACAACATGATACTGACGTTGGGCCTCGTCTATGAAGACGTCGTGAAACGTCCATCACTTGTAAACTGATTTGTTCCAATTCAACGTAAACGATCAAGTTTTTCATGTACGTTTCAAACTCTGACATTTAAGTGCAGGGAGTCAGGAAACAGTGGTCGCATGGTCAACGCTAAGTTCAGGTGTAAACACCCACGATGTATTTGAGTGGTGGCGGCAGCTTTTGGCCATGAAAGTGGTTCATAATTTGAATCCAGTTCACACACAGGAAGCTGCATGTTTTTAAAAACCACTTCATCGGCTGAGTCTTGGCTCAGACAGCAGCAGAGCGACAGCAACAGCAGCAGTAACAACAGTAACAGCAGCAGCACTAACAGCAGCAGCAACAGCGGTAACAACAGTAACAGCAGCAGCACTAACAGCAGCAGCAACAGTAACAGCGATAACAACAGTAACAGCAGCAGCAGCAGCACTAACAGCAGCAGCAGTAGCAGCTCTAACAGCAGCAGCAACAGCAGCAGCAGCAGCTCTAACAGCAGCAGCAACAGCAGCAGCAGCAGCTCTAACAGCAGCAGCACTAACAGCAGCACTAACAGCAGCACTAACAGCAGCAGCACTAACAGCAGCAGCAGCACTAACAGCAGCAGCAGCAGCAGCAGCAGCACTAACAGCAGCACTAACAGCAGCACTAACAGCAGCAGCACTAACAGCAGCAGCTCTAACAGCAGCAGCACTAACAGCAGCACTAACAGCAGCAGCTCTAACAGCAGCAGCAGCACTAACAGCAGCACTAACAGCAGCAGCTCTAACAGCAGCAGCAGCACTAACAGCAGCAGCTCTAACAGCAGCAGCAGCACTAACAGCAGCAGCAGCAGCAGCAGCAGCACTAACAGCAGCACTAACAGCAGCACTAACAGCAGCAGCACTAACAGCAGCAGCAGCACTAACAGCAGCAGCACTAACAGCAGCACTAACAGCAGCACTAACAGCAGCAGCACTAACAGCAGCAGCAGCACTAACAGCAGCAGCAGCTCTAACAGCAGCTTGGGTATTTTCTAGATACTTGAGCCTGAGAAGTGACAGGAAGAAATAAACAGGACTTCAGTCTGAGCTGCAGACGCTGGTGTTTAGTGTGTTTTTAAACAGTGGATAATGAAGAGTGAGAGAGACGCCATTACAGCCCAGAAACTACTCCACAACATAAACACACAGGCCGAGGGGTCCAATCAGCCTGGACACCAAACGCCTCACATGATGAGCAGGAACTGTGATGGAAAACCACTTAAAGACCAATTAAACAACTGAAATCAACGTCATGTTCGATCAGAGGTCGACACCAGGCTTTTCAGGAACATGGCATACAACACCCCCCCCCCCTCCAGACACTCACACACTGCTGTTCTCCGTCAGCTGCTCTCTGCACTGGTCATGGTGGTATGGAGAGTGTGTGTGTGTGTGTGTGTGTGTGTGTGTGTGGCGTCTGTGTCCAGATCCCAAAACAAAAAGCTCTTTCACATCTCCGGAGGTCATATGAGAGTGGAGGTCACTTTTATTAACTGTGTGTCGTCGTCCATGCAACAATATTTCTGTTTCCTGTGCTGCTGAGCAAACCGCAGCTCCGGCCTGTGTTTTAATGAAGCCGCTCTTCTTCAATAAAACATGAAGAACTCAATATGACCTTATTACCTGGAGGAACGTCTCCACCCCAGACCGACCCCGTCTGTTAACACTGACGTGTATGTGATCGTCTACATTGAAGTGGAAAATCGGTTTTGAAGAGGAAACAGAAATGATTTGGTCCTTGTTTTATTGGTTTTTATCCCACAGCTGTTCGACTCTCGCAGCTGCTTTCTGTCGTGTCTTTTCACTTTGGGATCAGACGTGAACTGGAGCTTTAAACACCAGGAGAGCAGATGATGCATAAATGATGTGTTCACACTAAAACATTTCACACATAAACTGGTCTTTTCTTGTCACCTCACGTGACCCTTTGACCACGTGGAGGCACATGGTTCTGCTTATAGATCTGGTACCTCGTCCTTCAACGCCTCATGGTACCTGAACGCACCTTAAAGCACACCTGCTTATAGAGGAGGAAACATGTGGACCAGGTCGTCCATTCACACCCAGGACCGCAGCGCTGTATCCCCCCCCCCCCAGTCGGTTTCAGTTCAGACTGACGTCAAAGTGAAACTGTGGATTTCACCTCTGACTGTTTCATGAGCAAACATGGAGCGATAAGTGGTAATCCTGAATACTACACTGTTACCATGTCAACCATCAACACCATATTGATACAGCGCTTCAGGGAACTGATGGACGTGATATTTCAGTGTATCCATATTTTCTGATGTCTGTATATAGCACTATAAATATACTAACTCACATATCTATATAATATATAATGCAGCATCCACACACACACACACACACACACACACACACACAGTCGTGAGCCCACTGAACACAACACACACAAAGACTGGGCTTTGTTCCCCTCCACCGTTACAGGGAAACACTCGGCAAGACGCAAGCCCTCCTCTTTGTGTGTGTGTGTGTGAACCTTTGACCTTCCTGAGGGAAGCTGCTCCTGGGGGGATAAGGGGGAGGCAGGGGGGGGGCGGTTGATGATATTATCTTAAACACAGCCGGGCCTTCTCCCAGGTTCAACACCACCACATCCACATCTTGTGCGATCCAGCTTCACTGACTTCCTGCCACTGTGCTCACAACAATCAGCTGAGCTGTTCCTCCTGCTAATGACGCAGCCTAGCAACCGTCTGGGACATGTAATACATGTGGATGACTTATCCACCTCGGTTAACGAGCGGGTGACCAAATGATTGTTGGGTTGCTGTAGCTTCTGTCGGTTTAATCACATTATGGTCCAGACAAACAAAGTACCATCATCACCATCATCACCATCACCATCATCATCGCCAACATCAGCAAACAAGCTCACCGTTACCACCCGTCCACCACTAATTACATGACAACCAGGTGCTCGTGGGTAATCATATCACAACACCGACCTCAGCCTTGTCTAGTCTCAACCACACACCTGTGAAGTCGGATGACTACGTCTTCCAGCTCTGTGATGCTACGCACTAGTGACGCATCGACTGTCCACACAGAGTCAGTCAGACATATACACACCTGCCGTCTGCAGGTGAACCACACTTTGGCCACGATGACACACACACACACTCACAAGGTAAAAACAAAATCAACCCCGACCGACTGGTGATGAAGGAGTGGCTGATGAGAGGCGAAGCAGCAGAGGAAAACAAAGCTGTAATTTTAAGGTCCATGTTGTTGGTGACGATTCGTCACGTTCTGGCTCATTGTCATCGTCATCAGTACCAGGACCTGGAAAAGACTAAACCTGAGTCTGACTCCTTATGATTATGCAGTTTTTTTTCTATTCGTATTTGTTTTTCTTCTTTCTTTATTCTCAAATCTGCGTCTTCATTATTGAAAGTCTGGCTGTAACGCTGCGTCATACGACTAAAGCATCTTGAATGAGAAGCTCATGTTGCTCTTTGTCTGCGAGGTTTGTGTTTGCGAATGACAAACCACAATGGTGCATGTGAGGAGCGGCCTGTGCAGACAAGACTGAGCTTTCAATCATTTTCTGGAGATTCAGCTCAACTCACAAAGCCGTTCATTTTTTTTTGGTTAATCCAGATAAAACAAGATCAAGGAAAAAAGAGAACAGTAACAGCTAGGTTTTATCATGTCCAGACGTTGTTTACCCAGATGACAACACAAACATTAAGAGATGAATCGGGTACTTTTTACAGGGAGACACATCCAGGTGGTGTATCGTGGACTCATGGGGGTCATCATTCCCTCCTTGTTTTTACAGAGCATCGTCATGAGACTGGTGAGTCAGTCTGAACTGTCAACAACCGCACCGACGGAGCAGGACTCCTAGACACAGCAGCACTGGATCTTGGGAGATAAAGGAAAACAAAACAGACTAGGCAATGCAAAAAGATGCAGACCAAATGTCCAGAACTGGGCCCGACAGAGGAGCTAGCTGGAAAACAAAATCAGACGGTGTGATTCTGTGACTGGCCGGTCCTGATCCTGGACCGGTCCATCTAAAATCCCCACAAAAACATCATGGGCTCAGTCCGGGAAATCCAGATTTGTCCCTACTACTGTTGTCTGAAAGAAGGTTATTTTGTCAGAAACCACAGAACCACAAAAGACAGTGTACAGCTGTTCTCAAAGCGCTCCTTTAACCCCACAGCTGGATCTGCTACCGACTAACAGCCTGCTCCGACGGTCCAAGGTCCTACACTGTGATGAAACCCATCCAGATCAAGTGGCACTACTGTAGGTATGGGACATGTTCATCACCTCCATAGTCATTAGGGTTGGGTCGCTCGAGTGGCAGGTGTGTGTGTGTAGTGTGTTTACATGTTTTCAAGGCCTCTTCATCCCACAGGACCTAAACCTGGGTTGTTATGAGCAGATGGTCATAATTATCGCAGCACAGAAAGCAGCAGCAGAGCATTGGGAGGAGGGGGGGGGGGGTTGTGCTGGTTGCTGCACAGCCAGATTGGTTTCAGCAACCTGGGTTGGGTAATCCTCTTTCCGGCCTCGTCAGGGGTTAAGGTAGTTCGCTATAATCCACACCTATATCGCCGTGAAGTTTGTACAACTTACTACAGACAGCACCAGGAGGACTGACGCTGGGGACAACACAAGTGGACTAGAGAAACAAGATGTGACGCTACGCCATGGTTCAAAAGGTCCCTCCCTCTGAAGGCTTCATGTTGAGGAAGAGGAACTGGTCTGTTTGACGTTTTTCCTTTGAAGTTTAAAGGAACAACAGGCCAGACTTCTGCTAAGAAGCTGTAATTCGTATGTCTCTAGAGTTAGTACCCAATAAATACCCCCTGGACTTTGGTAAAGCCCCCCCCAAGAAGGTACTTTTACTTGAAACCGGTGTACCTTGTACCTGGTAAGGCCAACACCAACCTTTCATTAAGATGCACCCGTTTCTAGAAATGTATTGTTATTGTTGATAAAAGTGCAGTTTGTGGAGTGTGTTGTGTTCAAAGACGGGTTCTTGAGAAACGCGTGGGGCTTCAGGAAGGATGCGCCACCCCCCCACCCCCCCCCCCCCCTCTCGAAGAAAAGGAGGCAGGTGGCGATAAAACAAAAGACGGTTCCCGTAACAACAGCGAGCTCGCTGGTACCGCTTTGTAACTTAAAGGAGGGGAAGGGGGGGCAGAGGGTGGGAGAAGAAGAAGAAGGAGAAAAACAGTGAAAAGCGAACCGACCTGCATGTGTAATGTCGGACAGGTCGTAGTTCCGGGCGCTGCGGGGAAACTCCTTCAGTTTTCGGTTAGACAAGTTGAGAGCCCCGCTGGCAGCAGCCTCCTCGAGCGCCTTCTCCACGCTCCGGCTGGCCGCTACTGTGGCCGGCAGCTGGGCTCCATCCCCAGCAGCCATCAAACGGACAGGTCTACCTCCTCTTTTTTTTTTTTTTTTTTTTTTTTTTTTTACTTTGTTTCAAACGTCCGCTCCACTTTCATAACCCCGGATAAATCCCAGCCCGAAAGAAAAAAGTCCGCACCGAGCGCGCTTCTCGTGAACTTCTTGAAAAAAGAAAGAAGAAAAAGTTAAATCCAGAAAGAGAAATCTTGAAAACGACGTGGGTTTTGATTGTTTCCCTTCACACAACGGGAGCCGTGGGTTCGACTCCTGAAAGAGAGCGAGAGCGGGCTAAGCTGTCAATCTTTCAGGAAGTTGCGTGAAGCGCAGACATTACGCAGCGGTTACAACAGGAAGACGGCGCGTCCCCTTCAAAATAAAAGCGCTACTTATGCTACTACTCATGATCACAGTTTAGTTCTGAACGTTGATGTTATATACTTTACAACATCGATGTATAGAGTAGATTTGTCACAAACGACCTACATTAAAATCTTGCCCCTCAATAACTGTGAATTTCACACTTGATGCACATCTTTTAACTAAATAAGTCTTGATGACTGACAGATTGTAAGTTTTTGTGTACTCTGTATTTTGACACTTTAAATATGTATTATGTTTGTATAATATTCTGTTTCTGCTAATTATTCCATCAAGTTATACACTTTTTTTTTATTTTATATTTTGTCATGTGATTCACTTGCTGTGTGTAATTTCTTTGTTTTAAAGCACAATAAAGTCCTGAGGGAAAAAAAAACTCTTTAAATAAAATAAAATATAATAAATCCACATTTCGAGCACATGAAATCACTATTTCTAAATTCTGACTATGATCATTACATGGACTGAAACTAGTGGCAGACTTAACAGCTCCTCTAGTTACATATATATTATGCTGCTTAATGCGAATTTTATTTTGACAGCTAGAACCGGAAGTGTAGCACAGTGGTTGTGCATTCTACCTGGCTTTTAGGGTGGTTTTTCGGAAGGGTGCAGCCAGCGCGAGGGAGTGGGCGTGGCCAAAATGTGAGTATTTTTGACTGACACACACATGGGGGCGGGGCCTCAGCTTGTGTAGTGTGACTGTATTACAGGAAAGTCAAACTTCTGCTGATGCTAATAAGCTGCACTGAGAATAAGATTGGTCCAGACATAATCAAATTATTGATTAGTCATTAAGCGGTGAGATTAATGAGATAGAACTGATTAAATTAATGTTTAGGTTATCATGAATGAAAGTAGTGTATCCTTCATTACACACACACACACACACACACACACACACACACACGTGTCTAAAGATTTATAAAAGTGCAAATGCAGCGTCAGCAGGGCCACCATTGTCCCTCTTTACCTCCCGTGAGGTTTATAACCCTGATTCTTATTCCTCCATTCTTTTAGGAACAGATGACTCTCCTCCTACACACACACACACACACACACATGCACACACTTGTGCATCCATTAGCATTGTCCCCTCCTCTTCATCCTCCATCCATCCTTCCCTTTAGCCCCTTGTCTCCTCCCTCCCTCCCTCTCCAGCGTCCCATTGGACCATCTGTCAAAGTCCTGTCTGACTAGTTGTCCAGCTGCGACCACAGCGAGAGTCTGTTGTCGGCAGTGTGGGGGTTAACTTTCTCTACATGCACTTGTAAAATCCATTAACAGTCGCTGCTTAACTCATTTCGTCCACTGTATTTCTACGAGATTAAAATGAGAGCGTGACACCTCCCCCACCCGAGGAGGGGATGCTGTGGTATTGCTTGGTCTGCTGTTCTGAGGTTCCCTTTGTTTCACACAATACAGCTGTAAAGTAAACACTATATAGAGAATATAGAGCCACTAAATCTAATTATGTTTGATTTATGATCTCATAACAACAACATAATGAATAATAAACAAAACAATCAGTGCTCCCATTTTACCATGTGTGTGTTTACTAAGATTTTTAATATGCTGTAACGCCCCTGTTACACTTTATTATGTGGCCTACTTTAAACAGTATTACAGGGCTGTCTAGTACAGCACAGCTAGTGCAGCAATATTTGTGTTATACTATGTTTTGTCTGAAGGTTAATGCCACCACTGTGGGGCTCAAATTTTGATCAGAAAGTGACCAAACAGGCCGGGGGGCTAGCTGGTTAGCATGCTAACTTCAGTAGAACAGAACACAGGATTAAGACAAGAGTTAACTTTGGCGTTTGTTTTCACCTCTGTAGTAAAGGAAAGACGTACGATGCTGAACTCACAACTTTTACATACTTCTAAGAAAGTTAAACACCTGCTAATGCTAACCACTTACTTCTAGAGTGGTATGGAAACAGCTGCTAATGCTAACAACTTACTTCTAGAGTGGAATGGAAACAGCTACTAATGCTAATGCTACCTATGTAGCATTTACAAAACGATCCTTTGGTACTAAATTCACAGTTGTTTAATTTCATTAAATACGCACTCCCAGCTTTGATATATCACACAACTTTAAGATTTAATTGTGTGCAAAAGTAATCACCACCACTAGACTGGTTCTGAGTAAAAAGCAGCTAATGCTAACGCTAGCTATGTAGCAACTACAGAATTTACAAACAGATCCTTTGGTACTAAAATCAATGACATCAACGTGGTAATTTCAGTTGGTTTGGTTTGATGGAAATTTGAATTTATTATGAGAAATAAAGATGGAAATGTCAGGATATTCAACGTTATTGAATAAATGCTAAAGGCTTCAACTTTAACTTAAACAATGCAAAAGGCTTCACCACACACTTCAGTCCATCCAACACAGGAAACAGCAGGTCAGATGAGTTCACACACACACACACACACACACACACACTTGCATGGTCATGCTCACGCTGCCTGCTTAATGAGTGTGAATATTCATGAGCTTCGTTAACCTACATGCTATTGAGATGATGTCACCACTATGACCAGTAAAAAGAGGTGAGTGCACCAATGGTTGGAATTCATTATACTGGGATTAGACCAATTAGCTCACACTCGTTTATGTGAATAAAATGTTTTTCAGCTCAACTCTTCAGATCGTCGATGAGCCAGAACGCCTGCAGCGCAGTGACCCACTAAATCTGGACTCTCTGGATGCTTTTCCCACCAAACCGTTTTTTTTTTCTTTCTTTTCATTTTTATTTTTAGTTTCTAATGGTTTTCTACCCGAGGGAGTGACATCACCGTTTCTCACGCTCTCTGTCCATCTCTTCTTCCTCTGAGCTCTCCCTCACTTCCTCTCCCATCCTGTTGGTGTTGTTGTTTCCCCAGTGGGTTGTAGAGTCGCTGTTGTTGATCCTGACCTCCTCCTGCATTCAACATACAACACATACATAGAATTATTATAACTTCTTATAAAGACAAATCAAGTTCCTGTTCTGCAAATATGGTTCAGTTCTGGTTCCTGTATTGATCCTGAACAACAAGATCTGAGTTCCACTTCGAGTTAAAGTGAAACTTATCTAAACTTTAATTATGACTCAAACCAGAGTGAAACTTTTAACCAGTGACCACCGCCGACCGTCGTGTGTGAAGTTGTCACCTGTGACCTCTGAGGGGGAGAGCCTAAAGAAAGACAGGAGGAACAGCCATGGACAGATGGAGGGAAAACTGAGAGAGTGAGTGAGAGGAGAATGAGCGAGCGAGGTAGAGGTCATGCGGAGAGAGTGAGTGAGTGACTGGTGAAAGGAGAGCGAGCCTGAGAATGAATGGTATGTGATTTAGATGTGACCAGCCCACCACCAGCTGTGTGTGTTGTCTCAGGCACACACACACACACACACAGATTGTCTTATCCTATCACACACACACCCCCACCCCCCCTCTGGGTCTGGAGCCAGTCAGTCATTAACACTGCAGTAAAACAGTCTGTGAGTTCAGACACCAACTTTCATACCAGCGATACATGTATTTATACTTCACACACACCAACACAAACACAGTCTGACTGCTGAGTCCTGTTTAAAGTATAGCTTAAGGTATAGCTCCCCTGGTGCAGGTTCTGGGTTTGATTCCCAGGTCTTTGTGGGTGGTTCTCTGCAGGTTCAGGTACAAACACATTCACATTAGTTTGATTAGAGCCTCTAAAGAGCCTATAGGTGTGATAGACTGGTTACCTGCCCAGGTGTAACCTGTTGTCAGCTGGGACTGGCCTGCATGTCCTGTCGCACTTCGTCCAGCCTCCCATGAAAAGGTGACATTCAAGAGTTAAACCACAGCTCCCATGATGCTAGATGCTAGATATGGGACAGAAAACCAGTCAGCTCCCATTGATTATCATAAAAGGTCTCCTATTGTACAATCAGTGAAATTACATTTACATAATGTAACTGCTAATAAGAAAAACAGAGAAATCCAATTTGAGTGGAAGTGTTTTAATTCGTTTATGATGAGTTGCTTTAAAAGAGAGCACTCAGAGGATTTTAGTGTAGCACCCTCACGAGGCTGAGGGGGGGGGGGTTAAGAAATTAAAAAAGGCAGATATTAAGCAGATGTAGCAGCTGTTTGGGGCCTGGTCGTCTCCAGGGAGGAGCGCCCAGATAAATCCAGCTTTAAGGCCCAGAGGAGCTCAGTCAGGCTGAAGCATGTGAAGAGGAAGTATTCCTTATGGCTGTTTACATTTACTTCTTACATCTGTGAGATCTGCACCACACTGTTTAAAGTCATAGACGTCAAAACTATAATAATGTCACATAGGTCACGGTGTTTAAAGAAGTAGTCCTGGGACCACTTCTTCATGGGGACACTTACATTTGATGGATTCTTTTATTTATGATGATAATGTGAAGATACATCGCCCCCGTGTGGTTTTAATGGGAACAACACTACAGCTAACACACTGTGAAGCCTTATTGTTAATATGGGTAAAAGTGTTACTTACTTGTTCTGATTATCCAACGTGGACCAATCTGAGAAAAGAGAAAGAAAAAGAAACACAGGGAAGTCCACAACATGACAAATCATTTATTTGGCACTTTAGCAGCTCTGTGGCAAATCTATGTTACCAAAAGGAAGTTTTGAGGGAAATTTCTTCTTGGATTGATTATTTAACTATTTTCAGAATTAATTTAATTTAAGGATATTGATGTCTTATATCAATAACCTGTTAACCCTTAATTATTTTTCCTTTAATATCTTTGTTTTCTTACTTTATATACACAACTTAAATAAGAATGGGACTTCTACTTGTAAATTAAATAATTATATATAAATAAGTTACTTCCATCGACAATGTTTATTTTATTGAGAAGAAAATGTATGTTTTTTTTTAAATAATAAAGTATTTGAGTCACAAAAATGAGAATTAATGTCAATTTGTTCTTTTATTGTGGTAAAAAGACGAACATCGGAAACAGAACTACATTACCCATGAGCACTTTGCACGGAAATTTACCGAGTTTCCCGCATACTGAGGCCTCTTGTCGCTCATTGGATGAGCGCGCTAGCAGGAAACACATAACGAAATGTGATTGGCCGGTTCCCCTCCGTCAGTTCCCCGGATAAAGATTGGATATATATATATAAGGGACAATTGTAGGCGGGTGTTGTAGTTCAAACTAACAGTCCGAACCCAGCGATTTAGCGTTGAGCTGCAACGGCTGAAGTTATTCGTGGATTTTAAACATGGTACGTATTTCATGTCGTCTCGGCGACTTATCGCGGCGGTGTGTGCATGCTAGTGGTGTGTTGGTAGCTAATGGTAAATAATCGATAGAGCCTTTCAGTGAAGCGCTAACTGTTAGCCGCTAACGCTAGCTGTTGCGCTAGCTTAGCATGCTAGTTAGCTAACGTATCGTTATTGGCTGTATTGACCAAGCGGTAGACTGGCTAGAGAAAGGCGCGGTAAAAAAAAAAAAAAAAAAAAAAAAAAAGACACGAAAAAAAGTGGCCGTGTTTTAGTTCGTGTGTTGCCGTGGTATGCTACAACCCTCACGGCTGTACATTACTGACCGGTGTCGGTGTTTTTCAGGCTGGCGGTAAAGCAGGTAAAGACTCCGGGAAGACCAAGACGAAGGCTATTTCGCGCTCGCAGAGAGCAGGACTGCAGGTTGGTTTCACTGACATCCATTCATTGCCTCGGCGGTGTTAGCACACATGCTAACAGCCAGACGCCGCAGAGGTTACCCAGCTGGTGGCCGACCGTCTCTTACCGACAGGCCAGTGAACCCTCTTTTGTTTTCCCCCCGTAACTGAAGCCCACTATCTCCCTCTCTGTGCCTCTCATCGCCGCAGTTCCCCGTGGGCCGTATCCACAGACACCTCAAGTCCAGAACCACCAGCCACGGCAGAGTGGGAGCCACCGCAGCGGTGTACAGCGCGGCTATTCTTGAATACCTGACTGCCGAGGTGACAGGAACCACAGCTTATCCTCCATTATAGACACAGAAATAGCATGGTCCGACTGTGGTTTGGAGGGCTGCTGTTTTCTAAATCCAGGATTTGGTTCTGGTTCTGTGTTTTGTCCCAGGTTCTGGAGTTGGCAGGAAATGCATCAAAGGATCTTAAAGTGAAGCGTATCACCCCTCGCCACTTGCAGCTGGCCATTAGAGGAGATGAAGAGCTGGATTCACTCATCAAGGCCACTATTGCTGGTGGAGGTAAGGAAATATCTGTTACCAAGCTTTTGATAGTAAAAGACCCATTGCAGCAGGCTCCGGTGATTAATGGCTCCACCATTGTCCTTTGTTTGTTTCCCAGGTGTGATCCCTCACATCCACAAGTCTCTGATCGGAAAGAAGGGCCAGCAGAAGACCGTATAACCTGAAGTGCATTGGAAGTCGTGCCATCTCAGGACGAAGTCTGCATCAAGTGGTTAAATGTCTTAGATTAGAACACCTTTAGGAGTTATTTGTATGGTTGAGCTTGCATTTACTCACCTGGGGTATTTTTTTAAAAGTGGCTTCAGAGAAGCTCATTTTCTTGTGTTTTGGCTTTTTTTTTTTTCTGGTGCTGCCGTTTTGTTTTTTTGTGTCAACTTCCTTTTGTGGTGTTCCCATGTTTTAAAAGTGGTGTTTTAATAAAGCTCTTATTGGGCATTTGCAGTTCGCTCTTTCAGTTCTTGCTTGTTCATGAGCTTGTTTCTGTTTTTATGTTATCACTTTCTACTCTGTAGGTATTCAGTTTGGCTACCCCAGTGTGGATGGTGAAAATGTTTGGCTTCAGTATTCTTAATATTTAAAGTTTCAAAGAATCTATCTTGGTCAACAAAAGCAAAGACCAACCACCCACCACCACAGCTTGCACATGGGAAGTGTCATGAACCATCTTAAGTGTGCGAACCATCAGTTTCAGTCTTGTGCAGTTGCATGAAATGCAGAGCATGTTTGAACATCAGTTTACCACTGGACTGACATGAACTGGGAGAAAACCTTGTCATTTTTGGATTCTGAATAAAGACTGGACTGGCACAGTCAGAACATTTTACATACTGTGGTGTACGGATGGCTTATTTGCTGAGCTGCACAAAGGCTGGTTGTTTCAGCCCCAATGGAAACAAAGGGTATGAAGGTTGATATATATGTTTGTTTTTTATCATTTTTACCTTTATTAAATAAAACATGAGATTTAAAATATTAACACCAGGAATAGTTGATGAGGTCATGTTCATTGTAGATCTTATGATAGTTAAAATGTAAAGCTTGAGGTTGTCCGGTGCTGTTCAGGAAACTTTCTAGGTTAATTATGACATCTGAATATTGAGGTAAGATTTTACACAAGTCTCATTTTATAGTGTTGAGAAAAACATACTTTGTTAGTTTCAGTAGTAAAACATTAAAAGTAAAGTTTTCATGCACCACGTGACATTAAAATGCATCGTAAGTCACGAGCATCAACAAATTCAGACCAGTGATTGTGACTAAATCTCAATGAACCTCCTCTTTTGACCTGATACATCAAACCACCACTAGATGGTGCTGTGACACCACCACAACACTCACCTGTATGAAGCAGCAGCTGCTAAATACAGAGGCGATGTAAACACTAGTCAGGGCTGATACAGATCAAATGAGTGTGTGTGTGTGTCCAAGCAGACTACAGGGGGTAACACTATTAATCGATTTTGCATCAGGTGATTGATTTTGTAATTTATAGGACCTTAGTATTGATGATGTCAGTAGTAGGAGAAGTTTCTACTTTTTCATATATAATTTTTTCGGTGAGTGTGGTTTTTATTTATTTATTTAGTGCTTGACTGTATTTTTCCCCCACGAAACATTTGAAAAGTCTTTCATTGTTTACTAGTTTAGTGTCAAAGGAGACAACAGATTTTTCTACATTATTTAAAATTCGTTATGAAGTTTATTAACCACATGTTCTAGTTTAGTAAGCTATGTAAACATTGTTTTTTCTACCTTAAAATCATAATTTCTAAATCATTACGTTGACGTCTCAGGCCTCCTGGTATTGACACAGCGCCCCCTGCTGGCCCGGTATAACACCATGTAACCGTGGTTGCCCCGCTCGGCTCCCTCCCACCGGAACACGCATCACTTGACGTCAACAACACGTCACACAACTACAACATCAACGCTTGTGGCGTTGCTATGAGAAGCTAGCTAGCTCACTGTTGTGTTGGTCAAGGAAGAAGAAGACGACGACGAAGAAGAAGAAGAAGAAATCTTTAAGAGTTACTTACTTGAAAGACTAATACATTAGCTTCCAGTCTTTATGCTAAGCTAGGCTAACAATCTGTTTCTCATCACACAGAAACCAGCCCCTTAAAAAAACTATAGTTGTCCGTTTTAATTTCATTTCAGTCTGGAACAGAAATTGTCTCGACTGTGAACGTGAGAATTAAACCTTCAAAAAACGAAAGGAAATCCCAAATTCCTCGCTAATTAAAGAGTGAAACTTGTTTTCTTTTCACCCTTTGTGTGAGTGAAATCAGATGTGACATTTTAAAAATAATTAAGAAAACTTTTTCAGTGTGATACAGTCTTGGCTCGCACGCAGCACCAGGGCCGGTCTTGGCCGGCTTGTCCAAACTAATCAAGCATCCAGGAGAAGCTGTCGTCCTTAACTGGACAAATGAGTCCAAACACTACCTGGGTGCCCTCGTCATTTTTGCCTCATTTATAAGGAAATAACGAGAGGAGCAATTACTAAACTGATCCATATGCGAGAGCACCAGGACTGACACCGGCTCACATGGGGCTGCAGTCTATCCCAGCGTGCAGCAGGTCGAACAATAATGAATTTCCTCTTTAATTAGTCCATAGTCTGTCATTTTGAAAAATACCAAAAAGACATGTGAAGGTGACTGTCCATCCACCCATTATTCTGCACAGTGTATCTTCAGATCTGATAATACTGGTTGTAATGTATGAGCTCAGTCTGACTTCCTGTCAAAAATACATATTGATCTTTTTAGCCCTGCAAGTACCATTACTACTACGTTTGAAACACTAAAACACAAAATACTGGTTTAATTAATGTCTCATCAACCCAGCTGTGCCTCGTGGTTAATGCTAATTAGCGAATGTTAGCATGCTAACACATTGAATCGTACACATTTTAGAGGCGACTGGAGGATGGTCGCAATGAAACAATGACGACACTCATTCTGCACGTGCTCATGCTAAAATGTATTAGCTGCACAACATTATGTAAATACTTTATCTTCATGTTGACATTTGACTTGTAACAGGGAGAATTTGCTAGCTAGCCATAAGAAGCTAAGCTAAGGAAGAGGCAGGACAAGAGGAAATCCTGGACTGGATTCTACTGGTTGTTGAGAGCTCAGAGGAAAAAAGAGGAGGGAAGAGCGACGCCATCTTGTTTCTGAACCAGGAAGTGACGTGTTTGCGTGTCTCCCTTCGTTCGTAAAAGTTCAACACAGTCCACAGTTGAGTTTCTGAGGGAAAAACCATCAGAGCAACTGGAAGCTTATACAAAGTGTTGTTTTCTTTCTGCCTCTTTAGTCGCATCTGGATTGGTGCTGCCCACAGTCCAAACTGACGTGAACCGAGTATCGGGACTAATGTGGATCAAAAGCCTCTCCACGAGTTTAAACAGGGGGGGTAATGAACTTCAAAATGTGGTTGGCTGATCCATGATTAACCTTTAGAGTCTTTAACAAGCACATTTGTCTGTTCGGCTATTGATGATTTGTTTTGTGGGCCCCGGTGAAAAGCGGAGTGCTAATGAGGCTTTCCCTCCAGCTCCAGCCAGGCAGGGCACCACTCAACCATTAAGTCAATTAAGAGGAGAATGGAGGGGGGGTGGGGGGTGGTGGTGGTGGTGGTTTTTTGGGGTTTGTGGCGGAGGGGGTCCTTTTCATTTGGTTCTAATTAAAGTGCAGGAAGTGAAGCTGCGTCGCTCACCTACCTACCTTCAGGCTGGACAGTGTCTCCGGTGCGCTCTGGAAGCCATTAGCACATCTGGCCCCACTGGACGGCGGGAGGATTTATTTAGCTCATAACAGTGTGTCAGCACAAGTCGGAGGAGGAATTTACGACGAGGGAGAGCGACGTTCACTCCCACTTTCATACATACAGTACATGTTCACTCATGAAGTGACTTGACAGTGACTGTAAAAGGGTCACAGCCTCACCTTACACCAGTCGTAGGTGTAATACCGCCATTGTTGTTTGTTGTCTTACCTGCTGCTGCTGCTCACTGTTTTCTCTTACTGGACATTGAACCTTGTCAAACTGCATCATCTCTTCTACCTGAAAAATAAAATACATTATCATTCTGTCTATCAAAAAAAAAAAAAAACAACACTGATTGATGAGTTGATTAATATTTTCATCAGTTATTTAAAAATAATGAATAAAAGAAAGTACCGTTACCATGGTTACAGGCATCCACAGTCACTACGGTGATCTGTTTTCTTCAAAATCAAAGAAATACTTCATAATAACTTGTAATAAATATCACTTCGCTCGGTTTGATTCAGTTTTATGAATGTAGACGTGGACCGTGCGTCACTTTGAGGCCGACCACACGCTGCAGACTCGTGTGTGGTTGCCAGACATCTCTGACTGTGACTTCCTGTTGAGCAGCTGCTTTGTTTTTAAGCCTCAGAAAAACAAAAAGTTCCCCCTGCGTGAAATATTCTGCAGCGAACAACTGTAAACACTCAGCTCAGCTCAGCTTTGATAACACAGAGAGAAAACGAGGCGGGCCACAGGGAGAGCTGGGAATTGAAGTGTTTTTTTGTTTTTTTGTTGTTTTTTGTTTTGTTTTTTTGGTTGTTTTTTTTTCCCTCCTCCTCTTCCTTGTTCAAGTTCACACTCGGGTCCATCTGGTGGCAGGTGGTTCAGAGCGGCTGAATAGGCCTCGGTCCAGACCAGACTCTCTCTCCTCCTCCTCGCCCATCACACATGGCTAACTTATCAGAACAGACACAATGAGAAGCAGCGACGACACTCACCGCGCCGCGATCTCTGTCAGGGATGAGACTTTGATTCACAGACGCTTTACAGCACATTTGTTTTGTTTTTTTTTTCCCCTTTTTCTTTTTCCTACATCTTCCGCTCCTTTCCTGTTGCGTTCTGTGGCGGCTTGGCATTGTCTATGTGTGAGTGTGTGAGTGTGTGAGTGTGTGTGATCGCAGACGGGGTGGGCTGGCAGGGGTCACGGTTCACCAGCCTGCCTAGATCCATCAAGAGGAACAAAGCAGGGGGAGAAGGAGCAGTGCCAAGCCCCCCGAAATCAAAGACCAGGTTTGGGATTGGGATTCGCTCCAAAAGGCTGGACCCATTTTACTGGTGCAGGGGGTCTCGGGGAGCCAGGAGGAGGAGGAGGAGGAGGAGTGGGGGTGGGGGTGGGGGGGTGGGGGGAGAGGAGTTAAAAACAATAATCAAATCCACCACAGTTTCTGAGGGAAGCCTCTGCAGGCAGCATCCCTCCTTTGAAGTCTTGCTTGCTTTTGTTCTTTACATAACTTGATCTGATTTTGGAAAAAAGGCTAATTTGTATGCACTCTGCACATTGGGAAAAAAGGGGGTCGCTGGTGGTGGAGGGGGGGGGGGTATGGCAGAACTCGCTCGCCACCCAGAATTCCACGGGGGAAGCTGACAGGAAGGTCAACACGATTGGCCACAGGGTGGAAATGGGGGGGGGGGACACAAGCGAGGCTAAAAGCGCACGATAAGTGTCTTTGAATTATTGCAGCTCTGTGCAAATTTGACGACAATGGCGGAGTGGTCAGGGGGCTGAAATCCCTCTGCAAACAAGAGGCCGCTCATGCTTTGGTGGTCTTCATTTTGCTGTCAGCTTCCCGGCGGGAAACGACAGCAACGCGCTGCAAAAGGCAAATATGAATAAACACTTCAAAGGAGCTGATTTACATAAGCTGGACCCTCCGAGGTTGTACTTTCATACCTCGCGTATGAAGCGATAAAGTCATTGTCAGTTTCACACTTTAGCATGTTTCTGATTGGACGAGTTTGGTTCGTCGCAGGTTATTTACCATTTACCGTTGTTAGCATGCTAAAGTTAGCTAATTGGCGCCGGGAAATAAAAGAAAGTTACAGCAGGCCTGCAGGGGGCGCTGTTGACATGATTTAGAAACAGTCACTTTAAGGTAAAGTTAATTTCGAGGTCTCCATCGTAGCAGGTTCACCTGTCCCTCCCTCCGTCTCCCTGTCTGTCTCTGTCTCTCTGTGTATATAACAGAGGACTGTTGGGAGCGGCGTTCCTTCAGAGGTGAGACGACGAGGGAGGAAGGAGAGACTTTCCATCAACCTTGAGTTTTAATGACTTCCTCGAGGTGCTTTTTGACTGCCGTCCAGCGGCTCGGTGGGAGGGGAGCCTTTCTCCTCAGCCTTGGCCTCGTGCCAAGGTGACAATCAATGTCTCTGTGTCTCTTCTGTGGGAGATTATTTCGAAGGTCTCCCCCTTTTTATTGGAGGAAATGGTATTTGGAAGCTCAAACAGGATGTCCTGCTGGCTGGCCTGGACTCTGAACCCCCCCCTCCCTACCTCCCCCACCCCTCCCACCCTCTTGGGCTCCATTCTTCCCCTGCAGCCCCCCTCCCTCCCCCATTCTCTCAGAGGAAAATAGCTTAAATTAATCCAGGAGACTAAGCAGCCACTTTCTCTTTTTCGTGTCTCCATTTGGAAACGGCAGAGAAATCATTGACAAAACTTTGCCGAAGCTGCTGGATGGTGGACAGTTAACCCCTTAACGCCCACTGGCCCGCCCAGGACCCAGCATGGAGGGGTTAACTCTTCATAAGGTGACCTATTCATCATCATTAGGGCCGTCGCTCTGTGGACGGAGCATATGGATAGTGTCGGACTCTTGATATAAAATATCTTCACTTTTTACTTCAACCCTTTCGACGACGACGACTCTTTGATCAAACTCCGATCTTGACTTATGAATGTAAAAACCGGTGCAGATCAAACATAAATCAGAGGCTCTGACAGGAGACGAACAGAGGTCTCTGTGTCCCGCAGGTTTTAAACAGGGGGTTTTGTAAACAGGTGTTTTATTTTAGACGTCCTACAGTATCTGGGACGGACGCCAGTTTAAAGAAAAGGCTCTCGCAGAAGAAGGTCGGGAGCTCTTTTGTTGACTGAGCAGGTTTTTACGGCCGAGGTCGACGTGTTTCTGAAGAAATTTAACAAGCGGAAAATAATTTGCTGTTGTTTGCTTTACATTAAAAACACATCTGCGTCGGTAATGAGCTGGAAAAGAGCTGCAGGACTTCCAACACCAACGTCCATCCGAAAAGCGATCGTCACCATAAGTAGCTGGAAATAATCAGACTGATCACAGGAAGTGAGAGTGTTGCTCCTCAAACATCATCCCACTGCAGCAGAGAGTTTATCAGGAGACCAGATTTGTGAAAAGATGGTTATCCAACGCTGTCAGGCAGCCAATGAGATCGCACCACGATCTGAACTGGCCAATCAGGACGTCCTCAACCTCCTTCATATCTTCTGATCACAGCGACCTACAGGAGCTCCACGAACAGATTTGTAGATATTCAGCTGTTTTTTATTTTCCAACGTCAAACCTGATGGCAGCTGCTGACCTTTGACCTCTGCAGTAGATAAAAAAAAAAAAATCCACAGGGCAGATTTTTATTGCACACAAGTGTAAACGTTTGTTTCCTTATGGATCTACAGCAGCGAGATCAAGAGGAGCAGCAGCAGAGATATAAGAGGAGAGCGATCAAACACCTACCTCCTCCTCCACACAGACATTTTTAACATTTTCTCCTCCAGTCAGCAGGAACAGGTTGTTCCAGTTCAGGCCCGGTGGTAAGATGCTCCACACGGAGGCTGATTAAAGCGTGAGACTCTTCTTCGCCCACGAGAAATGGGGAAACTGGACGACTTCCAACTTTTCTTCTATCAGACCACCCACTTAGACGGACGTCAGGAGGACATGCTCAGTGTCTGTCCACAGGAGGAGGGAGAGGGACGATTCAGTCCAAATCGTTCACCTTGTTATTGACCAGTTCACTGTTTAATGGCTCTAATCATCAAGAAACTGACTGTATATACTTGTGTTTTTAGCTTGTTCTGACCCCGGTGACCCTTGAAACAGACTTCAGACTGCGAGTTGCTGTAAATATCACATGTAGGAGTGAAATAAGGAGCGAATGAAAGCAAAAGTATAGGTAGAAGTTTTTCCTTCTTTACTTTTTAATATTACCACATTTATTCCTGTTTGCTTTTCACTCCTGTATTAAACAAACTCTGAACCCAATGTTGAACTTTTGAGAAGTTTTGAAGAAGTTTTTTTTTTTTCTTTTGACAATAAATGTGTGAAGCTAAAAAAATACATGAAATATAACTCAGTGTGAAGAACTGGAAAAGGATGGACTGGTGCTGATGATGTTAAAGGAACATAAGGGTTTTATTTGTGGCTGGGTTTTAAGTTAAGTTTGAAGCTTTCTCTCCAAAACAAACCGCTTTTTAACAGTGAAACTTAAACACCGAGCCTGAAACTGAGTGAAAAACATAAAACACCGTAGTTTTGAGACGACATCAACGACGTCAGTGAACGTCACAGAGGAAAAATATCTCATGAGATTTGGTCGCACCATGTGTGACGGACAGAACAATCTATGGTTCTGGTTATTGATCACTGAGAATCCTTCAAACAAACTATTAAACGTGACCCTAAAGAAATGTATCTGCATGTCATTCTTTGTTTTCAGTCTGTTCAGTCACGTTGTCGTTTTTCATTTCACCACTAGGAGGCGTCAGAGTTCAACATTAAATCCCTTTATATCGACGCTTTAACTTGAAATCCACAGCCAAATCCTCAGCTGTGAAACGATGCCGGTGACAAACACCTGATTCTGTGAAAACGACACAAAGTAAAGACAAAAAAAACAAAAAAAAAGGCAGGAAGCTGGATGAGAGGTCACTTAAAAACTCAATCTGTACATCATACAGAATATTTATTGTATGTCCTCAAAATACACAGGAAACCATGAGACAGAACACAGGGCCCGAAAAAAAACCCCTTTAAGGTCATGTGTAGAGGACGACCACGGACGGTCGCCCTGACGACAGAAGTGTCCTGTTACAAATCAAAACAAAGGATTCTCCTCTGGAAAATTAACACTGAGCTTTGAACAACTCAAAACTCCCACAAAATAAATAAAAGATGTTTTTTTTTTTCTTTACACCCGTAACAGTACCTGTCAGTCAAAATTTACCATCTTTCATTGGCTCCGCCTTCTTTCCTCTGATGGATTTGGCGGCTTCGCTCTGTTCCGCAAATCCATTTATTTTCCCCATTGATTTCAATTCAATCAGGTTCTGCAGTCAATCGTTAGTAGTTTCCTAAACCAGGTGAATCTATTAAACCAGGCTTTTGGCATGTTCCACTGGCCGCGTGGCAGAAACCAGCCGACGCAGCGCAACCCAGCTTCGTGTCAGTCGCAGCCAATGAGCAGATCAGCACAGGATTCACTCTTATTGATCTGAGCGGAGCAGCCACAGTCCGTCCTGCTCGGTACAGTGTAGAAGCACGGGAATAAAAAACTGCCACAAACAAGTCATGATGGAAATAAAGTCAGAAACGCGACCCAGAGGTCGGGTCGCTGGTCGGCTCGTCATTATACCACAATGTGTTTTCACATTTTTAACTCTTACTTTGAAAATCCAGGACTCATTGGTGTTTCAGCTTAATGGAACAAACTTGATTTGCGTCTTTCAAACCTGCTGTGGCAGCTTCTTGTTCCTGTGTAAATAGTGAATTGATTCAGTCTGACGTTTGATTTGAGTTCAAGTCGGTGACGTACTGAGCGTTGTAGTGTTGTGAAGTGCTTTAACAAAGTCTCTTCTGCTGATTTTCTCTCTTTTTTTTTTTTTTTTTTGCCATTTCAAATACACACACACACACCCACCTGCAAATTAAATTCAATAAATAAGACTTACAATGTTGTAAGGCAATGTTGACCATGCATTTGTCACAATGAACAACAAATCAAGAAACATACATGGTAACAATATGCACATTCATTAAAGCAACACGGTCGCAGCTCCCCGCTAAGTTTCTCTCTTTTTTTTTCTTCTTCTTCTTCTTCTTTTTTTAAATCAAGTGAGTTTTCAAGGCTTCGGGTGATCTCCTGATCGACAGGGTTCATCCCCACCACACCTGGTCCTGGTGGAGCCCAGTCCAGCCAGCATGGCCGGACACACTGCAACTGGACCCGGCCACAGTGGGGCGTTTTGCATTGCATCCAAAAGTTGGGAGTTCGTTCAAGAAAAAGAAAAATAATCCAAAAAAAAAAAAAAAAAAAAAGACGTCTGTGTGGAGACAGATCCAGCAGCCAGCTGCTCAGAGCTTCAGGACAGTCCAGAGGTTTCCAGGTAACTCTGCAGTTTCCTGACTGTACTTCTGTCCAAGGAGCAAAGGTCGAAGTCAAAAGTAGTGTTTGTGATGTGGAAGTGTCCGGTCTCTTCGATCAGGTTCACGATCTGGAAAACACAAAGGGCTCGAGGTGAACACAGGAAGTTGTTTCTACAGTCCGAGCTCCAGGGTGTGACTTTTTCAAAAACTGACCATGTGACACACTTGAAAACAACCTGACTAGCCTCTTCGCTCACCCTCACCTGCTCAGGTCCGTCTCTGATCCAATGCAAAAACATAACAGACAGTGGGCTCAGAGAATTTGGGTGCAATCAAATGTTGTGGTTTTAACGGAAACCTGAGTCGCTAAGATAAAAACAACAAAGGTCTGTGTCTGTGGAGGGTTTTATTTTGAAAGCACTGGAGAAAGCTCTGTGTGAGGGTTGAGGTACTACTACTACTACTACTACTACTACTACATTTTGAGTACAGGGTCATGGGGGCTGGATCCAGTCCCAGCTGACACAGGGTGAAGGGGGTGTACACCCGGACCTGTCTCAAGTCCATCACAACATACAGTCGCCAATCAACCTACTGAGCAAAAGGAAGCTGGAGAACATGTGAACTCAACCCGGGACCCAGAGTCAAACCAACAACCTTCGTGCTGAGAGGCAACAGTGCTAACCACAGCTCCATGGTGGTCACACGGGTTTTCTGCCGTTTGGTGAGTCGACCAACTGTGTTTTCAGAACCGGCTGCTTCCCAGTGAACATGGTTCTGGTTTGAAGCAGGAGTCTGTTTAGGGAAAGGGGGAGAAAAAAAAAAAGGGAGCCACCAGGACCAAACCTGATCCAGTTCACACCACAAAGCCTCCGCAGAAGGAGCTGCAGCCCACATTGATTAGAGAGCAGATCGAAGTCAGATGCTCGGGCGTCTCTTCGCTCTCATTCGTCCCGTCTCCGTGGTGTGGGAGGTGATCTGGACCCGTTTCATCACCGTTCAGGATTGGTTTCAACTGGAAACAGCTACCAAGCTCATGTAGAGTCCCACTGTCTACACACATGCCATCTGCATTACACTTCTCTGTGTGATCCAATATGTGCCCCCCCCTCCCTCCACCCTCCACCCTCCACCCTCCACCACTGAGCACAGAGGCTGATACTTAATCATTTCCATCTCTTGTAACAGGAAATGGAGCCAGTTGGTGAACTCTGCTAGATTAGCTTGATTACTGTGGAGGTATGGCGGCGTTGTGCGAGCGCCGCACGCTCGGGACGGGACTGTGTGTTTTCCACAGAGCCAGACGTCTCGTTAGGGGGAGCGAGGCAGAAGTTGGCGGCCGCTGCCGGGAAGATCCATTAATGCCGTCACATGATAGGCCTCGAGAATATGAGCAAGAAATGAGCAATCTCTCCGAGGTGGAGGGAGGTCAACCGAATAATTCATTGTTTCCAGATGAAGCTGCAGATTACGGAGGATCTGGAGCAGATTACAGCTCCTCGTCTAATCCGACGCAACAACAGCGCCGACATCACGAGATCAGAGAAAACACGCAATTAAGGCTGAAGTTTCACACGTTTTATTTACTGAGGGAAACGAGTCAAAGCTTCTTTTCCACTTCATTAACAGGAGTTAAGTGAAAGTCGCGACCCATCCGACTTCTGCTACTGCGCCGAGGTGCTTTCACTTCGTCTCCAGTCGGGGGACGTTTGTTACCTGTTCGCTCTGACTCTCACCTCTGGTCCTCAGGCCTCAGGTACAAGCAGCTGAAATACTGAATATCCCTTAAACCTTTTATGTTGCGTTTGTGGGTCGGGGTCTTTAACTCTATGAAAAGTGAAGTTTGATTGATTGACTGATTGATTTTTGTCAACTTTCACTTAACATAACTCTGATACATCTACACATCTGTGTGACTTCAAAATAAAGGTTGTTACTAGATATGAATCGGTGACGAAACTGTCTATAGCCACCACCCAGCGGCAAAATTTAAGAAGAAGAAGAAGAAGGCGGCGGCGGCTGATGAAAAAGTATTGATGACTGAAAGCATCATGGAGGCAGCTCAACTACAGCGGTGACCTCAGTGACCCTGGATTCAACTTTCTCAGAGAGCTACGACCTCCACAGAACAACTGAGCGGAGCTGGGAACCAGGAAGAGAGAAAACAGTGCGTGTCTTCAGGTCCTGGTTCCTCCTCCTCCCGCCCTGCTGAGACCAGAGGGTGATTCAGTTCACAAACATCTTCAACCGTCAGACGACTGCGGTTCAGGACGCGCGTGATTTCACTGAATCGACCGTGACTGCCAACACAAACACACCGGTGCTCAGTGATCACCTGGCAGCCTTTTCCTGTCTGTGTCTATACGCTGGTTGAGTGTGTGAAGTGATGTGTGGGACAGGGTTTGGTCTGACATCACCTCAGGACCTGAACATGAGGCGGAGGAGGAGGAGGAGGAGGATGAAGGCTGTAGAGGTGTAGAGCGCTCCAGCACTCACCTGTTGCAGTATGTGACCTTCTCTCAGTGTCATCAGTCTTTTGTGCAGCTCCACCAGCTCGTCCAGGTACGCCTGCAGACACACACACCAGCCTGAGGTCAGCGTTACTGCGTGTGTGTGTGTTTTACTATACGTTTGATTTTTTCAAACATTTAAACACACATCCATCCATCTATCACCATGACAACACCTGTGTCAATCATTCCTTCCTGATGATATTTTCCCAATCTGGTTCACACGGGGACTTTTATTGTGAAAAGCTGCATGTACCTTGTCACAGTCCATGTTCTTGTTCTTGTCCTGTTTGCTCTGTTTGGTCGGACTCTTCACTTCCAGTATCTGAGGGAGGAAAACATGGTCATACACACACACACACACACACACACCTGTACGAGCACTAATAACACACCTGTGTTAGACTGTGATGTCATCATCTCACCTGGTTATTAGTAGTCTTTAATAAGGGTGGGGCCTCGTTGTGGGAGGGGGGCGATGGTGAGGAGCTGTCACTCTCACTGCCGTCGCTTAAACTGACCCTGAGAGTGAAACCACAAAAAACACACTTTGATGTATCGATCCGTGCAACTTCAAACACTTGAGGCTCAGGCTGTGATCACATGACCTGTCTACTGACCTGCGTTGGTGGTGTGTGAGGTGTGTGTGTGCGAGTCGCTCCATGTCAGAGTCCATGTCGTTGTCGTCGTCGTCCTCTGAGTCGTCGTCGTTGTCGTCCGAGTGCAGGTCCTGCATCACAGACTGCAGTGGGCCCAGAACTGTGAGGGAGACACAACAACACAACACACGACACTGGGATCAAGTTCGTTTATTTATTTATTAATAATTCAGATTAAACATGAGAAAAAAAACATGCGTCACGTCATGCTGTGTGTGTGTGTGTGTGTGTGGGGGTGGGGGGTGGAGGGACGGTGAGGTGGGGGGAGGGTGAGGAGCTGCTGCTGCTGACGGACCAAACAACAGTGTGTGAGTCCGCCTCAAACAGCTGGAATGAGTCATAGAGTTTTGTCACATGGTACGATGAGGTGCCACTGAGGTTCAAGGGCCCAAAAACTTGGTCACAGTGACCTTTGAACTTTGACCTCAGGTCACTCAGCTCTACTCAGTGCATCCCTGAACCCAAGTGAACCAATGTGCCAAATTTCCAAGTGTTTCCTCAAGACCATTCCTGAGATATGTAAGTCCAGGAAACCAACACTCACTGTGTTTGGTGATGTCACAGTGACCCTGACCTTTGACCTTTAATTTCCAAACATGAATGACACACTGACAGAGGACAATGTGGCCTCACAATACATTTTTTTGAATCGATTTTTAAGTCAAAGAAATGACTCACAACAGTTAGCAGAGGAAATAATGCTAATGCTAATAATGCTAATGATGCTAATGCTAATGCTAATAATAGAAGACTGTGCTGACGTGACTGTAGGAGATGCATGAACATTAATGCAAACACATGCACACGTGACGGGGGGGGCTGTGGAGGCGTCACATTGTCTTAGGTGGAGCTGTTACCTGTGTGGGTGGTGGTGGTGTTGGTGTGGGTGGTGTGGGGGGTGGGGGTGGGTGGGAGAGCCACCCTTTTCCTGATGATGAAGTCCACCACTGCACCCAGAGAAGGATTACAAACACAAGCAGAGGTCACAGACCCTCTCATCAAATACAACACCACCCAGGTTGCGGACTCGGGGGCCGGAGCCGTCGGACCTTCTCTTTTCTTTATTTTCACACAGTTTGAGATAATTTCATGATGATTTTTATGATAAAACTTCAGCTTTTCTCACATTATGATGCATTTATTTCACATTTTCCCCTCAGAATCTGAACTTGATTTTCCTTCTGTTGATAAAACCTCTGAATATTTCCTCTCCCTCTGTGACTCTGATCAAACATCAGTGATCAAACTGCTCTTACCAACACAAACAAAAGAGAAAGAAAACACTTGATGCTCAGATTTGAGCTTCAAGGTTCGTTCGCTCGTCTCTCCTGCCCTCCGCCTTAAAGGAAAGTTAATATGCTCTGATCCGTCTGATACAAGCCGCACTTCGATATTCAAACAGATCTGAAATGCACATACAGATGAGATCCACTTCAGCCTCGGGGCACTGACCTTGTCGTTTGTGGTGTGTGGGTGCGAAGCCTGAACTGGAGCTGGAACTGGCTGGACTGGGCTGTTCAGACTGGAAGAGGAGGAAGAGGAGGAGGAGGAGGAGGAGAAAACAACGGGTGAAAAACACGACACATCAAAAACAAAGATCACAGTTAAAGATCATTTTGTCCATCAAGATGCAAAAACCCAATAAAACAGGAAGTGATTGATTCGGCCACCACGCAAACAAACATCCTCGTTTATCATCAGGCTTTTATTCTGAAATCCTGATCCTTAATATTTTTCACCATTTGAAGTCAGATTTGCCCCACGAAGCTGCGACAGCTGCCATTTCCCCTCATGTCCACTAGAGACACTGCTGCTCTGTGTGTCACTGGAATAAACACAGGTGGGTGTGATGGTGTGGATGTTCAATTGTCATGTCCATGCGTATAAATATATGTGTGTGTGTGTGTGTGTGTCCCGTGTGTGTAGTTAGAAAGATTATACTGCACTGCAGTCTCACACCTACTCTCTCACACACACACACACACACCTGCACACACTGGCCTTCAAACTCACTACAAATCACTATTCACAGCACTTCATACAGTGGGTGCAGCACATTTCTGTGTGTGGGTTACAGTGGGAAATTGATGCTTTGAGGATGTGTGTGAGTGTGAGTGTGTGTGTGTGTGTGTGTGTGTGTGTGTGTGTGTGTGTGTGTGTGTGTGTGTGTGTGTGTGTGTGTGTGTGCATCTAAAACAGCATTTCATCCTGAAAAACAGAGGGAAACTGGGATTTAAAGGGTAAAAATGCTGAATATCAGATGAAACAGATGACATCACGTCTTTATGGCAGGTTTCAATACGTCCTACATTGTAGGACCTGGACGTCCCCGTCTGGAGACAGGAGCTCCTGTCATTCGGTTTTCCGAAGCTCTGGGACTCGTCCAGTCAATCAGCCATGTCGGATCTTTGATCTGATCTGATCTGATCTGATCTGATCTGATCCCAGGTGTGCACAGGTCTGAGGCCCGGCTCCAGGTGCTCTCCAGATTCTTCTCACCACATTCCTCATATTTGTCAAACAGCCAGTTGTGTGTGTGTGTGTGTGTGTGTGTGTGTGTGTGTGTTCAGGACGGAGCTGCTGCCTGGAGCTGTAAAAGGTTTGTTGACGTCGGCTCGCTCGTCTTTAACCTCACAGATATTGATTTTTAAACAATTTGGCCGATACGGAGTAAAACATCTCGGCTTCATTTGTCCACGGGAGGAGGAGGAGGTCGGACGGAGGGGACAAACCTCCACCGCACTGACCTCATCCCACTTAGAGGCAGCGGAGGAGGCCATCAGACTTCATCACAATTAATTTAGCCTCCTGCTTTGAGATGTTTGATGGGGGGCCGACTCCTCCTGAGGACAAAGCAGCGGTTTTCACAGACTCATGGGAGATGCTGCAGGCAGACGGGCCGTCCTCTCGACACACCAACTCTAAAGCCCTGAACTGCTCATGATGCTAATGAATGACGAGGAAATACAATAGAGAGGCAAAGACCAGCTTCCTTTAAAGGATGATGTTCCTGCTATTAACTATTCATGCTGGACGTCCATGTGCTCTTTGAGACTTTCGCTGTATCAATACAGAACTGAGATCTGCTTCAAAGAGTCTTAAAACAAGCCTTCAGGACTTCCTGTGACTTTGTGATGTCACTACAAAGCAGTCACCGTGCTACAAGCCCCGCCCATCTGGACTCACCATCCACATTTGCAAGCGTTTACACGAAATGTAAACACCCAGCCAATCAGAGGAGGGTCTGATCCTCAACCTGCTGTCCAATCAATAACTGATGAGTCTGAGATCTATGAACATCAGAAGCTTCACCGACCAGTTCTCATCACTTTGATGATCAAGTGTGTCGCTCCTTGTTCCCAGAGCTTTTGGATGCGCGGACACCTCATGAATTACAAAGAAGACGCTGTCGGGTGCTCGAGGGAGGACGCATCTAAACGGTCAGACGTGATGATCCAGCTCATTAATCTGAAAACACTTGACTCTGGATGAATGAATAGATTTAAAGATCAGATTTCAGCTGAAACACCTGAAAAGAGAAAACAAATCCTGCAAGTTTTAGATGGTGGGTCCAGGTGACTGCTCTGTTGTGACATCACAAAGTGACAGGAAGTGCTGACGGCTGGTTTTAAGGCTCAGTTGTGTGCATTTCTCTGTGGACTGAGGCTTTGACACTTTCACAGTGTTAATACAGAACCTAGAGCTGATCAATAATCACACTACACATGGACGTCTACTTTAAGACGAACGTCTGCCTTTACGACGCCTTTAATAAATTGGCCTTTAAGATAAAAGTGAAGTAATGTACCAATACAAGCTGAGGCACCAACGAACCAAATCGACCAAATGAAACTGAGCCGGTACAAAACCAGTCCGTTCTGGTCGGGCGAGGAAAACAACTTAACGCCGCGTTGTAGTCAACGATGCGTTCACAGACTGTGACACCACATCAGTAACAGTGTAGGACGCTCTCCCAAGAACAAAGACGTTTATCTGGTGGTGATGGTGGAGTGTAAATAACACACTGTTCTCTGTAACATGTTTCCACACGTCCGCAGCTTTCCAGTCGACTCAATCAATACATAAAACGTATAAATACTCGATCCTCGGACAATCAATCAATCGACAACGCAGACGTACCGATACGTAAACCCACAATGCAATAATTCACACCATGTCCTCAGTCCTCGTATATTCCAGTAACTCGAAACCCTTCACATTTACAATTTTTAAACAAACTGTAAGTTTTCACTTTGTTTTCATGCCGTCGGCCCTGAACTCGTTCACCCTCAGGCTGGAGGACCAGATTAGCATCAGTGTGTCAGTTTGAAAAGGACTGACACAAAATGCACTTCTTGTTATGTAAAACCCCAAAAAAAAAAAAAAAAAATTCACAAAGTGAGCGAGCGAGCGAGCGAGCCAGTGAGTGAGTGAGTATGCGCCTGCTGCTGCAAAACCAGAGCTGCCTGAGAAAACAAATTGGGGGGAGAAACGAGCGGCGAGAAGAAGAAGAAACATGAGAGAAAAAGAGAGAAGTGAGGACAAAAGGCAGAGGGACTTCAATGGATGTCACCTCCTGCCAACAAACAACACACAGCTGGTCTGTTGGTTTATGGGACAGCTTCTTCAGAGTGGCATAAATCTCAGCACCACTCCTTTTTAGGGCTTTTGTCTTGCTTCACTCAGAACCACCAAAGCAGGCCTCTTCAAAGACAATAAATAGTCTTTAGCTGCAGTTTACTGCCATCAATCTGGCCTCCTCTCTCCTGGCACGGTTTGGGACGGCCCGAAAAGAAAATGCCAGCGAAACCAGACTGAGCCGACCGGGTCTCTTTGGTTTCTTCTTGTCCGATTCAGCGGGGGCTGTCCAAACACTACTATTTTAATGTGAATTAAGAAGCTTTTCAGTTTGACACTTGGATTCAAACAAAGCCATTTACACTGAAATGTTGTGGTCCGCAGCACAAACGCACTTTAAACTTCTGACCCCCTTTTTCGCTCTGGAGTTAACATGGCGACGCACGGTGGAGGGTTTTAGGTTGGAAAGTGTTTTTTTGATATGAATCGAGTGTTAATCATGTTGTTTTTTTTTTTGTGAGATGGTTTTCAGTAAAGCACAGTCACTACTGAGCTGAAGCGAGAGCACTATTACAGATACTAGTGAGGGCTGCAGATCTGTGCAGGAAACACTGAGTCGGCACTGATGTCTACAAAAGCACCGACCGAGGATCAATGACCTCACGCAGTGAAGTCCACTTGCAGTTTTATAATTAAAAAGGAAATCGTTATTATTCAGTTTTTCCATTTCATGACAGATGACAAACGCACTCATCAGGAGGAAAATACCAATGATTATCAGACCCCTGGTTCTTGTTATGTCACAGTTATTTCAGTCCAAAAAGGACAAACTTATGCAGATTGCTATCAAACGTCACCTCATACTGATGCAGAGACTCACATTAAAAACATATGTAACCAAAATGAATGTATTAATAGTGCCACGCAGTCGTCCATCTCGACTGCAGGACTCTGTGGTGAAACATGCACAGGTGACGGTGTGGTAAAAAAACAAGCTCGCCATGCTAACACGCAGCAGCCTGCTTTCCCTTCATGTCATCACCTACTCCACATTTCCTCCTCTGTGCTGTTTCTGGCCCCGGCGCTCGGAGGAAAACACTGAGATCAAACAAGTGGTCACATGAGAAATGAGGGCGGCACTTTGTGTCGGTCCGGCTCTCGGCCACCGGGGTTGCTCCGCTGCCTGAGGAGAATCAAACACCTGGCATTTGTCACCCCACATCCCCCCTCTTTCTTTTTCTTTCTTTTTTTTTTTTTACAGTCGGGCCGACCCCCTGGTCCCTGTGTGGGAAAACTTTAAAAAAGGCATTTACATACAGCGCAGACAAAAACACAAGTTCTGCTAGTGCTAAGTAATAACTCCCCTGCCTAAACACGCTGCCCCTGTAGAAAGATACACAAAGACTCACACTTTATACAAGCGCAGAGAATAGAAATGAAAACACTGTTGCAAAAAAAAAAAGAAGTAGAAGAAGAAGAAGAAGAAGAAAAGTGCCCGGAGCATGGGGATTTAGACCTTTCTTTGACAAACGCACGGCCTTTTTCTTCTTTCAGCAGCTAAAAGGATTAAAGGGGAACTCGGTGCTATTCACTGCCACGTCTCCCCTTTCTCCTCAGGTGTTGTAAAACCATAAATCTTTCTTGTCTACTACTTGGCTTTTAAAGCAACCCCTCTTTATGGGGAGGTTCTCCACCAAATGTGCGTGGACCAGGCAACCCAGTTAAATGTCAAGCTATTCATGAAAACCACCAAGTTTTTCTAATTCTGCTCCTCATGCTGGAGGCAGGAGGTCAGAGTCAGCACTTCTGATCAATAACCCCCCCCCCCAATAGAGAAATATTTAAAATGTCCAACAATCACTTATTTACTGATTAATGGAGCAACAAAGCTGCATCTTGCTCCTGGAGTCATCATCAGTTACACCCACTTCCTGTTTGGCCACCCAGACACATTGCAACTGAGCTCCCACCAGGTTTATTGGTGCCCACCCCTTCTTGCAATTTCCTTTGCCTAGCCCCCACCCCCACCCCCAGAGTCCAACAGACCACCATTAAAGAAGATTCTCTCCCCGCAGGTCATTTGATTTTACGGCCCTTCAACACCGAGGGAAGAACTGGCCACCAACAAACGCTCCACCCCTCAAAGTCCTGGAAACACTGGACACCTTTCCTCCACTGCCCCCCCCTTCAACCTTTTCCACAGTAAAAGTGGCCTGAAAGTGTCAATCACCATGTCCAACATGGGGGACTCATTTAAAACTCCACAATCATAAAAAGACATTGGTTTTCTTTCCAATCTTTTAATACCATCGATCAAAGAATTCGGTCCGAGAGGCTCAAGACAGAGCAACAAATCTCATTCTCTTGGCTTTAATGGCAAACAAAGGTCAAAGAAGTAAAAGTGGACGTTCTACTTACATCTGATTTGTTGGACTGGTCCTCCATATCAGAGTCATTGGGATCCACCAGCTCCTGGAACGGAGGAAGCTTCGACACCTTCCTGCGCTCGGCCTCGTCCCCGTCTGGTCGTAATTTACTTGTTCGCATTTGCGATCTATCCTTCAACAGTTTGTTATCTGAATGTTGAGCGTCTGGACCTGACATTTGCTTCCCCGACAAATCCGCGAATCCCTTTTTACGTTTTTTGGCCATGTGATCGTCTCCGTCGGGGGCGGACAGGCGCTTGTTCAGCCCTGACCCGTGGGTGATCCCTTCAGTCCGATGCTCCTTGGACAAAGACTTGGGTTCCTTGAAGCCCATTTTAGGGTTGATATCTCTAAGTGGCTGGTTCTCTTTGGGTTTCCTGGAAGGTTCTTTGGGGGCTTTGCTGGGTTCCCAGCCAGAGTCTCTGAAGGCACTTTTGGGCTCTTTCAAGTCTTTTGGGGGTTTGTCTTTATGGTCCTTGGAAGGTTTGTGGAGTTTAGAGAAGCTGCTGCTGTTGGTGCTGGTGGTTGTGGCCGTGGTGAGGAGGGTAGTCCCGCTTCCTTTGGAGCCATCCTGTGGATTAAAATCCAACAAATGAATGAAATCCTGCACAACATAGGAACCCGACAACAAATTTCCCGGTTCCTGACAGAATAAAGGTCTAACTCGGGTTCCACTCTCTAACCAACACTTAAGATGTTCAAACAGAATTACATTGAACCATCTAAGCTCAGCTCAGCAGGGTGACTGCACAAGGGACTTTAGGTCAATGGGCAAACATAATGGAGCGAGGACATAATTAGCCACTGAGACACACAGTTGTCTGAGGGCACTGCAAGCCTTTATTTCTTGTGATAAATACCGATATATAAAAGTGAAGTGCTGCTGAAAATAAGTCCTCTGAAGCAGCGTCCAAATCCTGCTTTACAGCAGGAAATACGTCTCCTGCGATTGGGCAACATGCACAACTTTTTAAATGCATGGTCCCGAACAACAAAGTGAGCAAAAAACCAGGCAGCTAGGTCAAAGGAAGATTAATCCTCTGCCCTTTACACAAGAGAAAACATGCATGCCACCCTGCAGTTTGGCATTACCATCTGTGAAAAGAGGGTCCATTCCTGAAAAGAAGTTCAAAAGGGTCTTCTTGGTCGCCCATCTATGGGCTTAAACAGCAATCTCTGGGCTTTCTTTGAGCAATGCTGTTCGGTGGGGTGACGGGGGCCTTTTCAACAGCCACACATGTGCAACCTTAAAAAGTGGAGTGAAGGGCAACGTGGAGAGAGGAGGAAACGCATTCGTTCAAACAACAGGGGCCATTTGTCCCCAGGTCTCACCTCAAGCCCCCTTGTCAATATTTCATCAATGCAGTAAACCCATTAAAGCAGTCTAGACGACGGTGGGTGTGTTACAACTCTGCCCAACCACCACTAAAACCTTTCATTTTGTCTATCTGCCGGTGACCCCGGGACCCCGGGATATAAAGCTGCCGGCTCGTTCTAACCTCCAGCGTGCTCCTCCACCGCAGTAAAGCCATTCCCCTCCCTGGGCAGCCCCACATAAAACTGTCTCAGTGCTGCGGAGTGGACAGGCAGAGTCCCGGCAGCCATCAGCATTGAGGAGATTAACTAAAATGGCACTTTTCAACAAATCTTTCAGCGCCGTGACACCGGCAGGTTAGCGGGTGACCCGAGCTGATGTAAATCTCCGCAGGGGCTTTCAACTGTAACTGTTAGGACTGTAAAAATCTATCAATTATGTGCTTTGGAATCAATTTAAATGAATCACTTATGTAAATACACACTGCGTTTTATGCTTTAAGCTTGAAGAGCTGGTAAGCCTACTGTGCTCACGTGGCGTTTCCTGTCTCTGCAGTATGTCAACCATGTAAACTGTGCGAGAGCCTTCCCAGGTGATCTTAAGATCACCTGCTGAGTCCTCGTCTGAACCTGTCACGTCAGATGTTTGGGACGATTGTGGCGCAGGAGGATCCTCAATGATCTGTTCCCTTTTCAGAGGGGAATCGATAAGTTCTTTCATTGTCACCAAGGAGCCGAGGCGAGAGCTAAAGCACTTACAGACCGGACCCCCTGGTGGATGACAGAACTATCCACATCCTGTAGGGTCGGCACTGTCGAATGACATCATAGATTAAGATTAATCTGTTTTTTTGTGTGTGTTTTTTTTGAAAAGAATGATTTATGTAATGTATCTATCTTTACCTATCTATGTCTCTTAATCAAACAATCCATGCGTCATTATTGCGTATATTACATTTGTTGCACAGCAAAACAGCATCAAGTATCAGTTTAACTAAGTAACATTACAATATTATAATATAAGTTAAATTAATATAACGATAAACAACTATTTTTTATCATTATAAACACTAAAATACCTGATGCTGAGCTGAACGGCAGAGCTCCCACAGTCTGAGGTGTTTTAATGTGTATAATACAGCTGTCCATTTCATGTATTTCATTTATATCTATATCACGTGCTACTGTAACGTTATATTCTGTAAACTCGTTGTTTTTCCAGCTGTAGCTTTGCAATAATGGGACTTGGATAAATGGATGAACCCACAGTACGAACAACCCACAGTCAAATAGTTGTGATTTATAGAGACACATAAAAAGATATATAAAGACATAAAAATCAAATGTTTCCAGAGGTGTAATTTTTAACATGTGATGGAGAGAGAGGGAGGAGAGGGGCAGAGAGAGAGGGAGGGAGGGAGGGGTGTATGACACAGAATGTATGTGACCTCCTGCTCCACCAGTAATTCATCACACACACTGTGTTTAGACTGGAAACCGTTTCCATGTGAAACGGGCCTCTCCTGACCCGGCTCTTAAATGACACCATTTAAAGGGACTAAAAATAACACTGAATGGAAACAACATGCCACGTTATTGACACGTGTGATTTAGTGCCGGAGATAATGTCTTCAATCGACACGTACTGAGCCTCTTGACTCACCGTCATCTTCCTCTTTGTTATTTTCTGAATGAGAGAAAATTTATCGTCTAAATTTGGGACTTTGGGGAAAAACACATTAGGAGAGGAGGAGCGGCGTCCGTCCTCTCACCTACAGGTCGGCAGAGATTCACAGCACATCCCCGAGTCAGTGGAGCAACCGCTTATGACTGAGTAGCAGCCAAGATATAGTTTGCTTAAGCCAGAGTTGGATGCCTTTGAAATCCCAGAGTTTAAATATGTTGGACGTCTTTGAACCTGCCAAATATGTGGGGGATTAAGGCCTGGAGACTTTGAAGGGGGGTTTCAGTGTTTCAGGGCAGGGTGGGGCCTGAGAGCAGAGGAGGAGGAGAAGAAGAAGAAGAAGAAGGTTGTTTAGCTAGAGGATGGACCTGGAGACGACACCGACCTTTGACCCGAGGAAGCTTTTGCTCTTCTTTGGGTCGGAGAACGAGGGCGTGAGCGAGCTGTTGGGGAGCGTGGGCAGCTTCAAGTGCTGGCCGAACAGGGAGGTGGAGCCTTCCTGCATCACCATCACCTGCCAGAGGAGCAAACAGGAAGCACACATGACTGGAGGCGGCCTCTCGTCTGAAAACCCAACTTCAAATGATTGAGTTCTGACTGAATAAGTCGTCAAACCTCTGGCGGTCTCATGGCGTTAGCCTAGCTTAGCATAAAGACTGGACTTCTCTGGCTTTATCTTTCTTTGTTGATTGGTTAAATACAAAATGTCACTTTACATTTACTGTCTGGCAGATGGAGAGGAAGTGAAAAAGTGTATTTCCCAAAATCTTGAATTCTTTCTTTTATAACATTTAATCAGTTAAAGTTAATTAATTGAATAATGAATTGAATATGAATAAGTTAATCAGGTCATTACCTCCTCAACCACGAGGCACAAATCTCTTGTTCCTGAGCTCTAGCATCCAAGTTTTTTGCAAAGCGTTTTGATGGAGTTGACTTTTAACACTTAGACGTGTGTGGTAAACTGTGTCATAATTAGCCCTGTTTAAAAAAGTGGCCCAGTGTTAATGAGGCGGTGAAGTCGTGTCGTCTTCAGTGTGAGGAGTAATGAACATCAGCACTGAGCTGCAGTAACTACAGGGCCAGAATAAGTGACGAGACCAGACAGTAAAGATAAAGATTAAAAAAAAAAACAAACACTGGTACGTGAACAGAAATCTGACTCTACACGTGATGAGTCTTACTTTTGAGTCTTCTGAACTTCGCTTGTGAGGATCTCGCTGCTGCGGAAGAAAACAACCAAACAAGTGACAGATGTTTAATCGTCTGCGTGATAAACATATGAAACAAAAACAGTGACCTATCCGGTGTGATCTACCAGAGACAACAGCAGACAATGCAGAGCGTCAGTGTGTGTGTGTGTGTGTGTGTGACATGGTCTGTATCAGCACTTGAGCCCCTCTGAAGGCTGACGGAGGAGGGTGCAGGGCAAAGTAAATAGAGAGCACTTAGCTCCAGTCATAAAAGCCCACAGACTCACAGACAGACGGAGGCTCTCTGGCCACGGACCAACTGACTGACTGACTGAACCCGACGCTGAGGACACGGGCTGAGGGCGTGTGATCAGAGTTTATCATGTCCGCTCACTGTGAGTGGACTTTTACGAGTTTTTAAAGAGCCGTGCTTCGGTTACATCCCCTCTACTGTAACACAGTCACATCTTCTCGTGTACGTGCTGAACCAACAGTGAGAATCTCCTGCTTTAGGGACGGGGATCGATTAGATTTTATTGATCCCAATGCCAGTGTCGATTCTGTATCTATATGAACCTGCACAACAGTGTTAAACTGAACTGCACTGGTTCAACAGATGGAAGTTTTTTCCCCAGCAGTGGTAAATGTCTGTGTTGCATTAAGAGATGTCAAAAGCCTCAGTCCTCCCCCACCCTCCCACTCTCCTCCTCCTCCTCCTCCCCCCCACTGCACTCCTACCCCTCCAGCTTTCAGTAGCTTCCTGCGAAACTCCTCCGTTGGGTTGTTGAAGGTGAGCTTCTCGCAGCGGAGATGATTGACAGGTGGGTGGCCCTCCAAGTGGAGGAACAGGTCGTAGTCGAAGCGAACTTTCTTCGGTTCTTCCTGAGGAGAAGTGGGCGATCCAAAAAAAACAAAACAAGGGAGAGAGAGAGAGAGAGAGAGAGAAGGGACGGTCAGATTCAGATGCAAGGTGCTGGTTTTTAAGCTGCGGTGAGGAGCCTTCACATTAACAGAGGTTTACACTATAAGTATGATCAGGTTTGTTAGGTGATCAGGCTCTTCGTATCAGCTGATCAATCGGCTATCAATCCGCTCTTGTTAAAGGAAACTGTGGAAACTCTCGAGGCTCCACTCGTTGTTTTAAACCCGACTGTGGACTGTCAGCGCCAGGTGTGTCTCCTGCTGTGTGTGTCTGGTGATGAGACGTTAGCCTGACGCCTGCAGACAGCTGCTAACTAGTGTTAGCCCGCAGGTAGTGGAGTCCAAACGCTGATCAGTCGACTCCCGCTGCTTCAAAGACAAACGTGTCGTCAGATTTCAGATTCCTCCTCCTCAGATCTGAGAGAGTCAGAGCCAGGTGATCACCCTCAGAGAGACGGAGGCACCTGAACGCACCATGGTCCGTATGTGTGTGTGTGACTGAACTGACTGAAACTCAGTGAGTTCAGCTTAAAAATGAGGAGAGTTGTGATGGTTTCGGGGAGTAAAGTTTTAAAACTAGCGTGCAGATGTGTTAGTCTATAACTCAAAAAGCACCGGAAAGCCTTGTTAGCATAAAACCTTCAGACGACCACAACAAACCTGGCAGGAGAAGAAGCAGGCGGAGATTTAAAGGAGCAGAAAATGAGAGGAGAAGGACGCGAGTCTGGTTTAATGTATCCGAGAGAAAGCGGAGCATGTACCTTGTTTTTGAAGTAAACTTCAATGGGCAAGATGAAGCCTGCGTATCCAGACTCCTCCACTTTGTACGGTGGATCCTTGCACACTGAAAGGAAACAGAGAGAGAGAGAGAGGGTCGCTGTTCAGAGAGGCTGTTGACCTTCAACACCAGGTGACGAAACACAACAGAGACTTGGTTTAAATTCATTTTGTGCCGTAAAATGAAAAAAGCAGAAACATAACCACTGGATTGAAAAAACTTCTTATTATCACACACAAAGAAACGTGGTTTAAATGAGAAGCAGCTCATGAATCGTCCTCCCAGCTGATGACGAGGTGAACGCTTCCTCCTTCACCCTCGTGGGCTTTTCGAAGACAAACAAGCTCCGCGCTCAGTGTTCCTCCCTGGAGGTGTGTATTTGTCAGCAGCCGTCCCCGGTGGGCGCTCCGCAAAAAGCACCAATTAGGTCCATGGAGGTAGAGACCCGGGTGTGTTCACAGCAGCAACAGACGAAACCTCAGCCTCGTTTTTAGACGTTACTTAGTAAGAGTATGTGTCTGTGGTGCTTTATTCTCGTGATGGGCTGCATTATTCTGGCGTCTCTGTCAAGTTTCTTCCAGTCAGAGAAAAAAAATGTCATTTTAAAACAGTAATATGGCGTGCAACAACCAGATTTATGAAGCTACCCCCCCCGGCCACAACAATGACAAGATATCCAATAGTCCAAGTGATTCTGAAAGAGCTGCTCCATAAAGAAGGTTAGTTAGCATTAGCTCAGCTGCTAACACAGCCAGCTATATAAACAACTTAAAGAGGCTGACGACAGTAACTGTTCTGGTCTGTCTGCTGCTGGTCTCTGCTGCTGGCCTCAGCAGACTCTGGGTCTGACACGAAGCTGCTCCTCTGCAGCTCGTCGACCTGTGTGGGCGGGGCTTCAGGCCTGATTCCAGATGTCTCAATCAGGAAGTGAGAGCAGATGAGTTTTAATGTGTGAAAACAATGTTAAACGGTTTAGAAACATGTCTGGAGAGGAACTTGACCATGAGATGCAACTGAAAGCTCCAGGAAAAGGCTATTAAGTGCCTTTGTTTTGTTGCCCATTATAGATTATTATCCAATTATTGTAATTACAACAAACACAACAGTTTGGAGCTGCGAGGCTTAGTTTAATTAACTGTCACCTACTTTGACAGTTAATTAATCATTTTTAGTGAACGGCAGCCCTGGTACTTTCACACTGTCACTATGATTTATCACAAAACTTTTATTATAATGTTTTTATACCAAAAGCACAAAGAGAAAATGTAACTATCAGCTCTTTAAAAGTTGCTTTGCGGCATTTTAAAGGCTGTAGTTGCAGTAAAAGCTCCATCAACACACAGAAACAGTGTCGTGTCGTCCTCAGTCCGGTCTTTACTGTGCTCTCCTGTTTCATCCCGTGGCCCCGCCCGCTTCAGGAAGCAGCGGTGATGATGGTTCAGGCCGACGACGCTGAGGTCGACCTCACCGCTGGAGCCAAGCCATCCAAAACCCGAGTACCGCTGAGCAAATATTATGGGTTAGAGTTAATTGTGCAAGCGGGTCAGGTTCAATTACAAGCCGGGTAAAGACGCCGGCCGCTCCTCTTAACACGCAGAGGTGGAGACGGAGATGAGCTGAGCTGAGCTGCCACCGAGATGGAAAGAAAAATTCACACCCGGCACAAAGTCTGGACACACGTTGGTATATTTTTCTTATTGGCGTGGATCGGAGCGTGCAGACGTGATGTCATGGCGAGATATTTTCAGCGACTCACTGAATCCTAAGAAGAATTAAAAAGTGTGTTTCGAGGACAGTTTCAGTTCTCAGCTTCTCAGCTAAAAACCTCACAAGTTCAAAACCTGTCCAGCCCCAGTTTGAGCTCGTTGAACTGTTCGATCAATACTTTAAACTAAAGCTTCATGTTCACTGTATGTGACTGTCTTGTCAGCTGTATCACTGCATCATTATGACATCACAAAGTCACTTTAAAAACGCAAATCACAGAGTCTAAATGGAAAGGGTTAGTGGAAAAAAGTGATAAAGTGATAAAATATCAATACAATATTGGTGATTGATAGAACATCCCTTTGATTTTAACGTCCCTGACAGTGTTTCCTCACAGCAGACGTGACCGACCTCTTATTTCACGTCACGTATCTTTGAACTATCGCCTGCAGCTTGTGTCTGAGTCTCAACAGTCTAAACCCGGCGTGATGGAGCGCCGGTCGAGACGAGAGAGGGGAAACCCCCGGCCCCCGCCACCGGCCCCCGCCACCGGGAGCTTGCTTCCTGAGGACACGACGAGATGAAGTGAGTCAACCTGAAGGAGAAGTCAGGGGAGCGTCTTGGCTGGGGTTCAGCAGTGCAGGTTGAAAAGGTTACCAGTATCTGAAGGAGCGGCTGAGAGGCAACAAAGCAGCCACTGACCTGTAACGGCCAAAAAAAAAAAAAAAAATCGCCAGTGGACACAGAAGCTTTACAAAGGAGGGACGAGGCCGCGCAGCGCGGCCCGCCGTTTAAACTGAGACGCCAATCACAGAACAATGCCAGTCACTACGTATTTGCCCTTTTCTACACAGACTGGTTTGTAATGAGGCCCCGGGGCCAGACGGCCGGTCGCAGCGTAAAACAAAAGGCAAGACGAGAAATAAAAAGAAATTCTTTGGAGAGGCTTGTGGCTCAGACACGAGCTGCTTCCGCTCGCTCGTTTACCGTTAATCCATCCTCATTCATCTCCGCGGCCGCTCGTCCAGTAAAAGGCCGGATGTTTGGGCGGCGACCGTCGCTAATATCAAACACATCAGAAAACTTAATGACCAGACTGAAGGCGATCCTACATCAGCCACAAACACGTGTTGTCCCCTCTCTGATCTGTACCAGACGAGTTAGAGCTCTGTGTCTTTATATCAACAGCAGAAATAACATGGAGTTCGCTCCTTCAGAGGCTCGTCACACGTCCTCCTCAGGTTTTATGACGTTCAGGTTCAAGACTTTTATTTTTGACTTCACTGAGCTGGTGAAGCCGAAAACTGAAGATCAGCTGCAAAACAATGCTGTTGTTCTGCTGCATGTTTTGATTTGTTATATTATCACATGACTGAAGTCTGACATCAAACTGTGTAAACGACAACAACATGTTGGAACGAATGACCGAACCCCAACGCTTAGTTACGCTCCTATAGGCCCACGCCGCCATGACTTCCCATGATGCACCAAGCTCAAGCCAGTCCCTCCCCACATCACATCCCCACATCACATCCTATGTAAATCTGACTTTTCCCTCTCTGTACGGACGTATGTGGTCACATGGGGAGGAGCAGGGATTCGACTTTCTCACGTCTATCAACATATTTTCAAATGAGACAAAAGCGATTATTGATCGTTTCTTCTGTGGAGCTGAACCACTCTCTCTTCATTCACGCCTCTCGTGGCCTGTTACTAAGAGCTTCTTCAAACACTCACAATAACCAGCACTGCACAAAAAATGACCCTGAGGCTACTTTCATTCTGTTATGCAGATCATCTGAAGAGGTGGACGCACAACGAGGCCGTCTTCTTCTGAAAAGCTCCAACATCACAACATCGAGACCTTCAACCTGTGGATGTAGAGGCTCCACAGGCGGAGACACTCAGACTCATGCAGACCTGCAGGAGCCAACAGATTACAGCCCGTCAGTATAAGTTATACTTCTCTCTCCAGCCACTTTAGCAGGAATATTACCATCAACAACACCACACAATTTAAAGTTATGATCGTACTTGTTCATTAAAAGAGTAATGTTGAACATTAGGACTGAACACAGCAGCCGTTTCATCCCACTTGTTCATTTCCCTCATAGATATTGAGAAGTTACTTTATTAAAAGGAGCTGTTGTATGTGTGTTAGATTGTGTGTCACACTAAAGGTTGTGTATTTATGCTCAGTGGCTGATGAGGATCTGAGTAAACAAATAAAATCAGATTTTATTTCAGTTTGGCCACGTTCAGTTTGAGGGAACAACCTGCCGGCCGCTGAGCAACAACAGCAGAGTCATGCGAGTGTTGCCGTCTGACAGACACCGAACGCTCCTGGTTGCTTGAGCCTGTGTAACAATGGCAGGTGGTGATTAGCAGCTCAGTGGGGATGGTGTCTCTGGTCGGCTGAGCACAGCCCCTTAAAAACAACCTCGTCCTCCGCGGGTTTTTTCTCCACCGTGCTGCAGGGACCGTCCGCCCCCCCTGACCCAAACAACCTCACGCTAATCAGTTAACGACGAGACCCAGAGGTCAACATTAATCTGACCCAGATTAAAAGACCGCAACCCCCAGACACATCCAAGTTTGTGTTGGAAGACAGCGGGCTAGATAAAAAGGACCAACAGGTGGCCGGCCTGGGGCAGTTAAAGGCCTGCGAAGACGACACACACACACACACGCCCCATCATGCACTGGGGTGAAATAACAAACCAGTTCAGGACACACTTCTGGGTGACAAAAAAGTACACATCAAATATCATCTGCACTTCCTGGGTTGAAACCACTGATGTCTGAGGCCACGCCCACCTCGAGGGACCAAACAAGGATGGAGAGGTGGATTGTGGGGGGTTGAGGTGAAGTCCCAGGTAAACAGCATACACAGTGGGATGACTCCCACATCACATCCACCTCCTCCCTCCTCCTCCCTCCTCCCCTGGGAACCATTATGTCTGCACGGTGCTGTGTCTTCTCCGGGGGCCTCTTCAGAAAGTCACATGACCTGTGTCATAAATACATGAACGTATCACAGAAACAGCAGAGCGGTGATGGGACTTCATCCTGCAGCTCAGGTGAGTGAGTTTACACAAACCAGACGGGCCGACCCAGATCCTGGACCACATTTCTTCTCAGACTGTCTAGATGCCCGACGTCAAAACCAACACGTCCGTCTACTGTACTTTAGCGATACCTACACGTGACGTGACGTGGCCTGAAAATAAAATGTCCGACTTTTCTTCCCCCACACCAAACTTTCATCCATTTCTCTTTACTTTCCGTTCTTTATGCCAGTTTTGTACAAGAAGACAGATGCTCCGCTCAAATATCTGCTAAATCAAAATCCGTGGGGAAACTTCAGCTCCACAAACAAACACCTACAGCGACCACAGAGAGGAACCCTGCACAACCATCCGTCCTGTTGGCTCCTGTTCCTTCAGGCAGCCTTCGCCCTGCCTTGGGTTAAGACTATTTTGAACCTTCGTCCTGGGACCTCACATGTACGGACATGTTGGCGAGTTGCTCCTTCTGATTGACAGACCAGATCCTCTGTACAGCAGATAGAGGACGTGTTGGACGTGTTATTTTAATGTTCAGCTGCAAACGCTGACATTTACATTTAAGGGTTCTGGTTGTTTTATTACTAAGAACCATGATCGTTTTCAGAGCTATTATCATGATACTATATTTCTATACCGTTCGCTTCCTCTCTAGTGAACTCTTTGTGCCAAAAATGTAATTTTACGTTTTTCGTTTTTTTTTTTTAATTACGAAATAGACTCTTAACACACCTTACGTGTGAATTTGGGAGCTCTATGATGAATCGATCTGAAATTGATGACGATGGAAACTGAGCGTTTCATCATAACTCGGCTTTTGATGGTCGCCGCATTGGGTCGAATCAGCGGCGCATGCATTACACGGCAACATTAGCCGTGCACGTTTCGGGACAACCGAACTGAAAGCATAAAGTTTCACCTTTCAAATGAGCCATAGTATGTGTCCATAGCTATAATACAGGATACGCTGTGGCTCTGCAAAATCGTCAACAATGGTCTAGATCGCTGGCACTCAGGGCTAAAGCTTCGGAAAACAGCACGGTACTCAATGAGTTAATCGCGACCTGCTTCCAGGAGTGGGAATCATCACAAGCTTTGTAAAAATCCTCTCACACCTGTTCAACAACATGTATTCGTGGCTCTACATTCACAGCTTCTCTGCTCACCGTGGTTTGGTTTACATGAAGCTGAACAGTGGATTTGAATATGTAACCGCAGCCCGAGGCGGCAGCAGGAGGAGACGACCTTTAACCTGTGTTCTTCACTCTACAACATTATAGATGCGCTTTTCAACATTTGTTCTTTCAGTCATCACAAAAATCGACCAGTTTTATCGCACGTTGCAGATTTTCCTCATACTGTGCGGCCGCAGTGCCAAATCACACGGAGCATTACCTCAAGGCAAAAACCTCGCAATATTACAACATGATCCATGTCAGTAACTTACAATGCATTTAACACCATTAATGGATCTGTTCTGTATGCGAGTCCATAACCAATCCAATCACCAAAACTTAGGCGACTATGACTTAACTATTAGGGGCCAGTATTAATAACATCAATATCAAACCAAAGCATCTTCAGTCCTCTTAATCAATACTCCGAACCTAAGGATTTCATTTAAAGCACAGTGAATAACAACGTGGCACCATTTAGTGCTTTAATCTGACGACAGGTCATTAACTGTGAGTTTCACACGGCTGTAGCAGCAGCAGTACGGTAACGGTCCACGTTAGCTGTGGTGAAATGATTTCACCTTTTGGCTCCATTTAGCTCCATGATAAAAACCGGAGGCCTGGCTCTCCTGACTTACGGCTTTTGTTGCGCGGAGGTGCTGTAAATAAGAGACAAATGCTTTATGGCAGGGGCAGAGTGAGGAAGGAGAGAAAGAGCTGCCAAACAGACAGCCCCATATAAACCGTGCTTCAATAAACCACTTCCTCCAACCTCCTTTCATTGACTGGGCTGAGGGACGGCCAGCATTTACAGCTCAGTTCCTGTTATTTGGTGGTGGCTACCCCGTCTATCTGCACCTCCAACCCCCCCCTCCCCTTCTCCATCCTTTCATGCCAGCAGCAGCAGCAGCAGCAGCAGCAGCAGCAGCCGCCTCCATCATTCACAGCCTGTGCTGTCTTTGTGCTTCACCTATGATTTCAAATCGATCGTAAAATAATTACAGGCAAATTCCTGCAGTTCTTTGATTTCTAGAAAAGGGGGGGGGGGTGAGGAACGGGGAAGGGGTCTTAGGGTCTTTTTAATACCCGAGTCTGGTATCATCACCTGAAACCTGTGCAGAAGATTGAGCCACAGTGGTTGTTGGACTTATACAAGTTTATTAAAAAAAAAGTTTCTGTGTTAGTTTCACTTTCGTTTGAAAGTTGACTGATCTGTTTTCTATCTGAAGATGTCTGACTTCTTATCTTCCTCTGGTTTCAATCCAAGTTTGAGGAGACTTTCAATTTGAAAGGGGTCAAACTAATCTTAGTGATGCTGGAGAAAGACCAACCCTAAACTCTGACACAAACCTGATTTAAAAAAAAAAAAAACAAAATGAAGCCGTACTTAAAAGTCCACCTGCTGGTTGTCTGTTGAACTTTCTACTGCGTCCTTCCTCGGCGGATCGAGCCGCTCGGTCCGTACGGAGAGGCTCTGAACTCCTCGACCTCCTAGACAATGAAACCGAACCCTTCACATGTAAATGTCCCTATAAGCTGCTCATGTACTCACCACAGAGACCTTTAACACCACTGACCGCCTGGCTGGGATGCAAGTATTTCTATCACGCACCGATGGACTGGACTAAAACTACAAAACAGAAACCCACATCTAACTTACGTCACACGTGCCATCTCTTACGGTAAAAAAGTCACAAGTACCTTTTGAAAATGAAAGTGTTTGCTTTCTGAAACTTCACTCAGAGCCAGGACAAAAGGAACCACATGTGCACACATGCAGAGAAAGGCATCGTTCATCTCCTGCGAGGAACATCAATACTACTACCATCACCGCAGCTCACAGAGATCACATTAGCAAACCGAGAGCAAAAAGGGGAAAAAAAAAAAGGGAAAAGCAGCGAGCGCAGCTTGCGAGACATATTTCAGCCCGAGGATCTGTATCTCATGTATAGGTCACTGCAATGACTTGACTTATGTGGTATGTGCTCACAAGCCACAAATTAAGGCAGAATGGAGGTTGAGCGGAGTTAAAAGGTTTCATGCAAGCGTTCCAGGCAGCCCAGGAGATGGCCAGAGGCTAACATGTTGGCCCAATCATTAAGGCATCAATCTGAGGGCGTGTGTGTGTGTGTGTAATGTGTACACTGTGAAGGGCTCATGCTGTTGCCAATGTGGCTAACAGAGCACAGAGCAGAAAGGAGATACTCTTCACCCTCGACGGTTGTTGTTCTTGACGACGACGACGACGAAAGTCCGAAAACTTTACCGGAGGAATAAAACACGACGCTCCAGGTAGACTCCAACTTTCTGCTGGAGCTTTGAGACAAGTGAGGAAACACACCTGCAAACAGAAGCTACGACAACCTGACAAACACAGAGGAGTTTTTTTTTTTCAGATGATACAAAGAGAAAAACACCACAGGATAAAGGACGAATCTATTTCCCTACAGGTTTCGACAGACAGCACTCAACAGGATCACATAAGGAGATCACAGCCACTTGTACGGATTGATATTGGGAAGAAATGAGGTCCCACTTCATGTCGAACAAAAGAGCTTGTGCTCATCAACACATGAAAGAAGCATGAAAGGTGAAACGGTACGAGCCGCTGATCATCACTGGCTTATCGGCAAATTATGCTCCCAGTGTCTGATCACCTTCGAACCGATCACCTGCGGTTAATACTTGATATTGTTTGATTTCTAATCCAGCTCATACAGTAAATGTCAAACCGCAGAGGTGCATCTGTCTCTATATTTTGGGGTGCTTCATGGATTTCTTTAAACTTACAGCAACTCTGAACAAAGAGCGGCAGGTTCAGACTCAAACTGTGAGCGGACATCAACCTGTCCATTGCAGACGGCATCAAACACATCGTTCACCTGTCCATCACGAGTCGCACGGTGTTGCACTCTGCTTTGTTTAGATATGAACGTAAGCTGCAGTCTTCCAGGAATTATACACTTCCCTGTACAAACAAGCACACCCTGAAGTCATCCAGGAATTACCCACTGCCTTAAATAAATCATCAACGTGTCTTTTATTTGTCCTCGTGAGCAGGAAAGGAGCCACACGCCAAACCACGGAGCTAATCTCTGATTTACAATGCTAATAATGTTTAATGCTAAGTGGCTAATAATGAAGGGCGAGTCCAGCACTGTGATATTACAGGTCTGGGGCCTCGTGCACAAACGCCGAGGATGAATTTGCCTGTGTCAATAGAAAGTATTTCCATTCTATTAATAAACATGCAACTTGTCCTGGATTAACCCAAGATCTGTTTCTTCTGACAAACAGCTTTGGGTGACCTCTTGATGACTAATTCATTCATAATTTGAGTTAATCTAAAAGCAAGCTCCTCTGACCCAGCACATAAGGCCTGGAATATATCGCTGGATTCAGAGCGTCTGTGCTCCTCGGTGGTTTGAGACAGAGATATGACGTTAGATCCTGTGGAACTAGAGAATCAGACTTTTCCAACGAGCCCCTGTTTGTCTGCGGGTTACACACTCAATGTCAGTGAGCTAATGCCAAAACGATCCCTCATCTTTTCCCTGGTACATCTCTGCATTCCACTGGAGTACAGTAGCATGTGGAGTAAACCACATGCGGCCGATGTTTAACAAAATAAACTGATTAAAAGTTCGAAACAAAAATGATCCAGGAGGAGGACGAGTCAGGACCAGACCACATCAACAGCCTCCGGCCATTCTCCAACTTTGTTTACACTCATTAACATCATGAATTTTATGGGATGTACAGAGGAAATCTGCACGGCAATAGTTTCAGACAGAGCGTATGAATTCAACACGAGGCTCCAGGTTTTGTTCAACCAGCCGTGATTAAGGAGCCAGACCGGGCAAACTCTACACCTTCTCCTGGTTTCAAGTGTTTTTTCCCCCCTCCCTCCCTCCCTCCTGTAACAAAAAGCACCTCGGTCTTTAAAACACCTAATCACAACTGCGTCTTTTCCTGCTCTGCACAGACTCTCCGACTCTTCTCGGCCCATTTCTCGCCCATTAAACCGTCTCACGTCTTTCCATAAAAGTGACAATTCTCTGAAATATCACAAACACCTCTGAAGAGATGCCATCTCCAGAGTAGATTAAATGGCAGCCGAGGCTCCAAATGAGGTGCTTAAGCAGCATGAGCCACTGCCGCCTATTGGCAAAATAGCACCCCCCACCCCTTCACTGGTTCCAAAGAGCTTCCCCTTTTATTTTTGCCTCCATTTGTTCAAAACGGCATTGCCATTTGGCCCGTCTCCATAGCAACACCTCAACGCCGGCCCAGTTGACCGCATGGCAATAATCAAGAGCGGTGGCAGCTTTACTGACTGATTCGTCATTAATCTTAATGTGCATCTGGCAGCTTCTCCGGGCCGCACGACAAATCACAGAGTGTGGGAGGAAGCCACCACTTCCTTATATCCTGACTGCTCCTCTGTGTTTTGACTGCTGCTGCTGCTGCTGCCGCCGCCGCCGCCGCTGCTGCACCGGCCGGTGTGCACAGAGAGAGTCATAAAAAGCGATGGCGTTGGTGTCGGTCGGACGTGGAGAAGCTGTTTTGCTGCACTACGCGAGCCCACTTGTCGCCGGCGAATAAAAACAAGGCCAAAAAAAAAATGAGCCAAGCTGAACGGACAGATGTCAAGAGACTTGCGGCATCTTCCGACGTGCACTCAAATGCATCGCGGGGAAAGTTTTTTGAGGATCCAATTTTCTCTGAGCGTCAGCGGCGTGATGAAAAAATTGATAATAAATTGGAGCATTAAAAAGCCATCAGTCAAATCTGCCCCCACACGACCAGGAGAATCAGGGAGAAGTAAAAACGATGTTCCAGTCCATTTAGTTTGAGATGGGCTCTTTCCTCCGTGCACCAACCCACTCCTCACACTAAATATCAGGTTTTCAAGGCGACACAGTGTGAAACCAATCACAGCTACTTTCTTGACGCTCCACAAATACTCCTGCTGTCCATAAAAGTTCAAAAAAAAAAAAAAAAAAAAAAACATGTTATCTATAGACTCCAGTAGAAGAAACTCAGCTCCTTTTGACACATCTACCTTGTGATTATGATGCGTTTAAATGCCTCCCGTTTTATCTCGGAGCGGATGAAGAGTCACCGTGTGTCGCTTAAAACCTGTAACCTTCAGGAGCTGGATGATGAACTGAACATATGTATGTAATATCTGAACTGTTAAAGCCACTTTCTATCCCAAACCCCTTCATCCTGTTTGATCAACAGCTTAAACCTGCCTCATAGCTTCATTATTGAACAGACAACAACACTTCATCATTAATGGATTCATTTAATCATGCAGCTTCTGTAAACTGAATGTTGATCTTTTCTTTGTTCATTTATTTACTCATCTTTTCATCAATCCTTCCATCATTAGAGATGTGACGCAGAGAATGATGATCAGATCAACAGAAACAGCCATTAAGCATCAGTATGTGGTAAATATGGACGATATTCTGTACCATCAAACAAGGACAGGAAGTCGATTAACCTCACGTACGTGTGATTATACACTGATTTTCTCGCGCAGATTTGACCAGCAAATAATGTTGTGTACTTTGGCTCATTTGATGGAGCTGTGTAATATCCTGGTCAGTCGAGAGCAGATCCTTCACAGACCATCAGAGACTCGGGACTGAGTAAAGAGGATCTACGAGCCTCCGACACACCACAGCAGGAAAAAGGTAGATGGTTTTGTCTGGGTAAAAGTCAGAGTATCCATCTCAGTGAATAAATATCCAGTCTGCTTTTTGATTTCTGGATGACGAGGACATCTGAGTAAGTGTGAACATCTCTCCTCATCAGTGTGTTTACTGTTGCGTGAGGTCAGAGATGATACCAGTGTGTTTAGTTTTGCTGTGCTCGGTGAACAAATCAGTGTGTCAACGAGGCACATTGAAAACAAACAGAAAAGGGCCGGTGTGCCTGGGGATTACAGGAGCCCAGCACCACTGACAACAACACTAACGAACCAAAAATGATTGCTGCCATGTTCGCATCTGTTTAGATTATCAGTTAATCTCATTTCTCAGACTGTGGTCATCTTCAATTTGCTTGTTTTGTCTCGCCATCGGTGCAGAACCTGGAGCTTTGTAATTACTGTTTGACAAAAAAAGACTAAAACAACAAACTGAGAAACTGAGTGTAGTTTCTACACAACCTTTGTTGCTTTACATTTTTGCAAATGTGAGACAGACCGTTACTCCTCTGCGCCACATTTGCATGTGTTCAGGTAGAGCGTGAATTATGATACTTTATACCTTAACAGAAAAAAAAACATCACAGACTATAAATACATGAGGTGAAAAGAGATAATCCATCATCAATCCGTGCACAGGTGTTAACCTCGACACACGGCGAGACAACAAACTGGTCTAGTTGTGACAGAGAGGAGAAACTGTAGGCGACATTAGCTTCAATGAAACAAAACGCCAGCTTCTCCTCGGCAGATTAAACAGATGAAACAACACAGTCGCTCGCTCCGATCTGGGCTGCGGTTCAACTAGAAATGCTCAGGAGCTTCTGGAGCTCCGACAGATCGGGAGCGACTCCGGCTCGCAATTTGTCACCATGTTAAAAAAACACAAGAGGCAGCACAGACTTGAGCAGCGCTGGGGAAAAAAAAAAAGATCTTATGGCATATGTCATCGTTAAGGTTAAGTACTCTCCTGCTGCGCTTTAAAGCAAAAGACTTCGAGCCAAATCTCACATTTCTAAAAGACTGGTCCTGGAGCTTAGGAGCCGGGAAAAGAGCGCAGTGTTCACAAGCCAGGATTCATTTGGTACCTTGCAAATCAAAGGCCTTAAAAAGAGAGACAAAGTGCTGAAGGCTCCGTATCAGCAGATAGAGGAGTTTAACGTATAGGCTGCTTGGATGCACCGGGGTCAAAGAGCTTTCTGTGATACTCGGCCTGACTTTAAAAAACATCTTTGGAAGGCTTTGAAGTACACGGGTTTCTAAACTGGTTATAAAAGAGAAGAAAGAGGAGGCAACAAGCAACTGTGCAAAGATACTATTAAAGAATCAAAAAGTTCCTTCAGCAAGTCGTACTGTACAGAAGGAGCTAAACCAAGAGCCTACTACCTCAAAACACAGGTAGAGTCTGTGCTGAGCTTCCTCAGGTAAGAAACGTGATCAATAACATGAGGAGAGTGATATGTTTGTCTGGTCCTTATCTGTCCTGTCTCTTAGTCATTGTGGCTGCGTATCCTTTATAATGTGTGTTTGAATCATTGATTGGTCCACAGCCTTTACAGTCCGTCTGACCTGAGCGATATAAATACTTTCTACATGATGGTGGGGGGCTGGGGGCTCTGCTGTTCAGGGTGTAATTAAAAGAGGCTTTTAGCTATGGTTCTCACAGCGTGTGGACTTGTTAGCACCGAGGCCTGAAATTACCCTGCCAACGTCCTCAGATGATGTTTTTGTATGTTGGTCTTTACCGATGGACGGGAGGTCAACGAGGACCAAGAAGGCTTGATTATCAGTCCGTCTGGCGTCTGTGTAATGATTTACAGTGCGTTTCCAACACTTCCTGGATGGTTGTGTGTGTTTAAAGAGCCCCTCATTTCGTGAAATGTACTTCCTGCTGTTTCCTCAACTTCCTTCAGGAAGATTTTTTTGTCTTTTATTCTCACATTTGTTTTCCTGGCCACTGCTGCCGTGTGTGTGTGTGTGTGTGCTTCTGAGTCGTCGTGTCCCTGTTGTACTCCATGGCTGGAGTTTGGTGATGGTTTCCATGGTAATGGTCCCATGGTGAAGCCCCGCCTTCTTAAAAATCTGCCTGCTGTTGTATGCAACCACAGCTGAATCACAGCGCACAAACGTCTGGGTCGGTCCAATCTGGAGACGTGTCCTTCTTTTTTCTTTCTCCTTTACCTTCTTGTTTAATTGGAGTGTTTTCTGTCCTGCTCTTGGATGTTTTTCTTTGGACACAGGCTTGTAATGTCTCCTAGTTCTGATTGAGACGTGTTGTCCACAGTTAAAGAGTGCCATCAGGACACTAATTGTGTCTTCTCTATACTGTTGCGTTGACAGCGTCCTTCTAGGTTAATGACTTAAGCCCTGAGTGACTCTTACAGTAGATGTGACGGTTAATGTGTGCCTCCAATGTCCAACTTCTCTCCTGCCATGTTCATTTCTTCCAGATGTTTGACAGCCAACACCTGTACCACAGTCTGGATTGCAATAGTCAAGATTCGTCCTATCTGATATCTGATTGTTAATAACTAAGATTCAGTCAACGTCTGCCTTTGAGGAGCTGGCTCCAGGGCTGTGGACCAGACCCTTTACTGTAGGACGTGTCTTACCTGTTCCTTGTAGCCCTGCCTGTATGTCTGTGGTGATTGTCCTGCTGCAGAGTGAATTTACCTCATGGGATTTTCTTTGTGAAACCAGCGCAAAAGTCTCCTTGAAAACAGACTCAGACTTGCAGCAATTATTATTATTATTTTTGTTCCATTTCTTGAATCACTTGAATCAAAAGTTCATTTCTACCCACTCCTTCTCGACTGGAAGCGCACAAGCTTCAATCGTGTATAATGAAAATGTACATGACACTGCTGAGCACAGCAGGACCCCAGAACAAAGAAACAGTACTTTCTACATTTTCTCCTCCAATTCAATCGAGAAATGAATCATCGGATTAATCATTAGCGAAAATAACTGCTACCTGCTACTTCAATAAATTACAGTTAAAGCACTAATGTGCCTGCAGGGGATCACCGCTCATCAGCAGATAACAAAAGACACCAACTGACACACTGACATACTGGTCCTAATTCACGTCACTACAAAACTCCTGTGAGGATTTGCCACATCACTGTACAACAGACCGGAGCCAATGGACTAAATATTCTTGTCCAATCAACGCTGGATGGATTCCCAGTACCAGCCTCACCAAACAATCCTGAAACTCCCCGAAGGCCCGAAGTGGGTCAGAAAACCTCAACCGCGAGATATTTGAACTCATCTCACTCTATCAGGAGTCCATCAACTCACATGACAAAGCAGGTCGGACCACAAAGACTTGGGGCTCCGAGGCACAGCGATTCTGGCATGACAATAATGAGTGTAATGCTGCATGTCTGGTCATCATTTACAAAAGAGTGAGACACAGTAAATCTGGAGCTTTGGTAAACAAAGTCGGCCTGCACACCAGATCGACAGATATAATACATCTGCTAACGTGCTGATAATAAACAGATCACTTCATTAAACCGTTACTGGTTGTGAATTCTTGAGCATCAAGACACTTTTCTCGCCGCCTCATGTAAATCATTATCTTATAAATGCTGTTATTGTCCACAGATAAAACGATGAATACTGGAGATAATGTTGCACAGTTTGACGCACAATCAACCCACGACCTAAAAGACACAATGTATTTGCATAACAACATATATGTGACTGTGTCCAACCATGACTTTAGGGTTATACTTCAGGTTAAATCGTTTGTATGAGCACCTTCAGGCCTGTAAACCAACCAATCAAAGCCAAGTAAATATCTACAGCCCCCACCCCACAACATGCAGCTCTTTTAAACAGGCTTTATCTGTTTCATGTCCAAAAGCAACACTGCATGCGATTACTTGTGTCTGGCAGGGTTTCAGACCAACACGTGTGCAAGCGGTTACATTTCGAAGAAAAGCTGCACTCCACCACAAAAAGATGTTAGCACAATGCAAACTGGATTTTTCATCATTAAAACATAATTTACAACCTTTTTTATTCTGTTTGTCTGAGAAAAACCTCAATTAAACCTAAAGTAAATGCACCACAGTCTCGTTCACAGAACCAAAAACCACCATCTGTTCTCCACAACGTGCATTTAAGCAACTTGATTTAACACAGATACTTTTTCCTGCCACCATCCACAAAGTCAGAGTACAGAGTCTGCAGCAGTGACTCCACAGGGGGACACAATGCTTACTCATATGAGGGTTTCAATGTGAAACCAAACCAAGCAGAAACTGGGATGAAGAAAACGAAACACATAATAATGTGTAATATTTACCTCTTTTTGGTTTGGGGAAGCTTTCATGCAGGTGAAAAACTACTTTCTCCACAAAGTGCTGAATGTTGCTGTGCTCTGGTCCTCGGACAAACACCATCCAGTCGTGGGTAAAGCCTTCCACAGTGGGTTTCTTCCTGACTTGGGCACGATGACCAAGTTCTAGTTTCACCTGAACAGCACCCTGTGAATCACAATGATGTTGGGTTACTGGAGAAAAAAGGAAAACCTCAAGTGCCCTCCACGTGGTTGACAGGATCCAAAAAAAAAAAAAAAAATGTACAGAAAATGAAAACTACAGTCTCCAGAAGCCGACGTTAACGTAAACCTTTTCTGCCGATGGATGTGCTGCTTTTAATGTCCTCATTGAATCCCGTAAAAGGGAACTCCGTCTAAAAATGTGTCGATTTAATGTCACTTTGGGGAAAAACCTGACTTATTTTCTACTGTCAGTGTAAATTTTGAATTATTTACCAAGCTAAAAGCAACACATGTTCCCACACACTTTAAACTACTGCAAATTACTCCGACTGAATTATGTAAAGTAATGATAATAAAATAGACCCAACAACGAGGTGAAAATGACAAGAAAACCATCGAGAAAGTTGACAGTTATCCGATTTCTTAAAAAAAAAAATAGACTTAATAAATTGTGTTCAACGTTATGCCGAATTATAATGCGGATGTTTCTATGTAATTTACACACGAGGAAAAATCACGTTTTTGCCGTTAAGTTCAAAAGTATTTAAAAACGTTCGATTCTTCAACGGACTTTTGAATTACAACGGTCATTCGGGAATAGCAGCACGTATCGGCTCTAGCTAGCTGTTCGGGCTTGAAAATCCTCATTACGGACTAAAAAAGCCACCGACTCCTCCGGTGCGACGAAAACGGCATAACGTCCCAACTTGCTCCGTTAGACCGGACAGGAGGGCGAATCCTCCCGCGGACTACTCACCGAGTTGGCCATCCTGGAGGCCCCACGTTACTGTTATTTCATGGAGAATTACTTTTAAGTGAGAGCAGAGGTGAGTGTAGTTTGCCTATGACGGCGGACATGGTCTCTCCTGGACTGAAGTCAGACTCAAGACTTTCAAAGGCTCGCCGGCTGTCAATCACCCGTTGTAACCGACACAACTTCCGCTTTGGATTTTCAGAATAAACTCCTCGACGTGAAGCTGAGCTAAGGATGCCACTAAAATCTATCGAAAATAATTGCAACACAATATTTCTCTTATTTAACCGACATCAGTTGAGGTTTTATGTTCTCTTAAGTATATAAATCTGTTTAACTTGAATTTTTCACAATTATATTTAGGATTTCATGCTTCAAAATGGAAATATCTAGCACATAACAAATTGCATATATCAAACTACCTCGTTTGTTGAATTTCCTAAAACATGAGATCAGTCAAATCTGCATTAGCCTGCAGTCTAAAAATGCTGGTATCATCATTTACAATAATCTAAACCACAATCCACCACCATGATCATTTTTCACTACATACCTCATAAAACATGATTTTAAAAAAAATAGAAATTTACCATGTGGTGACTTTTAGTGATTTCCATAATGCCTGTGTGTGCAATTCAATATTTAGCTATTGGATTAAGATAATATATTGCTTTATTGGTCCATTGATGGGAAAATTTGCAAAAGCACTGACAAAAAAATGAAAGTACCAAAATATTTATAAAAAAGTGTATTAAATTTTTTTTTAATTTTATCATATTCAGATGATGAAATTTATTCTTAACACTTACAGCTTCATGACATGACAGTTCACTTTGGTGCTTCAAACTTTTATTTTGAATACAAAATCTTCGCATTTCCGACGTTTTTCTGGCACAATTCCGCAACCTTCATGGCGCTGAGGAGAAGAGCGCAGGCGCAGCTTGGTGTACCCGCTGGGGCCAAGCCTTAGCACGAGACGGAAAAGGCCAATAACAGAGCGGCAGACACGCGGACCTCCAATCAGGCGGCCGCAACCTTCCTGTAATTGTGTTGCCTTCAAGTCCCTGGAGGAAATCCCTTCAGAAGTGCCTTTGATTATCATCTGCAGGTATTGCCACCTTGGAAAATGCTCTGTAAGCATAATTTCAGTCCACGTGAAGCTACAGTTTGGAATAACAGTTTTTACCTTGAGTCATAGTGATTTTGAAATTAAATTAAATTTGGATGCTCTTTCGTTAAAATGAAAAGCTATTCATTTGGCTCTGATTTAATCTGAACCAATATTTCAATTGTCCTCTGTAATATCCACACCTATATTTTGTTTAATGGCAATCAAAATGAAATGTATCAACAGATTTAAGATCTCAGTAGTGTATTGAAGAACATTTTCCTCTTTCTGGGCAGAGAAATGTTTTATTTTGAAGGATTTGAAGGGTTATCGTTGTTGTTGTTGTTGTTAGCTGAATGATTCAAAACTTAACATTTTTTTAATCAATTATTTTATCAATTGTTTTGTTTAATGTGCACGAATTGGTTCATGCAATTTGACTGCAATGCAGGTAATATATTGGCTATGCAGTTGGTGGCTTCCATACAACTCCCCTTCCTCGCTCTTAAAAAAACACATGGTCCATTATATAAAGGAATGATCAACGAATACTGAGCTAAAACTATATATTATTCATATTTTAATTTGTCATTTACAGTTTAATTTATCTGACACAACTGTCGCATCCAGGCTGATTAACGGTGCCAGTGTGAACGGCTCGTCTCCATCTGTTTTGGTCCTCGAAACGCACCGTAGTTCCATGCCGGTCTACTGGACGCTGAGTGAATGAGGTAAAGTTTGACCAGCAACCTGTTCAACTCTCACAAAGTGTTACCTGAGAAGGCGTGTGTGAGGGAGTCAGCCTGCCTGCTGCTGTTGCGTAGTTACAGTCCACCTGTTATTACTGTCGATAACGGAACTCCAGTCAGTTAGCTTTAGCTTGTTTTGATAACGTCACTGTGGCTATTGCTAGCCAGTTTAGCTAACTTCTAACTTGTTTGTTGAGGTAAACTTGTTTTTACCGCCAACTATCTTTGACAATTCATGCTATTTGTTCAACGCGGGCTTGTGATATAGGTCGTTTATGGTTAATATAGCAATATGCGACAAATAGCAAGTTATCAGGACCAACGTCTATGTTGAGAGTACGCGCGTCATTAAACTCCATTGAAACATCCGCCATTTTAATTTTCTTTAACTTTTTTACCAACATATTATCGTTCACAAGCCGCTTTTGGGAGCATTTTCTACTAAAATAGGAAACAATATTTAATTCGGCATGGATTTAATGTACCAAATTATATGATTTATTGAATTAAATCACAATCGTATTACGTAATGTACTGTGCAACACCGTGGGACGCAGTAAACGTCATTCTGCTGATGTAGCTGAGCCCAGCTGGGTGGACCAGTAACACTGAGTAACGTTGTATGTGCTGTGTCAGTAAAGCTGCATAAAAAAAATAATGATAATGATGATAATGAGCAGTGATAGAGACAAAAAAAAACAAAGATAGGTCAGTAACTAATAAGATGTGAGGTTTTACAACACAGATAAATGTGGGCTCACTATTTGGCAAACAGCTGCTGACAGTTGCCCCTACTTGTTTTATGTAGTGTAAATAAGCTAATTAACAAACTGGTTATAAACTAAACATACTTAACTGTCAAGTGGCTCTAACTATTAATAGATATCTGGGATCACTCTTAACATTCATTAAATCAACATTAACATTCACCAAAGTTGCATCTAAAGAAGCCACAATTAATTAACCAGAGCTAGTTTGTGTGTGTCATATGTTCTGCCATTTCCAACATGGCCGTGAAAGAATGTGCTCCGTGCCACCTGAAAGCCTGTCAAAAAAATAGCCCATGTGTCTGTCCCTGTCCAGCAGCGAGTGTCACACAGTAAAGCCTCAGCCGTGTCATTTCTAAAGCACTGTTGGCTCAACACTGTTCATGCATTGTCCTCGCTTGTATTGCTAATGCAGACCTAGCAGTACAGGGCCAGCCTATATTGTTTTTGCTGTAAGGTAAATATGCTGCAGAAACCTCTGGAAGTGTTGCTGGTGTATAAAGTTTTTTTTTTTTGTAAAGGTTTAGCTGACCGCTGACAGAAGAAGAAGAAGAAGAAGTAGCCAGGTTCTTCTCAGGTGTAGTGAATTAACTTTACGTTAGCTGCAATGGAAAAGTCAACGTCCTCCATCAGCGACTGCTCAATTATAATCTAGTTTTTCTTTTAAAAGGCCGTTAAACCGAAGAGCGCCGGGTACAAACCAAGTGTGCCAGCCACATTTTCTACAAACATCAATACGTTAGCACTTGGGGCTGTAGTCAGAGGTGTAGCCGTGTGTGTGTGTGTGTGTGTGTGTGTTAACAGGTGCAGCAGACTTACCTGTTCATGTGGCCGCGAAGCTGTGGCAGCCGGTGTCGACTGTGCAGGAGCAGGGTGGTGGTGGTGGTGGACAGTACAGCAGCACAGCAGGCTGGCTTATCACTTAGATAACAGTGGGGGGGTGGGGGTGTGGGGGGGGGTTGGGTCGGGTGGTGTGTCTTTGTTTGTGGAGGGGGTGGGTGGTGGGTGGTGGGTGGTCAGGCTAAATGAGGCTCATATTCCTTGTGGTAATATTAGAGCAATATATCAGTTTACACAGAGTTTCACCCTATATTCACATCATCTGCAGAGAACAGGAGGCCGGTGATAAGTAATCCTGACTTGAACGAGTAAAATATGACACCTGATAATCAATAATCTGTAATTCATTTAAAAATCTATTTTATAAAGTGTTTATGTTTTTTAATTTATTTGTTTGCTTAATTTTACACTTTTATCTCCCCCGGGCTTTTATTTATGTGTTTTACACCTCACTTCCTGTTTGTCCACACATCTACTGAGAAATTAAAATGAACCGGTTTTTTAAAATGAACCTGTTTTCTGTAAATCTTTGTCTAAACGAGAGTCTAAAGAAGGTTCGTTATTATTGATCTCATAGATTCATCTGATCGTCGGGTAAAACTCACCTCGAGCTGCTGATCCATTTCTTTTCACACCAGAACTGAACTTTTTAAAGTGAAAGAAGTGAATAAAAGCTGATTGGTTGAAACCCTGTAAGACGTCACCTGGTGGAGCAGCTGTGGTGCACAGACTCACCTCCACCACCTCCACCTTATTGTTGTTGTTGTTGCTGGGCCTGAGGAGGAGACAACCTGAGATGAGCTCCTCGTTCACTGACGGCCTGTGAATAATTTACATACAAAGTTCTGTCGTGGCTCTCGGGGCCAATAATTTGACGACTCATGGCCGGGTTCAGTTTTCAAAGGGTCCGTCCGTGGAGACCTCCGAGGTCTGAGGAGTCTGGTCGGTCGGTGCTGTGAAGCAACAGGCGGCTGCAGCGTTAGCTTCTCTTATACAAACCACACACACCTCCGCTCACATGTGAGGCTGTCCAGTTAAACACAGAGGAGCTTCACCAGACTTTTGTAAAGATTTGCTCAGAGCCTGCTCTGTTTCTAACAGCGCTGTTTACCTTTGCCCTCAGGTATGACTGGCAGGCGTGATGGAGAGCTTAAAGACACAGTTAGACTTTCCCAGCCCCGTCATTCAAGCACAGGTAAGATGCTGAGTCATGTTTAGACCAACTGCCTTTAATATCCCACACACCGGTCCTGAAGTCAGTCAGTATATTGTTAAGACCCATGTAAGTGTCTCTGTCAACCTGCAGTGTGCAGATAAAGTTGTGTGACGCAGACACTGTGCAGCGTTCAACATCACAAACGCACCTTTTGTCTTGTTTTGCAGACGGTGAGGAATCTTGTCGCTGCTGTGCTGAAGGAAAAAGGACAAAATGGACAGATCACAGAGTCGTCCCATCAGGTGAGGTCCTCATCAAAGTGATCAGTGATCTGAGGAGGAGAACATGGTGGGAGTCTTAACTTTTAAACACTGTGGTCGCTCTACTAGTAACAAATGTTTAGTATTTGTTATCTTGGATTAAAGCTGTGTGTGTGTGTGTGTGTGTGTGTGTGTGTGTGTGTTGTGGAGCAGGGCCCGGCTCTGGAGGCTCTGTGGCAGCAGTGCTGCAGTGACTGTGCTCCTGTGAGCTCGTCCTGCTGTGACGCTGTGGTGCTGCTGGTGGATCAGGGTCACGCAGACCTGCACCACGTCCTCAACAGTGTCCTCAACCTGCTGCCCTCTGCCAGGTGTGTACACACACACACACACACACACACACACACACACACACACACACACACACACCCCTGGCACTAACAGTATCACAGGCTGACCTGCAGGGTGATTTTATGTGTTTCTTTTAAACCTCACTGCTGATGATGATGATGATGATGATGGTGGTGTGATGTCATGTGACATCTAATAGCTAATTTGATCGTCCCAGTTTGTTTCTTAACAAACTAACTTATTTTTGTGATCAATCAAATCAATTAGTAAACGTAGACAGGCACACTGTCGGAGCATCTCGAACATGAGGCAGTGGAAAGTGTGTGTGCGTGTTGTCAGAGCCTGGTGAGTCAGTGTTGCATTGTTCCACTGTTATTTTAAGGGCATATTAGACACTAGACAGGAACACAACACACACACACACACACACACACACAAAATGGGAAACATCAAGTGGAAGATTAAAATACAGCGTCCCAAGGCCGGAGCCTCTTTGTTCCATGTTGTGTTATTGTCTCTCGCACGAGGCTCTGCAGTGATGCTGCTCCCTGGTCAGTCCACCGCCGTGTTTCCATCCACCTCATAAATGTGTCCACAGCTTTATAACAAACTTCTCCTGAGGAGGAGAGGACCACATGTCACGTTGGGATATATTTAGATACAGTAAGCAAAGAGATTTATTTTAGTCTATATTTAGGAAAGTTCTCATGGTGTAAAAGTCACACACAGGCTCCTTTTTAGATGAACCCCGAGGAAAAGTAAAGTCAGTCTCTCTCTCTCTCTCTGTGTCCTGTACAGAAACGCTCAGGGCCTGATAAAGGTGATTGGACGGCTGCTGCAGATCCAGGCCGACCAGAGAGACAGAGCAGCAGCCTTCACCTGTCCCTACTCCATCAGGTCTGTTTGAACGCTTTTATTTTGATAGTCCACAGTTGAATAGTAATGTAGATTGAGATGTCACAAAGACAGAAATGAAGTTCACCACCAGAAGCTGCTTCTTCAGCAGAGTGTTTTTTTTAAAACGGCTCCAAACTCCACTGTGACTCACTGATAAAGAGCTGAAGACCCGACCGTCTCCCTCCTGGACTTTCCACCTGGTGCCAACCGGCCGCAGACTGACAGGATCCACGTAGCAGGCTCCTCTGGCTCAGATACGACTCTGACTCTTGTGGTTCAAACGTGTTGGGATGTGTTTTGCTCAGTGGATGAAGTCACATTTCCTTTTAGCATGGAGTTACCTGACGCTGTGACTCAGTGGACTGTTTCTTCAACGTCACGTCCTACGTTTGCCAGTATTTTTGTTTCTAAAAGCGTGTCATGGGGTTTGATTTCCCATTTTCAGGCCCATTAAGCTGATGTTGAGTGACGCAGACAAACACAGGCCACGTGCATCTTGGTGTGACTGGTGGGAGTAAGTTAGTTTGAGCGAGGAGAGTTTACAGTGGTAATAGTTGGTCTGACTGGTCGGAGGTCTTCAGGCTGACAGAGTGTAGCCCCCCCCCCCCCCCCTCAGATCTGTACCTCTGCCAGGATCCTGGGGCCTCCTTAATCAGTTACAGCGGGTGATAAAAAGACTGAGCTGCTTTTTCAGGTTCTTCTCTCCTTCATGTTTCTCTTCCTCTCTGCCTCTGACACCCTTTCCTCTTTTTTTGTGTTTGATCCCTCTTAACCCCCCCACCACCCCCCCTTACATCTCTATCGCTACTTTCTTTTGCTCCTTCCTTCCCATTGTCCCTCTCCTTTTTTTTTCGTTTCGTCTTCATCGCTGTCTCTGCTGTCTGCATCTGTCTGGCGGTCTCAACCTCCCCCGGTGGGAAGATGAATGTGCTGAGGGCAGCAGGGTGGCGCCGTCGGACCGCCAATCCGGTCTGCCATTGGTCGTCAGGGCCTGGCACCACTGGGGCAACTGTAAATGCTGTTGGGATTAATGGGAGATGCACACTGGTGCCCATTGTTGACCGTCTGCTCGCTGCTGCCCCAGTGCAATCTGCCACTGAGACTCCGAGCCACTTGAGCCCCCAGCGGGAACCAGGACAGGTTCAGGACCGGGTCCTTGGCCGCCACCGGCTCATTTTTCATGTGGTGTTAGCTCCAGCTGTAGCAGCGTAGCCCGACCTGATCGTCCCCTGCAGGCTTTCCCACGTACTCAGGGCGTCTGTGGCCTGATTCTTCAGGTACAGTGTCGTGGTGATCGGCTGATATCAGCCTGTAGTTTGACTGTTTTTGAATACTTTAGATTTTTGCCTTTATAAACCACATAAACCACCTATCTGATCTTCACTACTTTGCATTGGTGGTGATAATTTCACGTGGGCGCCGCCTGCAGACCGCCACGGGACAGGCTCCTCCCGGCTCGTCTGTCTGCCAGCGCCGTGACTCAGCGGTGAACTTGGAGTTGAACTAAAAAAAAAAAGGAGGGTGGTCTCCGTCTACACTTCCTGTCACCTCCTTTACACAGCAGCTGAAGAGCAGAGGCTGGTGTGAGCACGGCTGAGTGATGGGAGCTGTATTGAAGCTGAAGGTTTGGAGATGGCCGTGGGGGGTGGTGGGGGTGGGGGGGGGGGGGTAGAGATGGTCAGACAGATAACGATGGAGGAATTCAGTCCAAGCTGCAGGCTGTCGCAGGCACGGACATGCCCTGAACTGAACTTCCTTCCTACTCTGAGATATGTGGTGATTGATGTTAATGCATTGGTTAAGTGGAGCTGATGGTGGTGGGTGTCCACCCCCCCCCACCACACACACACACACACACACACACACACACACACTCCAGCCCTGTTTGTTAATGTCTGTGTGGCCGGAGTCGTAACAATACCCAGAGACTTCACCTTGGATTTGACCCCGGTGTTTTGTCTGGACTTAATGGCTTCACAGATTTTAACAATGGAGCCTGTGACACTAGAAAGGTGGATGTCTGGTGATGATGGCACTGAGGGGCAATTTCTAACTTATTGACAAAAAAGCAGCAGAACCAGACAATTAGCTGTGTCCCAAACCAGGTGCTGCATCCTTCTGGATTTGACGACCAGTGGCGTCACCGTGGACAAAGGCTCCTTCAAACACAACAGAGCAACAAAAGCTGTGACAGATCCGGTCCATCCCTAGATTTGAGCTGTGTGCCAGGAAAAACAAACAACTCAGTCAGTCAGTCTTCAAGATCTTAATGTTCTCCGAAAACACCATGAGCTGTTCCTCAAGGCTTGAGGAGGAGATCGTCACCACATCTCGTGATGCTACTCTGAGCAAGAAGCTTCTGGTTTCACATGCACGGGAATAAAATGCAAGTGGTTGTGGCTGTTGTTTTAAGCGCCGTGGTCTTTGTCTTCCAGGAGCAGCCCTCACCCATTCATCACGGCCCTGGAGAACCGCGTGGACTGCTGGCCCGCTCTGCTCCTGGAGATTGATGACTTCATCCAGCAGGCCGCTGACAGGTCGGTCACAGCCGAGGCCCTGAACCCTCCGTCCAATCACTCACTGCTGCAGCGCATGAATTCCAAATCCATCTGTGAAGAGCGCCCCACCTCGAACAGCTCGTCACACCCCTGGCAGCTGTTGTTGCCATGGCATCGGCGACATATTTATACAGATACGTCCCACAGTATGGAGTGTAACATGATTGTGTCTGTATATTTACACACACACTGCAGGTGTGAGCCGGCCTACATCACCATGCTGGCCCCGTTCCTGCGCTACCTGTACTGTGAGCCTCAGAGACAACCGCAGCACGCCCTCCTGAGACACAGCCTCCTCAGGGTGCTGCTGCCCACCCACCCCAGAGCCGGATCAGTCCACCACCACCACCACCGGGACAAGGACAAGGACAAGGACAAGGAGGAGATGTCCACGGTGTCCGACAGCCTGCTGCAGTGTCTCTGCCAGCTGGTCCCACACATGCAGGTGACACGGTGCCGGTGGTGATAAGCAACATAGAAGCACTTTATTCAGTTCAGCTCAGTCGGGGGGGGGGGGGTGATTGATAGCTACTGTTAGCAACACTGTAGATGAACCTGAGTTCAGTAATACATTACTAAGTGAGTCCAAAGCAAACAGAGTGTATTTCATTATATTTATTACGTCCTCTGTGGACTCGTTTTGTTGACCCGGTCTTGGTGTGGGTGTCTCCATGCCAACAGGTGGACAGTGTGGAGGCCGTGCTGGAGCTGTGCGGCTTCGCGGACGCTCTCCTTCAGGGTCTCTCTGGATCCTCCGGGGAGCGACGCAGGTCTGAGAGATCCAGGCTGCTGCTGCTGCACCTGCTCTGCGCCTGCCAGCGCTGCCTCACGCTGAACGGAGACTGTCGGCCGCTCCTCGGCCTCCTGCAGCAGCTCCTTCCTGCCTGCAGACAGGTCACACAGCAGCGTTCATGCTTGGTTTAAAAAAAAAAAAAAAAAATCCTCATGCACAATGAGCTCCATCGCAGGCTAAAGTCCGTGTGTCCATCTGCAGGAGCTGCCGGTGGACGAGCTGGTGATGGGCGTGGCCCTGCTGCTGCTGGAGGCCCCTGCAGCTCAGCAGAGCAGCCTGCTCAGTTTAGGTAAGACACTGTCTCCAGTTTAAAAGCATCAGTGAGCAGATGTGCAGTGATACTTTGATGTTACAAAGTGATTTAACAGGAAGGAGCTCGTGTGGATTTAACTGGTCAGAGCAGAGCTGTGATAGATGAGAAAATCTTTGGTGTTTCTGGCTTCTCATCTTCTATCATGCTGCAATGATGCAATGATGCAACAGAGGAAGAAGAAGCAGACATCACAACATGTTATTTGAACACTCAGCCGTCTCTCTCTCCTCTCCACAGCTCTGACGTTAGCTCCTGAGCAGGCTGATCCGTCTCCCTGGTTGGGTCCGGTCCTGGTTCTCCCCGTGCTGCAGCTCTTGTCCTGTTCGGGCCTCACTGAGGCTCTGACCGACCCGAGGACACACAGCCTGAACCAGAGCCTGGCCCAGAGCCTGCTGCGCAGCGTCAGCAGGCAGACGGACAAACCCCGACAGGTAACGGACACAGTGAAGCTGGATCTCACTGTTTCGTACTCACATTGAATCTACGGCCTCTGTGATCGTCACCATCGTCTGCAGCCTCCTGAGAACAGTTACACAGGATCAAGTGCAGCCAGTCAAAACCAATCACACTCTGATTCTTAGACAGGACACATGGGTTGACATCAGCATCAAGTAAAACCATGTTCCCTCTGTCCTCCTCCTCCTCCTCCCCCCTTCAGCCCACTCCACCACTGACGCTCCCTCTCAGCTCCTGGTACAGTGAACTCACCGTGTCTCTGTCCATCCTGCACAAAGTGGCAGACAATCCGGCCTCGGCTGCCGACTGGCTGCTGTCGGTCCGCTCGGCTCTGTCATCCGGCCAGCGCCTGCCCTGCTCCCTCACCCTCATTGTGACCTATCTGATCATCACGGGCCAGGACGATGTCTGCCAGCTGGCTCTAAGCACCAGCCAGGCCTTCGCTGCAGCCGACCCCTGCCAGGTAGATAATCCACACGGCTCAGCTCCACGCTGGGGCGACATCTCAAGTTAAAGCCCTTCTCCTGTGCTTTTCAAATACATAAATATGCAACATGGACAAGAGAAATACACACATACAACGTGCATACAACTATAATCAGTAATGTTTATTTACTAACATACTAACTGCGGGTGGTGGAGGTTCATGAAGCATGAGCTAAATGAGGAAAGTAGCTAAGGTTTGTCCACAAGGTTGGCTGGTGTGAGCTGCTTTAGTCAGCTTTGTTAGCTGAAGCTAGGTGTTAACAAAGTAGGTGCTGACAGGCTCCGCCCTGCGGGACTGTGGGACTGTAAATGGATCTTCAGAAGATAATGTGAAATATCACACGGTGTTATGGACTCATCATTACCCAGGCTTGTTAGCTGCCGTACAGTAGCCCCCACCCCACCCCCGCCGGTGTAATTGCTCCCTGATTGCCACTTGTGCCGTCATTTGATGCATCGGTAGGAGGTTATTGCCAATATTTGAATCCACTGGATTTCCTCACATCAGCTCTTTGTTACAGGAGAGGATGGAAAAAACAAACTAACCAGAGTTTACACACTTTGGATTCTTATTTTCCACCATGTAATAACATGGACTGCAGGGCAGCGTTCAGTCAGTTTGGTGAAGCTGAAATACTGATATCCAGAGTTGTCAACACACATTTTACTCGTTTCCATTTTTGGCTTCTTTTCCCACAGAAAATCGTTCATACTTTTGTCGCACTGCTTATAAATCAAATCTAAATGAAGCATCACTGAGAGAAAATTACACTCTATCACACGTATGTTGGAAATATATGTTTAATTGGTTTTAAGGTGATGGTTTAAGATCAACAACAAAGTCTTCAGGGGTTCAACCTCCGTCTCTGTCCTCTCTGCTCCTCTGTCTTCCTCCTAAGTCATGATGCAGGTGAAGTGGTTGCTATGCAACAGCCAAGGTGCAGGGCAGCAGTAAGTGCTTTTATGTTTATTAAAGGCTGCACACTGCACGGACGTTGACTTACAGGACCCTGAGCTGCTCTGTTGTGTTTTGACCCCGGCTCTCGAAAGGGAGTGATGAAGTGTTTAACCCTGCTTTGTCCCCCTTGTCCCACTTTGTCTGTGAGACATTCAGGGACCAGGGTGAAGATGCATGGAAATGAGCAAAGTGGGGGCTCGGCAGACCATGACCGTGGGTTCATGAGGAGGCAGCACGGACCAGGATGATGTGGAGGGTTTTGTCTGTGTGTGTGTGGTGCCTCCACAGCTCACCCTGCTGGTCCCCGAGGCCTCAGCTTTAGATTTAAACACACAAATGCATCATATCTAATATAATTCAGGATAAACAGGGAACAGAAACGATGCAGACACCTCCTGTAGCCGCCAACTTCGTCTGTCTGCTGCTCGATAAAAGTATCATCCTCCAGCTTCATTTGATTGACATGTGTCCGTCTGCAGGTTCCCGCCCTCATCCCTGTGCTGCTGTTCAAACTGGGGAAGGAGAAGGATCCACATGTGGCTCACGCTGTGCTCAGCTGTCTGCCAGACCTCGGGACTCATAAGGTACCAAACCCTCTCCTCCTGGATCCCTTCTTCTTTTTATTCACTAAAAAAAACACCCTGACCCGTGTGTCTCTGTCCCAGCTGTGTGTCCCCATGGTGCTGCAGACGCTCCACATGCTCGCCAGCGCCCCCAAGCTGAGAGCTGTGGCCATGCGCCTCATGACAGCTCTCTGGAAGAAACAGGTCTGTGAGAGTCAGTGGTGATCATCATCATCATCATCATCATCATCATCATCATTCACCTGTATTGATTAAATCTTCCTCCCGCCTCCTCTCTCTCCGTCAGGATCGGGTTTACCCGGAGCTGCAGCGTCTGCTGGCTCAGCAGGACAGCAGGGTGGTGGTGGGGAGGGACGCCCAGTGGGAGCAGATCCTGGCCCGGGCCGCCTGTGTCAGGGACATCTGCAGAGAGAGGTCACACACACACACACACACACTGGCAGAGTTTGCATGTCCTCCCTGTACCTGCTTATGTTCTCTCCAGGTTCTCCAGCTTCATCCATCATGGTTCCATGTGTTGATGACGGTTCGTCTATCTTGTGTGTGTGTGTTTCAGGCCCTATCAACATGGAGGAGACATGTTGGCTGCTATAACACTCACTCTGAACCAGTGCACAAAACCAGACATGGCAACCCCAGCTGCTCTCGCTCTGCAAGGACTACAGGAGCTGTGCCGCACAGAGGTCTCACACACACACACAGAAAAACACACACACACTTATGTTGTTCACTCTTTCACCAGTAAACGTTGCTGTTTGCATCATGATGTGAACCGTTGCAGGTCGTGGACATTGTCTCGACGTGGAAGCGCCTCGGGCCGGAGCTCAGCTCGGACTCTCGTCCGCTGATGGTCAAAGCGATCGCGGAGCTCCTGGCTCTGGTTCCTCAGCTCAGTGCCAAGTCAGAGGATTACCAGGTATCAGACGGTTATTTCTGTTTGTTAACAGGCAGAACATGTGGATCGAATGTCTGCTGATAACTGTAGTAAAGGGGTTTTAAGGCTGCTCAGAGGTGTTCATCAGTTTGATGTCAGCCACAGTTTTTAAAAACAGTTTTTATCTGTTTTTTCCTCAGAAACTGAAAGAGGAGGTGGTGAGCTTCCTCTGGAGTTACGCTGTGAACAAGGTGTGTGTACCAAACTGTGTGTGTGTGTGTGTGTGTGTGTGTGTGTGAGACAGTAAAAGTCACAGTGTAACAAAATAACAAAAGTAAGGAGCTCTGTGGGTTTAGAAATGAACTGAACATCATATACATTCATAAACTTCCACTGATCAATAAGATGGATGAGTAATATGATGTGTAATAATACTAATGTTTTGTTGCTCATAGTGAAAAACCAACAGTGAATTTTCCCCAGCTCTCAGATGAATGGAGCTTTTTATCCTCTTGACTTTTATTGTTTTGGTTTTACAGTCCATAAATTCCACTCAAATGTGTGTGTGTGTTGCTGTAACAGGATCCAGAGGTGGCCAGCTGTGGCTACAAGGCTCTGGCAGATTTTCCTGAAGACGTCCACAAAATAACTCTCCTTCCTGAGGCGGTAAGAGCTCTGACCCTGCTCTCCTGACAAACTCAAGTCTGCAAGCTCGTCAACACTGTTGTATAGGAGCTAATGTAACACAACACAACACAAATCTGTGGTCGTGGTGTTTAATGATGTCACATATCAGCTGTTGAGATGTTACGATGTCTATCAGAGCTCTTCCTGTCCTCTGTCTCTGACGTTAAGGCCAGGCCCTGTCTGCCTGAGGATGAAGAGGATGAACAGGGGGAGGAGAAAGAAGAAGAGGAGGAGGAGAAGGATCTCTCCGTCCCAGGGTCGTCCTACGTGAAGCTGATGGCCCTCACACCCACCTCAGTCCTCCCAGGTACATCACTGGTCTCACACACACACACACACACACAGGTCTGTTCGTGGTGAAGATCATCCTGTTGTATGTTTTTTCTCCTCAGCGTTCAGCCTCTTCTTGACTTCGCTGGTGAAGCAGGAGATGAGCCAGATGCCCCGGGGGGTGTACTTCTCTGCCCTGAGGGGGGGCAACCTGCGCTCAGACCAGGGCAAAACCGTGGCAGGTATCCCAGCGTTCATGCTCAAGACCTACGAGAAGAACAAGCAGCCGGGGCTCAAGCCTGGACTGGCAGGTGAGCAAACCAAACGTCCATCCTGAATCTTCTTCTTCTTCTCCTATCACTATTACTGTTATCATTGTTGTTGTTATGGTAACAACAATAGCAGTAACAAGAAGAACAGAAGATCACTGAAACTAGTTAACAGTCAGCAGAAAGAATGACAAACCTCCAGGTTCACTGTGTCAACGTTAGTTTCTGGTAAAGAGTCAGAATCTGTCAGAAACCATCACTTTGCTTCGTGTGGGTCAGATAAATAACAACCAGAGCTTCTGTTTCACTGTGAAACAGGATTCGTACACAGGTTTCTGCCCTGAGCTGAAGTCTCTGGTTCCCACTTCGCTCCAGTGCTTGACCTTGAATAAAGTGTGTGTGTATGTGTGTGTGTTGTAGCTGGCCTGCTGCTGAGCTACGAGCTCCCCGTGCAGACCGATCGCAGCGGCAAACCGATCGATCGCTTCCTGGTCAGCCGCAGCCGCAGCTTCCAGCAGACGCTGACGGCTCTGATTCACGAGGTACCAGTGAACCTGTCACCTGCCCGTCCTGCTCTCACCTGATGCTTCCACACATAACCGCCCCGTGTCTTTGTTGTTGTTGTTGTGCAGGTGAACATCCAGCCGTCTGAGTGGCACAGAGCCCTCCTCCTGCCTCAGGCCTGGAGGGGCTTCATGAGCCGAGCCTTCCACGCCGTCTTACAGGTCTGAGCTCCTGGCAGCTGATTACATATTTATAGATGGCATGAAGCTGCATGTGGATGTGCAGAGGAAACCTTCTCCAGGCAATGCTAACTAGAGCAGGGAGGATACGATCTCATTTCACTGCTACATACACACAACTACAACTTTGTCTCTGCTTCGGTTTTTCCTGCAGAAATGATTAAATTCAGATTGATGCTGCAGCTCAGACGTGTCATCAGGTTGTTTACCGTTAGTCCACGAAGTTAAAGGAGTAGAAATCCACAGCTAACAAAGCCAGACTCTGTGTGGACTGATTTCCCTGGGTGGTGGTGGTGGTGGTGGTGGTGCAGGTGCAGGTGGTGGTGCAGTTACAGATGGAGGTGTGTGTTGTGTTCAGGGTCGAAGAGCCGACTTGGAGATGCAGCAGAAACAAGGCAAAGAAAACCCAGAGGAGCTGCAGTATAAACAGCACTGTGCCTGGATGTGGTGAGGAGCACACACACACACACACACACACACACACACACACTGCTGCTGCTGCCTCTATACACACACATATAAATACACTGCGAACGATGCACCTGTCTGAGATGAAAGGACGGAGCAGATATGTCGGTTTATCTTTGAACACACCGCTGCATTAACAGACAGAAGAAGAAGAAGAAGCTCTCAGTGATGACGCTCTTTGTTCGTCCTGTCTGTCTCTCTCTCTCTCTCTCTCTCTCTCTCTCTCTCTCTCTCTCTCTCTCTCTCTCTCTCTCTCTCTCTCTCTCTCTCTCTCTCTCTCTCTCTCTCTCTCTCTCTCTCAGGGCCAGAGATCAGCTGACAGACGTCATCAAAGCTGCTACAAAGTGAGTCTCTACACTCACACCTGTAATAATACACAACCTGTGACACACACACACACACACACACACAGGGGACTGAGATGGTGTTAATGTTGCCTTCAGGGACAGTCCGGTCGTTCAGGGGAACTCCATCCTGGCTCTGAGCAGCTTAGCCGCTGTTCTCGCTAAGTATGAGAGTAACCTGCCCGCTGACAGTGACGGCAGCCTCGGGGTGAGTTACTCTGACTCCGCTTTATTCACATTCATTCAGAACTATTTGTGTTGTTTGGAAATGATCAAATTCAAGTCGATTTAACACGCTTTTTATTCTTCTGTCAGTATGAATTGAATTGAATTATAATATGTTAAAATGTGTTTTTGATCACATAAAAGCTGCTTCAAACAGAAGTCTGGTAACTCACAACATTTTTCTAATCATCATAAAAATCCCAGAGAACAGATCATAAAAAGCTCAGTGAGAAGAAGCACAGAAATGAACCTCAGAAGGATGACAGAGTTGTAGCTGGGTTATAAACTGAAGCCACAAGTTACATGTAATTAAATGAACAAAATAAATAATATAAGCTTAAAAAGCACAAGTCAAACAGTTAAACAGCTTTAAGACTCAGTACAGACTTGTCATTGGATCCAGCTCAGTCTCTACACATGTCGTTTCCTGACTTTTCTGACTCGTGTTGTTTCAGGCTGGACCAGAGTTTGTGCCCACAGCCAGCTGGTTGTCCATGGTGCTGGAGACGCTGCTCAGCATCATCAGCAGCAGCCGCAAGGCCAGAGGACAAGTCTTCCCCTGGTTCCTCCACGTAACGTCTCAACTTCATGTCCATTCAGCAGCTGTATATTCAGCTATCAGGGACAGACATGTTTTATCTTGTTAGACTTGTTAGCAGCAGAATTTCTAATCTAATGTAATGATTAGATACTATGGTTGGTACACTGACAGGCCTCCTCCTCCTCCTCCTCCTCCTCCTCCTCAGCGCTCCTACTCAGGTGAGAACACAGCCAGTGCCATCGCTCGCTCCTGTGCCAGTCTGGCCTTGTCCCTGCTGGTTCCAGTTCTGGTCGTGTGGCAGAAGGACAGTCTGGTCCAGGTGCTGTCGGCCCTGCAGGCCGGTCTGCCCGGCTCGCCCACCGCCGACGACTCCCAGGCCGTCCAGTTCCACTCGGGCCTGGGTCTGGGCCTGGTTCTGTCCAGTCTGCACCATCAGCGCCTCAGGTAGGGAGTACACATACATACTGGTCCAGACATGGAGGGGGGGACTCGAACCTGTGACCTCTGTGACTCAGTGAGCTCTGTCTCTGCTCCTCAGTGACGTCTCTGCTCAGAAGGACGCTGACCTCCTCCTCAGCTCCCTGGACGCTCTGGAAACCTGCTCGTTCAACCCCGACCTGGAGTACAAGTCAGTGTCAGAGTGATGACATCATCTGGAACAGTGTGATCCTGTTCAATATCAGAAAGCTTTATTTACACCGTTGTAACACACAAAGCTTCGTGCTGTTGTGTTGGAACAGCAAAATATGTTTATTTTGCACCTCCCTCTCCTCAGTACCGGCTGTATGTTGGGCCTGGGGCTGTCGCTGGCGGCGCTGTGCACCAGTGGACAGAAGGAGCAGCACGTCCACGTCACTCAAACACTGGACAGACTCCTGTCCAGCCTGCAGGACGGCAGCGGGCAGCATGGACGCATGATGCAGGAGGTAACGACACGTTTTACCCTGACACACAAACCGAACATATAAATGACACTTGATGAACAACAGAGTGTACCGTTGGTGGTGTGCAGGTGTTGGCGTACTCGGTGGCGTGTGTGGGCGTGTCGGCCTTCAGCGGAGGACTCGTGGACGCTGCCAAGGCCGAGGAGGTCATGAACACGCTGCGTAACCTGACGGAGGAGAGTCAGCAGGTCAGCATGAGTGTGTGTGTGTGTGTGTGTGTGTGTGTGTGTGTGTGTGGTGGTATACAGAGGGTTGAGCAATGTGTTCAATCACAATTTTGTCAATATCAGGTCTATGAAGATGTGATTTTGATCAATATGATCAATCTCCTGAGAGCTGCTGATAAAAATGCAGCTAAACAGGTTTGTCCTCTCTGTCTGCGTCCAGACCCCAGGCTTCTCCCTGGCTTTAGGACTGGCCGTCCACGGCCTGTCTCTGTCCGGTCACGGTAAGGCCGAGGACATCCACCCTCGCCTGCTGGCGGCCTGGATCAAGATCTTACTGACGGAGGTACTGGAGCTACAGAACGATGTTTATTCTTTCAGTCTGTTTCCACCTGCAGATGCTTCAGAGCAGCTGTCTTTGTCTTTCCAGGGTTGTCCCACGATGCAGCGCCTGGCTGCTGTCAATGGACTGGTGGCTCTGGTGGGATCTGAGAGTTACCTGATCCAGGTGAGGTGTACACCGTCATGGTTCTGTCATTAAAGCTCCATATTGTCTGTGTATTTAACTATTGATCCATAAGAAGATGAATTTGTTGTTTTAAGAACCAAAAACCACCTCAGTGTAGTTTCACATCTTGTATCAGGAGCTTTACGAACAACAGGTCGGTGTCAGCCAATCAAACATCTACCTTTATACTTAAATGCAAACATCTGCCTTTCTTCTACAGTTGAACAGTGAACAGGAACTTTCCTCTCAGCAGCAGAGTCGACTGAACGAGGTCATTCGAGCCATCACACAGGTCAGCTGCACATTTTGGTCTTTTTTTTATTTACTGGTAAAAAACTGTATAATCCTCCTGGTGTAAACACGTCTCTGGCTCTACTCTGACAGCTGTCTTCCAGCGCCACCCTCAGGACAACTCTGTGTATATTTTTAAGACTAGACGCCTACCCAGTCCCTCTTCATGTGCTTGAGCCTGTTTTACTCTCTGTTCCAGGTCATAACGTTCTCAGGAGCCATCGGTTTACAGTCCAACAGCGCCTGTTTGGTCGGTCACTTACATCTGGCCCACATGTCGACCAGCCACAGTCACACAGCAGGTACGTTGAACTGAAATCACTTCATTTGTTCATCTGTTTCATGTGAGGTTTTGTTGCTGATTGTTGTTTCCTCCCGTCGTCCTCTCAGTTCCTCGGGACTTCAGTTACCTCTCGGAGAAGAGCGTCCTCAGGCCGGTCGTCGACTTCATCTCAGAGGCTGGAAGGAAAGGTCTGCAGATCGGTTCAGTCTTAAATCCAGTGTTTTACAGTTCTTAGAAACTGACTGGACTGCGATCTTTACCTTTTCAGACTCTAATCTTCCCTTTATCTCAAACCCATATTTGGCCATATGGATGTGAAACAGGTCTTAATTTGCATCAGTGTTTTTCAAATCTCCTACATTTAACTGAAACCAGCAGCTTTTTATCTTTTCATCGACACATGAAGTTTCATCCATTCATATTTTTCTCTCCTTCCTTTGTCCAGGTCCAGAGTTGTTTCCTCCAGCTATGGTGGACACCGCTCTGACTCCTCTGGCTTCAGTCGGCTCCAGTTTCCAGTACCCACCCATAAACTGGAGCGCCGTCCTGTCTCCTCTGATGAGGCTCAGCTTCGGTAACACGTTCAGTCCACCTGGTGTTGTTGTTGTTGTTGACGATCAGCAGCAGCAGCACTGAAACATTGTTTTGTCCTCTACAGGAGCTGAGGTGCAGCATGAGTGTGTGGTCCTGGCATCGAATCAGGCTCAGTCCTCCCAGAGTGCATCTCTCTTCCTGGGCTCCTGGTTGTCGCCCCCCCTGGTGTACACCCTCAGTGTAAGAGACAGGAATCTGCTGCACCTGTATTAACAATACTGGAGCCTCAGTATCGAAGGAGCAACTAACCCTAACCATCCACTGCAGTCAACAGTTTCTACCAGCAGGTGTCACTGGTGAACTGATCTTGTTGTCCTCCCCCAGTTTCAGACCAGAGCTCACCTGTATGAGTCTCTGGGCCTGTGGATGAAGCACGTCGCTGAGGACAAGCTCCAGTTCTTCGTGGAGACACTGGCTTTGCAGCAGTTCCATCAGGGCGACCGCCGACCCCAGGACCTGTCCCTGTGCTGCTCCGTCCTGCAGGGCCTGGCTCAGGCCATGGCCCTCCCAAACCCCCCCAGTAACTGCTGGACCATCCTGTGCTCCACCACCGAGAAGATCTTCAGCCTCCTGCCGAACCAGATCCAGGTAGAAAGTCTAAGAAGGTTTTTGGTTCGTCACACCACAAATGTTTGCCTTTGTTGATGAATCCTTCTGTTTCAGGACGACGAGGTGTGTTTGTACACAGGAGTGGCCAGATGTTTGTCTGAGATGTCGGATACAGAGATCGATCGAATAACCCGAGTCACTGAGGTACAGTGTGACGGTTTACAGTCCTCACTGACTTTATGCTAAGCTACGCTAACCATTAACCTAACACACAAACATGAGATGGAGGGCCACGTCTTATCTGAGTCTCAGGAAGGAGGGAAACAGCTGTGTTTGAACAGTTTCTGACCTCACCTGTGAAATTAACAAGAATAGAGTCGCATCAAGTTTAAAACAAACAAACTATGTTTTTTTTATGATGATAGCATCTTTGCACTTTGTCCTGTTTGTTGGGAAGTGTGACAGTGAACAGAAATCTGTTCAGTTCAGCAGCTGGGTTTAAAAAATATACACTTGCACCCTTTATACAACTGATAATTGATTTGAATGTAGCTACATGCTTTTTTATATATATATATTTGGAAAAGCTAGATATGTCACACAGATTTACAAGTTTAGATCCTCCAGGTTTTTGAATTCTCGGAGGGTGATTGTACGTTTTGTATTTCTCAGACTCAGATGGAGAAGACCTGCTTCATCCTGGCCTACCTGACCTCTCAGGGCCGCGTCCCACTCCTCGGCCTCAATGACATCATCGCAGGCGTGCTCCGCGGGTGGCCGAGCCGCAGAGTCGGCTGGATCCTCCTGCAGACGTTTTACCAGTGTCGTCTGGCAACCGGCGCCAACACAAGTCAGAGAAGAAGAAGCTCCACTAGGCTTTTTAAAAATGATGAGTGAACCACCTCTGTCCGGCCTGTAGGGGGCGCACGGACCCACTGATGTCCATGTGCTGTGTGTCTTACAGATGTGTCCAGACGGATGGAGTGGCTCCTGGAGCTGATGGGCCACGTCCGGAACATCGCCTACGGAGCAACATCTGTCACCTGTGGAAACGTCAGACTGGTGTGTTCCTGAGCTGTGTGTGTGTTACCTGAGATGTTACATGTTAAAACCTCTGTGGTTTAGCCTGGAGGTCGTTGGTGTAGAAACGTCTTCAGGTGGTATAACTAGTCATTCCTGAAGTGGCTGGGAATGCTGCCACGGTGCAGCAGAAGCGTTTTCTCCTCCTCGACAATTAAATGTACAAACAGGTTTTTTACTTTGTCTTTCCTCCTGACCACCTGAGGCAATGCTCCAAACACCCAATCCCTTGTCTTCATATGCAGAAGTTGAGTTTTTAAAGTCAACCATGTCGTCCCAGAGAGGTCAGGGAGTCGGTCTGTACCTGGACTGGACCAACAATGTCACAAGTTTCGGCAAAACTGTTGATTTTACATAGAGAAGATCAGGCCTGGTCTGGTTTGTAGGTTCATGTGTAACGTTTGTTTTTGGCCTAATCTTTCACCTTTTTATTTTATGAACAGCCTCCAAGAAATATTATTTTTCCTGGTGAAACAGCGGTGAGTCGATTTCCCTCTTTTTCTTTCCACTCTCTCCAGGCCACAGACTTCCTGTTCCAGGTTTTTGCCGCTTCTGTAGTTTCCTGGGGAGACCACCTCATGCCTTTCCTCTATGGCATCAGGGCCCAGTGGTTTCCATGGGAAGTGAACGCCAAGCCTCAACCTCTGCAACACCGTCTCTACGGAGAGGAGTCGCTCACTGACCGTGCCTTGCCCCAGTGCCTGCTGGGATTGCCCCACAGCCTGGCTCTGCTGCTGGACAAAGAGCCCTGGAGCGGTCAGACACAGAAGGTCGGTGTCTCCGCACATGTAATCCACTGAGGTAAAATTATTTTAGGATGTGATTTGGTTTTAGACTAGTGTGTGTGTTTGTGTCGCAGTTCATCGACTGGCTCTTCAGCATCACAGAAGCTCCTGACCACAGTGTGTCGACTGCCACCATCAGCACAGCCAAAGGTGAAGAAACACACATGAATACAACACACACACTATTGATGTAGCAGCAATTTGAAGTGTAAAACCTCTCTAAAATACTGAGACACACAAACACAGGAGAGTTCAGAGAGGGTTTCTGCCAGGTGAGGTCACAGGTCACATGACACATGCTCCTGTTGATGAACATGGATCAGAAAGACCCTTGACTCCAGAAATCATTCCCCCAGAGACCCAGTGTTCGTATTGTCACAGAAAACTATGACAACGACATTTGTTGACAAAGAAAAACAAAATAATCATGTGAAATATGTGAAAATAAGCTGCGTTGGGTTTAACAAAGGATTCGGATTCATGGTGAAAATGAGATGAGAAATTTAATTGAAGAAAATGCAGCCATCTTTGTTTGGTCAAAAACACAAATATTGTTCCTCTTCCTCCAAGTACATCACACGTTCACAAACACACTGTGTTACTGTTACTGAGTGTTTCATCTGTTTATCTCCACGTCTTGTTGTTCCAGCTGCTCTCTTGGCCTTGAAGTCGTCAGCTGAGTTCAAGAAGAAAGCCGTGTGGACCAGAGCTTATGGCTGGTAACCACGTCGTAACCATGGTAAAGCGCACAGAGGCGAGTCTTCCCAACGATTTTGTAAACATACGAACTGCTTCTTTCCCTGCCCTGACGTGGACACAGAGAAAAAAAAACAACTGCACCGCTGTCGTCTCTGCTTCATCAATAAACAAAAACAAAAAAACAAATGCTGCTCTGTCAAACCATGTAAAAAAAATAAAGTGTAACAGATTTTTTTTTAAAGGTCTGGTTGTAAATTTGATTTTGTGGCTTCAACACATTAAAAAAAACAAAGGTTTACAGAAAAGTTCCAGGAAGAAACTAAAATGGTCCATTTTCTGGCCCTTTTTACTCCTTATTTCTTCTTCAACTTCTTGTTCCATTTCTCCAGGCGATATTGTCTCTCCTTCAGCAGCTGCCAGACGGTCACAGACGCCCCTGAAATGACGACAACGCCGTTTAGAAAGAGATGGCTATAAAAAACAAAATGGCGTCTTTAGTTATTTTGTATTTTACATCAAGCCGTTACAGATGTTATGTACGTAGTTTCTTAGTCACCTGTTGTTAGCATGTGGGAATGAAGCATGAAGAAGGGCGCTCTTTTTACGTAACTGTTTCACCTTAAAATGGCGCCCGCTGGCCTGGTGTTACACCCTGTAACTGTGGTTTCCCGCCTAGCTCCCTCTCCCCAGAACACGTTAACGCTTTACGTGAACAGCACGTCACAACATCAACACCTGTGGCGTCGCTAGAAGCTAGCTAGCTCACTTATCTCAGCGTGTTGGTCGTGGCCGAGGAAGAAGAAAAAGAAAAAGAAGAGGAGAGGAACCGAACAAGAGGAAACCCTGGACTGGATTTCACCGGTCGGAGACAGCTCAGAGAGAAGGCTGGAGGGGAGACCGACGCCATCTTGTTTCTGGGCTGGTGAGTAACGTTTTTGCTAGTTACTCAGACTTTAGCACGTCAACAAATGCTAATGTACCTTTGTTTGTTAGCGGAAGTCGTTCTCAACTTGTATTTACAACAGCACTGTAAAAGACATTTCGCTACGCTCCACAACAATAGGGGGAGCTAGAGAGCACAACAACGTAAAAGCTGTAATACTTTAACAGGCTGAACGTTGGCTAACTCGTCTTACCGAGCGCGAGAACAGGCAGGCAGATCATCAGGAAGACAGGGAGGTGGATGTAGGTTGAGTTTAGTGCAGTTGGTTCAGTGTGTGACAGAGCTGGTACAGAGTGACACCTGAACAACACAAACAAACATTTTAGTACCACAAAATGTAATATTTCCATATAATTGATCCCTATTATCACAGATAATGACTCCATCATACTACAGTGACATTGCTGCGTTTTATATTTTAGCTGTTGTTATATCTCTGATCACATTTCCCCACCAGAAAGTCAAAGGTTAACTCAAGGCGTAACTCAAGAGGAGAAGGTGGAGGCCAAATTTCCATGGAGGAAACGGCCGCAAACTTTAATAACACAACATGTGGTGTAAAATTTGTTTTATAAAGCAACATGGAAAATATTGCATTTAACAGGAAATGTTTTGACAAGGTCCATTTTATTGATTATCAGTCAGAACATGATAATACAGGCTGTTTCCTGCCATGACTAACCGTGTCTGGCACTGGTGTGTTGAACAGACTGTGTCCGTTCACTGGTGTGTTTGGCTGCATTGGACAGCACACACACACACACATATACACACACTGAACTGGAATGTGCTTTCCTCACACACTTCCTGACATTTTATCATCTGTTCTGCTTTGCTAACTCATTTCCTGTATATACACACAAACGTCCCTTACACAACAACGTCTTCGATACTTTTGTATGAGGAGGAAAGGCTCTTATTGTGAAGGGTCAGTAGTAAAAACCGTTCACCTTCAGTGGCGACTGACAGGACGTAAAAGGGGATGCAGAGTGTGTAGCGTGTCCACAGCATGGCGATGGAGGGTGTGTCCATCGCACACAGCAGCTCGTGTGGATACCTGCATCACACAGGACAGTCAGTAACAATCGTCAGTCGTCCATCCGTCACAGACCGACTGGGTTCAGTGAAACAAGATGGTAGTGATGTGTTTACCGTAAAAGGTCCAAAATGTTCCACAGGAAGAACTGGACACACACGACCGGTTTACTCTGAATGTCCTCCAGCACGATGACCAAGATCAGCAGCAGGTTCTTCTCCATGACCTGACACAGAAGAAAAACAGCACCAAAACAAACGTGAAGAACTTCAGACCAAACACCAGACGACTGGATCACTGAGGAGGTCACACACCTGGATGAAGCGAGGGAGGAGTCTGGCTTTCTCGATCCCATCGGCGATGTGGAAGAGCTCGAGGTTGGAGAGCAGCTGGCAGAGACTGATCACGAAGCCGACGGAGTAGAAGGTGTCGGCCAGGGCATCTGCAGGGTCAAACCATCACAGCTTAGCATTGGTGACAGAAATCGCACTGATTCCTCATGAGTTCAAAGGTCTGAAACTTGATGTGCTACTGTTTTTGTTTTTGCTATTTTCTTTAGCGGCACTGTCGCGACTGAGCTCCACTCATGGACAGAGGTACGTGAGTATTTTTCGACAAACCCGAACCCGACGTAATCAACAAAGGCATCACTTCCTAGTCCAGAAACAAGATGGCGTTGATCTTTCTCTCGTCCGTTCTCTTGCCCGGCTCCTCTCACTCTCTTCTTCTTCTTCTTCTTCTAGGGAGGCCGCAGTCAACGAGACGTGAAATCAGCTGTAAAACCCTCCTGTTTTGCTTTAAGTGAAACTCACCTCGCCCAAACATGAAGAACCTGGCGATGGTATTAGCCAGTATCCATGTGTGTCCACAGAACTGGAGGAGGTTGTACGAGAAGATGTAGACGAGCCGGAAGCTGAACCTGCAAAAACAGGTCATTGATCATTCGTTGCGGAGCGTTCACGTAGCAACCAGTCGCTCTGACGACCTTGGTGATGGTTACACATGTGCCCTTCCTGTTACAACACGTCCAAACTCATTGGTTCAGGTGCTGCATGTAACAGTCCAGACTGCGTTCAGGTCCGGACTGAAGCTTTTAACAGCTCACTGCAGACTGATGAAACATGCACGGATGTCAATTGACTGATCTATCGTTCGATCACTTTAGATTTAGTCGAAGCGAGTTTAACATCAGCGTTTGGTTGGTGTTGTAACCAGAGAGAGATCAAAAGACAGATTGTTTGTGTAAATGTTATTTCTTATCAATATGAGATTATATCTGATTGGAGGTTTTCCCAGTGTGCTATCCACCCCCCACCCCCCACCCCCCCAGCCTAACCTTAACAGTAAATCTCTCTAGATATAAAGTGATGAAGCTCCACAGGCATCTCACTGTGCAGTAAAACTGATTAAAGGCCTCTGATAGTAGACAGAACGTGCACTGACGTCCTCCTCTGTCCGCACATCAGCACAGACGGAGACTTAGACTTAAAAACAACCTAATGCAAAGGATGAAAACGGGGCTGGTTTAGAGACGACGTGAAACGATACAAATCTGCAAAATTACAAGACAGAACAAGTCGCCTTGAAGGTGATTGAGCGGAGTGTAAGAGGAGAGAGCTGCTTCTCTGTCATTCCTCAACACGCCCTGAAAATACAGCATTCCTTCACAGTGAGAGCAACGGACGCTGCTGTGATGTTGTTGTTGTTGTTGTTGTTGTTGTTGTTGTGTTAATACTCACTCACATTCTCTGTCTTTTGGTCCTCTCTGTTACAGCTCCATGTGGATCTCTTTTTTTTTTTTTCGTGGTCTCCCAGCTGCAGTGTTGCGTGTCTCCGTGCAGCAGCTTTTGCTTTTTCCTCTCCTGGTGAACACACTGAGCTCACACGCTCTTACCTCATCATCCTCCCTCACACAACTGGAGGCACAAGAAGAAGAAGAAGAAAAAATGCTGCAATGTGTGTGTGTGTGTTTTCTAGAGTTTCCTCAGGCCGACTATTACAGCGAGGAGGAAGTGGACGGGTCCATGTGTGAGACGCTGACATCAGATAGTCCAACCCCTCCACCCCCTCAGCCGCCCCCCCACCGATACTTCAAGAAACAGAGGTCAGGAGAGAGACACATACTGTGGCCTATTGTAGCACAGTAAAACATGTAAAGTAAAAACACATGTCATATATATGTTCATACAATGACATATTTGTCTTGACCATATGTTTATGTATAATACATTCACCTCAACATATATATCACATATATTATTACATACACGGAGCCTATTATTCACATTTTTGTGATATGTACTACTAAAATTAACAATATATGTGTTTGTGATATAGATTAGATAAATAATAAAAATCTCCTATATTGCATGTTTGTTTTATACTCACCAAAGTCCATATGTTACATATGTTCAAAAGTGATCAGAACATGTTGTATTAGTACATTTGCATACATGAATTAAACACATAGTGTTGACCTACATATATATTTTCAGTCTGTTCATGTCTGGACAAACACTAACACATGCAGATACAGGTGCTGCTCTCAGTACAGTAGTTACACTGTCCTCTAGTGGTGAAACCAACAAGTTCATCTTGCAGGTTCAACAGTGAAACTCAATGTGGTCATTATGTAAATAGGCCTGTGTGTGTGTGTGTGTTGCAGAATTAGTGTCTGAAAAAGTGAGCAGAGTCAAAGGGCAGGGAGGACGGAGGCCAAGCCACAGAGACGGGGCATCAGGGTATCACATGCCTGCTGGTTGGCAGTGTGGATGACACCTCGGTCAAGATGCCATAACACACGATCTCATCAAATATTAACAGAATATTATGTAAATCTAATTAGGTAATTAACTTTATTTAAATATCACATTTCAAGAGCAGGAGTCACACAGGTGATGCAATGTCTCTGCTGGAATCATTGGGGGAACTACAGTGGCCCAGAGGGCCCAACACATGACATCTTAGCTCTTCGTCAATGTGACAACACACATGCTGCAGATACTCACAACACGACCTAATCGACAATGACTGTGTTTCCAAGGGACACAAAATGGGATACGCTTTGTGTGACAAGTCGTCGTTTCCAGGGAGGAAACCTGGGAGAAAATCTGAACGTATAAAAACTTTTTTTTTTTTATTATTATCTTCACGTCCTCTCAGCGCTGATTTATATCCAGACACAGATGGAAAACAGATCAGTCTCAGTCTCACAGCCTCTCTGACATTACAGCTCATTTTCTGTATCAAATGCTGCGCTGCATTCAGGCGCCCTGCGGCACCCTGACCTTTCTGACACCGACCGATTCAAACTGGTTCAATGGTGAAAAAACGTGAAAACCAAACAGGACATGAAACGGAGAGTTCATCGTTGATGTCATTTCTTAATTCACGACTGAGGGTCACACCTGAGCAGACCGTGTCACACCTGAGCAGACCGAGTCGTGTAGGTCACCACAGGCTTTTATGGCTGACATGAACCTGATGATCTCAAAGGTTACTTAACTGCTTCATTTGATCCGGTTCGTACCAGTTGGTGCCCATTAATTCAACTTTCACTCACATCTCATGGAGTTTATCTGCTGTTGTAATTCACTCAGTTGCCATGGAGATGTTTCATCCACTATCATATGACTTGGGAATTTAATCTGTTTGGGGCTACATGTGGACGTGTATGATGACAGCTCGCTTGCTAGCAAATAGCATAGTAGTGCTACAAAACGGAGACACTGTGGACAAGGAAAGGACTGTTGAAAATGTGGTTATTGTTGTGTTGTGTTTTACATTTGCTGTACTTTTGTCACTAGGTGTGCAAGATGCCCTCCCGCTGCCCCCCAGCCAGAAGCTAATGCTATTTCTAGCAGGCCTTTGCTTAGAAAAGTTTGACATGCTAACCCAACTCCAACATAACTGGACCATTCCAGGTGGGTAGTAGTGATATCGCCATGTTCACCATCCTCTTTTAACACGTTAGCATGCTAACACCATATATTGAAATGTCAATTTAGGTCTACAAAAACTGATACATGCTTAATGTGCGATAGCTTAATACAGAGAAAAAGTGATAACTGAACACTTTAGTTTAATGCAGAACAGTTTAATGAGTGAAAAAGTGATAGCTTAATGCACGACAGCCTTACAAGTGATAGCAGGAAATAGTGATAAGTTAACATGCTAATGCTTAACACGGGGAAAATGCATTAGCTTAATGCCCATTAGCCAAACTAAATGCAGGACAGAGTGTTAGCTTAAAGCAAACATGGAGGTCTTTCTCTAGAAAAACTGGTGAAGAGCTTTTCCTGCAGCAACTAATGTCTCTGTTTTGTGTCTCTGCATATTTTATGTTTCTGTCTAAAATTTGATTTTTCACCCAGACGGCGTGACATAACTTGTGAGGCCGGTCCGCCTGCTCCTGATGAGCGACCTGATCTCCACGTGCGAAAACCAACAGAGTGGAACTTCAATTATGTCTCGTGAAGATGCACGAAAGTGTCTCGGTGAGTCTCTATTAGCTGCTAAAGAAGACGTCTCTCTCTCTAACTGAGCCTGGAGACAGAGATCCTTTTTTTACAAGCTAGTCCATAACCTCTCAGAGCTGAGATCAGGGTATAACATATATATGACCTGTTGTTTATGATAGGTATGTGTCGCCATGGAGATAAACTGTGGACTTTGCCGAATTGCAATAGAAGATGCTATAGAAGAGGAAAGGGTGCCCTCCCCTCGTTATCCACTTATGTTGCCCTCTTAATCCTTTTTGACTAATGGCCTGACATGATTGACCACCCACTGTTTTTAATGCGGACGCCACAAGTAACCGTATCTCCTCAAGAAGCTGCAGTCACCAGGCCGTCTCACTAAAATAGTACGCTAAATATATATTCTGTTTGAGCGACTGAGTTTACAGTAACTGAACCCCTGTCAGCAACAACCCAGGTTCTCACAGTGTTTGGACAGTCGGGTCATCAGACTGTGACCTGCACGACGCTTACACTCCCTTCACAAAAGATGAATTAGAATTAAACACGGTGCTGCTGAAGCTCGAAGGCCACACGTCCACCTTTGCAGCTCTGAAACCTGCCGAGATGACCTTACTCTTAGAATTAAACCACGGTGCTGCAATGAAGCTCGAAGACCACACGTCCACCTTAACATGCAGCTCTGACTGAGGCTTTGATACTTTCACAGTATTAATACAGAACCTAGAGCTGATCAATAATCACACTACACATGGACGTCTACCTTTATACCGTATGGAGCTTTAACATGGAAACGTGGCTTTTAGGATGTAGGTTGAGAAAATCTTAGATCCCTGAGTCATTTCGCCGCCGTTTTTCCCGTCCCGGTGCAGGACATGTGCTTGGATACTCGTGTCCAGTCTTTGACACAAGCGGAGCTGGGTTTCACCCAGTTAAAGCTCCGGGTCATCTCTGGTTTCCTCCGCTCACTATCTACAGTACTAAACGTCTCTGGCAGAGGGTGACAAGGGGGATTTTTTGCCTACCAACAGCAGTCATCACATACTCCCTCCACCCAACCACCCACCCCCCCCTTCCCCATATCCTGGTGGTGAGTTCGAGATCCCTGCCAGTGACCCATCAAGAGGTCTAGTTATTCATTCCAATTACACTGGACTCCCTGGCGCTGGTCGACTCCTTCAGCGCTGATGATACCAGTCACTTAAATGTCTGTGTCTCAACCTGCAGAGAATTTTTTATTCTTAGAAAGGTATCTCTGCTTAGATTTTTATAACCACTCTGTGTACATGGTATCATAGGGTTTTTTTTTTAAATTATTTTTAGGACTAGACGCTGCCTCCTCCACAGCTCGCTCCAGTCCTACAGAGTGGTTTAGAGTCTTTCTACCTGTTGTTTTGGTTTCACGACCAGTGGTTATACTGGTGTAGGTCATAGAAACAAGCAGGCAACACGGTGCAGATGTACCTACGAGACGCAGATGTTTCCCTCAGGAGCTGGTGGAGACCAAACACAGATCTAAAAGGTCGTGAAATGTTGTCTTTAGGTTCATCGGTGCACAAACACGACCCCTCGAATTAATTACTGCTGCTATTTGTGTCCCTGAATGGATCAACAGGGAGCTGTCTTCATACCTACTGATGCAACACCTTAGTAACTGGAAACTCTTGATATGTCAGTGTTGTGGTTACAGCTTGTTTGGCTGCGCGGACAACGCAACACAACCAAACCAAACCAAGACTGAACCAAGACCAAACCAACCAAGCCAAACTGAACTAAACACAGTGATGCAGTGTTGCTATGGCAACTTTTTGGATGCGTCAGTCAGAGATAGGTTTCTTACATCTGTAACCATGTGATCCGATTTCATTCTTGAAGAATTCAGATGTATTTTGAAATGTTTTGACATCATGCGCTGTAATTAAAAAAAAAAACAACCCACAGTCCGTGAACACATCTGTTACATTCACTCACAGACCTTCTGCAGTTCCCTGTGTGTTTTTGACTCCAGACTGTTGTTGTTGTTGTTCCTCCTGTTGACCTCTGTGACCTTGGCCGTGACCCCACTCTCTAAGCTACAGTGATGACACACTGAGTCTGTACGGTCAGACGTCATCCTGTAACATTTAAAGAAGAGTCTGTCTGCTGCATGACATGATCTGATGTTTGTGTAAAATTCAAAACCATCTGGAGCTCGTTGATGTTAAAGTCATTTGCGTTATAAACAGTAACGGTGAGTAAATCCTGGGAGTGTCACCGTGCTGTATCTAAATCTGAATGTTGCTCAGTTGTGGACACTGACCTGGTCCTTCTCTAACTCGTTACAGGAAAATATGAATCTATTGTCTAGGAAGAGTCACAGGAAGTAAGAAGTTGGAGAGGAAAATCCACATTTTGGCTCAAATATCATCTTTAAATCTCAATAATCTGGAAAATGTTTAAAGCCTTCGATGAATCCTTCAAAATAAAAGAGTCAAGCATCGATTGAGAGAATCAAGTGATCAGAAAAACCTGGCAGGACCTGCAGCTATTCGTCCTCTCAGGAGACAATGACCTGACCTATTTACACTCTGGAGGCCCCCTGGCATCTATCAAGGGCCCCTGGTGGCCCCTGCCCCCCCCCCCGGCCCCTGGGATTTGCCCTCAGACCCAGACAAACCCGCCGTGAGCCTCAGCAGCAGTCAGTCACACACACACAGAGCGGCTCCCTCCCAACCGGAGTGTGTTGTTGCTGAGTTGTTGTCACTTGGTGTTTATCTGCCTCTGTCTGAGGCGTCCGTCTCCTCACACGTAGCAATGGCTGCAGTTTTCACATTTTGTCACAGGACCCTATATACGTGAGCTCTGTGTGTATTTTTAACAATCAGCCTGTGACCATCTGTCTGCTCTGACATGTTTTCTGGTGGTCGGGCAGAAATGTTGTCGTCTGCGGTCGTCTGGTCCTCGACACTGTCGTTAGACCCCAGCGAGTCTGGTTCCAACTATTTACCATCAAATTATCATATCAGCTTTTAAGATGTCTGTCCTGCTGACAGTAGGTTCACCACTGAACTGAGCCACTGTGTAATGGCATCATCGCTCATTACATAACAACCACAACAACAACAATGACCCATGCTCCAATACATAAGATGATATAGCTGATACTGGATATTGGGATGTAGATGGCGTTGGTTTACTTATGGAAAAATACATGTGTCTTATTGTATTGATAATTGTATAGGCTGCATGTGTTTACAGTGTCAATATGTCATCGTACAACATGATCCAGTTCAAACCCAGAGAGGTTTTAATGTGGAAATTCAATGTATGTACATATGTACTGAGAACCACCAGATGATCAATAACAGTGATTGTGTAGGTATCGATTGTCTCTGTGTCACCCTCCTCCATCAGAGACGTGTTTCTTCTCCTCCTGCTGTAAAGCTCGGTCTATTTTTAGTGATCGTGTCACAGAATCAGATCAAATGTGGTGGTTTTCTGGACGCGCTCACGCACCGCGAGTATTTATAAGATTTTTAATAAACTCCTCTCCAGCGTCTCCTATTGGTCCGCGAGCCACACATCGGAGCCATGTGGCCCAGCCACTGGTTAGTGATAATGTCTCTCTGCTCCGTTTTAGACCCCGCGGCTCTGGTCCTCGCGCGGCGGACAGCTGGAATGTGCGGAGCGCCCGCGTGTCATCAGTGTCTGTCCAACAGCACGCGGCGCTTTGCTCTCAGCAACCGACTCCTGCCTGAGGGACGGAAACAACCCTGGGGGGCTCCATCTCTGTCGCGTCTTCTCCGTCGCACACCGAATGTGAGAGGAAACCCGCCGCTTCAGCCATGAAGACCGGCCACAGCTGCGTGGAGGCTCCGGTGACTCTGCGGGAGCTCGCGGATCTGCTCCAAAAACCGGCGCGCGCGGGCGAAGATGCCCCAGAGAAACCAGACGAGGGCAAATACGTGGATATGGAGTCAGGAGGGGTGAAAGTGAAGAAAGACGGCGGCTTTGGTGAGACAAACCAAATCTCGCTCCTCGTAAGAAGAGCGGCGGCGGAGCCCCGTGCGCAACGGAGCCAAAGCGCGAGGCTGGGGCGGCGAAGAAAGAGGCTCGTGGACTGAGGGGGGCTACAGAAGCTGCTGAGGAGGGTCAATCTGATCCACCTCCTCCTCCGGTTCCTGCTGCTGCTGCTTCTCTTAACGCGGGGGAGGCAAAGGATTGTCTCGGATCTGGAGACAAAAGCGCGCGCCTCGTTACGCAGCAGGAGGTGTCCAAAGGAGACGCACGAGAGGATGAAGAGTTACAGCGAGGAGACACTTATCTGAGCCGGAGGAGTGAGTGTGGAGACTATGATGAGGATGAGGATGTTGATGAGGATGAGGAGGATGATGATGATGATGATGATGATGATGTGACTTTGGTGCTTTCTGATGACTGCGCCCCGTGCGTGGCGCAGGACGAGTCCCATTATATCACCACGCACGAGATCCAGCTGTCGGAGCTCTCCGACCATGAGGGGGACTACGACCTGCGGGTGGACTCCTCCACCAGCTGGGACATCGAGGACGACAACCGGGTGTACGCTTTTGTCGATTATGCGTCTTTTGACGGTGATGGAGCAGGAGAGGGGGAGCGGGAGCGGGAGCGCTCCCCGCGCGCAGCGGTCAGCACTCTGCTGGAAAGTGATCTGTGCGACGCGGCCAAGTTCACCAGCTCAGATGAGAGCGTGTCCAAGCCCCAGCAGCCCCCGCAGCCTCAGCAGCAGAGCGGTGGCACCGGCGGCGGACAGATCCACCTGTCAATCAGAACCACTTCTCGAGCTATAAATGACTCCGGCAACATTCAAGACGAGGGAAATATTCTTTATCATGCCAGGCGCTCCGGGGACATGAGCCGCTATGTGTTTAGGGGAGTTGACGGGAAGGCGGACGCGCTGTGTGACAGGGCGAAGTGTTTCATCGCCGCGCCTGGACGCCTGCACTTTGGCGGCAAATTGAGGGGAAAAGAGGTCACCGATTACTCCAGCGGTGCGTCCAGCGCTGTCAGCGAGCTGGACGACGCTGACAAGGAGGTGCGCACCCTGACAGCCAGAGCCTTCAAGAGCTTGGCTTATCCCTACTTTGATGCCATCAATTTCAGCACCTCCAGCGAGTCCTCCGCATCAGAGCACGGGAGGGGCGTGAACAGGTGGTCCACGTTTGTCGACCTGAAGTATGGCAACATGAACGTCTCACAGGGGCTGGACCAAAACAGCGTGGTTTCCAATCAGAGGTCATTTGAATTAGCCAAAAGCATAGACAATAGAGGTTATAAGGGCATTGCGCTGGGCAGCATCGAACCGCCCCCCAGCGGCAAGACCTTCACTCTCAGTGGTGCTAATCCCCATGGCACCTCGTCCTCATCCACCCAGAAAATAGAGCTGATGGGCAAATTCAGTGAGCGCCACAGCGGAGTGATCAGACTCACGGAGACTCTGAATTTTCGTTGCAATGTTAATGCGGGAATGTCGCGCGGGGAAAGAGGCACCGGCTTTGCACAAAACGCTGCAGGATCACGTTCCACAGATGAAGTTACCAACAGTTTGCCAGGCGGCCAGAGCAGAGGGGCCAGCAAGCCGCCCTCTAAAACCATGGAAGACACACACAAGAAAGCCATATTCGCCTCCAGCCTCCTCAAAAATGTGATTTCTAAGAAGATGCAGTTCGAGCAGGAGCGCAAGATGGAGCGAGGGGAGATCTGCGAGCCGCCGCACCACCACGCGCCCTCCCCGGGCTGTGCGCACCCGGAGAGCGACGGCCTCAACAGGGGGAAGGGCAGCGGCGGCGGCGGCGGCAGGGAGCTGCACAGACAGAGCTCCAGGTTCTCAGAGAGCAGCTCGGACTTCGCCATAATGTGCGTGGACGAGCTGGGGGACTTTGTGGACAGCGGCTCGTGTGATACCAAGAGCGACTCGCGGAGAGAAGACGCGGCTGCGGCCGCTCCCGCATCGCTCCAAACTAATTTGGACCCGGGAAATGAGGTTGGAATCGATACTAAAAAAGGCGCATTGGAAGCGTCCAAAAGCACGCTGCTTCGGAGCCAAAATAGCGCGTTCAGATGCTGGAAGGACGGGGAGCTCGAGTTTCAAAAGGATAATAAAAACGATAAAAGTGCGGAGGAGAAGCCGCTTTCAGCTCACGACAAAGAGGCCGAGTGGGATCAGCGCGCAGCCGGCAGCGGCAAACTGACCAAAATGTCACATTTGTTTGTGCCAAGTATCCAACTGCTGTCCAGTGAAGGAGAGGTCGGACAGCAGCTGCGGACCGCGGATTATTCTCCATGTGGCGATGAAGGAAGGATGCAGCTGCGCTCTGACAACACTTTATACGTCGCGGACTCCAGGAGCGTCACCACATCTAAATCCCCGGAAATTAAAATCAACTTGCGGAGCGTCAGGGACAATAAAACTGAGCCTTTCGGCGTCTCCAAGCTGCGCGCTCCTAATATAGGCTGTAACTCAGGCAGCCTCGTCAGGACGGACGACTTCAAGTGCCAGGCTCTGGCTTCAGCGCTGAGGACTGAGTCCTCAGACAAGGTGCCGCATTTCATGGTCAGAGACATTAGAGACAACAAAGGGAAGCTGCAGACGCCCATTCACCAGGTGAGGGACGTGCGTAAGCTGGTGAAAAGCTCCTATCACTTTGTGTCTTTGGATAACAACGAAAATAGATCAGCTGACAGTCACTCCGAGCTGAAGAAGCAGGTGCCCTATCGAAACACTAACTCTGTGTCCCCCATAGTGATAAAGTGCCAATCAGTCAATACAAACACTAACGGGAAACCCCCTGGAAAACTAGAGCTGGCTCAACGGGAGCCACTGGACATTGACAGGTCGTCTCCAGAGGGCGCCAAAGCTGCTCAACCACAATGGGCTGCAGGGAAAACACCTCCAGGTCCAAGCAGCTCTTCAGAGGGAAGCACTGGTCTGAGGATTGAAAGCAGTGCAGCTTCAAGGAAGCAGGAGAAAACATCAGAAATGACAGAGAAGAAACCCGAGTCGAAGCTGTCAAACCAGGTGGCTCTGGAGAAGCTGCAGGCCGCCGTGAAGACCATGGAGCAGCTGTACGTGTTTGAGAAGAATGAGTGGAAGAGGAAGAACGAGCCTCAGCCGCTGACAGACAGTCACGTGCTGTCGCTGTTAGCGGAGGAGCATGGGCCCGAAGAAGACGGAGCGAGAGGGTTCAATGTGGGCAAGATGGTCCGAAGAGACTCCTTCACCAAAGCGGATAAGATAGGTCCGGCTCCGGCAGCAGGAGCAGGAGCAGGAGTTTCCCCCAGCATCGAGAGCCTGCTGAGGCAAGACAAAGACTCAATGAGGGGCCTTCAGACGTCCAGCAAGTCACAGCAAACCAGCAGCACCACCGGCACCAGGAACATGTTCAGCCTGAGCTCCAGCCTTAAGGCTTCTTCTACAACCGCCAAGGTGACGCCGCCGAACGCCGTCACGCAGACACCTTTCGGTGGCAAAAACTTTGTTCCCAAGTCCCCGAAGCTGCCGGTGTCTTTAAAGATCAGCCAGCCGAGGTTCGGAGGCCACGAAGGAGTTGAATCGAAGGAGGTGAACAGGTCCTCCCTGGAGTTTTCAGGAGCCTCGGCTGACAATGAGAACTACCTAACCATTCCGGTCAAGTCTCACGCCAGCAGCAGCAAACAGCCTCCATTTGGTGAGAAAACATCAGTGTACACATCCACAGCTAAGTCCCACCCAACCACCCCCCCGGGACACTTTGCCCGGGTTCAGGAGGACCCCAACCAGACCCCCAGGCGCTCCAGTATCGTGATGGAGACATGTTCGTCAGAGACGCCGTCAGCTACCATCTACCACTCCCTGCCGTTGGGCATGGCCGCCAATCAGCCACAAGTGTACTGCTTCTCCCCAGCAATCACCCCCGCCCCCACCATAGATGCCTTCCAGGCCACACAGAGAAAGATGCTTCTGGATCCCACCACTGGGAACTACTACCTGGTGGACACCCCAGTGCAGCCGGCCACCAAGCGTCTCTTTGACCCAGAGTCAGGCCAGTACGTGGACGTGCCCATGCCGCAGCCTCCCATGACCCCCGTCCCCATGCCCATCTCACCTCTGGCCCTCAACCCTGGTGCGTACGGCCCCACCTACATGATCTACCAGGGCTTCATGCCGACACCCTCGGTGATCCCGGCCCGGACGCTGGTGCCGTCCCAGATGTCGATGCAGTCCGAGGCAGAGAGTGCAGAGAAGGTGTTGTCCCAGCAGCCTGAGGGCATGTACATCGAGACCCCCTTCTACATGGCCACGGGGAAGTCACTTCAGACCTCTGGAGCTCAGCAGCAGCAGCAGCAGCAGATCGCTGCCGCCAGCAGCAGACCTCTACAGGGCTTCCCCAGCGCCAAGCAGCCGGTCATAAGCATCACCTCCCAGCAAGGGCCCCGAATCATTGCCCCACCTTCGTTTGATGGGACCACCATGAGCTTCGTGGTGGAGCACAGATAAACAGCAGCTCACCTGGACAGGTGAGTCGCTCTGACTTTTCATCCAGAATAAGTGTGGACGGACTGGTATTAGACTGTCAGCTCATTATCTTACTTTTTATTCATATTTATTATGTGATGGATTATTTTTAACAACCACGGTTCTCTAACCTTCACCTTCATGTCCTCCTTTGTCTGTTTGTTCACTGTAACTAAACCTGCAGCAGCAGATGGAGCTTTTTATTCTGCTGCTGCTGAGTAGTGTTGTAGTTTCAGGTGGAGCAGGGAAACAGATCATCGCATCCAGATAGACAACAATCATGTAGGAACACAGTTAGTTGTAAGTCGTATTAACTCTACGGAGGCTCAAATGTGCCAAAATGTTATATGATTAACTACGTCACTGCACTTTTCTCTTTGCTCCTGTCAAAATTACTACGACCAGTAGATGTGGCCTAACAGCAATAAGTATTTATGGGTCATAATAAACAGACGAACAGTGGGCTCTCCTGCAGCCAGGATGAAGGACGCATGAAATACCTCAATACGCATCATGAAATAATCACTTTATTTAACATGAAGGCAACAATAATGAAGACAAATAAGTTGATTTAACAATCAATACATTTCTAAACATCACATTAGATCTTCGTAGATCAGCAGGGATGGGACTTATGGTCGAGCAGAAATAAGCCATTTATCATGTGGAAACCAGTTTTCTAGCATCATGTTGACTCGACACAGCCTCGGCTACAAGGATCCAACATGTATGAGAACGGGACAGTAAAGTTTACAGCTGAGCGCCTCAGCAGGAGCTGCTGCTGCGCCGCCGCCGCTGCTGCTGTGAATTCTGATCTCGCAGAGGATTATAATGACATTGAATATTGATATAAAAGTCTTCGTGAGCTGGGTGTGTGTGGACACAGTGTGTGTAGGAATAAAAGGTCAGGCGTTTGTTATGTGTGTACATGCAGAAAGCTCCAGCTGCTCCTGGACGTCAACAGGCTGCCTGGCAGGTCAGAGTCGCAGCAGGGTCAAGGCAGCTTTATATAGCTGCAAGTCATTTAAAGAAAGGGGAGAGTGAGAAGCCAGGTTCACATGGCATCTAATCAGCAATTACATAAACACAGCGTGCAACAACGTGGCAGCGGGTCGCCTCAGCTGCACCGTGGCCTGGACGTTCGGACTTCCCCGAATGAGGGCCACATACTGGAACGCTGAGTTATGATTATAATGTAAACAGATCCGTCTCCGTCTGAGAGAGGGACTCAACACAATCAAGTCCAGTTGGGTTTCATGGCCACGTTACTTAGAGCAGATATCACCTGTGTGTGGTGGAGAGGTGAGGCAGCAGGTAGGTAACAGTGAACATATGGTCGTTCAGTGATGCACATGGGAGAATGAAGAGTTGTGCAGGACCCTGTTCAACACACCCCGAGTTGACCTTCAGGTTGATTTCTATCAGAGACTAAAAGAATTTGAAGTAAATTAGTTTATTATTCAGCTTTTTCTTTTCAGACGACATGTAGTGGCCACAGTGATTATGACAGGAGCAGCGCAAAAGTCCACATCAGGAAGAGGTTGAGGTGTTTGCATGGATCAATCAGACTGTAATGGACAGATTGTTATGTTTTATAATATTATAACAATCATCACATCATATGAAGCTACGTTACTGTTGTATTTTATTTTTCAGGTGTAGTTGAGTCTAGGACAACCCCACCTGTTTAAGCTGCAAATGTATTGACTTGTGTTGATCTCTGTTTGAAAGTGACTGTGTTGTTGTTTTGTACATTATAGTTCACACACTGTGGATCTGCTGGTCAGTCCATGTTTTTGTTTGTTTGTTTTTTTATGTTGAACCAGCTGTTGGAAACACGTGACAGTCCGGTTAAGATGTTCTTTCGGTGTGAACGCAGCATGTGTGAGAAAAGATCGTGTTTAGAAGTCTTATTGAGACTCAGAGATCCTTTTATGACGTTTCAGGTTTTGTTTATGTTTCGTTCACTTTCAGCTGCTGAAATGTTCAGAACTGATTGAAATATGTTGTGTTTTTACAGTAAACTGGAACAAACATCAAACAGTGAAAGGCGGTGCTGTAGTAGAGTGTTTAGGTTTGGGTCAGGTTTTTGTTTGTTTGTTTGTTTCATGAAAGACTGTTTATTCCTCACTTTTATTCTGAAGGATTCACTTCTAACCTTTATTTAAAGATCTCCTTCACCCAGAGGTGCACCAGCTCATTGCACAAAGGGCCGAGTGGCTGCAGGTTGTTGTTCCCTCCCAGCAGCAGCAGCAGCAGCAGCAGACTGGACTCATTTAATCACCTGATCTCAGTCTGCAGACAGCTGATTGGTCAAACTGTCTGCTCCTGATTGGTTGGAACAAAAACCTGCAGCCACACGACCCTTTGTGGAATAGTCTGGAGGTGCCTGCCTCAACCCTTTGGCCCTACTACGACCTGTGACCTATGACCTGTTGTTGGAAATGTATAGCGCATGTGTAATGTGGCTGAATGCACTTATTAACGTCACAAATATAGAATCAAAATTGAGTTTTGATTGTGGTTTTGACAGAAACAGGTGATAAACTCTGTTCTTTTCAACCTCATGACGGGTTTTTGGTCTAATACATTAAAACATAAGGTCTTCCATCATCTGTTGTGTTCTTGTAACCGTGTTGTTTAGAGACATGAAGTTGTGTTGAAGTGTAAATACTCTTTCCACAGGTCTCAGGGAGGGGCCTGACGACACGATGCGTCACTGAAGGACTCTATCAAATGAACTTTGTAAAGAAAAACTGTTAAAGGTAGAAGAAAGTATGTCGTAAAGTCACGAGGAGGAAATGTGAGGACGTTTGAGACGGAGGTGGAGCTGAGGGCTGTGGAGAAAGAGACATGAAAACTTTTACAGTGTCTGGTGAAAATGATTTGAGGGGAAATGTTTAGTTTGTTTTTTTTCACTTTGATGTGTTTTTTTTTTTTTTTTTTGCAAATGTACAGAAATATGAAGAAAGGGATGTTACATTATAGCTACTGTTTGTAAATGTGCTCTCAATAAACACGTAACCCTTTTCCAAACCTGTCTGCTGTCACTTTAACGATGACTGACCAAGATGGAGCTGGAGTAGGGGACATTGTTAGCTTAGCTTTGCATAACGACTACAAACACAGATCCAGGTTTATACTCTAAGGCACACGTTTGATCTTCCATAAAAAGTTCTTCCATGGACAGTAAGTGATTCTGGGCGGGATCCGTATTAACTTACGTCTGTGTTTCTAATCAGATTAATTGGATGGTTTCCTCCTGTTCAAAGTATATGCACCAACACTGGCTTGTGCTTTACACAATAAAAATCTATAGAAGTTAAAAATTAGGAAATTGGACAATAAAAGTTGAAGATGTTGAAGACCTTTGACCAATAATGTAAAAACTCTTAAAAGGGGACCTGTTTTTTTAATTGGTCTGGAAGTGGAAAGTTGTCTGCGTGTTAGCGCGGCTGAAAACTGGCTTAGCATGGCTGATCCTGGAATGTGAGCTAAATAAGCACCCGTGTTAAAGGCCTCTCTGCTGGCTGTGGGCCGATATAGTATGTGGGTTAGGAGGCGATGGAGGCGAGGTATGTGGGATCGTGTTGCAGAGCCATGACTGTATACACCCTGCATACACACATGTGCCGAACACACACACACACACACACACACACACAGGCATTTATTCCCAGTGTCTGTGTGTGTGCAGCACATACCAATAGGTCCAGAACCATAACAGACACACACGTAAAAGCCTCTGAGCAGTTTGCAAGACATTTTAATGTCCTGAAAAGTATTCATTAGAGACAAACATAGGACTTTACAGTGATATATATATATATTTTATTTTTTCCATATGAAATAAAGTTGCTTTTAATTTTAAGTTTCAAAAGATTAAAGATTCATAAAAACTGGATCGTAATTTCACTGCATCACCAACACAAATGTGGAGCCTATTAAATGTGGTTATCAGGTAGAAACAACTGAAATATTTCCCTACAGCCGTACTGTAATATCCCAGTAACACTGGAACGCCCCTGGCGCGGTTAAATGACGTCAGACGTGCGCCCAGCTCGCATACATGTGTGGAAGTTGCTGAGTTAGACAGACAGTTTACAGTGTTTTACTGCTGTGTTGGATATAATGACGGTGCAGCTGCTTTAAACCGGTTTGTGTCGGTAAAACGTGAAGAGCTGAGAGACTCGTTAAATGCAGCCGACCCGCCGTTTGCTAACAGAAGCTAACGAGCTAACAGCAGGAGCTAGTTAACAGCTAACAGCAGCCAGTCAACCAGATGGCTGATGACAGTGTGAGAGCCGAGGCTGCAGCCCAGCAGCAGCAGCAGCAGGAGGACGGTGGAGGAGACCCGGAGAAGACAGGGAGCAGTAACGGAGAAGCTGCAGCTGCAGGAGGAGGAGGAGGAGGACAGACTCTGTCCAAGAGGCAGATGAAGAAGCTCCTGAAGCAGCAGAAATGGGAGGAGGAGAGAGAGCTGAGGAAGTGAGTCAGTCACCTACAGAGGAGTCACAGCAGGGTCTGGACCTGCTACATGTCATGGTGCTGGTTAAACCCCATTCACACGTCTGTCAGTTTATGGTTGTCTTGTTCATGGTGACTTAATAATATGCAAATAAGCTTGAAATCAATATGACACTAAGATTTTCTGTTGCGATCATTTATCCATACTCCACACTTTTTATTGTATAAGACCTGAAGTGTTGCCAAGTTGTGGCACACCGAGGTCATGATCTTGTTTACATGGGAGAAATGAGGACGTGGTTATATAAACACTGTTCAGAGTGTATTTATGTGTCTGCTGGCTTGTGTCCACCGCAGGCAGAAACGAAAGGAGAGGAAGCAGCAGCGACGCCTGCAGAGGCAGAACCACCAGGAGGAGGACGGAGGAGACTCGGCTCAGGCTGCCAGGAAACGGCCACGCAGGGAGGTGACGCCCAGCTCTCTGAGGCTGGTGGTGGACTGCGGCTTCGATGATCTCATGCTGATCAAGGTGAGCAGAGAGATACAACACGAGGAGGGACCACTGGGTGTGCGGAGTCACACATGATGATGCTGATTTTGTTTTCTCAGGACGTCCGTAAGCTTCACAAACAGATCCAGAGGTGCTACGCCGAGAACAGACGAGCCCTTCACCCAGTGCAGGTCAGTGGCTCCTGGCTGACAGATGATCCAGTAGAGAGTCGATCCTGTCTGACACGTACAGTAACTGCTGCTCTCACCTCGACAGTTTTACCTGACGAGCCTCGGAGGGAAGCTGAAACAGAGCATGGACGAAAAGGACAAAGGATGGGTGAACTGGAAGGTGAGTGAGGTCCAGACCTTCTGCTGGTGGACTCGCCAAACCAGGTATGAATAGACGCTAAGTGCTTCCTTGTGTGCAGGACATCAACATTAAAACGGAGCACTACAGCGAAGTTGTGGCGAAAGAGGATCTGGTCTACCTGACGTCGGACTCTCCCAACGTGCTGGAGGAGCTGGACCAGAAGAAGGCCTACGTGATCGGAGGCCTGGTGGACCACAACCATCACAAGGTCTGTCCGTCTTCAGTGGTTGTCGACACACAGCTGCAGAAGATCAGACATTTGATCCGGTTTGTTCTTTGTCGTGCTACAGGGGATCACATTCGAAAGGGCCAAGGAGCTGGGGATCGATCACGCTCAGCTTCCTCTCGGCAGCTTCGTCAAGATGAACAGTCGGAAGGTCCTGGCCGTCAACCATGGTGGGTACATGTACCAGACCAGTGCAGGAGGTGGGCCGGAGTAGCTTTAGGATTAGCATAAGTGGCTAACTAGCTTCTGTGTGCGTTTCGTTCTCCGTGCAGTGTTTGAGATCATCTTGGCGTATCTGGAGAAGAGCAGCTGGCAGGAGGCCTTCTTCACCGTCCTGCCTCAGAGGAAAGGAGCCGTCGCCGTCGGCAAGGACGGAGCCACGGTTCAGGAGAAAGAGGAGGATTCAGACTCTGATGACTCTGACCCGGACACGCCAGAGCAAACAGAGCAGAACCAAACACTCAGCCCGAATGGACCGGTCCAAACAAAACCCTAATGATGATATGGAAATGAAGAGAAAAATCCTTTTTTTTATTTTTAAAATTTCTGCCTTTAAAAATGTTTTTTTTAATATACTAGATATTTATTGAACATTTTACGTTGTGTTCATTTAATTGCTCAGAAGGTTGAACTGCTGATATAAATAGAAACGTTTCAGTTTTTGCTGCAGTTTTTGGGCAGGATCTCGAGTTTTTGTTGTTACGTTCAAGAACATTAGTTTTACACATATTTGTATTTTTGAAAGCTGAAGCTGCCACAGCTGTGCCAAATGGATGCATTTAAAGGAAAAGGATAAAGCTAACACAACCAGACTGTGCCTACTTTGCTTGTTCTATAGATCAGATCAACATGAGTTTCACCTTTAACGCCAAGCCTGCTATCAAATGTGAATGTGAATAGATTAACTTACATTTTGCTTTTGTGTATTATACCTTGTATAAACATCGTCTGGACCTAGGGACAAGATCCTGTCTAATATGTGCCAACGAGACCAGTCAGACCCATTCCACTTGACCCCGCAGCACCGATAGAGACGAGGTCAAAACTGATTAAAATAAAGAAGTGACTCCTCACAGACCCAGACCTTCAGGTTCTGTGGCTGCCGATTAGCTTATGGTCATTTCTAAATGTATTTGTTAATACTTACATGCACAATAATGGTACAGATGTTAAGCTAACACCTGTATTATTATGTTAAATCTACTTTGAATACCCTTTAATAGTGGTAAATCAGTTTAGGAAACTGAATTAAAAATCAGTATGTCCTATGCTATGTTTGATAGATAGATAGATAATAGATAGATAGATAGATCTCTTTTGTCAAATATATGAGCGGGGAACGACAGCGCTGGTTGCTCCAGCAACTAAACCCGGAAGTTGTAGTATCCATGGTGACGAGGTAAGGTAACGCTAAACTGGGCTCGGTTCCGCTGCAGCAGACGCCAGTTCATATTAAAAAAAAAAACATCAGGGCAGAGGGTTCAATGCCTCGAAAAGCGCTGAAAGTGTTGGTTGAGTTAAAGCTCAGAGCGGTAAGAGTCGTTGTTTTCATTTAACTCACACTCACAGTCTGTAGCTTCACCGCTAAACCGCTAAACTGACGGTTTTATTGAACCTGAAAACAACAACAACAACAACAACAACAGACTCGTACCAACAAAATGTACATTTTATCTACGAGTTCAGCATGGATAGAGAGTAGAGTTCATGTTGTGTAAATGTTTGACTACTTTTAGTTTTCAGTGTTTAATAGATGCAAAAATAAAGGTCACAGCAGCTGTCAGTGTGAGCAACACGAGATTTTATGACGTTTATAGTTGAAGGAAACGGCGCCATCTTGTAGTTTACTAAGACAGTGAGTTAAGTTCATTTCTATAGCTCCTTTCAAACCACAGTAGGGCTTCACAATAAAATAATCAAAGACACAGACACATAATGAAGAGGTACATGACATAAAGTATCTACTAGCAGCAAACAGACAATACGTTGTGTGACTGGTGTCCCTGTTTATTTCTACATATATACGTTCCTCTGTGTCCTCAGGTGTCCTGTCCTGGGGTTCACCTTCCAGCCAAAGATGATATCTACATCAGCATGTGCTTCATGGGCCAGTACCGTCAGACCGAGTGTCTCCCTGCCGTCTTCCCTCTGCTGTTTCATGAGAAGATGACCTTTGAAAAGGCAAGTCTTTACTTATTGTGGGACAAGAACATCACCTCTTAGTTTTATTGGAGGTATCCATGTCATTACTTGGTCTAGGTGTTTTCCTGTGTACCAGCAGGGGGCAGCATAAGTCACCATGTTGAGTTTTGACTCTAAGCTCAGCACAGACCTACATGGGTCATACATGGGACATTTTTTGAAATATATTGATCATATTTGTGATTTTAAGGAAGTTGAACCTAGTTTATCTCCAGATTTTCAGGAATGCAGTTGATCCTGGAGACATTGCTGTGATGCTGGAGTGTAAGTGCTCCTATACTGTTTTCATTTCAAGTTAAAAGTTGAGTTTTAGTTTTATCACTTTTCACAATCAGCCCCATAAATATCTTCACAGTGTTGATCTTCCTCTCTTCAGATGAGAGCGTCAGAATTGACCTGGTGCAGCTGGTGCCTCCTGGTGAGACTGTGTTTTGTGTCCTTTGTTTACTGCAGGGTTTTATATTGAAAGTGATTGTCTTTACAGTCGTTGTGTGTGTGTGTTTGTAGCAGGGGACATTCTGGCCTACTTTGAGGAAGATGCTCGGCGGTTCTTATTCCCAGAGCCCAAACTGGTCCCCTCCTTCTCTGGAGTGGACCAAGAGATTCTGATGAACAGAGCAGCTTATTTTCCAGTAGGTCCAAAGCTTCTTAACCTTCGCTGTGACCTTTTCTCAGTTTCATGTGACTCCGGGACAAATATTTCTTCCTTTTTTCACCAGGGCATCGCTCCGAGGATGGAGTTCTCCACCAAGACCACCATCATCGAGTGCTCAGCTGATGCAAAGGTCAACTTATACCCCAACGAACCCTTGGTAAAGGTTATACATTAAGTGGACAAGACTATGTGAGCATCAACATCTGCAGCTGGGAAGTGCAGCTGTGTGTATTACATTGATTTGTTTCCAGAGGCCAGTGATGAAGAGGAAAACAAAGTGCTCCAAGCAGACCCAGGACCTGCTCTCCTCAGACGAAACGACCCCAAACCCCTGTGAGGAGACGAGGTAGAAGTACGGACAGAGACAGAGACAGACGCAGCAGTATCAGGTCTCAGTCTCTGTCCCCGCTGAGAGCTGGCAACACCCGACGTCTGGCCGGACTCAGCCTGGACTCTGCAGCTCGCAACCTGGTAAGAGCACACATCTCTACTCCAACAAATACCACTACCAGCCAGCAGATGGCAGAGGAGAGCGCTCACCTGCTGCTGCTGCTACTACTACTCCTCCTCTCCTGTGTGCTGTGATGTAATGCTTTACAAACTGAGTCAGGCCAAACTGAGGGCAGGATCTGGACAGGTTAAGATGTGTCATGAAAAGATCACTCGGATGTTTTTGGACCTGCTCACAGTGTCGTTCCTCCGTGTGCAGATGTTGTCTTCGTGGCCGGGAGCCGGCCGCTCTGGCTCACCCCTCAGGTCTGCAGCGTTCACCAGCTCCTCTTCACCTTTGACCCGTTCTTCATCCACAGGTAGAAATCTTCATATAAAACCTCTTTGTTGACACTAAACAAGGTTTACTGTCTTAAACGACTTCCCCACGCGTGCTCGTAAAATGTGCTGTAATGGTTATACAGCTCTGTTGACATGACATGAGCTGACTGTAAAAAACCGTTTGGATGACGAGGACCTACTTTACCTGCTGCGCTCTAATCTACTTACTGTCAATAACAAAGACATGTTTTTCCTCTTCCTGCTTTTCTAGTGAGATTCTCTCCAACTGGCAGAAGAAGATCTTTGTCCAGTGGTTTGGTACGTCCATGTTTTTGTCCTCTCTGGGATGGAAGTGATGAGCTTCGGTCGATGGCTCCTAATTTAAAATATTAGCAAGTTAACTTCTTACATTTGTGTTTGTTCATGGATTTAATAAATAAATGAGACACATTAAATCAAGATGACTTTGAATTCAAGTTAGAGCCAAACTGTTTCCCTTTGCCCGCAGTCTTCAGGCTAAGCTATGCTAGGCTAATGCTAAGATAGGCTAAGCACATCCTGGGAACCTGGATCGAGACAAACTTTAAAAAGCCAGGGCTAAGTTTTCACTAACTGCAAAACTGAGATTAACTGGGGATTTGCAGTTCAGCATTAATATGGTGGTTATCTCTGCCTCCTCTGGCAGTCTGAAGAGAAACCTGAGGACGATGACAGCTCACATGATCCTGATGACCATTGGGATCCTGAGCCTCCATCACTGTGGCGGTCCAAACAAACCCGGCTCAGCAGGTCAGTGTCTTGGCCAGTGTCATCGTGTGAGGTTTCGGCCTGTTCCCTCTCTGTGCGTGAGGTTAAAGCAGGTTTAACACGAAGCGGACTGACAGCGTCTCAGTAATGGATGTAAACAGATGAGATGTAGAGTCTTTTCACCTGATGTTGACTTTCACTGTTTCTACAAACTGTGACTCAGCTGAAAACTCTCCCACTGTGACTGTTCAGGTCTCTGACCACTTCTCACAGAGAATGGGAGGAAGTCAATGAGCGCATTCGAGGACTCCTGATGACGCCAAAAGCTGTGCGCCGCCTCGTCTACGTAAGTAAAACCTTAGACTCAGTTTTAGATTTTGCAGCAGTAGTCTGTGCTTCACTGCAGCGAGGGCTAATTAGAGTGAATGCACATTCGACTTTTTGGCTCCTCCTTCGTCTGACAGTTCATGTGCTACAGAAACCGTTCACCGACCAAAACGTTCAGCTTCTTCAGGAGATCACGGCCGTTACTTTTCTTATCTCTACCGTTAATGATTTTGGAAATATTTAGTTTTTAAGATTTTTTTTGAACGGAGATGATTTTTGAAAGTTCAGCTCTATGAACTTCAACCATGTTTTCAGCTACAGACGTATGTCAACTCTTTGTCGGTTATTCAGCTTGTTGATATCTCACACAGCTTTTGATTCAGCAGTTTAAGTTTTATGGCAAAGAGAAAGAAATATCTGTATAACCCAGTCCCTGTCTTGATGATGTAACAACAGATGTCATGACAGAGGGATCTTCTCTCACACGCCATCGTTGTGTTTCAGGGGGCCACAGTCTCTGAGGTAGACAGGACCTTGGCCAGAAGGTCCATCACTCCAGGTCCTCCATGATGACTGGGCCTAAAGCTTAGTGTTTACAGTATAACTGTGATGTTGCCTGTTTGATTTTGGCTGTAGACCTTTGTTCATCTCTCTCTCTCTCATCTCTCTGAGAATGTGTGGGTTTCCTGATGTGAACATGACTGTCCATATAGATAATGTGATTATGTGATTTCTTGGATGATGAAATACGGGAATAAAAGATGATGCATATTCAAAGCCTCCGAAATGTGATGTACATGAAACATATAGACATGACTCATGATGATTATTTGTTTAAAGTCAATATACTCATTGTTTACATTGTATTAAAGCTGGATCCATCTGCTGCAAGTGAATTGAGACTCACTGTTATAAACATGCAGCTGTGTGGCTTTGACGTCTTAAGTCTCTATATCATTAATCTATCACACTGACATTGTGGAGTCCTTTGCTAAATCACCCGAAGGCTATTAAAAGCAAATTGTGTCTGTGGCTCTGCAGCTCTGTGTGAACTTACTGCCATATATCAGAGAAATAGCTGCTCATGACTGTGAGGCGTTAAGCACCGGCTCTGTCAGGAACATTGTGATGTACTGCGGAGCGGCTGCCGAAACAGAGCTCCTCTTTGGCGTGCCGTGGCAGTGCAGAGAGTTTTAATAGTTTGCTTGGTTCAGTTTGAACAGAAGCCTTTAAATAATGTTATAAATCACAGACACTTTGGAACCAGGAGGGAACAGTGAAGGTGGTAGAAGACTTCAGCCGAGCCCCAAGGTGAACTACAGGTACACAGGCTGAACCACGACAGAAGAGATGAAATACTTAAACTTGAATTCAAACCTCAAAATAAACATAAAAAGTGGGCGTGGCCTGTCATCCAACCTATACATCAGGTTTCAATCAGATATCTGATACAATTTCATCCTACAGAAATCAAGCCCACAGTTCACACAGCAGCCTGTTGTGACCGTAGTTACATTTTGTTGCTAGGTGACCTCTAGTGGTCAGAGTAATTATAGCAAGAGCAAAGTGGAAAATGCTGTGACATTAAAAGTCAGGAGGAGGCTGTGGTGGATGGATGGGCAGGAATTCATGTTGTTTCTTTTATGGATGACCTTTCGACAGAGTTTCCAACATTGACATGTTGTTATGCTAATGTGACAACAAAGATCGGGGTGACTGTAATCCAAACTACGACCTTTTCCTTACAATGGACTTTACAATGTGGTGTCCGAACCCCATCTTCTTTCTGTGTGCAACTTGTGTTTCCAAAATTTCCTTGATTGTGTGTCTGCGACCATAGGGCCTCCTGTCTTAGGTTGTTTTCCACAAATAGACTGCCAGGTGAGCCGGATGTTTGTCTAACCTAAAGGGCCAAATACCTGGACGGCCAAAGTTAAAAGGTTAAAGGTTATCAACCATATTGATAGTTGGTGACCTCCCTGACTAAGGAATGTGTTCAGAAACGGTATATAAGGAATGTGTTCGGAGCTGAACGGGAGGGGTATCCAACGATTGGCTCCGGAGACTCCCTCAGATTCGGCCAGAGGTTATGACATTGTCCTTTCCCGCAATAAAGTCTTTTTATCGGTGAGAGAGAGGTCCGTGGTGATTGTTTTTTTCATCTTCACATCAATACACTACAACAACATCGTAGTACATGCAATGTCAATAAAGAACCTCCAGACGTAGAAGATGCTTCACCTTCCTCTTTAAAGCTTTATTCTTGTTATATTAATATATAAGCCTATAACCCTCTTCCTGATACCTTAAATAACTGACCTCAGATCACCTTGTGATTATCTAAATCACGATGAAGTGAATGTAAACAACAACAACAGACCAAAGAAATGAGCAGCTTTCCTTTATTAGCTTGCAGTTGCAATGTAGTCCATGTTGATTCACACACTGTGGGTGCTCCAGTGTACAGAGACGGGTGGGGGGGGGGGTATAGGTTTATGCCATCATTGTGTGCTTTAGAAACGTAGAATACACCTTCATCTGCATGCCATCTCTCATCAGTGTAGAAATACAAACACCCACGTGTCATTTCAAATGTGACTCTTTTTGTTTTTTTTGTTTGTTGCAGAGGAAGGACGACTGAAGTTGAGACACAGACACTAAGGCCCATCGACATGAAAAGTAAGACACTTAGGCAAGTTTTGTCACCCCCCAAGGATGTAAAGTTGTGTGAAATCTGACAGAGCTCTTAATACAACAGCACTTTATTGTACATTTCTTTTATTCAGAAAATAGACAAAGTTCGAGTTTCAACACTCCGTGACCATAGATCTATCAAAACATCTGCACGATGTTTGGCTAACGGTAAAGCTGAAAGATAACGTAGCGTTTAGCGGCTGCAATCTCTTCAGGACATAATAGCTGTTGCTTTGGGAGCAGAACATCTCACAGCAAGGAGGAGGTTTTAATAGCAGGGTTTACTCTCACTAATTTTCTATGTCAGTCTTGCCACTAACTGCAAAGTATTAACACATTAACCGTTATTTTGAGAGTGGTACTTCAGGTATACAAATCCCACTGGACTTTGACTGGAGCACGTTGGACAGTTCGCTGTTGTGCTGTAAACTAGTCTGGCAGTTTAATTCCTATCACAATCTGAGCAGTTTAACTACCAAGAAGCTTGCAGGTGTGGCGTAGTCAAAGACAGGCTTGTGGTCAGATAGTGTTGTTGTGAGAACATGTGAACTGTGTTGTTAAGGTCTCGTCCTGAATGAATGCTTTGTTTTCTGGAGCCCGGGAAAGATTTTTGGCTCAGACCAAACCAAAGGTACTTGACGATGGTCACTGGACCGGCACAGGGAACACTTGCTGTAAGTTACTGTGAATGAATACTCGGTGAGCAATGGTACGCTTAGTGAAACCAGTGTTGGTCCAAAATCCTGAAATCCTGACTCCACAAACTGTACTTTCAGACTGAAAATGCCAAGAACATGAACGTGATGGGAAGTCATTGACTCTATGTGAGTCGGACTGTCATCGTCTGCTGAAGTCAGGTCGAAGATAGAAAACACTGAATTCAAGGCAACTTTATGTGAATGAGCTAGGACGCAGTTCAGTGGCAGCCAATCAGAATCAGGAGACTAGAGAGCACAAATAATGAAAACTGTTGTTCCCATCAAATAAGTGTTCCCAGGCACAAAGGAGGAGATGCTGATAGCTGTGATGGCGGGTTTCACCCTTAACAACGTCGACTGTTGGAGAGTATTACATGCTAACTAGCATTGTAGCATGCAAACAGCATTCCATACAAACAAGCTAGCCGCCTAGAACAGCCATTAACTTCAACAACAGTGTCTTTGAATAATTCAGTCTGAACGTACAGTATCTCCAAATTGTAGTACTCCACATAGTCCAAACACAGCTGTGTTGAAGATAAGGATGTACAGTTGTACGTACAAACAAGTGTAAGACCACATGAACTGTATCAGGAAGCATTAGCATAAGTGCAGAACCTGGGCCTCATCCTGTCTGATAATGCTAGCAAAACATGTCGTCAATAGACCTCTCACCCATTTTAGATTTATAGCCCTATTTATTCATTTTCTGTCTTTTTATTCTTTCTTTCTCTGTTTTGTGTTGTGCAACTAGCCAATCCCACCTCAACCTGATACACAGTCATCTGCATCCACATTTACTGTAGCACATGAGAAGCTAACGCGTCATCTAGAAGCTAATTAAAGTAGCCAAAATATACTGCGGCATCAAAAATACACAAAGAAGCTCAGAAGAAAAACATCCGTTGATAAGAACAACACTTTCTCTGATAAGATGGTGACACCAAGTCTTGTATCTTCTCTATCTTTGCTGAAGAAGCTATCATGTCCTCATGCTAACTAGCTAGTCACAACAATACAACGCATGTAGATTGATTAGCTAAGACTTTTGACCTCAGGTCTTGATAACCTGCTTTTAGGTTCTGCTGGTGGTCATGACAGGGAATAATGGGAAAAGATAATAACTGAAGAAGGTGCTGTTTTTGCTTTATAATAATTATTCAGCTTTCTTGATAAATCATATCAAACTCTTAACAACAGCTACAAACCTTATGTTTACGGAAACTGAGAAAGGCCTTAAATTGATCAATACATCAAAGAACATTTCAATCAAAGGCAGAAATTGCACTGTGTCTTTTCATACAAGATCATTTTCAAATCATTCCCCATCAGCTAATGGGTTATGTTGTTAAAGAGATTGTATGAGGTCCAGTCAAAATAGAAGATAAAAAAGAAATAGTAATAAGTGTGAGTATGGCCTTTCTAGGCTTCCATAGTGCTGGTTGATTTTTAAACATCACAGCTGGAAAAGAAACTTTAGCTTTCCAATAGGGTGCTGTACATATACAATATTAGTAGTCATAGTATTACATTTTGCAAAATAAGCTCTGTAATTAATAAATTAAGCTAATAATGTCAAACTATTCCTTCAACAGCTGGTCAAACGACCTCAGCAGACTTCATGTATTCGAACAAAACCGTCTCCAACCAGCCAATTTGGTTCAACACGTGGAAGCTTTGCCATGCATCTATCATAGTAGATGAATGTAGTGAAAATAAGACAAAAAGCACATCAAAAAAAAAATCACACTTTGATTATCAGAATACAAATCCATCGGCTGGTCAGCTAAAGTTTTCTTCTTTGTAAAGGTACAATCAGGGGCTTCTAAATACACGTCATACATGTAAATGTAAGTTTTCCCCACGCTGCCTAACACAGACAGTATTTATGATTATTATACTTTGCATTACATCAATAAATGTTGGTGATTTGGTTCTGAAAAAGTGTCCTCAAATTTCACAGTGTTCATTGACTTCATCCTCGTCGACCAAGTCTCTGCAGTAACGTCACCACATCTTTAACATATTGCCTCATGCAACTCGGTGAAAAAACCTCTATATGTTTGGCACAGTTTAAATATAGATAGTTATACGAGCAGTGCATCATGGGACATTTAACAACAGCCACACTCACAAAAAAAAAGATCATTCACTTCGGAGACTTAATATCTAATCAAGAAGCAAATAAAATACAGAACAGTTTCTATTTTGTTTTTGCAAAGTTGAAAAACACATCTCAGAAAAAGAATAACCTCATCTACGCACACACACACACGCACACACACACACTCAAACAAACACACACACCAACACACACACTCTTATTATTCAGAAGTACACTGACTTTTATTAATCTTGGCACAATTTGAGTAAGAGGGAAGCACTTCAGTCGTGGTTGTAAATGTCGATGTTGTTTTGTGATCATCTTGGATAATCTTGATGGAGGCTGCTATTGCTAATGTCTCAGCTTGGATGGGTCTGGTTGGATAGTTTCCCGTCTTGTCGTCGTCATCGTGGTGCTGATAAATGAAGGAAGGCTTTCTGCTTTTACATCCCTTGCGGCGCGGCACTTTCTCTGCAACCTCTGAGCCGGCCAGAGGCTAAAACTGGGAGGTCTCGGTGAAGGAGATCGCATCTGTCTTGTCGACAGTGAAGCCTCCGTTCACGTATGATTTCTTCTCGCACTCCTCGTCATCCAGAGTGGCTTCCAGGGCGAAGGGGTTGGCAAGATCCACGTCTGACGTCAGATCCATTCTCTCCAGTTCCCTCTTGGACAGTTTCTGGACGATGCTGGCTCCATAGGCGTCGCCCAGCACGTTGATCATGGTGCGGAACCGATCCCTGAAACACACCACTCATGGTGAATCTACAGCAGCAGGGAGAGTTCAAACTTCTGTGAGAAGTGATACGAACAGACAGGAGGTAAACTTACAGGAGCCAATCCACAGCCACTATCAGAGTGACATCACTTGCAGGTAATCCTACGGCTGTTAAGACTATCACCATGGTGACAAGGCCAGCGTTAGGGACTCCTGCTGCTCCAATACTGGCAACTGTGGCTGTTATACTGAAACAAAGAGAAGCTGAGTCACACCCTTAGTTATACACAACTTTAAAACTATGGGACTTGGATTCTTGGAGCCAGCCTCTAGTGGTCATTAGAGGAACTGCAGCTTTTGGTCCCTCGATGTTAGCTTAAATTTGATGTGGTATCTATACCTGATGGTTACAATCTGGCCCACATCCAGCGGATAGTCATTCAGCTGGGCGATGAAGATGGCAGCCACCGCCTCATAGAGTGCCGTCCCATCCATGTTAATGGTGGCGCCGACCGGGAGGACAAAGCGGGTGATTCGCTTGTCGATGCGATTGTTCTCCTCAGCACAGCGGAAGGTGACAGGTAGAGTGGCAGAGCTGGAAGACATTCATCAGTAAATACTGTATATAGCCATTAATATGACGTTTATGACGTAAAGCTCAAGAACGAGCTGGTAGGATTCTGACCTTGAGGAGATCATGAGCGCCGTCACCAAGGCCTGAGCCATCCCCAGTGTGAATGTATAAGGGTTCTTCCTCACAATGATGAAGAAGATGAGTGGCAGACAGATGGTGGAGTGGATAGCAAGACTGAGGAACAAAACAGAATCACAATTATTCTTGTGTACAGTATAATACAATAGTTGTCACGGTAATCATCATTTAAGTTGAAGTACTTTTGGTTCAGTATCAAGTTAGGCGAAGGGTTAGATATTATTGTTGGTCCTGGTTTGACCTGTTTGGAAAACCACCATTTCAGGTTCATTCAGATTCTCCATTACTTAATTTCGAATTGTGCATTAGGCACGTCAATGGAAGTAATGACCAACTCATAATTACTGATAAAGGACCTTGGATTAAACAGGCAAAGGCTCTTTTGTCAGCTAAAGGCTAAGTACCTTCTCAACAGATTTCTGCTAATGGGAGATTTGAGGAGATCTGTCTCACTTTGACATCCACAACCAGAAAATGTGAACACGCGGTGTCCAAGAATAAACCTGGTGTCATCGCAGGATTTATTGTTCACCCTATAATGGTGTGTCACTTAGATTTAGACATGTGAGCAAAGCTTTCATTACTGTATCTGCAGGTTGAGCAGTTTTAAATGTCCTTGGCCCTTATCAGTGCCCACAAAGAGCTCAGTTTTTACTGTAGCACCGGGAGGCAGCATTGGCCCAAATGTCAACCATAAATCCCAGTATCTGGAGCAGGTGGATACAGAGTAATGGGACGGCTTACCCACTCAACACCGTCACCATGTAAAGACCCATCTTCCTGAAGATCTCCCAGTCTTCCACCTCAATGATCTTAGCAGCAATTAAGAACAGGATCCCTATGGGCATGTAGCTGAAAGGACATGAGTCATCTGAATTATCTTGGATACAGGCACTGAAATCGCTATACTCTACTACCTGTATCCCAGTCTTTTATACGTACCACATAATAATCTGGACCAGTTTCATGGTTGCTTCATTCAGCGCATCGAAAAATTCCAGCAGGATCCGCCCCTTTTCCCCCATCTTCCCAATGACAAGGCCAAAAGCAACACAGAATACGATGAGCCCCAGCACGTTGATGCCATCTGAATACGCCCCGATGATTTTATAGTCCTTAGTGATATTCTGCAGAGAGGAGACACTCAGTTAGCTCAGACGAGGTCCCAAAGCTGCTTTAACAACCATATTTAGACACACTGCTAAGATTTGGAAATGTTTTGCACAGGCTCACAAAAGACTGTGTCCCTGGTAAAAACAAGCCCACAGATCATCTGTGCAGAAGCTTCTCATTCTGTTTTGTTGTTAGGAGACATGATAGGAGCAAAGTCGAAAGTGTGGTGATGTAATATCGAAGAAAAAAATCCACGTCAGAAGGACATGGTGGTGGATGAATGGGACATATGGTTCATTAGTGGGTCTTCTGATGTATTTGGATCAGACGTCAGTTCCCAGGTGCAGAAAATGAAACATAAAGTGGAGCTGATGGACCAACAAGGACATACCTTGATCATGCAAGGTCAAAACCCCAACAATCATATTCAATGCATCATCCCAACACAAGACACTGGTGAGCTCTGGTACATGTGTAACTTTCCTTGACACCATTGAGGTAGTGAGTGCTGTCCATGACCAAAACACACACTTACCTCTACCACCGCCATGACAGAAGTCGTGAGAGGAGGAATCGTGGTTGTTTCGGGCGAAACTTTCGGAGGCTCCAGCTCTTTGCGTTTTGTCTTGTACTAGTGCGATTGATCACATGTCACAGCATTAGAGTTACCATCACATGGCTAAATAAACAGTAAAAGACTGAACAAAACCCTGAAGTGGCTGGTTTAAACCTCTTACCTGCTGAAAACAAGCCTGCACCAGATTTTCCGGAAACATGTTCCTGTTGATGAAAAGGACAAGATTGGGTTTGAATGCAGAAAGATAATGATGTGCACTGCAATCCTTTCTTGACAGATGAGTCATTGTTGCAGCAACTCTTTATGCAGAATCCAGGGCTCACATAGACTGTGAATGTGGGCAAGAGATTCAGTTTAAGAAACTGGATATTGGTTATATATCACTCTCTGAACTTTGAATTAAAGGTCTCAGTTTGCTGCAAAGTCGCTGGATCATCTAAAAGTGCACTGATTCAACTTTGCACATTATGTAACCTTTCAAGCTGAAAAAAATCCTTTGAACGGAGAACAGGGACTTTTACTTTTTGTGTGTTCAGCTCAACCAAAAAACCAAGAATGCTTTTGAAGACCGTCTGGAAGGCCCTGCTATTATACCCCTTCAAACAATTCATTGTGTTGCATTCACTGCCTGGTAATCTGGTAGGACTGATTAGACCCAGTCAGGAGGTAGGACAGGTGTTTGCGTCCAGACTGCAATGCAATGTGGAGTTTTCAAACTTTGATATATCCAGCAGTGTTTCCTAAGGTTTTCATTGTAGCATCAGAGGCTTTAAATGTCACTTCAGTAACTTATAAATCAATAAATTGCCCAGCCCCAGCTTTTTACCCTGCCTTTGACTGTGGCTTTTTGGACAGTTGCATGACTGGGAGTTCACCTGAGGAGATCCAAGAGTGTGTCGACTGTCGTGACGTTGGGTGTCGTCCCGAATCTATCGATGTGCTCAGCTGTCTGAGAGACTCCTGGTTTGATAGTCATCACCAAAATGATTCCTGCAATGAATGTAGATGTGTTTCAACATTATCCTCCACATTTTTAAACACAAAACACCATCCACATGACCTCTTCGCTGCAGATACAGTTATGCTGAGAACCAGATAAGTGTAGAAATGCTTGAGCTCACCAAGAACAACTGCAATGATGGTCGTTGAGAAGTAATAAATGACAGCTCGCAGACCAATCTTCCCTGATACCTCAGAGTCCAGGGCTGCAACACCTGTCCACAACAGTACAATGTTTAATTCAACAACTGTATTAACCACTGATCTGACCTGGTGATGAGAACATGGATACAAGTCTTTAGCATAAGAGCAAGAACAACATCTCACACCAGCTAAGCTAAAGAAGCCGTTTCGGAGTGGGGAGTTATAGGCTAAAGGCTCAGCGATCCTCTCCTCCTATTGATCCTCATGGGAAATGTCAGCTCCTTGGCTGGTGGACGGCTTAGACCACTTTAGCTCTACGACCACTTGGCAGATTTGATCATAATCTTTTTTTTTTACTTGTCTCATGGGGCCGGCTGCTGAGTGATGGGTGGGTGAGCATAGGCTTGTCACTAATCAGCAGGAACCACTCACGCCTGATTTGCAGGCAGGGAAACTCCAGGGAAATATAGATCGGAACAAACAATGGAACAAAATCCCCAAATAGAAAACTCTTAGTGATGGAGAACGTCACTAAGCTCTATTCAAAGCTAAACCCGATCTGTCTACATCAATAAGTGAAACTGATGTAATCTGGATCCTTAATGTCTAGGATTAGACTTCTATAAATCACTTTTTGTCAGATAGTTGATAGAAAATCTTTGGTGTTGATTGATTAGGCGAGCCTCCCTGGTGCCAACACGCCACCTCCTCCACTACCTAAAAGTCAAATTCACTCTGAATGTTGATGAGCCGCAATGTACCATCAAAATCCGTAACCATACCAAAAAATAACATCTTGATCTTCACTATCTCGGACAGATTTACCTGTTATCATGCTGGAGATGATGAGAGGCAGGATGACCAGCTTCAGCATTCGCATGAGGATCTCTCCTGGGAAGCCAAAGTACTGCTTGTGGAGATGGGAGAGGGAGGCGTACTCCCTGACCACCACACCCAGACTGATCCCTGAAAGACCAGGACAGAGGCACAGGAGGGTCAGAACGACCAACAATCATCTGTTGCAGCCATAGATACAGATGTGGAAACTGGCCAGGTACGTTTGAACTGGCCGTATGTTGGCTTATGTCCACTGTATGAACAACTGACACATTATTTTACAGGTCAGTGGTGTTTTTTCATGCGAAATTTATGATCCTTTAGTGTTGAAATGATTTTTATTGGTTTTTTCCACGCTATAAATCATTATGGCATTTCAATGTATATAAATATATCTATAAACCCTAAAACCCCAACTCCAGAAATCTGTCCATATCTGTCCCCCTATAAATGCTACATTTACCCCACTGAGGGATTTTTAGTGACTGGTGTTATCTACATGCAACAGACGCCTGTAAAAGACAGGATGACACAGCAGATCGTAGCTGGATGACTCCACCACATCCACCTGCCCTGCAGCTGCAAAACCACAGGTGAGGTTTGGAAGTTGTTTCTGTTGCTATATGTTAGACCGAAAGGGAATAGCAATTTAGCAATTTGGGAAATAACCTGCTCTCTTTCAATGTGTCTGTGAAGGGAGTGTATGGATTATAAGATAGAGGGCCAATGGGCACAGACTGACATGTCCTTTTACTCCTAGAAACCAGAACCTCCAGCCTGAAACACCACCAAAAACAGTCAGTCTGGTTAGTCTGGTTGTTCGTGTGCCTTTGGATCATTAAGCATTAGTTTGTGGTTGCTCTGCACCCCATGGTTGGTGTTTTTATTTAGTTGTTTTGTAGTTATTTTTAGTGGTTTTGTGTCTCTTTGTAGCTCTTTGTAATAAGTCTTGACTGTGAAGCCTAAGTGGAGGAGACACCAACGTCGCTTCAAACTTGTGGAGAAGGTTAATTTTGAAGTCAACTGAGCAAAGAGAGGTGACATCTGCAGCCGCAGCTTGCGATCGTCATCTCAGGTGACTGTACAACAGCAGTTTGATTTGGGACGACGCCATACTGTTGAAATTCACACAGTGATTGATTGATTGTTCAGGTTGAAGATCTTGTTGTTTAAAGCTCTGAAACCTGCCGACTCTGGATGATTGCATCAATCACACTGTGTCCTTACTAATTTTACAACTGCAGTGACTATATAACAACAGCGGTCATAAAGACTCACAACTCAGCTTTATGACAGGACTCCAAGTTCTTACTTGTCAACAAACTGTTTAGAAACCTAAAAAGAAAACAGCCTGGGAGTGGCTTGTTGGACATGGAGGTTATTATCGTGTCATCAAGGTCCATCACCAACAAGGGATGAGACACTTTATTGCTGCTCTGATAAACACTGCCCCACATGATGACAGAGAGATTAGCTAGTGAGCTTGTTAAAGTTTGGGTTAGCGATACGGTGGCAGCAAAAAAAAGTCATGTTGACCTCGTGAAATGCATGTTGGGTAAAGTAAAGCCTGTAAAGCAGGTCAACATACTGGGAAATACACCTGTTTGCTTTCTCTCTGGGTGTGAGAGGAGGAGATATAGAGCTAGCATGCAGGTGTTTAGCCTAGCTTAGCATACAGAGTCAAAACAGAGGGAAGCAGCTAGCCTAGCTCTGGTTTAAAGTTTAACATAACATAACAGCTCTAAAACTCACAGAGACAAAAATAAAACATACAGTTTGTGATTATATGGATAGTTCAATATGAACAAAAAGCTCCCACAGCTGAGACCTAGCAAAGATGTGAACACCTGTTTGTGTAGCTACGCATTAAACACATCTGGACCGAACCAGGCTGTTTACCTTCGCCTTGACTTCATGCTAAGCTAGGCTAACAACATACCGACATCAGCTCTGTAGATAAATAAGATGACATTGCCAACAATGTTAGAGAATTTCTTTAAAATATGAATGAGTTTGATAACATGAGCCAGTAGCAACCATCTTACTGCGGACACACAGCTCAGGATAATCTGTCAAATTAAAAGATAATTCATTTAAAGGCGTTTTAAGCATTTTCAAGCCTCTGTGTTATGAGGGGCTGCAGTTGCTGTGTCCTGTACGCTCAGTGCTGGGACTCCTCACACAGACCCAGCATCAGCTGTCACTTCAGTCTGGTCACGTTTGACTGTCTGAGACACGTCCAGACACTGGGGAGGGGGGGGGACTGCTCTCTGCCTCAGGGAGGACAGAGGCTACGTCTCCTACAACACCACACTCAGTACCCCCATCCTCCTCCATAATATTCCTGTATGGCATCTAAATATGAAATACAATACATGTTCTGTAGCCTATTTCTTCGTGTACATTTAAACATTTCTGTGGCGGTGAAGTCAAGCAGTGCAACGCTGATGCACAAGAGGTTGATTTATTCCAGCAGTGACAGCAGCAGAAAGCAAGGCTGCATGGTAAAACAAAGAGGGAGGGATGGATGGATGTGCAAACAGCAGTGAAGATAGGTTTAAAAAGAGACACGGTGATCAGTGAAGGTTAAAGAGTCTCATTCTCCAGGCACACATACATACCCAGCAGCACTGATAAAACCGTGGCAATCAGAAGCCAGTTCCTCTTCAGCAAGCCTTTGAAATTCACGCCTCGTCGCTCTTTGTTGCCGATCATGTCCATGGTGTTGCTTTTTCCTATACCAGAAAAAAGGGGAGAGAAACAACAATGGACCCCGCGGAGACACAAAAGACTCCTGCAGCCGGGATGTCAGGTGCAGCCGAAGCCGAGAGGGATGGAGGAGCAGCAGCAGCTGCGTTGCTACAGCAAAAGGATGCAGCCGTCAGACGCTGCTGATAGCCAGCACTGGTGTGAGGGAGGCAGTGTGTGTGTGTGAGTGTGTGAGTGTGTGTGTGAGGAGGGAGGAAGGAAGGAGGGAGGGAGAAGGTTGTCTTCACCCTCCACCACCCCTCCCCCACACTGACATTACCTCCTTTATACCAGTGACACCAGCCACTGGAAACAGGACTACAACAACAGGTTTATCCCAGTGCATGTGTAAGAATGCAGGACTTCACATAATGATTAAATCTTCAAGATCCTTCTCTGATCGCTCACTTTGATGTTTGTCATCTCGACAGGAAGTCCTACTTGTTCCTGACTTCTTCATGTAATAATGATGGAAACCACTGAGCTCTCGGGAACCTCCAGTGCAGCAGTAATGAAGTCACATTTAAGTATCTGAAGACGCAGGCTATTTTTAATGTGGTATTTCAGGCTATGTTTCTAGTAGATTTGTGAACATGTCTAAAATTCTTCAAGAGGCTACATGATAATTGAAGGGGTCTGAATACTTTCTGAATACATTGTGATTACAGCTCTGCACCTGCCACTGGATCGCTACTGTTGTTGCAGTTTGGTGTGAAATGCATTCTGGGATACATAGCTGTCCCAAGGCCACACAGGTCATCTTCCCATCCTTGTGTCGGCCTTCAAGCTTTATTACTTAACTGCATTTCTGGATTTTTCATGATCCCCGCCTGGGACTTTTCGGCTTTGTCACCTTATTCCAGCCTTTCCCACAGTATTCGCACACTGAGACTGATCATGCACTGAAATCAAAACATAGAGGGCTGGAGTTGTTATATCATGTCATGTCAGCCTGGAAGAGACCACAAGAGATCACAGAGCCACCAGATCCCTTCACACAAAATCAGATTCACCATCGCATTTCAAGTTGCAACCATATGGAGCGTTATCGCCACCTACTGCTGAATTATAACGCCCTTGGTTGGACGTCTCCGGCTGCCATCTACCGGCGTCCTTTAATATTTAATATCCTGACTGATCGTCTCAAATGTTTTATTTTGAAGGCTGCGCCCGGCCGGAAGTTGTACTCTCCACGCCGTGTTGCGGACTTGACTGTGGCATGAGACAGAGCCAGTCGTCCGGGGGAGCGGCAGCCAGCAGGTCCTTGAGTGTTGGCGTGGATATGAGAGGAAGTCTGATGCGTTAACCTGGTAGAGAGCCGGTGAACAGGCCGCTGCACGGCAGCATCCATCTGAGCGGGGACTGACAGACCGGCCCGGCGGCTGCTGCTGTCGCTACCTAATTAGCCTAGCTAGCCACCTCACCTAAACCCGCTAACTTCACCAGTTTGAGGCGGTTTACGGGTCGAGCGGTGTTGGGGGGATAGAAGAAGAAGAAGAAGAAGAAAAAAAAAGCGGGGCCTCCGGCTAGTACGACTCGGTTCACAGCTGCTCTGGAGAGCGTAGCAGCCCGGTTCATTTTCCGGAGCAACATCCTGCCGAGATGGGTGAGTAGACGGCTAGCTGCTGCCTAGTTAAGCTAACCACAACTGTTGTCAACGGTCATTCGAACCGTCAACGGCCGGCGAGTTTAAACGTCTCGCACGAGCGACTGTTGACGTTATGTTTAAAGCATTGGAGCCACGTTAGCGCCTCGTGAACCGCCGTGATTTTGTACCGTGTTATTCAGTCATACATAAAGCTGACAGTGGCTGCTGGCCGTGCGCGCGCGCGCGTGTGTATATGTGTGTGCGCGCGTGTCCGCCTCAGTGCTCGGGTGGGGTAGCTTCCCTGACTGACTCCATCCACTAACCCGCTCCCAGTCAGTGGTCGTCATGTCTTTTTTTTTTTTTTTTTAGTGAGAATATCACATGATAGACCATCGCCGCTTTCTCCGGCTCTGTCCGTGTGGTTCAGCCGGGACTGTGGTGCAGGTCTCGGCCGCCTCATGTATGTTACATCCCCTTGAAATGGCAGTGTGTGCTGGAGATGGTGTAGATGGCACTTCTCCATCTCCACAGCTGTTATGCAATAGGATCCAGCAGCCCACTTTGTGTTGCTGTTTATACTGCACTGCTCTCTGTATTACTGCTGCTTATTGATGAACGACACAACGCTATTTCCTGATTGTATGACCACTGGACCTGCCTTAAATTTAATATTAACTGCTTCTTATATATATATCATCAGAAAAATAGTGTCCGATCCCTGATTTGCATTATTTATCTACCAGTTTTATAAGGTATTTCATGAGGTCTGAGCCCAGGCTGGGCTGGATCATCCATGCTTGTCATATGAAGGTATTCAGGGATGGAGGGGTTGGGATGTGTGGGATGTGTAGCGCACCAGCAACTGACAGCAACAACCAGGTCACTGCAACACAGTCTGCACACCCAGTCCTTATGCAATGTACCATCACCTGGGTTTGTGTAGGCTCAAATGGTGGAAGAAAATGAACGAGCATTAGGAAAAACTCTGCAATGATTCTCCTTCTTTGTTAACGATCAATAAAGTTGAAGGAGGAAGCAGCGTGTCAGCCTCCGGAGTAATTAGAGACCAAACCCGACGGGTCAGTCCCAATCAGATTTTGCTGAGATTGTGGACTGCACAGATTGAACCGAAGGCAGGGCTGCTGTCAATCAGAGAGGGAAGGCTTCACCCTGGTACTGTATTGTAGCTGCGTAGCAAATCAGTTTTATCTAGCTGTTCTTTAACCTCGATTAATATCGAGTACAGATCCTGTGGAGATGCTGTCAGGGGAGACGTTCATTAGGCAAACAGTGACTGTTAGACGTGTTATGAGGAAGTAACCAGGCTGTAATTTGTTTCTGTAGCTTGGGATGACATGCTGATTGTCTGACAGACCATATGATGGATGTACGCCAGCCATAAATCATTGATTCAACACTGTGGTGAACATGGCCGGCACTTCCCTCGATCTGTTTGGTCGGTTCGTCAGACGACGTCACGGTTATGAAATCAGGATTCAACCACCGGCTGCTCAAAAATGAAAGTAAACCGAGTGGGCTTTATTTAGTGCGAGTGATATACTGTCATCGTCTGTAATGATACGGCATCTCTACTATCACGCTGCCACAGACGCTGCTGCTGTTTGTAGTTTTCTCTTGTGCTTTTGTTTCCTCAGTTTTCTGACGTGCATCGATTTGCTGCGTCTGCGCTGGAGTGCGAAGCTTCAGGATGGAGGAGAAAAAAAAAAACAGCAGCAGGAAGTGTGTGACTTTAGATGTAGATGAACGTCTGTGGTGCGAACAGTCTGTCGCTGGTCGTGTACACTGTGGCTGTTGGACAGGGAGACGCACTCAGCAGCACCTGCACCACCCACCGCTTCTTCACTTTGAATTGGACCTGGATGGTTGGTCCAGGGTAACTCAGGTGTAGTTGACGTTAAGGCTAGAGAAGCACCAGTCTGGCTTTCCGATAATAAACTGTACATGTTGCCATGTGGAAAGACAGTGACGTAAACATTACTTTCCTAAACAGTGTCGCTCTGCGATGTAGCAGAACTGACGTCATGGATCAGCCCCGTTATCTGATACCCGATCTAGCTATGAAGGCTTCGTCGAAGACAAACGCACGTGGTCGGGAGGAGGGTTAGCGAAACAGCAGAAAAGCGACCAGACTTACCGAGTTCACCTTTACGACCTCTGTGAACTTCCAAAAAGCTGCACATTTCCCCAGGTTTCCGTGGATGCTAACTCTTGTTTCTCCTTCCTGCAGACAACCTGAGCGAAGCCCTGGAGAAGCTGAAGCTGGCGTCCTCAGACAGCGCCACCGACAGCGTGGAGAGCTGCCTGGACTGTCTGCTCAAAGCGCTCGCCAACAACAGTAAGCACGGCCTGATTTACACACGACACAGCAGCGTTGTGTTCAAAACCATTTCTCTCCTGGTCGCTTGAAAATCGCTGTGGCAGTCTGCCCGCTGTGGGTCCTGGAAGCAGCTCGCTAATATTTCCTACGTGACTCAAAGAGAAGCGCTCTCATTAGAGAGCTCAGCTGTTAATTTAACAAATCATATCTGGATCGTGCTCATACATGTATGTAATGAAAATCAGAGCTGAGCTGAGACGCAGCGGGACATCGTTTGCCAGACAGCTGAGTAATGTGGACGAGTGAATGAGCAGTTCTTCTCCTGCTGATCTTTGACTAACAGGAAACGCCGTCGCCTGTGGTGCTGGACCTCGTGGCTGCGTAACATCTGAGGTCCAACTGGTGTTAAACTGCTGATGATGAGGTTTCTAATGGTTCACACAGTGAAGAGGTGGAAGGAGTGAGACGTTGGCCTGACACTGTGATCTGTCGCGGTGTCTTTTAATGTTGTGAAATCTTCTCACTGTTGTTGTTGTTTTGTGATTATGATCTGTTTGTTTGTTTTTTTTTCATTTTATATTATAGTGTTCGATCCTCTGTTTCCTGCTCAGGGACTACACATGAAAATGAGCTCGTGGCTAACTGTGCTACGGCTCTGAGCTCTGCACTGTCCCTGTCAGTTTTGCCTCTGCACACAGTTTGTCTAGAGCCATCCATTTCTGCTGTAGCTGAAGCTACTTTAAGATCACACGTCAACAAACCTTACATTACATAAGACATTACATAGAAAGACATGTAGACACAAACACAGCACCAGATTGACATCTTCATCCCGGGACACGTCAGAGTCTGCTGTGTTACTAAGTGAAGAACATTGAAGTGACATTGGTTTCTGATTCTGATATGTGCACATGAAAACATGTATTAATGTGTCTGAACCTGATGTTTCCAGACACTGAGGCCAGTATGAAGATCCAGGAGATGGGTGTCCTCCCCCTGCTCCCCACCCTGCTGAACCCCCAGTCTTCCTGCACTCCTAAAGTAGCCAACATCATCGCCGAGGTGGCCAAAAATGGTGAGGATCACTTTCCGAGCCAGTCCAGACAGAAGCACCCTGACTCACATCCAGTGTTTAGCTTTTCCTCCTCCTCCTCCTCCACCTCCTCCACCTCCTCACATCCTCTCAATATGTGATTTAGATGTAAACAGAGCTCCCTGCGTCAGTGACAGATGTGCTAAAACTTTCTGAACGGGAATATTTTAAGGAACTGGAACAGCCTTGCGTTTGATTGACAGGTCGTTCCAGAGCAGGGCTACGTTCAGCAGCAGCAGCAGCAGCAGCAGAGTGTGAGGTTATCGTGCCGAGGACTCAAACCTTTGCATAACTGCATTGTCACAGAGCTTCCATTTTCCCATAATGTCTGCGCTGGAGTACAAGAGAGGCTTTTAAAAGCAAGAGAAAAGCAGACATGAATAGAACTTGGGGCTAGAAAAGGTTAGGATAATGAATGGGTTTTGAGCAGCTTGCAAGACTCCGGCTAATGATCACTCCCCAGCAGTTTGCCAAGCTTGGCAACAACCCGCTGGCATTTATCTGTCACGGCTTCCGGAAACGTCTGCGAGCAGCCAAGTGACTGCCGGGGCTAAAAAGACGACGAGGACAATGACGACGACGACGACTCCCCCCTTCTCCTCCGTGTGACAGTACGGACCGACCGGGTTGTTTCAAAGCTGTGTTCAGTGTACGGACATGTTTGACTTGTTGGCGTCCATGTTACAGAAGAAGAGCGTCACATCCCTGCAGATCCCCCACATGGAAATCAGGTTACAGTCGACTCACTGATGAGGCATCTGCTCCTCATACACATCTAGATGACTTCATGCTGGATGTCGGTGGGGGATGTAAACTGTGACTAAGGCAGCGGTCAGTCAGAGGTCTGGAGGTCTGAGCCCCCCCCCCCCCCTCATGCCTTTGTTAAAGGGTTTATGATGTGGGAGCTAGTCGGTACATTACCTGCAGTAGAGAGTGATCAGCACGCTCCCAGGTACAACACACAGAACGATGCAGCATCTGATTTAAACGTTCAACAGGACTTTACTTTGGCTCGACTGCGATTTTAATGTCACACGTTCTGATGAAACGTCGAAATGTTTTATCTCTCTTCCTTTTTTGAAGTCGTCCTTCCAACAGCAGTCAGAGTCAGAGAGAGAGAGACTGAGAGATGTCACGCAGACCGGGCTCAAACACACTGGATATGTGGTGTGAATGTGGCAGCTGCTCGAATGTAATGGTTTTTATTTGATAACATGAAAACGGATTAGAGCGCGCACACACACACACACACACACAATGGACCGTGAGAATAGAATAGAAAGAGAAGCGACCTGTCGATGTCATATGACCTTTGCAGCATCAGACTCCATTCACTGAACCCCAGTGTGACACAGACATGGAAACAGCTGCAGACGTCAGAACTGAACTCAGCTGTGGTTTTCTGCTAGAAATCAATAATCAAATTTTTTTAAAAAAAGAGAAGAAATGCAACATCACTCACCTGTGAGGTCTGTGTAGAGTGATGGAGTTGGCAGGTGACACATCACACAGTGTGCTCCCAGTCTGACCCCTCACTCCACCAGGACACACACCTGGTGTCAGACACGTTTCCGTACTTGTCTTTCACACAGAGCTCGTCTTCTGTCGCTTTTATTTACCTCAACTCCACAAGCCAACAGACTCTTATCAGAGGCTCCTCTGTTTGATTTGTAGAGGTGGTTATAGTGATGAGCATGAAGCCTCGTTACTGACGACTCTGCTCTGTGTGTTTTCGTTCAGTCTCACCTCCGGCGTATTGTCAGTGCTCCTGATGGCAGAACGACTATCACTCACTCACTCAGTCACTCAGACATGGACGTCCATGATTATAGAGCAGCTCCAGCCCACAGGCGTTTTCACCCTGCTGCCCTGTACTTATAATTTCCAAAACAATGCCTGTCTTTCTCTGGTGGAATATACTGCATCCATCCCATCACCCGACTCCACAGCACGATGCGTTCACTGCACTGTTTCGTCTTTATGCCACACTGTTGAGTCTTTTAATGTGTGAAATTGACATTTGAGGTTTTAACATGAGCTGTGAGATAAAGGAATGTTATTCATGCCAAGTATGTAGTTTCCTTATTAACTGTAATACAGGAATGCTGAGTTTCCTCCATCTTCATTTTTCTATCTCCCTCCTTTTGAATGAGCTCTTTTATCGCTCACTTCAGCCTGGTGCTGCTGGGAGGCAGTTTGTTACGATCAGTGTTGGTTTTTCACCTGTAATACGTGTCTTTATTTGCTCAAACTGCAATAAAAAGTGTGTTTGCAGCTACATTTGAAAACAAACTCTTGAATTCCTCACGCTGACAGTTTTGTCCAATCTCCTTGCTGCCCCTTGTAGAGTTCATGCGGAGTCCCTGCGTGGAGGCCGGACTCATCCCTCCTCTAATTCAGCTGTTAAACTCCACCGACCAGGAGGTTTTACTGCAGACCGGCCGAGCTCTTGGCAACATCTGTTATGACAGCCGTAAGTAGGAGTGTGCTTTTGCTTAGGGAACATTGAATCCCTCATGAGCCTTGTCATCACCCTCACAGACCTAATAGAAGATAAAGTAATAAAAATGATGTTACTTTTTTGGAGCTGCAGCTCTTCAGGCATGTGTGTGTGTGTGTGTGTGTGTGTGTGTGTGTGTGTCAGCGTCAGCTCCACGAGCCTTTAACAGGGTTAGAGGAACGTGTCCAGGGAAATCTTGTTGAGATCTGACGAACCACACCCTGTTCACTGCATTCACATAAAACACGCTGCAGCTCCTTCATGTTGCTGCTGCTTTGTTTATGTGGAGTCCATATGAAAATACACATTGACATAAATAAGTCACTCGGAGCTGCAGTGTCTAGATCAACCCGTTCGTGCTCTCTGAACAAACACTGTAATATAGATACAGTAAATCTGCAGTAAGCTAACATCAGCTGATCTTCATACAAACTTCTTTTTTGGGCTACGTGACGTCTTTAACATAATGATTTTCCCGTCCAGTCAGAGGAATCTGTGTTTCAACTTTCAGCAACTTTTTCCTCGGCAAGAATTCAGAGTGTTTTTTTTTTTTTTTTACTTGACCAAAGTAATATCAGCGTTTGAGTCATGCGGCATAAAACTGCAGACTTGCAGCATTTCACTCGTCGTATAGAAGCTGAAAGTAAAAATCTGTAACTGCTGATGCTGCAGACAACTTCAGTCAGATCAAATGTCCCAAAGTAAAACCATGTTCGCAGACTTAAAATTACACGTACGACTGAATCGGACTGTAATTAATATCACATCATCTTCTCACCACATGTTTCATAATATCAGAAACACATTACAGTCCATATATTTTTAAATCCTTTACAAAACGTAGTATAATTATGTATTATAAAAAAAAAAACGTTGTATCTAGATATTAAAGTTTGGATATTGCCAAAGCCTGATGACTGTGATCATATGTCTCCTAATGCATAAGTAATGAAAACATGGCTTTAGTGTTTTCAGTTTGAGGTTGAGCTGAAGGAGGAGGTCTGTGGACCTTCAGGTGTCAACAAAACCTTGTTCCACATTAATCTCATTTGTTTAGGGAGCTGTGCTAAAACTAAGTTGACACTCTATCTGACAATAATGTGACTGTGTTTGAAAACGCCAAAGCACATTAGAGACATCTGCTCCAAGAAATTTCATTAGCGAATGTTCCCGCGGAGTGTGTGTGCGAGCGTTGACCTCGGGGACGAGCGGCAGAGTTTAAGCCTGATTCCGAGGCCCGAGCTTTAGAGGCTTTAATCACAGCTGTCTGTTCTGGTGCACAGCTCCTCGTCTCGTCGAAAAGCCGGGCGTCTGCAGGAATCTGCAGGGATGTGACATTTGTTCGAGTGGAGGCGAAGTCTCGGCAAAGCCGGCGTAGTTTTATGACAGACACACTGGGAGAGCGCACAGGAGCAGCTGCTTGATACCACACAGAAACACACTTGTAATAAGATGTGAGACATTTGCCTTGGTCGTTTAAGTAGAATAAATGAAAGGAGATCTTCAGCATGATTTAATACTGCACACAGAAGAATCTCAGGTATGTCATAGACATGAGGAAAGTATTTTCACATCACAGATGGCTCAACAAGTCTGAATCTTACATGTAGAGTTCTCAACGGGCCGAACCGGCCTGACCAACCTGAACTGATGTGCTGGCTCGGGCCAAAAAATATACGGTCGGGTTGGGCCTCGGGCCTCGGGCTCGTTTTTCTGTTTTTTGGGCAGGGTTTGGGACGAGTTCAGGACAGGTTCAGGCTCAGAGTTAATGCTTTTGAGTCGGGTCCGGGCTTCACCCGTGGGTCGGGCCAGGTTCGGGCCGAAAATATATACAAATGACTCTGGTCGAGCCACGGGCCTCCAGTGAGTTTCTAGTGAGTTGGGTCCAGGCTTCAAGACTCGTGGGTCGGCCCGGGCCGGGTTTTAATTCTCAGGCCCGTTGAGAACTCCACTTAAATGTATTTTTAGGCGTCTTAATTAATGAGGGTGAAGTAATGAAGCTGGAGTAGATCAGATACCCAGACGACCTCAGGTGGCTCCTCTCCCTGTCTGAGCAGCACATCAACATAATGACTGTAGCTGCTACGTGTAAAACACAGGAGAGTGGACACGAAGTGTGTAAATCAGTTCCAGGTCACGTACAGCCTCAGAGAAACCATCATGTGTGTGTGTGTGTGTCCAGACAGCTGGATTGATTATACATGGAGCGTATCCATGTTCGAGACTGACGAGTGAAGAAGCAGCTGAACCTCCTCTGCGGAGACGTGCTGTCACAGGCTGTCAGATGATCCAACAGGCATTTTGTTTGAGCACACTGAGCCCACACACACTCTGCAAAGGAAACTTATTTCTCCTGTTTGTACTTGAGTGTGAGTGAGAAAGTGCCGCATCATGCTCAGCTCGCTCTTCAGTCTTCACCATGACGGTCCAGAACCAGTGCACCCACGCGTGCTTTTCCAACAGGAGCCCAAGATGCTTGAACTGCTTCATCGAGTTTGTCCACAAACCAGTCTCCTGTGTGGTCCAATAACATGGATCCCTGCCGTGCTCAAACCAACAGAACGATCAGACGGCGATCGGCATCTAGCATCAGTTTCACGTGTGACATTTGAGAAAAACGATCGACGAGGAGCTGGCTCTGCACGCTTTGCTACACAGCAAATCTGTTGAACCACGCGAAAGGGAAGCGTCTGAACAAAGTCGGGACGACTCGTCTGTATCTCACAAGGTCCGGACGTGACGTGACGTGACGATTGTCATTGACGGATGCAGTAGAGCAGCGATAAAAAGTGACTGTGAGTTTCAGATTCTCTATAGTCACAGTTTTGTTGAGACTAAAGACAGACTTGAACAGACAGCAGTGGAAAAGACACTGAAACTACCAGTGGGTACAAGAATTTTCTAGATGGTTACAAAATATGTCCAGAGGCCGTCGTTGCTGGCGCCGGCTTTGTAACCAAATATTGGTGAAGGGAACCAGTGATTTTGTCTGGGTACATTTTGTTTTCTGTTGCTCGACTGTTATGCAACCCTTGTTATGTTCTTTTGTTCGGTGACCTTGGGCATATTATTAAAATGATATAAAATTAATCCCTGTTTCAGTCTGGAAACGGCAGCCATTTGTGACCATGACTTAATCCTATACATACAACTAACAGATGTGGAGCCTGGATTAATGACCTTTAACACTTCCCATTGACAAACACAGTTAACCCTGTCACACTTCAGATCCTTGTAGACATGTTTGTTGTTAGCTTAGCACTAATTCTCACTTTCCTTGTGCTTTAATATTGTCTCAGTAAAGCCAGCTGCCTCTGTATCAGAGACGCAGCTTGTGAACAGGCAAGACAGACAGCTGTTTGAGGCCCCAGGCTGCGAGGGAGAGGGCCCCATGTGGGCTCATGAATGCTACTCCCAGGTCGTGTCAAAATGTGCCCTCCTACGAACTGCGATGACATCTCGGTACCAAACCTCCCCAGCCGACTCCAGGACGGCCGGTGCTTGAGTAGTTGACTCAGACTCACATGTAAAAAAAAAAAAAAAAAACAACAAAACAAAACAGCAGATTATGTACATGACATTTCCTTGTTGTTGAGAGTGAAGGCTTTCTGCCATGAGCGACTGAGAGTAGCAAATGCACTGCTACTGAGAGGACTGACTCATGCAACGCTTCCTTTGGCAGATATTCCCCTAGACAAAGCCCCCCTCCTCCTCCTCCTCCTCCTCCTCCTCCTCCTCCTCCTCCTAGAGACACCGTTATCGCTAATGTGAATTTATTGTTTCTCCAAAGAGACAAATGAGCAGCAGTGATGATGGAACTTGTGAGGAGCATTAACATGGAGGGTAAATGGGTCCCGGCCTTCGAAGGACTGCAATCTGGAAAACGGGCAGGGACCCCATAAAGGCGTCATAAGGCCGAACGTGTCAACTGTCGATCGCCGGTTTACTCAAGCTTCTCTTCACATCCTTTAAAGACTGCAGTTCCTTTGATTTCCATTTTTTCTTTTGCTGATTGTGAGCTCTTATTCTTGGCTCTGTCAAAGTGATGGTATTAACTGTGTAGGTAGAGCTTCAGCGTTATTCTTTTGCACACTCTGGAAAGACGTTTTTATAAGGGAAGAGTTATGGCCACCAGTGACAACTGGCATTAAAGCAATCCAACTCCAGGTTCTTGTATGGCTCTGAATAATGAAAAGCCTTTCATCAAAGACAAGGTGAGCGTCGCGTGACCCTTATTCACCAAGGTCAGAGCGTAGACTTGGATTTGCTTCATGTCAGATACCTGCGGTCATAATTCTTTCCTTTCTACATTTTACAGCCTTAGTTTGTATTGATTTATATGTTTTTATCCTGCTTACTTAGCATTGCTTACATATGTATTTTCAACTTGTGGTTATTTTTTTCTTTTACTTTTCTACTTTGCTTTGTGGTTGATTTGTGTCCTGGCCTCTTTGTTTTGCAGATGAGGGCAGGAGTGCAGTTGACCTGGCAGGAGGGGCTCAGATAGTAGCTGAACACATTAAATCCCTCTACCAAAATACTGAGCCGGAAAATGAGAAGCTCTTGACTGTCTTTTGTGGCATGCTGATGAACTATAGCAATGATAATGGTAATGACCATCTTCCCCCAAGAACAACTGTTAACTAATCTCAATTAATCAGCGAATGTTCTCTTTCTTATACACAGACGGTAGGGTTGAACTGAACCAGAGGATTCTGTGCTTTTCTAGTCTGGACTGACCTTTCTCCTGATCTTTCCACCATGCTCTCTGTTGCTTTTTCAACTTCACCTCTGAGGTAATTGTAGCAGTGCCTTTCCACCCTCTACCACCATCCCCTCTGTAAGTCTGCTTTTGTTCATAGATTCATCAGCTAGAACATATTCATTAGCTAGCTCCCCTCCATCCTCCGTATAGCTTCTAGAGATGGTAATGTTGAGATTAGTTGGTCCAGACTGAAATATCTTGGCAACTCGTCGATTGTCGCAGACATTCTTGGTCCTCAGAGTCGCGTATCCGGTAAAATATCTATACCACAAAGTGATTGGCACAGATGTTCATAGTCCCCAGATGATGATCTTGCGGATCCATTGACTTCTCCTGTTTTGCCGCTGTTATGTTCTGCGGTTTCATGTGAGATATACAAGTGTCGCTATTTAAGTTTGACATAGATTCGTGTTCTCCTGAGGATGAACTGTTGAATGTTGATCTTCAGTTTTCATCCAATTGTTTCATCAGTCAAAATCTGAATTTCTACCATCATCTGGTTTCAGACTCCAAAATTATCCTCGGCTGTGCTTTGAGTTTGGTGCTAGATGCTAAATGTTTCAAGCTAACACGCTAAGCTACGGTGGTAATGAGTAACGTTTTCTTCTTGACATAAGCATATTAGCAGTCTGCTAACGGCGTGTACTGACGTTAGCATTTATTACATGCCCCCCACATATATTGTTAATTAGCCTTGGAGATGCTGGTAGGTGCGTTAATGATCTCTGGATGTAGACGAGATAGGCGTTTCCCCGAGTTTGTGGTCCTTATGCTAAGCTAGGCTAATCACGTTCTAACTCCAGGTGTTCACTTAAGACATCCTTTTTGTACCTGTCTGATAAACTGTGTAAATATACTAGAAAAACACCCAGTAATCTCATCATCTAGTTACTTTTCACAGAGTTTTGATATAAAAAACTTGTATTTATTTTAATTACAGACACATTCTGTCATCTGAGAGTTTATATACAGCTCATGCTTCTTCTTCTTCTACGTGTCTCTATCTTCATGATTTACTAGCACTTGACTCACCTGTTATTTACCATGATAAATCTACCTTCCACTGTTTCCTTGTGCGTTTTTTTTTTTGTTGTTTCCCCTGCAGCACAGTCCTGCAGTTTCTGTCTTTGTGATAACGAGGCTTGTCGGCAGCAGCCAGTATGTGATCTGACCGGACTCACAGCTCCTGCCAAAGTGTCTTTTGGCACCCGATCATGTTTGGATCTGTTTGGCTCGGTGACGGGAGGTTTCTGGGGTTGCACTAACAGAGTGGATGAGTTTTTGAAGCTTTAAGCAGCTTTCTGCAGCTCTCAGCATCTAGCCGGACTCCTCATATGGAGTTAATATCGAGACAGCTGCCAGCCCCTCGCTGCTCAGCCCTTTACTCTCTCAAAGGAAAGGACATGACCCGATTTAAGATACTCAGATATGACTGCACTCATATAATGTTTACTTTAATGTAAATGTTACATCTTAATATATTTTCATCACTGGTGCAGGAAGCATCCACACGGTAGGACTGCGTATTTACACATGTAGGAACTGAATTGGTTCGATGCTGCTGAGGATGGATGTCGTGCCATTAGTTAGTCATTGTCAGTGAGCCACGTAGCATGCTTAGACCAAGACCTGCTAATGCTGGATTGGCTGTTTAGTTGTATAAACATGTTTGAGTGTGTAAAGGGACCGATCTTAAAGGTAAAACTGTACTTTCGTCTGTGGTGTAATTTTCCTTTTATTGAACAGATTCAATCAAATTGGTTTTGGAAAAAGTATTGTTAAGATTTTGGATCAGGCTTTTTCCCCAGGGTAATCAATCTCCAATATGATTGATGAGTTATTACGGGTTATTGTTAGCGTGCCTCTAAACGTGAGACGGTTTAGCTGCTGTATCTTGCAGCAAATATTGTAAAGACAGTGGTTCAGACTATAGTTGAGTTGCTAAGTGGCTTTTCTCTCACTCTCATATTTTTGCCCTTCGATTTCATATATAACATTACATCAAAATCCTACGGCCCTTAGATCAATCAACAGTAAAATTACAGAGCAGTGGGATTGATGAACTAAACACGTGTGTTGTGCTGGTGTTTGAATTGTTATTTGCATTTACCTGCGTTTACACTGGTTGTGGTTTCTCTGGCAGAGCCACTGAGTCATCGATGTTGTCATTGAGACACTTTCTCACTGTCTTCTGCTCTGTTCATCTCCCCACTCTTGTCTCCATCGATACATTTATTCTGTTTGTTTGAAAGAATAAATCTAAACACTTTCTTTTTGCTCTTCAGGTGCTTCTAATATCTCTACCACTTCAATCTGCACATTTTCCTTTTTGGGGTTTCGGGAGCTTTATACTAATTTCCCAGTTTGACATCGGGCAGGAATGGGTTGTTGGTGACTGGTTGGTGTAATGTGGCCTTATATGGTAACTGGGGGATAATTGTTAAATGTTAAATTGTACTGTAACTTGAATGAAGGTTTGTTTTGGTTCATACAAATTTCTGTTTTTTTTTTCTTCTTTCTGAAGTTATTTAGTTTCATTTTAATGAATCTGATCGAACAGCTGAGCTCCTCTAAGGGCGTCCCCATACATGTGTGTGTATATATATATATATGTATATGTATATGTATATACACATAACAGTATCATCTGCTGCCCATAGAAACAGCCCAGTGTTTTAAAGCTTAAGCGTTTAAAACCATATTTATACAAATGATCTCCTCAGCTCTCTGTCGTGTTTCAGAACAGCAGATCCACTGCTCTCTCTCTCTCTCTCTCTCTGTCTCTGTCTCTGTCTGTGTCTGTTGTTTACTGCAGATTCCCTACAAGCCCAGCTGATCAGTATGGGTGTGATTCCCACACTGGTGAAGCTGCTAGGCATCCATTCCCACAACACAGCCCTGACAGAGATGTGTCTAATTGCCTTTGGGAATTTGGCTGAGCTCGGTGAGTGAATCCAAAAACGCTGTTGTTTAGCCAAAGAAATAAGCCCAGTTCCTCGTAATGGGTAAATTTTAAAGTTATGTTATGAAATTATTGAAAAGCAGGAACTGAAATATCACATTGACATAAGTATTCAGACGCTTTATTCAGGGCTCAGCTGAATATTCTTTGGCGTCTCGTCGACTATCCAACAACATCCGACCGAGCCTGAGAGGATCTGTGGTGAAGAGTCACAGAAATCCCCAGATCCAGATGTGCAGAGCTTGTGGTGTCAGACCTAAAAAAGACTGGAGGCTGCGATGTGTCAAAGGATCTTCAACTAAGACCTGACTCAAGTGTCTGAATACTTCAGTCACTGAGAAGATTAAGATATTTCAGTTTGACTTTATTAATCAATCAGTTTTCAGTCAGGCATTTATTGTATATTACAACAAAGGGTCTGAAAACTTTCTGAACGAGTGATTGTAGATATTTTTCAACATATGCTATAGCAGATTGTGATGATGTTGGTTCAGGATCATTGAAGAGATGTGTGTGTGCAGTATTTTCTGCTTTCAGTGTGACGCGGGTAACATTTTTGGACACAGCCTGTCAAATAATTCGCAATCAACTGTATACAGCTGTGCAGCCTTGAATAACAATGAACAGACTGAAGGCAGGTCCAGAGCTGTGCACGAGGGATTACAGTGACTGTATCATCTGAAATCTGACGTTGGACCATGAATTAAAAAAAAAAAAAAAAAACAATCCAGTCTTAATTACAGGATTGTGATGAACTCAGCCAGACCTCCTGAGAGCCACACAAAAAATACGCACTGTTTTCTTCTGTCTTCCAACACTTAAAAAATGCGAATACATTAAAAGGATCTCGGCTGATTTGCAGAGAACGAACTCATTAACCTGAGTGTTGATTCACATTGATCTTGGGTGAATCAAGAGAGAGCAGGCCAACTGTATCCAAGATGAGAGGAGAGCGTCTCTGCTCTGACGGGCCTGTGGTGCTAATCCTCCTCCTCCTCCTCCTCCTCCTCCTCCTCCTCCTCCTCCTCCTCCTCCTCCTTCTTCTCCTGTGTGTTGTCTTGTTTCCAGAGTCCAGCAAAGAGCAGTTTGCCTCCACCAACATCGCAGAGGAGCTGGTGCGTCTTTTCCAGAAGCAGACGGAGCACGAGAAGAAGGAGATGATCTTCGAGGTGCTGGCTCCGCTCGCAGAAAATGGTAAATGCCGTCACGACGCTCACTATTTTAAAAAAGGGGGGGCCGGCGCTGCCACTGTACGGTGGGACGGTGACGGCTTTAAAAACAGTCGCTCCCTTCAGACCTGAAGAATCATGTCCACCTACTGTGGAGTCATTTATCTGCTCAGTGTGAGTCATGCTTTCCAGGCTCAGCTGCAAACTGCACAGTCATGGCAGAGAGACGCTCCTGCACTCGCTCAGCTGCTCTTTTTTTTAAACATGTCATCAGTACATGTGTGTGTCTGTCTGTGTGTGTGTGTGTGTGTGTTTGTTTTAGGTGTTTAGCAACAGAGAGAGCATCTTACTGACTGTTGTTATCACCATCCCTGGCACACTGGCTGCTCCCACATTGTCAGTCTCCAGGACAACGTCCTACTTAACTCCACTCTAGAGAAAAACCTCTCTCTCTCTCTCTCTGTCTCTCTTTCTCTCCCTCTCTCTCTCTCTCTCAATAATTATTGAGAGAGAATTACAACAATTGAACCGTTATTATCTGAAAACATCCAAGGCATAATAGCAGAGACAAGGATTATGTCTTTACGTAAGAGCTGTTATAAAATCATATAAAGAGGAAAAATTCCTAAACACTCGACGGGACTCAGAGAGACGTCTTTATGATCTTTATTTTCCTTCTGTGTGTGACGGCCTCTTATACGCTGTCAGTCACTACAAACAAGTGTCTTTTTGCCCCAAAACTGCATCGTACCAAACAACAAAACATGTGCAAAGGTACAATAAACAGTGCCAGAATATAAACGTCTGTATTACAGATGTTAAATGAGACAAACTGGACTTGGATATCCAGCCTTTTTTATCTTGAAGAAAGAAAAGCAAACAAAGAGTGAATGGGTTTTTAAGCAGCAACTGTTTAGACACAAACCACAAACCCTGTGCTGTACACGCTCCACTCTGACCATCGTGCAACATGAATAATTTCTCAGTCCGAGCAGAGAACCGACTCCTTCCATCTCACGAGTCTCTCGGCTGAACGTGTAATGCTCCTGCTGATAGCTACTGTAAATATTTTCCAGACTTTTGTTGTCTTTTCCCTCCAGCTGATCACCCAAATAAGGCGACAGGTCGAATTTATAAAAACTGAACCGTCTGATTCTTGGTTTTTGATTCAGTTAAAACGTCACATTGGACAATAACTCATTTTAACATGATTCAGATTCAATGTGACCGAGGTTCACGTTGAACAGAGACATTTTACAGTTAAAATCTGTTCATCAGTGACCTCTAGAGGACAAACTGTGTAACGACAACACTGTTTCTAAAGCAGAATTTACTACACGCCCATCATTAAATAAGATAAATAAAGCTTAACTAAAGAACTAACCAACATGACATTGATAGGCTTCATACAGCGTGCGACTGGGGTCGTGTGATACAGATCATATAGATGCAGCTGGACTCTGAGACGTTGCTGCTGGCTCTTGTCCTCTCTGAACGTGTCAAACCTCCTTCCCCTCTGCCAGATGTGATAAAGCTGCAGCTGGTGGAGGCGGGCCTGGTGGAGTGTCTGCTGGAGGTGGTGGCTCAGACCGTGGACGGAGAGCGGGAGGAGGACGTCGCCCAGCTCAAGACCGCCTCCGACCTCATGGTGCTCCTGCTGCTGGGAGGTAAACGCCAGCGTCCGACTGACACCCGGGGCTCACGTTGACTTGACTCGACTGTTTTTTTGGTTTTTTTTACTTTCACTGTCATTTCATGTGACGTCAGCGAGGAGGATCATATCCAGCCTCGGTCCAGCACACGGTGCAGAGGAAAAAAAAAACAGAGTCAGGTTCCTTATGAATCTGGATTGAACAGGAAGCTTATGTAACAGTCATTAAAATTCACACTTTCTCCTCCTGTCGTTACTGTGGCAGCACATATGCTTCAGCAAAACTGTACAAGGCCACACGGGGGGAGGGGGTCATCCTTCACTGACTTAATTAGCAGATAAAGATTTTCGCCTCCGCATGTAAAAGGACCATAAACATAAATGCACTCACCATCAGCTGACGTGCTCTTTGATTGGTCAGCCTGCTCCTCTAGTGCTTCGTTTAACCTGTAAACCATGTTGTTTCATCTTAAATCCTGTGATATGATCTGTAACAGCAGGGTTTCTGTTGGAGGAACGTGTGGAACGTCTGGAAGGGAAAAGTAAAAATGCATCATAGACAAACGTCTTTATGAGAAACAGAGCAGGAGAAAACAAACAACAACCTACTTTCTGAAATATTACTGGACTCTGATGTCACCTCTGTGATTGACAGATGGTTCGTCCAATCCAAAAGCTGCCAGTTATGTTTTTCCCAAACAGTTTCCAACCAGGCCTTCACAGATGGTTCAGTGTAACCAACCATCTGCTGCCTCAGGTTTTAATCCGACGACAACACAACACCACAAACTGCAGCCTGGTGAAATGTCCGTGGTCCAGCTCTCTGTCCCTGTCTGTCGCTCTAACCCGTGTCCTCCGTGTGCAGACGAGTCCATGCAGAAGCTGTTTGAGGGCGGGAAGGGCAGCGTCTTCCAGAGGGTCCTGTCCTGGATCCCGTCTCATAACCATCAGCTGCAGCTGGCGGGGGCTCTGGCCATCGCCAACTTCGCTCGCAACGGTGAGCTTCCACCTCACGCTGTGTCAGGATGTGGCTGCCGCAGTCGCACTGCTGCCGCTCTCATATGTGACCACCTCGCTCTCTGTCGTGTTGGTGTTGTGTGTAGACGGGAACTGCATCCACATGGTGGACACCGGTATCGTGCAGAAGCTTCTGGAGCTGCTGGATCGACACGTGGAAGAAGGAAACGTCACTGTTCAACACGCAGCTCTCAGCGCACTGCGCAACCTGGCTATACCTGGTGAGTCACACACACACACACACACACACACACACACCTGGATCTGTCAGCTGGAGCTCTCCTCTCTGTTCCCAGTAATTAAGACCTGACCAGTTGGCAGCTCTTCAGTCTCTGTGTCAGTAAAGGGAGCCAGTGCCAGTCGAGGCTCTTTATATTTGATGCAAACATTCACAAGGCCAAAGGTCAAGCTCACTGTGACCTCTTCAGTGTGACATTTCAAGGCCAAGAGGCACAAGTGAAAGTCGCAGGAGTTCATGTAGGATGTGACCTGAAATAAAAATGTCTTTTGTTTCGTCCTCTCCAGTGGTGAACAAGTCCAAGATGCTGTCAGCGGGCGTCGCAGACGTGGTCCTGAAGTTCCTGCAGTCGGAGATGCCTCCAGTTCAGTTCAAACTCCTGGGAACATTACGTATGCTCATCGATACACAAGGTAGAAATCGAATCAGAATATCCCCACAGTCAGAAATATTAAGAAGGATGAAATACAGACAGTAACCCCGAGTGTGTGTGTGTGTGTGTGTGTGTGTGTGTGTGTGCGCGCGTTGGTTCAGCTGAAGCTGCAGACCAGTTGGGGACCAACGGGAAGCTGGTGGAGAGACTAGTGGAGTGGTGTGAAGCCAAAGATCACGCAGGAGTGATGGGCGAGTCCAACAGGCTGCTGTCAGCCCTCATCCGACACAGCAAGTCCAAGGTCAGAGGTCACACACATCACATCTCACCACATGTAACAGCAGCATCACTAGAAAAAGGAGGAGGTGATCCCAGAATGCACCGCTCCTTCGCTTTCAAAAACAACATCCGAGACAACAAATGTAATAATCCCTCATTAACATCGTCCTTTGTTTGTTTTTGTTTTCCAGGAAGTCGTCAGAACTGTCATCCAGGGAGGAGGAGTCAAGCACTTAGTTACCATGGCAACCAGCGAGCATATGATCATGCAGAACGAAGCGCTGGTGGCTTTAGGTCTCATAGCAGCACTGGATTTGGGTAAGAGCAGCACGATCACTCGGGTTTTTGTGCTTTAACGGACTGTACTGAGTTATTGATCGTAATGTTAACGAGCTGCTCTGCAGCCTCTGCTGTGGAAACACCTGACTCTCTGACTGTCTCTCTTTCAGTTGCGGCTGAGAAGGACTTTGTCGGCGCCAACCTGGTGTCGGTGCTTCACAAGCTGCTGTCGGACGAGAGGAGCGCTCCAGAGATCAAGTACAACTCCATGATCCTCATCTGTGCGGTCATGGGCTCAGGTGAGACGACGTCTGTGGGTAACATACTGAGCACACAGCTACCACCTGGTTAGACCCGTGTGGTCTACAGAGCTTCATACATACACAGTTTAACCCTTTCATGGATACAGCCACTCTCCTGCTTCACTGGTTCAGCGTCTTGTCTGTTTCTCACTAGTGACGAGCAGCAAAAATACACACAGAGACGACAACACACACTGCACACTCCTGAAGATGTTTCATAGCAGGAAACATGTTTGTTTCAGATCACATCATCATCATTTTCTTTTTCAGTGAGAATCTGAAATCACAATATTTCTTTGTGCATGTTGTACAGTCCTACCTTCAGGCTTTTATTGTGAAAAACCTGGAAGAAACACAAAGGTTCATTGTAAGCAGGTTTAAACCAACCGATAGAACAGCAACAACAACATGGTGTCATCAGTTTGGATTTGACTCTGACGCCGCTCCTCTCCCTGTGTCTCGTCCCGTCAGAGCCTCTTCACAAAGAAGTCCAGAGCTTGGCCTTCATTGACGTGGTGTCCAAGCTGAGGGCTCACGAAAACAAGACGGTATCACACCAGGCGTCGCTCACGGAGCAGCGACTCACGGCCCAGAGCTAAATGACTGTGTCCGAGCCCAAACCCACCCACCCCCCCTCCACCCAAGTCTACACCTGCCTGACCACCTAAATCACCCACTGACACATCATGACCGCCCCCTCCCCCCCCCCATCGTCATGTGCCAAGGTACCCTGTCGCGTTAACTGCCAGCCAAGACATCCCACTGTCTGTCTCCGCCCTGAGCCTCTCTGGCCACGCCCACCTCCACTAGGGTTAGACTGATGGCTCCGTGTGTTTCTACTCCACTCATACACCCGCCGTTTTTTCTAATAGATCTTTTATTTTGAAAGAGAAGAATCAGAATCAAAGGAGACGTGAAGGAGCGTCTCTCCTCTCTCCTCTGAAAGCCATAACACTGAGATTTATTTAGGCGGGTGAGCAGGTCCTACAGGAAGACGAGGCGGGCTTCAGGCTTCACACACTCCTCCAGAACCACAGACGACTTCTTCTTTCGTTTGAACCGATCAGCATCAGTCTAACCCTGGTCCCCCCCCCTACCACCACCACCACCACCACCTCCACCTGTGCATGCATCTTCTGCTACGAGTCAGCTCCGTAGCCCGGAGCCGAGGCGCCATAGACAGCGTTAAAACGCAATAGATTTTAAAGAGACGACGACTCTTTTACGACCATAGCTGTGATCCCATCTGCCCCGGTCAGCCTCCAGTGAACATGTGCACAAAAGAACAAAAAAAAAAAAAAAAACAGACAAAAAAAAAATAACAAGAGACTTTTTCCTGTTGTGATTATTTTCTTTCATTTTGAAGCAGCAGCAGCAGCAGCAGCAGCAGCCATCACCCATGATGTGCCCAGTCGTGTCCCATGTAGCTCCAGTATAAAACTGACTAGAAACTGTGCATGTTTTAGTCCCGTTGAAGGTGTGTCAGTGTTCATCTTTACCTCTGTGACTGCTCGCATACTCCCACACACACACACACACACACACACACACACACACACACATACGCACACACACTTCCTGTCTTGTTTCTTTTTTGCTGCACCTGGTTATAGAGATTTTATTCAGATTTTTAACCCCCTCCCTCCTCCCCTCCTCCTTCCCCACACACAACTGCCCTGCTCTGTCCTGCCCCCCCCCCTCCAGCACCCACCACCCACCCAGTTTGACAGCGGCTCAGTGAAACAGGAGGATCAGGCCTCAGAGAGAGTGAAAGTGAAAATCAGAGTTTCCATGTTTTTCCCAATAGAAATGAAACGATTGCTAAATTCAAACCGCTCTCCGCCCAGTGCTGTCCTACAACACATCACAGCCTCCAACAAGCTTTAGCTGCTAAGTGAATCATGAGATTTATCACAGTGGGGAAGAGAAAAATCTCCTCCATCGACTTGGATTCAAGAGACTAAACCGTGTTCGTCCCGACATGACGCCGATCGAAGCGACTGTTCAACATCCGTCTGAGAAAATAACAATGAGAGATCAGGGAGTCACATGATCCTCCTGACTGTGAACACACACACACACCCCCTCCTCCCCCCAGCCCTCCGCCCTCCACTCCCCCTGCGAACCACTGCCACAGCAGCAGCCCCACCCCACCCCCCCCCCCCCCCACCCTCAGACAACAGGTCTTGTAACAGTTGGCTCCTCTAGTCGACGGGTCTCCTCCTGCCGGGTCCTCAGCATGTCGTCCCACTCTGCACCGACACCCTGTCAACATGCCACGGTGTGTTTCCTGGTCTGGGCCCACACTTTTTTTTAAAAAACAAAAGGTATGAATGGTTATTTATCAGATTTGTCTTTGCTCTTCTGAAGACACATGCCAGTGGAGATGTATCCATAGTAACTGCGTAAAAATACTATAAACTTAAATGTTAGTTGTAAATGTCATGAGTTGTACATTTGGAGGATTGTAACTCAGCAGATAATTAAAGATGATAGCTGGTGACGCCCGCTGTCTTTGTTCCTTCATCTGTCCTCCTCTGTCTTTATATGCTGTTCTACCTGTTTCATCCTTCTATTCTATTCTATTTTTTCTATTCTCTTCTAGTCTGTTCTGTTCTATCATATCCAGTTCTGATCTATAAGACATAAGTCTATTCGAACATCACTCAGTCAGTCACAGACTTTCAGACAAACATCTGTTTTGTTGACTTTATTAAGTAATTTTCACTTCATATTAAAATCAGTCCAATTTTAGTGGGACATGAGAGAAGCAAATGAGAGGAGGTAGTTACTTTACAATGTTTGTGGGAGATACATACGTACACTGATGAGCCCAGACCTTAAGACCTCACAGAAGAAGGGAAGAACAATCGTCTCCTAACAGTTGTGCAAAAAAAAAAAAAAAAAAGGCCTGTGATGTTTCAGATGTTGAGTCACGGTCTAACACATTATGACCCGATGTGGTGACGCCTCGCGGGGTCACAGCAGACGGACTTGTTTTGGTCTCTGTGGCTCATCAGTGTATCTTCAATATATAAACAATCCATGGATCAGAGTTGACTGTACGCTTCTTTACAACCTCCTAAACCTGGAACGAGCTTCAGTTGTCCAAGATGTTCAGCTGTTCGGTACAAAGGGAAAATTATAAAACCAAATCAAACGTACAATAAATATTAAGTATCAAAAACAGTGTTGATCCCTTGTAAGTATCGTAACACCTAAAATGTTCAGAATTCAAATATCAATCGAAACTCACGGGAGAAATAAAACAAGTGATGCTTTAAGCAAAAAATATCGTTTTAAACCATCAGAAGAAACACTGATAACAAAACAAAACAACAACCATCTTAACACTATCTTGAAATGTCAGGTTTTAATACCCGGGCTGGATGTTACAGAGTTCGGTCTATTCAGTGTTGTGTACATTTATCAGATCTGCATCAAAACACAGTGAAAGACAATCACAGGACACACATGCCAGATTTGTTTCTGTTCAAGTGAGTGCAGTTAATGATAATGTTCAAAAATGATCATTTCATTATATGAAAAAAGTCCTTAAAAAGTTCTGTGTCGACCCTCCAGAACCTGGTCGCCGGTTATCATCAAGACGTGCTGCAAAAACATGAAGCCTTTGACAAAGTAATGACCACAGTATCACATGACAGGATGGACTCACTTGACCTCTAACATGACCTCTGTAGTCATGTACCACAAAACCAGACATGTTCAAAGCGATTTAAACACATTTGTCCACAAAATTTCCATTGAAAGAAAAAAAAAAAGCGAGGGAGGGGCTAAATGACGTGTTATGATTGACTGTCGATCGGCACATCCCTACAACCCCACTACATTAACACTGTCAAAGTATCAAAGCAAACTGAGCCTTTAAAAACAGCCGTCAGGACTCACTGTAACTTTGTGATGTCACAACAAAGCAGTCACCAAGCCCCACCCATCTGGACCCACCATACTACCATGATACATCATAAATCCCCTACATTTTCTTTTTTGGATCGCTCAGTTAGTCTAATGCTACATCCACGCAAGAGCGCATTCAGTTTAGGTTACAACTGCTTGACATTAGCTTTAGCATTCTGAGTTAGCCAAAGAAAGTGTGTAATACCAAATGTTGTTTCCTTGATAGTGTTCACTTGGCGAGCCTTTCCAGCAGGATAAGTCCTGGTGTTTGCTATAAACTTACATGCCATTGCCAAGACAAAGGTAACTGTTTGGTTTGGCTAGCTCTACCTGTTAGCTTGCTCTAACTGTTAGCTTTGCAAAGTTTCAGGTCCTCACTCTCAGGTGTAAAGTCAGGTCAAATACATGTGGCTCAGAATCTGATTTATATGCTGGTCGTTTAATTTAGACCCCTTTAATGATGGGAAAATCCATCGCATAATTAACTTAGGTCCTTTTAGTCCATTAGATAAGGAGCAATTCATTATGCTAATAGATTAAGTGCTTAGGGGTCATTTGCTGTTTAATGCTGGATGAGTTAGCATTTGGGAAAAATATTTAGCGCGAGAGCACATGAAGCTGCTGATCGACAGTCACTGAACACAAATCAAACCCAAATATTAGTGGAACAAAAATTGACCAGAGAGTGTGGGAGATGAAGACGTCCTCAAATCTGTTGTAACGTGCTAATACCCTTAAAGGTCCCATATAGATAAAGGTAGATGTCCTTGTGTAGTTTGATTATAGATCAGGTCTAGGTTCTATATTAATACTGTGAAAACTACCAAGGTCTCAATCCACAGAGAAATGCTCTACAGCCTGTACTGAGAAACTGAGCTTTAAAATGAGCTATCAGGACTTCCTGTAATTTTGTGATGTCACAACAAAGCAGTAGCTGCCCTCAGCTGCACCCCAATCCTTGAAGGATTCGGTTGCCGACCTGAAACCTGCTATATTTTAAGTAGATCACACAAACTAACCGTCACTGAAGTGAAATTACATTTCTCATATCAAAATGTCAAATAAAATGCTAGAAAAGTGTAAAATATGGGACCTTTAACGGTTTTGTTTTTGAGAAGAAAAACAACGGACTGCCTCCTAACGCCTGCGACTGTGGACAAGCAGTGGAAAGGTACGTAACACAAGCACTGAACTTTGAAAAAGTACACCTCAGTTTCTTTTATGTCAGTCCTATATGACGTTTTTTTTTGTTGTTGTTGTTGTTTTTTTGTTTTAATCACTGGGGCATCATTTACCACTGTGAAAAATACCAATCTAATATCAAAAAGACGTATCAAAACTCCTACTACTCTCTAGACGCAGCTATCAAGACTGGAGCAGTGGGTAGTGTAGTGCACGTTCAGCCATCCCCTCTCCAGCTGTCTTCTCTTTTTACAGTAGTTACACACAGTGTTATATACAGATCAATTCTCACATATTAGTGTCTCGGAAAAAAAGGTGCTGGTTCAGTGAACAACGTGGTGCAGGTGATCAGTGACATCCTCTGAATGCTCCCTGACGCTCTGCTCAGACTGGGAAAAGGAAACGAGAGAAGACTAATAAATAACATGACTTTTCTTTAGACGTATCGTAAACAACAGATTTGCAGATTTGTAAAGACAAGTGTTACCTGCTAGAAGTGAAATGCTTTTTCAGCATTAGGTAAAGAAACTGGAAAGAGAGAAAGAGCGAAGTTCATTAAAACACCAGAGTGAAAAGAGAAAAGATCAAATCATCATTACCAAGCCTCCAACCCTCCTGTGGTTCAGTAAGTTAAAAAAGACAGGAAGGCAGGAAATGGTGAAGTTCAGGGGTTAGAGACTTAGGGAAGCGTTTAACAGCAGAGGATCTAAACTAGAGAGAAAATGTGGGATTACAAGTTGAAGCGGAGAGAAAAAAAAAAAGACAAAACGTCCTCAGTTGGACAAAGTCACAGCAAGCAGGCAAGTTGAAGAAGAGGTCACGAAGAAAGACAGGATTGTTTTCTCTCTAAGTCACGTGACCTACACGTCCTTAACTCTACAGCTCAGACAGGAACATGTGGGAAACGTCGCTGACGTTCAGACACACTGAGAATTCGTTAGTCCTAATATCGTTTCAATCTGAATTTCTCTTGATTTAAATAAAGGTATATTCAAAATTAAACTGTAGCATTAGGTCTGAAGAAGGGTTTGTTTCCTTTAAACCCCAGATTAGCCTGATCACATCTATCTCGTCTTATATCATGACTCCAGAGTTCTCAGTGTTGCTAATGGTTGCTAACAGACCTTAGCAACAATGCTAATGTTGCTATGTTTTTCCCAGCTGATATGTTTCAGGTCTTACCAGGACTTATTTGAATCATTGCCGGTTTAGACTTGTTTTTTCAACTTCATTTAAAGTTTGTTTATAGAAAAAGGTTTGTTGTTTTGGGTGTAGAAGATTAGCAACAACTGTGAGGAAGCTAACATGCAGGTAAAGGCAATACAGTCTTCACGGAGGCTAGTACCTTACTGGTTCAACAAATCTGAACCTTAAACTTTACATTATGGGATATTTGAGCCTTAAGTATGGAAAATACACCAGAAAAAGAGTTGGGCTGAAGTTGCTAAATCACTGTCAAGACTTTTATCGTTTGGATTTTTTTTTTTTTTCTTTCCTAGGTCGCGTGAACACAGCTCCGTGTTTCCAGATTTTGGATGTTAAATGGGACACAACACAACACCACACAGAGATCATCCACCCAAAGAACCGCACAGCAAAGCTCAAAGACAAAAACAAGTCACCAAATGGATCCATCACACCCACCGGCTACAGACACACAAACAGCGTGTGTGTGCGTGTGTGTCTCATGAGTAGTAAGCCGATGCTTTCTTGCTGGAGTGAGGTGGGAGTCGACGCATGGAGAAAGGGGGGGGCACCCTGACGAAGCATGGAGGAGGAAGAATGAGGTTTGAGGTGAGTGTTGGCATTGTGATGGTAAAGCTCAGCAAAAGCCTCCTCTCTTTATTCCTCTCAGGCTGCTGTGGAGCCGCTGCCGAGTTCAAACACCTTTTTTTTTTATCATGAAGAAAAAGATGTTTGATCAAAAGTTAAAGAGATGTTCAGGAGGAGCATAGCTTGAATGGATCCCATTAACTATATGGATCAGGACCAAATTATGTAAGTACTGAAACTTTATGTGCAGATCTTGTGTTTAAAAGATGAAAATACATCAAAAATATTATTATTATTATTATTATTATTATTACAGGACGTATTTGTAAATGTTCTTATTGCTATTTTTGGTCAGAAGTATCTGTTCAACCTGAGAGAAACACTTTATTTTCACTTGGACAAAGAACTGAAATGCCTCATGTTGTGAAATGGAAACAGTCAAAACGAAAGGGTGCAAATCAGGGGAAATGTGCTTACAAGGATAAAAAATGTGGTTTCATGAGACACAGAACTGAGATAGTAAAAACAAACAAAGTAAAAAAAAAAAAAGTAGTCATGGTTTTCTCACCAACTCGCCCTCACAGCCTCGATGTCGCTCACTAGGTTCTGGGCCAAACAAATCCCAAAAATCTGTTGTTGGAAGAGAAAAACAACATGAGACGGTTTCAAAGCGAAGGTGTTTTCTGAGGATCGTTCACGTGGCTGTAAAAGTGACCTGCAGTAGTGCGACTCCGATGAAGATCCCGGCCACCAAGGTGAGGTTGTCCTGCAGCCACTTCTCAAACTGCGGCACGCAGCCCTTCACGTTGATGTGGTCCTTCTGCTCCGAGTCCTGCACGGACAAGGTCACTGTGGGTCACCATCTGAACTTTCTGACAGGTTATTTTAGAAAACAAGCTGTGGCTGATTTTAAAGTCCAGAGTTGTTCAGGAAACGGCCTCCGTTCTTCTGTCATCACTAATGATCTGATCTTCTTTTCATACTCTGAGGCCTCGCCGCTTCTGACTGGCTTTTTGCCTTCATCTTCACAGTCACAGAGAGAGAGAGTCGAGTCAAGAAGGAAGCGAGCGGATGACATGCAGCAAAGGGTCACGGATCAAACTTGAAGGTGTGCACAGGACTCAGCCTTCGTCGTACAAACTCTACCAGGTGACCCCCCCCCCTTCCCATTCATTGATTTAACTTTAAGACACGGTGTCAGATCTTGTGAACTTCATGACCTAGATACGTGTTACTTACTGGTTTAGCTCGGATGTCGTATCCACACTGAGTGTTGATCACATCCTCCTGGAGACACAAAGAGGAAACCTTGTTAGCTGCTCTGTGTTTGCTCACAGTGTGTTTTCAATAAGTGCTGTTGTCGGCATTCAGGGCTGGCAGGTACGCTAGCTCTGTCAAAATTCAAGGGCAGAATCCTTGAAGGCTGCAAGAACAAAATGTTCACACCATCAACCAGGCTTCATGTTGGACCTACAGTGTTTCTGTACGGACATGTACACCTCTGTCACTGTCTGCGTAATGTGTGGTGCTCGTACCGCTGGGTCCTTGGTGCAGCAGGAGAAGGGAACTCCACATTTTTCCCGGCTGGGATTCCCATCAGTGCAGTTGAAGTAGATGTTCAGGTTCCAGTCGTCAGCTCCGAACGCCCCGCAGCACTCCCACTGGAGTCAGGGAGAAGGCAAACAAACCTGATCATCGCTGCTTCAGCGTTCACAGCTCAAGATGTCGGAGCTTCCAACACTACACTGAGGCTGAGGTTTCTGTCTCGTGCACTCACGTATTCCTGAGTGAAATCGATGAGGTTCTGCAGGTCGATGTCGTCGCGGTACGCCCGGATGTTGTTGTTGATGAACAGGTTGAGCTGGTCTTTGATCCAGTCCTTGAAGACGAACGCCAGGACGCCCGTCGTCAACTCCAAGAAGAAGATGATTCCCAGGAACACAGAGAACTGGGAGGGACAGAAAGAAGAGAAAGACACTGATTCACACTCGACCCCTCGGAGGATCTTTGGGATTTTTTTAGGGGGGATCGGAGCTTCGTCTTCGCACGGAACGTACAAACTTCAGCAGGAAGGTGTTTTCTCGCAGCGCTCCGATGCAGCCGGCAAAGCCCAGGATGAACATCACACCCCCGACCACCATGAAGAGCCAGACCGGGTCCAGACCACCCAGGTCGGTGATGGAGGAGATGTTGGACAGAACGCCCTGGAGACAGAGCACAACGACAGCTCAGGTGGTTTGACGACAGGATATCTGGAATGTGAAACTCCATCAAGTGATTTTTTTGTCCACTAGATGGCGGCAGAACAAGCTGCTCGTTAGTTAATGACTTCCTTTGTCCAGTAAAACCACAGATCTGCAGGCAGGCTGATCGATCCCTGGAAGTGACTCCTTTAAATGACTTACCCTTTGTTAAAGACACGTATTGATTAGTGCAACTTTCATTGGAAAACGTGCTTCTATGAAGGACTGGAGGATGAGACGTGATGCTGGGCTTCAGGAAAACTCTCCGTGTGGTTTTAATCAATGATGAAAGACAACTGTGAGACACACGTGTACTCACCTTCTCACTCCATGCCCACAGTCCAATTCCCACCAAGGCCATGCCCAACAGCTGCCGACAAATGACAGACACGTCATGTTTACAGTAAACACATGTTGAAGCACAACAATGTCACATGATCAGTACTGACCCCAACCCAACCTCCGCTCTGCCCTTCGCCTCTGTGATGTCATAAGGTCATTTATATGTCAGTGACAATCAATACTGAAAAATATCAACATTTTCTTCATTTTTTTTTCAATGTATTTATTTATTGACGAAGATTTCAAGCTATAAACAGATGACGAACATGTTTTTGATCATTGATTGTTTATCTTTCCATAAATCAACTATTATCTATCGATTGTAGTCATTGCAGCTTCAATGATTAACAATATTTTTTTTTTTTTTACTCTGTAGGAACAAAAACAAACAATAGAAATCACTTTTTAATCATTTAGAAAGTGCTGCATCAGCACAGATGCTCATATATAGAGTTTTATTGATTGGCCTGATCGTCCCAATTCTGATGATCAGTAATCAATTCAAGGATTCTCAATAAAAAACCAGCAGCTTTTATTCCTCTGAAGTCCAAGTTACAGCTCAACTTTCCACTGTTTCCAGACATTTAATGGTTAATGTCCTTTGATTAGATTCAGATTATCTCAGCACTTTGACGTGACATCACTTTTTTTTTTTTTTAATAAAACCCCATGACATCATATCTCCATATAAGGTGACATATACATTGAGAAGCGTCAGAGCTGACAGTGTGGATGTGCTGTGAGTGGGTCTAAGCCTGCAGCCTGCAGCCTGCAGCCGGACACCCAGGCGCTGAGCTGTCATTAGTTCACTACAAAAAGCCGATTAGCTGCCGTGTGTTGTGGAGCGAAGCTGCAGCTGCTTTTATCCAACATTTATGAACACGTTCAGGCAAAACCACAGATTAATGACGGATTGGACTCTGAATATGAACTTGGGGATAACGGACCCGGGATCAGATGTAATGACAACCTCGGGGCCTTCCTCCCTATTGGCCAGTGGACGCGAAAATAACCCGAGCTGCGCTGCTGAGAGGCGCAGCCGCGCAAAGGCTCCTGTAATGAGAATGACAATGAAAGATAATAATAATCCAGAGTCTCACCCAGAAGAGGATGTTGAATCCGAAAATGAAGTATTTGATGCAGCAGCTGACTTCGTGTCCTTTGTAGTGATTCCCCGACATGTTTGGGCATCATCGGCGCAGCGTCTCCGGTCGCAGTAACGGGCCTGCTTCACAGGCTTTGTGTGCGGGATGGAACAGGTTCAGCGCCCCGGGGAGGCATCTCACTTTGTCCGCTTCGAAACGCTCCTCGCTCGGCCTGCTTCACACCTGCACCGGGGCCATGACGAGAGCCGGGGTGGGTGGTGGTGGTGGTGGTGGCGCTCACACACCGGAAAGAAACGATCAAAGGACGTTAAGGCGACAACCGGCGGGATAAAATATTGTCCCGGGTCCGCTCTGTGGGAGAACAGTGGCTTCAGGAGAGGAGCTTCTACAGCGGGAGGGCGTCAATGATTGGATAGAGAAGGAGTTGAAAGACTGAGGCTGCGACCAATCAGAGCCGAGGAGGTTTAGAACGCTCCCGTGTCCTAGATGACGTCAGTCCCTGCTGAGGCTGAATTAACATAGAAATACAGTGAATAAATAATGATGCTGCATCTATGTAGGTTACTTTTGCTTATGATCCTGTAACTACAGGAAGTAGCTACTTTTTCCATATTATTGTTTATATAATTATTAGTTTATTAGTAGAAGTCGTTGTTAGCCAATCATTCGTCATCATTAGCCAGTTACTATTATTATCTCAACCTCTTTTTTCTGACTTTTTGTTTTTTGCTCATCTCATTTTAACTATTAAACTATATTAGTTTTCATTTTATTATGTTTTTGTTACTAGACCACCACTAATAGTTATAGTGATGATGATGATGATAAAAATAGTAATCATCATTCACTTTTACTTTGAAAGTTTTCACAGGAAGTCTGAGAACAGTTGATAATAATCAATTATTTATATTAATTTCATCTATAAACTGCTCCATTAATGCAGCTGTAATTAATACTGATGTTACTGATGTCATGTCTAATTGAGACTCTGATAGAGATTGATGGTTATTGTTATTGATCAATAATGTTCTGTTGCAGTTGCTCACTGTGTCCACTAGAGGGCAGTGTTTTGTCTCCCAGAGACTCCCAGTGGAAAGTTTCAAAACATGTTTTGTTTTCCAGAGATCATAATCAGAATAATAATAGTTCATAGTTTATATCTGGGAGGAAATGTAAAAATACACGGAGCAGAAGAAGAGGCAGCAGCTTCAAACCCAACACTGTACAAACAGCTTAAAAACATAAGAAACCAACATTTTATTGATTTAATGTTGTCGAGTGTCAAAAACAAAATGTACAAGACCTCATCCAGACCATTATGATCTCAGACGTTTGCTTATGTTGCTGGCGCACGATATCTAACATACCAGAGGTGAATAACACTGAATGGATTAGACAGGCTGCAATAAAAACACTGTATACCAGCTTCATGTCATGTGACCAGTGTGCAGCGGTCTCAGTGAGTTAGGTGTGGAGGGGGTGAGTTTGGTAAAGCACCAGTAAGGGTTCACTCAGAGAGCCTCTGCTCAGACAGTACAGACTCTGTGTCAGGGCCTCATGAAGGACCAGACTCCCACTCTCATCTGTGTATCGCAGCTGAAAGCCCACCACCTCCACAGGCTTCACAGCCAGGACAGCTGACACATCAAACACGTCATATCCAGAGGAAGGTCGCTGGTCCAGGGTCAGCAGCCTCTCCTCCAGAGCCGGACTCTCCTGCAGGGCTCCCCGAGAGGCAGTGACACTGTGCAGGGTGACGGTCACGCTGAGGGGACGGGGGTGGAGGGTTTTCCTGAACAGGACCAGCTCTGCGCCCAGCATGGACGGGTTCAGGCTGCTGACATTGAACCAGATCCAGCCCGGAGGAGCCTCATCTGGACCTGAGTGAGTCGTCACAACAGAAAAAGCACATACAGTAATAAGTGAAGGGGGCAGTTAGTAGGTTTTGGTACTGCTGCATAGCTAAAGTTAGCATTAACAGTCTCAGTTCAACATCAAGCTTCTTTTTTTTTTCTGCTGAAGTTAGCATGCTAACAAGCTAGCATGTATTGTGTTGTCAACACCATAACAAAGCACTTGGCAAGGCGGGTTAGTAAACAGTTGTTGGTGCTAACACTAGTTATGTAACAATAGCAACACTGTAAACAGGTCCTGTCTAGCTAAGGTGCATTCAGCTGAACAAACACAGCTCGGCCTGCAAAGCAGTTGTGAAACAGCTGGTCAGTGTCTCTAGGTAACTAGTTGCTCTTGTCAGTATCTTCACGTTGACACTGGCTCAAATGCACTGTGTTGGTCCCATGACAGCGTTGCTCATTAAGCAGGTGTTTTCTGAGGGAAAGCGCCAATAGACTCCGTGTGGACTGTTTAGTTTGACACCACGTGTTTTCTACCAACATCAACTCTGTTAGGTGAAAAAATCAGTTCGCTTTTGTTGCGTTAACATTTTTTTCTGCTGCACCTTAATGACCCCAAAACAGTCCAAATCAGAATATGCTGCTTCAAAGTGATGTCATGTTTGTGTAACGTCCGCCAAAATCAACATCAGCATCTCGCAGTCAAATAAAAAAAAGCTCAGATGGATTTAGTTGCAGTCATGTCAAACTTACCGACAACACTTCGAAAGCTCTGCACCAGCGTGCCATCTGACCTCCCAAAGTCTTGAGCTTCCAGTGAGTCCAGTCGCAGATAGACCTTCCTCATGTAGGGATGTGGTTTGGCCTGATGGCTCGCGGAAACTTTATTGATGTGCAGCATTTCCAGAATGGCTTTGTTGAGCTCCTGGTCATCGTCCGCATCTCTGTGGTGATCCATCAGCAGCAGGCCCGTGACGGAGCCCAGCAGCAGCAGGAGGAGGTAGACCAGCGTCACGTCAAAAAACCCAACGAGGACTCCGCGAACCATTCTGAGTTTATTTTATTTCCAACCAGTCCGATGCGACCACCCCCGTGTCTGTCTGTGCTTCTTGTCCTGTCAGAGCGGCGCTGAAGTTTCCATCTGGCAGTGTAGTGTAACAGTCTGTACACTAATGGGTATGCAGGAACCACAGGGGCTGTCAGGACTTAGTGAAGCGGTCCACTCTGAAGCTGAGGAATGTTGCTTCCTTTTGACAAACACTCTACCATGGACTGTAATGAGCCTCGGTCCTGTGCAGCTCTGAACAGACGACCACAGGCTGATGCAGGGACTGGAAACACTGGGACACTGTGATTGTGACTATGACGACTGCAGCCTCAGATGTGATATACGATATAATCATAGACGAATACATGCAGGGTTTTCACCATCATCTTCAGGGATCTGACAAAGGCCTTTAGAGGACAGGACTGGAACCCCAAGATCAGGATGGTCATCGAGTTTCGGAGGTCTAGGCCCACTCCTCAGTCGGTCAACATACAAGGGAAGGACACTGGGGTGGTTACACCTGGTATTTAGGCGTAAATACCTGGTATGTCAATCAATCTATCAGACAAACCAACCAACCGAGTTTACGATGTGGTCAAGTTGAGAAAAAAGGAATAAAATCATCAATTTTTTTTTTACGTTTTAACAATCGAGTCTTTAGAAGAAAACTAACTCTAATCCTAGAAATCAGTGATGATCGTATTTGGCTGATCTGATCACTCAACCTGTCAAATGTCCAGATATTAGGAACACAGCTCTTTACTGACCTCTGCTGGCTCTCCACACAACAACAGGTGTGGCAGAACTGAAAGACGTTCAGAGGAACATTGTCTCATTCCTGTGTGTTTTTGCCCAATATTTCCAATGGTACTTTCTTAGTCTGTGACTTGTAATGAATGTCCCAATAAACTGATAACTCGATCAGGAACAAACAGATGATCCATAAAGTGGTACCAGATGATACCAACAGGCTGGTGTATGTGCTGTTTGTGAAAAACAAAACATAACCTGATGTGTTCTTTGTCTCTGCAGATGTGCAGAGGTGCGTACATGACAGACACCGACATGGTCCAACCAACCCGCGTCACCTCCCACTGCATTTAGTTGTATTATAAATGAAGTCAGTTTCTCCAACCTGGTGAAGCGCTTAGCAATGACTTCAAGGTTCAGGACAAATGGCTTCATATAGAGACAGGTGACAAACCAACGGGGGACTTTTCTAGTCCTATGACACCACTGGTACTTTGGGGGTAAGTTGAGGTTCTGCATTTGGATTCAAATATTGACGCTTATGATTGGATGAGTATGAAAATGAGATGAATCCCAGCCAAAGACTTTAAGACTTAACACCATGTGAAGGCTTATATTGGGGAGCGGTGGTGGTTCCTTTCATTTGTCACCTGTCTGTACCTTCTGTGAGCACATGTCCTTTTGATAGAGTACAAATACATGAAGTCCATTTTCCTTACTTCACTCCGCTGTGGAGCCTTTTATCTTTACCCACTTCTGTTCAGTAATGACAAACCACCAAACACTTTGGACAAGACTTTGATCTCAGAGCCCGGTGATTGTCTTTAGGTTTTTCCGCTCCGATTACTGATCCCACAGCAGCAGCAGCAAGAGGAGGAGGAGGAAGGCCAGTCCCCACTCAGCTCTTCCTGCCCTGCTCCTCCCTCTCCTTTTTTCCCCTCACTACTCATCTCACTCTCTTGGGGGTGGAGTCAGTGGCTGGGGAGTGAGGCAGATTCTGTCAATGAGGTAGTTGGGGTTGAAAGCAGAGGAGAGCAGGCAGGTAAGGACGGAGAGGTAGACGAAGAAGGAGAAGGAGAGGGAGACGAAGGAGAGGGAGCACCAGATGTCAGCAGATCAGGTAAGGACATGTCTAAATGCATGTGTGCATCTATGCAGGGGAGCGCTGTCGTTCAGGTGTGTAATAATAATCGTTACCTGATGTGTAAGTGAGCTAAATGTCACAGTTACAACTTCACCGGCATCATCACTGAAGATTTCTTCATCGCTAGCTTGATTTAAATCTGCAAAACATGAACATTTCTGCACAAATCAGCACTTTGACCCATTTACCTCACACCCCCCTTTGACTTCTCGTTGTATTCAGGAGCTTTGTGAGACTTTTGTGTTGCACAGTCTGGACCCTGCTGCTGGACGGCAGCCAGACGTTGGCCCGCTCAGACCCCGGTGGTTTGTCTTTTTCTCTGAAAATTGCTGGCTGCTAAGGACCCTGTCATTATTGAGATTAGAAGAAGAAGCTGCGGCTGCTCACAGCTGTGACACACAGCACTCCCTCATAGCTGCCGTGTTTTGTGTGTCCATCAGTGAGATTGTGGTATGGCCGAGGCAGGGTGTAAATCAGCTGGGTTATGTGACCTCAATACGTCTTTATTATTATCTAAGCTTCATGCTATGTAGCAGGAGAGTTGGGTAAAACACTGAACAGACCGAAAGCATATGTTCTGCTCGTACCAGCTGGTGTAAGTCAAACTGTGCTGTATAACATTTGAGACATACTTGATGATGCATTTACTGCACCATTCAGTCTTATTAGCCAAGTAGTGATTTGAGAAAATGTTGAAAAGTGGTCTTTTTATAAACGTCTCTCACAGCCGGCGCTTTGCCTTGTTCATCGATCAGCTTCAGTTCAAAACAAACTGTTGAAGGAAACTCCAGTGATTTAGTCTTGTTTTTCCATAAAGCTGGTGAACCTTAAGAAACACTTGGTCGAAATCTAATTTTCAGACGGAAAGATATTGTCATTTAGCCAATGATGCAACTTAAAGGCATTTTTCTCTTTGACCCTCCCTGCCCACGTCCCCAGCTTGTAATTCAGGCTGTGCCCTCGATGACACCTACATTACCTGCTCTAGTAAGTGAATGGTAGCAAAGTAGCTATATAGCAAAATAAATGTGACCTGCACTTGGGCCACCGGTTTGTTTTCTTCTGGCCCAGTCCCATGGCCCAAATCTGGCCCACATACAGCAAGTTCATGCGCAGAATCTGAAGAAGGGCCAGACTGGGGCCAAAGACACAAGTTGGGGCAGAAGTTAGCTCACTTTCTGACTCTTTTCTATGTCTGCTGCTAATACAGCATCTGTTGTAGTTCCCATCGCCCTGTACTTGACATTTTTTGCAGCTGCAGTTTATCAGAAGTTGCCATCTTTTTCAGCACCGAAAACAGAGCATTTCAGAAACGCTACTAACAGGTAGAAACAGAGACCTCTGGAAACAGCGATGTAGACGCCCCGTGGTGCTCCTTGATTGGATCAGCCTCAATTACCAGAGGTTAAACCAACACAGATAATTGGTCTTTGCTGTTTTCAAGTGTGTTTGAAGATCAAAACATAGAAGTGTGGACACAGCTGGTGATACCTTCCTGTTTTGGATTCTCTGTCGACACTCAGTTTGGCACTGATCAGAAACACGAATACTATCGATTATCCCTTTGAAATGAACTGAGTTGTTGTTTTGTGATCTTCTTCTGCTGAATGTGTGGAGCAGCCTTTAACAGGGAGAGTGGTACCGCACCGTCCTACACTGATGTTTTGTTTAAGTTTGGCTTAGAGAATCCATGTCGTACGACCACAGGCTCATGGGAATGTAAATCTAGTCTGTCATTAGACCTGTCGGCTTTGACACTCAGCAGATGCTGGGCCTCCTTCTGAATGACATGTTAGTAGAGTGAACTGCTCAGTCCTGACATGAGGGGCTATTTCAAAGTGACTGTGGTAAGTGGTCTTTACTTTGTGCTATACTCCACTTCCCTGGATGCGTCTTGTTGGCATTGCATTGTAAAGCAACTGTAACATGAAGCTTTGCCAAAACAGGAAAAAGGATCAACTGCAAACAGGGACAGGACCCTCAGAGTGCTCCAGGCAGCTTAACATTAGGACCTTTCCCAGCACTCCCACCTCCCATCTGCAGCCTCCCCACTGGGACTCAGATCAGTCAAAGGGCCATCCAAATCTCTAACAGGATGGATCACTGAGGCCTTTGTGCTTGTTACATTCAGAGTAAATATCAGTGATGTGCAGGCGTTCAGAGTGACACAATGCTGGACAGGCTGTTATCTGCTGAGATGTGATCTACTCTCAGCTCAGGCATGCAGCTGGACTTTGTTTTGCTTAGGAAGTAGCACGAATGTATAGTGCTCTGCACTTTATCTGTTCTCAATCTGAGTGTCATGTACTTTTGGTAATACTATAAAACTAAAAATATACACTCTAGTCCTTCATATAGTTCAACCAGGACTCTTCACTATTATTAACCAAGCTCTTCAGGTCACAGTTTAAGGATTAAAGGTGCTGATTCTTGTTTTGCTCTTGCTACATACCAAAAGTTAGCATTAGCAACTAGTCTGGAGGAAACATTTAAACTTCATTCATTTTTATTCACCCACAGTTTTCTCCACAGTAGAGGCAACAAACACCAGTGTTAATTCCTGCTAGCCTCATGCTAACCTGCTAAGTTTAAGACTAGCTGGTGAACATGGTGGAGCATTTAGCATTTAGCAGCTGACAGATGCAGGTGGAGGCCAAAACGGATCCAAACGTCCATTCACCCAGGTGGATGCAGATAATACTATATATAGACATATTTTGTATTATATGGCAAACAACATGAAGCATCACTTTCTCCTGTAATAGCATGGTCATGGTCACTGTCAGTCAGTTACATATTGTTTCACTCACTTTGCCAATGACAACAACATTTACTGTATGATTTGCCAGTGTTGCATCATCTGGACTGTACAGGTATGCTAATATTTTACATACCAGCGGTCATTACAGATACACAGTGTGAAAACCAGGTGAAACCAAGTGTGTTCAGGTTTTAGGATGCACAACAGCATTGCACATTAGCAGCTCTCCTGAGGTGGAGGGGGCTTTAAAGGCCTGTGACCATTTGGAATCTCGTTTTTTTACTCGGGTTCCTTGAACATGATCTTTCCGGCTCTCCAAACACAAGCATTGTTCACAGAGACAAGCTATAACATGTTCCCCCCAATACCGCGGCTGATTATAAAGCGCTTTTCTGTTTCAAGGTGCTTTCTGCGTGAGGTCTGGGTAGGTGTCCCAGCCTCGGCGCTGAAGGAATGTGGTAGTATGACATCTGAAGCCTGTTTTCAAATACAAAACAGCTCCGCCACACACCCTCAGTGGGATGTGGGCCGAGAGAGGATGAAACTTTACTGCTCCCTGCAGAGAGAGGAGTAATTAGTACTATGGGCTTTAATCTCCGCTGCAGCTCACAAAAGTGAGAAAAATAGCAGCATTGTATTGAGAAGCTCCATGTTTTTCAGAAAGTGTCTTTTAATAATCGTGGTCAGACCAGTCTTCCTCAGCAGTAAAGGGGCAACAGTCACAGACAAAGTCATGTCATTACTACAGAGCCTGTGTTCAGCCTCAGGGAAACGTTCATTCATTATAAACATGTTTCCTGACAAGCTGAGAGCAGGAGTCACGGTGTTTATAAGAGATGGAGAAGTCGCCTGGAGCTGGTGAAAAACTCTTATTATTACAGTAAACAATGAAAAGACATCATGAACCAGTCTCAGTCTGTTCCTGTAGATCCTGTATGTAACTGCAGTTCCTGTCATGACCACTAGAGTGTGTTTACAGCAGAAATAAACAGTGCAACAACAGTTATGGCATATATATGTTGCAGTGTAGCTTTAACAGTTTGATGATGATGTATTGATGCAACTCCACGTTCAGTTGAGTTTTGCACTTCAGGGCCGCCGTGTTTCTTGCTGCACAACAGAGTCAAGCATAAAAAGTTGAGTTAAATCTGAAAACTCTTCTTTTTTGTTTCCTTGCAGCTCCTGACTGTTGACGTGAACTCCTGCACACATGGAGACGGATCACTGAACAACCAGAGGAAAATGTAGCTTCTTCCCCTCATGTCAAAGTGTGTCTCTGAGAGCAGTCCTGCTTTTGTTCGGAGCTAATCCTTGAAGACCCTGCAGGAAGTTGCCTTGTGATTGACAGCGATGGGTTCACGGAGTCAAAGTCTGGTTTGGATGCTCCTGCTGCTGCCGCTGCTGCTGTTGGGATTGACCTGTTCAATAGACGCTTCTCTTGTCAAAGTCAATAAGGGTTTAAAGGTGAAACGGGGTCAGTCGGCCTACCTTGAGGAGGGCGACCTGCAGTTCCATATTCCCCGACAGAAGGATGCATGCAAGGTGGAGGTGGTGTTAAATGAGCCCATAACTCAACGAGTGGGGAAACTGGCGCCTCAGGTAATGGAAAAAATCCCCATGCGGCGAACACCACCCCCCTGTGTGTTCCAGGCAATTTACCATCACTAGTAAAACACAGTCATGTAGTTTGAAGGCGTCTATTACACCTTTGTAGCGCTGTCTGTCAGCTCGCGTGTAGGAAACAACGTCATATATTACAGGTGTTGTGATAATGATGACAAGGCCTGATTGACTCCTTTGTGTCTTATGATATAAAACGTATTTCTATACAGAACACATGATGGTGGAAGGCGATCAGTGTAAGACCTTGTACTATGCTTTATTAAAAGTCTGTATGTGTTTTCATGTGCGGACCAGCCCAGTGTTCAGACTCTTCATTTAGGACACAGAGATGTTTTGGGGGAAGAGAACGTGAAGGGACCTCTCTGTACCTGTTCCTTTGTTGTCCAGGTAGACGGGCCGTCTCCTGACTAATGACTTTGCGCTGACAGATACAGTCAACGGCTGAATGTCTTACATCAGTCGAGTTTTTACGTTTAAAAGTAGGAAAGAAAAGTGTAGGATTGATTCTGAAACACTCCACTTCACCCTGAACGATACAACAAGGAAGACTTTTATTAACGTAGGGGTTAATAAATCAGTTCAGAACCGCACAGGTGACTTAAGGCTAATTTCTAGTTCTTCCTAGTTCTAGTATCATACCATGTATTTGCGGTCCTCGTGGGCCTGACTCCATCATTATATTTGATAATGAAGATTGTTTCTCCTGTCTGTGTTCAGGTGTTTGATTGTCATTATCTGGCTGATGAGGTGAAGTACATCCATAATGGTTGTCCCTTGTTGAAAGAAGACACTGTCGAGCTTCGACTGTACAGGTACAACTTCTACAATCAGTGCCATTTAATGCTCTCTGTCTTCCTGTTCTTGTTGTTGTTGTTGTTGTAGCATCATCAGCTGATGTTTTTCCTGTCCAGATTCACAGAGACGGAGACACACATGGAGCTGTTTACCCTCCGTGTGGACATTATAGAGCCTGACTGCAGCATCATAAAGCTGGGGCCAAAGTCCTTGGAGGTTCCTGAGTTTTACGGCCTGACTGATGCTGTGGATGGCAACATGGTGTCCTTCAACTATGAGAGGAGGTCCAGCCTGGAGTGTAGTGTCCATCTGAGCAACCATGACACCCACCTTCCTGCCCATGGTCAGCTGGTCACCGGAGAACCAGAGAAAGCCACCAAGAGAGGGGACGAGCCAGAGAGCTTCATCCCCCTACGACAGCAACTAGGTAACTAAAGAAACTGCATGACAGCTGTTGATAGGAAATCCCCAACCACAAGGTCATCCATAAATGAAGAAGCCTCTGTTGCAGCAGAAAAAACATGTCAATGTAAAATGAGAATACAAAAGGTCCGAACTGTGTTATCTCTGTTGTTTTTATTATCCAGATAATAAAGCCAGGGCCATGTGTAAATCTGAAGACTGTCTGAAGGGTCTGAAGCTGGTGAAGTTCACCAAAATCCCCTGTGATGACTTCCTCATGATGGGGCTGAGGTATCAGCACATAGACCCTCCGTCTCCAGATGTAGACTACATCGCAATCAGAGTGATCCTCATGGACACAAGGAGTAGCAGCATGTATAAGGTAATGTGGCTGCTTTACAGCTACTGTTGGATGTATCACAGAGTACTAGATTTCACAAGAACTGGTGGTAAATGTGACCAAAAATATCCCATAGTACCTGAACCTTTGTGGTCTCTTTCCCCTTTCATGCTGTGGTGTAGTCTGAACAAGCCTGGATCCCAGTACGGATCGTCGGTGCGATGTCCAACCAGCCTCCCAAACCGTCCTTCATGTCCATGTTCATCCTGGAGGTGGACCAGTTCATCCTCACTCCGCTCTCCACTGCGACACTAGACGCTGAGGATGAGGAAACTCCTAAACAGCGCTTGGTCTTCAACATCACCAAACCGCCTGTGGACGGCTTCATCACTCACCTGTCCGATCACACCTCCCCGATCTCCTCCTTCACGTGGCTGGATCTCAACGACATGCTCATTGGGTATCAGCCTCCGAACTCCTCGCACACCCAACGCAGGAATTACGAGGTAAGAGCCCCTTTTTCTTGAATTATGTGAAGTTTGCAAACAATGATTTTTGCAGTTGAACCTAACATTTTTTTTTCTGCCACCTTCCTTACAGGTGGAATTTGAGGTTCATGATTTCTTCTTCGAGAGGAGCCAATCAATGACCGTTCACCTGTCTGTAAGGAACGCAGACACCAATGCACCCAGAGTGTCCTGGAACATGGGTATGTCAGCTTTTGACTCTAGGTTTGACATTTCCACTGCAGTTGTGTAGCAAAATGTGGTTTTCTATGATTAATTTGCTTTGTAGGTCTCAGTCTTTTAGAGGGTCAGTCTCGTCCAATAACGTGGGAGCAGCTCCAGATTGTGGACAACGACAACCTGAACGCTGTTCGTATCATCGTTGTGGACGGTCTGCAGCACGGACGGCTCACTGTCAGAGGTGCAACACACTTTTTTGGCCTTTTGGTATATTTTAATGTTTCTTTAATACACAGTATGTAAGACTTGAAAATATTTTGTGGTTGCTTGGTGATAATCCTCAGGAGGAAAGGGTTTCATGTTCACCGTCAATGACATCAGAGCAGGCGTGATTCGTTACTACCACGACGACAGTGACACGACCAAAGACTTCATTATCTTCCGTATCACCGACGGCCGCCATCAAACCGGCACAAGTTCCCCATCAAGATCCTGCCAAAGGACGACAGTCCTCCCTTCCTCATTACCAACATGCTTCTGGAGGTGTCTGAGGGCCAAATGGCTCTCTTGAGGGGCTCCACCCTCCAGGCCTCAGACATGGACTCCAGCGACGACTACATCCTCTACAACATCACCCGCCCTCCGAAGGCAGGAGAGGTCATGAAGATCCCAGGACCAGGGCTCACAGGTCGGGAGAACACGGTTTTATTTTCTAATCTTCTTCGGTTCTTGTATTTTCTCCAACACATGATTTTCTGTTTGTGTTGATGTGAATCCAGGTTACCCCGTCAGCCACTTCCTGCAGAGGGACCTGTCTCAGTCCATGCTTTACTACCGACACCTGGGGAACGAAGTGTTCGATGACTCCTTTGAGGTGGTGCTGTCCGATTTCCATGACCCCCCCAACCTGTCAGAGCCTCAGGTGGGTAACAGTAATAGACCATTAATGAGGGATCCTCACCTGAAGCTTGTATTTGGGTTTTGTGCTTGAACCAGCTGGTTGTATATTTATTAGCATGATGGGTTGATGTCAGTACTGTACCTACAATCCAACCAATGGGATTTGAGATGCTTAAGTAGTGTTCAACATCTGATAAAACCAGTCTAATAATCTTGTACTACTCCAGGTGGTGATGGTCCACATAGAGCCGGTTCCAGACCAGCCGCCTAAAGAGGTTCCTGGTTCCACCCGGTGTCTCGTGGTCAAAGAGACAGAGGTGGTCCACATAACCCGACAGCAGCTTCACTTCATAGACCAGGAGTCTCCAGACAGTGAGTTGACCTACACGGTCACCACTCCACCTTTCTACACCGGAGCTCACAGGTCAGAGTGTAATCTCACCTTCCAAAGAAACCGCACCACACTGTGGACGAGCGCTTGGTCTGAACGTTGTTCTTCTGCTCTGATGTGTAGCACTCCTGATGCTGGGAGGTTGTTCCTGGTGGACAGCATACCCAAATTCACCAAAGACTCCAGTGCACCGGTGCTGAGGCTCTTCACACAGGTGATCATTTTAGTATCTGATATATTTGGAGGAGGCCTTGTTGTTTTACTGGTTTTCTCCTGTGACGAACACAGTCTGTGGTCTATTAGATTTTTCAAAATAAGAGGAAATTAATATTCTGAGTTAAAGCTCTGCTTCAAAGTAAGAGTACTTCTTTGATGTGTAATAAAGTGTCCAAGAAAAAGAGGAACACTCAAGTACAGTAGTCTGTCTGTTACTGTCCTGTTTTATGTATAATTAATGAGATGGACTTTACCAAAACTCATCCATCCATTTGTTGTGCATGTTTCCAGCACGCAGTCAACTTCATGAAAGTGGCCTACATGCCTCCCATCATGGATATCGGCCCCTACCCCCAGTACATCCAGTTTGTTCTCTCGGTGACCAACCATCTCGGCAAAACAGTCACTGGGATCTGCTTCAACATCACAGTGATGCCAGAAGACAACCAGCCGCCGCAGGTAGGACACAACATCATGTTCCTATCTCATTTAATGCAACACCTGTGGAGCATGCAGACATATATAAATGTTAATATTCTGTTTCAGGTCGTCACCAACGCTCTCAGTGTGGATGAAGGTGGGGAGTGCAGGCTGGGCCCTGAGCACTTGCTGCTGTCAGACGTGGACTCTATGGAGGACAGACTGCAGGTGGCGCTGCAGAGGGAACCACAGCATGGAGCTCTGCAGCTCGGTGGTCGTCCGCTGACACCGGGCCAAGCCTTCACTGTGCAGGACCTGAAACACTTTAAAGTTAGGTCAGACATCCTGGTTCCTTCATTTATGTCCGTCTTCATGTCAGATGTCATGACTGCAGCTGTTTTATGTTTCAGCCAAGAAGAAGCATCGGTAGCAATAAATTAATTCAATCACATTATGTCGAGATCTTGTTATCTCAGGACAACCGAGACATGTTCATGGTAATAATGGGAGAATTATCACAGGCTCATAAATATGTTTTTAACAGGAAAACAACATGATGATATGATATATGATATATGATATAAGCTTCTGTGGTTTTACATGTTGGTTTTCCAATAAAGTGATAAGGGAAAGATTTTTCTTAATCTGATCTTAATGTTTGACACACGAGTGCAGCTGCGTGTCTGAGTAAAACTGACAAACGATGTTAAAAATGATGATTAACTGTGACACATGGATTAAAAAGATAAAACAGGATCAAGTCAAAACCTTCACTGTTCAGAAACAACAGCATCATGTGGATCTGAGGCCGAGGTCAGATCCAACAAAACTAAATTTGGGATTTTCCCACAGATAGCAAGTCTTGTGAGAGTGTGTGTGTGTGTGTGTGTGTGTGTGTGTGTGTGTGTGCTGTGTAGTTCAGATCAGGATGAAGGGTTTGAAGATGGGTGTGGTCTGATCAAATCAAATAACTCAATTCAGCTGCGATATAAATCCTGATATTAGTCAATAAATAGAGAAACACTAATAAAAGTAATGTGACAAATAAATAGCTTCATAAACTAATTAGTAGTTGTTGTTTTTTATTAAAAAATGAAATTAAATTTATCTGAAAGGACTTTTATTTTATAAATCCACATTTATTTAGTTCAGAGACTTTCCGAATGTCTCCCCAGCTCTTTTCATTCCCATCTGTTATATATTCAAATGGGGGAGGGGTGTGGTCACAGTTTGGTTTACTGAAATGTCATCCCATCGTCTGACATTAGAACAACTGATGAAAGTGTCAACATAGTTTCAGGATTTTAATTTTACAGTATACATTTTGATCAATAATGTGATGAGTCATCAGGTCTGTATTTTGTGTATTATCTGTGCAGTTACAACCACGACAGCTCAGAAACTGTGGAGGACGACATCAACTTTACTGCGACAGACGGAACCAATTCAGTCAGTTTCATCCTGCACGTGAAGGTAACAGCTCCTGTTTACAAATGAACCATCGCCACCGCTTCACAACATGTTTCACTTCAGTGACTTCATCCCCAGGTGAATCCCATCAATGACGAGGCCCCGGTGTTGGTTGCTGGTCTGAAACCAGTGTTGAGCTGTGCAGAGGGGCAGGAGATCGTCATCACAGCGGAGTACATCTACGCCTCTGACGCAGACACCGACAACAGCAGTCTGACCATACTGATCGCCCGGCAGCCGTATCACGGCGTGGTGCTGAGAGACGGTGTCGTGGTGGATCGCTTCATCCAGGCAGACATCACTGCAGGGATCATCACCTACAAACACACAGGTGACTGCAAATACATCAATACTGAGTCACCAGCTGGACTTGACACAGTTAGTTATAGAATATAAGGATATAAATGGTGATTATTTTCATTTGAGGGAAGATTCTTAGTCGCATACATGTTGTTGTTGTTGTTTCAGGACTGGAGGTCGGGCTCACTCCTCACCACGACACCATCACCTTTGTCATTTCTGATGAGGAAACTGAATCCTCTGCTTCGTGCTGCTCCAGGACCGTGGGCTCAGCTCAGGCCCGACACAACCTGCCTGTGTACGACCTCCAAATCACAGTGTTTCCAGTCGACAGCCAAACACCTTCACTGACAGCAGGTGGGTCGTTTGTATCTCAGTCGACGTTGTACTGAGGAAAATAACATTTGCTAAAGCTGTAGACATATGTTGATATCTCAAAGCCTGTTGTTTGGTAATAACTAAAAGTTTGACACAAGTTTCACAGATTGAGAAGATGGAAAATAAAGAAGACATTTACATGAGATTTTAGTTTGATATTTAAGAACTTTTTCCTCTGTTTTTTAGGAGACATCTTTGTGGTGAGTGAAGGTGGAACTGCCCCGATAACCACTTCTCATTTGAAGGCCTCTGACGAGGACACCGTCCTGGACCAGCTGGTGGTCAGTCTGGTTTCTCCACCTCAGTTTGGATACATTGAAAATGTCCTGCCCAGTCCCGGCTTTGAGAAAAGCAACATGGGCATAAGCATAGGTAAGCATTATATTATAAATGTTTTTATCATATGGGTCAAACAGACAATTAATATCATGCGTTTTTCTGTCCAGCTTCATTTTCGTACAAGGATGTTATTGAAGGCCATGTGAACTATGTCCAGTCCAGACATGAGAGGATGGAGCCCACAGCTGATCAGCTCTTGCTCTGTGTGTCAGATGGAAAACACACCTCTAACAATATTCCCTTCTATATCATTATTAACCCAACAAATGATGAGATCCCAGAGTTTCTGGTTCGCAACTTCACAGTAAGTTCTCATGGTGCCTAACTTCTGAAGGCCATAATGAGACATTTTTGTTTTGCGGTTTGATATTCGTTGACATCTTTCTATGATGAGGTACGAGAAGGAGAAACAAAGCAGCTGGACTCATCGTTGTTGCATGCTGTGGACCTGGATGTCCCCAGGAATGAACTCCGGTTCAGCATCATCAAACCTCCTCAGCATGGCAGCATCATCAACCTAAACAGTGAGAGGCAGGCCAACAAGAGACGAGAGGCCAGTTCCCAGTCGCCTGTGGTCGACTTTACAATGACAGATCTCATTAATGGTACTTACACATCTGAGCTGTAGAGTTACAGTTAATATCAGTGTAGCTGTGGGGTGGGTTATAGTATCTGCAAATCTACCAGCCAACCAGCCAACCAATCAATTAATCAGCAGTCAATGAGGGAATTCAGTCTGCAGCAGTGGGATGTATGCAGTATGCAGGACTGTCATTTTATCATTTTGTGTTAATGGTCGCGTGAAATCAATTGGTATCTACAGGTATGGATCTGATTTATATGCACGATGACTCTGAGAATATGGAGGATAGTTTTACCATCCAGTTAACGGACGGCAAGCATAAACTCCACAGACAAGTGATGGTCAAAGTGCTGCCGGTCAACGATGAGGAGCCACACATTGTCAGGTCAGACTGGCGCCTTCATCACAGTTACATACTTACAGTGAGTCATCACATGGTTGGTTGTAGAAAAGCAAAGCTAAACATGAGTCAATCTTCTGTCCTGTATAGGAACAATGGGCTGGAGGTGGAGCCAGGAGAGACTCGGCTCATCTCCAGTGTGACCCTTCTGGCACAGGACAGTGATACTCCCTCCTCAGAGGTCATGTATGTTTTTGAGAGTGTTCCTACCCAAGGAATACTTCAACTAAAGGTTTGCACAATAGCATACAATTCCTCTACACAAATATATGATCTAGGAAAAAACAATTTCATGGCAGTTTGGCATTGATTGTAATGCATCTCCAGCTGTGGACAATGTCCTAACTCCCACAGCATTGGGAGGTGCTGTTTTATGGTGACCTGCCAGTGTAAATATGAGGAGGACACAGGGAGGCATTGTGTGTCCTAACTGTGACTGATCCTGTCTCAGGAAGGTCAGGACTGGGTGACGCTAACAGCTGGGAAAAACTGCACCCAGGAAATGGTGGACATGAACCTCCTGCGCTATGTGCACACAGACCTACATGCAGCGAAAACACAGGACTTCTTTGTCTTCCACTTGCTGGATGGAAAGAATCAATCACCTCCACAGCACTTCCACATCTCCATCAAAGATCTTGAGAAAGGTACATGATTCCTGCTGTAGGTTTGGAACGGATTTTCGGCATGTGATTTTCTGCACGTGTTATTTCCTCATGACTGCAAGGCCATATGTGAATCAATACAGTAATAACCATTAAATGTTTCCACCCCCAGGAAACATTGCCATCTTTGTGAAGCCGGTGAGGGTCAGCCGAGGAGATCGTGTGGTCCTCACTACAGATGCCCTGCTTGCCACCGATGGCACAGAGAAGCCTGAGGAGCTTCTGTATGTTATCACCAACCCTCCTTCTCAAGGACATGTGGAGTACATCAAGCATCCTGGACTAGCCATCTCCACCTTCAGCCAGATGGACGTAGCAGCGAATTTGGTGGCTTATGTGCACGACAACCGAGCCAGCACGCCCACAGAAACGTTTCAGTGAGTGCAGGAGCTAAGACTTGAACTAAATTTACAAAGGGATAGGTCAAAATAGAAGGTCAGACATCCTAACGTCCAGTCTGTTCTGTGCTTCAACAGGTTTGTTGTGAGTAATGGCAAGACTAGCCGAAATGGAAGCTTTGAGATCACCGTGGAAGCAGTGGACCGTGTCCTACCATCTTTATCCTCCAATAAAGGCATCACAGTTCCTCAGGGTTCCTCCATCATCCTGGGTCCTGACTGCCTGGCCTTATCTGACCCCGACACTCCACCCAGCGCCCTGACCTTCACCCTGCTCCAGCCTCCACAGTACGGCAGGCTACATTTAGCTGGCACCACGCTAACAGCTGGATCAAACTTCACCCTCAGACACATACAGGAGCTGGAGTTGTCTTATAAACACAACGGAGGTCCGTCGCAGATTGATCGGTTCACCTTCACTGCCTCTGACAGCACCAATCGAGGCTTCCTCCTGGATGGGCGTTTACATCTGGAACCAGTGTTTTTCACCATCCAGGTAGGTGACCCTCATCTCTACATTACTTCTGTTGCTATGATATCCACATCAAACTATGTCTGTTTTATCAGATCAAACCTTTGGACAAGTCACCTCCTGAGGTTGTGAAGATACTTCCTCTGTGGAAAGCTGAGACTTTAGGTGACGGACGATCCGGGATCTTCCTGTCATCTCGGGAGCTGAAGGCCCTAGACAGCGACAGCAGAGAAGATGAGTTGATCTTCTGCATCGTTCGCCCGCCCTACTTTGGTTATCTAGAAAACATCACTACAGGTTGGAGAGTGAAGTGTGTTTGCATTTATGCTTCAGCTTAACTTGGAATGAAGAAGTAAAGTGTTTCTCTTTGCTGTTGCAGGTGGTTTTGTGACACAGTGTTTCTCTCAGGTGGAGCTGAACAAAAGAAGCATCGTCTACATCATCAACCCAGAGAGACAGTCTCTCTCAGACAGTCTGGAGCTCACGGTGTCTGATCCTCTGGGGAACACTGGACCTTCTCACACGTAAGAAAAAAAAATGACTTTCAGTTGCCTGTTACACTGAATTATGGTTAAGACATCACACTGACCTTGGATCACCAAACAGCTCCTTTTTTTTTTTTTTTACTGTGCTTGGTCTTGTCTTTGTAGACTTAAGCTCAACTGGTCCAGAGTGGAGTTGTCTCAGTCTGAATACTCCATGTGTGAAGAGCAAAGAAGGCTATCTCTGGACATCATCCGCAAAGGAAATCTGGCAGAGTCTTCGTACGTCACCGTGAAGGTCTGTAGTCAGTTCATGTTGAAGCTTCTCGGTACTCCAGCACGGGATTTGGATTAATGGAGCAGATTTAAAGATATATTTCTTTATTTAGGTAAAGGAGGTGACTGCATTAGCTGGGAAAGATTTCCTCATGAGCCCTTCTTCCCTCATTCAGTTTGATCCAGGTATGTGCTCACTGATACAGGAACCAATATCAGTAATATAAAGTCTTTGGGTTAGATCTCCATGTGTTGGACCTGGTTGCACCATCCAAACTTGCAGAACATTCAGTGCTTGTATTCTTAGGAAGAGATGTCAAAATCTTAGGAAAAGTGTAACGTTCACTTCACTCACCATATTTCCGAAGCTGTAAAACCAACGCATGCTGTGGTGTTTGTCACTGTGCAGGAGTGTCAAAGAGGAGCTGGCAGATAGACATCATTGAGGACCACCTTGAGGAAGCTGATGAAGTGTTTGAAGTGCTGCTTGTCTCTCCAGAGGCCACAACAATTGGTTACACTAGTGGGGCTCAAGTCACCATCAGGGACTCAGGAAGAGGTAAAATAAAGTAAACCCCAGCTGTGGATTTTTGAGATCACAGAACAACGTAATTGTACAATGAACTTTCAAGTAGTGGTGAATCGGATTAAAAGCTTAAGCAATCAATATTTGTCCATGGTGGTTTAATCTTTATCACCACAGGAGAGTGCTGGCTGAAGCAGGATCAGGAAGCTCCTGTCCTTGGGGGAAAAGAGATCAAGTTGGACACATACCCCCAACATGGATCCATTCAACTAGAGAAACTCCCCTTAGGCACTGAATCACGCATCTGGTCCCGTGGAGACAACATCTCCAGGCCCCCAAAAAAGAGACTGAGAGTTCTCGACAATCCAAAGTCTGTGAGTACCTACACTTGAAGTGGGTATGACTTATCAAAGTTGGCCTTTGTCATTGTCTGTTGAGGCTTTGCTCCATCTATGATCTGTTTAATCCTTCAGATTGCACCATCATCAGTTCTTCACAATGGGACAGACGTCATTTACACGGTAGGCAGTGGTAACGGCAAATGCCAACCTGTACTGACCTCTCAAAGTCCGACGAATCCCTTATTTCTCTCTCTTTTGATTCCAGTATCACGGCATCATGCAGGTTCAAGTAGAAGATGAGACCTCCCCATCCAGGAAGGGCAGAAAAGCAAACATCCGTGTGGTCAGCAGAGGAGGACAGCAACAGGTGTCAGCACTGCGCACCGAATCAAAACCAGATCCTCAAAGAAAGATCTCAAAACTTCAGAAAACTGGACCAGCCAAAGGCAGAGTAAGTTTTCAACGTTTGTTTTTCAGTTTAAGTGCCTTTATACGATTTTTACCATCAATCAGGAAATGTTTCACATATTGGTTGTTCTACACTGACCATATTTATTGTGGTTGATAGGCTGTACCTGATAACACAATCCCCAAGGCCTGTGTACCAGAACTGATGGGATTCCTGCACTTGAACCAAAAGACCAATCAGCTCTTTCACTGCAACGGTGTCTCCTGGAAACCCTGGGCACCAACTGATCAGGTATTCCTGCAAAATCTACCTAAATACAAACATGCACAGAAAGTAAAGGTCTGACCAGGGCAGGTTTTGGGGCCCGAGAGGCGGAAAGGAATTGGGCCCTTGTGTCCCCAGCCTGGTCCTTCACATTAATGGCTGAGGTCCAGTCTGGTCTCTTACAGACCATAGACTGTATATTACTTGGGCTCATTCACATCAAGCGTGTGAGTGTCCCATTGTCACATCATCACCTCAGTTTATGTTCTGGTCCTGGTCCTGGTCCTGTCCCAATCCTATCACAGCATCTGGACCCTGTCAGGCTCTCACACTCATTCACTTACAGCTGACGTTGTTCAAGTCAGTCAGGGTTCAGGGTGTTCTGTGTTCCAGTCTGGTCTTTCACAGACCATAGACTCTATATGACTTAGGCTTGTTCACCTGAAGTGTGTGAGTGTCCCATTGTCACATCATCAAATGTCAGCATCGACACTGACTTTACTTTAGAAAATTACCCACAGTTCATAGCAATGTGAAGTCAAATACAGATGTTGTTGGAAGCGTTGGAACGGAACCCTGCAGCCCTTTTCTGGTCACGGTCCAGACCCCGATCCTGGTTCCGGTCCCGGTCCCGGTCCTCCCATCCCGATCCGATCCCGGTACCCCGGTTCTGGTCCTGGTCCCGGTTCCGGTTCTGGTCCCGGTCCCGGTCTGGTCCCGGTCCCGATCCCGATCCCGGTCCCGGTTCTGTTCGGTCCCGGTCCCGATCCCGGTTCTGGTCCCGGTCCCGATCCCGGTTCTGGTCCCGGTCCCGATCCCGGTTCTGGTCCCGGTCTCGGTCCCGGTCCCGGTTCCGGTGCCGGTACCGGTTCCGGTTCTGGTCCCGGTACCAGTTCTGGTTCCGCTTCCGGTTCCGGTCCCGATCCCAGTTCTGGTCCCGGTTCCGGTTTTGGTCCCGGTCCCGATCCCGGTTCTGGTCCCGATCCCGGTTCCGGTTCCGGTTCCGGTTCTGGTTCCGGTCCCGTTTTGATCCCGGTCCCGGTACCGGTTCTGGTTCTGGTCCCGGTCCTGGTTCTGGTCCCGATCCCGGTTCCGATTCTGGTCCTGGTTCCGGTTCTGGTTCCGGTCCCGATCCCGGTTCCGGTTCTGGTAGTGGGTCCCGGTTCTGGTCCCGGTACCGATCCCGGTACCGGTTCTGGTTCCGGTACCGGTTCTGGTCCCTGGTGGGCTCCAGCGGTCCTGGTCCGATGCAGGACGGGATGAGGTGAAGAACACTATGGAAACCTCCAGATGTTCCTTTTAAAGCATTTCCTTCTCTTTCTCTTATTTCCTTGTAAATTCGTTTTACTTGGAATTACTTATGTTCAGTGAAAACACATCACCAACATATCTGCACATTCAACCACAGATGGTGAGCGCTCAGAGGTGTCCCCAGGGTTGGACCTTTCATGGCGGCCACTGTTACATCCTGAGCTCTGAGCACAAAGCCACATGGACCACGGCCAACAGAGCCTGCAGGGAGAGGTACGGTTGTTGTCGCTCAAAGATAAACAGACTTAGAGGGAAACAGTAAAATGAAGAGCATGCACAAATATTCTGCAGATTAGTTTCTGTCACACAAGGAAGACACAGATGTCCCTCTTTTTCATTTTCAGATACAAAGGAACTCTAGCAAGTGTCTTTTCTAAAGCTGACATGGACTGGCTGTGGGATTTCAGTGGAAGAAAACCTTTCTGGATAGGTGGGTGTTTATTATTGAGGTTGTTGTTCGGAAGTTCTGCGATGGAAACTGAATGTCTCTACTATTTCAATAATATTTTATTATCTATAAAGGTCTGAATGACAGGGAAGGCCGAGGACAGTGGGAGTGGGCGAGCGGCGAGCCAGTCAGCTACACCAACTGGAGGAAGACGCCTCCACGCTCGAAAACAAGGAGAAGCAAAAACTGCGTCCTTGTGTGGAGAAGGGCAAAGTGGCAGATCAGGGACTGTAAAGGTGGCAGGGGTCACCGCTTTGTGTGTTCAATCAAGACCTGACTCGTCACCGTGTTGTCGCAGTGGAACTGAAGGAGGAAGGACAATAAGACAATTCTCGATAATAAGGACCAGAGGGAACATGGTGGAACGGTTTCTGTGATTTCATATGAACTGACAAGTATTGGATCTGAAGAATAACATGCTACAATAAGTGTTTATTCTACTTAGCCACTGAAAGTATTGTTGTATATGTAAAGCTGTATTTAGTGTCTTAGTCACTTTAGACAGAACAAAAGTTGGATCATGAACAGAGACCTCAAAATCCCAGGGTTCACTTGGGTTGTCCTTAGTCAAGCAGTTTGTGGATATTGGGCAGTTTTCTGCAGATCTGGCAACATTATCTTGGGACGGCTCGTATCCAAACTGAATTATTTTTTAATTTATGTTGTTCTTACTCTGTACATATTCTTAAATCAATTTGTGATTAATCAGATTACCATAAACCAGCTGACACATGCTGCTCTGGCACTGGACCTTCGCTGAAAGAAGCCACGTCTGCAAACACTGGACTTGTTGGGAAGAGTTTTTGCCCAGCGCTACTTTGTTCATTCACTTTTTTTTTCTTTCTTTCTTTCTTTTTTCTTTTTTTTTTTTTAACAAATCTTTGTTTCTGTGAAGTTCTCCAAACTTATCCAAACCCACTTCCATTCATACATGTTTATCTTGGCCATGTAAACAGAAAGGACAGCATCGTAATATAGCTCAAGATGAAATCATCTGTGTAAGTGGAGCACTATTGGAATATTTTTTTAAAACATAAATTGATTAATTTTTGTTACTAATTTATATAAATGACCTTTGCAGTCATATCAGTATTTAGGAAAATTCCCACTGACAGACAACTGACGCCAATCGGAGATACGATACAGTGTCTCCAAGAGGCAGCAGCACTGTAAGTGATGATTTGTGAACATTAAACCACTGTGTCTGATCAGTAACTCAACTTTGCTTTGGTACATTTCATGTTGACATTTCCTCATTAGTTTTAAGCCTCTGTTGTCCTTGTCTTTGAGAATCCAACACTATCGAAGTTATTTAGATCTGGGCCTGTGGGTCCTGCAAAACCACAAGGTTAAGCAGCAATGTGATTATCCCCATCATGTGATCTACAGCTGGGGTATGAAAGGAGGCCTTTTATACGAGCTGTAAAGCACTTCTCAGACGTTCGCATGCACTGGAAGGATAAACCGTCTCCTCTTCTGCTTGGTGAGTCCAACTAAAACTTAACAGAAACGCATGGATACGATGCATCTGGGTTTTGTGTGTTTGACGAAGGAGCAGGAAACAGGTCAGCAAGTAATTAGGACTGATCTGTACTGTAAATGGACCTGAACACCAGCCTGTAAAGAGAAATGTCTTAAAGTTGTGTTGAATGGAGCAGGGTCCAGTGCTACTAGGTCACTTTAGCAGCTACTGTACCTCACTGTAGAGTTTATCATCTGCAGACATGGGCTGTGGAAAACAGTCAAAATCCATCACTCTCTCAGTTTAATTAGTATGTTTCTAAAACAAAGAGTTATCTTGGTTTATGTTAATCTTAATATATCCGGTGTTTAATCCAGGATGGGATTTAGAATAAAGAGGCGTTCAGGTGCCATAACAAACAAGGCATGGCCTCTGACTGTGAAGAGCTGCTTCATGGATGTCTTTAATGGAAACAATATAACATTATATGTCAGGTTTATCTTGTGTTAAGTCAATATTGTTGTGTGAATTCATCATCCTCTAGTCTCTGTGAAATTTGATTTGTTGTACTTTATTTGTCTTTGGTCTTGTATTTCTGTTTTTGTATAAACAACTGTATAAACTAGCTAAAGAGCTGGCTAATGAACAGCTAATGAACTAGCTTATGAAAAAGCCATGAATCAGCTAATGAACAGCTAATGAGTCAGCTAATGAATTAGGTAAAGAACTAGCTAATGAGCTATCCATTAACTGACTAATGAGCCATTAATGGACTAGCCATATAATTAACTAGCTAATCAAGTAGCCATGAACTGGCTACTGAACTAGCTAAGCCATGAACTAGCTAAACTTACAGCTAGCATCTAAAACACTGACACTCACCACTTGCTGTCACAAATTCTGTCACAAAAATAAATGAAGTAAAACCTAAAGTAAACTCAGAGTGTATATATATATATATATATATATCTGACAGAGTTAATCCCTAAATTGTTCCTGACCGGAGAAACAGAAAGTGTTAAAACCTGAAGTCATTGTCATTCACATGGCTTCAACAGTGAGTCAGTCCCTGATCCATCTTTATGGGTGTGGGGGTTTTATTGTGTATGAAAACGAGATGTGTCTTTTCAAGTCTTTAGTATAAAATGTTTAATATGTGCTTTGTTTTGTTGTTTATTCAAGGTTGGATCATGACTTAATCATCGGACTCCTCCCCTGATCTTCATCACTACATGTGGGGAGGAGCTGGAGAGCGTTTGAGGTCTTGGTCATGGATCAACACAGTCAATCCAACCACGTCTCCAGTTTTCAGTGGCTTTCGTTCGCCTACCAGGGCCTGACAGAAATCCCCTATGACACTATTCTTCCACAGACTGACACTCTGGAGGTGCTGGACCTGAGCTACAATCTGCTGGATGAGTATCCTTTTCTAGTCTCCAACCTGCAACACAGGCGATTCAACCACCGCTTAGTTTAGGTCCAAAGTATATTTAAAGCTGCATGAGACAATACTTTTGTATTTTTCTAAATCCATCGCTCCCTGTTTTAGCTCAGTGTTTGTTCTCCACCAGCTCCTGAGGGAAAGATCAGACTCTTCAGCCGTTAAAGGCTGAGCCACGTTCACCAGCTGCTGCCGTCTGACTGTGTCTGTCTGCCGTCTGCCTGTTTGATGCTGTGCTGTGTCATGTGGTGGGTTTATCAGAGCCTCTGTGACCCACTGCTGCTGCTGGAAATGAGGTTAATGAGAAACATGAGAATGAGCCAAAACATGATGTCGCTCAAACAAACCAAAACAAGTTTCTGAAACACGCAACGACGCTGAGCGAGCTGCAGAGTTTGATGTTAACTCTCTGGGAGTTTGTCACAAACATGTATTATAACTCATAGCAGCTCGCTCAGCAGCTGTGTCTGAGTGTGTTCTCCTTCATTCAGTCTTTATTGGAACCCGGCTCTGCTGGGTCAGCTGGAGAAACTCAGCACTCTGATCCTGGACTGTAACAACTACACGTCTCATGTGAAGTTCCCCTACATGCCCAGTGTGACCACGGTGTGCATCAACAAGAACAAAATCAACAACCTGCCCGTGTTTGTGGAGGAAATACGACGAAAGTTCCCCAACATCAAGTGAGTGTGGTTGTGTTGTCTCTACAAGGACGGATCCGTTGTTGTTGTTGTTGGTGCTGATTTTACACTTGTGCTTCTGTCTTTTTCTTGTCACAACAGGATTCTCAGTATGATGAACAACGACGCAGCACCTAGTTATTTCAATGGAGGAAGTCTGACCCAGTACAAAGACTATAGGTGAGCATCAAGGTCACTAATCCTGACACCATCAACAAGGCTGACTTTATCACTTTCACCTGATTGGACTGCATTTGAATTGTTCTTCAAAAATACTGCTGACTTTAAGCTACTGCACCTTTTTTCTGGGATTTTGGCGCTTTAACAAGCTCTTACAATAAGACTCTGTTTCTACAGTCAATTCAAGTATTTCTAAAACCAGTAAATGCCAAGTTGACCAAAATAAAATCAACCAGAAAGAAGGTGAATCCAAGACGTGTGGGTTAGTCGCTGAAGAGACAGATGGTCTCAGGAGTTGGGTTTGTCTCTCTAAAGATCATCTCTGGTCCTTGATCACAGTATCAATGAATGAAAATTTTTACTTGCACAATGGCGCCGTCAAGTGGACAATTGGTGCAAGAACACACAAAAGTATACAACACCAAAACACAGGGACGTTTGGAGGAGTGAGTCCATGACTGAGGAGGTTTTGCACTCACAGTCCAGAGGTTCATGGTTTGTTGTCTAGATCGGCAAACGCTCTTCCTTTTCAGTCCTTGTCTATATGTGTGTGTGTTATAGTAATACAAGGTGTGTGTTGTTGCTCTCTAGACAGTATGTCATCAGTCAGATCCCAGGTCTGGAGATCCTTGATGACACCGAGGTCCCGGAGAAGGAGCGGGTCCAGGCCAGACAGACCTACAGGCTCCATCAGATGAGCCACAGCAGCAGGAGGAGGAAGGAGGAGTCAAGCAGGAAACATGCACTAATGAGGAAGAAGTCAAACACTGTCATCAGACAATAGGAGAGATAAAGTATATTTAGTATAACATTATCATTATCATATATATTATTATTATTATTATTATCACATTGTTTGTCCTGTAGCTGTTTGTTCTAATGTTTTACACATCTGTGTTATCAGATTAAAATGGAAACAACCCACTGTGTGTCATGTGCATCACTTCCTGTTTACTTGTTGTTGATGTGGAAAGTTTTGTTGTTATTGATAAAAACTGGACTCATGTACATGTATATATTCTTTAAATGTATTTTACAGTTAGTTAGTCAGTTTTAGTAAAGTTAGTTGGATTTTTAAGGCGGTTCGAGGCTTGAGGCTTTCTGGAGGTTTGTTCCTGTTTTGCATTTTGTAAACAACACATTCAAACTGGGCCCTTCCTCTGTGGCTCCACTGTGCAGCCTCCTGCCCCTGACAGCAGCAGTTGTCAGGACTGCAAAGAAGAGGAAATACAGTCCTACTGAAGGGCTGGACACCTGATACCTGGCCGTCACCGGCAACTAGAGCCTCGAGGACTACGCTGCGACGAGTAGCAGGGCCGTTGTGCTGAGCTGGGAAGCGTGTGCTAACGGCGGATGCTAGCTGGAGCCGCTAGCGGAAGTTAGCGTCGAGCTAGCAGGTGTTAGCCGTGGCGAATAGCATCATCAATACAGGCGGGGGGAGGGGGCTCTGCAGACACAGTCACCACCACCACACAGGACTAGAAGCCCATAGGTGATGATTAAGCCAGGTTTCATTTGTATAAGTCTGGCGTTGGCCAAACATTGTCTCACCTCTCTGTCCATCAGCCTCATGAACCTGAGTGTTTCAGCACCCAGCCTTTATTGTGAAATGCAGTTCCCGTGCATTGTGTCCCTCCTGTTGGCACATGCCAGCCTCAGCCTCTTTAACTCCACGCTGTTTTCCTATCAGCTCTCCTCTCTCTCCCCTGTTTGTTATCTCAGTTTCCTTCCTTTGCTTGTGCTCGACTCCCTGCTTCGGTACTGGATGTTCTTTCTGTGCCCCCACCACCACCACCAGCACCACCCCTCCTGTCTCTGCCTTTAAATGCTTGTCTCTGTGTCTCCCCCTCAGTGCCAAATGCAAAGCAGCCTCTTTTTTTTTTGTAAGAGTTTCCCAGCAGATTGAATACTGGTGAGCCAAGCAGGCCCAGTTAACATGGGGTATGCGGGCCAGCTGGCAGACTGAGCCACTGTGCAGCTATGCAGCAGGTAGAGGCACATACCACCACAGAGACATCCACAGATCTGTTGGTTAAGTAACACTTAGTGTAAAGTCATATTACAGATGTACACTGGATCCTATTGGCTTTTCTCAAACCAACTTAACCAACTTAGTTAACTAACTTAACTTAAAAAAAAAATCAATAAAAAATCTCCGTTGTTGGCCTCTTTGTACTCTTTCATATAAATGTCTCAACAAGAGTAGAAGAGAGTGAGTGTGATTGTGGATGGATTCAGTGATCAATAATCAATAGATAAACATACATAGAACTTTATGCACTTTGGAAATTCACTATTTGTAGCACTTTTTTTATACTGTCTCAAGTATCAAGTATGAAAAAATGAAATGAAAATGACTTTAAAACACATTATTGTAAAACTGGTCTGTTCATGTGAGCAAAGTATCTACATTATTATATCTACAAGTTTTACATTATATTCTAAACACTATGTTTAATTCATACATAACACAACAGAAACACGTGTTATAATGGCAGCAGATGTCAAACAGGCCTCAGTTTTCCCATGAAACAGATCCACACATATCAGAGCCATTTTTGTGTGTAATACCTGGAGGCCACAGCAGGTGGCGCTCTGCACTGTGGGCTGTAGAGAAGTGTTAAATACAACAGCAGCTAATTAGTCAGCAGGTGTGCTGCTGACGGCAGAGGCGCGCAGTGTTTGGACAGTCGTCGTCGTCGTATGTGAGTCTTTTGTTGTTTTATATACAAGTTCAGAGTCAGTGTTAGTTTGCCAAGAGCGCAGGAAGGCCGCCGCACGGAGGCAGAGGTCAACGCCGAGGTCAACGCCGGGTTTCCGAACATCCGACGGAGTGGTGCTACCACCGCCTGCATCAAGGTATGAGCAGCAGCGCCACCAGCTTCATGGCTATAATAAAATAAAGTGTGCACGCTAGTTTGCGAGTTTAATCCCAATGCATCGGCCGCTAAAATAACAATGATGATCGCGTCATAAGGTCGCGTGCACAAAAGGAGGACAAGATGGACGATCAGTCTGATGAGCCGCTGTCACTGCGTCTAGTGACGTGGGAAATTCAAATGAAACGCACTTGCGTAAAAGTCAAAGGACTGTTTAATTAACACATAAGGCTTTTGTTGAAAAATTGGAGAAGTTGCAAAGTAAAAAAACATCTCAGAAAGCTAACTGAAGAGTATTTGCATGAAAGCAGTGTTGCAGAGGTGAGTGATGTGGTGGATGATGTTCATCCTGATGAGGGTAAATCAAATGTTGCCAGTAAATGATTTCACCGAAAAAAAGTACATGCAGTGGTAAAAGTAGCAAAAGTGGTCATGTGCTCGCGTTAAAGCTGGGGTTGAAAAGGCTGCACTTCTTGTTCGATCTGCAGCGTTAAAGGAAAAACACGCACTGGAGAAGCAAGAAGCAGAACCGAGAAGACAACGAGAGCAGCTTGAGCTTGATGCTGAAATGGCAAGAGTTCAGAAAGGATGACCTGTTTCACCACTGATGCTACAAGGAAAGGCTGTGCAGAGAAAGTGCCTCAACATGAACTGGATGGAGAGCATGGAAGAGTTTGGTATACTCCCCATCACGGTGTGCGTCATCCCAGAAAAGGTGCTTTGCGTGTTGTGTTTGCGTGTTCAGATGAGTTTAAAGGAGCCTCACTCAACAACCAGCTTCTTCAAGGCCCGAACCTGACCAGTTTGCTGGCTCTCATTGAAGTGGCCGAAGAGGACAAAGACGTCCTTCGCTTCTTGAGGTGGCCTGATGGTAAAGTGAGCCAAGAGACTGTGGAATATCAGATGACGGTTCATTTGTTTGGTGCCGTCTCATCTCCAGGTTGTGCCGGTTATGCACTCAGGAAGACGGCACAGGACAGTCAAGGTGAAGCAGTGATTATAGAAAAGATATAGATGAAAACTTGTCGTTCTGTGACAGTTACATGTATTAGAGAACAGTCATTATATATTCTATGGTTCCTGTTCTTCCTGTTATCTTGGGCGTGTTGCGACTGCGCTGCGTCGTGTTCCTGCGGAGCTGCAGTTATCAGCTCCTCACCGTGCTCTCACTTATGAAACGTCATCTTTTATCTCTGTTACAGTTCATGCTTTTTCACCCTCAGCCATTCTTTCTTTCTTTGTTCCCATCATGCCCTTCAGGGTTTATTATCACCATGGCTTCATCATATGAGGCCTGATTCAGCAAAACATCCAGCACCTGCAGCCTCTTGGTTGAGTCCAGTGTCCACTCACAGTCACATCACATGTCTGTCCACAGAAAGAGTCTGTTGTAAGGAAATAGAGTAGAGGATGAAGGAGGAGGAGGTGGTGGTTCACTTAACTGCTTTCATTGCTGGAGGACATAAATATTTAAAGGCAGTGCTCTCTCTTCTGCTAAACATGACCAGTCAAGTGACTGGCTGGGAGTGTCACTGCTCTTCTTTGTCTTGTTTACACATGAAGTCAAACTCAAAGCTGCCGCAGAGATTTTCACAATCATGGAGCTACAGACAGAAGAAGGTCTGGAGAGTCCACAGATTCACCTGGAGGTTCTCACAGGAACCCTGAAGGAGCTCCTCAGGACTTCTCATGGAGAAACATCTGGTTTTGTAACATCAATATGTCTTAAAGTCAATACTGAACTCAATTTGTGAAGTTTTGAGGAGACTGAGTGTTTAAATGAAGTTCATGTGTACATCTGGAGTCACTCACCGTTGCTGCTGTTATCTAACACCAGTGACAATTACCCTGAAGCATGTATTTTACCAAATGGGAGCCACAGACCATCCAGCCCACATGTTGTCAATCATGGTGAACTCTCTAAATCATGTCATTTAATCCACTTGTGTCGCATTTTTTAAATTCCCTTTCTTTATGAAATATATATTTGTCATTTTGCTTTTGTTTGTCTTTTACATCATATATTTGATAGGTCTGAACATTATTGACATGATATTGTGGTTTAAATCATAAATACTAAGCTTTTGATTTCAGAATACCACTATCACCTGATCTCAATTTTAATGACTGTATCCTGAAATGGTGCACGCTGTTCAAATCTTAAGAAAACTAGCTTTCCGATGGTGTATAACGTGTGTAGGCCCACAGACAGTGGGCTGAGTAAAAATAGCAACAAGCCATTTGAATGGCAACAAGAATTGTACTTCAAAATGTTAATAATAAAAACATGTAAACTAGTTCTGTTCCTCTGTGGAGAACATCTTAACAACGTCCTGCAGAGAGTAATGTGTCCAGCGCCTATAATGTAGTGTATCTACAGGCTTCCTGTGGGTCTATAATGTAAATCTATCTATTCGCCCATTTACATCCATTATGTCGTAAGAACTGGCTCCACATCCATTAAATCATTACAGCCTGTCAATAACAGATTAAATGCCATGTTGTAGAGCTCTGTCCTATTCTGCTGTGCACTCAAGTGTGGCCTACTTCTTATTCCCCGGAGGGGGGGGGGGTTGAAAATGGCCATTGCACCCAGCTCCACCCCATCCTGCCAAAAATTGCTGCTTCAAAGAGACTTCCTGACATCAGGCCACGGTGGTCATGGAGGGGCAGGGTTGGTCTGGCCTCAGGGCTGGTTGACTGATACACAGGATGTATTAGAGAAAGCTTGTTTCTCTCTAGTGTTAAAGTCAGCCACACCCAGCCATTCACAACAAGTCACCTTGGCAACACATTTGTCTCTGTGGCAACTTGAAATAAATATTAGAAAAATCACCAATACATAGTCACCTGCTGGTGGAAAAGAAAACGACTACGCTACCCACCAAACTAAAATTTTAGCCACAAAAAAGCTTCCTAATGAGCCGACCACTAGCGAGCTAATGTTAGCCTACAACAAATAAGTAGACCATCAATTTTTACTGAATTTCTGGCATCAGTTAAAATAGACGATTACACTACATTGTGTTTACTATAAAAGTTTCCACACGGTGTATCAGACTTGCACAAATAAAGCTCTTAAAGTTGTGAATCTATGTAAATTCTTAAGTAAAATATCCCCTTTGCTAAACATGGCGGCCATCTTGAAACGAGCGCGCGCGCGCGCGTGCGTGTGTAGTGGGGGTTTCTAACGGGATTACTCAAAAGGGACAGACTGTGCATTTCAAGCAGAAACAGACAGAGTAACCATTGGCGCGGCACGGCGCGGCTCTACCCGTGCTGTTTTTCTGTTTTCACCTGTCCTGGCTCTGTCTCTCTTCCGCCTGGCTCGTGACCATGTCGCGAGCCCACAGGAACGATGAATTAAAACATAAAAGCTCTGAATTACTTTGACACTTCGTTAAAGTGCCTCCAGATACACAGTGAGACAGAACGAGACCGGAAACAAAGAGAACTTGCCTTCAAAATAAAACTATGCCAGCGCTTTCTTCTCTTAAAAAAAAAACAAAAAAAAACTATGTTAATATTAAAATCAATTAGTAAATAACATAAACAAATTAAGAAAAAAATACGGTGTTTCCAAAGCGTCTTTACAGTTTGAATGTAAGAATTTAAAATGGAAGTGGGGGAAAAAGTTTTGGTTTATTAAACTGCAGTAATGTTATGTAATAATAATGTCTTATGCATTATAAAGGAATAGTAAAACAATTATATGCTACACTATGATGTACAGTTCAATCCAAGAGCAAAATAAACATTAAATAATAACATTTCAAATCTGATCCTATATTTTATTTCAGTGTTTTTTCTTGTAATGTTATGTGTGTTATTGAGAGGCAGAAAGTCTGACCTCTGTGTGAATCAGTATGGGGCCACACAAGAGTGCACCTCTGTTGTCTCAGTTGTGTGTGTGTGTTTGTTCGTTTGCAAGGCTATTGTCTATTGATATGCAAACTAGAAATATGACCTCTACACTGTTACATCACAGCCTCTGACTTTTATTCTGAAACTCCAGAACGGAACCTCTATGTTCCAGCACGCGCAGCTTAACGCTGGTACCTGTCAAACGGTCTCCGTCCTCCTCACTGCTCCCGCTGAGAAGCCGGCTCGCCTCCGGGTCTCAGGACTGTGAACTCACAGCGGCAGCAGCGGCGGCGGCGGCGGCGGCGGCAGCAGCGCACTGGCCTCCGGTGTTTCTGCTGAGATCTCCGCTCATTTAAAACATGACCTTCAAGCGGTAACGGACTGAACGCCGGGTCCCAGCACGGTCCTCTCGTCAGTCCCGGAGATTTTTTTTTTTTTTTTTTTTTTTTTTTTGACTCTCTGCGGCGCCCTGCATTGCAACGAAATGGGAGCTGGATGCATTGAAAGTCGGACGCGGATGCATGCAGAGGGACTGGGAACAACAGGAGGACTATAAGTCTGCAGTAGCCTGATATAGCTCCCGTGGCCGGCATGACCTACATACCACCCAGCTTAATGGACCCATCTCCAGGACATCTCTGCGGTATGGACACCTCGCACAGTAACTGACGGGCTGCTCAACCTTGTAACACAGAAATAAGTGACCTTCATTTCGTGCTGCTGCAGAACTATGCATAACAAGACACGTGAATGTGCGTATGACTGATCAAGGAGAATCATCCATGCAGACAATGTCCTATGCAAAATAAGGGAGCGAGACCAAACAGCATGATAAGGAGTGTGTGCTGGATGTTTGCTGACCTTATGTACCGGGGCCAAAGAGGAAAAGCAAAGGGAAGATTAATCAAGCAGGTTGCCCGAGGCCTCAGGATAAGCCACTCTCATTGAACACCGGCGCTGCTCTTTAGACTGGGCTACAGCTCATGAGGCTGGTAAGTGGAGCCGGGGATCAAAGGTCCACATAAGCGCAAGGTTGGTGTTTTTAAAGCTGGAGCTGCCTGGATGCCTCACACACACACTCATGATCAACAGATTATACGACGGCGGTCACAAAATGCTGTGATCGGCAATAAAGTCATCAACCAAGCAATAAAAACTTAAGCACTCTGCAGGAATAGTTTCAGATCCTCACAGACCTCCTTTGGTGGCTGTCAGGAAACTCCAGCTGTCGCCATCATGCTCCTGAACTGTGGTCAGCCGTTACCGCTGCTCAGACACACAGATGTGCCGCCTCGGGTCATTGAAAACTTCATCCTGACCGGCTACCGGTTTCCAAACTACAGCCTGAGGGACTGCTTACTCTCAGCTTTCAGACCGACCAATGAGACAGGGAACTTCTGGACGCACTTCCTGCCAGTTTTCATTTTTTCATACTATTTCGTTGAGGTGTTCGGTTGGGAAGGTGCACCGCACGGCGATGCCCCCTTCTTCTATCCATTGTGGAACTACTATATTGGGGTTTTCTGTCTGCTTATGGCTAGCAGCATGGCCCACCTGCTCAACTCCATGTCTCTGGTGGTAAGGGAAGTCTGCTTCTTTGTGGATTACGGCACCATCAGCGCCTACACCGTTGGGTCATCGTTGGCGTACTACTACTACATCCACCCTCGGGCAGGGATAGTGGAGACAGAAGGCCATAATATGGACTTAAAACGTGAACCTGCAGCGGCTATTACCTCATCGTATGTAATCCCAGAGTTCAGTGTGTTCTTCGAGACCTTCTACATCCCATGTGCATGTGTTGTTGCGATCATTTGTGTCTTGTCTTGCTGTAATACTCGCCAGAGGTGGAGGAAGCATCGATACGTTATCCGGACCCTTGTGTTCCTCCTGCCATTCCTCGTCTCCTCCACGCCGGTCTTCTACCGCCTCCTTACCAGATCGCCTTACTCCAACTCCTCCTCCTCCTTCGCTGCCTCCACATCCATGCCGACTTTCTTCTATCGTCACTGCCTCTGGTTGCTGGTCTCGGCCGTCTTCAACATCAGTAAGTTCCCCGAGCGCCTGGCCCCGGTCGCTTTGACATCTGGGGGCACAGCCACCAGTGGTTCCACTGCTGCACGTTTTTGTCTATCCTCGATGAACTTCAGATGATCAAAGCCGAGGTGAGGGCCATCCTGCTCAGCCCGACCCTGCTGCTGCCGCCTGCGACGCTCTCCCATCTACCTGGACCAACCGTAGCATCCACCTACGGGGTGATGTTCCTCCTCCAGACCACCATCATCTCCATCATCGTGTGGTTCTCCTGGCGCGCCAACTGCATCTACGGACCGCAGAGAGACCAACTTGCAAAGGAACACCTCAAAAAACACCAGAAATGTCACTGATCACGCACGACATCTTTTTTTTTCTTCCTTTTTTTTTTAAATCATGTTGACTGTGATGAAAGATTTGCACATGCGTATGGAGCCATGCCACTAAGCAAAGCGCACAAGTCAAACAATGTTTCCCATCTGATTTCAAGTCCCTTGTTTGTTTCAAACCCCTCTGAGAGCGTTTTTTTTTTTTTTTTTTTTTTTTCCCAAGCTTTCATGAGGAGAAATTGGGGACAACAGGAGATGAAAGGATTATATTCTGAGCTCACCATGGGGTGGCTGTCTGCTTGAGTGGATATTGAAAGACCGTGCCAGCTCTTTCCCCTGAGCTGTTCCAGCATGTTCCAACAGGATGTCTGAGCAGTGGGGATAATAACTACCTCTAAGGGCCTACTACATGCGTGAGGAGATAGGAAAGGTACCCAGGAGAACACATATTCCATATCACATTTGTTAGCGTGGCTTAAAAAGAACCAGAAGTTGAATCATCTGCTGTCATGTCCTTCCTCCTGCATCACTTCCTCTTCCTCTAACCTCTAACGGTATCTTTCAAAACTCTGCTACGGCTTCAGTCGAGCCCATTGTGTCGAAGAATTAATCCTCACGCCTGAACTTTGTTAACCATACCTTCTCTTCCTCTCTAACTTACACAAACATCCCCCCAGTCCCATTTCCTCTCTCTCTCTATCTGAGTAACCCTTGCAGGAAGTGTGGCCTTGCGGACGTGAACAGAAACTGCTGAGAGCTCGTATAGTGTCTGAGAAGTTAAAGCACTTTCAGGAGGCCGGTTGAATCTCTGGCCTGTCATTAAGAAGCCATGCTCACTTTCTAACCTTAAGGGACAAATGACATTTTCTTAAGTATATAAGGATGTTCTCTGTCGACATGTTCTGTTTTAATACTTGGGTTATTTTAATGTGAAATATTTTCATGGTGCAGTCAGTACATCTGCTGTTTATATGGGTTTTTTTATTACACTGATCACTAGTTCCTCATTCATATGGTTCACATTGTGGTTAGTGCATTACTTCATATATAAAGTCATGTAAATCGGATGTTTTCAAATCAGTATGTAAGGTTTATTTAGTGGGGTTTTCAGGAGTACCCTCCGGTGGCCCTGATAGCTCAACACATGGCAACTTAAAGAAACAAATGCAAATAGGCAAATTTGCCGCAAACTCAGTTGTACAACACAACAGAAGTGTTTCCAGTCGACGCGACCATGCGGGTGGTGGGTGGAGGCCTTGGTTTGAGTTTAACCTGTGGTTCTTTTTGCTTCAAATGCAAAAGCCTTGAACCTTGCTGGACACAGTCGGGCCGGTGCATCACTCTTTACTGTCCCTTGGAAACACTTCTGTTGTTGTTGTTGTTGTGTGTATTTGCAGCATGTGTTGTCACATTGATGACGATGAATTTTTCAGGAATTTGCAGCATGTTTGTGTATTTTGTACATTGAGCTCTTGAGGCCACCGTAGTACCCATTCATCTTTTTATTGACAGCCCATGTTAGCAACATCTATCGCTAACATCGGCAGCAGCTCCAGTGTGACGGCCGGCATTGTGAACATAGAGGGAAAAAAAATGAGGACAAAGGCTTTTCATGTCATGTGGCGTTGATGTACAGCAACCTCTTAGAGAGCCAAAAAAAAAGCCATACTGTCGATATCATGGCAATATCATAGTTATATTAGGTCACCGGGAACTTCTTGTATAGTTTCGCACTTGGCAGATCAATCAGGTTAATAGTTCACCTGCAGTTTGTACCTCTGTATTATCAATACCCTTGAGTCAACACAAAAAACCCCAGAGTTTCTTTTAATAACATTCACTGCCCCTCTCTCAAGGTTTTTCCATCACCCTCAGTGACTTTTGTACAGAGGCCCAGAAGTGCCCCTTATAAAAAAAATCTTATCTGCACAAGATTAAAAATATTCTTTTAAGACTCTGGGGACGTGTTTTGACGAAGCATCTGGACAAACAGCTGTTTTAAATATGCAACCGTTGTTTTCTAATCCATTCTAATATAATCAAGTGTCTATGTGGTAAATTTATATGAAGTAAAACCAAACATTTGTGTGTTTTACGTTTGATACAGTTTTCAAATTATTATCTTCTTCCACATGGACCGTAAAGTGAACAGTGTTCAGTGTTGGTTAATGACCCACTGGGGATTTGATTATCACCAGGTACCTGCTAATGGATGATTTGGGTGTGTGGCTCAAACACAGTGGTATTACATGAGAGAGACAAACTGTGGCTGCCAACCCTTAACCCCAACCCTGACCCATGTAAAATTATTAAATTGCTAACCTTAGCACAGAAGCTACCATCTTTTGATTCAGTTTTTAATAGTAGGAAAGAAGTTTAGCAGTAGTGCTAGCGATCGTTTTTGTGCTGTAGGACCGCCCCCCCCGCCCCCCCACTCCCTCGCTGCTGCATCACATAAAGCTATGGACCAGGTTTGGGTTTGGTTGCTGTAAGAAATTGTCTTTTATGTGCCGATTGTTTGTGTCCATGTGTTTTGTGGTGTCCATAATGAAGGGGGAAAGAGAGAAGCTAATAACAGAAAAAATAAAGATACATCATCTTTGTCGTATTTATGTCGGCGATGGGCATTATGTGGTCAGCAGCATTCATGGATTTGAATGCATGAGTGCTTAGTGCTGCTGTGACCTCCCTGATTAAGGGGAAGAGGAAACTATTGTGGAAATTAGGTAAAAAAATGAAAAAATGGACCATGACTGTTGTGATTTCATGTGGTGGTTGTGTCGTCCTGCAGTATTTCTCAGTGGGAGTCGCGTCTTAAAACTGTGATCTGTCACTTGTTCATCACTCACGTTGTTAACTCGTGTTTGTCGACGTCTAATTTTTCAGAAATGTCCCGATCATCGTCGCGTTAGTTCTGCTCGTAGCTGCACATCGATGCATTCACTTGCACAAAAAATGATTCGGAGATGGAAGTCGAGTCGTCGTTGTTGTTGTTGTTGTTGTTTATGACATACAACTCTGGATCGAGTACACGAGGACCACACTCATGCTGTTATGGTTGCACTTTAGAAAAAACAAAACAAAAAACAACAACCTCCTCCTTTAAGGGTCGACCCTGCAGTGCTGCATTAATCCAGCACGTTTCAGGTTCAGCTTTCTAATTTCCTTGCTAACAAAGAGAGATTCATTGCGTCCAGTGTTGAAGCTTTGTTTCTACCTCAACACAGCTTCGTTTTAAACAGACCCCGCCCCCTTTTCCTCCTCTACTCCGTTAGACTTGAATCTACCATTGGTTGAGCAGTGTTTCAAGGGCGTGAATGTTAGACTAACAGACTACTGTGTCTTACCTAGTGACGTACTCAGGGGTGACTGATGAACAACATTAATACATTACACATGCACTTAAATTATGAATGAGTACAGGTGGAGGTTCATTATAGTTCACTGTGTGTGGTTATTAATGCTGAAAAAGTGAAAACCCTCCATCGTTGTGTTAACTGTATGTATCGAATAGCTCTGCTAATGTGGATGATTTTAAGTTTTCTTGAATAAATTATGCCAAGACATGACGTCAGTGCGGCTTTTTATTCATTTTACTTTTTTTTTCCGACATTTCTCTCATTTTGATTGATTGTCTGACAGAAAGTACAGCGAGTACTTCATATTTGTACACTCCAAGCTCTTGAGTAAATGTTATTACTGGAATAAACTGTCTATTGTTATGCTAACATGCTAACTAAACATTACAGATGGGCAGGTCAACTCTAATGTTGGCACAGTGACATGCTAACTTACACAGAGTTAAGAGCATAAATCCAAATAGTGGCTAATATGCTAACTAGCTAATATTATACAGGTAAAGGAACAGTATTGTAAACACTTGGTGAGCAGCACTTTTCAGGCCTGGACATAAAGAGTTAACAGATTTGATTAAGTTGGTTTTTAGACATTTGAATAATTCAAATGTTTTCTAACTAGTTCCTCGTCCAGCGCTGCTCCTGTTGTTGTTTTTACTGCACATGTATGTTTGAGCCGAGTGTGTGCATTCGCTGTAGGTTCACTGGACCTCGGCCGGGTCATGGTGTTTGTGTGGCCTACAAACACGTGCAGCAGGCTTTTCATGTCAAACCCCACTCCTCCTCCTCCTCCTCCTCCCCCCACACCGGCTTTTTCCATCCCTCTGTCTCTTTTTACTCAGGCGACCTGAGTCACAAACAAACGTCTGGTGAAACATGAACCACACGGAGAAGATCCTCCTCCTGGTTAAAAAAAAAAAACCCACTGGAGTCTCATATAGACGGCTCACTCCTCAAACACACAGCTACTTAAACATGGTCGCTATAGAAACCACTCAGTCCCCTGACGTTAAAGACTATAATTATGAAAGTGGTCGTTGTAACTCTTCAGTCCTTTTAAGGATAATTAACAATGCATGAGAAAAGTCATCATGAACACAATGAAGACATGGATCTGTGTTTTCACTGTGGCGGCCTGCCACAGGTCAGCGCCACACCCTGGGAGATTGTATTACATTCTCTCTTTCTGCTACACACGTTATTTATGAATGAAAACACACATTTAATGACTTTTAAGTGCAAAAAACCTGATGTTTAGAAAACACTTTAACACTTTATTCTCATGACTGTTGTCGAAATCTTATTTTTTCTTTACATTTAGACTCATAGCATTTAAACTGGCCTTTAATTATTCATTTTTGACAGTAACTTTATTGACAGTGACAGTGCGGAGGAACAAAAATCAAGCCGACTCAATGTATTCCAGCCCAGTGTATGAAATATTACAGCTTCACTGACTTACAATCTATATATACAACCCTATATATTACTGTTACAACATGCATTTTTATTTTTACACATGGCATCTGAGTTTTTTAATCTAAAGGGAGCCCCCTGGTGGCTGAAACGAGCCGTCGCCTGAGACAGAACCCGGCACAGGAAGGCAGCAGCAGCAGCAGCTCACAGCCTCAGCCGACCACAAAGCGCTCACTTCCCCTGCTCTTGGCAGGTTATAAATAGACCAGTCGAAAACCTCACTGTTCACAATCAGAGAGCGAAGCATCGTCGGCCCGAAAGACTATTTATGGAATTAATGAGCGTTCAAGGAACTATTTTCAGACTCACGTCCTCTAGTGTTTTTTTAAAAATAACACTCCTGATTATTGTGTCAGTGTCTGAAGTCCAGATGAAGACTATTATTAGTCATGTCAGTCCATTCAACACAGAAATAAACACGACAAAAAAAATCAGAAATAAAAATTCAGTGTCATTTTATTATTATTATTATTGATCAGAGTTCAGTGGCTTGATGAACGTTCAACAGTAACATGGTTTTGTCAGGTTTCATAATCACAACGATCAGTGTTTGAGGATAAACACAAAACAAGATGAGCAAACACATGGTGTTATTATTATTATCATTATTATCGTTATCATTAAGGCAGCAGAAAACATGTGACACATCTGAGAGGAAAAAAGCCGGTTTACAACTAAATCTTGAATGTGTGTAAAAAAAAAAACAAAAAACAAGAAGTTATTCTGCTTTATCACCACCTGGCCTTAGTGTTCGTCACGACCTGTCTGTCCTAACTTCTTCAGTCTTTGTTCATGTATCTAGATCACGACTAGTGCAAAACTATTGGTTGGAATGTGTGTGATGTCACCTGTCGAAAGGAAACAAGGACAGGACCCGATAAGACTAATGAAGCACTAAATCAAAAGCCAAGCAGTAACAAACTAGAACATTTCACCTCCTCTGATCCAGACCAACATCTGGTTGTTGAAGGGTTAACGACAATCTTGACTCACATTGTCCTACCTTGTGTATCTTCTCCCTCAGGTGTTGATGTGCGTGTTTAAAAAACCGTTAGCAGCAATCTCAAAAAACAGTATTCTGTTGTTCTTGTTGTACTTCTTCTTCTTCTTCTTCTTCTTCTTCTTGGGGAGCGACTGGACGGTGTTTCCTGTTTCCTGTTCCACGGTCAACTACTGCACTAACATGGAGAGGGTTGGATCCTGTTGCAGCTGCTGTAGCTGAGAATTAGACAAATTAAACCCTGTTGTTTGTTTGTTTATTTGTTTGTTTGTTTTCTGTCGGTGGAGCTGTAGCGCTCAGTTCTCCGACATCTTGCGGATCATGTAGTTGAGGATTCCTCCGTGGTGGAAATACGCCAGCTCCACGTCCGTGTCGAATCTCATCCGCACCTGGAAGGTTTTCCCTGTGTCGAGCTGCACAGAGAGCGAGAGAGAGAGAGAGAGGGGTCAATTATCACATCATATGATTGGTTGATTGATTGATTGGTGGGGTTCTGATCCGTTCTCCATCCTGGACCGACCTTCACGTCCACCGTCATCCTGGGCGTCAGCTGCTCGGGGATGATGACGGTGTAGCGCTCTCTGCCCGTCAGCCCCAGGCTGTCAGCCGTGTCTCCGGGGAGATACTCCAGAGGGATCACCCCCATGCCGACCAGGTTACTGCGGTGGATCCGCTCGTAGCTCTCCGCCAGGACCGCCTTGATGCCCTTTCAAAATAAAACGTCAAAAAAAAATCAGTCTTCAGCCCTGTGAGACGCTCGACTTCTTTCAGACAGATTTTTATCTTGACATTATCTCTACTATATGAACAGTTCATGATATAGATGTTATTGTGGGGGAGGGTCTTATGATATCTGCTGTGGTGTTGCAGGACAGTGAAGGTGAGAACTCCTCACCAACAGGAAAGGTCCTTTTGCGGCCCAGTCTCTGGAGCTCCCTGACCCGTACTCCTTCCCTGCCAGAACCAGCAGAGGGACTCCGGCCTGCTGGTACCGCTCTGCGGCATCGAACACGTCCATCTGGAGACAAGCAGGTCGAACAGGGAGCGTCAGGTTAGACCTGATACCAAACACTCTGCTTTTAAACTTTCACTGAGTCAGAGACAGTGGACAGATCAGTGTGACGGTGTTTGACACTGACCGTCTCTCCGCTCGGCAGATGGACCGTCTGCGGCGCCTGTTTGTTGAGAAACTTGTTGAAGAGACGGATGTTGGCGAACGTCCCTCTGGCCATGACGGCGTCGTTGCCTCGACGAGAGCCGTACGAGTTGTAGTCCCGAGGACTCAAACTGTCAGGAGACACACAGTTTGGGTACAGAGTTGATCTCAGTTTTACTTTTTTCTATTTTATATAAAAGTTTTTCATCTTTATCTTTTTTTTTTTTTTTTATATGCTGTTGTTTTCTGCACCTGCGGCCTGGAGCAGAAATGAAACACTGATCCTGTGTGAGTCCAGAAATCATCAATAAACTAACTCTGACTCTAGACTTTGACCCCACGCTCTTGTTTCACTTTCATTTCAGCTCAGTCTTCACGGTTTACGACAACTCCGAGGGACTTAAGAGACTTTGTCCTCTGAAGGACGCAGCTCGTCTCTGTGACTTCAGGTCAGAGACAAAAGAAAATGACAAACCAGATCTTAACATTTTCTGTGCTGTCACCGTTTTTACTCAAATCAGAGTAAGATGATCTGATGACGGAGGACACCTGAGCTTCACGGTTTTACAGACTGACTGACAGTCTGACAGTAACCCTCACACACACACGGTCCCTCACCCTCTGCTGGTCAGGTAGCGAGCAGCTGGACTGTTCCTGGCGATGTTTCCTGCAGGAGAGATGTGATCTGTGGTGACCGAGTCTCCGAAGTTCAGCAGCACGTGGGCATCAGTGATGGATTTAGGAGGCTGCAGCTGCATCGTCTGAAACAAACAGGGACGGATCAGAAGCTGTCAGCACACACATGATGATGATGATGATGATGACAAATAATAATGTCAACTGAGTGTTATTTACCAAACCATCGAAGAACGGCGGAGACTTGATGTAGGTCGACTGAGGATCCCAGGTGTAGAGTTTGTCTGAGGGAGCGACCAGAGCGTTCCAGCGCTCGTTCACTTTCTGTAACGACAGATCGAAATCTCCAAGTTAGAGGCCATGTTCACGAGTGAAGACGAAGAGCAGGTGATTCACACTCATCACTCCTCCATCATAAAGCCATGAGTCACGTCCATCAAACTACACAAAGACAAAGTGAATCTGACTCGACCTCGATCTTCTCATAAACTTCTTTGAACATCGACGGGATGACGAACTTCCTCTCCACGGCCTGGATCTCCTCTCGTGTCGGCCAGATGTCTCTCAGGAAGATCTCCTTCCCCTCAGAGCTGACGGCTGCACAGACAGAGGAGATCAGCGTGACATGTGAGAGGAGGAGGAGGAGGAGGAGGAGGAGGAGGATGACATCACTAAACACTGTCAGTGGTGGTTTAGTTGTGTATTCAACCCGACGACGTCTCACCGATGGGCTCCGTCTCAAAGTTTATCCTCATGGTTCCTGCGATGGCGTAGGCGATGACGAGCGGCGGCGAGGCCAGGTAGTTGGCTCTGGTGTTGGGGTGAACTCGACCTTCAAAGTTTCTGTTCCCTGACAAAACTCCAGCGGCGACCACGTCTCCCTGAAACACACACACAGACGGGTGAGAGGAGGGAGGTCACATGAGCAGAGTGGAAACGTGTAGCGACTGGACCACCGTTACCTTAGTGATGGCCTCCACCACCGGCTCAGGCAGTGGCCCACTGTTCCCGATACACGTCATGCAGCCGTAGCCGACGACCTCGAACCTGTCGGGACGGAAAGGATGATCGATCAATACTTAATTTGTCTCACGGTCGACAAAAGATAAAAGGAACAAAGATCTGTCTTGAATTAAACGCTGTAAAGACCCTGTGGTGTTTCTGAACGTACCCCAGCTTAGACAGGTAGTCCATGACCCCGCTCTCCTTCAGGTAGTAGGTGACCACTCCGCTGCCGGGCGACAGGCTCGTCTTGATGTACGGCTTCACGCTCACGCCGAGCTCGATCGCCTTTTTAGCCAAGAGCCCTGAAAACAACAGCGTTTATCATCATTAAACTCCTGAGCCGAGAGGAAAGACAAGCTGAGATCTGACCTACATCACACACACACACACACACACACACACCTGCTCCGAGCATGACCGACGGGTTGCTGGTGTTGGTGCAGCTGGTGATGGCGGCGATGACCACGGAGCCGTGGCTCAGCGTGTACTCTTTACCGTTGAACTGGAAGGGCACGGCGGTGCTGTGGCGCTCCGGGGGAACCTGGAAACCCTTGAAGCCTTGCTGGACACACACCAACACACACACACAAGAGGAGATGACACACTGGACGAATGACAATTAAAACAAGAGACGACTGTTCACTCAGAAGAAGAAGAAGCACCTTCGCTCCCAGACAGGCCTCAAAGTCCTTCTTCATTTCGGAGACAGCGATTCGGTCCTGTGGTCTCTTGGGACCGCTGCAGCAGGGGACCACTGTGCTCAGGTCCAACTCCACCACCTGACGGAGAGGAAAGGTAGAAGAGAGGATTATCTGGTGTTAATGATGAACACGTCGTCATCCAAAACTAATTTCCCTTCGGAGACGGTTAACTGTATCGTATCGGTGTGAGTCTGAGACTGACCTGAGTGAAGTCTGGGTTCTGGGAGACGTCGTTGTAGTCTCTGAACATGCCCACAGCCTTCAGGTACTTGGTGATGTAGGCCAGCTTCTTGGCTTCTCGGCCTGAATCACGACACAGGAGACAAAATTAAAAAAAAAAAAGAAAGAATAAACATTGTGTACGTGTGTGTCATCACTGACAGAACCAGTGTTCACTGCACCAGTTCTCCCAGGTGACTCACCGGTTTGCTCCAGGTACTGGATGCTGACGTCGTCCACGGGGAAGAACGCTGCCGTGGCTCCGTACTCGGGACACATGTTGGCGATGGTGGCTCTGTCGGCGATGGACAGCTGGGCCACGCCCGGGCCGAAGAACTCCACAAACTTCCCGACTACGCCCACCTGACGGAGGTGCTGAGGGGAACGAGCGAGGTTAACAATGTCAGTGACGCAACGAGAGAGGACGGACGTGTTGATGCATGAAAAACCGATGAAGCTGATGAGTGTGATTACTTTAGTAACGGTGAGGACGATGTCGGTGGAGGTGATGAGCTTGTCCGGGGTCCCGTGCAGCTTGTATCCCACCACCTCAGGCAGGACCATGCTGATTGGCTGACCCAGCATCACCGCCTCCGCCTCAATCCCACCCACTCCTACAGGGTTGAATACAAACAAACAAACCTTTATTGATCACATGGCAAATGACAAAACTCATGACTAACCCCAAACCAAATCCACTGGGACGCCACACTCAGCTTTCATGCAGCACTAATGGATTAACACAGACATTAGAAATAAACGTCCTGCTGGATCAACGTACCCCACCCGAGGACGCCCAGACCGTCGATCATGGTGGTGTGAGAGTCCGTGCCCACCAGGCTGTCGGGGTAGAGGAATCCGTCGTGGTTGAACACCACCCGGGCCAGGTACTCCAGGTTGACCTGGTGAACGATGCCTGATCCAGGAGGGATGATTCGCATGTTCCTGAAGGCTTTGGAGCCCCACTGGGAAAAACAGAGAAGATGCTGAAGAGCTGAAGGACGGAAAAGACACCAGAATGAAAACACTACAATGGTTTTGTTCAAATGTTTTTATACTTTTAAGAACTGAAATCTTTCTTTGTTGCGGTCGAACTCCAAATCCTGGTTCTTCTGGAGGCTGTCAGACCTTTAAAGACAAAAAAAAAGACAAGAAGACAAAGTTTGGTTAAAGCCTGATAGATGACAGATGGTCATGTAGCCAACTGAAGGGACACACGGTGCTCTTACTTCCTGTTAAAGTCCACCTGGATGGAGTGATCGATGACCAGGTCAGCCGGGCAAACTGGATTAATCTTCTCTGGGTCGCCGCCCAGTTTCATCACAGCATCACGCATAGCAGCAAAGTCCACCACCGCAGGAACACCACTGAAGATCATTTAGATTATATGAACCGTCACTTTATTTATTCTTCAAGAGTCTATTCTACTCTTACCAAGGACGTCAGGGCTTTGTGTCATGGATTATGACTCTGAGTATCATAAATTTGACATATTCAATAGTTAATACGTTTTTATTTGACCACATATCTTCATGGCTGCACTAAAGGTAATAAACTGATGGAGATCCAGGTGAAAACTATGTTTTAAAAATGACACAATAAAGGTTTCGCTCTGATACAGACGGATGGTGCGGACTTACGTGAAGTCCTGGAGGATGACCCGAGCCGGTCTGAACGGCACCTCCACCGTCTGAGCCTGGGTCTCCTTCCAGTTCAGGATGCTCTCCACATCCGAGCGCTTCACCAGGAACTCGTCACAGTTCCTGACCGCAGACTCCAGGAGGACCCGGATGGAGAACGGCAGACGGTCTGACAAACAGACGGACAGTAAAACCTCCATAATATCACAACACTGACAACATGCATTATATCTACTACACAGTATAAGTGTGTTGTTACCATAGCGACTGTCTCCGAGCTTGGTAAGGTTGAAAAACTGCTGCTCCGGCTCCGACGGGTCCAGAGGCTCAACTATATGTTGAAAAGGGTTATTCACAGTGCTGGGCATCGTCTACGTTTCAGCACTAATCTGAGAAGAGGAAAAGAAGAAAAGTGTTTGAATAAACCTGAAGTTTAGTGAAACTTCCTGAAAATGTTTTATCTGCAAAGGAAAACAGAGACACTACACCCTGACCGAGGACCTACTAACACTGGTTCTTCCCTTTGCTCTGAAACAGCATGAGGTTTTCATCCTCAATGTTTTTTTTTTTTGGACTCTCTCTCTGAGACTCTGCTCCATGTTCACGTGGCTGCATCACGTCATCCCTGCAGATCTGTCAGCTGCACGTTCACATGATCTACTGGATTCAGGTCTGGAGACCAAAGGAGGTCACTTCAGTCCAGTGACTGAAACCAGTGTGATGTTGAAACCAGTGCAATGTTGAAACCAGTGCGATGTTGAAACCAGTTGGAGTCGACTCACTGCATGTGTTGCATGAGCTGCTACGACCAGCTCCATCTCTACCTTCCCTCACGCTGGTGTTTTACATCAACGTCGACTGCAGCTTGTGTATCTGCAGGATTTTATGCATTTCACCGCTGCCACATGACGTGATAATCGCACGTATTAAGCAGGTGCACAGGTTAGTTTGTGCAAGCTTCATTACAAAAGGGGTCCAGTCCACAATCCTTCATACTCTGGATTAGCCTGTAACAGTGGAGCGGAGCTGAGTCAGGGGTCATTGAACTTTTAGCCCATGTTTTACAAGCCTTACATAACTAAAACCTCTTTAGCAACCCGATGAAACTTTAAACTGAGAAACGTGGGGGTGTGCGTTGAGTTGACCTTTGTTAAAATCAAACAGACTGCAGAAAAAAAGAAAAAAAACAAGAAAGCCCGGCTCTGCTGCGACAAGTTTTTCCTGAAAAAATGTGTTATCTGTGTGAAAGGTGAGGTGGGCCGACGTATCCTGAGTAACCGCATAGTTTCCTGGTTATCTGGAGCTCTCCTCATGCTGCTCTTCTGCAGAGTGCAAAGTCAATTTATGGCCCAAACCATGTGAGGTAACGTGGCCAGATCCACCAGCAACGAATACATGAGCTTAAATGCATTTGTAAACACATATTTAATACTTTATATATATTTGCAAGTTTTGTTCATGTTGTTTTCTGACATTAAATCAAATTATTGACCATTGTAGGCAAATGTATTTACATGTTTTGTCATATTTGGATGGATTTAAATGTGAGTAGGACTATGCCTTCATGTACTTCATGTAGTTTTCTATGTAAAAATGGGCGCAGTCCTCAAGTTATTACCAAACCAGAGTTGTAACAGATCCAAGTTTGACAATCCAGCATATAAATAGTGATTAAAATGTACGCTTCTCCTAAATAAATACTTATTCTCCAAGTCATAAAGACTGTAAAATGAAGAGTTTAACCAAATCTGTGCCGAGGAACTTAACCAGATTTACTCTCCTCCTCTGGTCTGTAAAGCTAAGTTCACATTAGCTACTCGGTTATAAACATCAACATGTAAAAAATAAATAAATAAAAAATACGTATGAAAACACCAGAGGAAAGGACTCGACTCTGCAACATCACGCCATATAATATTAGCATGACGTGTTTTTAAAAAAAAAAAAAAAAAAGAGAGAGAGAGAGAGAGAGAGAGACTAAGGCTTTGAATGCAGCAGCCGAAGTTAGCTAACAGCTAGCTAACAGCTCTGACAGCAACAACATTAGCCTCCCGACGCTGCACCGACACAGTGAAGTAAAACCGTTTAAAAAAAAAAAAAAAAGACCAACGTCCCGTTTTTCTAACTTACCTGTGAGTGTGTAGCACAGGTGACAAAACACAGAGCACGACTGTTATATACACCGACTCCTTCTTCTTCTTCTTCTTCTTCTACTTCTTCTTCAATAGTAAATTATTAAAACCATCTTCTTCCTCCTCCTTCGCTACTTCTTCTTCTTCTGTCCAATGTTTGTTGGCGGCTGGTAACAACGCCACAGTGCATCAACGCCCTCTAGTGGCGGCAACAGAGTATCGACCAGGAACTAAGAACTCCATATAGAATATTATATTGTATTGTATTGTATTATATTGTATTGTATTATATTATATTAAATTTTACAAACTATTATGATCAGATCCATTATGTTATTTGGACCGACGATAAATGACAGGATTTTGATTGTATTCTTACATTTTACATATATATATATATATATATATATATATATATGTATATATATATATATATATATATATTATATATTATATATATATATATATTATATATATATATATATATATATACACATACACACACACATACATAGACCTTAGTGAGATAATGAACTTTTAGCTACTGTAGGTACTGAGGCTTGGATATTGACATACCTGGTGTTGTTCATTAAAAGTCCCACTAGGTGGAGCTGCTGCAGCAGAGATACAGCTGCAGCCTGTCGTCTGTCTGAATGCTCATAAAGTGGATATGTAATCACTGGAAAATCAATAAAAGTATTTATATTGTCATTACCACTGTGTGTTTAAAAGGGGGACTCTGTGTGTGTGTGCGTGTGTGTGTGTATTTTTTCCTCCTGTCATGAGACCTGAGCTGTCAACCAGTCTGTGGCCTTCAAGTGGTCGTGACATTGACACAAAGGACACCTGGTCACACACACAAATACACACACACACACACACACACACATCCCGTGATGTCATAGGAGGCTGTACTCTAACGGCAGGTTGTGATTGGCTACAGTCTGGAGGTGTGGCCAGAGGAATATGAATGATTTCTAACAGTCTATGTGATGTAACTGTGACATCAGAGAAATGAGGAGGACGACCACAGAATGTCCACATGTTAGCAGAGCAGAAGGAGACAGACGTCCACAGACTGAGACAGATCAGACACTGAACATGATTATTCACTTTCCCTGCTGACAAGATCCACATGAAGCCAGACGTCTCTGTGGACTCAAGACAGGACGACCCGAGAATTACATAAAGATGCTTTAATGCATTTATAGCAGACAGGCTGTGGCATCACCAGGGGTCACAGGTCATTCATCAGTGCAGCTCTGTGCTGCAGGCACCTGTCACTGATTCATACCTCCTCCAGCTCAGACAGGCACCGGCGCCTCAGGAGCTCTGACTTCATTCACCCATGTGTGGACCACAGTTTGTATTGTAACCCTGTCCCTCCAACCCGATCTGAGTCTTCTCACTTTAATCCACTTCCATACATGTAGTCGTTGGTGTTTGGGGTTATAAATAACACTTTATTTATAACCAACTCGGGAGTTAAAACTAACCGAACCTGGCACATGCATCAGATAAGGCTCAACCTGAGTCAGACTAAATGGCTCGAGGGCGCCCCCTGGAGAGTATCAAGATAAGATCAGATGTGACGTTCCTTCATTAGTCCCTCGATGGGGTCATATGCAGTATTGTAGGTGCAAAGTGGACAGTAAAAATAGAACAAGAAAAGCAGTAAAAAACAATAAAAAACATTTAAAAAAAACAACAAGACTGACCTCAGAGCAGATCGATCGTAACACCTTTGCAAGGCTAACAGTTTCAACTTGAATCAACCTGAAATCGATAAGACGTATTATTTTTTTACAGTGTTCCTCTCCGACACCACTGTGGCTGTCGGATACAAACAGCTACGTGGTGAACTCTTGTTTCCTGCCTCGGGGGCGACTGTAATCCTCGTTCACTGTTTTCCATCCAGCTGTGGAGATGTTCTCTGACAGGTTGAACTGAGTCACTGCTGCTCACTGCTTCATACACACATACATACATATATACAGAACTTCTCCAGGTTGCTTTTTTTTCTTGACAGAGCTCCCCCTACAGGTTCAGAGTGCATATGTTCACTGTTAAAGTAAAAAACTCACTGCTAACCCTAAAGACAAGATCTGGGACACCGGGTCGGAGGCGCTGATCTTGCAAGGTTGGTTATCGGCCAGTTAATGAAAGTAAAAGTCTTGCGTAGTTCCTCTTTAAGACGACAGACAACAACGTTTTTGCACAGCTTCAGGGATTACATCCCATATTATTGTTTAAAATCTCAAACTGAGGCCTTGAGATGCGCACAAGGCTGTATATGGTCACCGTGACCTTTGACCCTTGACCGTAAACAGTTTTATCGTTTGAATCCAGGTGAATATTTGCACCAAGTATGAACGTGTTACTGAGCTACAATGTCCACACCAATGGGACAGATGAACAAACGGACGGATGGACGGACGATCTGAAAACAGTACATCTTGGCTCAGAGGCATAAAAAGAACAATCAAAGACAGAGTCTGACTCACATCAACAGTAAACTCGACTGAACCCAGATAAAAATACCTGCACTTCAACAAACGAGGAGAAACACGATGTCACAGATTGTGACATCGTGTTTCACTTTCATCATTGACTATTGTTGATATTCTGTTCTTTAACATATGGGTTTTTTTTTTTTCTTTTCTGGCTCTGGTAACGTGATTTGATTCAAAAGGTCACGTCCCATAAAGCCAATCAGATACCCCGTCTTTTCCCATGGCAGTAACTCAATTTAACAACATGTGGTAGCCATGGAGACGCTGGAACAAACATCTATCTATCTATCTATCTATCTATCTATCTATCTATCTATCTATCTATCTATCTATCTATCTACGCTTTACTTAACTTTGCACAGTCAACAACAAACCCATGAAATCAGTCGGACCACCACCCCCACCCCGTCTTCTTTCTCTCCCACACCCTCCTCCCCTGTGACAAATTGGATGGCCAAGGGTCCCCCCCCTCTCTCTCCTCTTGGTACCCCAACCCCCATAAAACAGGCGACCATCCCCCCCATAGGCCGTCCGCATGGTAAATAACCAGCAGGTGTATGTGTGATGTGATGATGTGATGGGTAACAACACACACCTTTCTATCCGCTCCATCACACACACACTGGTGCAGTCGTTTAGCTGAGCTCTATGTTGTGTTGACAACATGGGACTCATTACGCTCTGATATGTTGAGCTGGGCTAAACTAAAAGAGACTGTTTACTACAGTGTGTGCAGGAGGACACACACACACACACACACACACACACACACACACTAGTGCAGCCAAGAAGGAAAATGAGATGTCATGCAAAGTATGAATAGCAATCTTCTCGTCACTTAACACAGTGGGCTGAGAAGAAGGTGACACAGAAATAGAGAGAGAGAGAGAGAGAGAGAGAGAGAGAGAGAGAGAGGAGAGAGAGAGAGAGAGAGCGTGAGTGAGTGAGAGACCCAGAGAAAACGTCATCTGCCTGGATTGGACAACCGGACTAGAAGCATACAGGCACCGTCCGGAGGAGGGACAGAGCCTCCACTGTGTGGCCGGACAGAGAGTCACTGTGATCGGACAGGAAACCACTGCTGTTGCCGGTCCTCTCTCAGCAGCAGGAGCAGCAGCAGCAGCAGCGGTGGAGGTGGTGGTGGTGGTGGTTGCAGGAGGGTTTAGATGTTGGAGGACACACCGTGCAAAGTGACACTGAGTCTGGGAGCAGTTCTGAGTGAGTGAGTGCGGAGGAGAAGGAGAAGAAGAAGGAGGGTTTGGGGGCGGGGGGCGGTTGGACATGGCTTCTTCTCCCGTCACCAACGCATCGCTGGAGGGAGGGACACCTTCACCCACCGGGAACGAGGAGCTCTCCACGACCCGACAGGTAAACACGCCTGGTTCCCTGATGCGCCGAACTCCATTTGAAAATCCATCCATTTACGCTTTAACGAGTGCGTGCGCATAAATGCACGTGCGCAGGGGCGTGATATTACACATTTCTGACTCAGCAGAAAGTGCTTTACAATTCGGCATACATTTAATACCTATACCAGCATGAAATTTCAATTAAATCACATTTCAAATCGCTTTATCAGGCACTTTCGCAACAACAGCTACAGCATCAGATCCGATATGAAAGTTCATACTTCACTCCTACATGTTTAATATAGCGCACATCTCCAATAAGAGGCATCTGCAAACACCACAGTCCTCCAGGGTGTTGTGTTTGTGTTTGGCAGCGCCAGTGCAGGCGTAAGTCAGGTGGATGTTGAATGGAGTTTGGTGTTGTGTATCCCCGCTGCTGACGCTGACTGGTCTGATAGTGGAGTGCTGGCTCATAGTTTGTTGACAGGGAAGGCGTGACACTGGACCTCTGCTGCAGGATCATGAAGTTCTCCCACTGATATGATGCTGATGTTTTGATTCTGATGCTGGAAATAGATTTTCTAACCCCCACCACCCCACCCCCTCCTTGTGCATGTGGCCCACTCATTTTTTGAATCATAATCTTGTACATACATTGAAATAAAATCAGTCCAACAACTGCAGGTCAGGGTGATAATGGGTGTGTGTGTGTGTGCACACCAACATGTGCACAACACTACAGGCTATAGGGTTCCCTGACATTGACATTGAGCCAGTGTGTTGTGTAGGCTGCAGCCTGTTGTCTCTGTTGTAAAGGTGAATTTGTTTACAGCTCTCTCCACACACTGACGCCTTCATAACAGGTGTAGTGTGGTGTCAGTGTCACCCGTCCGACGGCTCTCATGTACCAATGTGAACATAGATGGAGTGACTGGAATGCAAAAGTGAATGTCGGCTCTGAATACCCGCTCGCTCGCTGTCTAATCTGGACACAGGGGACATCAGAGAGGCAATTATGAGAATTTCAATACCTAGAAATTCGGACATGGCAGCCAGCTGTGCAGAGCATGTTCATGGTAGACCGTGTGGAGGCTTTATCTATGTCTTGATGGTATAAAATATGGGCTGGTCAAGAAATATGTGACTGTATAATGCCATTAGTGGAGTAATCCCCCCCCCCCAATCCAAGTGATGGACTTTAAAGAGGGACTATGCAAGACAACTTCAGGGTAGACTAACTGTGATGGTTAAGTGACTTGCTATGGGGAAAATGGAGTCTCCAGATGTAGGGTTGGTGTTGGTGGTGCTGTTGAGCCCTAATCAAAGCCACTTTCCAATCGGACCTGATCAATCACGACAAGTGTTACTGACCTTGTTGTCATTGTTAACAGCTGCTGAGCTAAAATCTGTACTTTTAATGCAACAACCGCCTCCGTGGTGTTTTGTTTGAGCGACCAACTGCAGAGCGAGAATCTGATTCTTGTTTACAACTCTCCGTCACATAAATAATTGAACGATGTACACAGCTCTAACAGTGATGGTGTCTGCATGGACTTTGCTTAGTCACTGTCTGGTGTGAACTTCACAGCAGAAATCTGTGTCCTGGCCCTCTCTCTCTCTCTCTCTCTCTATCTCTCTATCACACATTATCTGATCGCTAAAGTGATTGGCTGAATAGTCTCAGTCTCACGGTGACACTTTCGAGTGCACACAAAATGTTCAGTCAGTGTTTGCAGAGCAGAGGTTCCTTGCATGTCAGTGTTAAAGTGGTGTTTTGAGGCTCAGACTTGTGATCAGAGAGCGGGCTGCGGGCTGTCAGTCTCCACAGCTACAGCACTCACTTAAATTGTGCCTGTTGTCTATTAGCCAGTGTTTTCCATTCAACCACAGTTGCAGTATTTCCTGTATAAGCACTGAGTCCAAATTACCATTGCAAAGCACTGCACTGTTCTGGACATGTGGGTACGGGGTGTTTGTCATTTTCCACTACAGGTTGGGTACAGAAGTGATGTTAGAAGTAGTGAAGAACTCAACTGTCATTTGTTTACGTACTTCATGTGCTCTCGATTTGCTAATTCATCAGAGGCAAAGCAAAAGAGCATTTCCATCTCATTCTGTGTTTAATACAGCTCCTATATAACCGAGGCCAAATATACAGGCCCAGTGAATTCCCCTCATATATCTATCTATGAGGCGTAGTGTTACTACTGCTGTGCCAATGCAATACATTTTGAGAGACATGCTGAACGCAGAGGCCTCTCTGGGTGTTTTCATGTAAGTGTTGGTCTTGTATTTAGGACAAAATCATATTTAAAGGAGCTATTTCTAATTATAAGTCTCGTCATTGGCTTCAGCTAATGTCTGGAACAAACCTTAGACTGTATATGACGATGGACGTAGCCTATGTGACGTCATCTATGGGTTTCTGAAGAGCAGATTTGAAGCTCAGAGTGAGCTGCTCCACCATTGTCATCTTGGCAGTCTCTGACTCCGCCCCCTAACCCCCCCTAGCTTGTTCACAGTATCAGCTCACTCAGGAAGCCCTCGACTTCCTCGGGGCCACACTGTGACAAAGGACAAATGACTCTCTTCCCTTCCCTCTGAACCATCGCAGCCCTCTGGACGTTCATCTCCAAGTGTGTGAAAGTGGATAGATTAACATTACAAACAGAGTGTGAAGCTCTGGTGATGGGCAGATCAGTCAAGAGGGCAGGGCGCGACTTGTAGTTTCACCATCAGGTCTGCTCCTGCAGAGGAGGACATCTGCCACTTGGTTTTTATGCCTCAGCCAAGGTCAGATAGTGACAGACAATATCAGACTGTGGCTGCGACGGCCGTGTGAGAGATACATGGCTGTAAACTGAAGGGGGGACAGAAATACATTGCTTTAGTAGTGATCAATTAAAGGATGTTAATGTGATAGTCACTGAGGCAGCTCATCAGGCTTCAGTTTCTGTCTTTAGAGCTCAGGGAGAAATATGGATCGATCAGGTGAAAGATTGAGTGAGGGTTTAAATTTGAGACATTTGCTTCGATTTTGAGCTTCACTTTAAGCAGAAAGCTACAGTTTTGCTCATAAATTGCTCAGTAACCCACAGAGACAAACATCCCTTTACGTACAGACTGATTATAAGTTGTAAGTAATATGGGTAACAGGTCTATATATTCAAACACACACTGTATAGAAATAACCACGTGATTGTGTCGGCAAAAATGAGAGATCAGTTCATTTTAATCACCATTTATCCTTTTATTTGTATTTTTTGGCATCGTGCACAACCACCTATGAACTTTGGCTGACAGAAATCACCAGATGGCTATAAAATCTCAGTCATCATCCGGCCCACCAGCCTTTACAAACCCAACCATTCAGCCAGCCAGTCTCCCTCCCCATGCTTCGCTCAATGCCCCACACATGCAGAGACAGGCTGGGGATGGAAAGGAAAGTTTAAGTCATTTCCTTACTACCTGTCTGTCTGTGTAAGATGTAACTTGTTAGCAAGCTTTGTAGGAAGATCAGATCCTCATGAGCTGTAGCATAACTTCAAGCTCTAAAGGAAGCTTTTCTTCTTCTGTGGGCGAGTTTGGACCAGCATGTAGCATGCTAAATCTAGTGTGTAGCCTGTATCCAATACAGTGTACAGAAGATGGAGATCTTGCTAAAGATATCATCGCTGCGTCTCCAAACAGTGTTGAGCTAATTACAGTAATGTCTTTTGTTTGTAGATGTCCAGCTTTGTAGGGTGAGGCCTTTTGTCCTGTTTTGTATTTTTTGCATTTTTATCACCTTTATGTTTGTGTCAAGTGCAAGTCAGTGTGTTTGGTTTGTGGCGTTAACTGCATTTACTCAGTAATCAGGGCAGGTCCACCTCTCTGCTCTGTGCTGTAGTGTGTATGGCAGGGTGATGTGTTATTGGCAGGTCTCATTTCTCACAGATGTATGACTCAGCTGTCTGCAGACAGATGGACCCAGCTCAGTTTGCAGTGTCATGCTGGTGTTCAGTCCGTCCAGAGCTGTGGGTCTGCTCGCTGAGACTGCACCCGCGCATCTGCCTCGCTGTCCTTGGGGTTATCTTCTTGTTATGTCGTGGCATTAGCCCGTCGTTCCTCTCCTCTTCCTCACCTCACACATTCTCTTTGTTGTTGTTCCGCCTTGATCTCCCACGCGTTGTCCTTTCATTAGCCAGCATTATGTCTCTGTCTCTTTCTCTTCTCCTTGTCACTTATCCCTGCAAATCCCATTACATGCTTTTGCACATCAGCTGTTGACACACACACACACACACGCCAGCCATGCGCTGTGATGGAGGCACGAGGACGAGTTAATTAAACAGGGAGGAACCATCAGAAGGGCAAATACAGTCTCTGGCTTTTATTCAGCTTTTTCTGTTTTAAGATGCATAAAACTTCAAAGTCAAGACTGGAGGAGGAAACAGTGATCATTTCTGGAACTATGGTGGCCCTGAGGGTTCAGTTCACTTCAACGCTCATTGAAATTTCAACCATTTTCATTTGACAACACACACTAAAACAAAAGTGAAAACACTAAAAACATGAACCTCACTGGACTTCAATGGTGACTTGTGGTAAAAACCATTGATAATTGTATCCAAGCAGGTTCATTGCAGTTTAAAGTTATTTTTTGCTTTTTTGGTTTTGCTTTTTTTTGATGATGATTTACAGGATGGAGACATTTAAAAGATCGTTGGCACCTACATCCATCAGGCTTTTTAATTCTTAGTATCGAATCGTATCGTACCGTATCGTATCGTATTGTACTTCTGATAGAGACCACAGGGCCACAGTTTGGACTTGAAACTTGACATGATAAAATTTGTCTCGACGATTCTTGAGTGTCCATGTTGTCTCGACATTTAAACTACAACGAATTTAAAGCTGGACCTCCAACTCGGAAAGTCTGCAGAACCTCACCTACCGACCTTTGCTCTGCGGACCAACAGAAACTTCCACCAGATTGTTGTCCATCATCACAATAAACTAGTAATCGGTGGCTTGTGAGGAAGAAAAAACACCTTGAGTACTCAAGACTGAAGACTGCCTTACCATGATCTTACCTGATCTTCTCTGCAGGACGCCACCCTGTAAGTTCTCTGAATACAAATCCCCCTCCTCTTCCTTCTTTCTGTGAGTGCATGTCTAACCACGATGCCTGTACCCATTGATCACAACTGTATTTACATGCACCCCTCTCCCCTACTGTACAACTGTCCCCCTGCCCTTCACACTAGGTCAGTCTATTGCCTCTGGTCTGTTCTGTGTGAGCAAGATCAATGTCTGTGAGCTCAAACCACTACAGTAAACTTTGAGCGACTACCTTCAACACTTTCCAAAGATTTTTTACCGTATGTACAAGTGCTGGGACTCGTCAGTTCAGAATGGACTGATATGCCGTCTCATCTCTGGCACTGAGGATGATGTTGAGGATGGTTTTTAGGGTCTGCCAATACGAATGTCATTATTTTACAGTGATTGTGTCTTTTTCATGTGTGGGCTCTTCAGTCCCTCCTTTTCTCCTCATCTGATCACTGACTGACTCTCAGGATTTAAATCCGAAGGCGCTGACAGCATATTTGCCCTGGTGTGGGCTCATAGAGACTATTTAGACTGCCCCTCCAGGCCACTGGGCCGTGGGCATGTGGCACATTGATGGCATGCCTTCACAGGGCCTCCTGGGGTTGTGTATAAAGTCAGTGTGCGTGAGGACAAGCTGTGTGGCATGTGAAGTGAGAAGCAGGGAACAACATTGATAGAATAAATCTCTAATCTGGAGCCTCGTCTTGTTTTATGTGCATGTGTTTGCAAAGGAGTGTAAACAGCTGTCAGTGCGTTCAGGGACGGTCGGCGGCCTCCAGCAGACAAAGACAGCATTTTTTCACCCCCCAAAAAATACAATCGGCCGTTTGATCAGATGGGCCTCTTTAAGATCTTTCAGGGTCTTTTGTGTTTCTGGCTTTGGAGGCAAAATCTGTGAGACACCATGTTTTTTTCTTTGGTCTCTGGGAGGGGCAGTGGTTTTACATTGGCAAGGGACATCTGTGCAGGTTTACCTCTTGGCTTGTGTCTTGATTTGTCTCAAGCTAAACCTCTAGACCACTAGAAACCAGCTGACATGGGGCAACATCATTTTAGCTAAAAAAATGATAAATGTATGACCGAAATCAATGAAGCTCTTCATGGGAACCCTAGATGTATATCCTTATCGGTCTGGACTAATGAGTCTGACTGAAGACTGGATGGGATCCTCGGTCCTGAGATCAGTCATCCAACATATTCAGCATATTCTCTGCCCTGATAAACAGCTCTATTTTAAAATAGCATGAAAATAAAGGCTGTTTTATCATCTGACCTGCAGCTATCTGAGAGGTCAGTGGCAATGGCCATCGGCCTCTACTTCCCCTATCAGGAAACAGCAGATAATGTTGTGATGTCTGTACAACAGTAGCTATATTTGGATGTTTTGCCTTGACTGGAATAAGTACAACAGTATGTTACATATGTATTTTTACAATTATGTGTAATTCAGTCACTCTTCTCCACCTCTGACAACATGCACATGCAGTGCAGAGAAACTGAAAGCAGCTTTGCTATGATTCATTTATACCCAGGGGACGAGCTGCAGGTTTGACCCCCAGAAACCTCCCAAAATACCATCACAGTCAAACCTACAGAAGATAAACAAAACAAAAACAAGTGTTTTTGGTCTGTTTTCTAAGGCGACCATGTCTGTTCAGGTTCTGGTGACGTTTTGATTGATGCCGCTCACTAATGTAGTTGTGATTTAATGCTGCTCTTACGGGACGTCTCATTGAATCAGAGTATGTCTCCAACCACCTGCCATCCCCACACCATCTTCAACCCACTGTCCCATCTCATTCACCCTGTCCCATTCATTAGAGCATCACACACACACACACACTCTGCTGTCGGTGAAGGCGGACTGGCACTCAGCAGACCTTGAGGTGAAGGTTATTATGGTCTAGCCGTCACTATCCTCATTACAGCATGAAGATATGTCGCCCGATTCGCAGTAGATCAATAGCACTGATGTGCTGCCCCGTCAGCAGCACAGCAGGGACACATGGACAAGCAGGCTGCACTGTGTAGTTGTATATGGACATCAGCCAGTGTGTGTCTGTGGGGACAATATTACATAGTGTAATAAGCTGGAAATGTAACGAAACAATGGGCGGGGGTCAGAAAAGGACGGTGTGTTGCCATAGTGCTTGTTGCAGAAGAGCAGGGAGGAGCTTTTATTTTTTTTCTCACCCACATTTCTTTCTCTGAAGCGGTTCATGATAGTGTGATTTTCGATGAGGAGCACAGGCCTGTCTTTCTGTCGGAGCTTTGTGATTTTTCCATCAGTCAGTCAGATCAACGTAGGTGTTTTGACAACCAGAGAACATGTGGGTCTTCAGAAAATTACTCACAAATTGAGTTTATTCATTACGCATCACGACAGAAAGTGGACCAACGATAATTGAACGTGAAAGATAAAAAACATGGTTGTGAAATAACGATGACATCATAGTTTTGTTCTTTTTTTCTTACTGCCTATTGTTTTATAGTGTAAATGCTAACAGCCAACAGAAGATGCTGCAGTTTATGGGTTCAGGCCCTTTACATAACCCACTTTCCCACAATCCCTGGCTACATCAGTTTACAATGTGAAATAACACATGCAATTGTTTGATATTCTGGTGCATCATCACCACACAGTTGGATTCAATTATCTGAAGGCAAACCACAGGTTTTATTTTATGGTCCTGACGTGGGAGGTTTGTGTTTAAACGCATGTAATATAATCAATTTCATACCCAAATCCAAATTCCTGTCTTTTGTGGATCTCACTGTTGTTAAGTGTCATGAGTCCACTTGGACCGATTGTGGCATTTTTTTTTTTTTTTTTTTACAGTATGTCGTAATGCATTTCCATGATGTCAGCGAAAGGGGGCTGAAATGTGAGATTTCAACCCAGGAGGGAGTGGCTGCATCTGGGTGAAGCTGGGGCGAGCCTTCCCCTTGGGTGGACTGATCTGGAGGACTGTTGGGAGAAATATTTAATTCAATCCACTTTCATTTTTCCATTACGCTGCATTACATGTTATGTGTCACAGTGTATGTGTGTGTGTGTGTGTGCACCTTGAGAGAAATCAATTATCCTTGGCTGAATTAACCAATACTTCCAACCAAGGGTGGGGGTGACGATGGCTGCTGCTGCTGCTGCTGCTGCTTAATTTGATAAAACAGCTCAGGCCTCAAGACGCCGGACGCTTTAATCTCATGATGGGAAATTCTGAGTAGAAATTAGTTTGGTGTTTTAGCAGCACTGAGCCAGGCTAGGATTTAGATGTGTGGTATATGTCTGGTGCTAATTAATCACTCTGAAACATGTGTGTGTGTGTGAGTGAGAGTGTGTGTGTGTGTATAGTTGTAAACTGCCTTTATCCTGTTAATACAAAAAAGATTTCCGAACCTTGTGCATGTAGTGCTTTGTCCTGTACGGAGGAGGGTTAGTTTGCCAAAGTGCTTCCTGTGTAAAGGTGATACATCCATATTAGCTGCATTGGTGTCAGAGTCAGTAAATGTTGTCTGTTGTCTTTGTCTTGCCACTTCCTGTTTTATTTTGAAGTCCACGTCTTACCCCTGTCTTCCTGTCAAGTTTCCCACCCTTGTGATTACATGCCCCGCCCTAATATGTCTCATCAGCTGCCTCTCCCTTGTGTATATAAAGCTGTGCTCCCCTGACTTCCTGTGCCAGTTCGTCTCATCTTGTCGTCCTACCTGGCGTTGTGTCGTGTGCTCCAGTGTGTTCCCCCCCCCCCGTCCCAGTGAGTTGTCATCATTTTCATCTTTTGTGTTTCCTTAGGATTGTTGGTTTTGTACTTTTGGTTGCATTTGCGTCCTGTTTCCTCCCAAACCGTGACAGTTGGTCTGACAAGGAAATCACCTGTTGACACCCATTCAACTCTTTCCGTCTCTGTGCCGTCTCACCTTCTTTAAAACGAAACATTTGGAGGCCTGTTTGGTTTTGACACACTCAGGCCTCCGTAGTCTGGCACTAAGTGAAGTGTAGGTGTTTTGGCTAACTCAACAATACTAGAGCAGGGGTCTCTAATCCAATCATCTCTCTCACTTAGCACAGAGTGTAGTGTGTTTGTGATTCACATGCCCATGTGTGCATGTGTGTGCATGTGTGTGCAAAACACCATGCTTCCTGTGTATCTGTGTGACGCCTGGCTGCCATGTTGGTAACATTACAAGCTCTTTTCTCATATTTGTGAACGTTTACCTCAAAATACGGATGCTAATTGTGTTAGCAGCAACGTCGCATTAACACTCAGTAACCTGTTGTTGTCAGTTGCCAGTTTTGTGGGTGTGAATGGGGTCCTCATTACCCCGACCTCCCTGGTGAATCACCACTTGTGTGGTACTCTGGAGATGTTGTAGTGCATGTTGCAACCAAAGAGGTGCAGGTGCAGCTTTTGTTATGAGAGAGTGTATTGGTTTGTATTCACTGTGTGTGTGTGTGTAGATGTAGGAACACAGTGTCTTTACCCTTGGTGGTGTTTTGATTGCAGGTGTGTTTCTGTCTGACCTTTTGTGACCTCGGTGAGCTCAGGGTAAACAAACTGTTTGTGTGGTGCTGACGTAGAGACAGAGCTTTGGGTGAAGCTGCTCTGATCTCATCCAACCACAACACATAACACACGGCCACGCTCAGAGCTGTGCTGCTAGCTAGGTCATAACGTATGCTAATTAATCCTTCCTTCTTTCTTTTGTGCTCTTTGAATCTACTCTGAAATAATAACACTCGGACAGGAAGGATGACCTTGCATGCTGCACCGGCTGACCAATCATTTATTCATTTATTTTAAATATATTCCCAGAGTCTAAAAAAAGGTCAAGTGGAAGCAAAAATAGCACTTGAATCTCATTAGCATTGCTTCGGCCTCAACTCCCGATGGGTCAACAAAGTCAGTGCCTGCTCTTCATTTCAGGTTTCCTACAAAGACTCAGCGTTGGCTTTAAGAAGACAGTGTCTCTTTGTAGCTTGTACCCTGATCTAACCAAGCTGGCACTAATCTCATATGACGGAAACAGTTACCAATCATTCTTTGTAACAGGGATTCTGGAAATCTGGAAGAAAGTGTTTCTTCCAGCTTGGACTGCCAGATCCTCAAATGTCACCAGAAGGTATTTTGTACTTCTGAGGGTATTAGATTTGCTGTTTCCATCCGTCACTGCAGCGTTGTACCCAACAAAACAGCCGCTGACAGCTGTGAACGTCAATCACATCTCACAGGTTGTAAACAAATCCTCAGGTTAGAGTCATTCTCAACAGAAAACCATCATGATCTGTTCGGTGTTCCTGCAGGTTTTTGTTCCAACCAATCAAGAGCGCACAGTTTGACTAATCAGCTGCCTGCAGACTGAGATCAGCTGATCAAACGAGTCCAGTCTGGTGTGCTGCTGCTTGGTTGGAACAAAAACCTGCAGCCACTCGGCCCTTTGTGGAACAGTTCGCAGATGCCTGTTGTCGAGTGTCACCTTAGGTTTGGAGTACATGGCTAAAGTGATGGCTTGTTACTGTCTGATTGTTTAACTTCAGTTTTTACGGCATCAGACACATTAGCATCTTTACATTTCCAAAAAACCGCCTGACGGAGGTAGAGCTGGTCAACCCCCTAAGAAGGATGTTTGATGTGTGAATGCAGTAGTATCGTAAAGGCCTCTGAGTGAAGACTAGAAAGGTACCGTCGGTGCAGTCTTCCAGGTGTTTACTGTTCTTTCAGCTCTGGTTTGGTCTCCACCCTCCTGCTCTAGCCGCTACCTCATCAGCTGTACTTGTTCCTCCGAGCAGAGCTTCCTATAGCCTCTGGGAATCTGTTGTCATAAACGAATGTAGTGACGTTGTTTAGTGTGCACACACACAGAGGAGCTGTGTTGTGGTATTTTCCATGTGGAAGAGGACACTGTTGAACTTTTCCAGGGCAGTGAAGATGGAAACACTGATGGTGGAGCTGCTGGTGAAGTGCTGCCGCTGTGGTACAGTTGGAAGGAAATCATTAAAGTGCCAGGAGCTGGTGGAGGAATGCTACCACACTAACCACTGATCTGTTAGACAGACAGCAAAGACCCATGACTAACCACGTTATGTGTGTTGATCTGTGGATGTATCTGCTGTGTGTTGTACGTACTGAAGGCGTCGACCGAACTTATGTGTCCAACATCTTTAAAAACCTGTGTAAGCTCCTTGTATAGAAGGTTTTAACCCCAGTGACCTTTAACCCTTCGTCTGCTTTTGTCTTCTCACCATGAACCAGAGGAGACAGTCTAATTGCTGCAGAGCCTGATGTGACACTGTTCTGTTACACATGTTTGTTTGCGGAAAGTAGAAAGTAAATCTCCACGTTTCTCCGTCATCCATCTCAACAGCAACCGACTGATGGAGGTGATTCGCCCCCGTTTTAATCAATAGGACCGTCTGCAAAGGTCTCCTGTTGAGACGCGGTCGTGTTATTTACTTACCGCAGCTTCTCTCGTCTTTTCTCTCTCCGATGCTCTTCTGTCAGAGAAACGCTGCGCTCTTCTTTATTCCTCCACTGCTTTTATTTTTAGTCCCACTCTGGTCCCGTGGCTTTGTGATGACTAAAGTAAAGATGATGCCTCCTTTTTTTTTTTTTTGTTTAGACCAAAGCTTTGTGTCACAGCAGATGATTATACTAAAGTTACAAAGTGGTCCACTGTGAGCATCAGCAAACTTATGCAAAAATATCTGACGGCAGCAAACTATGTAAGAACAACAGGACGAGTTGTCTGGTTCTTTGCCGTTTCCACACAATACATTAAGACTCCCATCAGCCTTTGCTTGTCAGGACTCATCTTCTCCCCAGAGGAAGGTGTCCTTGTTGTTGTCACATGGAACAGGAGAAACTCTGGAAATCTAAAAATACAACATTGTGTGTGTGTGTGTGTGTGTGTGTGTGTGTGTGTGACAGCAGGTCTTTGTTCTGCTGCTCTTTGTGCTTTAGCAGGAGCTCAGAAGTGGCTCAGATGAGTTTGTTGACGGCAAACTTATTGATTATTATATGTAACCACATTGCTAAGGTAGTTTTCAGTTAGATGTGATCAAACAGCTTCGCTGCCTTTTCATCTTTATTAAGAATAGTTTCATTCACAATAGATATACAGTATCTCCCCATATGATGTTTGTAGATCAGTCCTAGATTCCTGTTGTCTGTTATCTACCTCTCTCCATCTCTTTATCTCTCTTATCTACTCACTTCAGGGTAATGTGATCAGTACAGCAGACTGACAGTGAAGGGACGTGAGCGGCTTTTGATGGAGTATCTGCCTGATACTGACAATCCTAGATGACAGACGGTTGATATGAAGTGACATTTCCATCCGGCCTCCGTCGCGGCAGGGAGGATATTCTGGTATTTTTTGCAGCTTTTATAACAACCTGAGGTGGTGTAGAATAGCAGCCAGTTGGATGACGTCATTTCACTTTCACTTTTATGCAATTAAAGAAAAAAAAAGTCCAGGTACGCCAAGAGTAATGAGGTTAAATGACTCGATAAGACTTATTCTCTCGCTCTGTGCAGGTCTCATGTTTCCTCCATGTCTCCTGTATAATCCTATCCTCCTCTCTCACTCTCACAGATCGACACTGGAGGCAAGATTATTATCACAAATGCTGTTAAAGCTTCTCCTCACACACAAGAACATCTGGCACTGTCATGTATTAAAGAGTCAGTTCACAACAGACTGCCATCTTAAGGTGCTGCCTGTACTGTACTGTGTACCTCTGTTCCACAGGACCACTGTATATAGATATTGTGTACATCTAACGCATGTGAGCAGCATTGTGGAAAATCAAGGTACCAGGGTTTTCACACAGAAGAAGAATCAGTTGTGTAAAAAAAAGCTAAGTCTGGTTCTGCTGCACTGATTGTGACAATAAATATCCAATAATGTTAAAGAAGTACTGCATATACATGTATATGAGAGTAGTTGAGTATCTATAGAGACAGAGTTGATGTCTGTCGGACCGGAGCACTCTGTTGGCCGACTGTGGCATGACTCAGCTCTTAGAGGAGACTAAGAGATAGTGAAATGAGCCTCTGTTGTGTATACTATCTTGGTCTCTTACACACATCAGAGACACACACACACACACACACACAGAGGATGAAGACAGCGTACGACGCTTTGCAGCAAAGCAATAACTTGCCCTCTGTGGCGGTGATGGATTCAGGACACGTTTGTTGCTGCTGCTAAATAAGATCAATCTGTAAACACAGAGTTAAAGGTTCGGTTCCACTGCAGACGTGACCTGCACTGACAACGTCACTGGTGCCCCTCCCATTTCTGTTTCTGTTCTTCCTCCAGGTGTCGATCACTCACCTTCCTTTGGACCAGCTTGTTCTCTATTTAAAGCTGCATGTTGGCGTTTTGTCCACACGGGGGCAGCAACACACACTGGAAACAACACCTGAGGTATCATGACCTTATATGGGCGGTGGACTGGTCACTTTCCTGACCACCAGCATTCACGACTATCACATCAGGAATCGCAAAGTCAGCAAACCATGGATTGTGCATAAAACATAGCAACCTGTGAAGTTGGTCATATTAACCCTAACCTATAGATAGACAGATAGATAGATAGATAGATAGATAGATAGATAGATAGATAGATAGATAGATAGACAGATGTCACATTTTCAGTCTCCAGCAGATTCAGATCAGTTTGCTGCAGAGCCGTAATCGTCCTCTTGATGCCGCGTCATTCTTCATGGTCACAACCAGAATTTGTTTAGTCCACCATATTGAGTTAGTGAGTCTGGAGAGGCTCCAGTGAGAGATGGACCCGTCAGACACAGGCCAATAACTGTGTTAGCAAGAAGACAATGAAGGCTACAAACCTCTCAATATGACCACTGGACAGAGTCCGTGGTGTTTATACACACACACACACACACACACACACACACATAAAACACAGTGAAAGATCATATAGGAAGAACGCAATAGTGAACGACACACTGAGCTAATGCTAACGGCTAGAGCCTCCTGGTTTGTAATGATGATCAATTGTGACTGATGCTGTGGGCCTTTTATTGAGAAAAGAAAATCAATCAATCACACACACACGGACACACACACACACACACACACACGGCTCAGGAGACAAGTGAGTGTGTATAATGTGTGCTCTGTTCCTCTTCAGTTGTTAAAGCAGATTCATGCATTTTTATGAAGCTGTCCTCAGAGACTCATCACATGTATATGTGTGTGTGTGTGTGTGTCATAATAAATACCATAATAACTACCAGATATGCTACCAGCAGGGGGCAGCACTGACCGGTCACTTGTAACTGCTGCTGCCGGCCAGATGTTGTTTTTTTTTAACCTATATATGTAAATGAGCTGTAAAGAAATCAAACCATGTTGTTAAAGCAGCTTTTAAAGATCCACTGCAGGTCGACCTTTATTCTGAAGAGATGAGTCTTCAACAGGTTCCTGAACCTACAGAGCGACAGAGCGACTAAATGAAGGTTTTCCTTAAACGTAATTAGAAACCAGTCCATCCTCTCCTAAAATCAAAAGAGGGCCTGAGAAGGTGATGTCACTTCCTGTTGACCTCTAGAGGTCAAACATCTTGCAAACCGACTGACTGACTTTTTAAATCTGTAAAAACTGGTGTAGTGGCCCTTTAGGAGGAACTCCAGCTTCACTTCCTGTTCGACGCGTCTGTCTGTGTGCAACCTGACACCAGGTCAGTGCCAGTCGATGCCAGTTGTGCTCCACTGCTCTAAAACACAGGCCTGGGACCTGCTGCTCACTTTAAACCTATGGCAAAGTGTCAACACTGTTATTTTTGACCGGGGCCAGTAAAAGTGTCTCCTGCTCTCTGTCTGTCCGTCTCTCTCTCTCTCTCTCTCTGTGTGTGAATGTCTTTGATAGAACATTTCGACACATTAGTGATTAGTCACATGAGCTGCCAGGAATAGATCACAGTACTGTAGGTGTGAATGTGGTGGAGAAGGTCACGAGAGGAAAACCAGATTACACTGTGACCCACGTGCAGGTGTCCTACTGAGGCCCGTGTGAAGACTTCACTTCTATTATATTATAGAAGTTTGATTTCTATTGTGCGTCTGCTTCATGTAGAAGAGAAAAGTGGCTTCACTCACATTACAAAGTCAATTACGGACATGTAATGCTTGTGTTCAACCAGAAGAGGGCGCCATTGACCCAATGAAACTCCATCAGAAGGCCATAGATGTAGGAGGTGTAGGTGGTTGATGCTTTACATGAATCGGCTGTTGGCTGATCATCACAGTATAAAGTGATGTGTGGATTTATACACAGTTAAGACACATGATGTCAGAGCTGTTCCTCTGCAGGAAGTGACTCAGTCATGAAGGTCTCAGCTGAAACGTCTGCGGCCCCGCCCGTCTTTGTCGTCTCCACCTCTGCTCCCCTCCTCCTTATATCCTCCTCATCTCCATCGGTATTTTCCTCCCCGGCACCCCCCCCCCTTTGCTCCGTTGCCCTGACAACAGACAGACACCTAGGGTTTCCTTGGAGACGGGCAACCACACCGCTCAGCCCGCCCTCTCTCCGGTCTGACAGCACGGCTGGGCCAGAGCACCACCTGTGAGTGTGGATCCACACACACACACACACATGGTGATGGTTTGTAATTTTGTCCTCAGCGTTAAGACGAGCTGCGTTCACATTAATCTGTCCTCCTGTGTGTGGATCGTGTTCACATGTGCGAGAACACACGACCGTGTGGCAGATTGAGGATTTGGATTTGAGGACACGGCGAACACACACACACACGACTCTGCTTTTTATTCCTTCCAGTAAAATCTTAGGATGTAACTCATGAGCTGCAGGAAGCTGGTGAGTCTGAATGTTGGGGATCAGATTCTGATTCTACTGCAGATCACATCACATAACTACAGCTATCAAGGGTCAATAATCAATAATCACACAAAACTAATGAACGTAAGTGTCCCCGGCCTGGTCCGTCACTTTGTTGTGTCCCCAGTCTGGTCCGTCACGTTAATGGCTGAGTTCCAGTCCAGGTCTCTTACAGACCATAGACTGTATATCACTGAGTGTCCCATTGTCAGTCATGTCCCCTGTCCTGGTCCTGGTCCTGGTCCTGTCCCAGTCCTATAACAGCATCTGGACCCTTTCAGACTCTCACAGTCACTTACAGCTGACATTGTTCAAGTCAGTAAGGGTTCAGGGCCTGAGGGCCCTTGTGTTCCCGGTTCGGGTTCGGGTCCCGGTTTGGATTTGGTCCCGGGTTCGGGTCTTGGTTCTTGTACCGGGTTCGGGTCCCGGTTCCGGTTCTGGTTCGGTACCGGGTTCCGGTCGCGGTTCGGGTCGCGGTCCCGGTTCGGGTTCGGGTCCCGGTTCGGGTACCGGTACCGGTACCGGGTTCGGGTCCCGGTTCGGGTTCGGGTACCGGTCCCGGTTCGGGTCCCGGTTCGGGTACCGGTTCGGATCCCGGTTCGGGTTCGGTACCGGGTTCGGTCCCGGTTCGGGTACCGGTACCGGTACCGGGTTCGGGTTCGGGTCCCGGTTCGGATCCCGGTTCGGGTTCGGTCCCGGTTCGGGTCGGTACCGGGTTCGGGTTCCGGTCCCGGTTCGGGTTCGGTTCCCGGTTCGGGTTCCGGTCCCGGTTCGGGTTCGGTTCCCGGTTCGGGTTCGGGTTCGGGTACCGGTACCGGGTTCGGGTTCCGGTTCCCGGTTCCGGTCCCGGATCGGGTTCCGGTTCGGGTCCCGGTTCCGGTACCGGGTTCCGGTCCCGGGTCGGGTTCGGTACCGGGTCGGGTTCGGTACCGGGTTCGGGTTCTGGTCCCGGTTCGGTCCCCGTTCCGAGCTCGGGTCCCGGTCCCGGGTTCAGCTCTGGTGGTCCTCCCCATGGTCCTGGCTCTGGTCATTGTCTCAGTTCTGGTCTGGTCCTGGTCCTGGTCCTGTCCCATTCCTATCACAGCATCTGGACTCTTTCAGACTCTCACTCACTTACAGCTGACCTTGTTTAAGTCAGTCAGGGTTCAGGGCCTGAGAGGCAGAAGGGAACTGGGCCCTTGTGTCCCCGGCCTGGTCCGTCACATTGATGGCTGAGTTCCAGTCCTACAGTAACCTCAGTCTATAGGTCTGTAGTCTATAGGTCTATAGGTCTATAGCTCTGTAGGTCTGTAGGTCTGTAGGTCTATAGGTCTGTAGGTCTGTAGGTCTATATAGGTCTGTAGGTCTGTAGGTCTATAGGTCTGTAGGTCTGTGTAGGTCTATAGGTCTGTAGGTCTGTAGGTCTGTAGGTCTATATACACCGAATTCAACAGTAAATGAACAGCAGTGAAACATCAACACCAGCTCGTTGCCACCTCGTCTGACTCAGAGCCAGAAAACAGGTGTGGCTCTACCTGCCCCCTGAGAGGTAATTACCTGCTGTGTGACAGGGATGTGGACAGGTCTTCAGGGAGAACCCTCTGTATTTTTAACTCCTCTCTCACCTTTAGCCTCCCTCCTCCTCTCTCCTCCCCCTGCCTCACCCTCTCTTCCAGTTTTCTCTCTCTCTCTCTCTCTCTCCCCCGTCTGTTTCTTCTCTTTCTTCTCCTCGTCCTCCTCCAACAACATCAGGCCCCGTTTGATCTCCGGCTCTGAAAAACCAACAGCTACCAACGGCGCTATCAAAAGCATCTCTATGGTTGCTATGGTTATTCACTTAGATACAATTACTATAGCAACGCTGTCTCTGAGAGCCAGGGAGGAAGTGGCTCAGCAGGAGTCCAGGTGGAGATACACAACACATGCAGCACAGCTTCATCTAACCACAGCATACTGCCAATCATCAAGAGTGATTTCATCAATGATCGCCTCGTATTCCGACATATCTAGAATGTATTGATCGCTATTAATCTCTTCAGATGTTTGGGTTTGAAGTAGAGTTTTATTTTTTGTTTAATATCTTACACTTTCATTCAGTTTTATTTTTCATCACCGTTATTGACTGGAGCCAGTGGCAGCCATGCATCAGATTATTATGACCCATAGTAACATTTTGTTGTCAAGTGACACCTAGTGGTCGTAGAAAGTAGCTGCAACAATAAACCAGCAAAGATTCCCAAATAAAAGCAGCTTGTTACATGATAAACAGAACAATACGGACGATATAATGCTTCTTTCAATCCTAACCAAGTTGTACCTGGGGTCGACCAAACCATGACGACAAAGGTCGGTCAGTCTGCTGTTGCCGGGACAGTCTGTGTGTTTATTATTGTCACCATGACAGCCAAGGTCTGCTGCACCTGCTGCTGTAGCGCTGCTATTTCAGGACACTCCTACAGGTCGTATCAGACGGTTTAGAGAGGTTGGACATGGTGACATATGAAGACAAACAACTGTTCACACCTACATGACATTTTGCAGGACTTTCTGTAGGACTTGGAAACCAGTCCAGGTACAAGCAGGACACAGTCCACAGTCTGCATGAGTCTGTTTTACCTTTCACTCTGAATTGTGTTACCCTTTAGAAATGTTGTTGCACAAATGGAGGGTTGATTGACTGATTGATTTCGTGAGCACCCTGTAGGACGCTCTGATCCAGGAGCATGATCACTTTGGTTAAGGTTAGGGCAACTGGAACCATCCAAAAATTACCTGTGTACCTCATGAGTCAGAAACATCCAGGCTGAACCAACAGAAGACCAACCAACATGTTTTAAAGTGTTCAGACTGACATCGTTTTTTAACCTGGATTACAGCTGAGTGTCATTAGCAGTCTCCTTCATTTTGTCTGAGCTGGATCAATACATGGTAGCTGATCTGTCCCTGTGTCATAAGTCACGGCTGCCTCGTTGGCCGGATCCCAGGCCCTGATCATATGTAACATCGTCACGCTATGGATCAGCCTGTTAGCACAATCAATTGCTCATCATTGCTTTGCTTTTTTTAGCCGTCGTCCTGTTCAGGTCATCAGCGGCTTCCAGTAGCCTCATTACACCCTGCACTCTGTATCATACTCTACTGTTCACAGTTCAAGTGACTAACCTTTGATTACTGACCCTAAAAAGTTGTGCAATAACTCAAAGAGTCATTATCAGGCAGTTGTGAACCGTCACCCATCAGTCAAGGTGCAGTTTGCATCAGTGTTTGTCCTTGTATATCTTCACATTAAAGCCGATTCTGATTGAACACAAAGCTACATAGATTATGTCGCCATGATGATGAATATTAAGCTGTTTCTCAAATCAGTGGCGGCAAAGGTACTCCTGTTTCAAAGGCTCCTTCAAATGCATCAATGGGATCCTTTGTTTTCCGAGTAAATGAACGAGGATCTAACAGGCGAATCTTTCTCAAGGCCCAACGCATCCGAAGATTCACTGCATCGGAGTCGGACCTCATTGTAGAGCAGCATAAATCCTCCGCAGACCAGACTGTCTCATTTTGGATTGGGTGGTCTTATAGGAGGCCCCAACCCCAACCTCTAAGCCCAGGTTGTTATTATGGTATGGTTGAATTCTGGGTCAATAATGTTTTGTTACAGTCACAGTGATCGTGACCTTTAGGCCAAATGGGACAAGGGAAGTCACGTCAGACCAACAAACAGCGCCACCCTCAGGTAGTTTATGCATCTTAAATCTAAAAAGGCTTCAAAGTGTCTTCATTCAAGGGTTTATTCATAGTGGAGCTGGTGTTGTACAGGCGTTTTGTGCTGAGTTTATTGTGCAGACGGTAGAAAACAGCGGGCGCTCACCTCGGACCCTGTGAGGCTCAAACGGCTCCATTCAGTCTTGAGTAGAGGGTCTCAATGGGATCAATGGGCTCTGTGGAGGATTAGACTGGTGGATGTGTGGGATGCAAATACAGAGACACAAATCTTCAAGTGCATCACATCATAGTGCTGAAAATCCAATATACACTGCTCCGTCCATTTCATACCCCAACCCAACCCAACCCAACCCCCCTCCCCTTCATTCACCCATCCCCTTGATACTCCATCACTCCATTCACCCCCACCCACCGCTCATAAAATATTCAGCCTGGTGCTCAGCCAGATGCCCCCTCTCCCCCTCCCTTCTCTGCCAGGCAGCCAGCCAGCTGAAAGGGCACGTGGCTCACTGAGGGTGGGGGTACAAAGGGTGGAGGTGGGGGGGAGGGAAGGGGGGCAGGTTGAGGGTTTTAAGATGCAGAACAAGAGAGATTTCATGAGGCTTGCCTGTTTCTACCGAACCCAACTATTGTGGCGTTACCAACAGGCTGATAGTGATCTAACCATGGGGGGGGGGCTGTGTAAGTGAAGTGAGCTGTGTTTATTAGCAGTATCTGAGCTTGTAGCAGACATGATGTGGGGGCTGCAGACGTCTCTAACTCCACACCCTCAGATTCACGTGTGACTTCAGTCAACTTGAAGTCACACATTGTGGGGGTTTTATGCCGCTGCACTGGCAGCTGCCAGCAGCCAGAGGCGTCTCGCTTCTGGTTTGTCCATCTGCCCGTCCATATGTCTGTCCGTCCCAGTATCATGCTCAGTATCTCAGTAACGTTTGGATGGAAATTCTTTGACACTTGGTGCCAATATTCACTTGGATTCAATGAGGAGAAATGATTAAATTTAGATGGTTTAATACTCTTCAAGGGAATCTACAAGTGTTCAGTGGATTCAAGGGTGAGCTGATGAGACTTTGGTGACTAAAGGTCAAAGGTCAAGGCCTGTTTGACCATATTTAACACTTTTTAGCCGAAACTAAAGACTACATACAGCAAATAGAAAACTTTCACAGTTACTATTTGACGTGATTCAGGAAGCACTTCACCTCCACCTTATTCTTCATGCTACATAAACACTATTTGACTTGAATCTGTAGACTGTCCAGTACACACATAATTCCTGGTGAGGCTGTGTAAAACAGTGGATTATTAAGGCCTTTTATGGGTTCGAGGCCTGAAGCCACTTGGCACTCTAGGTAATCCACATTTGTGCATAATCATGGTCTTTTCTGAAAGCTAATCCCAAGAATCCTGCAAGTGTTACTGAAAGAGAGGAACAGGAGCTTAGACACGAGACAGATTTGTCCTCACAGGCTTTGCAACGGTGCGGCGATACAGACGGGAATGTGACTAAATCCTGTTCCACTGATCATGTTACGGGATTTCTGTTTTAAAATTGCTTAGTTTAGGTTTAGTCCTGTCCAACCTGCGGGGCTGTGGCTGCAGGGCATCTTCTTTCCTCCTCACCGTGACTATAACACACGCAAAAGCTTTGTTAAAAAAAGTTTTAAAATCAGGATTTGATCACGCTGGTCCAGACACATACTGGGGTTTTACTCATCTCTTCTTCTCTTCCTGTCTGTCACTTTAGATTTGTCTCTCACTGTGATGGACGTGTCCACAGTAGCGTCTCTCAAAGTCACTTCCCAGGACTCTGACTCATGCTGCTAAATCACTTTGATTGCACTGGGAAGCCTTTGTGTGTATGTGTGTGTGTGTGTTGGGGGGGCGTTCAATGACACTGTGGAATGTGGGAGTTCCTTTTGTCTAGATATATATATGTGTGTGTGTGTGTGTGTGTGTGTGTGTGATGCCATTTTTTCCCTCCAACACATCACAGCCAGGCATCGTAATGGTAGTGGTGTGTCAGGCCAGGTCATTGTCACTGAGGCCTGTGTGTGTGTGTGTGTGTGTGTGTGTGTGTGTGTGTGTGGGAAACAGTCTGAAAAGGCTTTTTCTCCTTCAGGTCATAAAGTGAAGAATCTCAGTTTCTTCTTTGTGTTTTAATTTAATAGGAGGGAACAGAGCACTGCTTTGTTTTGGCTCTAGTACACGGTTCCCACACACACACACACACACTACAGTTGATGTGCACTTGCTTGGTTAAGCAGGGTCTCAGCCTTTACATCGTTGTGGTGATGTGTGTAACTTCCTAATGACTCTGATCGGTTGCCGTGCAACACACTCACAACTGTTTACACTCTCTCACACACTGTTACACTATGTTTTGGTTGCTGCTGTCATCATCTCCTCCTCTCTGTGTTTCTAATTACAACCTGATGCATCCATGGTGTCTTCTGATATTACAGTTCATTTGATCGTGTGATCCTGGCTGACTTAGCGTTAGGGTTTGACGTCTACCTTTATATGTGGTCAGATCACAGACCAGTAATGTCAAGATCAATACGGACAAATGAAGATCGGACGACTCTTTAAGTGTCGGACCTGAGTTGATAGGAGATCTCAGGTGTGTTGTTGGACTTGTTGGCGAACACTACTGGCCAGAGGGGAGCAGAACTGCTGACTGAGCCTCATTAGAAAACAATTGCTTGTGTGTTTCAACATTACTGCTGTTGTTAAAGTTTAACGAGTCAGCTCCAAATCCTCTGCCAGTGTTTGTAGAGCTGCACATGAATGTCAAAGAGGTCAACACACACTGTCGTTGAGGAGGTCTAGTCAGCAGAACGGTGGTGATCTACAAGGGTTTTGCTTTGATGAAGGATTAAAAGACTCGTCTTCCTCAGAAACTCTACAACTGTTCTCTTTTATTGAGTCTAAGAGGAGGAGTGTGTGTGGAGCAGGGACTTGGTTTTTCACAAGCATTTGCTCTTGAAGCTTTAATAAAATGTAAAAGTAGCACAGAGGATGAAATTAACCACAGAGACTAAAACTGTTCTGGTACCAGACTGTAAACGTGTCTGTTTCCTGCTGTGAAGTTGGACATTTTTTAACATGGGAGTCTATGGGGACTGACTTCCTGTTGGAGACTCACTCTAGTGGCCCGTTAGAGGAACTGCAGCTTCTGTCACACCTGTCAGATTTGTTCTTCAACCCTGGAGGTCGATGCTTGATGGGAAATGTCCAGTCCAGTCCTTCTCTTCGTCGCTACACAAACCTTTTAGATGTCGGACAGTCGTTAGGACACAAACTTCTGAGCGTCTTTAACGGAGCTCAAACTTCAGGTCTTCATCCACACAAGTTTTCACTGGCATAAAATAATGTGTTGGTTTGATTATGATGGAGGTGATCAGCTCTTCGGTCGATGCTCAGCTACAGTCCTCTCTCTCTCTCTCTCTTTCGATGGAAAATATTGTAATCCAGTTAAGTTCTTGTATCTTCCGGGATATCGATTTGGAGCGGAGGAATACGTCTTGCTCCAAAGCTACAACTCAGAGCAGTCATGGAAACATAATAAGATAATCAGATCTGCTGTACTACAGGATTCATCATGTTGTCTGAAGCAGCAGATGAGTAGATCTGTTTAAGTGGGTGCTCTATGGGAAGAAGTGCGTTGTTGTAGCTGTCGGCACGTTTGACCCTGAGTTATTCATTTCAAATGTAAACCAATGGACATCAGGGAGTTTTCACCTGTTCAAATATCCATTCATCGGTCGGTCGCTGGTGTTTTCCTGATGGTCGTGGTCTTTGAAGTGACTTCTGATGTGGAGGAAACGATCTACAGAGATGTGTCGTTGAGAGCCCAGCGTGAGGTCAGCTGCAGCGCCGTGCAACAGATGGCTGCGGACTAATAAGGTGTACGATTAACATATCTGCCTGTGTTTAATGATAATGATGGGATGTCTGTCGTGTTAGGTCTGCTCCCGGTCCAGTCTGGTCTGAGGACTAGATTTCATGCACACACACACACACACACACACACACACACAGAAGGCTCTCTCCTTCTCCTTGTCGTCTTCTTCCCCCTGTCTCTCTCCTCCATCTGCTGCTGTCGCCATCCCTCCTTCCTCTCACAGCAGGTGCCAACACACAGGTGTGTCCTCTGGCATTTGGAAGAAGTGCTGCCAGCAAGAGGCCTGTCAGTGAGGTATCATCCTCTGGGGAACACGAACATTCACAGCAAACTAAACACAAATCTCATCTTTAGTTTCAAAATGTCTTAATATCATGAATGTAGATACCAAGGTGAAGGCTCTTCATCACCTGGAAAATCAAGTGTTGGACGACGAGACAAGAACCATGTGACTTCTATTGGCTCCCATTAGAAGAGCAGGGACCCAGTACAGGTGAACTGGACCGGAGGGTGTGAAATAGATGGAAATTCATCACTGGTTTCAAGATGTTTTACATCAGATCGAAGGCAGAGACCAAGATAAAGATAAAGGCTCAGTGTCAGATGAAGGATCAAAACCCATGTGTTTTCTATTGGAGCCCATTAAAGCCCATTATATTGTCCCAGATCTACAGTCAGGGAACGTTACAGGCACAAGGTCAGACCGACCAGAACCAACACGTCTCATGATCATGAACCACGACAACAGCATTTTTATTGGATTATTATATTGATTATTATTTATAAGGATGGAGCTGATCGCCTCTGTAGACAGTCTGTCATCTGAGGAACAGTGGGAGCAGGTGTTACCTTAGTTAACGTACGTACGTGTGTGTGTGTGTGTGTGTGTGTGTGACTGATTCAGCGTGAAGAGGTTCACATCAGAGCGACGTGGAGACGATGAGTGTCAGAATAAAAAGGACGGTCCAAGAGGGAGAGGTGAAAATCTATTAACCGTAACACACACAGGCATTTTAAACGTTTCATATTTCAGTGTGTGTGTGTGTGTGTGTGTGTGTGTGTGTGTTTAGAGGACGCCATGGTGATGGAGAATACTCAACATTTTTTATTCATTGACGAGGAGCTGCTGCAGCCTGCTGGGACCAGGAGCCCATAGCCAGGGGCCATCATTAAGACACAGGCAGTCAGTGAGGAAAAGAAACTCATAATGCTGTGTGTGTGTGTGTGTGTGTGTGTGTGTGTGTGTGTCGGAGGCAGGGAGGGGGTGTGTGTGTGGCTACACTTGGGTTTAAGACCTGGCTGCCTTCAGACAGACAACAAAGACTGAAAAGGTGGAGTGGATTTGCTGTGTGTTTGTCTGGGTGTGTGTGTGTGTGTGTGTGTGTGTGTGTAATCCTCTTGCTCAGTAAAGAGGAAGAAGTTTATTGACTGAAGCCAGAGAGGAGGAACGAGGACGATGATGATGATGATGATGAAGATGATGATGATGATGATGAGGATGAAGAGAAACACTTGGTTCAATGAGACTCATGATAAGATACATTGATGTGATCAGATACTTCACATGTGGCAGGAAATGAGCCTCTGTAACGTCATGTCAATATGCAACACACCCAACGAGAGCCTTTGTTGTCACACACACACACACACACACACACACACACACACATATGGAGACAATGAAAATAAAACACATACTCATTGATGATGTATCTATTAAAGCTGTAAATCACCGATTCTAGATTCAGTTCAGCGATCAGTGATCAATATGACACGATATCAGCTGCTGATTCAACACAATCACTTCCATTCAAGTCAAATCACACAAAGCAACTGACATGTCATTGATCGGCCTCCTTCATCACACAGCGACACATTCTACAAAATCAAACTAAAAACAACAGTAACTTCCTGGTTGTTATTTGCGTGAACATTTGTCCTGATCAGATCTGAGTCATCAGGAGGAAGTCAGGGGAATTTCAAAATAAAGGCCCGTCTTCCACATGATGCTATGAATCAATATCTGATCTATATTTTCATCTTGGATCGATGCTTTTGACTCGTCGATCATTTAGTAGATGCATCAATCCGGTGGACCAATCAGCTGGTCCGATCATGTCAGCTCATGTCAGCTACACACATAATATTAATATTTATTATTATCATTATTATTGATTATCTAATCTGTTTTATTGATCTGAATTCTTTTATTTTCCTTCTCTGCTTGTTCTGAAAAGATCAAGAAAAATGACAGAAAACAAGAAGCTACACACACACACACACACACACACACACACACACACACACACACATACACATAAGGCAGCTCAGTGTGTGTGTGTGTGTGTACATGCGCGTGTGGCGACTATTTTGGTTCGCCAGCGAGGCTTCCAGATAAACACTGGTGGCAGCTGCTGCCATAGCAACACCATTGTGCTCCCTCCTCCCTCCTCCCTCCTCCCTCCTCCCCTCCCTCCCTCCTTCCCCGACCACTCCCCCCTCTGCCTGGCTCACACACACTCAGAGGCTGGGGACCAGAGAGGAGAGAGGTCAGCTCAGCTCGCTTCGTCTCACTGAGGAGGGAGGAAGCAGACGAGACGAGTGGAGAGAGAGAGAGAGAAAAGAGAAAAAGAAGACGAGAAAAGGAGAAGAGGAATAAACAGGAGGGTTGTTGTTTTTTATTTTTGTTTTTATTTTTGGGGAGGGGGGCAGAATGAGTGAGGACAACCACTCCCACTACAGACTGGACCCCAGCGATCGCCTCAACGGGCTGGGACAGAGGAGAAAGAGACCCAAGAAGGTAAATGAAAGGATGGAGAGAACACACATGGTGCTGAGGGAGGGAGGGAGGGAGGGATGGAGGGAGCGGAGGTTCCCTGGAGAAAAGTGAAGGATGAGTGTGTGATACCTCGAGAAAAAGAAGAAGAAGAAGGAGAGGAAGTGTGTCAGTGAGTCAGGTGGTGTTGGTGGCTCAGGTTGTGTTGTGGAGCTTCTTCTTCTTCTTCTTCTTCTTCTTCTCTCTGCTCTCTCCATCTCCACTGCTCTTACCTTTTCTCCCTCACCTCCCATCCCTTCTTCCCCCTCTTGTTTTCTATCTGTCAGTGTGTTGATGTTGATGTTGTGGTGGTGCTGAGTGTAGTAGGAGGAGGCTCCTCTGCTCTCACATGCTGTCAGGGTGGGTCCCTCTCAGCTCTTTGTGTTTCATCTCATGAACGTCGTTACCCTCAGGAAAAAAAAAAACAAAAAAAACAACCATCAGGAGATTTTTTTTTTCTCCTCCTCCCGTTCAACCTCCGACATCCATCCATGCCTGGTTGGTGCTGGCTATTGTTTGGTGTGTGTGTGTGTTTTTTTTTTTGTTGTTGTTGTAACAGCCAACACACGCCCATCAGCCTTTTGCCTCCATAAAAACATCGATATTAATGATCATTGTGATTTTTAGGTTGATTATGATAATTATCTGTGATTTATGGAGGTGTTATATTGTTCAAAGATCAGGCTCTGGATCAGGTGTTTCGTTCCGAAAATGCTCGGAAATATTGAAAAATCACATCATCCTGGGAAAAACTGATCAGTAAATGAACAGATAATTAAAAAAAAAAAAACTGGACTGAAGCCAATGTTTGATTGACACTGTAAAACAATAATTATTCTGACAATTAACCAATTAAGCCGCCCCTGGCTGCGTCTGTGTGTCCGTTACTGTCATCGTACTAACTGATATGTAATATATTGCCCCTATAAACAGCACGAGGTACGGGGGCTCAGATGTGCCAAAATGTGCTTCAGTTATCTAATATTAGTCCAATTTGAATGGAATAATTCAGTCATTTGAGTTTTTGTAGCATCTTTAAAAACAGTGAATTTGGACCAAATTTGCTCTGATTTGTAGAAAAATTAAAAAAAACACATCAACGTCGATTTGAACAGATGGAGACTTCAGTTTTGATGCTGAAATGCAAAGAAACAACGTTAAAACGCTCCCTTGGATCAATGTTTTCTGATCTGTCGTCTCCAATGATGAGGCCATCATTATCATAGTCCATCCCCATCGTACCTGTAATGATTCACACCTGTGATTGGACAGTGTGAGAAGTTTTAAAAATGACATCACAGGATATCTTTAGCGACATGAAACCATTTATAATACAATGATTTGTTAGCTCTGACGAACTCCGAACTCTGGAGACGTCTGGTGGGACAACATGATCACATGACCACACCTCCATCCACAGACCAGAGTGGTCCGCTGCCTCTGGGCGTGTCTGCAGGGCTCATGCATCACATTATGCTGATGTTAGCTGGTTGCTCCCTGTGTAGCCAACACAAGCAACCAGCTAACCTCAATTTCCAATCAATACTATTGTCATAATGCAACACACACACACACAAAACTGTATTGTGGTGTGTTGACAGGAGCTCAGTTTTCCCTCCTGAATAAATGAAGTGGGTGGTATATCTGCAGAAGGTTGGCCATTTAAACGTCTTGTTTGTTTGTTATGAAGAGTGTTAGATGAGCAGCCATTCAGTGTTTTACTGATGCGTTACAGCAAATGTGAGATTGTTTTCCTTTGAAAGAGAAAATGATCAGTCATCGGTTCAGATGTGTTTCCAAGATAAGATATAGGAGTGTTTAGGAGTAGATGTACAGCTGGTAAATATGGACAAACTGTGTTATACAACCAGTTGGGCGAAGTGGAGTGACATGTGACTGGTGCAGAAATGGCAGATCAGCGTGCAAAACTGTGAAGAGTCCACAGTTTTATGTTTTTACTGCTAAAAACGTGGTCGAGCCGTTTTAAAAGTCGCAGTAGTAGAAGAAGTAGAAGCTCGAGTTCGGAGGCAGTTCAAACACTAAACAGATGTTGCAGCTGTTACACTGTACATGAGCCTTGACACTCAGAGCAGGAAAATAAAGCAGGTGTTAAAAATCAGTAGCGCTGAATCTGCAAAAGCAAATTGTTGGTGAAAGCAGGAGTGAAGCATTTGGCAGCAGTGTCGGGGAGGAGGCGGGCGGGGGGGGGGGGTTATCCAGAATCACTGGATGAATTATTGATTTGCTCCCTCCCCCCATGCTTAGACAGGCACACACACACACACATTTACACACCCTTCTTGTGACCTATGGGAGCTGATCTCTGCTGTGTTCAGGCCGGTCGACCGATGGCGTCGAGGTGTTTTGCTTGCGTCCGTTTATATTTGGAGACAAACACACGCTGGAGTTGATGTTTTCAACTCGGCTTAATACACTGTGTTCTTGGCTCTTTCATGAAAAGCCCCTAAGCACTTTAATCTGCTACCATCTCAATTAAAACTCACCCCACCCCGGCCCCACACTGATCCAAACGGTGGTGGTGTTGGTGGTGGTGAGGGTGTAGACGCAGAGGTCTGTGCTGTAGCTGCACACACTGTACTTGTACTTGAACGTTGTATTGTTTGAAGACTGTGGCCTTGAGGAAGAAGCACAGGTTTCGTTTTCTGATGAGTGTGGAGAGGTCTCAGGTTCGTGACTTTCTGTCCTGTGGGACAGTTTGGAAAACAAGTCGGTGTTTTGTTTCAGAGGACGAAGAATCGGTTTCGACTCTGCTGCTTTTCTAACTATAACAGGACGAATCCCTAACCCTAACCCTGCAAACTTTCTGGGGATCTGGGGAATCACAATAACGACTTTTGATTGATTATCAACAAAACATGATGTTTAAGGATTTTGAATCTCTCTCTATACATAGCTCATGACTCATATCTGATCAGAGAGCTGTTTCGTGTGTCGCCAACCATCTGCCCACCAGAATCGTCAAACCCCCTAAAGATCCTGTTAATATCCAAGGAAATGAGGTTGTCAGGAAATCTTGTGTAGAAAATGCATGGTCCCCAGATGATTTTATGACGATCCCCTGACCTTTTGTCTAGAAGGGAGTGTTTTCTCTTGAGAGACATTTTGATGAACCTCATGTGCTGATAATGGAAATAGCCATTGTTCCGGTGAATCTCTTACCTTTCCTCTAGCTTCAGTTTTACCAAATGACGCCTAGTAGTTTGTGAGTGAGTCCTTATAATGTTGAACCCAATGGGATTTCTTGACCTTATTGGACCCAACAGCACCAACCAATCAATCAAACCCCAATGACCAGGTGAAGGATTGGTGAGAGGACGGGTATGATGTCTAGTACTTCCAATGCTGGGCTTAGAGAGCTGCAGTTTAGCCCTGATGAACTGCCAGAGCCAGTGAGTCAGTGAGCGTCAGGCCGACATTAGCATTGTCTTGATGCACAGTGACAGGTCTGAGGCTCTGGGCTGAATGGGGAGTGCTCACTCTGACACTAAGCAGGCGTCTCCCATCTCACTTATAGATCGCTAGGGATTACTTATTGATGAGAGGATCTATCCATCAGGGACTTGGTGGGGAGGTGGAGGGAGGGCAACTCAGTTCAGATGATGCTGAATGTGTTTGTGCAGGCTAGAGTGGCTTTTGGGTTTGGACTTGGACGGAGGTCACAGTGTTGGTTTCGTTTTTCAGACGAGTCCCGGCAGAAGAGCTTTGCTTTTTATCCTGGAGTGAACCGTGAACTTGATCGTCTACTGAGACACTAGGACACACTCGCTGTCTGAGGAGTTGTACGCTGAATGCCTTTTTAAAACCTAAACAGTTCCTGCAGAGCTGCTGTCAAGATATGGATCATTTCATCAGGGGAATGCCTCTGGGCTACATTTCTCATCGTACCTACATTTCTGCCCTGGACAGTTGAATTTCTGTCACATCAACCCCCCCCCCCCCACCTTCACCAGCCTTAAAATACCACCACGTCTCAGCACTCGTCTCCTCCAGCTTGTTTCAGTTTCTATTCCCTAAGGTTTGTTTCCATGGAACCTGTGGCCCACATCTTGTCTTGTCCTACAGACACACTTTCCTGCACTTTTGACAGAAGAGGAAAATGTAAAAGACGCTGATGCTTTACTCACCAGTGGGACCGATGTTTGGTCAAACCATAGTTATATTCTAGCCTTTTTTAACTTTCTGCATTAGCTTTGCCCTGAACCTGTGTGTGTACTTTAATGTGGACAGTCTACAGTCTAGAGGTCTTTACAGTTTGTGGTGTTAAGGGGAAGGTTTGGATTGGATTCGCCTGAACACCCCTGGACAAAGTCTGCTCTCACACTGCCACCTCAAATTAGTCGTCCGCAGGATTTAGTCTGGAGGACAATTACCAACTATTGATTGGTTAACTAGATTTCATCTTGGAATAGCTAATGCTCATGTCTATGAGCTGCACATATAAACATGTATATTAGAATATAAGACTTGAAAACCCAAGAACATCTTTTATGAAAGATTGATTGACAGATTATGTTAGGATGATGAAACTTCTACAAACATCTCATCTGATCATCATTAGCAGCCGGTCAACCTTCGTCTGCTGAACTCATCAAGAGTGAAAACCTTGAACTCAAAGAATATAGATTATTTTTCCTCTTAAACCTTAAATCTACATATAGATGAAACTGTAGTTTTTAATCTCGGCTGCAAATATAAACCATGACTCTGAATCACCTTGACTGATGTGAGTTATGTTTGGGTCTGATTGCTCCGCTGGCTGTAAACATTGTTTATGGACAGATGGCTTCATCCTGAATCTGGTGTTTTAATGCAGGGATGGAGATGATTTAACTCCTCAGCCTCTGGTATATGAGCTATTGACCTCTAACAAATCTCCTATGTTGCTGTATGTTTTCCTGTTAGTTCAACCCCCCCTCAGTGGAAAATCTGCATGAACAGATACTCAACATGTGAATGTGTGTGTATGAGCCAGGACGCAGCCCATAGCCAGAAATGGCCTTGACCCAGCTTGATTAAAAAGCAAACAGCGTCACCTTGAGATGCATCAATCTCCCACCTACGTGTCGCTGTAACGTCCGCTCCGTACATCAGAAACACATCAGCTCTCATTGCTCCTGCAGCATTAGCTCGTTTCCATCCAGTGAAATCTCTGGGCTGCGACTCCAACTGAGGCTTGGAACTGGATACGAGGCTTCGCCGTCTGTCTTCCTTAAATGCTCTTTTTCCAAAAATTCACAGTGATAACAGCCCGTTCTGTTTGCCTCTCTCTCTTCATCGCTGTTTATCTCCCTCTCTCTAAATCTGCCTCTAAGCTCTTATTTACTACACGACGGAAAGAATCGCCAGTCCGACTTTACTTTAAAAAAACGAATTTCCCTGTGTAGATTTGGACGGCGCTGTCAGCGGCAGGTTTGCTTTCAGACTGGTGTGTTCAGCGTTGATATGGAGGTTGAGGCAACAGGAAGGTGTTGAACTGATGAGGAGGTGGGTTTTTAACGAACAGAACAACATCGACTCTTTGATGATCTTGATGATCTTGATGATCTTGTGCCTGACACGGCCGCCGTTCAGTTCTTTTGCACAGTTTCATGTAACACGTCTGACAGATAATCCTCGGCGCTGCACTGAAGCGAACCCTTCAGTCACTTCACATCAGATCACTTTCAGCTTTATTCGTCCCCGGAGGTTTTCAAGTTTTTCTTGCAACACACACACACACATTGAAGACACCGTCACCTCCCCTCTTCTGGAGACCTTCAGCTTTTATTAACAAAGTGAAGTCAAACGCTTTGACATTAATGACGACTGTCAGACTCAATGCAGCCAATCAGAAGAATTTGCTCGCCTCGGTCTGTACATATGTCTGCTAACGTACCATCTGTCCTGTGAGAAGATAGGAAAGGCTCAGATCTGCAGTTTCTCAGTTTATTTAACTCGACCGTTATAACTGTGGCTGTTTAACTTCTCTCTGTTGTTAATCCATCTGTGAACCATGAAGTGCAGTGACGTGTCAGTCATCACAACCAAACACTGGGTTCACTCAACTATTCTGTCATTTAGTTTGTAGATGGAGTTTAAACTACATTTTTTTTAACTGGGTCTTCATCAGATACACTGGGTTTACTCAGGTGTAGATGAGATGCTGCCGTCATCTCCTCACATCTGGACCCAAGTGGACCCTGAAAACAGAAAGTTGACTCAGCAGAAATAATCTGGTGATTGGACTTTAAATCAGGATTTTTATTGTAAAATAACTCTGAGGACTGTTTATATATTTCCTAGCGGAGGAGCTACAACCCTGCTGTGGTCCTTTACAACCATCATATCCAGAGTCCTGAGGGCGGCAGCTTAAGGCTTGAGCTGAACTGAGATTCAATGGGAGTGAAGAGGCTGTTACCCAGCAGCCCTTTGTGCTGTACAGCTGATGTAACCATTCACACCAAATCAGCTTCTGACTGCGGACATGAAGACCACACACACACACACACACACACACACACACACACACAGCATCAAAAAAGGGTTTCATTTTGTGGCTCCGGCCCCTGCAGTCACTCGCCACCCCCTGACTTCCTGATTGAAGATTGACCTCTGCACGGAGGCCGAGGGGCTCACTGGGGATTTGTTGAGAAATGCTGAGGTGTGAGATCCTGTTTCATTTATTGCACTTGAGCGGTTGACGGACAGGCTCTAAATCTATTCTGTTGTGATTTGCTTGTTTTTTTTTCCCGGCCATTATCTGCAGGATTTCCAGCTGATTCAGAGACTCGAGGCTCTTCTGCTTCAGCTGCTCTTTAGCTGTAAACTCCTGCCTGTGTATCTGTCTTTACCCACTGAAGCCTGGACTGCTGCTTTCAAAGACCGTGTCTTATTGGCACTGGGCTGAGAGCTCAGCAGAGGTGGATAAGGAGTGTGTTAGGGCTTATGATGGAGAGTACCTAAGTGTTATGCTTTGACTTTTTACTATATTATTATACGTGATTTGTATCAAGATTCAACCCAAAGACTAACTCTTGAAAACTCAGCTAATATGTGGTTTGATCAGAATGAACCGACTGTAATGTGAAAGAAAAAAGAAAAAGGAGCTGCCATCAGATTTTTACCTCAGATGCAGTTGGCAGATTGGCAAACAGGAAGTGAGGGAGGAATGATGAGTCTCACGCCCGCTGCACACATGCCCACTCAGAAGAAGAGACAGGAGATAGTGGGGGTGGGGTGGTGGAGACACTGGAAACCCAAGGAAAACCAGGAATCATCACATACACGATCACATCCATCCACCACATGTACCTTAAAAATCTCAGCATGAACATCAACAGTCCGTACGTCTGATAGTAAAGACGTATATTTGTGAATGATTGGCCCTGGGCTCGTCGCAGCATTTGGGTCACAGCATGTTTGCTCTGGCTTCGTCTTTCTTTCTCCTAATCTTTGGATTAATCCATCAGCCTCACTCTCACATCTCCAGCTCCTCATCTTCATCTTACTGCTGTTTTTTTTCCTTTTCAATATCCTTCTCTTCACTTTCGTCTGTCTCTCTCTCTCTCTCTCCCTCCTCCCTCACGGTCCATCTGTGTATTTGGAGGCACGATGCCATGAAGCCTTAATGACGGTCTAGCCCACAGTGGTTGGCCTAATCCAGTTAGCTCAGTTCTGTAGCGAAGCCCATTCACTGTGCCTCACCACCGACATCACCTTTTATTTTCCACTAATCCCATTGGCACAGCCTCACCATACGCTTCACACACACACACACACACACCCACACACCCCCACACCCCCACACACACACAAGTGTCTACACAGATGCACCTCAATTTTATTGTTACACACAGGACATCCTGCTAAATCTGCTGTTGTGGAGCAAAAACTGTTTTTTCCTCTGTGGATTAACAATTACACTGACACCTCTCACTGTGTAACGTGATAAAGCAGCAGTGTGACATGTTATACATGTTATTTCCCACAACACACCCTCAAAAGCCACGCTCTCAAATCTCCATGACTTAAGTCCTGAATAAAATGAAAACACAGTTTGATTATTATTATCATCGTTGTTTCTGCTGTTAAGTCGGATATTTTAACATGAGAGTCTGTGGTGATTGACTCACTGTTGGAGCCAGACTCTAGTGGTCACTTGAGGAACTGCAGTTCTTTGATAACCCAGTGTTACCTTCCTTTTACGGACTCTGAGGCATTGTCACAGTGTGATGTACGACTGTTTGTACAATTTGTGAATTTTGTACAAGTGAGTCTTGCATCTAAGGTTCAGACCTTGTTCCTGATTCTGACAATATAGATGCAGTGTAGCCTCAAGGGGCCTCTGTGAGATTGAATGTGATTACAGGAAATAGAAGAAGTGATAGAGAGAGACAGCATGCGTTATAAAAATAAACAGCTAGCACCCGTACCAAACCATAGTGGGACATCTCCTCACAATAAGACATCTCTGTTGTTGGTAGAGGTTCCTGTGGCTCTAAACATGCTGTTAATCAGATAGTGTGAAGCTAACAGTTGAGCTGACACCAGAGGTTTTATGGTTGAACGAGCTTTCCCACTTAATGTAGGTAAGAGGACCTCGGCTAGATCCCTGAGGAACACCACTTATATACGTTGTTCTGTTCCTCCCATTGAGATAGAAACACTGGACAAAGACAGAGACAGTGTTTCAAACTGGGAGTACTGGTGGTGGCCTGTAAGCAACACTATGTTTTGTTCCTACGAGGTTGTAGCCCAGGACTTTGCTTCACATTCCTGAGTGTGTGCGTGTCACAGGGTTAAATTCGTCCGAAGTATCTGGCCAAGGAAAGAATTAAAGTCCATTTTCACACGACAAGGCCCGTCATACACTGGAGACGAGATCACTCACTGAGCAGCGAAAGTGCACAGCAAAAAAAAAAGAAGGGCCAGTCTATTCATCAGTACAGAAAGATGTCCTTGTTACGCAAGACCTTCCACTGTACCTCATGTTCTGTCCTGCTTCTGGGAAGTGACGGAGCAGGGAACAGGACAAGGCCACGCTGTCATCTGTGTCTTGGAGATGTTTGTTGATGTTTTGGTCAGTGTCAGTGTTCAACATGAAGGAATGTGATTAAAACTGAATCCAATACAAAAGAGGGATCAGAGGGTGAAAGCTCTGGTGAAGGGTCTGTTCCATGGCCCGAGGTCACAGACGCTTAGACTCGTTGACTTTTGTCCCATCGGCTGGAGAGGCCTTGAAGGCACCATCTTTGAACCACCTTGTTTTTGTTTTTTGTTTTTTTGCATGAAGAAGAAAGACGGTTGATTATTGGAGCTTTTCCTCAGTGGACGTGATGCAGTTCAACTGTTCTCAGAGCAGTTTGTGAATTTTTCACATCTGGGCAATAAACAGTCTAACCCGAGGTCACCTGGTGGAGATGCTAATGCTAACCCCCCCCTCCACACACACACACACACACACACACACACACACACCTCGAGTGTCCTGGAGGGGTGTAGTGACTAATCACCATCCCTCCCCCTTATTCCCCTTCTGCTTCTCCTCCCTTAGCCTCCATCTATTATTCAAGGGCTCATGTGTGTGTGTTTGTATGTGGGAAAATGTCTTTAAGCACCGATACAAGCTGTAATTAAGACTTACATCTTACACAGATTCTGTTGTTTTTCTTCACTAAAGATCATTTTGTGCTGGACTGTAGTCGACTGAGGCTGTTTGATATTTCTGGTAATGATGCTCAGGCTGTGGCGGCATCTGCTGAGAGAGGCTCCTCACTACATTAACCCTGTAGTTGGACTCTGTGACATCATTGATTTGCAGGATTGTATTTATTATACCTCCTGCTGATTGTAGTGTGTTTGTGTGTGTGTGCGTATTTTACAGAGCCATTGCATAATCAATCTGACCTAGAATCAGCTTAGCATGTGGTGCACTCGCACACAGATGTGCTTGCACCCATCTTGATGTACGGTGTACAGAGATGATAGATGAGAGCGAGCCAGATGTTTTCTCTAAGGTGAGGGATTTATACAGTAAGGTCGGTCGACGTGTTTCGTTCACAGGTCGTCGTTAAAGGCCAAGATGCTGCTAATGAGATCGGTTCACTTTATTCTGGATGTTGGTTAAGTCAGACTTACTTTCCTACTGACTTCCAATCCAACTCATTCCTACCTATCATATTTAAAGAACATCTGGCCTGAGCTCGTCAGCTCGTCAGGTATCTATAACGTCACAGAGCGTCGGTGTGACCCCGGATGCCGCCGTAAGCAGATGATGCAACAACGAGCCTTGAACAATCCTATAAATCCTCCTGGGGTGGGACACATGTTGTTGTTTTGTTTTTTTGATGAGCAGGCTGAGCATTAATCTGCTCCTGAGATATGGAGAAACGGTTCAATCTCCAGTGACCTGTTCACCAGTGGTTGTGTTGTGTGTGTGATCAGGAGTGAACTTTAGTTGTACCACATCCATCAGTGATGTCACAGTGTCCTCTGGTCCACCTGTGCCCCACTGCTGTAAGGAGACGAGTTGCACCACCAGAGGTCAGTAAAGACAACAATAAACTGCCCTCATGGCCCTCGCAGCTCATTCAAAGACAGTGGGGGCCACATGTTCATAAGAGCTTCCTGTAAGTACCGAACTTTTCACACCTGGAGACGACAAAGCATGTGAAACTGTGTTACATCAGCAGATGACATCATCACATATCGATCACAGGCCCCTGAATTCAATCCAATCCAAGTCCTGTCATGGCAGACGTTGTTTTCCAGTGAGTTGATGTGATATCGTATCCTAATGAAACCAGAACAACACTCTGCAATAATCACATCTCCACAGTTGTTATAATCCAACAGACCCATCAAACTGTTGCTCTGCACCTGAGTGGGTTAACTCAGGATACCTGTGTGTGTGTGTGTGTGTGTGTGTGTGTATGCGTGCTCTGGCTCATCTTCCATCCATTGTCTCTTTATCACAACATTGTGATTCTAGGTCAGTAGAAAAGACTCCTCTATTTTTGTCCACATAATCCCTTCTAAGAATGCACACACCCCTCGGTGTGCGCACGCACGCACACTTTTGTGTGTGTGTGTTTGCATGCGCGCTTGCGTGTCAGCCTCAGTGTGTTAATACCTCCTGCACGTTACACACTAATCCACTCACAGTCGGCAAGACCGTCCTGCACTTGCGCCGCCACTATCCCCCCTTTCCCCCATCATTCTCACTCACACACACACACACACACATGTACACGCTCATACACACATGTCCATCTTAGCTTGATACATACACACACACACTGTGGATATAGTCGGAGCCTCTTTGGGAGCACCCATGAGCACAGGCATGGTGGTGGGAGCAACAGGCCAGGTAAGGTCGGCTGAGTGTGTTTGCTCTGCGATTGGTGTGTTGATGTGACAGTGTTGACATGTCGACCGTTCCCACGGCGACCAAGTTGTACCTGTCTGTTTGGGCCGAAACAGTGTTTGGATTCTGGTTGTTGCTGTTGCACCTGATGAAACATCAAACTTAGTGAATGACGTTGATTCATTATATAAATAGATACAAAAATGTTGTTTTTTTTAATGTAGTTTTACGTTTTTTCTTTCTTTTTTTTTTTTTCAAATGCCACTCTGCATTATTTATGTGACTTGTGTTGCTCAGGTGTTGCAACATTACTTCCAAGTGCTTGCGCTGCCAGACTGGAGTGACGTTATTGAGTGTTGAGGCGGCTGCAGCCCTCTCCCCCTCAGAGGGAAACCACCATGTTCCTCCTGGGTTTACACCCCCTAATCCTCCATAACCAGGATTTCCTGCTCCATCTTTTTACCCTGGATTAAAATCTGAAGACTCATTAGCCAGACAACAACAACTATGAGGCCAGTTAAGCAGGTCTTGACTTACAGTTTGTGTGCTGCTCATAAGGCAGATTACACTCAGTGTAACTGCGCAGTCATTATTATAATCTGATCAGACATCTTCACACAGTGGACGCTGTACGACAGGAATATAAGAACTCAACAGTTTGGTCAGTTTATGGGTTCAGGGCCTGTTAAAGTGTAATATCAGGACATAAACATGCATTTATTAAGAGTTTAAGTCAAAACGTCCTGTTTAAAATGACTCGTGGCAAAACTCCCTGCATCCTTATAACGTTAAAGATGTAAGTACCGTCGTTAGCACGCAACATATAGAGGAAGAAACTGGACAGCAGCAGTGAATCAGGAGGAGGATATATGCTAATACTGAGAAGTGTGTGTGTGTGTGTGTGTGTGTGTGTGTATGAAGTAATGTCTGTTTTGGTTTTTGGTGTGAAGTGCAGAGGACGGTGAGTGTGTTGGGTTTGAGCCGGCAGCAGCTGAGTCAGGTTGAGTACATGATGATGTCACACTCCTCCACCAAGACCTGTGGCGAAAAAAAACCCAACAACTTTTAACTCAGGCTTTAGCTGCACTGGTTGAACCTGCATTTTGTTAAACAGCACTCTGACAGTCAAAAAGGTGAGTCAGAGGGAGAAGAGCTGCACAGGTGGTGACTTCCTGAGGGCAGCATGTGTTGAACTTCCCAAAAAATACCAATAGCAAAGCCAAAAGTGAATGATGTGGTGAGTTAGTGCTGGTTTTAAGAGCTGTTTTCAGGTTATCTGTAGAGATTTAGGGTCAGTGTCAGGGTTAGGTCAAAGGTCAAGGTCACAGGGACCTCACTGAACACAGTTCGTAGAGCTAAACCATCCTATGTTAAAGACCTGGTTTTGATCAGGCCTCTATGGAAATGTAGAACCTAACTGATTTTGGGAGCTGTGTATAACCGTGTGTGTGTGGTGGGTGTAGTTTTATTAGTCACACACACACAACCATGTCACATTAGAGCAGAAACTGGGACATGTGTGTTAAATATGTGTGTGTGTGTGTGCGCCTGTGGAAATGAATAATGCGTGAAGCAGCGATGGATGATGTCATCAAGGCCTCAGGGGGATTCTGGGACGGTTCATTTGGCTCAGCTGGGGGGGGGGGGGGGGGGGGGCACTGATAAATCGACACGCTACTGCTAACCCTCTCTGTCACACACATGAAATCCAAATACTCATCGCTCAAATTTCAAAATAAAAGCTCGTCTTACAAACGATGACATGTATCAGTGTCTGATGAATGTTTTTATCTTGGATCATTGGATCATTGAAACGATGCATCATTAGAACCAGTTTTATTATTAATCCAGCTCCTGGTCCCATGTTCACATCTGTGTCACAGATGTTTCAGACTTTATTGTTGTTATTTTCATCTTTAAACGTGAGTCAGTGTGAATATAAAGCATCAACACTGTGTTGTTTCATGTCAAGTGTCACTGTGAACAGAGGTGAGGAGGACACTTGGTCACACAATGGTAGTTAAGATGTGTGTGTGTGTGTGTGCTCAGCATGTGTGTCAGTGTGTGAGCTCATTAGGTGAGGAAAGGTTGTGTTAATGAAACCCAAGGGACTGGATTTCTCTCTCTCTCTCTCTCTCTCACACGCACACACACAGCCGCCCATGGAGAGTCTTTTTCTCTACCTTCCCGTGCTCTACTGGTGCCGTTGACTACGCCCCACACCCTTGTTGCTAGGCGATGGGCGATGGAGAACAGAGTCAGGAGTGCCACTGTGAGCAAATGTACAGCAGGCGTGTGGGGAACGTTACAGGAGAAAGGAGAGCAATGACATCATTGTTTCTTCAGTTATACACCAGGTTTTATCATTTTCAGTATCTTTTTTTTTCCCACTGTGAATCTTCTCTTTCATCATCTTTCATCTACACAGATGTTGAAGTTGACTTTGTGTGGTGGCGACTTTTTACATCATTATTCTGCACATTTGTGGATTATTTTGTTTAGAGCCGGGGGCCAAAGGGTCAAGTGACTTGGACCTCTGTTGTCATGGTAACAGTGATAAACACAAGGTTAAGGCTGTTGAAAGTTTAACTTGACAAAAAAAAAAAGGTGACGACAACATCTCACAAAAAACAACTTTAAAGAGTTGCGTCATCGTGTGAGGCAGCAACAGCAACACTTTTGTCGTCTCATCACAGATGCATCATGTCATAATACACATCCGTTTCAGGTCACAGACTGAAGTGTGTTTGTCCCTCGGGTGTCATCATCAGACAACAGAGAGAAACTGGTGAAGTGATGTAAAAAGCTAAATTGCTAAATAGCGGCGTGGCTAATGCAGCTGAAGCAGCACAGTGACACACATTACAGCAGCAGCAGCAGCAGCAGCAGCAGCAGTCATGAGGCCATAAATTAAAGACCCTCCTCCAGGGGGCCCTGAACATGACAGCCAGGGATGCATACAAAATATATAGACACACACACACACACATGTTCCCAACCCCCAATGGTTTGGATTCCCTGGTGCTAGCATGTCAGCGGAGAGGGAGTGTGTTTAAGTGGTGTTGGGGAACAATACATTACACAGATGGACACAATGGGAGCAGATAACACTCCATGTGTCACATATGTTTCTTATCACTTTAAAATGCACATTTTGACAGAGACAAACGCTCCGCCCTGTGATAATGAACATGTTGTTAATGGTGTTGTTGTTGAGGCTACAGGCGTGCCCCCCCCTCCTCCCCGTTAGATCTCGTCTCTTTGTCTGTCTGCTCTGAACCCATGGGACGAGCCCATCACAACACACTGGTGCCTTGAGAAAAGCCAGCACCTATGGGAGGGTGGTGTTGTTGTGTTTGTGGCGACTCTGTGTCTAGAGTGTGACTTCATCTGAGGTGCGAAGATGAGTAAACAATTTTATATGTAAACGGTTCTTTATATCTGATATTTTGGTGTGGTTTGTCTTAAAGCTCCATACGGTACAAAGGTAGACGTCCATGTGTAGTGTGATTATTGATCAGCTCTAGGTTCTGTATTAATACTGTGAAAGTATCAAAGCCTCAGTCCACAGAGAAATGCACACAGCCTGACTGACTCTTCTCTTTGTGTTTGTGTCTTCCAGGTAAGACCAAGTGGATGGGGCCTGACAGTGGGACCTGGTTCTTGTTGTGCTGTAGGTACTGTAGCTGAGCTGAGTGTTGTATCGATCCAAACGCCTGGATGAGCTTGTCTTCAGCTGAGTAGAAAAAAAAAACCTGCGTGTGTTTGCTGAAATTTGCCGTCCAGTTCTTGCCAGATGGCTCACAGAGATAATCCATTTTTCTTTCTTTGCACTTAATAGGACTAGGTGTGGGGATACCTGATGATTCAGCACAGTACTTAACCTTGCTCCTGAGATGGGATGTCTTCTTTAATGGGGTAGTTTTGATGATTGTCAGTTGTGTACCTTGGTTTTATTGGGTGTATTCACAACACACACACACACACCTCAGACCTGACCCACACACTCTGTACACAGTCTGATCAGATTGCAGCACAGTTGCTAATCGCCTCTTTGACCTGCTAACACAATGACACGTTTCCCCCATGACTGCCTTTTCTTGGCCGCCCGTCCCTATAGCTGCAGCTACAGCGACCGACTCCTGAGCTCAGCAGGATCACAGGTCACGGCTCTGTCAGGGCTGCACTCCTGTGTTGTAGGTTGTAAAGAGTCGGTACTGAGGGGATGTAGGCAGGGAGCGCAGAAGCAGCTGGAGGTCCTTTAATCCCCAAGACCCTTAGAAGATTACTGATATAATACACTCTCACATACTTACCCCGGCACGACCACAGTCTTTCTTTGGGTTTTGTTTTCCGTTTGAACAACGAGAGCTTCGTCGCTGTTTCATTGCGGCTGTTGTTTGTCCATATGTTGACTGAGTCTCAGCCTACAGGAGCCTGGAGCACAATCAGACAAACATGCACATTTGCATGATTCATATTATGTGACGTGGACTGTTCTCTCTCTCTGTTTTCACATACATTACTCCAGGTCGTGTAACCTATGTGTATTTATAGACTCTTATATAATATGAATGTGTGGTAGGAGGTGGTCCACACGTTGAAGTAACGTTTTTATCGGTGGAAATCAGAAACATGACAAACACCTGTCATCTCAGTCTGACCCATAAAGCCCTAACACTGACTTTAATCACATGACAATTTTTATTCTTCGTTCTGAGTTCGACCAGATTATCAGTTTGTAGTGCTTTGTTAAACCTGTGTCATCTATCAGGGTTGTTTTCACTCGTTTGTGACTCAATTCTGAAAACGAATGATGCCAGTCTCTTCCGTACAGTGAGGTATGCTGTCTGTTGATGAGATATTGGTATCGGCCAATACCCAAACCAAAGTTTGAAATCCTTAGAAACCATTTTTCTGCATATCCTGATGAAGAGCCTTCATTTCTTTATCCTCCTTTTCCACTCTGACTGAGTTGTAATGACAGATGTGACCATGTGGTGGCGCCACTGGATCAAAAAGCAAAAAAGGGTGAGGCCTGAGTGTGAAGACAAACACTGCAGTCGATGTCTTCACAGAGTGTCAGGACTTGGATGTTATGGATGTAAGGACATCATCAACAACAGTAACGCAACATTGAAACCAGTTATTGATTGTAAAGCTTTGATCGATCAGTCTCTTGATGTGTGATCCTGAAGGATTCCTGAGGATGTTAAATATACCAGATATACATCTCTGCGGCCCCTTCAGTGGCTCTTTAAAAACATTGTTGATTTCGGCACTGTGGACAGAGGTTGTGTGAAACGATGCACAGCAGCATCACTTCCACTGAAGGTTATTTTTGTAAGTCAGTGCCGCTGCCGCTGCCTCATCAATAGGATATCTTACAGAGCGGTGTGGGAGGTTGTGGTCCATTTGATTTCAGCTGCTCAAACCCTCACCCCTCTGTCTTCTGTGTGATAAGATGACGTACCAGAGAGAAAATAAAACAGTGTTGCAGTTTTACCGTTTCCATGACCTCCAGCTGAAACACTAACTGTGCGCTGATGTCTGTGTTTTTTTTCTTTGGGTTGTGTATTAATGTGTGTGTATTTGCTTTGGAGCTGTGAAATCTCCCAGACACACAAGCAGACCGTACCACCTCATATTTACAAACAGGGGAGGTCGATGTGGAAGAGGATACCGACTACGGTCAAAGTTTTGCTCACCCCCTCTGACATGGTTCCTCCCTTGCTTTTTTTTTTTTTTGTCCAAAGGACACTCACTGATGCTTCCGTGTCCTGAATCCCCTCCTACATATTGTTTCCTCTGACTCCTCCCCCTCTGTCAGTTTGCTCTAATCCCTACAAACCTCCACCCTCCCACCACCACCACCACCTTCCTCTCTGGTGGGGAAGTCATGATTTTGAAGGGTCCAAATCAGAGGCGGCTTCCCAGGTTCCCATAACATCTGCCGCTATCTGAGAGAGAGAAAAAAAAAGGGAGGGGGAGGAGCTCTCCTCCTACCTCTCTTGTCTCTTTCTGGCTTCTCTGCCTTCCCATTGGTCTTCTGGCTTACCTCTCTGTGGCGTGTACCGGCCCACCCACCACCCCCCCTCCTCTCTTTCTATCCCTGTCTCTGATGCAGTTAAACAGGCGGCAGTGAGGGAGGCTGGCTGCAGACGCACTCTCTCTGCATGGGTGAGGAGAGCTGGTGGGTTAGAGGACTAGAGGACATCAGAGCCACCTCTATCCTCTTCCCACATTCATCATCTCATGACGACCCAGTCCTTGGACGTTAAAACAAAACAAAACAGAGTCACCTGGTGAGGTGGTGGTGGTGATTGGGAGGGGGCCTGTTTCTTTGGATGACTTCCTGCGAGGACTTCTGAAACTGCTTTAGTTTTTTCCCTTTCGCGTGCGTATACGGTGAGAAGGCGGCCATGGCTCACGCCGCAGCTCACATTAAGAAGGCGAGGTCCGAGATGGACCAACCTCCGGACCTGAAGGCTCTGGAGAAAGCCCGAGAGAGGAGGAGGCGTTCACGGGAACGGGCTGAACGCAAGCGCAAGGTACAGACGGGCAGACTCTCAGGAATCACCCACCTTCTTCATCCCTTCCCACTCAGTGTGACCGATGTGGTTACTTCATCACCTCCAGTCATCTCTATCATCATCATCATCATCGTCATCATCAATAGTCAGTAAAGGTATCACAGCACCTTCACTGACTGAGGAGGACGTACCAGAGTCTGTTCTCCAGGACTGCGGAGGAGTTTGCAACCACCCATATCTTCATCTTTCTTATCTCCACCTCCACCTTCATCATCATCCTCATCATCTAAGAGATATTCAGTGACACCAGTAAAAGAGTGTCTAAGGAGTGTTTAAAGGACTCATTCATCAAAGACCTTGAGTTCAGATTGATTGAAAACCCAAAGATCCGAAGCGTCAAACAGCGTTTCCTGATCTTGTTCATCATCCCATTGTCACCCACAAACACACAAATCACAGCAAGCTGTGAAACATGGCCATAATGATTACACTCAGCTTGATCCCTGCTCATCCTCATCTCATCTCATCCACTGCCGAAAGATCTTCCTCAATCCGTCCTCCATTCTTATACCCCTGTTCATCATCAGTTACCTATCACAGTCTAATAGATGACCCCCCCCCCCCGCCTGTGCACACACCATCGGTTACTTTCAATCAGTGCTGCTGTCTGCTGGCACAATCACAACATCACTCTGTGTAGAGTAGAATAGCGACAAACAGTCCCGCTCCCTCCCTGTAGATGATGGTCTATGATGCTGTGTGGTGTAGTGGATATTTGTTCATGAAGAGTCTCTGTGGCCATATTCTCTTATCAAACGCCGAAGCTGTGGTTTCATTAGTGAGGTATACCCCTGAGATACGCTCACTTCATCGGCTGTGATTTTATTGGGATGAGAGATTTATTCCAGCTGAGTGGATCTGTGGGCCTGGTTCAGTTGCAGGTGACTTCAGTACCTGCATTTTTGACTGGATGTGCAAGCAAACAGACTCTGGATGTTTGTCAGACATTTGAGAAAGTCATGCTACACTGATCAGAAGCCAATCTGATGAGCTCTCTTGTGGTATTTAAGGGGAAAAATTGATTGATTTGTATCTTATGGAAAGGAAATGAAGGGTTCAGGACAGGAAGGTAAGGTCGAGGAGGGAAGACTTGTCCAAATCTGTCAAAATCCAACTTGTGATATTCATGAAAAACACTCAAATACAGATATTCGATTGGATCACTGCGTAGGTACAAATTGCAATGGGTTAGTCGAATGTGTATGGAAATCAAACTTTTGGATTTTTAAATGTAGAGTCTGGAGGTTTGTTTGTTGCCTAAACATTCAAACTGGGCATCCGCCGCTACCACTTGCTAGCGGGGCTAGCAGTCCTCCTACTCGTGCTACGGGGAACTTCACCTGCTTTGTCACTGGCTGGAGAGAAAACACCGACTCTCCGCCCAGAAACGTCCCCGTGCACAACAACGCAAAAAACCAAAGTACAGGCGGAGGGAGGGGGCTCTGCAGACACAGTCACCACCACACAGGACTAAAGCCCACAGGTGATGATTAAGCCAGATTTCATTTGTGTAAGTCTAGTGTTTATTTCTGAGTAAATACCTGCAGACTCTACCTTTAAGTAAGGGAGAACACCTGAAACGGCTGTAGGTTCAATTCTAGCATTTTCCTCACCGTATATCAATGTATACTTTCCAGTCAGTCGTAGTTTAAAGGTTTCGGTGGCGGTGGTTTAAAGCATAAATAACTGAATTCAAAAGAAAGCATATTTCAAAAGAGAAACAGAGTATGACATAAGAAAGTCTGATTGAGTTGTTAAGTAAGTATATTCACTCTGTGGCTTCAAAACCCTGTGATATTTGAAGGAAAATTACAGACGTCAGTCTGTTTCTGTCAGGTTGGGGCTTGTTAGCGGTGTGTGAAGGGGAAATGGAGAGTGACATAACAATAACTGGGAATATTACTCAATCTCAGATCTGTTAGGCTGTGTTTTATGCGTTGAATTGGACTTTTTACTACTCCTCTTTTTTTCTCCCTGAGGGATGTTAATGTTCAGATACAGAGCATCACTTGGCATCAAAATAACATCTCTCAAAGCCGAAGCCTCGTCATGACCTCTGTGATGAGGAGCTGCTGTGTCGCTTTAGTGTTTCCACCCCTCTCTGCTGTTATTATTGACTCAACCGCAAGGCAGATTATCACATGGGATTATTGGCGTGCCATCTCTCTCTGCCTTGCCTCAACACACACACAAACACACATATACACACACACACACCTAAAAGTGATTAATAGATTAAATTTGGTGGATTGTCCAGTCCAGCAGAGGCCTGGGGGCCAGACATTTACATCAGTGATACGGTTCCTGATGTCCAATTTGATCACCATCGGTCAGCCCCCGGGGGGTGGGAGACAATTAACCCTGTGTAAATGGTGCTGAGTGGGTATCAGAGGGCTCGGCCTGGACGCTGTCAGTGCATGTTGTTATGAAATGCCAAAAAACGCTCTGTGGACGACGTAATACTGGATTTCCTGTCCGATGTATCAGGACTGAGGTGTTTATTTATAGGTTTCCATCCTAAACATGGTGCATCAGTTCGAATGCAGCGAACATCCATTACATGCTGAGGGATTATCTGATGACCCGAGCCCAGACTTTAACTCCATCTGCAATAGAGGATTTTCACTTTACTGATGCTCCATAGTGATGTATGGTGCTGCAGTTATTCTGGAGGCTGGTCAGGCACAAACTGTAGATTGAAATTAGATTTGATCTGGTTTATATTAGTTATATTAGTATATTACAGTTTTGCAGACAGTGTGATGATAAAATTACTGTAATGCACATTTCCAACAGTTCAATGGTCCATAACACATACAACCAGACAGACACTGGACAATGAAAGCCTATAAGCCTTTAATGTTTTTGTTGTTGGTTTAATATTAGTGACTGGCCTCTTGGGATATCCAGTATTGCGCTACTGTTTGCATTGTTTTTGGCTTTGGCTATGTTTCGGCTTTTAGCACAATGTTAAAAAAATGTGTTGATTCGAGAAAAGAAGCAACAAAACCTAACTTGTAATTGGATCCTGTTGAACCATTGGACAGATTTCTGTAAGGACATATCTCACCTCAACCATAACACAGGGCAAACTTGTCCAGTAGTAAACATTTGAGCAACAAAACTGTGGATTTACAGTATCTTCTGTAAATCAGGAAGATGTAGCACAACATTTTCAGGGTCGGGGTTGTGAAGAGCACTCTAAATGAGGAAACACTGTGGGGAGCACACTTTAAAATACATGGGAGTGTGGAAATACACTTTCATGAATAAATGAAAACTTGTCAGGTTGAATGCATGAATGGGCCGCTTACTCGTTCCATGGAGGAATCACGAGACATAGATAACCAGGGAGATCAGCGACACGCACATCTCGACATGTGAGTGTGTACGTTTTCACCACTCCGCCACTATAGAGGCAGTGGTGCCGTTAAACACAAGTGATTTAGTGAGCGAGGTCCTTGGCGTTTAAGTTGCTGACATGAATCTATCTTTCTCTGGGTGTAAAATTGTGTCCCGTGTGAAAGCGAATTGATTTGGCACACGCTGCCAGCCTCACGTCTCCATATATCTTGATGAAACACTGTTGCTGTTTATTTTCTGTCCTCATGGATGCAGCAGAGCAGATGTAGTTCGGAGGTGTTATTAGTCTGCAGGCGTATTGAAGATGAATTCAACACCAAGTCACAGAAAAGTGCAGAAAGTTGTGGTGGTTTTTATCAGAGGAATGAAATGTTTAAGCATTTGGCCACACCTTAATATGTGACGTCAGAGCAGCATCAATTAACTGTTAGAAGAGCCTTTAAAAGTCAGCAGACTAACAATGGTTCATGTTTATGTCCTATTGCATGTAAATGTGTAGCACAGTCTCTGTAGGACACAGTAGTGTTGTAGTCAAGACCACCTAACCCAAGACCGAGGCAAGACCAAGGCTAGAGCATACCTAGACCAAGACAAGACCAAGACTTTGAGGAGGTCGAGACCGAGTCAAGACCAAGTAAAAATGTAATTGATTCTGAGACCAGACCAAGGCCAAGACCAGAAGTGGCAGAGCTGGCTCTTGTTCCTCAGGAAGTTCAGGTCCTTTGGATGTCTGCAGTGAAATGCTGCATGTGTTTTATGGACAAGCAATTGATCTCTGATTGGTTGTCCAGACCCCACGCTGCAGGAGGCGTCTAAAATGTTGTGTAGCAGAGGAGACAGCTAGACACCTTTTTGCATGAGGAATTAAACCCTGATCCCTCTCACATTGTGATCTATGTCATCTATTATTAGACTCTCCTTTTGTGAGGTGGTTTGTTCTCCCTCTCTCTCCGCTTTGTCTTCCCTTATACCAAGCACTGCAGTACAATCCTGACAAGTTTTCTGCAGGTATAATACATCCAGAAAAAACTGCAAGTAAGCGACCCCTCACCTTCTTTGATTCTCCTGCATTGTTATCTCTCTCTCTCTCTCTTTGAAACATGTTCCCGTCACACTCCCTCCCTCAATATGCCTGCCCTCTCATCCTCTCCCTCTCTTTTTCTCTTTCTCTCTCTCTGTCCTCCCTTTCTCTGCTGTCAGCAGCTACAGATGAGCGGGATGCTGCTCAACTGTGAAATGTGCATTCACCTCTTATCTGTCCTGACCAAAGGAAAATGTTTCCCATTCCCTCTGTCACTCAGTTTCAACCTAAGACTCCGTGTCCATGGTGACGGCAGCTAGAAAACAGTTTTGCAAAATACAGTGATTAATAGTTGTTTGATTAATTACCAATTACAGCACAGCGCTCTATAATTGTTGGAGTAAAGCTTTATTTGAGGAACAAATCAGAGTGATGCTCAGGGCCTCTGCTGCTACAGCTTATGTCGTATGACCACAGTGGCTAACGTTAGCTAATGTTAGCAAACTAAAGTTCGATGTTGTTTGTATATTACACATTAGTGAGTAAATTTTAGTGACTTTATGACTCTGCTTGTGTTTCTTTTGTGCTTTTTTTTTTTGCACGCTACAGCTAGCTAACACTAGCTAAATGGAGTCCGCCAAACGATGAGCTAGCAAACAATTAGTTCCCGGACAAGTCAAACTCCAATGATGTAAGCAACAAACAAAACAAAACACTGAATGTCAAGGGAAAACTAGATCAAACTAGATACAGTTTAGCTTTTTAATTATTATTTCAACAAAAGATTGAATTAACTATAACCTTGCAAAACCAGAGCTGTTTCTACACTTTGTTGTAGCTCTGTGCTAAAGCTAAAGAGCCAGAATATTGATTATGGTTAAACAGGTAGCTTTAGTTCATCTATCGGTATGATGCTGCTCACTTATGTGAGACTTCAAATTGGGCTGGTTTCTCATCTACAGTCCCAATCTAAACTCCGTGCAGGGTTGAATTACTTCATCCAGTCATATTTTTGGCCAAAATGTCATCAATTACCTGGATGCACATGTATTTTAAGGGTTAATGGTTGAGCAGTACAGTACAAATACTGCTTAGCTCATCAGCGTTTGTCATCATTGCAGTAAATAGGAAAAACACTGTTTGGTTTCATCATGCAAATCACTAAATCAGTGAAGAAGTCTGCAGTCTGCAGTCCAGAGATCTTTGTATTATAGACCAGTCTGTGCGTATCAGTACAGAGACAGCAAGGCAGTTGCCTTGACAACAGTGCCAGCTGTTCAGATGAAAACTTACCTCACAAACTTGTTTGGCTCTCACATTTCATACTTAATTACTGGATTGACCGACCCAGAGGAGTTGTTACATCGCTCCTGCCAGAATTTCCCAACTGGAATGAATTGAGCGATTACATAATTACCGTCTTAATCTTCCCTGCCCTGCGTCTTTGTGCTCTCTGGCTTTTTTTTTTCTTTTCTTTTTGTTTCAGACTTTTGTCAGGAGATTGATGGTCTAATACTAATCTGCCGTAGGCCCCGCTGCAATAATAATCTATGTGCCTTTTGTCTCACTGTTGTTTTTACAGCCATTTGTGATTGACCTTAACCTCTTAGTAAAGTATGAGCTGTTACGTTCTGAGTTAATGGACGTCAGCTGGGACATTATAGAGCTGCTTCTAAGCTACAGGCTTCTGATGCTAAGAGCTAGACAAATAATATGCTGAAATTGTTGACCAGGTGAGACATCATACTGTGTGACTGACCAAGAGGACAGTGTCTGTTCACACCTTGTTATTTGCAGTAATTGATCATTTCTCAGAGGACAGAGGGCTGGGTGGGACATCATTCACTGTATGTCTGAGCTTCTGGGAATTGAAACCATTTACCAGCAGCAAATATCTAAACAGCATCAAAGGGACCAGTCCTACGTATAGTTACTTGGATCCTATTGGTCAACCTTTTGATTGAACTGATACATCAAGTCGTCCACTGATCAGAAGGTCAGTGGTTTGATTCCTGCCACCTTCAGTCCATCCTGAAGTGTCTTTAGGCAAAACACTGAATCCCAAATTTCTCCTAATGGCTGCAGCATTCATTGTAAACCCCCTCTGAGTTGCCTCTAAGTCTAGAAAATATACTGAACATACCATGATTTCCTACAGGCTTGAAGGTCTGTTTGGTTGAGTCAGTCTTTGGCTACGAATCCTGGTGGAAAATTTGGGCTTCTCATGGACTAACACTGCGTTTGGTGCAGTTTTGAACAACAAAACCTGCTTTTCTTTTCCCCTGAGTCTTCCACTGATTAGCTGTCCTGTCGATAAACCCCCTCTCCTGTTTTTTTTTTTTTTTATCATCTAATCTCAAACCACATTTGGATGCTCATCTGATGCAATTTAGGGGGAAAATGTTTGTAGCAGAGATGATAATCCCTTGCTGCCTCGACAACCCCCCACTCACCTCCAACCCATCCATCTATCTATGGATGGATCTATCTTCAGATCTGATGGATTATTAAACTGAATGCTTGTACACTCTACATTCAAAGGCCAATAGTGTGTTTCAGTCGCTCTCCTATGACACCAGTCTTTTAAAAATGCGGATTTTTTTTTGCATGGAAGTCAAAAACTAATGTTTGAGGTGCAGAAAGGAAACATTCAATGACACCCTCACCCTCAATACCTTTACTTAAGCTACACACACACACACACACACACACACACACAGATATACACGCACCCCACTGATGGTACATGGATGTTTGAGCATGCACCACTGTTTGATGCTGAACTGGGATTGGCAAAATCCTGGATTAGAGCATTTATAATCTTGCTGTGGCACTATGGGACACTGCAGCTCAGGAGGAGACATACCAATCCTATCGCCATGGCAACCAAGAGAGGGAGAATCCACTACAGAGAGTAACAGCGGGGTCCTCAAAGTGCAGAGACAGCGGTGGTTAATAGCACCGTGCGCACGGCTGTGTTAGTCATGGATGTAGAGGTGTGTGTGTGTGTGTGTGTGGTGGTGGTGGTGGTGGTTGGGGGGGGGTTGTCATGTTGTTCTTAATGGTGTGGTGTTTGAGACTCCTTCATCATTCCTAATGAAACCAATTGTTTTCAAGAACATTACAATTCAAATGGATCCATGTATTTATTTTACAGTGTATTTCAGGTTGTTCCATGAGCCTGAAGCTAGAACACCTAAAATCAGTCTCTCCAACTTCGAACCAGTCTGAAGAGTGGGTTCGACGAGTACGTACACTCACTGAGATCTATTAGTCATGTCTGACAACGTGGTAGTTTATTTATGAGTACTGTATAAATAAATATACACTAGTGTTGAGCAGCAGTATCATAGAGAGGCAGAACCAGCTGACCTTTCCTCTATAGATAGAGTGATATAAGAGTGGTGAGTGGTGTCTGTATATTACATCACCTGATAGTGGGGGGATTTTTAAAAATAAATGTGTAATCTGCTGAGATAAAGTATTTCTAATGACCAAACTCTTTCCAGTTTCTGTACCAAGGGAAGTGCTGATTGGTCAATTTGTCAATTTTCGTATCTTTTGAAAACAGGATACTTTCAGTTTCATTCATCTGTTGCTTTATTGATGCAGCACAAGTTTCACAAAGTTTCTCTATACTCATTTGTAAATACTTGCCAGGATGAAGACCGTCATCATCATCACCATCATCATCATCATCATCATCATCATACCTGAGTTGACTGGTGATTTGACAGTCCAGCAGGGTGCACCAGATGCTGTCGTCACACTGATGTGGTCCAGAGTTGGAAGTGCAGCTCTGTATAGCAGCTGATTGTGTGGCTTAGTTATGCAAGGGGGAAAGATCACCCAAAGGAGCTTAGCCTCAGAGAGGACTCCTCCTGGAAAAGAAAATGCTGCATTCCTCCACATCTTTCCACAAAATTCAAGATTTAGCTACTTTAGGTCATAATGGACTATGCTTTTTATTTTTTGTATTTGTTGTATTTGTCATGACCACATCTGGCTCAAAGAGCTTTTGTCTTTACTTGTCCAGGTTTTGAGTTTGTGTTTGAGTTGTTTTGTGTTGTCAAGAGTTATTCCTCAGTCCAACACAGCGGAGGTGTTTGCAGTTGAGTCACTGACTAAGTATGGAGCCCCTCGAGGGACATTTGAAGAAACCTCCTCTCTGCAAGTTTCTGGTGTTTACTTAAAGAAAGAGTCTTGTTTCTATAGGTCTTGTGATTCCCTGTTCACCTGATGTTGATGTTGATGAAATTCAACATTGCTCATATTTTGGTCACCACCAGCCTCTTTTGTACTATTATAACACTGCAAATTACAACAGGAACGAGAGAATAGAGAACAAAGAGAAAGCAGAGACAACACAGCGGTGGGATAATTTGAATTTCATGACTGTGAAGAACTGACTCTGAACCCGAGGCAGAGCAACATGGCGCCAAGAGGTGTGATATTACTGTTAGTACCTGGAGACTGTGTATGTTTTATCTTACACATGTTCATCTCCACCTGCATCAGTCCTCCAGATACTCCCTCTTCTTCTTCTTCTTCTCATTTCTCACTCACAAAGCTCACTAGGTATTTCAGATTCACTCGTCATCCCTCCAGACACCAGTTTCCTCTCTGTGTGTTGTTGAGAAACCATGGTGATGAGTTTTTTTTTTGTGTGTGGCAACACCAGCTCAATTAAACACAACAACAACTTTGGTTAGAGTCTCCTTGTGATTAATTTGTCCCCACTGGTCTCCAGTCCAGGCGCAACTCTAGTGCATGTATGTGTGATGACTGACTGTTTGTCCTTCAGGGTGACAGGGAGCCTCTTAAAGACAGCTGAGCACACTAAAACACTGGCTCATTTCTTTATTTGGCATGTTTGTGTTCTACAGAGCAACTATTATCCTGCAAGGTGAAAAAAACAAATAAATAATGATAATTGTGTCTAATTATGAGAATTATTTCGACCCCTGCTGTAAATTCAATAGCATCACTGAGCACAAATTGCAGCAATTTTGTTTGTAACTTCATGCTTAGTGAAAGAAATGTTTACAAGAGTAATACCTTTGATTAGGGCGATCGATATATATTTTTTAACCTTCAAAAACGTTGTTAAATGTTAGTTATTGAATAAAACATACAGTTGCAAGTTAAAAGAGTTACTTTTAAAAGTAGATGTGCTTCAAAAGGAGAAACGTGAATGAACAATATTATCGCGTCATTGTGAAGTCTTTTGTCCCTGTCAGGATCCTGTAGGAATGACGTCTTCATTTTCCCAGCGGTCTGATTGGTCTGTGGTTGACAGGTTTTTGATTTGAGCCTCTGGAGCCTGGCTTGTTTCGAAAAGTCTGGCTCATTGAAGTCGGAGTTATGTTCCATCGACGTAGTTACATTAGAATCCCCACTGAGTTACCTTGGTAACGTATGCCGGCGGTTAAATTCTGGATCAGTTACCATGGTGATTTAGCATAGTAACAAGTGAACCACCGTCGTAGGAACGAAGTTACCCCGATAACCTTTAATCCTGCTTCGTAGTACAAGCACTGGCCGTTTTCATACAGACACACAGTGGACTGGAAACCAGTAACAACTTTGGTTGTTTCTGTGAACGTCTTTACAAACTAGAGTGAGTAAAACACACACCTGTTCAATATAGCGCGCTAACGTTTAGCTAATGGTGTTAACGGCTACTAAGCTAATAGGCAAACCTCCTGTGTGCAGACTATCGTTTCATTTGCCACAAACAGTTGTACACTTTAAAGAGTAGGCTGAGACAACAGGCCGCCATGTTTGTTTCTCTTCTTCTGTTGGTGTCTCTGGTTTCTATGATGCACACAGTAATCTAAAGAAAATATATAAATATGTTTGGAAGAACATATGACATAAAACATACTTTCTTATTTTGTTGCTGCTGTTAATTAGTCATGTGGTCCTCAAAAACTCACATTCATCTGTATACAGTAGCCTATGTGCTACTGCATGTGTAACCTATGATGCACTCAGGGTTATAGAGGTCAGCTGGAAACCCAGACAGTGTCTGAGGCGGCCAGCTGTGCTGTTGAGCCAGTGCTGCTCTTCCTCACGAGGAAGTCCCCAGAAATCATCTCTGATTGGATGCACGGGCTTTACAGAGGCTGCACGACTACAACTGTTGCTTAATTCTCCAACATCTGGCCTGTCGTAGCACTCAGTGCCAACCTGATAGCTGGCCTGACTCCTGGTCTCCTGACTCAAGGTCAAAGTTGCGGATGTTTTCCCTGCGTGAGATAGTAAACAAGACAGCAACATGTGCAGACAGGATCAAGGTAGTAGAATAATGCACAGCCATATAGTATTGATCTTTGTGTTTCTATCCAGTATTGCCACCCTGCAATTTGCATCTGGATATAGAAACAAGGTGTGTTGTTGCAGGTGTAAAGCCTAGACAGCACTATCAACAACATCTGGAGGTGGGCAGGCTTGGATTGTATTCATATCACTGCCAAATGGAAATGTATTTGCATTGTAATGAGTAACCCCTTGACCTGGGATGTGCTGCGTGCCTTCAATTACCTAATTAGCATAATGTGATATGATTGTAACATGGACAGAATCATAATGACCAGAATTCAATAGGTTGTTTACAAGCCATCTGTTCAGGGAAGTCTTATCTGTCCTCTCACTGTCCAGCCCAGGACATCAGATCTGTCAGTGTTGTCAAGGTTTTGCACAGAATAAGCTATTCTCTGCAGGAAGCAGAATCCATGCACAGACCTTCTCTAAATCAGTGTTTCCATAGCAACCTGGCCTGCAACTTCTATAATTCATGTTTGATTTTGTTCCCATAGCACTTATGTTATAGTGAGGCCTGTTTCTTATGGGTAGACGGCTCAAGCAGTGATGTGCGTGATGGTGACAAATATAAAATCTCAAATTAGCATCGCTCAGGGTTACATGGGATGTGTTCCAGCCGGCGCTGCAAGCCTTTAGCATTTAGCCGCTACAGTGGCTAGTTACACCCCCCTTTCAAATGAAAACATCTCTCCTGCCTTTCCCCTCTTTACTAAATCCCTTCATACACCTTCTGTGCACACTGTTGTCATCGCATTTAGCCCCATAACATAAAGCATCAGTAGTACATGGCTTTGCCTAACAACCCCCTCCCTCCCGCAGCCAGTGAGCCATATGGTCGAGGACAGATTAAAAGCATTTGTTGTCAACGCCCGCCCCGCCCAGTGGATTACCAGCCCACAGAGGGAGTGTGGGGGCGTTTGTGTGGGACCGGATGGGAGGTGTGTGTGTAGAGGAGAGGATGCGGGGGGGGGGGGCGGTATATCTCTATGGACACAGAGGAATAGTGAATTTTGTGTTTAAATTCGATGAGTTGAGGGACTTATGACCAGGTCTACCTGCACAGGGTAGGCGGCAGGTTTAACCTTTGTCGAGCGCTCACATGGCCTCCATTAGTTGGCTGCCCTAATTGGATGAGTGTGTTGGCGGGTGACTGCTCTTCAGTGAGGATATTGGACGAGACGTTAAGTAAATTACGTCCAGGAGAATGAATGAAACTTAAAAGGCCTGGGAGGTGACAGAGCAGAGGAAGGCCACGTCTAATTGCGTGTTTTGGCTAGTGATGAAGCTAAACCGAACTGAAAAGATTCGTGTGTGTGTGTGTGTGTGTTTGTCGTAGTACTTGATGAATTGCCACTGTGCTGGCATTTAGCATTAACACGTATAATGGCGAGACGTTAATAGTGGCTAATGTTAGCTAGCTGTACTACCTTTAGCCTTGCTAGCTTGTCTTCTTTTCGACAACATGGTCACCTCTCCTGAGTAGCAGGTTTGGCTGTAGCTGCTCATCTACCAATGTGAGCCATCCTGAAAGCAGTATATGTCTGAATAGTCTTCCCATAACACTTGTTCTCAGTGAGGGGAATCATGGGAAATGAAGTACAGGTCAGTTAAATGTGTCATTATAGCTGCCGCCTGTAGTGTCTTACCCAGAGACCATGTCACTCTTGTTTCTCTTCTTTTTTTGATACAAGAGGAGTCTGTTACAGACTCTGTGTGTGTGTGTGTGTGTGTGTGTGTGTGTGTGTCATGTTGCTATGAAACAGGACCCCTTGCTTAGTCCACCACGGCTCAGATGACCTGGTATTTTCATAAGAGAAGCGGGTCTGTCCTTCTCGCCTTACGTTTGCAGAAGAAAACTTACGCCCGTGTGCTGCTAAAGGTCACACGCGGCCTCACCTGACCAGCCTGGGTCATGTATTTTAAACTTCTGAGGATGCACGCTACCTCCACCTTTCTCTTTCCTCCATTTTGTTAGCTTGTTTTGTAAAGTTACACAAACTATTTCACCTCACCAGACGCAGCTGATATGATTCATTTACAACCAGAAACCAGGACTCTAACATCAGATTTATCCTTTGATTATACATGGAAACTTGCTCTCAGTCAGTTTACATTCATTCATTCATAGAAAACCTCAAAGCTGCTTTCTCATGTGGTTCCTGTGACGCTGTCAACAATACGGCGTCTTTCTCCCACGCTAACATATTCAGTGAATGAGAAAAGTTTGGGTGATATTTCCAACAGTAACAGTATTGTCTGAGTCGTGACCTAGAAGACTGCACAGAGAATGGGCACATTTACGTCCCTAAGGTCAACACATGATGACGACACACACACACACACACATTTGCAGATGGAGCGAGTACGAACACCGTCACAGTACAGAAACATCCAGAGCTTCTATTAAACAGCAAAACCATTAATTCTGAGAGCCGATCGATCGGTTGCAATGAAAAGGTCTGTGTGGCTTTAATTTGCATCCAGTCCAGCAGAATCAATACGTGCCCCCGCTCCGGCCCACAGTCTGACACACATCTGCATTTACAGGCCGTGACATGAGGTGGAGCGATCACAGTCCTGCAGCAGCCGGTGGGGGTCAACTCACATACACCCACCAGCTCTCATAATGATATTTGTAGATTGAATCAGTCTGCAGCATTAGCTGCATCCATGAAGTCACATAGTGAGAAGTGTCCCGGTGAAGGCAGAGCACCGGCGGAGCACTTGTCCACGGTGTAGTTTACAGTGTGTGTGAAGGCCTTTAGGAAAAGGTCAGAGGTGACAGCAGTGGTGTAAAACCTTAAAGGAGCCTCTTCACACATTTAGCAGGGTTGTTTATGTGTTAGGAGATGTGTTTCCAGTTCATACATGTCCATACATACATGATACCATATATGTATGTGTCAGCATTATGGTGTATGGATGTCGTTGTCATCCACTGTGGCAGCTGTTAAATCATATATCAAAACAATATGAGGTAAAACTAGGTGCATGTGCTTCATATGAGCACATGATATTAGCCACATATTAGTCCATGACCCCTCCCCCTTTCTGTTTTGGCCCGATGCCCCCCGAGCCGACCACCCTCTCTGTCCTCTCTCTGCATGCATAGCTCGGCTGGTGGGTGTAAAAATAGCCAGGATGGGAGGTGGTGGTAGGGTGGGGAGAGGAGGGGTGGGGTGGGGTTGGGGGGGGGATGTTAGTCAATGATCAGGGAGTTGGGATTAGCAACGAGGAAGAGGCAGCACTGTGCTGGGAGCGGAAACAGGACCAAGTCCAGTCAAGAGGCGCAACAGGGACAGGAGCTTCTGATTGGGGGCCCCAGAGAAGTGAGGTTTGATCTGGACTCAGGGTGTCACCTCGCCCCCCCCCCCCCCCCCTCCTCCTCCACTGGATGGTAGCCTGTAAGGTTTTTAAGGGGGGAGGGTAGGAGAAGCAGGGAGCAGGATTATCAGACCCATTAAACGCTCATTTAGATTCCTTTACATTCTGATGAGATGGACTTGAACGCCTCTCCTCATGGGCAACGCGGTGTGTAAGGTGTGCGGCTCAGACAAAGGCCTGAGGCCGGCCGGGAGCCTCACCAACCTGGACCAGAACCCCTCACTGGACTACTACTGTGTGGAGCACTTCCCCGGGCAGCCTCCACTGGTGCTGGTAAGAGCTCAGACTGGCACAGACAGGGCAGGCTCAGGTAACTGGGACACTTCACAGCCGCTCTGTTTGGGGTATTTTAGGAGATTTTCTACAGATAACAATGTTTTTAGTGACTTTTCTTCAGGTAAAAACGTTGAAGTCTATTCTTGTGTCTCTTGAATTATTTTTATTTTGGTCGCAGTCTTGATGAAAGGACTCTTTGTAGCTGTCACTGATAAGCTGGCGTGCACTTTGTAGTGTTTCCTGTGAGCTACCTCTGCATCGAGGTGAGACATGCCTCTGTTTTTAAAGACCCTCACTGTTATAACCTGGAGATTCGTACCTTCCAATATGTGATAACGGGGATAAACAAACTACCCAGGTGTTCAGAGTTTGCACTTTCAAAGTGTGTGTGTGTGTGTGATGGGACAGGGCTGTTGCTCCCTCTCCTCTCCCTTTAAAGGCTGGTGTGACATTTTTGTCACTGAAGTGTCGGTGCACAGCAGCATGTGGACTCTAGTGTCTAATTTGAAGGTCGGTGTAATGACTCTTGCACCGTGCAGCTCCAGGAACTCATATCACTCCTTCAGTCTGGAGTCTGGAGTCTGCAGGTCTCGTCTCAATAAAAATATCACATTTTTTATTTTTTTATTTGCATTGGTCGGAATATCCTGGAATATCCTGGAAGGACGTTATTAGAGGATGAACAGGAGCTAATGTGACGATGGCATCAAACAGCAGCTCAACACCAGATGTTATAACTGTGAAACAGGGAGTTAGGCTCAGTTACAAATAAACTTTATTGACAGATGTTCAAGTAGAGACAGGATTTCTTTCCTCTGACCCAGCCTTCACTCATGAGCTCTGATCACCCACATTAAAACACAAACAGGGTGGAGATGTTTCACTGTGATACACATAGGAAATATGAAGGTTTCACTTCAGTTCAGTTTGCAGAATCTGTGATCACCTTCAATCAACTGCGATCAGATGCGATCAGCTGAGCCTGTGGCGGATCTACGGGTCGGCCTGGATGGGCGTAGGCCCACCCAGACTGACATAGAAATATACAGTATGTCAGTAGGATGAGGATATTCAGTTTGTCTTTAGGATTTACTGACGTCTTTGTGACAGCTGTCAGCCCGTCCTGACACTGGAACTTGTTTCATCTCGATCATCTCAAACCATTTTGCAGAATTGTACCTGACAGATTCTGTATTGATCATTTTGTGCAGCTGTCTGAGGACCAACAGAGCAGTCATAACAAACTACCACTGACTGAGGCCGGACAGCTTTTACAAGTGGTGTATGATTTGAGTTGTATCAGTTATAGCTCTTATCAAGTCCCTGTTTTGATTCCAAAATAGTTAGAAAAGAAAAGGTCACAAAACATCTGTAGGCTGAAACGGTTGTAACAGTGTCTGATCCATAGACATGCACCAGCTCAGTCTAGCTGTTTGTTATTCTGCTGATAAACACATGCTTGTATGTATGTGTGTCCTGTGTGTTACTGCTGAAGGACATTGCAGTATCTGTGTTACCGCGGTGGTCAGTGCCCATACAGTACATACAGGATACACATGTGACTTTGTGTTTCCCATTAAAAGGCCTACTGAGACAACTAAAGGGGATGAAGTCAATGTAACGTCATGGGAAGCAGCGTTAACATTCATTCTGGCACCTTGAAGCAGTAATTTGCTGAAACAAGCTTCGTCTGACTAACTTTTCCTCCAGTTTCAGCTGCTTCTCATGGCCTTCGTTGACCTTTAGTTAAGATTATTTTTGGTTAGCTTATTAAGCGCTGCAGAGATGCTCATGAAAGCTCCAGAAAAGGTCAGTTGTGGGACCTTGAAGTCTTTTGTCTTGCGGCATGTGTGCTGGCAGCAGTTGCCATGGTGAAATGACTGAAACCGTTCCTTATGAGGATGTGAGTAGAAGTTTGATCTGCTCTAACACTGATACCAGGACGTCTCATACACTGCTAGCCCTGTGCTAGCTCTGCAGACACACACACACACAGTGCTGGTCTCTGTGGGGTGAGGATGCTCCCAGTCTGGACTCCGGTCTCTCTCTGAGTCTGTGTCAGGGATGGTTTTGCATTATTGATGCATCTCTGTGCCGCGCCGGGCTGCGCGTTGTCACACTTGGCAGGTTGGATTAGGACTTACAGGAGCATGAGCAGGAACGGTTTGATAAAGAGGCGGCGTGTGTGATTTATTTTTATATGTGAAAGAGTCACACGTTGTGGAAAAGTAACTGCTGTCATGATCGACTGTCTCTCTGCTACTGTCTCCTCCTGACTCACCCAAATACGACCTTCATGTAACTCTAAGCCTCTCAGAGCACGCTGAAAACATTTCCCCATCAAAGAGAGCGACAAACTGACTAAGCTCCTTATACCCAAGAGTTATGAAACAATTTCTGTAGGAAGCCGGCACCCACAGTTCCTCCTTTCTCGCTAATGTGAAGAGTTTCCCACTGAAAGGCCTCACTTGTCTCGGAGTCATGTTGGTCTGAGTGTCACTATAGCAACCTGCCAGTCACCGAGAGATGATTAGGGCAGGGTCTTGCATAATGTGACTCGGCAGCTCGGAGGGGGATGTTAAAGTATAATCAGACAGGCTTGATTGTGCTAATGGCTGCTTTGTTCTGTGCTGCTGTAAAACAATGCTAACTCTGTAGGAGCCTATGAGACTAGAGACGGCGTGGAGCAACAGGAAATATGTCAGAGATGATGACACTATAAGGACCTGCTTTTTGCTTTTGGCTGTTTTATTACTGAGTATCTAAACCCGTCAACAAAGTATTTCTCTATTTTGTTGCTTATGGATTGAATTATTGATATAAAATCTTCCTCACATTGATTAATTCAGGTGAGCAGCTCTGACACTGGGGGGTAAAACACCAGTGTTGTGTTCTGACACCTGACCCACATCAGCTCGTGATGTTGCGTGTGCCGTAGCTTCCTCGTGCACTGCTGTGAGTCGGTGCCTTCCTTCAATGTGAACCTCCAAACTTCTGGACTTGAAAACAGTCTGAGCCAGGGTCGTTCCTTCGAGGTGATTGTATCTGTGCTGCAGAAAAAGCTCCAGTAGCTGCGAACGTGAATGTGAATGATGCAGTGCAGTTCTCTGCAGCAGCCTACTGCAGGTCGGCCACAAACATCAGACCACGGCTGTGTGTGTGTGTGTCGGAGGTAGATATCAGTGCTGCAGTGTCACTGCTCATTTCATACATCATCAGTGCTGCATCCTCTTCTCTGATCTCTGTAACGGTGAGGACAGGTTGACACTGCAGGTGACAGACTGTGACATAATCTCATAATCAATATGTCTCCTTCACCTTCACATTCTGTGCTAATTCAACAGCACATGTGTGTTTTGTTCCTTCAGGCTTTGTAGAAAAGTTTTTATGGTCGATATACAGCTTTCTGATGAAAGTGACCTTGACAGAGAGAGAGAGAGAGAGAGAGAGAGAGAGAGACCACTCCAAAACAAACACAGTCCCCATCACTTCCAGTGTGCTGCTGCAGTATTTCAGTACTTGACCTCTGACCTCACTGTGGAAGGAGTAACGCAGTTTGAATGCAGTAAAAAAAAAGAAGCATCGCACAGTGTTTTTCCACAGGAGCAGCAGAGCACGCCGAGCTTTGAACGAGCTGTGTGTGAGCCAGGATTTAGCTTTAGTGAAGGCACCAAGAGGAAAATGCTGAATCATTCTGCTTCCTTACAGTCCTGGTCTGTTTCCAACTGCAGCTCACTCAGCATCCAAAAACAGACAGGGGACACGTCCTTCCCCCAACCACGGCACGGACATATACATTGTTTTGCTCCGAGGAGAATCTATATGTATATAAAGCTTTATTGTCTGTTATATTTTCAACAATTTAAAATAATAACTTAACTCACAAAACTTAAATAAAACCTGATTTCATTGAAGAAGATGTGAGGTTTTTGAGAAACACCATGAAAGGTTCAGATGTTTTGTTGCCTGATGATTCGACCTTTTGTTTTGGAGTTTGAGGTGTTTCACATTTCAAAGTTGTTTATCATGTACATAGAGCTGTCGCTTGTGTTTTCCAATGATATAACCGATCTTGATTAAACCAAAAAGGTCTAAGAATAGATCCTTGGGGGACACCATACAAGACAAACAGTGACATACTCAGTTGAAACAAGTATATGTTTGGCAGCCGGTGACAACATGGAAATATAGCTTGGATGTTATGTGGATTATTAAACGTGTCTCCTCTCTGTGTCTCCTCTAGTCGGACAGTAACACCAGTTTCCTGCGAGCGGCGAGGGCAGGAAACATCGACAAGGTTTTGGAATATCTGAAAGGTGGCGTGGACATAAGCACCTGCAATCAGGTAAGAGACAGATCACCATGTCACATGCATCTTGTACTACACTCAGTTATGGTTGTACAAATATATACAGACAAAAAAAATCTAGACTGTATTGTGATAGAAGTGGAAATGTTACGATCACAGGTAAACAGCTCTACATTCCTGTAGAAGAGCGTTTGACCAGCGAGCGTTTCTTTATTTAGGCTGAATCATTATCTTGTCTCCTCTGAGCCCATTAGCATTCCTGTCATGGACGAAGAGGGGCACTGGAAGATGATAGGACCAAAACATTCCTGCGCTGTCAGCAGTCGTAATGAGCCGCCCCGGTAAACAACAGTAAACACGGACTGGAAATCTAACATCTGCCGGCTGATGGCTCTGTGCTGCTGGAGGCTTGTGTTTTGTTATCAGCTGATGTGCTGTGATCACCTGGGTCCCTGAAGATATTTTGGGCTCCTGTGTTTCCACTTGTCTCTCCGTCTAGTTTTGTGCCTGTGTCAAACAGCACATTTTGAAGAGGCGGTTTAGATAATAGTCAGGAATTGGATTCATCAGTATCACGGTCAGTCCCTGCAGTGTGAGTCCACTCGGTTAAAGTTTCCACACGCTTATTACTTGATCATGGACTCGCCGGGATTTTAAAACGTCACGGCTGAATGAATAATAATTGAATAATGTTTTTTTCATGAGTTAGCAAAGTAAATTGAGATTCTCCGTCCAATGTAAAAAGAAGACATGAATAAAAAATTCCACTGGCTCGGTTGAAAACCATTCTTGAAACAAATTGGAAACTTAAGCTCTCAGCAATTCTTGGCTTCATGGATTGATCTAAAGGGCATGCAGTATGGCAGTGATAGTGCAGTTAATGAATACTCCTCATAGCCAGCTGTTCTCTAGATATGCTGCCTGGTGCACAGTGTTGTTATTGAAATTCAAAAACAATTCGTTGACTCATTGAGGAGGATACAAACTCCCAAACAAACACAGAACAACAAAATGAACATGTCCTTCGGCGACAGAACGATCAATGGGAGGAGTCGAATTCTGTGCATAAATGTGTTTGATGATATCGTCCAGTAAATGGCACGTTCATTCATCAGCTCTGCAGTTGAGTCGAGACTGCGGTGATCAGTGGTGATGATCAAAGTTGATGAGGGCACCGTTAAAGGTTGGGTCAACCAATCGTCAAGATGAATCATGTACATGTTGATGTTTGATGGTGAGGGCACTGTGAAATTCATGGGACACGCATGGGACCCCATTACAGTGATGGAGTACAAGTACTGGTCCAACTGGTGAGGAGTAAATGGTTTTTGGTACCGAGGGGACTTTCCTGTTTCCCACGAGCTTTAAGAAGTGATTCTTTGGAAGGACTCCGTACTTTTCACTTTCATTGTGTTGGACCGGTGGTGCACGATAAAGAGGTCAGTGGCTTCCTGAAGGTGAGTGGGGGGGGGGGGCTAAGATAAATATGGCCCTGAGGATTGTTGGAAGAGGACGTTTGCTTATGTTCCATATTAAACAGTATGAAAACAGAGGTTCCTGCACACACTGGTTTGACATTGTGAGTCAACATGCAGTTCGTTTATGATACTTCAGTAACTCCTCCCTGACCATGAGGAGAGAATATTCCTCATCAGACTTCCTCTCTGTTGTCGTCCTCTGGGACAAACGACAGGAACTCGTTCATCTCGGCCGTCTGATAGTCACGGCTGAAAAATAGTTGTCTGGCGTTTTATTGGAGAACAGTGACAGGTGCTACTTCAAACAGACTGTTTGAAGCTTGTTGTGAGATGAAGAACTGACTGTGTCTAACACACCAGGGAATGAAGGGTTGAATTTGTTTTTCCATCTTGTTCCATATCAACCTAGATCAGGTATATCGCTATTTTTTTTAGGTCCAGAGATGATTGCTAGATACGCTGCTGCCCTACATCCTGCTATGAAGTGAGTGATTGGGTCGGTTGTGGTCCAACAGAGGGAAACGCCACTGTTGCACAAAATATCAACACTATTTGATGCTGAAAATGTTTCCTGCTTTTCCAGGCTAAATAAAAAGCCAAACCCCAGAGCACCTTCAGTAAACACAATAAACAGCTCTCTTTACTGTTCTTTGATCTACTGTTTGAAATCCAGTGTTGGCTGATACGAGGCCAACTGAAAGCAGGCAGGTGCATGAACTGGTCGACTGATCCAAATACAGCAGGAATACGTACTCTGCTCTGCTGTTGGACAGATGTCTCCTGCCATCTATGGTATGCCTCGGGGTAACGAGAACTTAAGCACAGTCAGATGATTCTGGGACAAGCATGGAGTCTCTTTGGGATCCCACAGGGCGCCTCTGTAGGAACCCTAGGGGTCCAGTGGGACCACAGCGTCAGGGGGCTGCGTGATGAGGGTTAGTCTGGCAGTCACAGAGGAAATTACTTATCGACTCAGTGGCTCTTTTTAAGCTTCAGCCTGATGTTTGGACGGCTGAAAGGTTATTGAATCAGTGATGGGTCACTTGGAGGAGGAAAGGGGGGAACAACTAACCCTACATTCATCCTCTCAGCTCCTCAAAGGCAGGAAGGAAAAGGGGGCGGCTGCGAATGGAGCAGTGCTTTGTGTGGCTGTCAGATCTTTTTCATTGTGCAATTAAAGCTGCACTGAGAGCAGGAATAATGCTGTTGCAAGAACTGATTAAGATTTTAAGCAACGATTTTTGGTGGAGATGTCTGGAGACGTCTAAGGAGTTGTCTGTAAGCGTCGGTGATCAAGTTGGAAACTTAAAAGGAAGAGATTCAGTTTGAAACCACCTGGGCATTTTCACTCAAAAGTGTGTCCCTGGGTCAGACTTGCCTTGACAACAGGAAGCAGAAATGAGTGTAAAAGCATTTGAAATAAAGAGATCATATTATTTTTAATGGATTGAGAGGTAAGCGGACTAAAATGGATTCTTATGAGCTGCTTATCCACAGAGTTAATGTAAGTCAAAATGTATTCAGGAAGATACGAGGCCCATCCTCACTCTCATCAGACATGCTTCCATCTTTAAGTTGCAGTTTTCTCTCTCGTCTCCTGTAAATCAATCACAGGACACTCTGGGGACTAAAATAGACATAGAGGTCATGATTGATTTACAGCTGGAAACCTCTGATATCACTCTGTACCTCAAAAAACCATTTGTCAGGATAATTCGTCAACATTAGCATTAGCCACAACAGCATTGGCTCTTTACATGAATTAGTTTACAAACCTAATGAGCTTCTTTTTTTGCAGCATTTTAGGATGAATCTTTATTTTGACAAGAGGATGTTCATTTGACGCACACACACACACACACAGATACACGCACATGCACACACACTATTAATATCTTCATAGCCAGGAGTGGCTCTGCTCCTCAACAGCATAACATGGCACGACATCGAAGCCAAGTTTGACAGCCAGCTTTGATATTTCAGTCTGTTCCTCCCTGGTGCCGTCACATGTAGCGGTGACGGATGGAGAGGCAGGCTCAGAAAGTTATGGACCCGGAGGAGGAGGAGGTGGTGAAGCCCTCGCTGTCCTCATGGATCTGTCTTTCAGTGCTTTCTCATTCGGCCCCTAACCTTTCCTCTGTCGTCTCTTTCCAGAATGGTCTTAATGCACTGCACCTGGCAGCCAAGGAGGGCCACGTGGATCTGGTCCAGGAGCTGCTGGACCGAGGAGCCCCAGTGGATTCAGCCACAAAGGTAGGACACAGTGTGTCATCAAGGCTGCGTCCCGTCGAGGTGGGACAAATTAAGGTTCACCCATGTGTCCTGTCAAACTAGCTGGTGCTAAAAGCTAGCTAACCAGTAGCTAACCTTTCTGTTCTCTGTTGAATAAACTATTGAGTTTGAGGCACAGGAGAGTTGGGGGAAAACTAGCTCTTTTGCTAACTGTCATTTAGCAAGCTAAGCTAATGATAGCTTAGCTCTGGACGCTCCAGCTCTTTGATATGTCAACACAGTCAAAACCATTTCTTGTTTGTTTGCCCTGTAAAAAACTGGCACAGCTTCAATTTGCCCTCACAAAAGCAGACACACTTACTCAAACAGCACAGTGAAGTTATATCACTACCTGCTCAGCAGTCATATAACAAGGACCAGTGCCTCAGGTTTTCTGCCCGCTCACTTTGTGGTTATGAGGTCAGAATCCATACATACATACACTTCAACCATCTCCATGACCACTGAACTTTCCGTCAAGATGTGAACTCACCACCCACTGACACCTGACACCTGACAGGCACTTAGTCTTCTTACTAACTTAGTCCAGTCCAGTAAACCACCCAGTTCAGATGTTCTGAAGTCCGTTGTATTTGCATCGAAAGACTTTAAGATGGCTGCAACACCGCAGTCAGTGTTTCTAATATGAAATACAGCATGGCCATCCTTCAGGACTGACATCATTCAAAAACAAGCTCCTGCAGATAAACAAGCTCTTGTTTATGAATCCAGCGAAGGAGAAAGTAGAGCACTACAGGAAAGTGATATGGTTAGTGGAGCAGAGTAGTAAACCTAGAGCGATGCTGATCACGCCAACTCCTGCAGCCAACATCCAGTGAATCTTGTTGATGCTGCTCCAGAATCCAACTACAAGTAGAGAAGAGGTGACAACAACTCAATCAAGGCTTCTTGGCTTCCTGTTCTCTATCACAGCGAATACAGTGCCATGATTTCCCTTAGCATTTATAGTGCTGGTGAAAAAAGCAGGTGAACTCTTGGACTTCCTGCCTGAGCCTCCTTACAGAGCTGCTTCAGCTCAGACAGACTCCCAGAGCGTCTCCTCAGCTCAGTCCACGTTACAACATCTCTGCCGGATTAAGGTCTCGGCTTCGACTGGACCGCTTCAGAAGGTGGATTTTCCTTGTTAGAAGTCCGTAGCGGATTTCCTTTGATGTTTATGATGATCATCCTGCTGTTTTTGGAGCCACGATGATGTTATCAAAGGAGAGGCCTTGATAATGTTTCTTGGAGAGCAGGACTCTCAGCTCCTCAGCTTTTCACATAGTGTCTAGTGTCTAACAGCTGTAGTGACAGTAATTTGCTTGGGCCGATGATATCATCCGATAATGTGATATTTCCTGCCATATTCAATATTATAATTAGGTGACAAGCAATAACATGTATTGCAATATTTGGACTGGACTGTATCATAGTACACATAGTACATAGTACTCCTAGTACTCAGACAAGATGGTGTATTGGTGACAGATTGATTACAGTAATCAATACAGCCATCACTGCCATCGTTCTTCTTTTTCCTCATTGTTCTTTAACTTTTTCATTGAATCCAGAAAGGAAACACAGCTCTTCACATATCCTCCCTCGCTGGTCAGGCTGAAGTGGTGAAGATCCTGGTCAAGCGTGGAGCTGACATCAATGCTCAGTCTCAGGTGGGTGATCCTCAGGTGGTCTGTAGCTGGAGGTGTTTAATGCTCTCTGGGATTACTGAGCATCATTATATGGCTTTATATGGTTTTATTATGTTTTTATTTGTGTTCTGTTGATAACCAGTAGGTGTTTGAGATGGTTGTTCATAACCAGTGATGTATCCGTTAACCTGATGTACCTGCCTTTGTGTTGTAGAATGGATTCACTCCTTTGTACATGGCTGCTCAGGAGAATCACCTGGATGTGGTGCGATACCTCCTGGAGAACGGAGGCAACCAGAGCACCGCTACAGAGGTGAGATGATACCTCGGATTGTACCACGTCATCAGGCAAATTATTAATTGAACGCCAGTGTCACTGGAGCATCAGTATCTCAGAGGAAACAGACCAAACCTCCATCTCCTCTTCATTTTGCCTTCATGTTTTGTGTTCAATATCTTGCCCATCGGCACTTTGGCATCATAATGTACCTCGTTCCCAATGGCGGTAGATATCACCCCAGTCTTTATCATGGCTTTCATTCTTCTATTATGCCACGCTAATGCATTTACTTTATAAGCACTAATGAATTTCTTTCAAACGGGTCAGATGTTTGGAGATTTCTTGAAAAACAAACGTTGCTAACGTTGCTTGCCCTCTGCAGGACGGCTTCACCCCTCTGGCCATCGCCCTCCAGCAGGGCCACAACCAGGTGGTTTCTATCTTACTGGAGAACGATACTAAAGGCAAAGTGCGCCTGCCCGCCCTGCACATCGCCGCCCGCAAGGACGACACCAAGTCGGCCGCCCTGCTCCTCCAGAACGACCACAACGCCGACGTCCAGTCCAAAGTACGTGTGTACACTGCAGCTCTGTGTGCGCTCAGAGGAGGCTGGCATGTAGTCGAGCTAATGTGACGTTTGTGTCCGTGTGTTCATACTGATGTTAATGAATGAAGGAGTTTCAGTGGTGCTATTGCATTTGGCTAAATAGCATCTTTTTATTTGAGTCAGGGGCAGAAGGAGGAAGTCCCACAAATCCCATACCCCCCTGTTGGAGGATATCTGGGGTGGATGGTCGGGTCAAAGCACAATGATATAATGGTTCCTACAATCCCTGTGGTTTTATCACTTCACTTGGATGAATTCATTGTGTTATTGTTGAAGAAGCATCAGTCTAGAGGGGGCTGGGAAATCCACTATTGGATTACTGACCTTTGACCCTCTGTGGTCTGTCCTGTCAGACAGGTCTGATCATTGCAGTGTTGTATCTTCCCAACAGTCAGAGCAGCTGTAACTATACGATCTCAGGAATCACATGTATGCTGTAGCGCAGTGTTGTGGTGTTGTACCTTTATTTACCTGTGAACCTCTCACGTGTTTGTGCTTCATCAGTCTTTGTCTCTCTTCCTCTCCCTCTTTCTCTTTCTCTCTCTCTCATTCAGTGTGTCTGTGCCTGCCACGTCACTGCCACTAACTGGGTCTCTCCTTTTTTTCCTTCCTCTCCTTTTAAATGCTACCACTCACACACCTCCTCCCTCACCATCACCCCCCATCCCCCCCGTCCCCCCCTTGCCGCACCAGTGTCTAAGTGTAGCACTGTCCACTGCATGGAGTGTGCCACTGTCTGCAGGTTGAATGGTGATGATATCTAAGGCTGCATGCAAACACTATGGGGGGGTGGGGGGGTTGGAGGGGGTTGTTTTTCACTGTTGTTTGAAGGGGACGGGAGGGGTTTGATCCGATAATGATCCGGTATTGGTCCGAACTCACAACGAGCTAAAGTTTCTACTTGTGACAGTTCCTCTGATACCGGACAGCGGCTCTAAGTGACGTGGCTGCAGTGAATCTGACGAAGGCGAGCTCCACTTCCTGCACCACACACAGGCCTCAGCGCTGATAATTGTACAGTAGCTGCTGCGTATTTTAAGACCCTGTCTGTTCTGCACATATGAAACCAAACTGTTTTTATGCATTTAGCACTTGACTCAGCTGTTGTGATGCAGCTCTGCTCAATATGACTCATGAGGAAGGCCCATGGGAGACTGGCTATAAGTAGCAGCACACACACACACACAGTCACACATGTAGCCCACATATACAACACAAGCTGCTGTCACACAAGGGCACAGCTCCAATCAAACACCTTCTCCTCATATACATGCTAGTTTATCTATAAAGCTTACATCCAGTTATGAACTCTAATATGTTAGCAGCAGCTCAGCAGCATCCATCCATCCATCCATCCATCCTGCTCAGCTCCAGCCTCTCACCCTCTGTGGGACTTGCAGAGCCAGTCAGCAGAGCAGAGTAGCATTAAACAGGAGCGATCCACCTCAGCCACGTCGCTTGCTGGTTTAGTACGGGGACTTGCGTTTGCTTCCTCTGACTTACCGACACACGTGGGGTGGTACGAACCTGACTTAACTGATGTTTCCCTCCTCGCTCCTTCCTCCCTGCTACAGATGATGGTCAATAGGACTACTGAGGTATACCAACGCTCCTTTAACTCTCTACAGACTCTCTACACAGCCCCCATCCCTTTTGTCTTTTGGCTTCATCTCCACTTCTTTATTTCTCTCACTCTCCCACAGCACTGCATGGTGTAAATTTACAGAATCATTCGGTTCATTTTAACACTTTCTGCACAATTTTCTGTTGGTTTGGTAGAATAAGCAGCCACCATGCACGGCTGATAGGAATGGCCAGACCACTGCCATGTGTCCTGCACTCAGGCACTGCACACAAGCTGCTGTAGTTTTTTTTGGTTTGTTATTCATCCTCTGTCTGTTTTGCGTTTTCATTCTCTCCTTTCAGTTTGTATTGATTTTTATTTTCCAGCTCTGAAAACACCTCCTCCTTTTTTCTTCTCTCCATATTCCTCAGTTCATTTATAAATATCTCTAAACAACATCTTTGATTGAGATGTGAGGTTTATTGATTTTATTCAAATGATGCCATTTTCCTCTCATAAGGTTTTGATTTGATGAATAATGTGCTGATGCATCTTTGAATGTATATTGTCTATAGGTCTGTCTTGTAATCTGTTCACGTTCTACTGCATGACCTTTAGAGATGCATTATAAACTACTTAGTCTGAAACAGCATTGGTTAAAAGACTGTAAATATTACAATATAATGTTTCTCAAGTATGGGATCCCAGCACTGCCAAAAGAAAAGTGAAAAGTGAATCAAATTTCAATATTTACATATTTTTCAATCTCAAAAATACAAATTTATATTTTCATAATTTTTGTAAAATGGATTAGTTCTTTTAAAAATGATTACTTTTTGTATGAATAATCTTCAGAGTTCTCCAAAGCAAAAAATAGAAATATATTTAATGCTGAAGTTTTGCCTCATTTTCAAATTAGCAGACAATGTTCAACCTGCGTAATATTGAAAATATAAACTGGATTCTGACATTTTTTTTGCTTTTTGCAGGAAAACCCTTTGTTTTCCATCAGATTTGAGCTCAAATTCAAATATTTACCATATTTCCCTGTTTGGATTGAACATTGTCCGCCATTTTGAAAAATTGTATTTTGCTTTGGAGTAAATTGAAAATTTCTTCACAGTAGAATTTTTTCATTCTTCTTATTGGCCGTAGTTGTGCATGTTTAAACATTAAAATGAAATTCAGATTTTTTTTTCCTTCTGTACATAATTACCACACAAATTTGAATTATTATGTGAATTCGTTTGGAAAAATTGGTAACACCCAAATTGAACAGCTTCCTAAACCAATATTTCAAATGCATGCATTTCTATAGAGGATTTGTGACTGGAATACAAGTTAGTGCAATCAGTGCTAATCAGTAATGGCATGAGGAAGCTCGTAATGTTTTTTAAAATAAATATTAACCTGCCTGGCCAGAGTTTTGGCGTTGCCTAGCATGTTGCATCCGCGCTGCCTTAATTTGCACCATTCTGAGTTTTTGACTGTGTAAAGTTTGAAACCATCACGTTAGCCACTGTATTCTTCACACTTTTGTAAACGACTCTCTCACATTAAATCGGACCACACTTACAGAACGGCAAGGTAAGGCAAGAATTTCACAACTACTCCAACCTGCTCTGCAATCTCTAACTTTTTTCTCATGTATTTCTCATTCGCTAACTCGTTATGATACTTTTTTATGACATACAGTTAACATAGTGCACTGTGGTGGTGATGGGAAATGTTCCCCCACTTTGTTATTTGCCACTCTTATGATTTACACTATCATTTGATTTTTGGTTAGCTAATATTGTTTGTCCATATGTATGTCAATCTGGACGACAGTGTGTGTGTACTGTATGTCTCTGTTCTGCTTTTGTTTGGGTTGTTTTCATTTCAAATTGGTTTTTTGGGGGGTCAAAGAAAAGTTTTCTTTCATTGTTGTTCCTGCATGGAGGTGACGTGACAAGTGTGTTTTCTATGGTTTTGTTTGTGTGTGTGTGTATGTGTGTGTGGGTGCTTCATATATTGACTTGAAGGTTTATTTTTTGTTGTTTTTTTTTCCTGTGACTTTTACATTTTCCTCATTTTCAGTTTACTTTTTCGTTCACCTGTGATGCTTCATGCCACTGCTGCATGCTGGGAAGACTCAAGAGGTCAACAGGTCAAAGAGTGAAGGGCACAAAGTGACAAGTCTGACCTTTGTCCTCCTCTCTCTCTCTCTGTCTGTCTCTTTCCTGTCTCTCTTCCAGAGTGGATTCACCCCTCTGCATATCGCCGCCCACTACGGGAACGTCAATGTGGCCACACTCCTGCTGAACCGAGGGGCGGCCGTCGACTTCACCGCAAGGGTACGATAATCCACACACAGCTGTATTTCCTAACCCTGAAGGGATAGTATGGCTCATTTGACATGGGTTTGTCTGAGGTAGTCATGCATGGTCTCTGTGACCTGCTTATAAAACAATGTAAAACGATACAACCAATATCATCAGTTAATACTGGAGTTAAGCAATAAATAAAGGAAAAAATTATTAAAACCCAAATGAATCCAAAACTGTTTTGAAGCTCATTACTTCCTGTTGGAGAGAGCTGGGTCAGGCCTTAAGCCCTGCCCACAACACCTGCTGCCTCCAGGTTTACAGGTGAAAGAGCAGCCAGGAGGTGAAAGGAGACACTTAGCCACATGCCTGCGGCATCACAGCAGTTAGCATAGTTAGCATCTTGTATTTGTTTATGTTGCTTGTTAGCTTGAATCTGGCAGTGGCTGACCCTGTGTTAGCCGTTAGCTTAATACAGCACAGTCCTGGTTGGTTTAGCCCCGCCCTCTGACCACCAAGTGTTGGCATGATTGGTTCTTTAGGTTTATATTATATAAAAAAAACATCATCTGAGGGTCTTTAATATGATTTTAAACACATTGGTGAGGAGTTGTAGTTTTCTTCCATGTGCTTAAGGGCAAATCTGCTGATGTACTTTTGAATCACACAGTCAGCAAGTCTGAAGTCTAAGTCCTCGTTTCCCCCCTACCTACCCACCCACCCACCTCGCTGTTGTCATTTTGTCCCTAAGCCTAATCACTGTTTGTGGGCTAGAGGTCTACAAGCTCTCTCTCTCACACACACACACACACACATGCAAAGCAATCCCTCTTCAAGTGGGACCTCCTCTTTTCATGGATCAACACACAACAAAGAGGCAGAGCGTGTAACCGAGGCCACAGGGCTCTGAAAAGGCCAGACTTCATGTGTAGACAGGGTGTCTGACCAGATACTGAGCCCCGTCTCTCCAGTCCAGAACTCCTCACTTTCATTTATGCTCAGACCTTTTCCACTTTGTTCCTTTATCATCAGCATCATCCAGAAAATGAAATCAGACATCCTATTTTTAACCATGCAAATATGACGGATAAGAATAGCTCAGAACAAGTGAATAAATAACACACACACACACATTTGTGCTGAGCCTCCAGAGGTTGCTTGTGTGACTGGAGAGGAGGCTGCAGAGAGTCTAAAAATCCCATGTGGATAAAAAGGCTTTGAGACAATGTGACCCTTAAAGCTAAATTACCAAAGCGGCAGTGAGGATCAGCAGGTGGGGGTCAGACAGGTCTGGACAAAATGAAAGTGTTGTTGAACAATATTTAGATTAAAGAAAAAAAAAACATCCCAAATCCATCCAGTGTTTATACCACTTATCTGTGTGGGGTCGTGGGGGGACTGGAGCCAATCCCATCTCCCGTAGAGCTGTCCAAAATACTACGCTTAAAAAGTTAAGTAGTTATTCTAAGAGGAGCATTACAGTAATAATTGATGTTTATTTTTATGACTGAGTGATGTGTCTAAATTATATAATTGCATCTCTGTCTACAGAACGGAATCACTCCTCTACACGTGGCCTCCAAGCGCGGCAACACCAACATGGTTCGTCTGTTGCTGGACCGCGGCTCTCAGATTGATGCTAAAACAAGGGTGAGTGCTGATCCGGTCCAACCTTAACCCCTGACCCCTGACCTCAAGGCCCATTTCTACATATTTTGTTTGTTATCAGTGATGAAACAGCAAAAGTTCGGCTCATGACCCTTCATCTCAGTTAGCACCAACAGATGTGAATATGAACCGGCTGCTGTTGGATCAGTGGATTACACGCGGTGTCACTCTGGACCTCCTGACCTCTGACTGGACACACACGTGTTATTAGCTGTATTTAATTCAGAGCCATAGAAACAACGCCCAGCCTGAGTCAGGCAGTCAGTAGCTGATACCTCTCTGTGTTACAGCAGCGTCAGTGTGGATGTTTAACCTGCTGATCTAATGTGTGTGTTACATGTGTGTGTGTAGGATGGTCTCACTCCCCTCCACTGTGCAGCTCGGAGTGGACATGATACAGCTGTGGAGCTGCTGCTGGAGAGAGGAGCACCTTTACTGGCCAGGACCAAGGTGTGTCACAGCTACAGTCACTTCATCAGTTAAAGGACATTTAAAGGAACAGACAGTCTGACAATTTGGGAAATACACTTCAGTTTCATCTCTACATGTCTGACACATCCTTATATATGTATGAAGTTTATCTCAATAAATTAGAATATCATGGAAAAGTTTATTTATGTCAGTAATTCAATCCAGAAAGTGAAACTAATACATTATATAGATCCATTACACACAGAATGAAACATTTCATTTGAGTTCAGTTGAGTATTTTGAGTTCTTTCAAGGTTTTTCACTGCACAGCTCTGTTCCTCTGCTTCTTTGTACTGTACTGGTCTAAAAATAAAAATATCTGTATCAGACTAATCTGGGTGAGTTCAGTGTGAAATGCTCCACTCCACCGTGTTAAGATAAAATATAAAACTTTTTCATCTGTTTTGAACATTTAACATATTATATAACAGTTGTCTATTAGCACGTACAGCACACACAGATCAATATCAGCTCAGGATCAATCATTGGAAATCCCCTAACACAGCTGGTGATCAGGTCTGTGAGCTGTAAGAGGCCGACTCATACACTGAACTCGTTCATTAAAATGCCCTCCTCTCTGTCTCATCCAGAACGGGCTGTCTCCGCTCCACATGGCGGCACAAGGCGACCACGTCGAATGCGTCAAACATCTCCTGCAGCACAAGGCGCCGGTTGATGATGTCACGCTGGACTACCTGACAGCGCTGCACGTGGCGGCGCACTGCGGCCACTACAGAGTCACCAAGCTGCTGCTGGACAAAAGGGCCAACCCTAACGCCAGGGCGCTGGTGAGATGAAACAGAAAGAGACTTTTAAAACATCGTGTTGTGTTTTGATTCTGTCAACAACGACCTTTATATAACTGTGTTTGTGTCCTGGACAGAACGGCTTCACTCCGCTGCACATAGCCTGCAAGAAAAACCGTGTGAAGGTGATGGAGCTGCTGGTCAAATATGGAGCCTCCATCCAGGCCATCACCGAGGTAACACACACACAAACACACACACACGTCAGATCACACCAAAGCTGCAGAAACACTCAGGACTGACTGAACTCTGACTTACTGAGTCATTGAAATTAACTTTGGCCAAGTCTCTATACTTGTACAATTCAATTCAACTTCCATATTTACTTTTTGGCCAAGAAGCTCCACAGATGCTAACATTAGCATACAGAGCTAAAATACGACTATTTAGACGATTTAATTAAGTGACAAGTTCATGATGATGGTAAAAGTTTAATCACAGTGTAACAGTGGCACAAACAAAGCAGGATCATATACTGTAGTTTTATATCAATGATGAAGCATCATTTGTGTCTAATTGGTCTTGAATCTCACAGTGATCCTGTGAATGGTGTCCAATAGCATGTTAGGTCTCTAATTAGAGGATAATTTAGTGTAACATTGTCAAAGTTTATTTTGGATCTAACAGAGGTTTTCTATTTAAAGCATAGTGTAGGTGTTCAGTGTCTAATTAGAGTTTTAGAGCTGCTTCTGTACTGTCAAATAAAGAACATTGTTTCTAGTGTCGTCTGATCTGATTCAAGGTATGGCCTCTTAGCTGAAGGCTATTTGTCGGATTTTAAATAAAGCTGCCTCTTGATTCAAAGTGACAGTGTGACATTAAAACTCTCAGCTCGATGACGCCTCAGTTAAACTCAGCAGGAGTTTGTTCTTCTTCAGTTTGGTTCAGGAGAGATTGATGCTGATTTTTTTTTTTTTTTCAGTAGAGCATCATGTGCCATTTTGAATTCTAGTACATTTTGATGAGCTCTGGAAAATAAGACTGACAATACTGCATTTTGTGTCGTCTCTCCTGTGTCCAGTCCGGTTTGACCCCGATCCATGTGGCAGCCTTCATGGGTCACCTGAACATCGTCCTGCTGCTGCTGCAGAACGGAGCCTCCCCCGATGTCAGCAACATTGTGAGTGAAGAGAAACAAGCTGTTACTCACTTTTTTATGACTGTAAATATTAAAGTGGTGTGTTAGTTTTGTATGTACATTAACATGTGTGTGTGTGTCGTGTGCACAGCGTGGAGAAACAGCGTTACACATGGCAGCCAGGGCGGGTCAGGTGGAGGTGGTCAGGTGTTTGCTGAGGAACGGAGCGATTGTGGACGCCAGAGCTCGGGTCAGACTCTCCTTCTCTTCCACTGAACAGAATCAGCTGCTGTTTTTACCATCAGTAAAAATACAAAGTGTTGACGATGGTTCCTCTGCGCTGCGTGTAGGAGGACCAGACTCCTCTTCACATTGCGTCCCGTCTGGGAAAAACAGAGATCGTCCAGCTGCTGCTGCAGCACATGGCCCACCCTGATGCTGCCACCACCAACGGCTACACCCCGCTGCACATCTCTGCCAGGGAGGGGCAGGTGGAGACGGCCTCGGTGCTGCTGGAGGCTGGGGCCTCACACTCACTGGCAACCAAGGTGGGTGGAGGATACTGAGCTTCAGGACTGAATAATGAGATCAATGTCTGCTGCTAATCACTAGTATCATTTAAGATGATGACGTCATTCATAGTAATTATTAGAACAGAAGAGGTCAGATGTTCCCACTGACCCCAACATCTGGAAACAGATTAATCAATTAACTTTTACTTTCTGTCTTAATGAACACACTATTCAGCAAATATACTTTGTTTTACATCAATATTATAATAGGTTATTGTTTATTGGTGCATATTATTATATTTATTATATATTTATTCAATATATTTTTCAGTGAACCGTCAAAATAGGCACATTTTTATCTATTTTATGGCTCATAATGAACAAAAAAGGTAAATATATTCTGTGACGTGGCACTTAACACTAAACTAATAAAGGATTCAAAAAATGTAATTGTATATAACTATTATCCATGTTTTTATACATTAATGCAGGCTCACTATTTGGCAGGATCAAATTAATACTTTCTGCTCATTAAACTTACTAACGACGGAATCAGATGTGGGATCACTATTTGGCAGGTCACACAGGTCACAGCCGCTGGCCCTTTTAATTAACATAATCAGCTTATAAATGATTTATTAGGAGTTTTACAGGCTAATTAATCAATAAAATATGGCTTGTTGTTGTTTCTGGCCTCTCTTGCATTGATTTATTTAGGCTCAAGCTTCTCTCCCTCAGTTACACTGGTGCATTTATGTTTCCATTGTTATTATTCGGTGAAAAAAAAAAAAGGCTGGATCCTCTAACACAGATGATGACATTGCGATTAGTGAACTGACCCTGATGATCCAGACCAGTTGTCACTGTGTCAGTCATTTGGAGTAACACCATGTGTCCATCGTCCTGAAGCCCTGGACATAAGGAGGTTACCGTGGTGGCAGCATCTGCAGGTTTCTGTCTGACCCACTTTTTCATGAATGATTGATGAAGCTGTGAAGCTGCTGCCTCCCTCTGAATTATGCATGACGTCTAAAATCAAGTGATTCATCATCACCATCATCATCATCATCATCATCATCATCGCTGTGGAGGTGTTCACCAGTGCACGTTTACTCACGCCTTCACTGTGGATGCATCAGTCCTTGTGTTTATTCACACGGCGAGACAAAGCGCTCTGTGATGTCTTATCGTCAGGGCTCGCTGCCTCGTCCTGATGTCTTTCTTTGGTTTCTCTCCGGGGGTGGGTGAAGGGGATGAAGGGCGTGACTGTTCCTATGGCAACCAAACCAAGGGAAAGTTGTTGTCGTGCTAGTGGCACTCTCCATCCATCCGAACATGTCCACAACAGCCGGTGGCCTTGATTTGTTTAGAATAACATTAATTCAATCTATCGGTCTTATTGGTCTTATCGTCCTCCTCGTCCGTCTCTGTCCTCTGTGTCTCCAAGCAGCCGTGACATCACACATCATCCAGGGGTTTGACAAACAAAGGATGGCTCCCTCCATGGGCAGGGCCGGGTCGGCAACACACTGCTTATGTGGCCCTCCTCCTCCTCCCACTGTCAATATTTAAACAGTGACAGAGCTCCCTCTGCTGGTCAATCACAGGAAGTGATGTCCAAATAATCCAAACTGAACTGGACTTTCTTTCTTTCTTTCTTTCTTTCTTTCTTTCTTTCTTTCTCTTCTTAATTACTTGTTTATTTGACAGGGACAGAGTTTATCAATAAACATTTGTGTAAATATACCACATTTAGCCAAAAGACCAGTTGGGTCAGGTTTTATCAAAGCTCCCTACTATGAAACAAAACTGAAAGTTGTGAGGAAAACAAATATCGAGTAAATATCTGAGAACACTAATCAATCAGCTACAGCTCATTAAAATTGAGTATAAACAACAATTATACTGTGGAGAAACAGCTAAAAACACTATAAATTACAAAGTTACTAAACTACAGTGACAAACAAAACAGTTTCCACAGATGGAATAATGTCATATATTTTGTTATTTAATAAACTGGTGCATGTAATTGAAAATATTTATATATAGTTGTATCATTTTAACGAGGCCTTGAGACCATGGACTGAATATTTTAATACAAAAACATTAAATTTGATATTTTTTGTGTAGAAATTAAAAAAAAAGTTGAAACGTGCAGCTTAGTGTGTGATGAGAAGGTTTCAGAGGAACCAGTGACACGCTGCTCTTCCTCCTCCTTCATCCTCCTCTCGTTGTGTCTCTCCACAGAAAGGTTTCACTCCTCTACATGTGGCCTCTAAGTACGGAAGCCTGGACGTGGCCAAACTCCTGCTGCAGCGCCGCGCTCCGCCCGACTCTGCCGGGAAGGTATGAATTAAAAAAATATCCGACACACACTGTTCACATTGATCTTTCACGTTGGGCCTGTGGAGAGGAGAGTCATGCTGACTGTTCATTTAAATGGTGTGTCGGCATTTTTCTGTGTTGAGGTGTATTTGGCGTCGAGAGCACCGGTAAGACGAATCTGCTGAATCATGATTAGCTGTTTCCTTCTTTTTGTTTTGTTTTTGTTTTTTGGATTAACTTTGATTTCTTCCAGGAAACACACACTGATAACAGAAACCTGTTTAATTCCAGATTCCTTTGTTTTTCTTTGATCATATTCTTGTAAGGCCCCGCCCAGTAATCCTCCTCCCAGACTCTGCTGTCTCATATAACTCCAACTCATCTCAACCTGCAGCCTCACCAACCTCTATTAACTCTGAGTGTGTGTCTGTATTTGTGTGTGTGTGTTTGGTGTTAATGGCTTCACGCTGCGCTAATGAGCTCTTTAATTCCTGTGCACTGACCGTCCCCTCCCTGACAGAACGGCCTCACCCCGCTCCATGTCGCAGCTCATTATGATAACCAGAAGGTTGCGCTCCTGCTTTTGGACAAAGGAGCGTCGCCCCACACCATGGCCAAGGTGAGAGTCCACACACTGAACGAGTCACTGGGACCCAGGCTCCAGGGGGTGGAGAGCCGGGCCGTGTCACAGATGTGTTCAGATAACGTCTCCACACAGCTGAGGTAGAAGAGAGGTTCAGTGCAGGTTACAGTTTGACTGATAACAGCAGATGTTCACCTCCTCCATTATTGAAAATATAAAACACTACAGTGTGGCCCAGATGTATTTATTGATATTCCTCAGTTCAACATGGAGCTCTGTTTATATTCAGACTTTTTTGCAAATATGGGCTCAAAGTACATATTTATTATTGGCTTTATTTGAGGCATATGGTTGAAATATTATATCATATTGTCAGCTCTGTGAGGAGGTAAACATACACACATGGATGCAGCACTATATTCTGTATATAAAGATAATAAATGTCAACAGAAAACAACTGAACACACAAAATAAGGACGCAGGCAGGTATCTGCTCCACTTAGTCCAAGTGATGATGACAGAGATGGAGTTGAAGGCTCCAGAAAAAGCAGGAAGTTGGACTTTTGTGTGACTTTTCTGCCTTTATATGCTCTACAGAGTAGCATTTGTATGAAACATCTTGGTTGGGAACTAGTTTCAGAGGCGGATTAGTGCTCCTTTGGTGCTGTAGTGTGTGTGTGTGTGTGTGTGTGTGTGTGTGTGTGTGTGTGTGGCATTGAGTCAAAAGTACAGCGTGTGTATTCATGGTCATAGAAGAACAGAGTGAGTCACTGATGTGTTACCAGACAACAATGCAGCTCTATGGCTCACAGATACACACATCACACTTGTTAGGATGATATGTTCCCATGTTGGTTTGTGTCTGCTGCACACACACACACACACAGAGGACGTGTGAAAATACAACACTGCATCAAAGTGACATTACTTCCTCTTTGTGTCCTGTCCCCGGTCCATCAGAACGGCTACACTCCCCTCCACATCGCGGCGAAGAAGAACCAGATGGAAATCGCCACGGTCCTGCTGCAGTACGGAGCCGAGACCAGCATCCTGACCAAGCAGGGCGTCACTCCGCTCCATCTGGCCTCCCAGGAGGGCCACGCCGACATGGCCGCCCTGCTGATCAGCAAAGGAGCCGAAGTCAACGTCCCCACTAAGGTACTGTACTGCAGAAAGTCAGGGATTAATCAAACTGTGACGAGACGCAGTGTGAGACTTTACGTAACTATAACTGATGGTGTAAAGTGAATAAATATCACGTGTGTTGTAGTGTTCAAGTTTTAATCACCACGTGAACCTGCTGCTTCACAGCGTCAGGCCAGCTACATGATGTTATGTGACAGGACCGAACGGACGCACTCTGGTCTGAATGTGTTTGCTGAGATTGAACTGTGTGTGTGTGTCTCATGCAGAGTGGCCTGACTGCCCTCCATCTGGCAGCCCAGGAGGACAGAGTGTCTGTGGCCGAGATCCTCGCCAAGAACGGCGCCAGCCTCGACCAGCAGACCAAAGTATGAGCACTGACACTGTTTCTCTTTTCTTCTTGTAGCACTGAAATACTTTGAATCAACATCATCATATTCAGTGTTTATAATGATCAGTGATGTATTTCTGATTGTTGCCTGTTTCATTGCAGTTGGGATACACACCGCTCATTGTAGCATGTCACTATGGTAACGCCAAGATGGTCAACTTCCTGCTCCAGAATGGAGCCAGTGTCAACTCTAAGACCAAGGTACAGTGACCGGAGCGAGCCGGTCGCAAGGTTCAGATGATCAAAGAGTAGAAAATACTATCGTTGCATTTAAACACATCTCACTCTCCTCTTTCTTTCTTTCTTTCTTTCTTTCTTTCTTTCTTTCTTTCTTTCTTTCTTTCATTCTTTCTTTCTTTCTTCCTTCCAGAATGGATACACTCCCCTCCACCAGGCAGCCCAGCAGGGCAACACACACATCATCAACGTCCTTCTTCAGAACGGCGCCAAGCCCAACGCCATCACTGTGGTGCGTAGACATTTATCCACATACACACACACACACACACACACACACACACACACACACACACAGCTACACATTTAAATCTTTTTTTATTTCACGTCCAGAACGGTAACACTGCTCTGGGTATCGCTCGGAGGCTGGGCTACATCTCTGTGGTGGACACGCTCAGGGTCGTTACGGAGGAAATCATCACCACCACAACGGTATGTCACACACACACACACACACACACACACACATAGAACAATCAAATCGTCCCTCTTACCTGGTTAAGTAAAAGATGATCAGAGTGAAGTGTGATCAGGCTCCTCCCATGTTTTTCAGACGGTGACAGAGAAACACAAGCTGAACGTACCAGAGACCATGACTGAAGTCCTGGACGTGTCCGATGAAGAGGGTGAGTCACGATCCACCGGACTGAAACAATCAGACACAAAACTGCTTTTATTGATCCTAGACTCATCAGGTGATCAGGTCAATCAGCAGCTGTGTTGAGTGTAAGAAGTGAGCAGGCAGGAGTGTGTGACTGTGCTGTCCGCCCTCAGCATTCAGATCCATTGATGATGATGATGATGCAATGTCAGACGACCTCAGGGACATGGAAGGTACTCTGAGCCTTGTGCTCGGTGTGACGACCTGCTGTGGAGTGATGGTGATGATGTTGTGCATGAGCTGTTGAGCTGCTGTTTATGGAGATGTGACAGGACTAACTCCTGATGTTACAGCTGTGAGTGGTGTTTACAGGTCAGCTGAGTCCAACAGAGTCCAGCAGATTTCCTGGATGAGGATCATGGTTGAAGTTCAGTTGTAGCTCAGTGTGTGTGCACATGGTTTTCTGGTGTGTATTTAAAGACTGAGTTTAACATTTTGGGGGAATTTGCTACTTGTTTTTTTTTTCACTCATGTCTCTGTGTGAAGTGTGTAGCTGGATCTCGGAGGCAATGAGCTTAAATATAGAGAACAGTAGAAAGTTAGCTTTGTTAGCGTCCTGAGAGTGTGTATCTGCTGGGAAAACAGAAGAGAGAGACAAACACAACAATAAAACTAATCCTGAAAATACTGACCACAGGGGAACGGGCTAAGATTATCCCCACCTCAACTCAGGCTCTGCTCTAATTAGCTGTTAGCATTAGCATTAACATTACCAATTTCAAGTAGTATTGAGTGTTTAGAAGTGGGTCAAATACAAAAAGTAAGAAGTGAGCACTCGGCCAGACCATAATAAGTGACTGAACAATGTATTTGTTTATCTCCTCACACTCTTCCCTCTGCAGGAAGCCAGTATACTATTGGCCCCAGAGCGTCTCTGTCTGACTACAGTATGTCTGTGACTTGTTCTGCTGGTTTAGAGTAAAACTCTGTGCCAGACCTGGGCCAAAGTCACCACACACTCTGCTGCGTTGACCACAGCCTCATACACCACAACCTGTCAACACCACATTTACCACACTGCACGAATGCACGAGTGAGGAGGATTTGTTATAATGCTGACTTACGTCCATGTGTCTGAGAGTGACGGCGTTAACGAGCCATGTGCACAAGAGCCACATGATGTCAGTGAGTGTTTTGGCCCAGGTTGAACTGCAGCCCATAGTGACGCTGACCCCTGCTGGACAGTTAGTGGAACAGCAAGTAGAGCTTTACCACCATGATGCAGAGAAAACCACGGCTTAGAGACAGTTGCTATGACGCTGCATCCGTTTGATGTCAAATGACAGAGGGGGGGGGGTTAAATGTCACTAGAGTCCAAACAGTAGATGTCAATAAACCTGCAGCTTCCTGAATGAGAGGCTAAATGGTGAGTATGCTAATGTCATTATGTAGCTGAACCTCATGAAGTTTAAATAAAGATTGAACAAGTTTTTCCATGATGACATTAGCTGATGGCTCCGTCAGCTCACTCTAAAATGTTATGGCTGCATTTTGAACCATTTGCTGTTTGTATTCAGATCATATCACTAACAGCTACAAGCTCCACGTACCGTCCTGTTCCTGATCTGTCATTCAAGAGCTCACCTCCGGTCCTCTGTCCGCTCTCCCAAGGTGATGACACCATGACGGGTGACGGAGGGGAGTACCTGAGGGCCGAGGACCTCAGGGAGCTGGGGGACGACTCCCTCCCTGGACAGTACCTGGACGGGATGAACTACCTCCGCTTCAGCCTGGAGGGAGGACGAACAGACAGGTACGTCTGGCAGTAAGACTACAATCTGAACAGAGATCAGATAAAGTAACTCAGTTATTCTCTGCTTTAAAGTGAAATTTTTTTTTCTATAAATAACAAATAAGTAAAAATCATTGATTGAAGATGATGCAGTTCTTTGTTTGACTTCCTGTCCTCTGACTGTTTCTTACTGTGGATGCTTGTTCTAACTGTACATGCATGTATATCTGTGTACTGACCAAACCTTTCCTCTTGCCTGTATTTGATTATGTGTGTGTGTGTCTGTGTGTGTGTGTGTGTTTTGCAACCTCTCCTGCTCATTCTTCATCGTTGGTGTCCATTGTCACCCTCTGTAGTCGATTGCGAAGGTATGTGCTGACGCTGTGGCCACATGCTCGGCCTTTTAACCCTCAGCACTGCTGTGTTAACAACCACTGTAACTATCACAGCTTGTTTGGGGCCGCGTGTTCACATGGTCTCATAAACGAATCCTGTACTTCCTTTAACATTTCAGACTTGTGTGAGACTTGATGCTGCTAAAACAATAATGTTGTTGTTTTAGCATTAAACATCTTAAAGCTGTGAACGAACTTCAGCCCCAAACTCAGCCTGTGTTTAATGAGTTCACTCATTTAGTTACATAATTCCTCCCTAAGTGACCTTCATGACGAGTCATTAGATCAAGTTAAATAAATGTTAGTCAGTATTTTTTCTTGTGTTTTCATCTCTGAGCTTCACCACCTTCACTGCTCTCCTCTTCTTCTTCTGCTGCTGCTGCAGCTCAGACAGGTCCTTCACCCCCACCCACCACAGCTACTACTCCCCGAAACACGATGGCCTGTTGGATGAGATGCTCACCAGCCACCAGGTACAGTTCATCAGAGTGAGGAGATGATGAAGCCATCAGCAGCCTCTGTTAACAGCTGCTCCTCATGCAAAGGTCACAGGTTTTTATCTATAAGAAGCTTCTCTGTTTCGCTTCCAGCTTTCATCACTGGCCCGAGAGAACGAGAGGGACTCATACAGACTGAGCTGGGGAACAGAGAACCTGGACAACGTGGCTCTGTCCTCCAGCCCCATCCACTCTGGGTATGTACACTCAGTCACTGCCTGCAACGCACAAACAAAATAATGCAAATCACTTCCTGCATTCTCCTGAGAGCAGAGCTGCTGGTGTAACTCGAGTGGTTCATTTACATCCACAGCTACGACACTTCAGTGTTTAATTAGCTTTAATTTTAGCAAAGTGTTTCAATTATCTGTCACATCTCGAGTGCAGGGAGTCAGGAGCTTCTCTCACTCTCAGCTGCATGTTTTAGATTTTGTAATGAGGCTCTTGTAATTTAGTGATTCTCTCCTTCTTCTGTGCATCTTTAGACTGAATGAAGAAATGTACATTTTGCCAGAATGATCCAATATATTTGTATTTGTTTATTTGTATTTATTGCATTGAACACTTTAGGAATGGTGCTAATTTGGAGTTGGGAGGAGTTAGCATGAGGTTAGCCTACACCACAGCTGGAGACACTGGTCAGAAGTGGCAGGTGGAAGGATAAACTGTTGTTTGGCAAGAAATAGTTCCAGTATTAAAAAAAGCTCCAAATGTTAAAGGTTATAAAAAGTTTTAGAGGTGTTTGTAGCCTAGCTGCTGCTTCCAGACAGGCTAATCACATACAGACTCCAAACAGACATGAGATGATATCAATCTGCTCATCTCACTCTAATAAATAAAGTTTATTCAAAATGTTCAGATATCAAGTCGAAGCATCAAACTTGACCATGAGTGTTTCCGTGTCTCTGACTCTTCTGATTCCTCTCTGTCCGACGTGGTCGTTTTGTTTTTTAGCCACTCCTCTCCGTGCCATGATCATGGAGACCACAGCAGGTGACCTTCTGCACCTTCGGTTACATCATACTCCTCCTCCTCATCTTCATCACTGTGCCCCCCACCCCCCTTCACCACAGTGTGCTCTCCTGGTGGAGAGGTGTTTGTTTGTTGTGTGTCACTGCCCCACTCTCACATGGACACACCTGGTTCTCTGTACGGCCGACACACAGGGGACAAATTAAAGGAAGGGACTCAGTCAGGTGTTGGACCATTTGTCCAGAGGATATCCACCCAATCATGTGGTGTTTTGATGATGATGATGACGATGCTCCTGAATCTCCCATAGCTGCTCACCTGGGTTGATAATGTATGTTCATGTTCATCAGACCATCAGTGACCCCTGTGACCTGTGGGTGGAGCATCGTCCTGTTGGTGCACTGACTTATTTCCTTTAATTTGTCGCAATGTGTAAATTTAAAACACTACATCCCCACTAACAGTCTTTAAAGTATTAAATAAGATTCAGCACATTATTGTTTAAAGGTAGAGGGCGGCCATCTTGGATCTGATTGATTTCCTGTCTGTCCATGGTAAAACTCACTGAGCAGGGCCACAGTGACGGTGACAGCAGTCTTTGTCTCTAACAGTTTCCTCTTGGGCGTGTTGCTGAATTCAATAACCAGTGTTTCATGTTTCAGTCATTTGTCGTTGCGTTTGCTTCGTTGTTGCCAGAACACACACACAATCACGTTACAAGTTGGTACGATATCATACACCTCATCACTTCCTCCCACCCACCCCCCACTCAGGTGTGAGATTCACGTGCATACAGTTTTGCCCGTTTGCATGGGGAGTGACGTCGAAGAATCTGAAGCCGTGGAGTGAAAAAACTTTTGAAGCGACTGATTCTCGTCTTTTCCGTTCAGCGCTGAGAAAACAGACACCAGGATATTCAAATCATGTCGCCAGGGATTCTGTTAATGATCAAGACGAGTAGCTTCGGTGTCTGCGTTCTCACCACTGAACGGACGTAGTTATGTGCATCATTTCATTCGTGTAAATCTCTCCACAGCTTCCTGGTCAGCTTCATGGTGGACGCCAGGGGAGGAGCCATGCGCGGTTGCCGGCACAACGGCCTGCGCATCATCATCCCGCCCAGGAACTGCAGCGCTCCCACGCGGGTCACGTGCCGCCTGGTGAAGAGGCACCGTCTGGCCACCATGCCCCCCATGGTGGAGGGCGAAGGCCTGGCCAGCCGGCTCATTGAGGTGGGGCCCTCAGGAGCCCAGTTCCTCGGGTGAGGCCCCACATGTTCATTCACTCTTTCATCTTTTACATACCTGTATATAGTTTATATTTTACGCTGACAACTTTTGAAGTTAAAAGAAGAAAGTGAATTTAAAAAGACAGGAAGTAGACTTTGCTGCTGTTTTTCTTTCAGATTACTTTCCCCCTGCCTCCGCCTCACTAAAACTGTTTCTGTATCTGCTCTCGCTTCCTCCCAGCGCCAGGGGCCCGTTTATCTTTGCTCTTCAGCATGCTCTGTTTTTGGTTTCCTAACAGCTGCAGTCTAACTCTTTTTAACCTTTTTTCCCCGGAGACGTAATGCAAAAGCCTTTCAATTAACTCCACCGCCAGTATAATGCACCATGATTGATTTGATATGTCGTAGCCAACTCTGCCCTCTGCTGGTGATGATAGAGTAGTACAGTCAACGTTTATTGGTAATATCACTGATATCGGAGGCTCTAAGTTGTTATATATGATATATGTGATGATTTATCTCCACTCTACAGTCAGTAAACATGCCTTACATCCCATATTATCATGTTATGAATCAAGATTTTTACTTTTTGTTTGTTGTTTGGCTCTGTGCTCTGCTCAAGCTGGCCTTCAGAAACATGGATAGACGCCCTATGTGTTCAAATTTGATTCAATTAATAGACAGCCTTAGATATGTGAGAGTTATTTTAGATTTTCTAAGTTTAACTTTGGTCACTTTGAGCCTCCGTAGTCACCTGTAGATTGTACATTAGTCCCCGAGGTTTCTCTTCTGCAACCCGACCAAAAACATTGTGTGTGCTCTTTCTCCCTCTCACTGCTGCATACGGACACATCGTTGATCGATCACACAGTAAACTCCACCTCCCGAGCGCCCCTCCGCCTCTTAACGAGGGGGAGAGCTTGGTTAGCAGAATCCTCCAGCTCGGCCCGCCGGGGACAAAATTCCTCGGGTAGGGTGTAAAAAAAAGAAGAAGATTTAAATCAATGGTTTTGCATATGAAACAATACATGGATGCCGGTCGCACTGTTCCTCCCTGTCCACATCCTCCTTTCTATCTGGTGTTGTTGTGTTGTCCTGCCTGTGCTGGTGTCTCGTACACAACCTCATCTGCTGCTCTCCACCCCTGTAGACATCTCACCGCTGTCTCACCGTTTCTTTTTTTTTTTTTTAATCTTCTTTTCTGCTTAGCTTCTTCCATTTCTGTCTCTATGTTTTCATGCTCCCTGTCTTCCTGGTAGATGTTTGTGCTGTTTTTCTTGTGTGAAATTTAAATGGTTGTGTGGCCTGGCAGGTAGTTAAGGGACTAGGTGACCAGGTGTAGGTGGCTCTGTGTTTGGTTTTTTTTCTTGCTGTCATGTAATTGTTAATTTGACCAACAGACTAATTCCCCAAAATGAGGATGTAATTATATGTATGTAAGATTTTAGCTGAAAAAATACTTCTCCACATACTCTCAGGCCAAAGAACCATCTAAATATCACATGAGAAGTTCAGCAGCTCTATGTGAACAGCTGTGTTGTATTGTACTGTATGTAGCATGCTACCTATAGACATTTGTTGTAGCTAGCTTGTTGTGAGTATGCTTATTAAAGTCACACCTTAGATAAATTCAGATATTCTTGTAGAAACAGGCACTTTTCTCATGTGGGCTGACTCACCTCCTTTACATGATTAAACCAAGATTTGACACAATATCATTGTCACTCCAGCTAAGTTTCAGTGGAAGCTTCAAAATAGCCAGTTAATGGTGGATGATGAGCTTGTAGCTCCAACCAATCACATATGAGACTAATGGCATGTGCAGTGAGAAGCTAATGCTAAAGCTAACATGTTAACGAAGGTGGGGAGACAACTCCTTCCTGTACTAACGTCACAGGTTTGGCTCATTCAGACTTCTTGAAACAAAGACGAACAAAGTTAGCAGCACTGATCTAAGTTAGGTCAAGTGTGACGATGTTTCAAAGTATCACAAGTCTGTAAATCACAGACATTAGCACAGGCGCTTGTACACCACACTTTGACCTCACTGGGTCACATGTCCTGCCCTCTGCCCCCCCCCCCCTTAAGTCCTGTGATCGTGGAGATCCCCCACTTTGCCGCCCTGCGGGGGAAAGAGCGGGAGCTGGTGATCCTGAGGAGTGAGACAGGCGAGAGCTGGAAGGAGCATCACTGTGAACACACCCAGGAGGAGCTCAACCAGATACTCAACGGCATGGACGAGGGTCAGTGTCTGATGGTGCACCAGTAGAGTAAAAAAAAAAAATCAACATCTCAGTGTTTGTGTCCCTCACAGCCGTTCCTCTGCTTTCCCTCCTCCAGAGCTGGACACCCCAGAGGAGCTGGAGAGGAAGCGCATCTGCCGCATCATCACCAGAGACTTTCCTCAGTACTTTGCGGTGGTGTCACGCATCAAGCAGGACAGTAATCTGATTGGTCCTGAGGGAGGTATCCTGAGCAGCACCGTTGTGCCCCAAGTGCAAGCAGTTTTTCCCGAGGGGGCCCTCACGAAGAGGATCAGGGTCGGACTGCAGGTAATACACTTTAACCTTTTTCTTATTATAGTTAATGGTACAAAGTTCACTGTAGCTGAGATGGTCGTCAGTGCAGAACCTCAGTTCAGACCATCATGCTCTACTGTTCCAGGCTCAGCCAGTCAACATAGATGTGGTGAGGAAGATCCTGGGGAACAAGGCCACCTTCAGCCCCATCGTCACCCTGGAGCCCCGCCGGAGGAAGTTCCATAAACCCATCACCATGACCATACCTGTCCCCAGGAGTAACTCCGACCCGGTCCTGAACGGTTTCGGAGGAGACACCCCAACGTTACGACTGCTCTGTAGCATCACTGGTCAGATAACACAAACACGCAAATCTGTGAATTGACCAAAAACACAAACTCAAGTTTCCAAGTCACTCATATGTTTGTGTCCATGTCCAGGTGGGACAACACCAGCCCAATGGGAGGACATAACAGGAACCACTCCATTAACATTCATCAATGACTGCGTCTCCTTCACCACCAACGTGTCTGCGAGGTAAATCACAGCTCTTTGACTGTAGATGTACGACTGTGTTAAAGTGGGTTTAAAGCACCTCACCAGTTCTCTGTAACGCTCATCTCACTTCAAAGGTTCTGGCTCATCGACTGTCGACAAGTCCAGGAGTCCGTCAACTTCTCCACTCAGGTGTACCGGGAGATCATCTGCGTCCCTTACATGGCCAAGTTCGTCATCTTCGCCAAGACCCACGACCCCATCGAGGCTCGACTGCGCTGCTTCTGCATGACCGATGACAAGATCGACAAAACGCTGGAGCAGCAGGAGAACTTCACGGAGGTGGCCCGCAGCCGGGACGTAGAGGTGAGACGGGGAACTGGAGCCAGTCTTGATCGATCAAGGCTGTTGATCTGTACCAAAGCTAAGACTTTCTAGGTCTCTAGAAAAATTGATGCAGTACTACAGAGAGCTAAAACAGGACGACTGACGGCTGAGTGTTTTTGTCTTTCCCTCAGGTTCTGGAAGGAAAACCTATCTATGCAGACTGCTTTGGAAACCTGGTTCCTCTCACCAAAAGTGGCCAGCACCATCTGTTCAGTTTCTTTGCCTTTAAGGAGAACCGACTAGCACTCTTCATCAAAGTGAGCATCACTCCTCATCTAATTATTCCACACACACAAAAGCCCAAAAAGCTTTTCCTCCTTTTGTTTCCTGATGGTCAGCTGACTAACGCTGCTGTTGCAGATTCGAGACAACACTCAGGAGCCATGTGGCCGTCTGTCCTTTATGAAAGAACCGAGAAACTACAGGTCACTCACGCAAAATGCCATATGCAACCTCAACATCACCCTCCCATCATACTGCAAGGTGAGAACACGACACGGTTGTTGTTTGACTCAACAACAGAGGAGACTCTCTGTGGCCTTGTTAGTTCTTGTAAGTAAACTTAGAGGCTGCACCAGACCGCGACCTCCCACTTGTTGCTCACTACCTTATTTCAAAGACCAACCCCAACGTCTGTCCTGTCAATCAATTATTGATTCTTATATAGCCATTTAAATGGATTTGTTTACATTACAGTGAAGTATATCTTTCTCTGCAGTGAACCAACTTCAAAGCTAACTAATTAGCAACATTAACAGCTGATCAGTATCCAGACAATGCTAGGCTAACATGATGATGAATTCTGCTTTCAAACTCTTTTGCTTAATAAATAGCTTATCACAGCTCTCCCTAAAATCACTCTGAACTGTTGTCTTTGTTGCTATGGTGACCATATATTGCACCCCCCCACCCCCCACCCCACCCCAACCCCCTTCACCTTCTCCCCATCTTTTTTCTCCCTTTTTAATGTTGCTGTTGTTTCCATCTGTACATCTTTTCTGCTTCTCGCTGCTTCTTGCTCCCAAAAAAGGAGTCCGATTCAGACCAAGAACCAGAGGACGAGGTAAAGGCAGCCACCGCTTCCCCTCCCTCCCCCTCCTCTAACGAACGAGCTCAGTTTTTGCTGTTGTGTTACATGTGTCTCCTGTGTGTTCTTCTTGTGTTTGGTTTCCTAAAGCTGTAGTAGTAATCTTAAAACATTTGGTACATGCAGCTGATGATATGAAACTAACTGTGATCCATTTTTCTTTTTCTTTTTTTTCCAGACCAGCAGAACGCACGAGAAATGTAAGAACTCTTCTCCTGTTTCATCTCTGCTGTAACTTACTTACTAAAATAGTTACTGTTGATAATAGCACTACCTGTCTGCATTAATCAAACTAATATAACAGTAGAATTGATAATGTATGGGTGGTACATGCAAGACTAAAGTAGTTGAATAGAGGCATAACAAGACTGATACACTGACACAGCTGAACTGCAGACCATGGAAATTAAACTCATTCATACTGTGGTGATATTTATAAACATGCAGCAGTCTTAACATGTGTCACAAAGCCATATCTATGGTGCTATTATTATTACCTGCTCAGGCCATAGGCGACAGAAATCCTGAAAGGCAAGTGATTATTTATGATGATCCCAGGATGAGATTTTATTTTATTCATCTGTGGAAAAAAAGTCCCTGAGAGAAAAGTGATTTTTTTGTTTGTTTGTTTGTTTTCTTTCTTCCCCAAAAAATCACTTGCCTCGGGCGTCAGAACCCAAAAACAACAACAAAACGAAAAAAAACAACCACCAGGTGTCAGAACAAAACCAAAAGAAAAAAGCCCCAGAAGTATTTTAGTCGTTTCAAACAGTCATAATAAGGCAGACACAGTATGGGTCAAGATAATGAGACACACCTGCCAATAACATGCTCCTGAAATAAGAGTAGCCGTCATATAACAACAAGAGGAAGGGAAGGAGAGCAGCTGTGAAGGAGACGAGAGGAGCTGATGTGATGTCATCACTGAAGCACACCTGGACTCCACCCAATTTTTCAGATTCAAATTTGGAAAATTGCCCGTGTGTGCTTGCACCAGTTCCTGAAAACTGGGTGTTAGTGGTTGCACTGGCGCCCAGTTCCAGGAAACTAGAAGTGAGAAAGTTAGTCCTCCTCTAGATATAGTCCTCTAGAATAAGAATAATAAACGAGTCACCTCCTCCCCCACTCTAAAGGCTTCCACCCTCCCACCCTCCCTGCCTGTCGCAGTTTGAAAATGACACAATGTGGACAATTAAATTGTGTTTTCAGAAGAAATTGGATATAATAGATGTTTAATTGATAAATCAATGGCTCAAACCTCACCACATTATTGAATGGGGACATATTAAGCAGCGACACCTGATCATGTGCATCTTTCATCCTCGAAACGCAGATGTAATCACTGCTCCAAACTTTTCACTGACTCCATTCAATCCTCACTAGGTACCTTTCTGCACCTCCCTTTGCTTTGCATGGAAATAACTTGCCTTACATGCATGTGTATAGGTGTACTGATGTGTGTGTGTGTGTGTGTGTGTGTGTATGACAGTAGCGGGTCATTAACAAGAGTTCATTTGTCATTTGTTGGTGTGCTTTTATTTTGGAATGTCCCCTCACAGCATCACTTACTTATGATTTTGTGCAATGTGTTTTTGTGTTATTTCATGTTTCATTTCAGTTAATCCTCAAATGTTTAGTCAGGCAAAAAGCAGACTGGAGGACAAAGGGAAGTAAACACTGTCCCTTCCTAGGAGAAGTCTTCTTCTAGTATTTCCCCCTTTAGATCCTCCTTCTGCTTTAGATACTGTGAAAGTAGATGATCTGTTCGAATTGGAACTCATTATATGCTTCATAGGTTTTCACTGGCTTTCTTTGATAGACAGTTAGAGAGTTGTTTTCATGCCATTTTAGCCTCATCACATTGACCTTTGCCATACATCCAAGCAGTCTTGAGATGGTTTGATATTGTTTCTTTGTTTCCTTTGTTGTTTGTTTTTCCATGTACGTGTCACTGTCTTTGTCACCTGGTTTTGTTTATTTATTTATTTTCAATGTTTTATTATGTCACTTATGTTTTATAGTTTTGTTTTTTGAGTGTGGATGCGCTGAGTGTATAAGCAAGTTATTTCCTGCTCATATCCTTCCCCACCTATATTATTCAGCCTTCAGAGTCCAGTTCCTCTTACACCCTGATGTAGAGCCCAATGTGAATTTGTTGTCCTATGATCCCTGCACTATGCTCCAATCTTGTCCTGACCACATTCTCCAATGTCTGTCTCCTTTCATTTAAATTTTTGATTTTCTTTACTCCTTACTTGTTCTTCTTCCGTATGGAAGATGAAGAGACGGAGACATCAGTCCTGAAATCAGAGCTGATGCGAGAACCAGACCTTCTATCCGACGTGTCAGAGATGAAACAGGATTTGATCAAAATGACCGCCATCTTGACCGCAGACTCCACAGAGAAATCACCTTCTTTAGGAGGGTGTGGTCTAGAGAAAGGGACTGAGGACATTTCTGGAGAACCATTAGAAATAATGGAGAAGGACTTAGAGAAAGTCAAAGAGGACCTAGAGAAAGTCAGTGAGATACTGAGGAGTGGAACATATGAGGGCGAGGAGGCAGCAAAGGCAGCTAGAATGTCTGAGGAATGGGTTCTTCTCTCAGATAGCGAGATAGAAGAAGCCAAAAAGATGGCAGCTTTGGAAACCCAAGAGCCCATCTTACGTGAAAGTAGAACCAACAGAGGAGCTCCCAGACCTAAAGCCATAAAGGACAGCGGTGACCTCAAAGAATACCTCCTGGATGCACCAGTAACCTCCAAAGTAAAAGCTAAAAAGGAACCAGCCAGCCAAGAAAGATTCACCGATGTTGTGCTACGCAAAAGTGCAAAACCAACCACTCCAACCAAAGTGCTCGACAAAACCACAGCTGGTGATGTCAAAAAGCCAGTCAGACGAAAGGGGAAAGACCAGGGACAGCCAGAGGAATCAACAGAGGGAAGTGCTCTTCTGAGTGTGCCCGCAGCCCCTGCTCCAGCATCACCCGTATCTCCTGTGGTTGAAGAAACTCCTATTGGGTCAATAAAGGACAAAGTGAAAGCTTTACAACAGAAAGTAGAGGCAGAGCAGAAGAGCAAAAAGTTGACTGGAAGCAAACCGTCGCAACTGCCTGTTGTAAGCAAATCTTCTCCGAAAGCCAAAGAAAGCCCTAAATCAAAACAGGCCCCCCCTAAATCACCTAAACCTGAATCTGAAAAACTCGAGGAGACCATGTCGGTTAAAGAACTGATGCAAGCTTTCCAAACGGGGCAGGACCCCTCAAAGAGAAAGTCTGGGCTGTTTGAGCTCAAAACATCCACTGTATCAAGAACAGAGAGAACCACAAAATCAGAGACCACAAAGTCCAAATCCATGACCAAAGCAGTGACCTCACGTGTTTCTCAACAGCGAGAAGTATCTTTGGATTCCAAACCTGGCAAGAAAGAGACTGCTCATCAAGATAGAGAAGACAAAACCAAGTCAGTTGCTGCTGCTCATCCAGAGCTGACTGAAACTGTAGACTTTGGAAATGGTGGCCTTGATGACAGCTCTGACAGCTTAAAACATGAGGGTGTGGCAGACTCACTAAGTGGTAGTTCTGGAGATGGAACGCCTCATCTTAGCTCTGAGGACAGCTACAAACATGAGGGGTTAGCCACTCCAGGCACAAGTCCTGAAAGTCTGTGTCTTTCTCCCAAAACTGGACAGCAGGCCTCTACAACTTCAGCATCAGCTACCACAACACTCAAAACAGAAAGTAAAGACACAGAGAAGTCTGGAGACTCTGGCGTAGGGGCCTCTGGTGATCAGCTATCGACAGAAATCACCCTGCCTGTCTCTTCCAGCGAGGCTGCAGATGACCACATTACAAGTGAGTCCCTGTCTGTTAGGAGTGAGTCTAAGCCATCTAAACCTCAAAAGCTTACAAAGAGAATTTCAGAGACTGTAGAAACTTTTCTTAGCGATGATGAGAGCCCTGATCGTCAGCTAGCTTTGTCTTTAGTTGGTTCTCCAGCCTCTAGATCCTCTTCTCAGCGTCATGAAAGTTTAGAGCTGCCTTTAAAACAAGACTCAGATGCTCTCAGCCCATTAGCTGATGACTCTTTGACAATAAGCCACAGAGACTCTCTAGAGGGTAGTCCTCTCATGGATGAAAATTCCTCCCATAAGTCCCCAGACTCTATTGAACCTAGTCCAACCAATGAATCGCCCCCTCATGACTCCTTAGAGGGCAGCCCCGTAGAACAAAAAAGCCACCCTTCCTTCCCAGGTCCACCTAGTAAATCCTCTAGCCACCCAGAGCCCTCCAAAGCTAGAGAGTTCCCCCACGATGCAATGCGTGGTAGGCTGCTTCGAGACCATGAGGCTAGTGCTGATGATGACAGTTGTGAGCAGACATCTCAGATGACAAGTTCCGGTAAGAGTCCCCTCTCTCCTGATACTCCTAGTTCTGAAGAGGTAAGTTACGAGGTAAACCCCAGACCCCCAGACCATACATTCCTCTCTGTTCCATTCACACCGGCTGTCATCCCTGAAGACCCAGAAGAAGAGGATACATCAGACAGCTATGGAGCTAAGACAAAAATCACTCCAGAGGAGGAAATGTTTAAGATGGCAGCCAAAATAAAAACATTTGATGAAATGGAACAAGAAGCAAAGAGCAAAAAGAACTCTAGGAAAGATTTGTCTGCCGCAGCAGATGCCAAAATAGGGGATGACAGCTATGAAACGTTAGAGCCCACAAGTGAGGAGCTTGCGCAAAGTGAGAATGGGCTCAGTAGACCCACAGAGGATTCAAAGTTAGCTGTGTTTGTTGATCCCCATATTAAAGTACAACCTCCCTCTCCTTTTTCAGCAGGTTTGCATGAAGGATCTCACAGCAAAGAGCTCAAGAACACAACAACAGCCAGTGTCACCTCAGAGGGACCTCACTCTGTCTCAGACCAGCATCATTCAAAACCCAGATTGAATACTGCACAGGAGCAAAGTAGTGCCAAAACAGCCGCTGTAACATCAGACACTGAAAACAGAACTGATGAACAAAAGGAGGAGTGCTTAAGGAGGTCAAGGGAAAACAGAGGAGATGACAAGGACGGTCAAGGATTAGGTGCCACGTTAAAACCAGGTAGCAATGTTACAGATGAAGTGAAAGAAGATCACAGGGAGCATACACCAGCACCAGAAGCAGGGCTTGGTGCAGCTGTTCCCACAGACCAGACAAAAGAAATATTCAAACCTGAGGTTTGTATCTATGATGACACAGAGGAAGATGACGAGGGCGCAGAACCTCCCAGAACCGAGTCAAAGGGTGTTACTGCAAAGGTAGATGCTGACTCGTGGTCTGCCATGCGAGAGGATGATGCCACTTTTGCAGCTCGTGTCAAGGAGGAGGAACAGAAGATACTCAATCTGGTGGTAGACCGTCAGTCTCTGCAAGCAACTCCAGATACAACACCTGGTAGAACACCAACAGAAGAGAGCACTCCTACCAGTGAACCCAACCCTTTTCTGTTCCAGGAAGGGAAGCTCTTTGAGATGACCCGAAGTGGTGCTATTGACATGACTAAGAGGAGATATGAGGAAGAGGGGGGTGGCTTTGCCTTTTTCCAGATAGGTGAGCAGCCTTTAGAGGAGCCTCTTTTAGAGGAAGCTGGGCATGAAGGTAGTGGATCAGCAGCAGAACCCGAAGTTGGCCTCAATCTAACACTAGAGGTTAAGACTGAGGAAGACGAGAAATCACAGGAAACAAAAGATTCTCAGCTTCAGTCCTCACCTGAAGGTGATCAGACAACCTCTAAGGCTGATGCTGCCAAATCTAAAATCCCTAAAATGGGTATTTCAGCTTCAGCCAAATCCACAAAGAAAGATGAGACATCCCCTGAGTGTCTAGAAACTAAGACAGAGAAAGGTGTAGGTGAAGTATCCTTAGATTTAGACACATGTTGCTCTGATGAAATGATAACCAATGTAGAAACAGCAGAAACAACAGTCACTAGATCTGTTTACTCTGAGCAGGGACAAGAGTCCTCGGATTCTTCTCCAGAAGAACCACAGTCAGTGATAGAAGCCCCAAACCGACAGGCAAGTCTAAGCAAAGTGTTTCTAGTGGCACTAAAAAAGCTCCAGGCAAAACACAAGCTAAGTCCTCTCCTCAGAGTGGTGGTAAATCCACAAGTCACTCTCCGTCTCATGCGACTGTATCTTCAACCACTCTTAAGAAAGAGGCCTCCTTCACCTCTGAATCCAAATCTAGAATTCCCATCAAAGCTAGCACTGTCAAGCCTGAATCTACTGCGAAACGTGCCGAATCTACTCAAGACAAAAAACTCAAAGTCCCTGCGAAAAAGGATACAAGGAGAAAATCTGAGACAGATGCAGGTCCCTCTGTGGATATCAAAATCAAGACATCATCTTCCAAAGCCAAGAGCTTCTGTGAGGGGGAGTCTACTAGGCCATCTTCTAAAAAAGATCAGGGTCGTCCCTTGAGTGCCGAGTCCGCAAAATCTAAAGGCTTCCAATCCAGATTGCCAGTCCGGGGCAAAAGTGGTCAATCATCTCAGTCATCAACACCCACTAAAGAGAAAAGTGGGCCACGCAAAAAGTCCACTGACTTCTTTGAAGAGATAAGCGACGAAGCAGCAAAACTTGTGGCTAGATTGGCACAGGCAGAGACAGAGAAAGAACAAGAGGCTGCAACTGCCAACTCGGATGATGAGAGCAGTCTCATCGATCCGTCCATCATAGAAAGAGAACCGTTTCCTGAGATGCAGTTCCCTCCCTCAGGAGACATCTTTCCCATTAGACCACTGTGGGATGACCCTGTTGAGACACAGATGCAGCGAATCCCAGATGATAAAGTCCAAAGTCAAGGTATCCCCCCAGTTCAAGGGGCTATTCTCTATCTCTTCTGTTTCATTAGTACACTAGCTGTAAAGGTGCTGCCTCTGTCTCTTGTAGTAAGTCCCGCTGTAATTGAACGATCCATGTGACCATGTTGCTTGAGCTGTCTTTGTGCTTGTAATGATGTCTCTCTTTCCTTCTATGTGTGCAGAAAATCTCAAGATTGGCTTAAAGGCTTTATGGAACTTACAAAAACAATTTAATGATTACAACCTTGAAAGACTTAAGTGTTCACATTTATCAGAACAATCACATGTATTGTCGAGAATTTTCCAATGTGCTCTTAATCATATTGTCACTTCAAGATCTGTCACATTTCTGTACAGGTATATTATTTTACTTTTCCCCCGGTTACATTTCCTTTCAGAATTGACAGACAGACGTAGAAGAAAAAAGAAAGCCAGTGATTAGTTTTTCAGATATTGTTTGTGAATGTGACTTGATTCGGTAAACTTTGCGGCGCAGTCCGCTCATGGCTATCTGGTGGTATTTGCAGTAGACCCACAGGATGAAGCAGAGAGAAAAGAGCAACGGTTGGCCATTATAGCCGACCACCTGGGCTTCAGCTGGACGGGTGAGCCACACCTTCGTAGCAGTGACCACAATATTAAGCTTCAAAATATGCATTATTACCTATGTTTTGTTCAGATCATCATAGTTATAATTTCATCTTTTTGGCAGAGCTGGCACGAGAACTGGAATTTAGTGAGGAGAGAATAAATCTGATAAGGATTGAAAATCCAAACTCACTGCAAGACCAAAGCCATGCCCTTTTAAAACTCTGGGCTGAGGGGAAGGGACAGCATGTCACAGGTTAGTCATAAATAATGCATGTACTTCTCAGAATTGCTGGTTTTTAAACAAGCGCCAAGGAAGGGGAACTTTAAGGTGTGTTTTCTGTTTCGACAGAACTGACACTGATCGAAAGTCTGACAAAGATCAACCGAATGGACATCGTTCACCTCATCGAAACCAAGATAAACAAGTCCACTGAGGAGGAGACATCATCACATACCTATGCAGAAATTGAGCGGACCATAGCACTGGACCACAGTGAAGGTACAAAATCCAAGGCTAACTCGGATTAGATTGATGATTTCATTGTTGTATGTGTTCAAATTGATTGTTTTCCTATGCACTTGGGTCATGTGTACTAACTCTTCCTGTACTAACTGCCTGCCATGTATTTGGTTTCAGGTTTCTCTGCCCTCCATGATGACATTGACAGTCCCAGGCCGGGCAGGCGCACGGAGCCCACACGTAGGAGTCCAGGTTCAGGACAAGATGTCCCCATGGTGTCAGCAGAAGACCTGTCCTCCAGTTTATCATCTCTTCATGACACGACAGGACGATCAGAGGCAGACCCCACAGCAACAGGACTTCTAAGAAATGCCCAGAAAGAGAAATTACAAAGAGAGATGGAGACAACATTGTAAGCATTGCATGAAGTTGTTAGTAGCTTTTAAGACAAAATGTCAGCATTGGTCAGTAAAGATGCCTATTGTTGTGGTCTTTAGTCAGAGGGAGTCGCTAAATATTAAAATATTTTTTTTTTTTTTTGCAGCTCTTCACAAAGAATATATGAGGAGATAGTGGACCCAGAACACACAGGCAGTTACAAACAAGTAAGTCCTCTCTTCACATTGTACTGCACCTCTCCCTACAAACTCCAATCCCATGTGCTAGACCCTGTGCTCAAAGGGGCACACGTGGGTGTCAAGGTTGACCTACCTCCTTGCCCAGCAGTTGAACCAGCTGATGATGGGGGTGCTGCTGGATATGAGGGGGCAGAAGGGGGAGAAGAGTGGAGCTTGGAGTGTCTTCAAACTACCCATTCAGAATACAACAGTCAATATTTGTCACCATTGCCTTGGCGAGAGTCATCCAATCAATCTCGAACAGGTGTGTGCGAGAGTCGGCCACTGTCTATGACCGATTTTGGAGATAGCTTGACTGAGTGTGAACAAGCTGAGCAAGACTTCAGGAAACTGTCTATAGAGCTCACAGGTACTGATGAGGTCCCAGAGAAGGATCAAGGGTCAGCGAGTGAACAAATGCTTCAGACAACCTCTGAACCTCCACCTGTTTCTGTCACTGCCTTGACCGAACACACACAAACCAAACAAATGGCTTCAAAACACATGGATGAAGTTTCACATCGATTGTATAAAGTCCTATATGGATATGATGTTGAGCTGAGAAATTCAGACGACGAGGATGTGTCTGTGAATGCATTCCTTGTGGATGAGACGCAAGTGGGAGTCAGGGAAGGTGAAGCTGAGCATGAGATTGATGTTCATCAGGTTACAACTTCAGGTGAAGATGATGTCAGATCCAGTGACGACATAAATCAAATGCAGGGCACAACACCTCAAGAACCAGCAGGTACTTCTGATGTCAGACACACCATTGGAAGTTTAGCATCTCAAAAAGTAGAAGTCATGAGCTCCACCAGCTTTACTCATGTGTTGCATGACACTACTTTTGAGGAAACACTGTCACTCAGACAGAATGAGCCTGTAGATAAGGTTGTGCTCTCTGTAGAGTATACATCTGAGATTGAAGCATCCACATATAAATCCTGTGTGGCAGAATCTACAGATGAGGCCATTTTTGAACTTCACAGTTTAGTTCATCATGGAGCATCTCCATCTGAGTGTGTGACTGACACAGCAGTGTTACTGACAGAGAGTAGGGCTTCATCACCTGAATCAACATCGTTAGTAAGTGAGCTGAAATTTCTCGGACCTGACTTGCAAGTTCCTCAGTTTAGGCCCCTGTCTCCCCTCCCACCTCCTGTCTTTCCATGGGAAACCAGTGATGCTGAGCCAACTGCTCAGGGGCAAACATCACTCAGTGCACCAGGAGGCGCTTCTATGCTGTGTACATCAGAGTCAGAGGAAAGGCCATTAACACCAATGGTGTCAAACACAAGGCCATTTGGGCCGTCAGTATCACGAGGCAGTGATTATAGCAGCGAGAGATCCATCTCACCTCAGTTATTATCTTTTGACATACAAGACAGATTTTCATCACCTGAGTCTGCCGCTGTGGAAACAGAGCAGTGGCTTTTTACATCCACTGAGCGTGCATCTCCTGATCTCCACGAGATGAGATCATTATCTCCTAAATCCATGGAGTCTGTTCCTGCGAATCATCTGCTTCCATTAGATCCTCATATCTCAGAGTTTGGACAAGACATCCCTGAGGCTTCTGTAACTTGTGAATATAGATCATTCTCACCTGAGTCAGTGCCATCAGATAAGTATATTGAAACCGAAGTGTTGCTGTCAGCACCTTTTGAAGACAGACAGTCTCCAGAGTCACTCAGCCATGAGAATATAGCATTAGTACCTGCTTCAGTTGCTGAAGATGAATCTGAATCTGTTGAAACCCTCATTGAACATGGGGAACCCTCCCCAGAGTCAACTGAATGTGCAGAGATAGTGTGTCGTTCCATATTAGCTGGTCAGAGTGAAAAATCACCCAAACAAACATTGGTTTTTGACAAAGAGAATAAACCCCCAACATCCGAGGAATTAGGATCTAAATGTGATAATGACTGGGTTTTTATATCCTTGTCTGATATTGAGGAAACAGCACTTCCCCCGGAGTCAGACATAGAACTTAGACACACAGCACAAGATGCAGTTGTTTCTGAAGAGACATGTATTGAAAAGCAGTTGGAGGAAAAAACAAATGTAGTTTTTGACCGAGAGCAGTTAAAAAGTGATGATGCATGTCAGCAGTCAAAACCTGTAGAAAAAAATCCAGGGAAATATTCTGAAATCGAAGCTCCCACAGGTCCTTGTGTTGTGCCTTGTAGTGGTCAGTCTGATATTGTCATGCCACCAGCAGGACCTGAGGTCTTGTCAATGGATGTAGTTACAGAGGCACTGTCTTTTGAGTTGTGTGATGAAGGTAAATCAAATGAAGAAATGCACAATCCAGTAACTAAGATAACAAAATCTGTTAGGAAGAAAAAGTCTGCAAAAGCAGTCAAAACCGATCATAAACCTATTGAGGAAGTTAAAGATCAAAAAGAAGCATCTGAATTTATATCTAAAACACATGAAGTGACACAGGAATCTGATCAAACTCTTTTGCCGGAGATTGCACCTGATGATCTACCATCATCACCGGCAATAACTACAGATGTCCCTGAAGATCAGCAAACCCCCAGAGAGTCTTTGGTTTCTACACCTCAGCATCACATGCTTTCAAGTTCAGTACCAATCTACACTCTGTCATATGACGGAGATCTTTGGAAGCTCATTTCTCAGATCCATGACCCACAGTATGTAGGAGAAACTTTCATGAGTAAAATAGCAGTTGTTCATTGTACCGACATGAGGGCACCATCCAATCAAGCGAATTCCAATGACACAGCTGAGGGCGAAATGAAATCTCTGCAATCAGAGAATTTGCAAAGACCACTTTCACCTGATTCGGACGTCGAATACAGACCCATGTCACCACAATCACTCAGAGAGCTGGAGTCATTCAGACCAGCTTCCTCCCATTCAGGGAGATCTGTAGATAGTCGGCAAGCTTTAACTCCAGATTCCCCTGTTCCTGAGTTCTTCAGTTATATCTCTGGACCCTCTCAAATTTATCACAGATCAGCATCATCAGAGTCAGTGTTGTCAGATCTGGAGCTAGAGACTGATGTAAATATTTCATTTCTTTTTGAGGATCGACCAGCATCTACTGACTCGGTATCACCTATAAACATATACAGTGCTCTATCACCTGACTCACCTATTCCCGATTTTAGACCATTTTTACCAGAATCAGTTCTCAGTGTTAGATTGGATCAGTCTTCAGCACTTGAAACAGTAGACTCAGATCTAGAGTGTGGGACTTCCTGTTTGTCGTCATTATTATCTGAAAGCAGACCATCTTCCCCAGACTCTGTTGATTTAAACAGGCCACTTTCTCATGAGTCGCCCATCCCTGTCTTTTCAGAGTCTTTACCAGAGTTTGCAGTTATGACCACAATGGAAATGTCCTCTTCACCTGTTTCAGTTTCTTCAGACATAGAATATGAAGCCACAAGTCTGTCACAAGTGTGCTCTGAGATTACACACTCATCTTTCGATTCAGTTGCTTCTGAAGATGAAACAGGGTCTAGTGAATCACTCTCACTTATTGCCCATCCATCGCCCTCTCCCAAGTCAGTCGTCCCAGAGGGTGAATATGCTCAATCAAGTGAAGGTATAGTTATTCCCATGCAAAGCCTTGACTCACCAGACTCACAGGCACCGGAGGCCACGGCACTGGGTGGTAGTAATCAACCTCAAAAGGCAATCCAAGTCCCAGACTATAGACTTGTTTATGATGCCGAACTTTGGACACTTATTTCTCAAATACATGATCCTCACTATGCTGGAGAGACATTTTGCAGTAAAACTGGATTTTTTGAGTATGTGGGAACTAGAACGTTGTATGTTCCAGATGACTCTGGTGTAAAAGAAGATGCTGGGGGGTTGGACATTGCAGGTTCATTTGATACAGATGAGAAGAATGAGAGGGAAGACGTGTCAGTTCCCCAGTCTTCTGTTGGCTTAGCTAACGTTTCACAGTCTCAGCCATATTCACAAGAATCAGCGGTGTCAGATGAGGAATCGGACCCTTGCGTGCCTTTGCGTTCTCCGATATCTTTCAGTGACAGCAGGTCATTGTCACCTGACTCACCTTTACCAGACTTCACACCTGCACTTACTGAGTCGGTAACAGCTGTTGCTGGCTCCAGGTCCTCTTTGGATATTTCAGATACTGAATATGACTTTTCAGGCTCACAGGACTTTAGTTGCCAGAGAGCAGACTCACCTGAATCAGGTGTACCGTTTAGAACAAACCAGCTGATCCGTCAACTACATGATCCTCACTATGACGAGGTTGAGATGAGGCCACTTTTACCAGAATTAGCGAACGAACATAGGCCTGCGTCACCTCAATCACTCATGTTAACAACTGAAATAAAAACATCATCTCCTGATTCTGCTGCGTCCGCTAACACGTTTAGCGAACTAGAGGTTGAAGAAAGACCTCTGTCACCTGACTCTGAATCAGAATATAGGCCTTTCACACCTTCATCACTGATGTTCATGTCACATTTCCGATCATCTTCTCCCAATTCAACTGGCTCTCTGAATGAATTTAGAGCCCTTTCACCAGACTCTCCCGTTCCAGATTTAAGACTGGTGCTACAGGAGTCCTTAATCACATACAGGCAATGTAGGTCCTCCTCACCAGTGTCAGTACAATCAGATGAAGACTTGGAGACAGATTTGTGTTTCCCCTGGCTTTTTGAGGACAGAGCAGAGTCTCCTGATTCAACTACATCTAGAGATGAATTTAGGCCTCTTTCTCCAGACTCACCCATACCTGAATTTACACCAGAACTTCAAGCATCATCCATATCACACATGGACTCAAGGTCTTCTTCCCCTGAATTAGATTTTTCAGATGCAGAAACTGAATTATCTTTTCCAGTGGTCGTAGATGACCGACCTTCATCTCCTGAGTCCTTAGCATCTATGAGTAAATACAGACGACTTTCTAATGATTCTCCGTTACATGACTTTAGTCAGGCTCTGCTAGAGATTCATCATGAGTTTACAGGTTACAGGTCTTCATCACCTGAATCACAGACCTCAGATCTAGAATACGTTCCTTTGATTTCGGAGATGTTTGACTTTGAGGACAGATCAGAATCCCGTCAATCAGAAGATTATAATCTGGGATGTGGACCTGCTGACTCTCCAGTACCACAGTACACCATCAATGCACCCACTATGTTAGAAGTAAGATACAGCTCTACATCACCTGACTCAGTACATTCAGACGAGGATTTAGAAACAGATTTGTGTTTCCCCTGGCTTTTTGAGGACAGAGCAGCATCTCCTGATTCAACTACATCCAGAGATGAATTTAGACCTCTTTCTCCAGACTCACCCATACCTAACTTTGAACCAGAGCTGCCACCTGTTGATGTCAGTGGTTACAGGTCTGAATCACCTGAATCAGTTGCATCAGCTATGGAATTTGCTCCATTAATATCTCAACTGTTTGAGGATGAGCAGAGACCAGATTCTCCACAGTCTGTCTCATCTTTCTCTAGATACCAGCGTCTGTCACCAGACTCTCCAGTACCTTATTACAGCTATACTGAACCTTCAGTGTTGATAGGAATGTACAGATCTACATCTCCTGACTCAGTATATTCAGATCAGGACTTAGAGACAGACTTGTGTATCCCCTGGCTTTTTGAGGAGAGAGCAGAGTCTCCTGATTCAACTACATCCACAGATGAATTTAGACCTCTTTCACCAGACTCACCCATACCACACTTAGGACTGGTGCTACAGGAGTCCTTAATCACATACAGGCAATGTAGGTCGTCTTCACCAGTGTCAGTGTCATCAGATTCTGAGGAGGAAGTTGAGTTTTTCTCAGTGTTATTTGAAGACCGACCTTCATCTGCATCTTCTGTAGCATCAGAGACTAAATACAGAAGACTTTCACCTGATTCACCCATACTTGACTTCACACAAGCTTTGCCAGTTCCACAAGCTGATGTCAGTGGTTACAGGTCTGACTCACCCAAATCAGTTGCATCAGATATGGAATTAGCTCCATTAATATCTCAACTGTTTGAGGATGAGCAGAGACCAGATTCTCCACAGTCTGTCTCATCTTTCTCTAGATACCAGCGTCTGTCACCAGACTCTCCGGTACCTTATTACAGCCATACTGAACCTTCAGTGTTGATAGGAATGTACAGATCTACATCACCCGAATCCGTATATTCAGATGAGGACTTAGAAACAGATTTGTGTTTCCCCTGGCTTTTTGAGGACAGAGCAGAGTCTCCTGATTCTATTGCATCTAGAGATGAATTTAGACCTCTTTCTGCAGACTCACCCATACCTAACTTTGAACCAGAACTGCAAGCAACATTCATATCACACGGAGGCTCAAGATCTTCTTCACCTGAATTAGATTTTTCAGATGGAGAAACCGAATTATCTTTTCCAATGACCACTGACAACCGACCTTCATCTCCTGAGTCCTTAGCATCTCACAGATCTACATCACCTGACTCAGTATATTCAGACGAGGACATGGAGACAGATTTGTGTTTCCCCTGGCTTTTTGAGGACAGAGCAGAGTCTCCTGATTCTATTGCATCCATCGATGAATTTAAACCTCTTTCACCAGACTCACCCATACCACAGTTAGGACTGGTGCTACAGGAGTCCTTAATCACATACAGGCAATGTAGGTCGTCTTCACCAGTGTCAGTGTCATCAGATTCTGAGGAGGAAGTTGAGTTAACTTTCTCAATGTTATTTGAAGACCGACCTTCATCTGCATCTTCTGTAGCATCAGTGACTCAATACAGAAGACTTTCTCCTGATTCACCCATACTTGATTTCACACAAGCTTTGCCAGTTCCACAAGCTGATGTCAGTGGTTACAGGTCTGAATCACCTGAATCAGTTGCATCAGATATGGAATTAGCTCCATTAATATCTCAACTGTTTGAGGATGAGCAGAGACCAGATTCTCCACAGTCTGTCTCGTCTTTCTCTAGATACCAGCGTCTGTCACCAGACTCTCCGGTACCTTATTACAGCCACACTGAACCTTCAGTGTTGATAGGAATGTACAGATCTACATCAACTGACTCAGTATATTCAGATCAGGACTTAGAGACAGACTTGTGTATCCCCTGGCTTTTTGAGGACAGAGCAGAGTCTCCTGATTCAACTACATCCACAGATGAATTTAGACCTCTTTCACCAGACTCACCCATACCACACTTAGGACTGGTGCTACAGGAGTCCTTAATCACATACAGGCAGTGTCAGGCAGTGTCACCAGTGTCAGTGTCATCAGATTCTGAGGAGGAAGTTGAGTTTTTCTCAGTGTTATTTGAAGACCGACCTTCATCTGCATCTTCTGTAGCATCAGAGACTAAATACAGAAGACTTTCACCTGATTCACCCATACTTGACTTCACACAAGCTTTGCCAGTTCCACAAGTTGATGTCAGTGGTTACAGGTCTGACTCACCCGAATCAGTTGCATCAGATATGGAATTAGCTCCATTAATATCTCAACTGTTTGAGGATGAGCAGAGACCAGATTCTCCACAGTCTGTCTCATCTTTCTCTAGATACCAGCGTCTGTCACCAGACTCTCCGGTACCTTATTACAGCCATACTGAACCTTCAGTGTTGATAGGAATGTACAGATCTACATCACCCGAATCCGTATATTCAGATGAGGACTTAGAAACAGATTTGTGTTTCCCCTGGCTTTTTGAGGACAGAGCAGAGTCTCCTGATTCTATTGCATCTAGAGATGAATTTAGACCTCTTTCTGCAGACTCACCCATACCTAACTTTGAACCAGAACTGCAAGCAACATTCATATCACACGGAGGCTCAAGATCTTCTTCACCTGAATTAGATTTTTCAGATGGAGAAACTGAATTATCTTTTCCAATGACCACTGACAACCGACCTTCATCTCCTGAGTCCTTAGCATCTCACAGATCTACATCACCTGACTCAGTATATTCAGACGAGGACATGGAGACAGATTTGTGTTTCCCCTGGCTTTTTGAGGACAGAGCAGAGTCTCCTGATTCTGTTGCATCCATCGATGAATTTAAACCACTTTCCCCAGACTCACCCATTCCACAGTTAGGACTGGTGCTACAGGAGTCCTTAATCACATACAGGCAATGTAGGTCGTCTTCACCAGTGTCGGTGTCATCAGATTCTGAGGAGGAAGTTGAGTTAACTTTCTCAATGTTATTTGAAGACCGACCTTCATCTGCATCTTCTGTAGCATCAGTGACTCAATACAGAAGACTTTCACCTGATTCACCCATACTTGACTTCACACAAGCTTTGCCAGTTCCACAAGCTGATGTCAGTGGTTACAGGTCTGACTCACCTGAATCAGTTGCATCAGATATGGAATTTGCTCCATTGATATCTCAACTGTTTGAGGATGAGCAGAGACCAGATTCTCCACAGTCTGTCTCGTCTTTCTCTAGATACCAGCGTCTGTCACCAGACTCTCCAGTACCTTATTACAGCCACACTGAACCTTCAGTGTTGATAGGAATGTACAGATCTACGTCACCCGAATCAGTATATTCAGATGAGGACTTAGAAACAGATTTGTGTTTCCCCTGGCTTTTTGAGGACAGAGCAGAGTCTCCTGATTCAACTACATCCAGAGATGAATTTAGACCTCTTTCACCAGACTCACCCATACCTAACTTTGAACCAGAACTGCAAGCAACATTTGTATCACATGGAGGCTCAAGATCTTCTTCACCTGAATTAGATTTTTCAGATGGAGAAACCGAATTATCTTTTCCAATGACCACTGACAACCGACCTTCATCTCCTGAGTCCTTAGCATCTCATAGATCTACATCACCTGACTCAGTATATTCAGACGAGGACGTGGAGACAGATTTGTGTTTCCCCTGGCTTTTTGAGGACAGAGCAGAGTCTCCTGATTCTATTGCATCCATCGATGAATTTAAACCACTTTCACCAGACTCACCCATACCACAGTTAGGACTGGTGCTACAGGAGTCCTTAATCACATACAGGCAATGTAGGTCGTCTTCACCAGTGTCGGTGTCATCAGATTCTGAGGAGGAAGTTGAGTTAACTTTCTCAATGTTATTTGAAGACCGACCTTCATCTGCATCATCTGTAGCATCAGAGACTAAATACAGAAGACTTTCACCTGATTCACCCATACTTGACTTCACACAAGCTTTGCCAGTTCCACAAGCTGATGTCAGTGGTTACAGGTCTGACTCACCTGAATCAGTTGCATCAGATATGGAATTTGCTCCATTAATATCTCAACTGTTTGAGGATGAGCAGAGACCAGATTCTCCACAGTCTGTCTCGTCTTTCTCTAGATACCAGCGTCTGTCACCAGACTCTCCGGTACCTTATTATAGTAACACCGAACCTTCTATGTTTTCGGAAAGGTATAGATCTACATCTCCTGACTCAGTATATTCAGACGAGGACGTGGAGACAGACTTGTGTTTCCCCTGGCTTTTTGAGGACAGAGCAGAGTCTCCTGATTCAACTACATCCAGAGATGAATTTAGACCTCTTTCTCCAGACTCACCCATACCTGAATTTACACCTGCAATACAGTGTACCACTGATCACACATGCATGAGGTCCTCTTCACCAGACTCAGTGTTGTCAGATCTGGAAGAGCAGTTGCTTCTGCCGATGTACTTGGAGAGCAGAGCGCCCTCTCCTGAATCTCAGTCTTCAAGCAGACTTTCTCCTGATTCACCTGTACCTGACTTTATGCCACTAATGTTTGGATTAGCTGAAACTAATTTTGGACATAGGTCATCATCCCCTGAGTCACTATGTTCAGAAGTCGAATACATAGTTATAAGCCTAGGAACACTAGTTTATGACAGTAGACCATATTCACCTGAGTCAGGAGCTGAAGATGAATACCAGCCTCTGTCACCAGACTCACCCATACCTGAATACAGAGCAGAAATACATGACTCTGTCATTAGGAGTACTGGGCCGAGATCACTGTCCCCTGCATCCGTTGAATCAGATATTGAATATGCTTTGAGTGAGTATTTGATGTCAGTGAATTATGACATTATGGATAGACAAGATTTTCCTGAATCAGGATCATCACCTCACTCGGAGGCATCAGAAGATGAATGTAAACACCTGCCACCTGAATCACCAATACCTGATTTTACAAAAGCCTATGTGGAACATGTCATGACTGTCACAGATGTATCGCCCACTGAATTTTCAGATTCAGAGAGTTTATCACCAACATCAGAAGTATTTTTTGCAGAAGACAGGCCTGCATCACCAGAGTCTGTTGAGTCAGATAGGAAATTACCTTTAACACCCACATCGTCATTAACTGAATCAAAAGTCCCTTCTTCCACTGAAGAGACATGTGTAAGCACCGTGCCTACGTCGTGCGAGGAATCAGAAATTATGGTCGATGAGTACAATCTCATTTATGATGCTGAGTTATGGAAGTTAATTTCTAAAGTGCGTGATCCACAATATGCTGGAGAAACTTTCAGCACTAAAATTGGGTTCATGCAATTTGTTGGCAGCACAGTAGATTATGAAAAGAGCGTATCAGATGATGAACGAGAACAAAGTCCACCAGTCATGTCTGATCTGCCTGTTTCAGAATCACCTCCATCAATGGTTATAGATATTGTGCCTTCAGGAGCAGCAGCATACAGGGAGACCAAGTACACATTTGAAGTACCTGCTAGAGCAACAGATTCTGATGATGAGTGGGTGGTTGTATCAGTGTCTGACACTGAGGATCATAATCTGTGTTACTCACCAGAATCCACTATAGATTATCAACCCATGTCCCCTGATTCAGCCATGGTGCTTGAAACAAGAGCATCGTCACCAGAATCTGTAGCATCCATCAATGCATTTCGACGACTCTCACCAGATTCCCCCTTACCTGAATTTTCAACAGCTTTACCAGAATGTGTAAGATTCCTGAGATCAGCGTCATCTTCACCTGAAAGTGTAGCATCAGATATAGATTTTATGCCACAGACCCGTAGACCTATTTCATGCGAATCGATCGCGCAAACATCTGACAAAAGAGCATCGTCTCCAGAGTCGATGCCTGAGTTCAACGAGAACAGATCTCTCTCCCCAGACTCTCCCATCCCTCAGTTTGCAGTGTCACTGGAGCAGTACACTATGACTCACTGGTCATCAGATCCTGAATCGTTGGCTTCAGATTCAGAGTGTGAGCTTATTGTCACATCCCCAAGAGCAGCTGAGACTGAAAGATCATTTTCACCTGAATCCATCTCGTCTATCAGTGAGTTCAGGAAACTGCTGCCCGACTCACCAGTGCCTGAGTTTATGAGAATATTGTCCTCTTATTTTATGGATGGTAGCCCCTGTGACAGATCATCTTCACCGGTGTCTTTGTCATCAGACACCGAGTTTGTTGCTTTACCCATTGATTGTTGGATTGACGACAGCCCAAGGCCACTGAGTCCTCAAACTGCTGAGTCGGAAGAAGACTTAGGTTTTAGTTGTGAGGATTCTGAGTGGTTACTCTCTAAACCACAACTAATTCAAACCAGAGAGGGAATGGTCAAGGAAGGACATGTCAATCCTGCCTGGCAAATAAGGACCGGACCGGATTCGGACGTATTGTCATGTGAGGAGTGGATGCAGCAAGGATCGGAGGAGACCGGGAGCATCTCAACATTACAAACCAAGGTTTGTGAGGAGGACGAAGACTTTCCAGCGAAGGCATCGCCAACTCAGGGTGAAAACATACAGGAGAAGATACTGTACATTGGTGGTGAAGAAGTGAAGAGCAAGAAAGTGTCTCAGTGGGTAAGAGAGAGAGCATGACAGTTTGGCTTTAACATGCTACTTGGGTGAAATGATGATAACACACGAGGACGTGTTTTGAGGAAATAATAAAACAACAATAACAAAATGGAGTGTTTTAATTGTGAGATGTGTGAAGAATGGGAAAATATTGAAATTTAATGTTACTAATCCTTCTCACTTCTGATTGGTTAGTCTGATGGTGAGATGCTTTTAAGGTCGCATGTTTTAGCTGGATGTAACATTGAATGTCAAGTGGTTCAAAACCAACCTGTGCACTTCTGCAAGGTGAATTTATTTAGTTCATGTTGACATTCACTTACAGGCTCCTGGTCACACGCCAGAGGACACACACTTTCAAACAGATGATGAGGCGCAAAGCAAACTGTTTTCTGCTACAACTGCAGCGCGAGACACCAGTAAGAGAGATGTGCTGTTCGATGATGGCAAGCCAGTGGTATCAGTTCCCCTGCAGCTACCGGAGCTGAGCTCGTACACGACCCACCGAACTGTCACTCCAGTTGTGTCTTCACTTGAGCAGACACTCTGTGGGTATTCAGAGTCGGAGCTGTCGTCTGAGGAAGCTCAATCCAGTGAGCTTTTCTCACCCATGTCGAGCCAGTTCCTGGCGCCACCGGATTATGAAGCCGTGTTTTCAGGACATCAAACCCTCAGAGTTTCTGAATGTAGCCAAGCCTCCCTGAAGGATTTGAGTCCGGTGTCTCCGGTTTTCAGTGACTCGTCTGAAGTTGTTACTAAAGACGGTGCCAAGAGAGCGTCAGAGGCTTCTGAAGATTTTAAGTTCTCCCCCGGCTTTGAGAAAGTCTGCGCAGAATTTGAGAAAACAGTCTTGGAACTTGAATCAGAGGAACCAAAGGTACCACCAAAAGAAGTCAGCTGTCAGTCTCCACTGCAGTCTGACTCAGATCTGGAGTTCTTTGACTGCAGACAAGGCCTCTCTGACTTGTCTGATCCAGAAGAAGGGAAACTGGAACCCAAGATCAGCTATCACGTCTTAGAGCCAACTTCCCCAGCACCTGGGAGCAGCCCTGATGTCAGTTTCCTGAAAGGCAGCACACAGTACACTCACACTTTCCGTCAAGGTGAAGACTACAAGCGCTTCTCCTCGGGCAGCGAAAGCCTCGGGGAGTTTGCTTATGATTCTGAGGGTTCACGAGGGGGTCGAGCAGAGGGCAACGTCCTCGTATGTGAGGAGCTTCCGTCCAGAGATCAGGCAGGGTATTACAATGATGACGACTTCCTGGGAAGGGTAAGAGGTTGAGCATGAGCACAACCCTGCACTGGCTGGTGTCTTGCCTGATTTCAGGTGGTTGCTGTGGTGCTACATTCAAAATGTAGGGGATTAAACACAGAAACTTGCACTTAATGTAGTTAATGAGGCTGAATAAAGCTTTTGTGTGCATGAGCACGCAAAAAAACAACTTAACAGCTGTGATGAGTTGCTTTCTTTGATGCTGCATCGTCTGTGATTGAAGGTGGTTCCTGACGTTTATGGTGTGATGTGTTTAAATCAGCACTGGTGACGTTTATTAGCGACTACGAAGACAATACTCATTAAAAGGCAACATCTTTATGTGTTCACATCTGCACCTGTTTGCATCCTTTGCATTATGCTTGTTGTTGTTAATCACTGTGCGAAATATCCATTAAATGTTAGGAGTTGCAATCTACATCTGAATCACATATAACTGTGTTATATGTATTAATGTTTTTCTTTCTTTGACTCGTCTTGTCATGAATCATCCACATTATTTCGCACACTGGTTTCCATCTGCATGTTCATTCATTTCACTTGGTTTTTGCATCACTGTACCTTCTCTTCATCTCACATCAGCTTTGTGTACAACCATTGAATTTGATTTTATTCCCTCGTTTCATATCCATTCTTATAAGAAGAAGCTTTTTGGAAAGCAAACGTAGAAGTGAGGTAAAGAGAAAGGAGGGTTGACGTGGAGCAGTGTGCTGTGGTGACACAGTGTAGATGTGGTGTGTTGACCTGTGAGGGTGCTGTCCACCAGGAGATAGCAGAGGAACTAGGGATGCTGTCTGATAGCTCAGAGGAGGAGGTGCTGACCACCAGGGTGGTGCGACGCCGGGTTATCATCCAGGTAAACAAGCACGATGCGGCTGTGCAGCGCTGGAGTGACGCAGGCTAACACACACTGTTTCTGATGGACGTGACCTTATCGCACAGATCATTGAATAAATATTTGACCTTTAACCTTTTGTTTGTTTGCTGTTTGTTTCTTCCTTTTGATTGTCTCATGCTACTTTCTCTGCTTTTACAGACATGTTTAAGGTTCAGTATTGAGAAATGAATCCTGAAATTTTAACTGATTTGATTTGAAATTTGCTTTAATGAGGTAAAAAATCTTTGCTCAGGGCCTTTGAATAATATTTGGAGGTTTTGCTTATTATAATTTAAGTACGTAAAGTGTGTTGCTTGAAGTCCTGTCTTTGATAGACGCTGCATGCACTTTGATTTTGCTCATATTTAATATGGGATTGTGATAAATGTGAGTTGACACCATGTGTTTTGTGTTTTGACAGGGCGATAACCTCCCAGACATCCCAGCGCAGACCGTCACAGAGGAGAAGTACACGGACGAACACGGAAACATGGTCGTTAAGAAAGTAAGAGGCCACGTCCAGCGGTTACACTGATGATGAGTTCAGTTAAGTTTATTTCTTCTGATTCAAACTTTCCTCTCTCTGTCTTCACCAGATCACACGAAAGGTGATCCATAAATGTGTATCTGCGGACGGCACGGAGACACAGGAAGTGACCATCGAGGGCTCCCACCAGGAGACGGTGCAGATCGAGGAGGGCGACGCCGTCTCCAGAGTGGTGAAGAGGACGGTGCTCCGCAGCGACGGAGACCAGAGGGAGGTCAGTGGGTAGCATCATCATCATCATCATCACCCAGTCTCAGCTAACATGCCAACAGTTACAGACCAGCACCGACCTCTCTGTATTCCTCTCTCCAGCTGACCTTCTCGGAGCCTCTGGCCCTTTGCTCCACTGCGGCGTCTCAGTTTGAGGTGGAGCCGGTGCAGGGACGAAAGGTCAGCAAGGTTGTCAAGACGACGGTGGTGAGAGGGGAGAGGATGGAGAAACAGATGGGAGACCCTTCGCTGGCTGCAGACCTCCCCTCGGCCAGAGAGGACTTTGAGAAGGTCAGTGTGTGTGTAGACCACAAACATCAGACTTCATCAGGTGGTGAGCCTGTCGTCAGTCAGTCCACTGCTGCTGCTGCTGTTCATTGTCTCTCTGTCCTCTCCCCCCTCATTCGCTCTTTCACCTCCAGGCTTTGAGTTTTGCCGGAGGCTTTGGGAAAGCTCTGGTGCCTCATGTAGTAGAGAAAGAGGTTGTTCAGGATGACGGTTCTGTGATCAGAAGGTTGGACTCTGCATGAGAGTGAAAGTATTATCAGGTCTATCGTGTGTAACAGCAGCATGGAGTGGTTCCAGTTTGTATTTAACATCACCAGCTTCTGGATTTTGTCTCATACTTTTCAGGACAAGTGTTTTTACAGTATTTTTGTAGTTTTAGTCATCGGCCACATTACACTAATTTAAATAATATTCATTTAGTGTCTTTAAACAAGTCCTTAGTTCAGGTTATTACTGTATCTGCCTCCCTTTTATTGTTGCTGCTTAACAGTAACTATAATAAAAAACACTGATGACCAAAACTATGGAAAAACATTCTGATGCTGAAATAATGATTTGATCAGAAATATTTCATGTAGCCAGAGTTGCATGGTGTGAGACTGTTCACTCTGCTCATCTGGTTTTGTCTGATGTTAAACAATCAACATCAATTTGGCTCAGAAACAAATAAATAAATATTTAATTTAATGACAGTTTGACAGGATTTATTGTGATACATTATTTCAAAATGTCTAATTTATGTGTCTAGTTTAAAAACAAATTTTCAATTGACTTTAGTTTTGGTCTGGCAGGAGAAAATAACCATTTGTTCCAGTAAATTAATAAATAAATGAAGGTTGAATATTGTCCTCTGTGGACGTCTGTAGAAGAGCAGAGCCTGTGTGTCCCTGTGAACACTGTCCTGTGGCCTCAGCCTGTTCTGTTCCTCCTGCAGAAGCCAGATGCGTAAGTCGCGGACCCAGAAGAGGACTGTGGTGAGGGACGCCCTGGGGAAGCACGTGCACCTGGAGCGTGTGGACGACACCCCAGACGCCCTGCAGCCCGACGCCCTGCAGCAGCACCTGCACCGACTGCTCCAGCGCTACTGTGAGGATGAGTTGGAGGAGGAGGAGGAGGAGGAGGAGGAAGAGGAAGAAGAGGAGGAGGAGGAGGACGAGGACGAGAGCTTAAACTGAGCATCAGCTTCCACACATCCTCTCCCTGCATCCTCTCCTGTCGTCTGTGCGTCGCCGGACTGTTCCCTTCTTTTTGTCAGAAAATAGACGAAGCAGTATTTTGTGCTTTTACCTCTTCTTTCCTTCACGTTGTGTTTCATTCGCTCTTTTTGTGACCAAAGATCGCGCCCTTTGATTTCTTTTCTTTCGTTTGTTTGTTTCGTTTTGCTGATGGATGATATCTTCTGTGTTTTTCGTGTCTTCTCCGTGTTTTTTCGGCTGCTGTGTTGTGGCGACGGTTTCGACTTCACCGGAGGTGGATTGAAATCACCGGGGACATTTCGCCTTCACGCACAGGCCTCTTCTTGAAGAACTCTTGTAAACATTTGTACATAGAGGAGATGAAAGAGTCATGCTTGGATGGGCAAAAATTGAAAAAAAATTAAAAAATAAAATAAAAAAAAGAATTCAAAGCATTTAATATGTAGGTCCACCTAAACCTGCTGTACATGCACCGATTCAGCTGGAGAATGGCCACCGTACAGATGAGATTAATGTCACATGGAGGAGAAGTGAAAGTGTGAATCATCATGGACTCTTTTTAAAGCCAAACATCAACCTGCTGATCTGTTTACAAAGGCTGTGTGAGCACACCTTTTGTCTTCCCATAATGCATCTGCCCTTGTTTTTGTTCTTTTTTTGTTTTGTTTTGTTACCGTCTCTGTCCTGTGTCATGATTTCACATTTGATCCGTCGCAGAGCCGCTGCCTCTGTGTGTGTAAATATATAAAGTGTGTGTGTAACGAGAAAGGAAGTAGTGACGTGGAATGTTTCTGATCGAGCACTTAACCCGACCATCGTCCTTCAGCTTCCTGTCGTCCGTCTGCGTTTCCACCCTCCACCTTCACATGTGCTGCTTCTCCTTCTATTACCTGTCCTCCATGAAGCCTTGTAACACACACAGTCAGTTGTATTTTTCCTTATCGTCAACAAATCTCATGGACAAGTCCCAACCATCAGTGGGTTCCTGTATGAGCTACACTGTTGTTGCCATGGACACACATGTATTGGTTTATCACTGTATAGTTAAAATCATAAGTCATTTTGCTTGTGATGGTTAAAATGTGAAGACAGTTGTTTCAGGAAGTAACCCTGATGATGTCATATTTTTAGTGGCTTGAGATAAAGTTTATCACTATGACATCATCAGGGTGCGACCAAGGAAGTGGAGCCTAAAGGTTTATAGCAGAGAGAGTAACAGGAAGTGAGGATTTAAAGAAATAAAAGCATTTACCAGGTTGTTTTTCCACCAAAAGTCACATTTACATCGAGCCATTAAGTTTATTATTTTAGGACGTGACTGAAACAGTAGAAACTTCATGTTTGGGTTTTTCCATGAGATTTGTTGACACCAGACTTGTCCTTTGTACTTGTAGCCATCACACACACGACATATAGACACTTTGCTTTAATCGCTGTTGTTGGTTTGACTTCTTCTTTCTTGTTATTATCGTCGCTCTCAACGTTTTGACACATCAACCTTAAAAACTCAAACACAAACACTGACTTCCACTGATTTCAGTTACCACGTCTGTACTTCATTTATTTATTGCTGTCTGTTTGTGATCCCTTTACACTCCAGCAGCTGAAGCTGAGAGTGTGTGTGTGTGTTGGGACTGTTTGAGTGTGTGTTTGAATGTCTTCTAAACCTAAAAGCAAAGACAAAAAAAGCTGAAGTTGTGTTGATTTGAAAGTTGAAACGCATTCAGACTGATGATGAAGTATGTTTGGTGACTTTATGTAACAGTACGATCCTCATGTTGCCATTAAGTTTGAGTGTGATTCAATGGAAAGAATAAAAGAAATGTCCAAAAGAGACCATTGATTTGATAAATGAGCATCTTGTTTCCATGGTGATAACAATATATACATATTAACAGTGCAAATATCTATGCGGGCATGTATGACTTTATCAAATTATTACTAAAAAAAAAGAAAAAAAGAAACCTGAAACGCTAACAAGGCATAGCAGCTGCAGTGTGTACATGGCAGAACAATAAAACTGTACATGTGTCAAACGTGAAGTCATGTTGTTCTTTCTGACGGAGAATGAAGATGTGATGACAGGAGGTGGCGGACAGAGGAGGGTTATCATCATCACTCCTGTAGAGCTTATTCCACCTGACAAAGAGAGAGGACCTAACTCTCACTACTTATTTATAAGACCTTTATTTATTTTTGCCTGATGCAGGACTGAAACGTTGCCATGATTAAAACACACAAGCAAGATAAACAGTGTGCGGGAAAGTTTGGATGTTCTGGTCCCTCTTCTACGCACCTGTCAAAATAGATGTGTGAAGACTTTTTCTCTTTGAAGACCTTAATTTATAAAAGCAAGGAAAAACAAAGTAAGAAATAAAGTTTTTATTGAGTTTTTTTTTTTTTTTTTGCCATAAACCCCGATATTTCCACTTCTCAAATCTGAGGTTATTTTTAACTTGCCAGTGTTGTTATTGCTCAGAGATGAGTCCAATATTAGTCTGACAGTTTCCTAAACATGCAGGTTGACTAATTTTAATAATAACTTTTGGTTTGCTAACTTTATTACAGAAAGAACAAGGCAAAGGGAAAGACTTTTTTTTCTTTCATTTTTTAACTCTTGAATAAAATTTCCTTTGTCTTTGCGTTTTTCATAAAAAAATATTTTCTGCTGCTGGGATAGTTATCAAAGAAGTTGAAAATTATATTTATGGAAGAGCATTAGGGCAAAGAACATAGTTTTTTTTTTTTTTTTTTTGTTTTTTTTTAATTCTGAGTTTCTGAGTTGGAGATCATTTCTGAGAAAAAAGTCAGAAATTCTGAGGTTTTTTTATTAGAAATTCTGAGGTTTTTCTCAGAAATTCTGAGACTTTTTTCTTAGAAATTCTGAGGTTTTTTCTTAAACATTCTGATTTTTTTTTCTCAGAAATTCTGACTTTTTCTCTTAGAGATTCTGATTGTTTTTCTTATAAATTCTGACTTTTTTCTTATAAATTCTGACTTTTTTCTCAGAAATTCAGATTTTTTTCTCAGAACTTTTGAGTTTTTTTCTTACAAATTCTGAGTTTTTTTCTCAAAATTCTGATTTTTTATCTTAGAAATTCTTACCATTTTCTTATAGAGTTTTTTCTCGAAATTCTGATTTTTTTCTTAAAAATTCTGCATTTTTTCTCAGAAATTCTGAATTTTTTCTCAGAAATTCTTTTTTTTTCTCTTAGAATTTCTGATTTTATTTTCTTAGAAATTCCGACCTTTTTCTTATATATTCTGAGTTTTTTTCTCGAAATTCAGATTTTTTTTTTCTTAGAAATTCTGACTTTTTTATATATATATTGAGCTTTTTCTCAAAATTCAGATTTTTTTTTTTCAAAAATTGAGTTTTTTTCTTAGAAATTCTGACTTTTTTATATATATATTGAGCTTTTTCTCAAAATTCAGATTTTTTTTTTTCAAAAATTGAGTTTTTTTCTCAAAATTCTGATTTTTTTCCTCAGAAATTCTGAGTTTGTTACTTACAAATTCTGAGGTTTTTTTCTCGAAATTCAGATTTTTTTTTCTTAGAAATTCTGACTTTTTTCTTAGAGTTTTTTCTCGAAATTCTGTTTTTTTCAGAAATTCTGAGTCTTTTTCTTAGAAATTCTGAGTTTTTTTCTCGAAATTCTGATTTTTTTTTAAAAATTCTGCATTTTTTCTCAGAAATTCTGAGTTTTTTCTTAGAAATTCTGAATTTTTTCTCAGACATTCAGATATTTTCTCTTAGAAATTCTGATTTTTTTCTTAGAAATTATAACTTGTCTTATACATTGAGTTTTTTTCTCGAAATTCTCAGTTTTTTTCTTAGAGTTTTTGCTCAGAAAAGTCAGAATTTCTGAGAAAAAACTCAGAATTTCTAAGAAAAAACCTCAGAATTTCTGAGAAAAAACTCAGAATTTCTAAGAAAAAAGTCAATTTCTAAGAAAAAAAAGTCAGAATTTCTAAAAGAAAAAATCAGAATTTGAGAAAAAATGTACAATTTCTAAGAAAAACACTCAGAATTTCTGAGAAAAAAAATCAGAATTTCGAGAAAAAAGTCATTTTATAAGAAAAAAAGTTCGAATTTCTGAGAAAAAAAATCAGAATTTCGAGAAAAAAACTCAGAATTTCTGAGAAAAAAAATCTGAATTTCTAAAGAAAAAAAAACAGAATTTTTTTTTCTTAGAAATTCTGACATTTTTCTTATAAATTGAGTTTTTTCTCGAAATTCAGAGTTTTTTTTCTCAGAAATTCTGACTTTTTTCTCAGAAGTAATTTCTGACTTTTAACTCAGAATCTTCAAAAAAAAAAAAAAAAAAAAAAAAATCTCTGTTGTTGGCCGTAATGCTAAACATAAGAAGAGTAGAGTTTGTGTAGAGATAGTGGTAGAGTCAGAGACATGGAAAAATATATCATTGGCATAGAAACCAAGAGCTCAGTGTTGATTTGGAAAATTCAATTAAAACAACAAAAATTAAAAACCCTCAGTAAACTACACTCACATATCTGAAGACAAAGGAAGACAAACTGAATCCTTAACAAACCAACTCATTTGGCATAAATCACACGCTTTATTTGATATTTCTTAAACATACATCAGGTTTGTCCCGTCATTCTAACATGATACACCAGTGACCAATCACGTTCAGCACATCTTAGAAAGATAAACAGTGTGGCGTGTCAGTGATGTCATTCCTTATTTACCGAATGCAAAACAACAAATAAATGAAAAACTAAAGTTAAACACCTGTGACTTTGTCTTTGAACATTGCTGCTCCCTTTTTCCCTGTGCTGGAATTATACATTTCCTTTTTTTTTTCCTGTGTGTCTGTTTTAACATAAACTTGTCAGTGATGCCAACAAATATTCCCCTGTGCCTTAACTAAACACTGTGACTACATTAACAGAATTATAGTAACATATCGATAACTACAAGAGAGAGGGGGTTTACTAGTGAGTCATTCTGGCCACAAAAAAAAAAAAAATATATATCAATCAATCAAGAACTTCCAGAACCAAAACAATTCAGCTTGACATGAATCAGTAATTCATGTCAGTGTGAACATGCTGATTCTACTCTTCATCCTGTCCAGTGTAAAACATTGGCATATACAAGTAGAGCATGCAATAAAAGGTCTAATAAGGGAGAACAGAAACCACCAGTCCAGGTTCAAAGGGCTGAAAAGGAAAGTGGAGTAATAATGAGAGGGAGGACGAGCATCAACGATCACGATATAAAAAGTAAACAAAAGAAAATAGAACTGATAAAATTCACATAATGATCTCCTTAATATATGAAAATATGATTTAACTGAAAAGAGTCAGAATGGCCTTATTATCATTATTATTCATATCTATAGTTTACATTCTATCGTTAAAGACTCTTCTCACATGTTTCAACTTGTTTTCCCTTTTTTTTTTTTTTTTTTTTTAGTTTTTACACATGTACTTTAAAACTCCTATCAAACCAGAAAAACGGATCTTTAAAAGCAGCCAACTCTGTTCACACTGAAACCGCTAAAGATTAAGTCAAAGAGATTTTTACATCGATTACCAAAAACAAAACCTACACGTCACCAAAACAAAGAGCAAGCTTGTGTGTCTGAGCTTTAATAGATGATGGCAAACCTGAAAACGAACAAGAGTAAAAAGCAGATATGTGATTATACTGGTCATCGAGCCAATAGGCCAAAAATAAAATAAAATAAAATAAAATAAACCATCACAACATCATGAGTCTTCAATTTGTGCAATATTCAACTGGAAAACTCACTACATGATAACCGGAAGTTTCACATATTTTTGACCATTAAAAATCAATCAATCAAATCAATCAATCAATCAATCAATCAATCAATCAATCAATCACCTGGGACGAGCAGCTCCACTGGAAACTGTTTCTACATTTAAAACATACTGATCTAAAAAAAAAAACCTCTGCATAATAAAACATGCTGTGGATGAATCTCCTGTAATAAACGTCACACACTCTCACTACAAAATGATATTTGTCAGATTTTCTCCCTCACTTTTTGTGTTTGTTTTGATTTTTTTCCACAAATGTGTACAATAATCTTCAGTCCAGCAGCGACAATATGTAAACAACACACTGAGAGGGGGCGGAGCTCTAGCTATAGTGGGCGGGGACTGGATGGACACTTGTGGGCGGGGTCTTTGTCAGCTGACGGCTGTAGGCTGGAGGGTGTTTGTTGTCAAAGGTCATCCTCTCAACTGGAACACAGATCAATCACAGGTGGATTAGTCATCAGATCAAACTTATTATCATCATCTAATCAACAGATGACCTCTCCTGCCTCGGTCTTACTTGGTGGGCACGGTGGGTGAGCCGGAGCGGTGGAAGTGGATGTTCTGCCACTTGCTGTCGCGGCGATGCCAGATGCGAGTCTCCTCCGACTGCATGGTGCGCGGCATGCCGTTGCTGTCGATGTACTGCGTGAGGCGGATGTAGGCGATGCAGGCGGCTTCGTCCCCGATCAGATGGACGTGGGGGTTGAGCAGGATGGTGTGGATCGGCTGCTTCCCCTTAGACAGAGCTGCAGGACAGGGAGACAGGAGGCGTCCACTGGTGAAGACTTCCTGTTCACACTCAGTTGTTTACAACAGTTGTTTTTAGATCCATTAGAACAAGAGACGACACATTCAGAGAAGTTAATGGTCAGACTGACGCTACAGAAAGCATTTAGAAAAATATACTGTGGTGATGCACACGAGAGAACATTTTAATGTGTAACCATGAAAAAAAGTTCCTGTAGATCCACCTACACGGTTTCCATGGTAACCTGTATTCAGGAGGATAAAAGCCATTTAGAGCTAAATGAGAGAGCTGCTCCTTTAAACAACCTGTTGTCACGATCTTCTCCACCCTGTCTGAGTTACTCTGTAAAGCTTCATCACACCGACACAGGAACTCTTTACCGTTCTCAAAGTAGAAGCGGTGGAAGTCGGTGCCCTCCACCAGGTTCCCCAAGGCCTCGGGCTCAAAGGACGTGAGGCCGGGATCACAGATCTTCCTGAAACGCGACGACACCCAGAGAGCAGGTCACACTTAACTATCTGATAATACATGTGTGTCAGGTCAGTGATGAAGGACTGGCTGAACTCACGTGTACGCCTCAAAGTCTCCGTTGTTGATGGCCTCGATCAGCTGCTCGGTGACTTTGATGATCTCCTGCTTACGAGCTGGGAGACACAGAAAACATCAGGTCAGAGCCGCGAACAGAACCAACAAAGACAAATGAACAGAAGCAGGAAATAAGGGTTAAGAAAAAAAAAAACAAAGGACCAATGAGGACGAGATGTGTCCAACATCACAACGTCAGGAGCCACAGCAGCGTCAGAACCACAGGTCAAACATGATGGAGGACGGAGTGGAGAGAGTTCATGGGTCAACATGTGACAACATCAAAGTTACCTTTCATGCTAAGTAGGAAAGCTAGGAGACAACGAGTGGACAGAGTAAGTGCTGTTGTCGTGGCTACAAGGTCAACATGGAGATGAGCGATGACCTGAACACACACACGCACCTATACACACACTTTCACACGCCAAACTAAATGCATCTTTACCTTCCACTCCATCTAGTCCAGTGTTGTTCCCCGACACCTGGACACTCACAGTCTTCTCTCTGAGCTGAGCACTCATTCCCTCAACTGACACCAGAACCAGAGCTACCACAGCCCACAGTCCACACATGTTCCTGCTGCACTGAAGACCAGAGCCAGCAGCTCCAGCAGTTACACAGCAGCAGCAGCAGCAGAAGAAGACGACACTGTCTGACAGAAAACAGAATCCCCTGCTCTGATTGGCCGGTTCAGTGAGTGGTGGACTTTACTTTGAAGAAAGCAAACACTCTGCTGATTAGATGTCCAGACTGTAGATAAGTCCGCTTCAGTACATAGACAGGACCAACTGTTAACTGTTGAAGCTCCAGAGGAGAAAACAAACCACAGCTCCATCTACAGCAACAAGATTATTGATCTATTTGACTGTTATTTGAAAAGCAACACTGAGCAGACTTTCTCGGACGTTTCTATGTGACTGGTTGATCCCAGGTTTCCATCCTGCAAATAACCAGTAACACACTTCAAGACCAGACAATCAACGTCCTCCACACAACAGACATTAAAGGTAGAGTCTGGAGGTTTTTGCTGGACTTATACAAATGAAATCCTGCTTAATCATCACCTATGGGCTTCTAGTCCTGTGTGGTGGTGTCTGCGTGTTAGCAACGACTAGACTGATCTCCAAACCACGACTGCACTATTTAGCGATGTACATGATGTTGTAGAGTATAACATGAAACTTTCAATCACTCATGTAACCAAAAACACAGTCACCAAACCAGAGACGTCAGGACGAGGGAACAGGAAGTGGAAAGACACCACCAACTTCCAGGTTTCACACTCGTTCCTGATGTTCTCAACTCTTCTTACAGTTTGGGGAATTTACCTCCAAGACACAAAACCTACTTCTTCTTCGTGCATCAAGCTGTCATGAAAGGCTCAGGAGGACACTGTTTGATTCTACTCATAAAGACTCTACCAGCAGCTAGTGTGGATCTACTTTCTAATTTCAATGCTTCAGTTTTCAGGAGGAGCTCGAGGGTCACAGCTTCCTCCAGGGAACTTACACTGAGGGTCGGTGGGGCCCATGTTAGGCAGGGGCGCCCCGAGCTGGGGGCCAGGCCCCTGGGTGTGGGTGTGATGGGGCCTGCAGTGGCATGTGGTAGGATGGTCAGTGTAAAAGACCAGAAAGGAAGATGTGAAGAAGAGGAGCAGGTAGGCGGCCACCAGTGCCCACAGGATGTACTGGCAGCACTCCTCAGCACTGGGCCAGACACTGGGAGAGTACCAGCAGAAGGAGGAGGAGGAAGAGGAGGAGGAGGAGGAGGAGGAGGCAGAGGAGGCAGAGGGGGAGAGGTCTAAGTGAGGGGTGGTCTGATGTAAGTCCTTCAGATGGAAGATCTGAGAGCTGGAGGAGGGGCGGGGTGCTGAGATGATTGGCAGATGGACACCAAATGAAAATGGAGAAAAGAGGAAAAAGGTGAAATGAAGAACACATGAAAAGCAGGACGTGATCAGTTCTTTCTGAAGCTGAGAAAAGAGAGTGAAATGTTGAGATGAGGTGAGTGTTGACGACCATGTTCAACGTTCAACCAGCACCAACCAAACATCATCCATGTAAAAACAGTCACATTTCATTTTCCCCTCAGTGAAATCCCTGCACTTTCTCTTCCCATGTCTCCACAAAGAGACCACTGTGGAAATGACAAAATGTCATCGTTTAAAAATGGCTCCGAGCATCACAACAAAAAATTTGGTCGCTTCCTCGGAGGCTGACTCAGAGCACAGCGTGGAGACAGAAGATCAGTTGTACTCAGGATGGCGTGAAATCAATGATGAGGGATAAACCCGTTAAGTAGAGCGATTTCAAAGCTCCGCTGAATGAGGTTACTGAAGCGCCGAGGAATCACCGCCCCCATCATCCACGGATCATAATGGAGGCCATTGTAAAGGGTAGTGGCGTGTCCCTTAATGGGTCAGTGTATGGACTGGAAGAATGAGCGCATATACAGCATGTTGTTACACACACACACACACAGACTCACTCTGCAGGAGATGAACATGAGCAGCTCCAGGAAGGAGGCTGAGGCTCTGTCAGATGTTGGTAATGTTGGAAATTCAAATCTTATTCGTCTGACAGATGTGGAAGGTAAATGAAATCACTGTGTTCAATCACCACAGTCCAGCGGCCCACAGTGAGGTCAGTCAGTGGATTAGTCCATGATATTTACCATGATATGATACGTATGACAAATGAAACATGCAACGATCTGTCAAACACATGGTTATTCCAGCCTGAGAGATAACACGTTCAAGCAGAGAGAAAGAAGAAAAGTGAACTTAAAGTACAGACTTGAAAGGCTGCTCTGCGTCCGTCAGTCTAAACCTTCCTACCTCTCACGTCCTCGTCCTCGATGGTAGTGTTGGCACTCTCGCTGGACTCCTGTCAAACCACAAATAAGAAAGAGAAGAGCCGTGAGTGGAACCAGACTGACAGGACAGCACAAACACACAGGGGGACGCAGGCTGAATCCAGTCTGCTCAGTGTTACAGGCTGATCTAGGATCAGTCTCAACAACAACATCTGGACAGAACATCTACATGAAGTACAGTAGGTCAGACATGGTCATGTATCTGCCTGTTCTCACATCAATGTTAAAAATGTAGACAAATTAAACTTTATTTTCAACCTTTTGATACAGAAAACACATAAAACCTGTGCACGGCATTAGTAAACAGCAGAGATTAGCAGCTAACAGCAGCACTGTCTTTATACACATGACTCTACAACACAAAAACACATCATGTGACACTATGAGCTATGTACGCCACCATGTCACGGCACCAAGCAAAGAATACAAGCATGCGCATGTTCCCTCTTATGGATTATACATGATCATGTAGATCCATAAAAACACCCAGACACTGGAGATGGACCCCGGGCCGCTCCGTTAAGGATTTAGCTCTGAACAGCTTTAGTATCCTCGCCACCGCACGGCCTCTGGTATTTTCCAAGAACATGCATAATCCCTTTGTCACAGCACTGTACAACCAACTGTGATGTTAACACGACAATGGCAGCACATGCTTCTCCAGAAAGGTCTGACAGGAACTCATTTTTCATGAAATATTGGAATATCTTACACACAACCATGATATCCAGAATTAGCTGTGAACGTAGATGAGCGATGATGAAGTTAAAGGACGACATGCTCTCAAGAGTTTACACCAGCATGCAGTATTGCACGGAAAACCCATGGTTCCACGTGGACTGTGGGAAACATCCACTGATGCACAAACATTTACGAAGCGACACTGAGGCTCTACTCTACTTCGGCAGCAAACTACGGCCTGGGATCAGCGTATACCTTGTTTCCGTCAGCAGGGTTGTGGATAACTGTGGTTTGAGGCTCCTGATTTGAGAGGATCAACAGTGGGAAGTCAGGAGGAAAGGTGACAAACAGGCATTTAGCAAGAAAGAAGAGGAAAACAACATAAAAAGTGGTGATGGAGGGATGGGGGGGTGTGGGCTTGACAGACTCGCCACTTGAGTGAAATGAAGTTGCTCACAACACCATCACTACAGTGGGACACAATGGAGCTGTGATGATTCCCTGGACGTCGCGCTAAAGAATCACAGATTTTTACCCGACAAGACAACGGCAACTGACACCAAACACAGACACTGGACAGATCTGAGGTCTGTTAGGAGTAAAACAAAAACACTGTGTCTCCAGCTTTAAACACCCAGGACAGGTTCAGATGTACGACACAAACAGTACATCAAACACAGGGCTGTATTACTCTCAAGAGATTAAAAGGAAGCTGAGAGGAAACAGACGTTCACGGTCGGGATCAATCGGCCACTCACAAGTACAGAGCATGCTATTGCTGTACACCGGCGCTGTATCACCACGTCCTGTCTGACGTGATGGAACAGTCACTGAAACCCCAGAGGTTTAAGGTTGTTATTTAGACATGAACCCTCTCGGGTCCTGTTCACACCTGCTGTTAACATCAGACCGTAGAGATCCTAGATCAGGTGTCAAGGCCCCCCAAGATCCACTGAGGACGCACTGGAGATCCGACCACCTAGTCTTCATACTGAGGTGGTCCAGGCCACGTGTGGTCACTTGGACGGACATTGCGAACATTGACGTACGTCCTGGGCCACACTGAAGGACCAACACCCCTGACATCCTCTATACAGTCTGGTTTATCCTGCCAGTTTCCTCATAAAGCAAAAATATCTGACCATTTCATGTGAGATTCGATCACATGTGGATGTAAGAGATGCACTAAGTGACTAAATAAAGTATGTGCAGCTCCCATTATGAGTTTAAAACCTACCAATGTTAAGCATTTGAAGATCTGATTCTTGCTAACGTGCGATGTGTCATGTAAAGAACTAATAAAACCAAATGAAATGGTCAGTTATCAGATTGACATTTAAGGTGGACTGGTGGTTTTCTAAATGTCAATCATGCATGAAAACACTCCACGTAGAAAGTAGATGTCCAGTAGATGCTAGTAGCCTCTGAGCTGCACAATGAATTGAACTGTTCAATAGTAAAAAATGAAAAGATTGAAATCATCCTCTCATTCATCTGATGGTTTCTACATTTACAGAGAAATCCCTTGGATCCCTGATCCAAGAGTCTCATTGGAGAAGCTCCACCACAAATGTGACGGGTCAGTTTTACCAGTTCTTCCAGTTGGCTGGCAGCTCTGTATCTGTAGGTGTGCTGTCTTTCTTTTCTACATCCATTCATTAATCAGTATTAGGACATTGTTTACTATGATTTGGGGCTGCACAAATACTCAATTGAAATTGAAAGGGACAGTGGGTGGGGCTCCACAGGGAACTGTTCTGGGTCTACTCCTGTTCACTCTGTATACAACTACTGTTGGAGTTGTACACTCAGGTGACACAGCTATTGTGGTGTGTATCAGGAACTGGCAGGAAGAGGATCTGACAGTGGCCTTCAGTGTCGGACGAAGCCTCAGTTACAAGTCAGTGTTGACTCCAGTTGGACCGACACTTGACCTGTGGCAACAGCGTATTAGCCACAGCGGCCTCAATGTTGCCTTTATCATAGCCTTCATCAACAACAGAGGAGAATGTAGCCCATGTACAGCAACGTGAATCCAAATATGGACAACAAATATTACACAACCACAAAAGACAAGTTTGGTTTTCAGCTTCAGCTTCATGAAGAAAAAACAAACAAACAAAAAAAACACACAGTCACCACGGACGACAAAGTGAGAAAGGCGCAAATATAGTTAGACGGATACAGTCATGCAATCACACAGGCAGCAAGGCAGGCAGACAGTGTACCAGTGAAGGAGTGGGGACAGGCTCTTTGGGGCTGGTGACCACATTGGCCTTGTTGTTGATCTGAGGAACAGAGTCGACACACAGGTACAGACGGGACAGGGCAGAAGTGACAAGCCTCAGTGTTCAGACTCTTAACACAAGCAGCTGCTGTGGAGGGAAAACCAGCTCCCCTCAGGGACTCACACACACACACACACACACACAGATGTTTGAACAGGGAGGGCAAATAAACCATCGTTAACCACTTCATATGAAGTCATAGAGTTAGAAACCCAGGTACAGCAGAGACCTCTATGGAGGTAGATGAAGACACACAAGTCCAGAGTCAAGGTAATGACCCATTTCTCTTCACATTAGGTACAAATCAAAGTGATGCCACCTTTACTTTATGCTATTTTTAATTTGATGTGTTTATAACTTCAAACAAGGATCCAGCTTTGAGAAGATTTCAGGTCATATGGCCTGAAATCACTTATCAGCTCAACAGTATAGACACAGTACATGTCCACAGTGGGGTCCAAAAGTCTGAGACCAATGGGAAAGTGGCCTCAGACTTTGGACCCCACGTGTTTTTTCCAACTGGTAAACCCATCTGGACCAACCTGAGTCATCCCCTATGGTCTTCAGTCTGAAACACTCATAGAGAGAAGTGGTTGTAATGTGATAACAGTGATGTTTGCAGGTAGGTCCTAACATCACCATGCTAACTTAACCCACAGTAATAATGAAAATATTGGTCTGATTGAGTGGGAATGTGCAGAGACGTCTGTCCTGTGTGGCCACTATGCAAACTACAGGCTGGTTTCGGTGCACTACGATATGCAAAATGGACAGAAATAGAATAAAAACCCACAATGTCCAAATCACAAACACACAAATATGAATAAACAAATTAATATTTGTTTTATGGTAAACTCTGTTAGTAACAAAACTCTGTGGCTCCAGCTGTGTCTCTGTCTGTACAACAACAGCAGGTTGAAACTTTTGATCTGGTCCACTCTGGGCGTGTGACTGAAGAAAACTAGACGGTGCAGCTCGTCTAATGTTTGTTTGCAGGCTGGAGACACGCTGCATGACTGAGGCCTGTTACTGTGGACACCGCCACGTCACAGTAACAGACAGCTCTGTGATGTACTGGTATGTCAGACTACCGAAACACCAACACCACCCCTTTAACTTTAGACCCAGTTCAATCAACACAGCAGATTGGTTTTGGATTCGGTACACGATGAGCTGGTCGTTCCTAATGATCTGGTGCGACTAAAGGAAATCATATCCATCAATGTCCATCGCTGCTCAGGCCAAATCTGAGTGGAAGCTCAGACTGATTCAGACACTGCATTAGAGAGAATATATTCAAAATGATGCGTTCAATGACATTGATGTGTTTTATGGTTTTTATGGAGCTGATTTTCTGTAATTATTTTCAAAATAAAAGCTTTTTTTCCCTATTGTTGCTAAAGTTGCAAAATTCAAATGTACGACGAACAAAAATATAAATAAAACACTTTGTTTTTGCTCCTGTTGAGTTTGAGTGAGATTTAATATAATGTTAATATAATGCATCTCTGATGTATGTAATCTCTTAGATCTTTGATTTCAACAGATGAAAACTGGAAACAAAAACAAAAGTGTTGAGTAAATTTATATTTTTTACACATACAAAGTCTAGAAACACTGGTTTCATCCAATAAAAGACTGATGTATCAGTTATTGATTGCAGGATGCAAACACCCTGAGATTATAACTTCAGTGTCTCTTTAAAGTAAATCATAAATATCAACCAGGGTCAGGATCAGGATCAGGATCAGGACCAGGACCAGATCAACAGAGGAGATAAATGCACTCAGGAGCTGTGTTTCAATTCAGGGGCCTCAGGGGCCCAACTAGGGCCAAACTATCCCAGGATTCATTGCACAACACAAACCACTTCCTGCTAATTTTAACAGCTAATGACACAACTATTAACATCAAGGGCCCCACACTGTGTCCTCTGAGGGATGTGGCCCCCGGATTTGAGACACAGCTGGTGTGTGGTGTTTTCCACTCATGGAGCGTCTCTCCAGCCTCCAGCCTGGTGCAGCACTGTGGGTGGGTGGGTGGGTGTGTGTGTGGGGGGTGTTTCTACAGCTAACTACCCACTGCGGGGGTCAGACTCGGGGCCTACCCTCAGAGCTTCTGTACCATCCGTCTTCCTCTTCTTGTAGTGAGCAGCCACAACACAACGAGACAGACAGTCAACCTTGGCCTGACACACACACACACACACACGCACTTAGAGGATAGTGGGGGAGGGTCATGGAGGACGAGGTGTGTGTAGCTATGATTATTTACAACACAACTCAGTCACCGATTCGTCTTATTTTGAAATTCTTCTGGTGTCCAGCAGCCACAGATTACAGACTACAGCTTTAAAAACGACATGTAATCTTATTTATAATCCATCAGATCCTCACTGTTGATACTTCAACACATCTGTATACGCTGGTAAATGTGCAGATGGTGAGTCCTTAAGCTATCGATACGACTGTTAACATCAAAAATAAAATCTGCTGCAGCACAGACGGTCCCAGTAAAACCAAAGACGGTGCCATGAGGTCATCACAGATACAAACTACATGAGTTCACATGGAAACCAACGACCTGTGTGAGTCAGGGACGGTGATTTGGACAAACGAACCACTGAAGATGTGAGAAGTCAAGAAGAGGAGGAGGAGGAGGAGGAGAGAGATTCTGGTTAATCAGAGTTAAACTGAGTGACAAATATGGAGGCAGAGGGAGGAGAGAGAGAGACACACACACACACACACATCTGGTTGTGTCAGTGGAGGATTTTCACCTTCCAACAGCCCAGAGAAGAAAAACAGAGACTACTTCCTGTCCTCCAGTTACACCTCAACCATCCTCCTCTCACACAGACTCACAACAAAGAGTGGAAAACATCCCATATCACCAGAATCACTTCAGTTCATCTTTGACTCCAAGTGAAGTATTGTGACTCCCTCACAGGGTTCATGACATGTTGTGTTCACAGGCTTAAAGGTTGCGTAAAAACACCCTGAGGTATTGAAAGGGAACACAAACTGTGTGTGTGTGTGTGTGTGTGTGTGTGTGTGTGTGTGTGTGTGAGTGTAGTGTGTTGACACCAGCAGAGGATGTGTGTGAGTGTCATGTACGAGACGAGACGTGAAAAGAGAGAAGTGTGAAAGTGAAGCTGAACTTACTTTGACACCATCTGGTTTTTTGTTCAGCAGACTCTTGGCTGCTGTTGAGAGAAAAAAAAGAAAAAGAACAATGAAAAGAAATCAATGGTCAGCTGGACACACACACACACACACACACACACACACACACACACACACACACACATATGCATGCAACAGGTCTGTACAAGGCCGACCAGAGTGGGCCCTGCTAGAACTGGGAGCAAAAGAGGAAAAATGCAAATTAAGTGAGGAGATGAAATAACAGTGAGTGAATCATGACGGATGAGAGGAGTGAAGAAGTCAACTCTGCTCTTCTTTCTTCTTCTATCTATCTCTTTTAATTCAAGGACACACACACAAAAACAGGTGTGATTTGTGAACTCGTCTCCACCGACTCCTCAGGTTGACATGCAGAGACACAGGAGATGATTGGTGGAGGCAGGAGGATGAATTGTGGGAGTGGGGGGTGGGGGAGTGGGGTTAGTGGGTTTTCTGCATCCTCTGTGAATCAGTGGTGGTGATTGGGGGGTGGCTGATTGACAGTGAAACCTGACAGTGAAGCGTCAGCTCCACCAAGGACTCTTACCTTACAGGTGAGTTTACCACACACACACACACACACACACACACAAGACGAGGAGGGAAGAGAAACAAGAGTAAAACACTGAGGCCCAGTTTACACTCACATCCATTTACAAAACTGGAAAATTACAGTTTAGGTTTTTTTTTTTTTTACAATAAACAAAATTAACAAGAATAAAAAAATGTCAACTTGCCTGTTATTTGACATTAAGAAATGATCAATAAAGCTATAACAGTTTGAATGTTGTGGCCTTTAAAGACTCTAAAGGCCAGAGCGATTGAAAACAAACAAACAGGTAGATAAATGATGAAGACAGAGCTGGAGGAGATCGATACTGGGAGGACTGGGAGGAAATGTGACACCATGACCAGTGTTGTTGTAGCTGTGACGGGCTCAGTCCTACCTGAGAAGTTGCGCGTGGCGAGCATGGTGGTGAGGATAGCACCCTGAGGACACACACACACACACACACACACACACGGCTGTGTTTACACAAACTCAAATGTTAATGATTAGACAATCTGACCCATGACTTCATCTCTACACTCCCCCCCAGTGATGTCATCATTAACTGTGACTGTGCCAGAAGAAAGATGGCCGCCCGTCACTCACCTTGAGTTTCCTCCTGGCGTTGAACTTCTTGAGGCACTCCACAGTCTCCTGTCTGTGCATCATGGACGCCACAGTGGAGCGTTGCTGTAACACACAGAGATCAGGTGTGGAGTCAGGTGTGAAATACATGAGCCGTAAGTGTGTGTATATGTGTGTGTGTGTGTGTGTGTGTTGGTGCGTACGCAGATCCAGGGGTGTTTGAGAGCGTCTGTGGCCGTGACTCTCTTGGCTGGATTGATGGTCAGCATCTTGTTGATCAGGTCTTTGGCCTCTGGCGTCACTGTGTCCCACTCTGGGGAGGGAAACTGTTCACAGAGATATAAAGATAAACGACCATGAAAAAGTTCTGATGGTTTTCATTTTATTTTATTTTTTTCTTTAAACACGGAAGTTTGGTTTGTTTGTCAGCTGATTTCTTATTTAACTGTTTTTGTTAAAGCAAAGTTCCTTATTTAAGCCTGTTGCATTGTTCTCATATATACATATGTACCTATTGTTAAATGAAACAAGGCATGACCTTTATCACTAACATATTCTTGTATTGTTTACGTTGACGTTTTCAAACTTCTCCTGATTTTTAGTGGCAAATCAAAAGAGCCGCTCACTGTTGACGAGTGGATAAGAATAATAAACTACATCTATATTACTGAAATCTTCCCTCAAGGTTCAAAAAGAAACCTGGACCAGACAGAGTGTATTACAGTACAGTGACCTGAGCTGTACCCAGAAGGTCAGATCTGCGTTGACTAAATAATATTTAAAAATCAAAAAATAAGCAGCGTTCGCCTGAAATCAGCTGTTTTCATTGGATCACCCCAGACAGCAGTGAGCCAATCAGAGCAGAGCGTGTCACTGTCAAACTCACATCATAAGCTCCAGCTTTAATCTGCTGGTAGAGTCTGTGCTGGTCCTCGTCCCAGAACGGAGGGTATCCCACCAGGAGGATGTAGAGGATCACACCTGAGCACAGACAGGAATCACAGTTAACCACCTGACCGTCACATGTTATTCTGTCTTTTCAAACTCTGTGTTTTTCCTAATAAAGTTTGTTCATGTTCAGAATCAACACAACAGTATAGAAGAAGTTTATATCCCATAAATCCCCCCAAAATTTAAAAAACAGATCCTGATCTGTCTGTTTCTAGTTTCCACAGATAAAAGGTCAGGTCTGTGGCTCAAACAGCTGCAGAGATATTCATCTATACACACACCGCTGCAGGCCTCAGAGAGTTAGACTAACAAACAGACAGAGATAAACAAAAACATGACGTCTAAATAAAGACTGTGAGTGTGACAACAGACTGAAGCCATGGAGCAGGAGTTTGCTGCTGTTATCACTTTTTATTGGCTGTGCCGCTGCCAGGAAAAGATGAAAGGCTCTCTCTCTATGTGACAGTGTGACCACAAACACAACAGTGGCTATTGTGTCTGTGCTCAGTGAGTCAGCCCAGTGTGTGTGTGTGTGTGTGTGTGTGTGTGTGTGTGTGTGTGTGTGTGTGTGGAGTGAGGTACAATGAGTGTGTGGTTTTGACAGCTCAGGCCCAGGTGGCCTGGCCCATCATAGAAACACCAATGATTAATTCAAGAGTTTGGCGCCCTCTGTGACACACACACACAAAAAAACTAGAGGTGTAGTAGTGGTACAGTGGTAGTACTCAGTGATGGGTGGCCTTTGATTGGCATCCCATAATAGGCACCTGGTCCACTGAGCTTCTACTCACCACAGGCCCACATGTCCACCGGCTTGCCGTAGGGATCTTTCCTCAGCACCTCTGGAGACAGGTACCCCGGTGTTCCTGCGAAACCTTCAAACACCAACAGCAACGTCAGGATCAGACGACACGGATTCAGGTCAGTTTTCACACGATTTTAATGTGGCCGACACATTTCCAACGTCCAACACATTAACACCATCCGTCCTCCGTACGCTACTTGCAAGACGACCTGCGGTCCCATAAAACTTTACGAGCCGAGGCCGAGGTTTTTACGAGCTCCACCAGACCAACACTTCTCAGCACTGGAGGCTCACCCTGACCTCCAGACATCCCTGCGCCACACCACAGACTATCCTAGTTACAAATTTCCTCAACCTGCTGCCTCTGGGTACTCGTCAGAGCCTCTGGGTACTGGGACCTGGTCTAGTAGTAGAATCAGAACACGAGGTGAACCGGTTCCCAATGAAGCTGGAGCTTTGGGATCAGACCAATTTATTTCTGCTCTACAGGGAAAAGGCAGAGAAGTAGGCCTGATCTCCATCCAAGAGCCAGCAGCTGTGGAGCAACCACTCCCCTCAGACAGGTGAGTGGGAACAGAGCGCTGGATGATTAAATAGATCAACGCGTTGATATCGGTTTAAAAGAAACTCAGAACTAGGACAAAAAAAATCTGATGGTTCTATTTAATATGGGTTTAATCAGCGCTCCTGGTTCAATCAATGCAACTACAAGTGTAACAGAACAACTTACAGGTGTGTGATACAACCTGCACTTCTCTGGGCTTCTGTAGTTTGTTGTTTTGTGATTTCAGACACAAAGTCACAAAAATATTTGGTGATTCTCCTGAAATCGGGTGAATGATGTCTGATTTCCTTTGAAACCACTGCTCTGTCAGTTTTAACAATCAACAAAAAATACCACAGTTTTGCACAAGTACTGTGTTCGACTCAACTTGTGCGTGGGTGTGTGTATTTACATGTGGCATGTAAATTTGAACTATGACCCTTATCACTGCGGCTAGTGGCTCTAATTTAGCATCTTGCATTAACAACACTTTTTTTTTCTTTTACAATGAACTCATCAACATGATGAAATCAGGACTCTTCCCTCTAAGCTGACATATAATGGTGTTTGTGGTTTGGTTTGTTTATGGTCTGTTTTCCTTTGATTAATCATGTGCATAGAAAATGTATAGTAACATGCAAACAACTACAACCGTCATAAAAAGACAACAACTACGCCATCAGTGGCACATTCATTCAAATGTTTTCATCAAAATTGGAAGTATCAAGATATACAGAGGAAACCATTGAATGAGAGTCGTGTGTACTCACCAAACCAGGCCTGTTGGTCTCCCTGCACTTCAATGGCCAGGCCGAAATCTGCCAGTTTGACCGCCGCCCCCTTCAGCTTGCTGGCCAGTAGCAAGTTCTCTGGCTGGAGCGAAGGGACACAGAGATAAAGTAGTTCAGTATGGGTCAGTACGACATCACTAACGAAGAGATCAGTCATTTTAAAATGGAAGATAAACATGGAGACTGGTTTAGTTAGGGAAAGCTTCTACAGGCAGGGTTTGAGGACTGAAGGCCATGCTGGAGTTAGAGTGGAGCAGCTGTCCGGTCTACGGCAGTGACTTCTGTTATTTCTTTACACCATGTTAAACTGATGCGGTGGTGTTGGATTATAACACTGAAGAGGAGGAGGTGGGAAAATGAAGGAACATGAAAACAGCATCGGGCTGAAAGTACAGGGCAAAGTTATGTATCGACGGATGTGTCCTTTAGGAAATCGTATTTAGGAAACATCTCCATGTTCTCCTGAACTACTGTTTGTTTCTTGTGGAAAGTGTTTCCTTGAGTGTATTAAAGTTGTGCTGCACATGGGATCAGGACTGTATCACCTTGGTAACCCTGATAATTTATGCATTTGCTGATTTTTTTTTTAAACCGTTTGCTCAAACAAGAAAGAAACAGCTTCTACAGCCAATCACAGGTTTTCCTGTTTACAGATGATCCGATTATTTATATTGACAAATTCAAATCAGTATTCTCTGTACAGGACACGAGTATGGAGGGTGAAGAGTTGGATTTGTTGCATTCACCGGCTTCATGTCATCACTGCAAACACTTCACAAACCTCAGGCCTCTTCACAGATCAGATTGGACAACAACCTTTTTTTAACTTACACTTATTTAACTTGCTGACTCTGTTTAACTCACGTCATGAAGCAGAGAGCTGCTGCAGCTGTGTTTGGGTCTGCAGCTAAAAACAAAAAAATCCCATTCATTTCCTACAGGAAAGTGTAAAATGAGTCACAGCTGGTTCATCACAGACAGGACAGGACAGTCCACTCTGTTGCTCACTGTCAGGGTTGTGTTAGATGCATCACTGACAGTTTTGCTCAAAAACCGCTATGACAAAGCGTTTTGCATTTGCTATTTTTGCTCGGTCTCCATGACATCAACCTTCCGAGGCTCTTGGGAAATGTAGTATTTTAGAGCCATCTGGTGTTGTCGACTGCCAGAAAACACATTTTCAGAGGCTGAAATCATTCAAACATAAAGCTACAGGACCTACAGAGTGGAGTACTGTGTGTTAAGTGACATTATTGATCATTTGATGATCAGAAGCAGTGGTTCCTCACACTTTGTTGCATTATCTCGTGGCGTGTGATGTCAGCACTGACAGGAACAATAATAAAACTGTGGTGCACTAAACAACGGTTCCCAACAGGATGTGATCGAGTGCTGCACAGCCTGGTCTCACAGATGGGACTGTATGGGAGGAAGGTGCTCAGTGTGTTTCACCACTGCTGCTGCCTCGTTGCTTCTTTCTCTTCCTTTTATCAACAGCTTTAATCACAACCTGATGAGAATGTGCAGCTCAACAGTCAGACTTACAAAGAAACACTCAGAAAGTATCTCACTGATGGCAACAAACAGGATGAGGCAGGATTTACCAACCCAGGTGAGGTGGGACTGACGACTCCGACTACTGACAGATACGCTTTGACTACAAATGACTGTGCCCAGAGGGACTGAGCCATATGTTTTTGATTTCCAAAAAAAATTACTTTGATTTTTAATATAACAAATGAGGGACATTAAAGTCAGACAGGTGAGGCGTTGAACCTGTCAGAGTGTGTTTACCTCCTGCTGCTCTTTCTCCTTTAATAACATGCTTCAAAAACCTGTTTCCATCTGTTTGTCCACTGAATCTAAAAGCCAATATTTTTATAAACAACAATGATCCATTGAATAAAACTTACAAAAATGCTTGTGCAGTTACATTACATTAGCTACTGCTAGCATAGCATGCCAGGATTTTCAACCACACTGTGGGTTGGATTGTGGGTAATGTAGGTTTTGTTTCTCACCAACACTCAGCAGCTGTTCTGTGTCCAGTGTTCACATTAACTCTGACACTTGACAACAAACACAGGTGTATTTATGTTTGTGTTTACATGTTGTTCCCTGCATCCTGATGTTGAGAGATGAAGCCGCACCACGGACCCGGCTCTTCCCTCCACAGAGCCTCTGCTCTGCTGCTTGCATGTTTGTTTTGGATGTATTTGTTTTCTCTTTATTCCTGCACTGAGCCATGGCAGCTGCCTAGCAACGGCCAATCATGTCGCACAGACAGTGCAGTCTGCAAATGCAAACTGCGAGCTCACTATTGCTCAAGGTAAACCAAACCTGAGACACACCCGCTTCATTTGATTGGCAAATCAGTGCTGTGGAGGGGCAGAATTAGCGACGTAAACACGACCTCACTGGACTCATCTTCAGGTCAACGGTTCATAACAACACTGACAACTGTATCTATACAGAGTATACACTTACTATACAGAAGAGATTTACAGTATGGCATTACAACTATTACACCACAAAGCAATGGACGACGATCCGTCCTTAAACGAGACATATTACGCTGTTGCTCAGGATTTTTTTTTGTGACATCCGTCCAAGACAACGAAGGAGTTTTTGGAGCTGAGAACTACTCTGTAGGTGTTCACAGCTGACACAATGGTAAGAGTAAAAGCAGTTAAATATGTATAATATGTCTCCTTTAAATGAGCCAGGTCTGGTTTGCTGCTCGGTTGGAAGAAAAACCTGCAGCCACATCGGCCCTGTGTGGATTAGTTTGGACATTCCTGCTCTGTAAGTGCTCCGTCTTCTCAGTGGAAACAGAAGAAGAAGGACAGGACAGTGACCACATGTTGCAGGAGTGGGACACTAAAGAGCTCGAGCTCACTTGTTTACGGTTGCATGTACTTACCTTGAGGTCGCGGTGGACCACGCCCATCTGGTGGCAGTGGAGCACAGCTTCTAGGATCTGCTGAATGCAATGACTACATGCAAACACCAGGGAGCCATGGGTTAGTGACAAGCTACCATTCACTGTCTGTGGCTGTGAGCATGCTTTGACACTGAGGGGAGCTGCTGGCCGTGTTGCTGCTGCTGCTGGTTGTGGCTGGAGGGGGGAGAACTCTGCAGACCTCCACCCACCCCCCATCCCCCTCCTCCTCCTCCTCCTCCTCCACAGACCACAATCATGGGGAAATTTAGTAAAAATGGCCAATTAACTCGACAGCAGGTCTTTTTCTTTTCTGCCACAGTCACACACTGTGACAGGTAAAGGAAAGAACAGAATGGCTGCAATTATATCATCATTATCATCATCATCATCATCGACTAGTCACGCAACACGACCAGGTCTCTGGCTGAGTCTCAAAACAGAAGTGGTGTTAGCTGGTGGCCAGCTGGAGGCCAGAGCCTGGGCGAGTGAGGAGGAAGCTGTGGAGCTGGAGGAAGATGGCGGTTTCACTATGATACAGAGGCCATCAGTGTTGAACCATGAGCACTTTTACTTCTCTGACTCAAACTATGATTTCCGTACGACTGCGGAGAGACTGACCTCCGGTTTACAACAGACAGACTGTGGTAGGTCACAGCTGAGCGACGTGACGCTTTTGTGTTGAAATGATCATTTGGTTTAAAGGTGGTTTAGTGGTTGAAGACCAATAGTGTGTTCTTTATTTGTGGTGAGTCCTCTGAGTACAACAACTGCTACTTCCTGTCTACTCACTGATACAGCATCCATCACAGTGGATTATCACAACATCGTCAGACTAAAAGCCGTGGCTCAGACCTCTGGGGTTCTGGTCCATCCACTCGATTCAATCCAGATGTGTGCAGCTGCCAATTCATCACTTCTTCCATACACAGATAACTACACTGTTTCTACCAGTGAACGTAACAATGGCCCTCGTTGTTGCGTTGTATTAACTGTGGGCTTCATTGTGATATTTTCTCTGTGGAAACTGGATCAGATTACTTGATGGATGTACGAGGAACTCAATTTTTATTTCATCTCTCTTCTTGTGTAGTTTGATGGAAACTAATCTTACAAGATGAGCTGCTGGTTCAAACACTGATGCTTTTAGTCATTTAACATAATTTAAACTGATATCAAATTTCAAATCTGTGGTTTTTACATCTATGATCAGATAGATGATCTAAATCCTGGTTCTCCTCTCGTCCTCCTCATCTCCGGGGCCTCGGCCTCTCAGCGGCCCCGTCACAGCATGGTTCTGGACAGATGCTACATGCACTTTGTGCCCTGGCATACAGGAGAGGCGGGTCAAGATGAGATCTGCCGGCTCCTCCGGCGGCACCCACCACCACCACCACCACCATCGAGGACCTCCTCTCCGGCCAACCTGCCCACGGCGACCTGGAGTGGGTGGGTATTTGAACACTCCTGTCACGGCCGTGTGCGAGGGCGACCGGTCGAGGAGGAGGAGGGTGGAGGTGGTGGAGGTTGTGGTTTCTGGGGAGGAGGCGGCATTCTGTGAGAGGTTAATTGGTCGATTGATCAGGCAGTGGAGGAGCGAGGCAAGGTGCCGCAGTTGATTTTTGCCGTTCCTGTCGTCACTTACTAACCTTTAGGTCCCTGTGCACTATGCCATTTATGTGGCAATGATTTACACTTTCTAGAATCTGCTGTATGCAGTGACTGTAGAGGAGAGAGAGACCAGACGAGAGGCAGAAAGGAGAGGAAGAACAGATAAAACGTCAGGAAACAGAGGAACAGGCGGACACCACAACACGTCAGGTAACAACACGTGATTTTTTTTAATTTTTTTTAAACAGAGGAACCGGTTTAAAGGAACAGTTCAGAACCACAGGATCCACATCAACATCAGGTCTGTTTGCCTGGATCAGCACAAAGACCTGCTACAGAGGGAAACAGTGAACTTAGCTCTGTCCAAAGTTTAATAAACACCTCTAATTCTGCCTCGGTGCCAAACTTAAAGGCACCTGAGCCAAGTAACAAAGGAAAACAAAGTGGAGACTAGTGAGCAGTGAACAATACACTGTTGTACAACGTTGCGTGAATGTCAAAACAAAACAAATAGTTTCCTTCATCACTCACCTGTTGAACAAGTTTTAAACAGAGGAACGTCTCCATCCTCTGCAGTTTGGTTTACACCATTAAGCTAATAGTGAACTGTTGAGAACAAGCTCCGTAAACAAACGTTTTTATTTCATTTTGTTCACCAGTTCAACCAAGTATGTGAATCACCAGGCTGTTGAGGTGGTCAATGTTAGTTTGAACTCCAGACAGAAGCTGTTGAGCTGTTCCTTTGTCTCCAGTGGTACTTATAATACTGTTTGATCAGACAAGGGGTCACAAGGTCAGACCCTTGTTTATATATTTTCTCTACATTTTCAGAACCACTACTAAATCCAAAGCTGGGCCAATCACAACCACGTGTGTGGCACAGTGTTGACAGATGACCCTAGGTGAGGAGGTACGTTGTTGAACTGTTCCTTTAAGCCATTTAACACAGAGCAATATACACAGGACACATGCGTCCGAATCAATCAAGAATCTAGTTCCTGTCTACAAATCAGTGAAAAACCCACCGCAAAATACAATCAATAACCTTAAATCTGAATTTAAATGAAAATCCTGAGAGCTGGATTCAACCTACAGCTGCTTTTCTTTACAAAAATCAGGTTCTTTGTTTGAGTTGATTTTTTTTTTATTTGAGCAGGTGAAACTGGGAAAGTCCATGAACGAAGCACAAAGGTAGAACAGGAAATGTAGAAAGAGGATCTGGTCCATAAAAGGCAGAAAAAAGACAGAACAACAGACCACACCTGTTCAAAGAGGAGTGGGTGGGCTACACATTTACAGTATATATAGGTGATTGGTTGCAAATTGAGGATTTGCATTGATTTAATTCTACAGTGTGTCTGTTCAGTCTGTCTTTGTGCTGCCAAATACTGGGCTTGACTTCACATGTCTAGAGCAAGTCAGACACATCAACACAGCAGAGCTTCACACTGACCTGGCATCGGCTTCGCTGTAGTACTCCCTGGCAACGATGTCCTCAAACAGCTCGCCACCTGTAACTCTGGAGAGGGAGATCAAACAGAATGAGAGACATCAACCGAAAGACAAAAGACCGGTTGTCTGTGCATGGTCATGGAGGTTCTGGAGATGATGCAGAACGTCCACAACCTTGGACTGGTGACCAAGTCCATCCATCAGAGGGTCGACATGGAGATACACACAGTGCAGGCTCTTATGGGATCTCTAGAGTTGGCAATCAATCATGTGAGGATCTTTGGACTGTGAGAAGAAGCTGGAGAATGAACGATGACTGCTACATGTATTTTCACAGCAACAACATTGTGCTCTTGAGTCTTAGTGGTGAGATCGTTCTGGAGATACATTCGAGCAGATGTGGTCAGCTCACTCTGTGACTCACTCTCCAGACTGTTTGTCCAAGCAACACCAACTGGACTTAACGGCAACAGAACCAAGTGCAGCAATAACAGAGCACTCATGATGTGACTCAGCTGCTGGACCATGGACAGGGAGAAGTTCACGTCCTGTAAATCTCAGACAGTGAATCAAGGAGCTAAAAACCTGAATTCATGCATTTTATTACGTCTCTAAAAGTTTATATGACCGAGGTTCAGACATTTGACCAGTTTCACACCAGGACCTTTTTTTTGTGGATGTGTGTGTTCATGGCTCCAGCTTTCTACAGTCTGGGGTGATGGTGATGATGATGTCAGGGTTGACTTGGCTTTGGTTCAAAAACAACAAAGCTGCAGAAGCAGACGAGAGAAGTGTTTAACAAAGAGCTGCACTGCTGGAAGGGTAGGCTCCTGTGTTTTTCTGAAACTTTACACCGGGGGCTTAAAGGTCAGTATCTCCGACTCTTTCTAATTCAGACAAAGAGCGACGACCTGATCGCAAGAACGCGAATGCCGGAGGGAAACCAGACAAACCGCAACCACTGCTGTGATCAACAGGAGCTGCCAAACTACTCAATTAAACAGGCTTATTAAAAACCACTGCATGACCGCACATGATCAAACTGCAGACTCTGCACTTGTAGCACTTTCCTAGGCTTCTCCACCCCTAACAACACTTACCACAAGCACCCAGTCAGGGTGGGGTGTATTCAGACCTGTGGCTTGTTTCCTTTATTCTGATTCAGCGGCTAAAAAGGACACAACTGTTGTGTTTTCCTTTTGGGCCATTTGTGTTGACATGGTAACAGTCCCGTGCTGTCCAAAGTTGTAATGCCATGCGCGAAACAACTCTACTCTCATTGGTCAGAAATCTTACCATGGAATACAGGTCTCAACGGGCCTGAAAATTAAAACCCAACCCGAACCGTGGTTGAAGTCCAGACCGACACGATCTGAGTCATTTGTATATATTTTCGGCCCAAACCTGACTCAAACCTGACTCAAACCTGACCAAAAACACAAAAAAAGGAAGCAGACCCAAGTCATCCTATATATTTTCAGCCCGAATCAGCGTGTCTGGTTGGGAGACCATGGAAGATCAGCATCGCCTCGCCTGTTGTGTCGGTTCCTGAGTTCATTACGTTCTCCGAGACCTCCCCTTCTTGGCGATCTCAGCCCGCTTGTTTTATCCCACATCCGGGCACAACAGCTGTGCTCACATCTGCCCAAACGAACCAGTCTCTGGGGTTAAACGCTCCCTGTTTCAGAACAACTGCGAACTCCAAACGAGCCAGGTCTGAATACACGCTTCCAGTGACAGATCAGGAATTCTCCAGGGTTCAGTATCTTGGACCTCCACACTCCATATTACACTGAAGTGGGAGCTTTATTATGCACAAACCACTCTCTGTTGGACTTGACGAGCTTCAGAGCAGAGGAGGCTATGCTGAGGAAACTGACCCTCACGTGTAAACTCGGTGGAGTTTCCCCTTTAAGTGTGAAAAAACGGTCTGAAAAGTGGGTCAGTGGAACAGTTTCCCCCCAAAACAAGGAGAGTGACTTGAATGATATTTTAAGGAAAAAAAAAAAAAAACGTTTCCATGGCCGGTGGAAAACATGATCACGCCGAGTCTCCAGGGTTTTCACCCTCCATTAAACTCCCATGCAACTTTAAATGTAGTGAGACAAGTTCAGTAGTAAAAGTAGAGCGCCGCAGTGTTGGTGTTTCCAGGGAGTGACCCAAACGTGAATGTGTTAGACCTTCCTCTGGTCCTGCTGCTTTTTTAATCTCTCACTTTTCACCTGACCCAATGAGATAAGGGTTAAAAAAAACACATGCACCTCTTTCTTAGGAACACTAACAGCGTAAACACCCTCTGATCTTTTCAGCTCCTTTGTCAAATGAAACACGGCGTCGTGAATAACGTTGAAGTGATTTCCCCTCGAGCTGCTGCACACAATAGATGACAAGACACAGGAGAGAGGAGGAATGAAGGAAAGGCTGAGCGGTGGAGGGAGGGAGAGGGAGAAAGAGGGGTTTTTCTTGGCCAGGTGGAGCCACTTCCTGGAGTTTTCACTTGTTGCCAGGCAACCTCTACGACACTCGAGGGAAGTGACTGCACCCAGCCAAGAAATAACTGTGTCCTAATTCGAGGGGGCTACATCCTAGAGAGGCTGCGTTCAAGGACCAGTTGCATCACAGCGGTGCGACTGGACACAAAGTTGAAGTATTTTTTACTCTTTCTTTTTAGATACACCTCAGGAAATACACAAGCTCAAGTATCTCTGTGATGTTTCTGAGTGGTGAGTGAGCACATGGCGTTTTGGTGACAGATGGAGCAAAGAGGAGGCAAAAAAAAAAAACACTACGTCTAATCTCCCATGATGCCTCAGAGACAGGACATTTGATTGGCAGAGACTCTCTCCACAGAATGAAGTGAATGTGTGTCACTGTGTGTAGTAATGTGAACTCACAAGTCAAAGACCAGGTAGTGGAATCCCTCCTCTGATATACTGTCATGGAGCCGCACTGCGAAGGAGACGACAACACACAAGTTACTTCATTATGGAGAAAACATTTCGGCAGGTAAGACTTCATGAACTTCAAAAACACAACCCTGTTGTCTCCTGCCAGTGTGAAGAGTTTCAGACTGTTTCTGTTTTCAGGTTTGTCCGTCTGATGGACACCACCCCAACAAAACGTCGTCATATTTGGACGGACATAAGGATGAACAGATTTGATATCATCAAAACTCAAAGGTCAAGGTCAAGGTCATGGTTTTAGCTTTGTAAATACAAAATCTCTGTAAGACCTGGACGGAAAATCTTCAAAACTGTTCAGACTTTCACAGATGAGATTATGGTGGTCCTGTCCTCATCCAGTGTATCAAACAACTGGACCCCATGTGAGGGAGTATCTATTTATAAAGAGCTCTTTCATGCCGGCTGTTAACTAACCACCTATTAACGCTGTCTCTGACAAATACAAATTACTATGTTTCACCAAAAAGCAGCTCAGCAGCTCAGTTCTGCTAATACACATGGAGACCCAAACCAAATAACCCCCTATCATCCACTCATGTCATTTACACTGGAAGTAAAAAGGGGGCCGATGTGGCCCCTGTGGCTCCTACAGTAGGAGAGAGTGCTTGTGTTTGATGGCCTCAGTAATCACCCTGTAGACGTTTCCACACAAGGCCGCTTCGCCTCAAACGACCTCAGCCAAACCTGACCTGTAGGTTGTGGGTCGACCTCCACGTCACCACTGGCCAGAGCACTAGGAGCCTCCTTCTCTTACTCTGAGAGAGTTAAATTTAGGTCATCTGGACTTGGTTGTAGTTTCTTGAGGACGTTTCGAAGCCTCTTGGATTAGAGGTGAAACGTCTTCAAGAATATACACCCAAGTCTGGTGGACCTTTTAGGACTGAGAGCCTTCACAGACCTTCTGCTGGCACACTTTGACCCAACAAGTATAAGAGATGCTCAGAGAGGAAGTCCTCCTTCTGGCTCTACAAAAACCAACACTGGTGAGATCAAGTACTAATGTCAATCAGAAAGATTGTTTTCACACCTTAAGCTTGTTTGCTCTGGTATTTTCCATTTGGTTCTGACTGTTTTCATCCAAGTGAATCAACGTGTACCAGAAGATGGTGAGTTCAGAACAGTATCACACTTGAAATGAACCACCCAAGACTTTGTAAGGGCCTGGACCGAGACCACCTCCTTGAAGGGGTCTCAATGGGACTGGTCTGCAATCAAGACCAATTACTGTGTCCAAACCAACCGTACCAATGGGGACAATGAATCAGGACTCGGTGTACGTGGCGGACTAAGAAGCTCAGGTGTGAAAGCACCTTTAATTCAGCTCCATACAAACCTGTAGGGTGAAAAACAAACGTCTGTGTTGTTGAAATCTGATCCCAGAGTCCCAGCTTCAGTTCACACAGTGTGTGGACACTCGTCAGATTTCAAAACACTGCGCTGTGTTTAATCAAGCCCAGATTAGATTAGATTAGATTATTGGAAACTATCAGGGCCTCAACCAGGAACGTGTGCTTGAATGTATTTGATTGGATTTGATTGGTAACAGCAACACGCTGCCAGATGATGTCACGCTGTGGTCTGCCTTTATGCTGACACACCCACTCTGTTGCCAACTGACTTCATTCAAATGAGAGGGAGGGGGCTGCACTTTCTTTCCATGCAGGTCCAAGATCCTTCTGAACACACGTTATTGAACTTTTAATGAGGTTCCCTGTCATTTTTTTTTTTTTAAGTAAAGTTTCCCTCCTAATTGAACCAAGGGTCTTGGTATATAATAACATACATCATCGTCATTGTGGTTTTGGACGATGGTGCGATGTCTCCGCGGTGAAAAACATGTGTGTACTAAAAACACTTCTTCTGTACATGGTTGATGGTCAAATGGATGGAGCACAGAAGATACCTATACATATTATATAAACACAGCACATACAATATATATAGTGTGTTGTCAAAAAGCACTTAGGAGGAAAACTTTTAAATATTAAACACATGTTCTACGGCTGCAGAGCCTCTAAAGGTCGACCACACACACACACAGATATACACACCAGTATGACACCATGAGAGGAGGAAGAGAATTAAACCAGTTACCGATGTTGGGGTGTTTCAGCAGGCGGCAGATCCTGGCCTCTCGCTCCAGCTTCTGGTGATCTGCGGAGACAAAGAGACAACACATCTGTCACATCTGTCCACCTCTCCACATCTGTAATCATTCATCACGTCACATCACACTTTGTGATGTCATAACGAAGCAATCTCCGCACCCAAAAGCCCCGCCCACCTGAACCAACCACCCAACCTTGAGGGATTTAGTTCCTCTGAGTATCAGCCAATCAGAAGAGAGCTTCAAAACCAACCCGTTGATATACTGGGTTTGTTATTTCCAGCCTGAAAGCCACTTATGGGAATTTCAGATTTGCCAACACTCACTTCAACAACCCTTCTCCATTTAAACAGACGTTGATGTGACTAAAATCAACAATCTTTCCTGATGAGCCCTTCAGACTGAATATAAATGTTCCCTTTTAAATCTGCACTTTGTTTTTTTTTTTTTTTTTTTTTTTGCTTTTCACAGTTTTACAACCGGAAAAAAAAAACATCCTGTAATGACGGAGATGAAGTAATTATCTATAATCATCTCCACAGAGATGCAGCAGACAGACGGATGCATTAGACTATAGCAAGATAAACAGCGACAGAGACAGGAGACAATGGAGGAATAAACCGTGAGTGGAGACAGAGGCAGAGAGAGACGGGTCACCGGGGTTATCGCCACTTCACCTGATTTGCTATTCAAATGACGAGGCTTTGAAGATGCTCAAATAATAGAGACAAAGTCACACAGGAGACTGTTGAATATTTCATTAACAGCTCGTGGTAACGTACGCGTCACTGTGGAGCTGAACAGCAGGGTTTTTCTATAGGTGGAGCTCATGGGGACGATACCACCTTAAAATAAAGGACACTACAGAGGTACCACCGTTGTTTAAGGTGGACATCATCATCCATTGATGACCAGTGTTGCACCATGTTTTTTTTCATATGTTTTAATATAAAAAAGACACAAAACACACTTTAAAACACAAGTTTTATCGTAACTATGATTGTAAAGTCTCCACTGACTCCAGCTTCACGTGCTGCAGGTCTGCAGTGCCGCTGTGTGTCTACAAGGGGGAGCTGTGTGAGTGACAGATGAAGTCAAGACTGAAGAGGACAGGGATGAGAAGGAAGGAAAAGAAAGTGTGTGTGTGTTGTGTTGTGTTGGGGGGGGGGGCTCAAACATGGGCTGTGTTTCCTGTCGTCTCTGTAAAGTCCATCCAACCTGCAGCAGCTCCGGTGTGAAGCGTCTCTGCTCCTTCGTGACCTCCTCACTCACACACACTCATGGTCCAAACCAGATGTCAGGCCTCCGTCCTCCAATCACACGTCGCCTCACAGCTCTCTAATCTGTTAACATCAGACCAATGGGATGCGCTTTTACAGCGGCGTTTGTAATCCTCATGGTCACCAAGTGAACGTTCACCCCCCCCCTCCCCACCACTGCTAATCTGTGACATAACAGGATTTACAGTGAGTGGTGCCTCCACCACACACACACACACACACACACACACACACACACACACACTGGTCCTCTCTCTAAAGCATTAAACTTCTTCTTCTTCTTCTTCCACAGTTTTAAGACTCAAAGATATTTCAAACATTCACCCACAAATGAACGTACAGCAGATTCTCTGAGTGATAATCATCAAGATCTTGTTCAAACATCAGCCTGTTCAGTGACACGTGACCTGGACTGACGGAGACACTTGTTTCAGTTTCTCGGTTCAGACGTGCCGTTGTTCTGTTCTCACCTTCTTCACTTCCTCTGAAACTACAAACCATCGATGAACTGAACTTTCTGTCTTCGCTGCTCAGATCTGATATATTTCTTTAACCTGAAGTCACTTCAGTCGCTGCTTTCAGAGCATGTTCCCTGTGTTTGTTTCATGTTGTATCCATATCTTTGTGTTGCATTTTTAAATCTGTATGAAAAAGTGCTGTAAAAATAAAGTTTGATCGATCGATTGATATCCAACCACTGTTTATTGTTCACTCTCAGCCTCAGTGTTCACTAATGACTCACACACACTGAACTCCACCACAGCCCACGAGGCCCAAAAGCCCTTTGACCCCTGTGTGTGTCTCCATCATGGATCCACGTCCTTGCTGCGACTCACTCTGGAGCTGGCCCAGTTAGAAAAACCCAGATGAGCATCGCGGACGCTCGTCATCCGGGCGGCGCCAAAAAAAAAAAAAAAAAAAAAAAAAAATCCAGGACAGCAGCTATTTTCAATGCAGCCGACTGATCAACTGAACCGCTTACACACACACACACACACACACACACACACACACACACACACACACACGAACACATAAAGCAGAACATATGGTTCCTCCTCCACAATCTGTAGCTCTACAGTCACTTAGAAAAATAATCCCTTGACGTGTCCATACTTCACATCACAGCCACACACACTCGTCATCTCAGAGAGAAAGAAACAAAAACGAGCAGAGATGTGAAAACTCACAATTTTCACCTGCTGCTGTCGAACTACGAGGTGAGTAATGGAGTTTGGTGCCGGGAGACTGAGCGTCGGACCCACCAGGACCAAGTTCGACCACCTCTGATCTAATGTTGTTGTTTTTTCTATTTCAAGGTAAATACACGTTCATACACACGGATGTAACTCCACACCTTTTTATTTAGTATCTGCTCACGCACACCCCCCCCACCACCACCACCCACCACCCCCCACCACCACCACCGAGGCCCTCGTTCACACTTTGGCTGATTTGACACTGTTTCTCCAAATAGTCTTGTAATTTTCAGTTAATCTACACTTGGTGCCATCAGAGATCCTCTATGGTGGAAAACCACGGAGAGGTCTCACTCTGTTAGTTGACTGAACTGATTCATGTGGACAAAACTGCGATTATCAAGGTAAAAGCACAGATGACTGATCATTTAGATCGTCATTTAAAAACACACAAACTTCCCCTAAAAGATCAAAATACAAAAACTCCCGAACTCCGATTAACTTGTTTTCTCGTTCACGTCGCTCAAGAATAAAGCCGACTCTCTTCTCTCTTCTTCTCCTCATCAGTGTGCAGCAGGTCGAGCTCTCAGGTCTGTTCCCATCATTGAGCTGACAATTATCATTAGTGATGGTAATCATCAGTCAGCGCTGGCAGCGGAGCTGCAGACGCACTGCAGACTCCCGGGGCGGACGTGTAATGGGACAAACTGTAATAAGAGGCTCCTGTCAAAATGCAATTAAGCTGAAGCTATCGAGGATTCTCCACATGCGCGTGTGTGTGTGTGTGTGTCGTCAGATGGAGTCAAGCTGGGGTCAAAATTAGAGAACACACTTTGCTGATACTTGAATGTCGATAACATGGAGAGAGTGTGTGTGTGTGTGTGTGTGTGTGTGTGGTTTTCACACACACGCACAGTGTTATTCAGGTCGTCTCACACCTGTTTCATCATTAATATAATGTGTAGCTGCTGGTGTTAATGAAGCCCCGGACGATCTACATTTGGTTCCTGGACATCAACTCAGTGAGAACATGTGTAATTGAGCATCCTGTGTATGTTTGTGGTTAAAACCCAGATGGTCAAACCTTCAAACCTGAACGTTGATCTAGTGTCACTACCTGCATCAGTGTTTTCCAACTAGAGATTCTGCAAACTCCTCGTGGTCCTATCCTTCCACCGCTCAAACTAGTTCCATGTTAGAGTCAGAAAATATCAACCACCTTTGTTAACCTTTGACCATGAAAATCTAATCAGGTCATCGAACCCTAAACCAACCAACCAACGACTAACGTCCGTTTTTCCAAAGTCAGACCCCCATTCACTTTTAAGTGAGGAGGGTGAGGACATGTCCTCTAGTCACCCGTCTCCCTACATGGGTTTCTACTCTCTGGGTCTTCATCCACCCAGAGATCTTTGTCTCTAATGCGCCTGCTTTGAATTCAGACCATATTCTGCTCCACCGTCTCCATCTGGGCTTCTTCACGCCAAATCCTGTGAGACAGAAACACACACTCAGACACATATGCAGCCACGGCTCAGTTGTAGGCAAATCTCTGCGGACCACTTTAAGCCACAGAGGATATTCCTGCCACAGCCTGGATTTATCCACAGGAAGAAGTCCAACAGGAGGAAAAAAGGACGGACTCAACAACCAGGCTGCAGCTCGTGCTGCTTTTATGGTAACATCTGAACATCAGAAAGGGAAGAGGAAACATCGAGTCATAAAACAAATCTATAAAACCTTTTTGATTCGACATCCAAAACCAGCAGTGGGGCTATTTTATTCTGTTTCTGTGAATGGCAGCAGAAGAAGAAGAAGAAAGCTGGAGCTGTGAATTCATACTGTACTGTGGGGCTGCGACATCAGAGCATCAGCAGAGACAAAAGAAGTAAGAAGAGAGAAAAAAAAAAAAACACAGATGTGACGCGTGAGAGGCTAAAAATAACCCACAGTACATGCCCACACAGGAACACAGACTGATGCTGTCAGGGCTAAGAGCACAGACCAGTGTGTGTGTGTGTGTGTGTGTGTGTGTGGACTGAGTGTGAATCAAAAGGTGTGTTCGTCAAAAAAACACTGGCATTGAGCTGTGCACTCAAACACACACACACACACACACACACATCTGGAAGTTATGAACATGGATAAATCACAACAAGAAGCTCATCTTTATAGAAACACTCTTAAACTAGCCGCGCTAGTACATCCAGGAGGCTAATCATAACGCTAATGCTAACGCTAACGTTTCTGTTAGCGTCTTCATGCAAAAGTCAATTCAAGTCCCTGAATGTCGAAGCCACAGCTGATTCAAACAAGAGCTGCTCTTCAGTGGTCGCCATGTTGCATGTAACCAAAGCTGCTCGTCGTCGTCATGGCGTTAACCTCGACTGTGAAAGTGAAATCAAATCGTTTGTTCATCTGTGTTCATCCATTTGTTGGTCGCAGTTTATTTTATACCTGAACACGCACCTTGTAACCATGTTAAGAAAGGTGCTGTGTAAATAAAGTTCATTATATATTACATCCCAAAGTGGGATTATAAAACTGAACTCTGGGATTTCAAAAGGACAAAGTGGGATATTCTCCCACGTGAACAAAAGGAAAGTGTCTCAGTCAGAGCTGAGGGTTTTATCTGTCAGGAGCTCTGATGATTCATAACCTGGATCTTTGTTCTGCGACACAAACCAACTGAGCTGCTGCGAGCTGAATTATGTCTGTCAGTTTAATCCTAGTCCCTAATCCCATAACAGCCCCTCAGGATTAACAAGTATCCTAATTGATGAGGTACTTCATACCTTAAAAAATGCTAGATTGGTTATCACAGATGGGTTTTTACTTTAAATTCTTTATTTAACACAGATTTTATTATTAAATTGTTTGTTTAACGTCATTTTAAGCAGATTTTAAGTGTTAATATGTGAGACAGAAGAGAAGGAAGCTGTGTAAACACTGAATAAAACAGTCATGTAATGATGAAATGCTGCTGAACTGTTGCACAGACACTTAAAATGTCTTTATAGCTGTGAACAACTTAATTACATGTGATTTTCGCAACATTTCTTGCAATAAAGGTGCAGAAGTTGCACATAATTATGGATTAAATTCAACCATCTGCTGTAAAATCACTGTCTTATTGTCTGTGACCAGCTGTAAAAACTACAAATATCAACTGCAGACGAAGTGCAAATGTCTTCATTTAGGTTTGATTTGATAAAAATGTGAAAAATAATAAGTTGAGGTTTGTCATTTCTGCAAGTTCAGAAGTTAAAAACTACATTTCATCACTTCCAACACTGTCGAGCAGTGAAACACCGGTCAGCGGGACGATGCCTCTGTCCAAGCAGCTGTCACACACACACACACACACACACAGTTTCCACACGCAGGCCTTCAGTCTGTGTGTGGAGGTTGACATGACGACAGGTCAGAGAGTCAGCTGGCAGGTGGCACCACCGTCAGCGTGCTGCAGCCCCACTATCACCAGCAGCCAGACGTTCAAGCGCAACATCCACCACCATCATCCTGAATCTGACACACGTCACACACTCAAACTCCTGCAGACACACACACACACACACACACACACACACACACTTTAAATTGATCTTCAGGGCAGAGCACAGCTGGAGATGTGTCGCCGTTTCTAAAAATGCGAGGATTTAATGAACCCAGTGGGTTCTGCATCTGTTTTTGTTTTAATACTAATAGCCAGATTGCTGTTATGGTGAGTGCGCTGATGGTTTAGGCTGTTGATGTGATGAAGCTGATGTAGTGTAAACAGGAGAAGGAGGACAGGCCAGCTGTTGGAGAGAGAGGAGGGGGAGTGGGAGGCCGGACAGACCAGCTGAGTCTCTATGGTGGTTTTTTCCCCCGGAGCGATGAAATGAACAGTGACGGATGCTCCTTTTCTTTTCTATATCCATGTATGAGTCTTCAACTAAGAGTTAAAGAGACATTTCAGTTCATTCATCTGAAACTTGTTGGATGTGACTCTCTGGATGAACCGTGTTACATGTTTCATCCTCAGCTCAGGGTTGAACTGGTTAAAGCCATCTGAGCGTTACACCCCGGCAGATGAGGAGTGTGAGTGCCGTGTCCTGCAGTAATCCTTCACACTTTGATCACGCCATCTGCAGACCCACTGCTCACTTCCACTCTCCCACTGGCCACGCAGGTCAGCTGACCGAGCCAGAGCTGGCTGCGGTTTAAGGCTTTATTCTACATTTCTTCATCACCCAACTGATCCTGATAAAAACCTGGGATGACCTGGGATCAGTTTTCCCATTCCCTGCTCTAATGATGATTCAGTTCACTGGGTATTTCCTGTGTTATTCACAGGGGTCACACACACTCACACACACACACCACCAACACTTCCTGATTCCAGATGTGACCACTTTCTTCTTCTTCTTCTGTGCCATAGATGACAGTAAAGTGAACAATGGACGACAACTGGAAACAAACCGGAGACACTGTGACCAGAGCCTCTGTCAACGTGTCTCTCTCTCAACACAGTCAGGAAATGATATTGAATATGGACCAATCAGGAGGATCAGTAGCAGAGTGCGTTGTAAACATTAAAAACAGTGACAAAGACAAATCTGAGCTTTATCACATTTCACATCAGACCTGTTTACAGTCTGATCGTGGTCTCCTGTGTGTTTTCCTGTCTCACCGCAGACACACAGTCTTTATTTACCGGCTGCTGCCTCTGACTGAGACTCAGGCCAGAGAGAGAGAGAGAGCGAGACTTGAGGTGTCAAACTGTTTTAACAGCTCGTCAACTGTCTTTCACCTCAGGAGGCCTCGCAGCTCGACAACGCGGCAGAGACCCGAGGCTGGTGTTGAAGGGCCGGAGTAACTTTTCCATCTCATCGGTTCTTAACGCTGTGGTTTGTTATTCACTCGCTCTTCCTCCTCCTCCTTCTGATGACTCACTCCTAACTTTTTCAACTGATGCACGTTTCTCTACAGTCGTTCTCCAGGATCCAGTATGAGTTGCTGCGATGTGTTGTGAACATCTGTTCATGGCACAGCTGGAGTCTTATTTTAACCTGTTTTCAACAGAGGTTCATAACCACCACTGAGACATCGGCCGAACAGCGCCACAGACACACGGCCTCCTGCTGTCAGGGTTTCAGTGAGCGGGTAAATACTTCATGGTTTAAGACTATATAATAGAGACAGATGACAAGATGTTGGTGTTTTGTAGGTTCAAGCCCGCACACGCCAAAACACCCACACGCTGTTCAAGACAGGACGACATGTCGGTATCACACATACCAGGATCTCAGTTACCACCAGAGCTCAGCTCACAAAGCAAAAGTCCTTGTGCAGTGAGCACCACGTTCTTCCTGCTCCTCAGTGTAATATGAGCGACTGGCACTTACTGCAAACTTTTCCTGGATCCTATTTCAGCTTATCGCTCAGTCCTGTATCAACGAGCCCACGTCAACACGGCTAGTGGAGGCAGATTTGCTGTAAAGAGGGAGGTCATTGTGAGACAGCAGAGAAGCACAGATCTGGGGGGGGGGGGGGGGGGGGGGGTCAACGTCAGAATTTCACTGATTCCCACGATTTATGCTTGAAATTCCTGCAAAACATGAGTCAGCACTGTAAATACTGTCATGAGAAACACAAGTCTCACTGATCTGATGCTCGTTTCAGCCCCACTGCTCGAAGAGGACGACACCAAGGAGAGCGAGACAAAGACAGACCGAAGAAAACGTTCACGGCTCAGAGAACCCCGGGTCGTTATCTGTTTTCACTTCTGACCAATCCATTACCTTTGGTTTCAGCTGCAGAGTCTTACAGAGAAAGAGCCCTAATTCACAGGGAAACTACCCAGCGTTAGTCACCGTGGAAACAAGATAAGCCATTTTGGGAATGGATGAGTGTGAGTGTGTGAGTGAGTGTGTGAGTGTGTGAGTGAGTGTGTGTGCGTGTGTGTTATTTTACAGTAACAGAAGTGTTTTTATAGATGCTGTTATCCAAACCAAAATCTGTCCCGACCTCCCGCCAACCCATCATCACACATACACACACACACACACACACACATACACTGAGTCTCTGCAGGTCCACACACGCTTCAACTGTGGGCGTGGCCTCCTGTCACATTAAACAGAAAACACATTTTTCCCTGACAGGAGCTGTCTGAGGTTTCACTGCTGCAGGTCTGCAGACACTCAAGGCCAGAGAACGTGAATATCTCTGATCTTCATGCAGAAACGATCACCTTCCCCTGTGAATATATGGCAGCGCACGACCTGCCTGTCAAACCCCAGGCACATATGGCTCTGAGAACATCCCCCGCCGGTGACCTTTATTTACCCGCGCTCGCCCACGCTTACATTGCTCACTTTTATCTTTTCAATCCTTTTCTCTTTCAGGCTTCGTCACCTTTTATCTTCCTTCCTCCCTGTACCTGTCAGATCACAAATAGCATCCAGCAACCCTGACTGTACCACCAAAGACATGAGAACTGGTAACAACGTGTAATGCGGCAGTAGCTTGGTGTTAAGACCTCTGAGAAAGGGACAGATACTGATCAATCCTCTGAGTGATGAGGGAGTGAACGAGAGGTCGTGGCTTGTAGCGTTAGCATGGAGCGTGGGAACAACATGGGTGTTTAAACCGAGAAGACGACATGACGGGTCGGCACTGCCAACGCCTCTGAGCTCAGAGCGAGCAACCTGAGCCTGTTGTTACTGATGGAGGACGATCTGTCCCAGTCACAGCGGTGTGACCGTTAAAGACAGCACTTACATGATGCTGCGGTTTGAAAATGGTGCTTATAAAAAATCCTATAAACAGGATTTTATATTCCTTCCTCTACACATGTTGATGAACCCCGGCCTGAGGGTCACACTGGATCTCCTCAGCCGGACACGCCCTGCCACGTTTTTCCACCGGCGCTCATCAGCTGCAGGGGCCTTGAGTCACAGCGCTGGAAAAGAGTTTGTTTAATAAAGACAAACTTGTTGGCTCGCTCCGGGCTGCACAGAATGAGGACTCTGTTACACATTTCCATGAAGTTTAATCCCCATTTAACCTGCCCCAGTTGTCCCAGGGCTTACCAGTCATTACGGGGTATTTAAAGATACGAGCCGTGTTGTAATTATGCGCTTTTTCTTGGTGCAAACAAGTCACATTCAATAAACCACTGCAGTGTTTGTGCTTCTCCTCCACAACTGGATCAAGTTCAGCTTTCAAGGAAGTGTGTGTGTGAGAGCAGCACTGCAATCTGACTCTTTCCATGGGAATTAAGGGGAAATTGATCACAATATCAGTGAATGGAAAAGTGTGTGTGTGTGTGTGTGTGTGTGTGTGTGTGTGTGAGATCCAAAGGTCTGAGACCACCTCCCTGTTCCCTGCATGAGAAAACCTTGACATTTCCTTTATTTTCTGACTTTGTTCATGAATAACCAGGACAGGGCTCCAGGCTGAGTTTGCTGAACTGGGACCAGTCTGTGATTTCAATCCATCACTGCACAGAAACTGATGTGGAAACACACCTGAGAGCTGATACACACCCAAGTTAGCCGCTTCAATGATTAAACACTGCCAGCTTTGCCAGATGGCAAAGAAATACCAGTCAGTTTGACTAATAATCAATATTATATCAAACATCAGTCATCTAGCAGCAGCTACAGCTGCAGCCTCCCTGTCCTCACACCAACACACGGCACCAGAGCAGTTTAACAGCATTTCGATCTGGAAAATGAAAATAAGGTCGTAAACATGCAGACGCCCTGATCCAGATTCAACTCACAGGGTTTTGATTCTTCTCTCACACGTCAATTCAGATTTGCATTTTTAATGACAGATCAGGGATGTTGGTCAGTAGGTACACCTCCCTACCTCCCTGCTCGAGCCCCCGACTAACCTCTGGTGATGGCACCGAGTCTGAAATGTGGTTTAACCTCACACTACACTGAGACACTGAGACGCTGCCACTTCCTCCTCTTTACTGCCAGCTGTCATGGATCCAGAACCGCTCCCGGCCTACGGGACTTTTTTTTTTTTTTGACAGATGTATGACCGAGAGAGAGAGAAAACAAAGGCAGGGGAGGATATAATCCAGAGGGGTGAGTGGTGAGTGAGAAGGAGGTGTGCGAGTCTCTGGCTGTGATGCAGCGGCAGCAGCATGAGACTGGGATTATAAACCCTGGATTACACACACACACACACACACACACACACACACACACACACACACACACACACTATAACACAAATCCACCGTTGGGATTTGGCCCAGGGCCTACTTTCACTCAATTTGTCCTGAAACATGGTGGCCTATAGATGACAGCACAGGCTGGGTGAGAGGGTAAAACACTGCCCAGCTGTTGGACACGTCTATGACCAGGTTCTTACAAGACCTCATCAGCTCTGAATGGTTTTCATATCAGCGAACTATTGATGGGACCTTGTTGAAACCCAGCTGTTGGTGCTGAAATCAGATAACACTGCTGCCGTGACTTTTTGAAGCTGCGCTCATCAACGTTCAACCACTGACCACAACAATCTGCTCCCTCACATCACGTCGCTGTCGGAGAGTTGGAGGTTTTTCCACGTTGAGCTCAAACCTGAGAGCTGCACCGAAAAACTCACCGTCCTACTCACTCACTACCCAATCGATTGTGAACGCAGACGTGTTCCACATATTTTTAGATCTGTGTCAACGTCTCTGAGGATGTTACTACCTCAGGTATCCATCATGAATGAACACCCATTAAGCTTGTGTTTCAGCTTGTAGGTGGCAGCTACCCAGCTGACTGCACGCCGTCATCACCCGTCCTGCTTCCATACCACCAAACACAACAAATACAGGACCTGTACTTAGATTAACACCAAAGCCGTGTAGTGTGGTCTGTGTTTGTTGACAGGGGTTTGCTTTGGTTTTCGACTTTTTTGTGACAAGTTTTATGTTAGTCATGGACACGGCTCCAGAGCTCAGGCAACACAGGGAGAACTACAATAACATCAACGGCTTTAACCATGGAAATGATTGGTTTTACCCCTGTGGTGAAATTTACTTAATTTTGTCATAAACTATGTATGCAAAAGAGCTGTTTCACCTCCCCCCCCACCCCCACAGCTTCCTGTAGGGAAACTTTATACTCAAATTTGTGTTATGAGTCTGTGTCCAACAATCTGAGTTTCACCTCAGTTGGGCTGAAACGTCAGTCTGCTCTTTCTCCACCTTGTTGAACACAACTGAGCAGAGTGACCATCTGTTTTTTGTTTGGGGGGGGGATTTCCACTGGTCTCCACATACAGTCCAGTGACAGTATTTAATAAACTGAAATAACAAAAGACTGAACATTTTGGAGCCGACTTTAAAAACTGGAAGCAGAGGAAGGCAGCGGTGCAGCCAGAGGAAGACCGAGGCTGAGAAATAAGGTGGGATAAAAGGGGGATTATGTCGTTTGTAAACTGTGCCACATTGGGTTTATCAGTAAATTAAGTGAAATTTAATGGCTTTGTGAGTCATGTGTAAATACAACAGGAGGTGGTGTTTCATGGCAAATGAGGCTGGGATATAAATAGTCGATATCTAACCTCACATCAGTCAAAATTAGAGTGTTTACGGTCAGGTCATGCAGGAAAAGATAAACTCTGCATTCATGATAAGAAACGCTGACTTCATGCGACGTCTGGCTCAGGCTGACAGAGCACCAGCTGGCACCAGGGTTTTACTGGCTGCATCGAGCACACGGCCTGGGAACGAGCCCAGACGGCCGTATGAGGCAAATGCCGACAGACCTGTTCCACGCTGGCTTATCACCTTCACCTCTCGACTTCTTCTACGTTCTCCGGCCAGTTCTATATCTGCTGCATAACTTAGGAAAAACCATGAGTGGTTGGCTGCAAGCGAGTGAAATCTCAATCAGGACAGCGTCTACGAGCCATGTATGAAGTCTGGACGCTCTGCAGACGGCACAGATTTTTTCAAAAACCTGAAAGTGACGCTCACTGGGGAAAGAATGAAAATGAAGCCATCAACATCTCTGAGCCCATCAATCAGGAAACAAATGCACGGCTTCCTCTCGTACCACAAAGCTTCCTTAGGGCTTGTGGAAGACGGGCAGAAGTGGCTTCCTCCTGGTACGACCCAGTTACCTTGTGCCGAACACATGATGTGGCCATTTCGATTGTTTAAAATGTCCACAATGCAAACAACAACGACATCGGGGTGTGTTTGTGTCGCAGTGCCACCGAGTCGAGATCTGGGACGCCAGGGCAGAGCTGCTGATCTTGCAGGGTTGGATTTCAGTCAGGAGACTCTAGGTGGAAGGCAGAGAGCCTCCATCCTCCCTGTAGTCATCTAAACGTCACAATTACTCCCAAGATGTTTAATTAAGGTAAAAACTTGCATAGTTCCTCTTTAAGTCGACAAAGGAACAAGGGACGAAGTCGTAGTCGCTGCCATCGACAGGTTCTTGCTGCTTTTGTGTTTAAAATGGTTCTAACGTGTGTTAGTGTCTGAACAAACCTTCAAGCCCCCTGAGTGTGTCGGGCTCCTGGTATTGCTGGACTAAAGTGCCTTACCTGGGTTTCCTCCTGTACAGCAGCACAATCACTACTTTTCTTCCATTAGCGCTCACCCACACATTGATCACTCCTTCATTCCCTGACATCACCGTTTCCCTGCAGAGGGCTGAAAGCCTTTCACGCTCTATCACCAGATTTCCTCACTCCTCCTCTGCTTTCATTCTGTCACACCTTTGCCACTCTGCCCCCAAAGTACCGCTCTGTATAAGAAGCGTCATTAACCTCTGTCAACATCTGGTCTTTTTCACTGCTTAATCCCCCTCTCTTCACTGAGTCATTGTGCTTCTGTCGCTCCTTTAAATTCACTTTGTTCAAAGGGAGACCTCCTTCTGATCAGAGTCTAACACCCGAGTACTAATGATGTCTTTTCTTCCAGAGGGATTCTGGCCTCCCTCTCTCTCGTTGGATCGCAGACCCCGGAGAGCGTCTTCCACCCACCTGGATGTCCTTTAGCGCATTCAAATTTCCACTCTGTGATTATGACAAACCCGGCTGCTCAGCGTTGCTCAATCGCACTGTCAACCCGAGCTCTTCTGCTGTAAAGACGCGATTGTCGTGTGGATGATGACTGTGGTGATTAAGCAACACCTACCCAGGTTAGAGAGAGTGTTTTTCTGTGTTAGTCTGAACTTTAAAGATGTAACGAAGAGCCAGAGATGTGGGTTGTCATAGAAACATCACATACTGAGGTAGCAAAGTCAATGTGCACATTGCTTGAGGTGAAAAAAAACACTAAAAGGTAAAGAGTGAAAGAAAGTCTGAGCTGCTGCTACAGAACTAAAAACAAGGTCTGAGGTCTGGTCCTTAGAAATATCAAAATACAGTTCAACCCCGGCGCTGCGGTCAAGTTCAGCACTCGTTCCCAAGTTGAAAAACCTGTGTATATAACAGGCAGCAGCGTCCTGGTGCCTTGAGGCTGTTTATTTTCAGCTTTGCAGATAAGACTTGATGAATCAAAGGCCATTTTAAAGCGAGATTGTGAGGCGGAAGGCGAGTGAAACAACCATGAGCGGCATCTGCAGTGATCCTGATCCAAAACCTTGAACCTTTTACCAAGACTGTCTGTTTCTGCCTGTTTCCAGCCCTTGCTTTTGTCTGATACACATTCATGTTTGGTCAGGATGGTACCCGCCCCCCCTGTATGTACTGTATATAGACATACTCGACACGTCCATTTAACACAGCTGAGTATCTAATATAAACAGCTACGATATGATGTAGATGTAGATTTACATTGCTTTCTATTTCAGTCTGACAATGAGTTCAAAACAAAACGATAGCACTTTACGTTACGTCTGTCGTCTCAAGCAAAGAAACTGCAGTTAATTATAGAAAAACACACAAATGTCTGTGAGCACAACTGGATATAACCAGCTGAGCAGTGGCTGCGCTGTGGTTGTGATGAGGGGGTTTTAGGCTCCGCATTTTTCAGGATAAACAGATTGACACTGTTTCTCCTGAGCCTCTTTCTTAGCCAGAGACAGAAAAAAAGCTGTTGCTGTAGCTGCAATTACAAAAATGACTCCAGTGATGCAATCGCTGATTTCATCCATCGAGCATGACTGAGAAAAAAAAAAAAAACATGCTGTAGGGAGGGGAGGCGACGAAGGAGAGAGACAAAACAAGGGTTTTGCCAGCAGCGTCCCTGGAGGGCTCAGCTGCTCTCGAGTGCTTCTGGCAGCTTTTCACCTCTGCTGTTGGTGAACAATGTGTGGCCCGAGCACTGGCTGCATCATTTACACACTCCTCATAGTGTCCCACAAGGAAACTTAAGCAAACCCAATAAGTGATGTTAGTTAATAAACAGAGGAGGAGGAGGAGGAGGAGGAGGCCCGAGGCAGCGTTCAACACATCGGGTCATAATTAGGAGAAATCTTTTGGGATATCATTAACTGTCCGCTGTGTGAATGTGATCACTTTAATGCCCTGAATTAATGGATTGGTTGTGTGGTGTTATGCTTTTACCACATTTCCTGAATGGGTCCCATTGTGACAGGTTAGTTAGCGGGTGAGTGGGTAAGTTGGTAGGAATGGCGGTACTCTACTGTAATCATGATGATCAATAAACAATAACAGAGTAATTTAATAATGAGTCTATTCATGAGCCACTTTGGCTGAGGTCTCTCAACAACAGTCCTGAGTCCAGACCTCCATCCTCAATGAGTCCCAGTCTTTTTAACCCAGCTTGTCCAGTCTCCTTGTGTTCAGGTCATAGAAGAGCACACTGACCACCACTGATTGATAAAACTCTCCCAGTGTGAGCAGTAAACACCGTCGACAGCAGACTCGATTGTCCAAGACTCTTCAGATGATGAACACCTCTGTTGAACACACACACACACACACACACTCTCTTATGGTGACTTTCACATTGACTTTGCTGCTGGCACACTTTTAAAATCAGATTCTTTTTCATCTTCGAGGCCTATGATGGGACCAAACAACTAAGTGTTGTTTGGTGCAAGATCAAAAGCCACATTGTTATTCTTGTGTTTTTTTCATTGATTGAAAGATTACCATTCATACAAATAATCACTACAGCCAAGGTCCAAGTCAAACTGTGAGTCGTTTCTGATCATGCCAACATGTAAATCATCAGATTTGTGACTCAAATCCAAGTCAAATGTCAAGTCCACACCTCCGGGTGCAACCTTCTCCTTGTAATCAAAAACCAACCAGCTCTCTCTTCTCACATCTTTCCCATCAGTTCAGTTTGAAACGACGTGTTCCCACTGTTTGAAGCTCTCACTCACTTGCCAAGTTATAAACATCTAGTTCTGATTGAGATGTGAATAATTCAGTGTTTATTCACAAAATCCCTGCAAAGTCTTTTAACACTCTCCTGTGGATGTGTGAAGCACAACGAATGTAGGTGTGGCTGACACTCTGCCACTTGTTTTCCTCCAAGTAATGAGGTTCAAATCCGACCCACGGGCCTCACACCCTGCAGCAGGAGAAAAATTCCCCATCATGTACACACTTGTGGACCAGTCCAGCATCTCAAGTACATTTTACAAATCAGAGTCGATTCAGAATCGACCCTCAGTTTCCTCATGACGAGCACACACATTTGAGGTTCAGGGGTCAACGGCATGAGGAATAACGACCTCCTGATTCCCACTTACAGAGACACAGACACAGAAGGAGGGACAGGCCTGCATTTCCAACAACCCACAGAGCTTCAGAGGGACAGACAGGGACTGACCTCGTCCTCTCGCAGCGAGCGGATTGGTTTATTAAGGCAGAAGAGAGCGCCGCTGCAAAGACAGCGTCTCTAGATTGGAGCACCCAGTCTCTGTCTGAGAGACAAAGAAGCCCTAATTAAAGCAGGCAGCCTGCCTCTCAAGTGGCAGGCCGACGCGGCTAAATGAGGATTGAGAGTAAAGCCCATAGGGAATAGTCCAATTTATCCCCATGTTTCCAAGTGAGAGGGAGAGACGCTACTCGACACCAATCAAAGACGTGTAGAGAGAGTCCTGGGCTTTGAATAGAATAAGCAGCAGAACCACAAAGGCCATACTGACATCTTACACTTCTCACCCGCTGATACTTGAACTTCATTACTAGGAGCATTGGCTCTTTCCAAACATATACAATGATCTCACATCCCAGCCTCCTCCTCCTCAACTAAAAACAGGCTGCTGGAGGTCAAAACCAAAAGGCAGACCTCCAATCCTGAGGCAACATGGGAATATAGACAGGTGAAGAAAGAAAGACGGATCCTCTCTCTTCTTTAATGAAACAAAGGGCTTGAGAGAGAGAGAGAGAGAGAGAGAGAGAGAGAGAGAGAGAGGCCAGGCCACTAATCCACAGGAAATCCATCCAGTGTTATTATTCTCTCAGAGAGGAGCTAATGCAGCTTATCAGTATTGATGAGCTGCCTCCTGTGGGCTTTGATTGAGTGGGTGATAGCTGACAAATCAGCTTAGCCAATACATTTCATCATCAAACCGGTGGCTGTCAACCTGGCGTCTGCTGCCCGGACCCAAGAACATCTAAACATCACGAGTGGGAAAACAAGACCAGATCAATAGGGTTGGTGGATGAGGTCGAAAACTGGCTTAATACAACCGAATCCCCAATAAAGCGGTTCTCATTGGCATGGTTTCCTGCTCCTGTCGACAGGACAAGTTTGAGACAGTGACTGAAATAGAGTCAAGTTACCCAGCGATCCTTTCCAAGCTGCTGCTCTGCTGATGCTGAAGTCGATGCTTAAACACGACTGACTCTGAACGTACAAAGCCGTTTGTACCGAGTTCGACGTTGCCACTAACAAAGACCTACCTGGTTTTTCATCTGAACGTCGAACACTGAAGCAGGAGGAAATTCCCATCAGCACCACAAGTACCCTTTACAAATCAGTGCCATGAAGCTCCTTGTGAGTCCTGAGATGATCCTCAGCTCCTCAGAGGAACACGTGATCAACGCGAAGTTCAAAGTTCAGCGCCGTCAAGACTAATGACCTCCTGATTTCCACTTACAGATAGTGCAGAGATAACAGACAGTAAATGAGGGACAGGAGCCACGAAGCTTCAGTGGGACAGAAAAGGGGGCTGACCTCGTCCTCCCACAGCAGTTTATCAGATCGGAGGACCCAGTCCGTCTGACAGACAGAGAGACAGACAAAGAAGAAGCCCTCATTAAAGCAGGCAGCCTGTCTCTCAAGCGGCCGGCCAACCTGACTAAACCTAAAGTGATCATTTAGACTAGACGGAATAGGTCTAGATTTCTCAAAAAGGACGGTCCTGTTGTCCAAATCTGCATGAAATCACTTCCAGCTCAACGTGACATTCAGCTGTCACAGACGTTTCTAGTTGTGGTTCAGGTAACAGCGAGATGCCACCGTCCTCACTCTGTCTTCCAGCTCATGTGTTTTTCTTCTACATAATTCATGCAGATGTTGTTCCCTGACTTCCTGTCCTCTATTCCTTCATTATTTATCATCTCCTCTTCATTATAAATAGTCAGCTGGAAGTGAAATAACATCAACCACCACCATTAAAGGTTGGAATAATAAGTCTCTCTCTCTCTGTCTCGACAGCTGATTGAATGATTGGGAAAACTAGGCAGGCGCAGATGAAAATCCCTTTTGCCAGGGACTGGGGAGTCCTCCACTCCCGCTGACAGTTGCTCTATTACATGGCAGCCTGATTTCTGTTTTTCATGCTCCCTCGCCTCCTTCTAATGAGCTATTTTTAGCGGATCATGAGCAGCTGTGCATCGTTACAAGAAAAAAAAAAAAAAAAAAAAGAGTCTGGGGTGAATGATTACAGATTATACAAACATGTCCGTGCATCTCTGTCACTGGGCGAGTAATAGTCACTGTTGCATCTGACAGAGTTCACAGCCGTTGGTAAGAAAGCTGCAGAGCCTTCAGTCCAGAGCTGGACTGTATGAATATTGATGATCGTTAATATCAACATACCGACCAGTCGTGTCTTTAAATGTCAAGGAGGAAACGGTGAATGTTTTGGAATATGAAGAAATCAAAACAGAGCATCCCCCCACAAACGTCAAGTGATTGAGGCAACAAGGAACAACATGTCCGCCGAGGTATCCCGATTATGTTGTTTAAGAGGAGATAGCAGCAGCTGAGCAGCATTCCTGGAGTGGGGCTGTGTTTGACCTGGTTGAGTTCTGCTGGACTTAAAGTCCAGGTTTTTTTTCCATGTTGTGCAGCGTGATTCAGAAAAGTTGAATCATTTCAGTGTAGTTTTAGATCTTCTGTATTCAGACATGTGGCTCAGATTCAGCAGCTACAACAACACAATTGTGAAACTTCTTCCTATCGGTCATGTTTTTCAGAGTCAGAGTCAGCTCTGCTGCCTCTCAAGCATCAACGTTTAGGATCATGCAGCGATTAAACCGACTAAACGGCCTAAAACTCTGCTGCTTTCCCACGACTGACCTTCAGATCCCTCACAGAGAATCACACCCCGGGATCTCTTAATGAATGAACAATGCTAAAGTGGTGTAAAATATTAGTCCAATTACCCCGCAGGGGTTTTTCGACAAGAGGCAGTTAGGGTCAGTGGTCACACTAAAAGTGGCGAGACGATTACCAAGTGGTGACAGCGACACCAGGACGTTCTCTTAGGGTTTTTTTTTTTTTTACTGAGTCATCACTCGTGCTGGTTTGTCACTGGTGATGCAAGTCAGGGGCCATGTGGGTCAGCTGGGACCTGAGGGATGAGCTGCTGCTGCTGCTTGTGGTGGATACAATGACAGGACACACTCCAAAAAGCATGTCAACTGTACACACTGCGCAGCTGCTTTGTGTAACGTCTCTCTTCCCATTTTTTTCTTTCTTTTTTTTTTTTTTTTTCCAAACGCAGCTCCCTTTCCCTTGATCCCTCTCTTTCATGTCTGGTCTTAGCAGGGTGCTGTGTAAATGGCATGTTGAGCCCCTGACATCAGTGGCTGGTGCCACACACACACACACACACACACACACACACACACACACACACACACACACACACACACACACACACACACACACACACACACACACACACACACACACACACACACACACACACACACACACACACACACACACACACACACACACACACCTCTGATGGAGCTCTTTATTTAGAAACACTCTGCATTTGCGTGTGTGTGTGAGGAGGGATTTAGGTATCACTCACCCACTCTCAATACAACCCACTGGGTCGAGTGGTCAGGTCATCGCCCTGTTACTGACATTAGAAGATATCAAGGCTTATTTGAGTGTGTCTATATATATATGACACATCAAGAAACTGTTTCAAATCCATTCATTCAAAACTGATTCACACCACACTGACAGCTCCGTGCGCTGTGATATAGCTAAATGTCTATATCCCCCCACAGACTATATTTAGTCCTCCATCTCTTTTGTTTCCATGGGAAAGAGGAGTTCACTGTGAGCTGCTGCCGAGGCCTCCGGTATTTTCCAGAAGCGCAAAAAAAAACAAAAAAAACTGACAGAATGGCTGGCTCCTGAACTGTAGCTAGCTTTTCCACAGCCTGGTGGGTTTGTCAAGTGATCATTTCCACTTGGCCGAGTCCAAGCATCCTCGATCTGTGTCTAACCACTGCCCTAGTTTACCCTTCAACGCAGGCCTGCCGTGTCAGTGAAGACATGCTTTCACTTCACTACATCTGGGTAATGTTTCAGGTCCGCGTTCTGGCAAGCGGCCGGCTCTCTGGGCTTTTATTTTGAAAGGGTGGGGGATTAGATAGGCACAAGAAGACAAAAGACATGTTGTGCAGAGATGGGCTTTTAGTGACGAACATGAGCAGACACCAGGGAACGAGCCGTGTGTGTGTCAGTCCCCTCATCCTGAGCCCTGCACAGACCGTGATACACTGTGGTATTTTGATTTTTTTTTTTTTTTTGCATTGCAGCCACATAAAGGTTAAGAGGAAACTTTCCCAACATCTGGTTTATCTACTAAGATAAAACTCATCTCACTCAGCACAACTACTAATAACTTACATTTGTATAGGAATTTTCAAAATAAAAGATATTAGATACTTGGTGTCAATGAATCAATCAACATTGAGGACCATATATACTGTGTTCACCTATGTGTTACCTCCTGTACCAGGTGGGCCAGCAGGGCGTCCTGTAACTGACTCCTACATCTACAAATTGCCTCCAGTCATTCCTCCTGCCATTATATTTCCCCCGCACCACCCACAATGAGACCCCCCCCCCCCCACCCCCACACACACTTTTTTTTTTTTTTTTTTTTTAATGTAATACAATAAAAATCAAGTTGCACAGTGTAAAAATAAAAGCTGTCTTCAAGTACAGCCACAATTGCACTCCCAGAATTATACCAAGAGTTGGCATAATTGCTTCTGCACAGTCCAAAATAACTTGATACACACACACACGCACACACGCACGCACACACACACACACACACACACACACACACACACACACACTTACTTGGCCTCAGTGCTTGTTCCCTCCATCACTCCAAGTTTGTGGAGAACACATTGTTTTGCTGCCTTCTTATTTCAACACATGCATGGATTTTTTTGTCCTCATGAGAAAGCATTGTGCACTCGGTGTTTGCCATATTGTCATTTACTAACTCCCATGAGGATCAAGCTACACTCAGCTTCACTGAGTATTTAACATATATCTCGCAGCCCTCTGTTCAGATCCTCTGTTAGTGGCTCCACTTAACTGAGCTGCAGTGATGCTACTTATCTATGCAGTGAGTGAACGTCAGGTACGACTTAGACTCAACTCTCGTTAGTCCTGGACACATATCTTGATACATGGAGGAGCTGAGGTTGGTAAAGCTAAGCTAAGCTAAGCAGACTAGTGATGCAGACTAGTCCCCTTTTCAACTTTCTTGTGGACTTTAAGCTACAAATCCCAAAACAGAACAGGGTGAATGAAAGGCCTGAATCAGACTGTGGTGTAAACACAGTCATGTCTATTCAAACACAATGTGGATGTCATCACAGTGTCTGTCTACAGTTTTGGTTTCACTGTTTGTGTGTGGCATTTTTCTCGTCTCTTTAAAAACCACATCATCTCCATTTGCCTTTTTTCGTGGTGCAGCTGTCGGAGGCTGCGAGGAAAACCCCCCCTCCTCCGCCTGCTTCCCCCATGAGATCCCACATCTGCTGCCATTTACCATCACTGTGCTTTTTCAAGCCCATCTCCTTTTGTTTGTGTGTTAGTATGCTGCGCGGACCATTAGCGTCTTGTGTAGGGATCAATCAGTGACACCCCAGCCAGACAGCGGGAGCTGGCGGCCCACGCTGCACAGATAATGATGGAGAGAGAGCATACAAAAAGAAAAGGTGAAGGAGGAGAATAAAAGAAAGCCCATGCCTCTGTTTCCTGAACAGACGCTCAATTGCACAAACAAGCCTGGTGTAATGAAAAGGCACCAGGAGGAGAAAACAGCCCGAGAGTTTTCCCTCAGTTCTGCCACCACGCTGCCTTCAATGGCGCCGCGTTTCCATGCAAAAAAAAAAAAAAAGACAAAAGCCGGCTCATCAGAGATCAAGAGCTATGGCTGATATCAGACGATGAGTCACATGCTCACATCAAGATGAAAAAAAGTGAAAGTGTGAAAACAAAAGTGAATTCAAAGCTACAGGAGAAGAGCCAGATGTGGATGTGGTGAGCATCAGAAACCTGAACTCCACCTGCTACTACAGACATGACGAGGCGAAACACAGAGGAGGCCTGAGAAAACTGGTACAGTCAGAGAGAGAAGAGGAAGTCGGTTTAAACAAGACAGGAAGCATCTGAAGGAGAGATACTGTCCCTGAGTGACAGTGACCACAGCTCATGTACTCACCCCTGGCCGACAGCTTCTTGGTGTTGATGATTTTGGCAGCGTACTCCTGTCCTGTGGAGATCTTCATGCACCGCCTCACCACAGAGAAAGCCCCCCTACACAACAGGAAACACTGGCATCAGCGCAACTTATTTGACATTTGAGTTGCGGAAAACCCAATAAACAAGAACGTGTGCGAGAACGACGAGTGTCTTCACTGTGGGTGATCCTACAGCCACAGCTGTCAGTGGACGAGGGGCAAAAAACACAAAAAAACACAAGCAAAACAGATGCGTTTTAAACTGGAAGTGCAGCAGCAGTGTGTGGACGCATCCTGGAGGTGCACTAAGAGCTTCATCAGCTCAGTTGACTTGGTCCAGTTACCTCACAACAGAAGAAACATGGATCTAAGACGATGAACATGGCTGAAACACTCACTCTGGCCATCAAACCCCGTGTAGTGCTGCTCATTTCATCCATATAACTAATAGAGTGACAAAGATAGAGACCAAAGCAGCCTGAGGGACTGAACAATGTATGAATTTAGCAACAGTGTGTTGCATGGTTGGGTGTACCACAGACAGATGCTCCCACCTACTCAGTCTGAAGCTCCTGCCATTGGAATGCATTGATTCTTTATTAAGCTAAGCAAATGGTGCATTTAAGGACTGAGGTATGGCACTTGAAAGGCAGCAGTCTGGTTACAGCCTGCGTAAAGCACTGCTCTCTCAGGACAGATTACTACAGTGTGACGCCGCTCTCCTCTACAACAACCTGCCACGCCCTCGGTGCTCACCTCACCTCACACGCTCCCTTTGAGATACGACACATCCTTCTTCATGCAGCAGGAATAACACTGGTGCTGTAGTTGGGTCTGTTAACCCCCAGCAAGATGGTTCTGGTTCGATTCCCTTTCTAGGTTTAGACTTTGAACGCTCCTGTGTGAGTTCTCCAGCTTGACATACATACATACTACAGAAGACGTGGTTGGAGGTTGATCGTCTCAACAGGCTTGCGATCTGTCCTGGGTGTACCCCGCCCTCACCCCATGTCAACTGTGACTGGCTCCTGCCCCCCTCCCCTCTACAACCCTGGATGGATAACTGCTATAGATGATCAATTATGAACATACGGTACCAATCGATCTGACTTCATGTCCGATTTCTACTGATTAAAACCCAACGAACTGTCCTGACTGATACCAGAGATGATACAGTCAAACCACTTTATAAAAACATTTGGTTTGTCCATCGATAAACAAAATGGAGTCACAGTCTGTGAGTGTGTTGTTGAGGCTTCATTGCCACAGGGTGGAGTCAACCTTGAGGGACTCAAGAGGCCCACAAGGCCTCACCAAGCCTCTCATAGTCAGCTGGGACTGACTCCAGCCCCCAGAAGACCCTGCAATGGTAAGGTGTACACACAATGGATGGATGCAAGGGTTACACATCAGTAGATCCATGGGTCCACCAGGTTAGTTGCTATTTAGTCACTGTGATCAATTATTAATGAATATCAGACTAATATCGAACCGATGTGTCTGAAAATGACACAGATCACGTGACGAAGGCACCGCTGGAGCGCGTGAACCACAAACAACACACCACTGAGGAATTTTAACCTTTCCCCATTTTGCACAAAAGGGGCGTGAACCTCTCTCAAACAGAAACCAAATCACTGGGGGCGGTGGTGCGTTCAGAGTCCCTGGATGCACCCGGTGGTTTACACACGGTTCAAGAGCCGAGCTTTAAGCTTCAGCGTGAATTCCTCCCAGATTCCTCCTGCCTGTTTTCACTCGCCTGGCCTGACGCCAGAGGGACGTGTCTGTCCGCTGGAGCATGACTTCCACCCACCACCACCACCACCGCCGCCCCTGCTGTTGGCACCATGTTTGTCACGTTTAGTTGATGCTCCTGAATGCAACTTAAAAAAAAAAAAATGTTGCAGAAGCTTCACCTGAAAACACGTCTTCAGCTCAACGACCGATGCAAGTGACGGTAAATCGACATTAAAGCAAAGAATAAACCCCTGTCTCATGTTTGGTGGTTGTTTTTTCGCTTCTGCTTTTTTGAAGATAGAGAAGAAGAAGAAGAAGAAGAAGAAGAAGAAAAAAGAAAAAGTGGCCAAACCCTAAACGAAAAGATTTTTTTTTTTGAACGCGCACCTGAACCTATCAAGGTAGGGACAGGTAGGCGGCGTCTCGCGCACAGTGGAGAGTTCAAACTTCATTTCAACGACACATTTTCGATTAAAAGTGTATTGAACAGGTGGATAACTTACTTCCCCAGCTCCTCGTAGAGCTGGTACTCATCCGTGAACCTGGTGCAGGTCGTTGAAGCCATGTCAAAGGTGGGCAGGGGAGACCGATGCGGGAACGCGAACGCCTCAGCTGCGGTAAATACTCTCCACTAAATCCCTTTCTTCCCCACCTCCGTGTCCCGAAGTGCCACTTTTGTCGCTTCTGAAGTCGAGGAGGAGAAATAAAATAAAATAAAAAAGTAAAAAAAAAAAAAAAAAGAAAGAAAAAGAAAGACAGAAAGCAAACGGTGTGGATGATACGGAAAGACGCTGTGACGGCCCCACGCCCGGCACCTGTTCGCAGACCCCGTGTAGTCCTGGACCTGACAGGGACGTCGCGACCTGCTGTTGTGTCGGTCTCTACACTGAGACTTGGATTAGTTCATCGCAGTCAAGGTGGATTTAACGTAGAGTGTCGGATATCTGGTGGCCGCATTTCAAAATAAAAGCCTCGTTGACAGGAAAATTGGGTGAAAGTAGGCATTGGTTGTATTTTGGGACGTATTGTGAGTGAAATCCTGAATTATTGGTCAACCTGCAAACATGGTTTTCATCCAGCTGTATTCCTAAATCCAAGCCCATTTAGGTTTATTTTGAAAAGATTTCATGCAGTTGATTACTTGCTCTTTCAGTCTTCGTCGTTTTGCACATTAAATCGGTTTTGAAGCTGTTTTATGTTATTTTATCATGAGTTTAAAGCACAGACCATAAGTGGCCGACCATCTGATCAACACTGCAGCTTATTTTTGGACACAATGTTCATTTAGTGGCTGATGAATCCACTTCAACTTGAAATGTAATCATCTGTTTTATTTTGGAGGTTAAATACCCCAACATCCGGTTTGGTTTCGACACGCGGTGTTTGCCTTGACGAAGGTGGATTTCCTCTGAACGCTTCCTCGTCAGAAGCGCTGCACGAGGGCGCCATCTAGGGGCGCGAGGCCGACCCGCCCGTCAACCCCTCTGCTGAGCGGAGAGGAACTGAGAGTCGTACCCTTTCCTCTTAACCCCACCCCCCCACCCCCCGCCCCCTCCCAGACCACATTTCCATAAACAGAAGGCCTGACCACAGACTTCTATCTTTAGTTGTGTTAACTTCATCTACACCATTACAGTAAAGTACAGTAAGACATGTGATCTAAATGAGAGGGACATTGTGCAACTGAGATTTTCCCATCAGCAGCAACCAGAGAACAGGCAGCCACACTGTTCTGTGTGTGTAAAAGATATCGACATATCAACCCCTCTAAGTATAGATCACTGTTCTGTCACCATACAACACAATGGAAATGTATGTGAAACCCTCTAGAAGGCAGAACAAGGTTTAACCAGGAAATTACTACAATGGAAAAACTGTGGGTGTTTTGATTTAAAAAACAACAACAACAACAACACTTTTCTAGGATTGCTCCGAGTGTGTCTCAGTCTTTTGTCCCTGCAAATCTGTCCAATAAAGATCATGTCTTCAACATGTACTCAGTCCAATCGTGTAAAGCCGTCCTCAGAATCCAAATTGGCTGCCTTCACATGAGGGAAATCCAGCATTACAGTGGCCCCCCCCCCAGGCTGGATCCGATGACTCATGCCGCGCTGAGAGTGTCCAAATGTTAATAATGCTGCATCGCTGGAGAGCCGAATCCCTTTCCTGATCCTGGACCTGCCCGTCGGCTCCATCCTGTCCTGGAAAATACACACACATTGCATTATACTCAAGGGCCTGTTTGTGAGAGGCGTTTCGTGCCAGAGTGTTGAATGATCTCATGATTTCTCTAGAGCTCACTGCAGTATATGTCCTCCTGAAACCTTCTAATGTACAACTATAAAGTACTGTTGTGGCACTCGAGACAGGCCATGGTCTCAAACCGGTCTCAAGACTGGTCTTGACCACATTTTGATCAAGACCAAGGTCAAGGTCTTGGTCATGACTCGGAATTGACTACATACTGACTCAGACTCAACCCCCTCAAAGCCTTGGTCTTGTCTTGGTCTTGCTTTGCTCTGGTCTGACTCAGTCTTGGGTTAGGTGGTCTTGACTACAGAAACACTACAGAAAGCATTTTTACTAGTGTGCCATTTCATGAAGGGGGTACAAAGACTTATCCCTGGTTCTGGACGGACTGAAGGCAACTAGACAACATCAGTTTCCGAACACAACATTGTCACTGGTGCTGGTTTCAGCCAAAGGTGGCTCATGTCCACCTATCAACCTTGTTGCTTTCCCTGGCTCACCTGAAGAGCAGTGGTTGTGTCTGGACTGTTCTTCTGTGCACTTACATGGATAAGACGAGGGATTTCAGGCGAACCTGACAGCTGTCACCAAGCAATGCCTCTTCAAACAGGATGGAGGACTGAGGCTTTGGCCTTTGAGTAGGATTTCAACAATGTCAACGTGTCAGTTTCAAAAATATCACAAAATACACACTCAAGACGCCGTATGAAGTACAAACACCCAAGTACAGTTCAGTACCTGGGTAAATGTACTTTACTTTACTTACTTTCCACCGCTGCTGTTGGTGCCAGACGTGAATGTCCTTGATCTGATGGACTACTTTCTGGGGACACGCTTACTAGGTCAGTAATTAGCAGGAAGCTCCTGGCTAATCAAAGTAATTAGGCCGTGGTGTATCCAAAACTGGTAAGTTTTTTAATAACTTTGGGAAAACACTGAAGCAGCTCAGCTGAGCAAATAAACGTCACATTCAGAAAAAAGAAAAGGAAAAACAATATTAAGAAGAAACCCTGAGGACAGACATGTCAAACTCATTCCACAAAGGGTCGGTGTGGCTGCAGGGTTTTGTTCCAACCAACCAAGAGCACACAGTTTGACCAATCAACCGTCTGAAGACTGAGATCAGTTGATTAACTGAGTCAAGTCTGGTGTGCTGAACAAAACCCTGCAGCCACTCGGCCCTTTGTGGAATGAGTCTGACACCCCTGCCTTAGGAAACCCTGAATCTTTCCACCACAGAACCAGTTCAGGATGAAATTAGAGCCAGGTTCACCTTGCACACTTGCTGTTAACTGGATCTCTATTAATCCCCAATTAGCCTATAATCTGTTCTAATCCACCTGCGAGGAAGTGCTGCTGTAAAACGCACCACTGGAGCAGAGTGTGTGTGTGTGTGTGTGTGTGTGGTGGCTCCATCTGACCTCTCCAACACAACAGTCTATCTAAATGTGTTGTTGCAACATTATCAGACTGATTATTCCACATCACCATGTGCTCTTCATATACTGTAGTTCAGTCAGTGATGTTTGCACTGAAATGTGATGCACAGATAAAATACGAGATGCAACTTCTTCTAAAAGCTCTTCTGACTATGTTTCCTTTACAAAGCAGCAGAATATAAAGTTATATCTGACTGCTCTTGTGTGTAGAGGATGTTACAGTCACACTGCAGCTGTGTGTCTGCATGGCTGAGCGCAGTAACCACGCACAGATGCACATGCAGTAGTGAATTAATGAATGTGGCTGGAGGATAAAAATGATGCTGTATCTGTATGTGTATCATCAGCACCATCACCATAACAATCATTTATTTTTAGATTGAAAAGAAGTGGCTCCAGAACATGGCACTCATTGTCCTCTGCTGCCATCTAGTGGTCAGACAGCAGCATGGGAACCCACAGCCTCCTGGTCTGATATGTGGGACTTTCCTTTGGGACCAAAGACCTGGGTAAATCTGACCTCAACTCTAGAAACATATAAACTGAGTGAGTCTACAAGGCTGGATTGCACCAGACCCTTTGAGATTGAAGCATTGAGTCAGTCGGTTTTTGATGAGGTGCAAATGGGAGTTTTGATTTCTAGGTACTGCATAAAGGCTGCAGCATTACCTACTGCCATGTATAGCCTACTGCTAAATAAACTAAACTATACTGAAGAGAAGGAATATTTCAAAAGGTCTCTTGGACAAAATCACAAATAAAGTCTATTTGTGATTTTGTCCTGGAGACCTTCTTCCTGAATTTATGCACACATTTTATTTTGCACAAGTGAACAAGTGGCCTTTTAAAAGAATTCATCCACTAAAACAGTTTGGGAATTTCTGATGTGTGACAGGTAGGGGGTGCTGTTTCTCCACTTGAGGCTCATGGCTGCTGCACAAGGTGGAGGAATCCATCCATCCATCTATCTATCCATGCATCCATCCATGCATCCATGCATCCATCCATCCATCTGTCGGCAGTACCACTGATCTGTGCAGGGAGAAAATCCCAGCTGATTTAGGGAAAGGGTGCGGTGCACCAGTCAGAGAAGACGAACGACCTCACACACTCACATTCACATCTATCTGTAGTTGCCAACTAACCCACTGTGCATGTGTTTGGACTGTGGGAAAAAGGCTGGAGAAAAAGCTGGACAGAAACCATGCATACACAGGGAGAACATGGAAACTCCACCTTGGAACTGAACCCAGAACCCTCTTACTGAGAAGCAACCACTGCACCACCGTGCCACCCCCAAAATCCACTATGAGAAGCAGTCATGGTGTCATACACTTGCACTTACCAACCACTGATGTGAAGTCATCACCATCATGATGTCATTTGTCCACAGCTTCATTACTGAAGGACTGTACAGTGTTAGATTGTGTTGTGTGCTGCACCATAAAACCACTTTATAGAACAAAACATAGTGTATAACTATTAAGTGTTGAATGGACCCACACTCTGCACTCTGGATGCATCATAAAACGTTTGGTTTTCCCCCGACAACAGTTATTGACAACAGCACTGCCAAAATCTGCCATTTAAAAACCAATAACATTACCCCTGTAAAAGCCAGATGTTGTTGGAACATGCAATCAGACCAAACAAGAATCATCGTTCCCACTTTTATAATGTGGACTATCAATCATTCAGTTAGATTAAAGTGGATTTAACTCATGTAGAGAGAGAGATGACTATCTGCAGGGGAATAAAACACTCAGATCAGCATGAGTCTCACTCAGACAAACACACACCTACTACGTTCCTCAGGGAGAGAGTAAATCAAAAGGTCGTTGTGAGGCTCAAGTCATGACATCATGAAACCAAAGGCCAGCCGCTGTCCCACCTTCCATTGCCTCTGATTTCCCCTCACACACCCTGGCATGTGACGAGCACAGAGAGCTTTAAAGTCTGCTAGCTGAAATCCATCCAGGCTTTTTTCTTCTCTCTCTCCATTATTGGCAGACAAGAAGAAGAAGGAAGAGGTCTGTGGAGGACTGGTTTTCTGCCAGTGCGATGAACAGCTGAGCAGGCCGGTGTAACGCCAGATGGGAAGAATCGAGGAGGAGCCCCCCCCCAGACCTCTCTGCACATACAGTGAAGGTCTCTGGAGCCCTGACCCCCTCCTCTTCCTCCTCCTCTTCTTATTCACTCTTCATATCATCTGTTTCATTGTCTTCAGCCCCCTTGTGTCTCAAACTCACAGCAAAGACAGAATCTGAGATATTTCAACATCTTTGTCAAAAAACAAAACAAAACAAACAAAAAAACCCGCAACATCACATCGACATAGGTTTTCAGGGCCTCCGGTCCTCCTGGTTATGACATCACAGCTTTGCACAGCTGCATTCTGGGGATTTCCTATGTGATTCTTCTCTTCTCTGCAGATCCTCTTAGGCTCTGTCAGGTTGGACTGGGATCTGTGAACAGGCATTTTCAGGTTTCTCCACAGATGTTCCATCAATGGAGAGAAAAGGAGTGCATTATGGGAATCCCCCACAGCAGCGTGGGTCTACAGCCGCAAAACCAATGGATGGACTTCAAGCTTTTATCTCTTTATTATTATCATTATTACCATTGCTTTTTTAAATGTGATTTTTCTCTCATCTGCTGCTCTCTCTCCTACTGGAGAAAAAAACGGGATAAACCTCAGGGTGAGCAACAGAGGAGGGAACAGTTCTGGTCTGCGTAAACTTATATATCTGACCTATTTGACCACCGTCTCTTAAATTTCTCCAATTACATATTGAAAGAGAAGGTCATTCCTTAAATAATGTAGATTTCATGAACAGTTTTTTTTGCCAGGTGCATACCCCTACTGGGTTTTGACTGAAAAAGACTGAAAACAGTCCATCAGTCTGATACTTTTTCATGGTGAACTCTTGGGTCCTGTCGTGTATTGAACCTCAGCTCTGAGGCCTGTGTGTGTGTGTCACATCCAGTTGAAGTTGACGTACCACAGCTGGACCTTCACCTCCTCCTCACCCCGGTTCTAACTGTAGGTCATGTCACCAGGGCAAGATTGATTGATGCGTAAACGCTCGTAACCTTTTCAGTACACAGCATACAATTAGAAAAAACACACACACAGAGGGGTGCACACACACAGCTCAGGCACCGATATGTGTCTACGTCATGTGTATTGTATAAAGAAGAATCAAACAGGGATGTGATTGTATGCAGAGAAATGACGAGGAGATGAACGACGACACACACAAACACAGCGATGAGTGTTGGATGGCAGAAGAGTCGTCAGAGGTGGAACTAGTATCAAGAGGACGTCAGGCCCCCGGAGGCCGAATACCAACGAGAGATGGACGACACCATGTTTGTGTTAAAGAACGAGGCCTTTCTTAGAACACAGGTGCTGCACCAACCAAACCTCACAGGTCTGGACTTGAGCAAAAACCTTTTGAGGACGTCTGCCGAAAGAGCATTGCACAAATAACGACTAGAGGAAATGGTCTGGAGGAGGAATGAGAGGACAGGATGAATGCCTGGGAAAATACCCAACACGATTAATACAAGAGAAGAAGAAGAAATGTGGCGATATTAAAGGGAGTGGTCCTGGAGAAGAGCAAAATGGGGCCATGTCATATTAAACTGGATGTGTGCTTGCTGAAAGCTGAGAGAAGTTCCAGTTGTGCATGGGTGAAATTGCTCATTACAGGAAATCTCCATGTCTGGAGAGACAGACGACCAGCCAAGAGGGACCACAGATTTACTGCTGTTTTCTCTCAGACACCTGAACGTTTCTTTTCTTGGTCTTCAATAAATGTCAAAGTTGCTCCCGCTCACATACAGCGAACCTGTAATCACCATGCAGGAGGAAGCTGACGCATCATCCGTGCAGTTCTGGCACATTTTCGGGGGCCACTTCCCAGGCAGGACTTCCTATGACATCACTAGAAAACATGACAGCAGCTGTTGCATTTGCTTGTGTATCACTGAAAAAAAAAAAAAAAGTCTCAACTACCTCTTACCAAAGGAATGCCCCACTTCAGCCAAGTCGCCGGAGTGCACGGCCCTGCAGAGTGTAGTACTGTAAGTGGCTACATCTCAAGTGTTAAATGCGCTCTGGCATTCTGGGGAGGTGTTCACAAGATATTACATATACTTTGCATTAATTCTGATACTTTTGGACACCAGCCCATTGATATTTCTTTTCTTTTCCATCACTTTACTGTAGGAGAGATACTTCAAGAGCGCAAATCTGGCTGAGTCATCTTTCACATGTAGCTCTTGGCAGTGAGACGGTTGGCTCTTTCCACTTGGCTTTAGGTTTTGTCGACTTTTGTGCCAAATTTTGCACCTTCACTAAGAACCTACACTAGCACATTTCCCATCATTCACGCTGCTGAAGCGTTTCTTTGATCTGTCAGGTTTATTTTTTCCTATCGTTCCCTATAAGCACTAATGGGCATTGTTAATGTGAGGCGGCAGGATGAGGGAGCTTGATGTATTGCCTCGCAGCTCAGTTACAAAGGGGGGGGGGGTGCCCTTAGTTTTTCCCATAAGGCCGATGTGAATGCCCATAACTGAAAGCAAATGTGAATTCCCAGAGAATCCAGGGTTTAACTGTTCCTGTGGCTCATGGGAGAGGAAATTCAGCACGATGCAATGAAATAAGAATCTGATGTATAACTCTCAGCTGTAGCTCATAGAGGGGCATGGCTCGTGTTTTACAGTCAAGGGTATGGCCGAGCTTCCGCAGGTAAATTCTGGTTCCCGTGGGTGCAATCTGGCTTGTAGGCGCAAAGGAAAACCTGTGCGATTGTAACCCAAGTGGACCTCACCTGCCTTGGGGTTTCACTGGGGTAAAGATGGAGGCACCTTCTTCATATCAGCTCAAGCTGTTAACACAAAATGCCACTGTAAAAGTTGAGTCAGTGCCTGAAAGGTCTGAGGTCATAACTTGGCACTGAGTGCTGAGCGCTGTGGTGGAGGGATCCAAGTTAGCATGGTGGATGGGAGGGAAGTTCTCCGCAGCCTGACACCCTTTTCCACAGGAAAGCCCCTCGATTTCTCTGGAGCTCCCGGTGTTTAATGTGTCTGTAACATGTTCTGGGGGTTTCAGATTGTGCTGCAGCCACCGACTGACTGGAAATCTGCTTAGTTTGCTAATTAAAGAGACAAACAACCCAGGGAGACAAATTAAAAAACAAGCAGAACATGTTGCATTTTAGGTGACCATAAATCTTGCAGTTGCAAGTACTTAGAAGTCATTTAGTGTCATTATTACAGCTAATTGGCCTGTAAAGTACAACAAGAGTAAAACTCAGGGGCAGTTCAAGGGCTGTTTACACGGATGCCAAGCAACAGTCACATGAAAAATACAGTGTCTAAGATGATAAATTATGTTCACTCACATATCTCTTGTTCAGTACCGTGACTGTGACTGATGAGGCCAGACTACAAGAAAAGCAATTAAGTCTTTATCACCACTCATATACCACTTAAGTATATTTTCCATGAATAAATGTACTTCATGGCCACGTGTCAGCTTCTACAACTGAGATACTCCAGCTTTTCCACTTACATGGGCGCTTACTGTCATCAAAATAAAAGAAATCTGGCTGTAGTAAAAATCAAACCAGGCAGAGTTTGCCAGATTGCAAAAGACCAACGCGTTTTGTTTCTTGGGGGATTTTATTTTGTTAGTTGGGGTTTTTATTTTGTTAGTTTATCTTACATTCAGGTTGGCCTGGTGCCGGACCAGACCTCAACTAAAAAGAGAGAAGAAACTCTATCATTCTTTTAGTTCAGACAGACTGTGCTTATTAAACCAAAGTACAACAACTCACACATCACATCACGTAAATCTGTTACCACAAAAACTGTATCGATGCAATCCAAAACATCATACAACTACGTCTTTATTTCACCACAATTTATGGCAACTGTCTATGTAAAATTGATTTGATACTCTAAGTGAAACGTGAATCTACAGAACAATGCAAAAGGTGACAACAGTTCAAGCATGCAACACGATCTAGAAAAATAAACATTCTCTAAATGCCCGAACATTAACAGGAGGTCTTTGCTTTGTGTGGGCACAACAGTAGTGTTCGAACGAGTGGATCTCTTCCTCGTTTGCTTGAGGCATCTCAAAAGGTTCATTTGTGTCTTTCATTAAGAATAAACTGGAGTCAAACTGAAGCTAACTGGAGTTGTAGAGTCTGTAAAGGACGATCCTGAAACAGGAAGTGTCAATCCCTGAGAAAAGGCAATGTAAGTCTTTCACAAATGGGGTAAACTATTCTACCCTCCGTTTCAGTTTTCTGTTCTTGGACTTTTTTTTCCACCGTCTTTTTCCAAGATAGCTGTTGAACAAATTATTGTATCTTTCTTCCTCCTCTTGCATCTCCCTCTCATCTTTGTACCAGGGTCCCCACACGCCCCCGTTGTACTGAGGGTTCGACCGCAAGTCTTTGGCCGGGTAGCGCACTGGCACTGCAGTCTTGTTGTACTGCGCTAGGCGCATTAACATCTTCTTCACTATGTGTGGGTAGCGCTGAGACAAGTCCACTCTCTCATAAGGGTCGGCTGTGATGTTGAAAAGCCAGACAGATTTACCCCGGTCCCAACGAATTCGCTCATTGTGCCAGCGATTGGTTAGCCGCTGGTAGGAAAAGGTCTGTGGGGGCACCCAGTCACTGTAGCCGGGAACACCGGTCAGGAGCTTCCAGTGGCCGACCCGGAGAGCAGCCTGGATGGCCGTGTTCCACAAACCATACCCGGCTTTCCATGAGCCATTCTTGGCTTTGATGTAGATTGGGTCGATGTTATGGAGAATGTCCTGACGAGGCGATGGACGGCCTTCACTGATGGCCTCCCACACATCATAGCCATCCAGATTTAGATCTTCGTCTAAAGTCCCTTCACCCAGTGTCACCAGTGTGGGGAACCAGTCAGTGATGTGCACCAAAGATCGACACTTTGTCCCCTTGTTCACCAACAATGGACTGTGAACGAAGCCCACGGCCCTGATGCCTCCCTCCCAATAGGTGGCCTTACTCCCTCTCAGGGGCCAGTTGCTTCCACCAGCCAATGGTTGGCCCCCATTATCTGAGGAGTACACTATAACTGAGTTGTCATAGTAACCATACCTTTTTAGTGCTAACGTGAGGTTGCGGATGGCTTCATCCAGGCAGGACACCATGGCGGCGTATTTACGACGATGTAAGTTTGGAATGCCCTTGTAGCGCTCGAGGTAGTGGGCAGGAACCTGCAGTGGGGAATGAACTGCCTGATAGGCTAGGTAGAGGAACAAAGGTTTACGAGGGTTGTGATTGGCTAAAATGTTGATAGCCTTTCTTGTAAACATCAAGGTGGAGTACAAGCCACGGTCCTGCTCCCAGGCAGCTTCTTCTCCTTCATACAAATCATAACCACACATCCCTGGTCCCTCACATTTGTAGTGACTGTAGTAGTCGCCGCTTCCTAGCAGGGAACCGAAGAAGGTGTCAAAGCCTCGCTGGGTGGGCAGACACCCACGCTTGTAGAAGCCCAGGTGCCACTTGCCCACCATGTGGGTGGAGTACCCTGCTTCCTTGAGCTTCTGGGGCAGGGTGACATTTTCCAAGGGCAGACAGTTGGGCTGAGTAGCTCGGATGATGGAGTGCTGAAGGCCTGTATGGATCTGATACCTACAAAATAAAAACAGATCTGATCAGTTTTACAGAAATGTGGACCATCTGGAACTTTGATGAATGTTGGATAAACAAAAAAAAAACAAAAACAATTTATTCAAATAAAATCAGCAGTCAGTAACTGTTGGATGGACTTGCATTGTGGGGTTGTGCCAATGGATTATGATATTGTTGATCAATGATCATTGTAACAATGAATTGATCTCAAGGCAATATTTGACTTATTTTCCCATTATTGCAGTAACTTATCATTTAAATTACTGAATAAATGTCAACCACCACAGTCCCATGGCTACTCAAAAACTTGCCTAGATACGATAATGGCACCTGCTAAGTAGTTTTATAAAATACTCTCATGCTTATGTAGGACATTCAGTAAAAACACTGTCAGGTTAAGTTTATAAAACAAAGGATTAAGATTTTACTTCCCTCACACACTATTTGAAGGCAACAGGTTGTCTGGTTACAGAGTGAATCTTTGTATTAGAAATTATACACTGACACATTAAATCCAACTGTATTTACAATGGATCTCATCCAAAGCAAACACATTTGAGCAGAGTGCTTATAGGCTGGCAGAGTCATGCTCAGCTGACATCAAACAGTGCGGTGAAAATACTGTGGATGGCAAATGGTGTTTGAAGGCAGGAGGCCCAGAGCAAAAACAGAAGTCCTGTCACTCAAGGCCAAGGAGGAAGCAGTGCTCTGCCCTGGAGCTAATAATGCTGTGACAGCCATCTTGGCAGAAAACCAATAAGTGTAGGACTTACGCTAAATGTTAATCAGAGAGCTGTGGTATATTTATATTAATTAATCCATACCCTTGAACCTAACCCTTAAGGACAAAGTGGGAGGTCATTTTGACTACATGGCCAATCCATTAAATCATAGTAAGACCTATAAATAATGGTAGAACACCCTGGACCATTAGTTCCATTGAAGGAGACCTTCCTGTGAATATAAAGAAGACACTTGTTGGATCTTTTAGTTTCATTGTCCATAACTCAGCTGGAGATTCATTTTGCTCAAGGTACAGTAAATCCAAGAATTATCCTTGAGGTGTTTCCTTAACTCCTTGGTTACGATAATTTTGTTATAAAGTTACACATGGTGGAGAACCCGAAGATCCAGTGGCCTGTCTAAGAGCTCTGAAGAAGACAGAGTCAGGGCAGCTGTGTTTTCCCTTGTTTCCCTTGTCATTCTTTAAGGCAAAGATAGCCCAGAAACAATGAGAAGAAATTAATTTCTCAGGATGTTGAAGTATTTCTTTAAGTCTAACTGAACTAGGTTTGGTTCTGCAGCTCTGGGTCCCAGTGTGTACATTTACTCCAGAGTTTCCCCCTCCGTGTGGTTGATCTGAATCTGAGTGAGTGTGAAACTGTGAAATGACAGGATAAATTATATTTGCTGCTCCTTTTGAAGTGGATGAGGTGTAATTGGTGGTCCATTATACTGCTGCCAGACTCGGTGTTCTCCTTCTATTTGGATCACATCTAATTATACTGTGTTTGGATCAGCTCTGAGTCTCGCAATCGCAAAGTATGAACTGCAGGATTACTGGTGTGACTTTAAACAGCCAAGCCAACTTCATCATTTCCCAGAGTGTGACTGACTGTTTTTGGCCGATGTGAGGCCACTCAGCTGGGAAGCATCTCCAACAAGACACACAAGGAGCTCTGGCTTCATTTCTGTCTGACTCCCCTCGTCTGCTCATAGTGAAACAAAGATACTCAGGAGATGGGAGGACTGATGCAACTGCATGTCTCTTCACTTTCTCCCCTCTCCCACAGCTCCCCTCACTCTCTCCAGAGATAAGCTGTGTGCAGTCAGACTGTCACTCCATAGGCAGAGGGAAGGAAAATAAGTGTCTGGTTTAGGTTACCACAGAGGAGGATTGAGTTGGCTGAGAACCAGAAGGTTGGTCAGGACTAGTGAGCCTCTGTTCCCCATGGAGAATGCAAAAGTGCCTCAAGGTTTACACCACCATGTGGTGTTTGTTTGTGTGTGTGTGTGTGTGTGTGTGTCTGTGTGAGTGCAATGAATTCTCAGATTTAGAACTAAAAAACAATACACCCAGATCACGTCCCCATAAAATCACAGACTGAAACAGCATTTTTTAACAACAAAACCAGAATGTCTTCATGCTGTTATCTGAGATTTAACTGCTGTGACAACAAGAATGTGTAGACAAGTACAGGAACACAGAAATGCCACATTAAAATATGCAGCACCACAAAGATGCAGTAGACAGAGCACAGTGAGGCATATGACTTGAATCAACCTGGTGGGTCTGAGGTCAAGAGACAGGAGAGCTAAAGAGCTGGTGTCAGTGCCCGACTTTTTTTTAGTTGGCTGTGAAAATTAAAGTTTTAAAACTACAATTCCAAGTTGTTTACACAGTAAACTATATCTTAAGGTTACCCTGTTTATACACATAACATCTTGGATTATCATACAGTAGTTTACTCCCCAGTCACCACACCAATTTAAATCTGACCTCTAGACTGGCCCGTGCCCAAGGAAATGGAGAGAACCTGGCCCAGCCCAGCTCCAGGTCAGTACTAGAAGTACTATATATCTTTTTTGTTCTGTTTAATGTTAAGTTTAAGAGGATTGTTGTAAGACTATAACTTCTTCTTTTAACAAAGACTTCATTAAGGAAATACACACTCTCTTAAGTGTTTTCTGCTTTTCAGGACCTTTGAAAGATTTGGCTCCTGGGGAGATGTAATAAAGCACAATTATGAATCTGATACCTCAATCGGTTGTCATTGAGCTCAGGTCAGTGAATACACAATGAAACCACACTGGTCATGGTGGGAGCCCACGGAGTCTTGGTTTCATATGGCAATGAGAAGAATTTCTTGTCTCTTGTTGGTCTGAAACCCAACTATGATCTTGCACTCATTGGGACAGAAGAGGTTTTGTTGGTCTGTCTTTAGGTGATGAGATTTGTATTCAATAAGAAAAGGATGAGAAAGGGAAGAGGAGTCGACAGTATGGTCGCCTGGTATGGCTTTAGAAAAAGAAGGGAACATTTTAGTGAGAAAAAATTCACATAATACATAATTAACTCTGAGAAGAGTGAGTACTCATAAAGCTGTGTTTTCTATAATCACTCAGCCCATAAGTGACTATAAAATGTCCCTTGGATGAAATACGCTCCATTATCTACAATCTCGTTTATAGAAGGATTATTTTTCCACTCTGGTTCCTCGTTTATTTTTTTTTTGTCAGACTCTTATGCATCGGGTTCAACACAGCAATGGGACCAATAGAAAAAGGCCTTGTAAGTGCAGAGGAACAACAGAAATGGGGATCAGATACATGTGCAGATTTGTCGAGCTGTATATATGTATATGTTTCAGATTTGACCTCTGCACTTTCACGGCTCCTGCAAGTTTTGTGGTGCTCGCATACCAAAAGGTTACAGCCGTGTAATGAGACTGTCACTCTAAGTGCAGCCTGTGATCTCTCCACAGATCAATCATAGCAGCCCGAGGCTTTGACTGAGAACGGGTGGTAGGTGGGACCCAAAGACTTTCAAAGTATCCCTGTGTTGTTTCTCTTTGACGTCCGAGGGGATTGGGGGTGAAATCTGGTCTTGAACTTGCAGGTTCAAGACCAGATGTTAAGGACAGTTCTGGATTTGAAAATAATGACGGCAATAACTGCTTCAGACTGGAGACCTTCCCTCCTTCCCAGCAGTTTCTCCACATGTCATGTCCAATGTGACGGATTTAAAGGATCTGTTAAATCCCAGTGAGGCATGCATGGGCGGCCACAACGCTGGGGGCCAAAGATCTGGGGTCAAGTAGAATGCTTTACCCAACATGGACTCAAACCACACATGGGCAGAAACATACCTTATACACGTTTTGGACAGCGACTCCATCCCATATCTTATCACGCCTGAGGGTGCTGCTGCATTCCCTGAGCAAAAAACTGAGCTATCATCTTAAACGCTGCTTTAATCACACTATCTCTCTGGTTTATTTTCACAACTGTTGAGCCGCAAGGCCAACAAATCACACACGCCATTAAACTCCAATCATCAAGCCCCACAATACAAGTCCACTGGCCACTGCTCCAGCCGTTAAGGTTGTGGAGGTTCCTGAGCAGACCTGTTCTCCAGGCCGGGGCCCTCTCTTATATTTCTGCTCCATATCTTCCTCACATATGGTTCAAATAAGCAGCCACGACTCAGCAGTCTGCATTTAATCAAAGTCAGCCCGGGAGCAGTTCATCTTACTTAGCTTCTCCCCTCTGCAAGCTCTTCATTTGCTTTCCTCGCTATCTCCGAACATCTCAAGTCATTTGGACCCTTCTTTAGCCTTTAGCTTTAGCTGCACTTCTCCTATCAAGACTCACTCTTCCACAAATTCTCCGACGTCTTTGTTTGCCACCTCTAATCTCCACTTTCTAAATTCGTCATTGCAAAAGCATGATCCAGGCTCCTAGAACAGACTGGTGTGGACAGATCTCTGAAACAACAGGAAAATGGTGAGTGAGAGGCTGAGATAAGTGTGGACAGATGGGAAGTGTGAGAACAATTATGAGACTGAAATGTAGTGCATGGAGTGAAAATGAGCTCCTTTAAGCAAACAAACAACGCAGGTCTTCTTGCGGTCCAGACCAGATTTACATCCAGAGGTCTATAACACGAGAACACACTGGTGCAGGATGACGAAGAGAGTTTTCTGGAAGCCAGCCGCTATCCTTGCTGCAGATCTGCTCCTCATTGCCTCATTGTTTGTTGATAGATTGAGGCTCATTCAGTGATGTAAGAGACCAAAATCAGATCTAATTAGATTTTCTTTGCTTGATCAAAACAGTGAAATTGGGGGGGGGGGGGGGGCAATAAAGACATTACAGTTTTTCTCAGTGACTTTGGGTCAATCTTCAAATGGGAAAAGCATTTTTCAAAACATCTCCAAACAATTAGTTTGTTGTTCCCTCCCACAGATCAGATTTTCTCAATCGAATTTCAAAGTCAAGACAATTCAGAAACATTACAAGACAATCTTTATATTGTCCTTATTGGAATTTTCTGGTATTGATCACAGATGTGAGTCAATTAAAGTCAAGTGGATGTTTAGAGAGTCAGCTACTGTTCCTGAAAGGTGTAGTTCTAACGCTCTGAACCCTCCAGTCTGGACAGGTAAAGGCCTTTATGGCTCTCAATCTCTGGACTGAGTCACATTTGTTTAATTAACAAAGGATCCCAAACAGGTTAAAAGCCTTTAGAAGTACTTATCTGCCATGTCATGCGCGCATTCCTCAAACATGGCCAACTCATTTTAACGTTACGGGCCGCCTGAGGAACAATCTCTGCCCCAACCTTTGGCAATCCACCCCCCCCACTTAGATCAAGAAAGATCAGTGGTAGGCTTCTGTGGTTGAAGATCACAACAGCTCTGAACTTGAGGCAAAGCTCCGACTTTAAACCTCTAATCTCATCAGTGCAGCTTAAAGAAAAAGCAGACAGGTCGAAATTTTTCTGATGCCATGAGATTCCCAGGGGGCGAACGGTGTGGAAATCTCTTCTCAAGCTCCCGTTGCTGGAAAGGTTGGAGACCTTTGTTATGGTTCCAGCAGCAGCTGTACACAACGGCTGCTGCCCCGTTCGTTTTATCCTCCCTCTTTTATAACATGGAGCCTTTTTCTCCATATGGTTCACTTCTGTCCAAAAGCGTGTCAACACACTGAAGTCTACATTATGTAACAATATTGTCTGCAGCCGCAGCTCACTAGCCTTCCACAAATTACCGGTTTTATTAAAGATGACAGTAAGAACAAAAAAAAAAAAAGAAAAGAAAAAAAAGAAAAGATATCAGCTGCTAACGAGTTAATACTTTAAAAAAGGCCGCATCCTTCGGAGGCTGCGTCTCAACACTGATGGCGTCACAGAAACGCCAGAGGGTGGTCTGGTTTCAAAGGTTCCTCGATCAGTTGTAATTTCCTTCATCTCCCAGGCAACAAAGGATCCAACGGGGTGGATGCTTTGTTTCCCCAAGCCTATCCCAAGATTTTCTAAGCGCACCACTGATGAGTCACTTTTCTTAAAGGGAATAAATCAAACAGCAGCCGAACAGTTTGGCCTTCACAGTCTATGTGGCTGAAGCCTTCGTAGACCGCATGGAGCTCTGAGTGCAGGATGTAACTCCTCCTCACAAAATGATTGATGATTACGAAAATAAACATATTCCGGAGTGTATTTTATTTTTTTTCCCCCAGACTGATTAAATAAAAAGTGGTCATGTTAGATTCAATTTAGATGTCCACATCGTCCTGTTTCTACCTGAAAACTCACATTTTTCTGTTTTTTTCATCCTCTATGATATGAAAACATCAGATCGATGCAAAGCCAGGGAAAGTTGGAGTTAAAGTCTTGATGAAATCCTACCAGGCTGCACATCTCTCCTGCTGACAGCACCATCTGTTGCTGCTATAAGGATAAAGCATGGTACTTTAATGTCACACGCTCATTAATATCAATGCGTTTCATTCCCTTTGCTGAATTCTTTTTCTGGTTGAGGAGGGTCTTTATGTTACTGCTGATCTGGAGCTAGTTGTATCCATACAACAAAAAGACTACCAGCTCCTGCCAATTGTTGCCTGCACATCATTTGGAAAAAATAGGACTATTTTCAATATCTAAATGTCAAAAGTCTGAAGAGCCTTCCAAAATTCCTCTACTCGATCTTCTCCTGCGTCTGCTGTTTGACGTGACAGGCCTCCAGCTGATGTGAATACACGGATGGTTGACGTTCTTTCACTCAAACTCAACCACACATGCACTCGTCCGCTCAGGAATACAAGCCTGGAAACATAATTGAATCTACACCTACATTTCCACGTGGATGTAAGCTGAGTTTTTTTGCTGCACTTTTCTCATTATTTTCTTGTATCCCTGCCAGAAAACATCGATGCCCAGCGAGCCCTCCTCCTCCTCCTCCTTGTACTTTGTTAAGGAGCAGAACAGATGGTGGAGCCGATGGAGGAGAAGCCCTGCTGAGTTGCTTGTACAAAGGAAACTGCTTGATGTGAAACATTCTCTAAGCAAACTACAAAGCCAGACGACGACTGACCCCTGCGAATCGCGATACAGTACACATGAACCGGCCTCACCCTCTAAATATCTCTTTACAGCTTCCTGAGCAGTTGCTCGGTAACAATGGTGCTCCCGTTAATTGAAAACACTTAACCATTAGTCTTACCTACAAGCTTTTATTTCTATGATGTTATGAGTTGTTGGGGAGTCCAATGTGATCTAAAGGCTCTGTTTTTAACATGAACCCTAATGATTTTGACGCTGACGATGGATTTTAGAAATCTCCACCAAACACTCCCAATCAGTGACCGAACTGAGAGCGACACCAGACAGGTTGTGTTGAAAGAGCATGAAGTGTGACTCCTTATTGCCACACAGTCATGTACTATGAACTCTTTACAACTTCAAGGCTGCCCAATCACAGTCAAATCACAGTGTGCACAGTGATACGACACCTCTGAGTCATATAGTCTGAGTTTAACTTTGGTTCCGTAGAAGTCTTATCACACATCAACTAAGTCTCCTGCTGCATTGAGAAACATGCACATCATTGTTTTAAAGCCTGGTGATCCAACACATACTGTAAAACAATACTGACACTTGAAAGAATCAGACCTCCAGTTCTCAGCTCTTGGAAATCTAAATTCATGTTATTAAATCAGCAGAGGGGAGCTGCAAAAAAAAATATTTTGGAATTGAAGCCTTCCATTCGTTCCCTGCAAATCTGCTTTTCTCAGGAGGTATTACTTTTATGTTGGATCTTTTAACCATTGCTCTCATACTCTTTCCTAGATACACTTAAAACAGCTCTTGCCAAGCTGCTATAAAACACACACACACACACACACACACACACACACACACACACACACACACACAACCTTGCCTCCCGAATGTGCTGAGTAAATAAATACCAATTTACAACTGTCCATTCCTAGATAAAATATTGGGAAAAGGCCATTGGATGAGTTCCTATGTAAAAAAAAAACATCCTAAAGTCCACCCTGGCTTTAGAAGTGGACACACCACCTAGCTGTCACTGCTAAAAATTACCTGGAGATAACAAATAAACATCTATTCTGATGGATTAACTGCTGCATTTGGCTTGGTACAGCAGATCACAACTACCTCTTTGACAGAGTTACAGCCCTTTTGAAAGCCTTGATGACCTTTGGCGTATTTATGGCGTTCCACAGGGGTCAATGCTTGATCTCTTTATTATTTTGTCTTCACATATACATGGTAAAATTACTGGTGATCGTGGTGCGAATTATCATTGTAATGCTGATGACGCTCAGTTGTATGTATCTGCATATATATATGTATATATGTATATATATACACTACTCACAGAAAGTTAGGGATATTTGACTTTTGGGAAAAATTTATGGAAAATGTAAAAAGTTCATGCTACAGTGATATTATATCATGAAAGTATAAGGCATTTAGTGTAATTTCAACTCAAGTTCACCTGTAAAGGTTATAGTGTGCTTTAGGTGGATTCTGACAATTCACCCGAAAGCCCAATATCCCTAACTTTTTGTGAGTAGTGTATATATATAAAACAAGATTCATTGAACCACATTATAAATTGGCTCTCCAGCATGGAATTAAAGGATTAAAGAAACAGATAAAACAACTTAATCATCTCACAAAACACTGCCAGCTTTGGACCCTTTAACTGGACAATGACACAAACATAAGTCATATCACTCTACTTCACATCAGTCCAGTTTTGGCATCATTACTTTTACACTCTGTGTCATTGAGGATGGATTTTAAACATCTTGTACTTATTTTACAGCTCCTAGTGCTCCAGCTCCTTCATACATCTCTGAATGCTTATCTGAGTTTGTTTCCGATCCGTCCCCTCAGGTCTTGTAGCGCTGACTTGGTGCATGTTCCAAAAATGAACTATAAAACTTTAGTGAAGGAGCCTTAAGTTTTTATGCATCTAAGGTTTGAACACATTCCCACCACAGAGCAAAAACCCTATTTTCAATGATATTTGCTTTGCACTTGATGCACCTTTCCTTTCTTTTTCACCTTTGTGCCCTTTAAACCTTAATGTCATTTTGCTCTCACCTGTGTTTTGAGCTATAATTACACATGGCAGGTGCTTTAGCCTCTAGATCAACTTCATTATTATTATTGTTTGATATATGTACCCTTCATAGGACACTGAAATAAAACGCACTGTACCTGCCGGTCATGAGCTGGCTCCTGGAGGGGCTGCAGAGCGGCTGCACGTAGTAATTCTCCAGCTTGACTCCCTGCGCTGCCAGCCGGTCCAGTGTCGGGGTTTTGATCTCGGACCCGTGGTACCCAACGTCCCGGAAGCCTTGGTCATCCACCAGGATGAAGATGATGTGCGGCTGCGAGCTGGGCTTCTCAAACTCATTCCCTCGGTTGAGCACCTCGGCGTTCCAGTTTTCCCACGACATCTGAATGCTCCACGTCTGAGAAATGATGAAGCTGAGGAGCAAACTCGCCGGGATCCACCAGATAAACATGATTGAGACGGATTCAGAGCCCTGGCGGTGTGTTAGTGTTGATCAGCGAGGGTGCGCGTGCAGGCGGAAGCGTGTTTCACATGTTTAGGGGGAACAGCAACACTTGGAAATCGGGTTCGCATCGTTTACAGCTTCTTCCTCCAACCACAGTCCGGTGACAGCTTCGCGGTTTGTGCGGAAAAATCAGACATTGCACTGACGGCGGATCCGCGTGGAAACCAAACACATCCTGACTGTAACGTGCTTAAAAAACGGTCTGTTGACACCAGCACATGGAGGTCTGTCACCAGGGTCACCCAGTCTATCACTCCACCTCCTCCTCCTCCTTCGCCGGTGTGGTTGTGGCTGCTGTCAAAAAACTTCCAGAGTCCAAACCGACCCTGGAGCAGCTGGTGCAGCGGTTGGACCGGAGAGCTCCTCCATCCTGTCAGACCTGCAGGCAGCAGCAGCGGCAGCAGCAGCGTGCTCCGCGGCTCAGACACACTGAGGACACACCGCTCTCCCCGGGTGTCTTCATGAGGACTGTCCCTCCTCTGCCGCAGCAGCTCCCCACACTACACCCGTGCTGTGGTGCGTTCACGAACAACCCCCAAAAATGAGACTTTGGAGACTCGGCACACAGCTGTCAATGTGCTGGCTGTGTAATAGTGATGATGATTAGTTCATGTTAAAAAAAAAAAGCATTTCCTCTTTATTTACTGTAATTTAGGCTGAAAGTCACTTCTGGCGCAGCCGTTGTATAAAACTGTGGTGGAACTGCTTCTTCTGCAGAGATGTCCATTTTTGGAGCTGGAAAACGTCTTATATTGGATTTATGTTTCTGACATTCAAACTTAGACCGCTTAACTACTTAACTCATAAATACACATACAGGACAGTTTAATGATGGTTTTCTTTTTCTGTTGCATTCTTTGTGAGGAATGCATGTAGGCTACCATGTTTTCCTCACTGGTGTTACCTTCACTATTTTGCGCCCAAAATAAAGACTTCTACGAAATATCACTTCCCAATCTCTTGAAAACCTATAACCACGATCAGTGTAATCATATGATATGCAAGAGAACTCAAGTAGCAGCTTTAAATAAAGTTCATCTGTACATCTGGAGTCACTCATGATCAGTGGTGTTAACACCAGTGACAGTTTTCATGAAAAATGCATTTAACTAAATGGAGGCCACAGGGCATCAAGGCACATGTTGCCAATCATGGTGTTGCCTTCTCTCCAAATAATTTCATTTAATCAATGTGTATTCCATTTTTCAGCCATTCCCCAAGAAGAAAGTGAGTCATACCAGTGACTTTGAGTGAAATCTTCACGTTGAATTATGAAAATATGGTCAAATAAAAGTTGTGATCCTCCGCCGTGGTGTGTTTGCACCTTCAGGACCTTAAATATGGCATATAAGTGAGTGTGTCAAACACAGAGTCAATATTACATTACATTTATGATTATATCAATATCTATAGTTCATGTGTCCAATCTAGTCAGTGATAATCTGTTTCAGTGATCAGCCAACTTAAAGTCTCTCCAGCTCCCCTCCTCCACAGCATTGATCAGTTTTCACGGTGGCTCCTTGGCAAATTGTTTTCCTTTTCTGGATTTACACTCCTGAAACCATGTGATGTATATACATTGGCCCCAGAGAAAAAAGTCATGTCAATTACAAAAACAGAGCTGGAGATTTACAATTCATATCTTCCCTTTAAGTACTTACAGTAAGAGATGAGTGATGCATGGAGCTGGGTGCATGGACATCCAGATGTTTCAGGTGTTTGTATAAAAGTTGCGGCAACAAATAATGATGTTAAGGTAAATTGCATATATATTTTCATTAATCACAAGCACATGCACACCGTACTGTCATAAATCCACTTAATCCATTACCCAGTGAGAAAACGAGAGAGAAGATGGTCACCAGAACTAAACTGAAGACTTTTTGATATTTTTTTTTATTTCTTAAAGTTTATCTTCACTTAAAGTTCAATTATTCTGGAAAGGTATTATAAACAGTTGCAAACTTTACCCAGGACTTGAAATCAAATCCAGAACAGTCTTGCTAATGTCGCTAATGTTAGCTACCTAAAAAAAAAAAAAAAAAAAAGCTAACATTAGCGACACTAGGAAAGCACAATATGACACGCAGTGTTTTCCAGTAATTACTCAGACCATAGCAGTACACCAGTTTAATCTGTCCTGCTAATGAGCCCAAAATGATTTACACTTCTCTACTGTTAGCATAAATGTTATGCTAACAGTTTGTTTATGCTGTAAAAGCTATTTATCCGGCCTCTCACACACAAACACATTGACAAGAGGCCGTGTCATTCAGGGTGTTTGCTGACCCACAGATGATGCCCTAACCGCCGTATTAGCATGATTCCACGCTGCTGAATAAAGAGGCCTGCTGTGAGGCACTGAATCGGGCAGGAGGTGTCTAAGGGGCCTGTATACGGTGTGTCTGTCAAAGACCCACACAAGCTTCAAGGTCCTGGAAATGTACGTATGTGTATGAGTACGTGCAGGTGTGCGCAAACACACTGAGCAAACCCAGTGGTAGGGAAACCAAGTGGGTACATTTTCTGGATGAAGTTGACAGAATGAAGCATCCAAAACAAACAGTGAGTGCAGGCGGCGAGTGTCTCCAGCATGTCTGGGCGTGTTATCTGAGCGAGCGCAAATGTATGAATCATTACACTGCACGTCAAAGAGAAATCAATTCCAATCCTCCTGCTTTTTATGAGTCTATTAATGAGTCAAATCCGCCCTCAAACCCACAACAAGACCTGACCTCAGGCTCCCTGATATCCTCACGGATCTGACTGACCTCATCCTGAGTCCTTACTCATTGTCGTCGTCACCACAGCTCACCATTGCAGATCGAGCCTCACTGGGACTCTGTGTGAGTGCATGCCATTGTACATAAAAATTCCACAGGCACTTGGATCCAACAAATGTTTCCAGGAAAGCCTTTGTTTTTTGTATGGTTGCATAAAACAGCGGGAAAGTGCCCACACAGACTGCTGCCAAACCCCCACTCGTCCCCCTTGCTGCCCACACCCAGCACACATGAAAACTGGCAAAGACACTGGTAACAGAGGTAATACTCTGGCCTCTCTGTACATACCTGAGATCTATAAACTCTTTGTTGTAGGAAAGTATTAAGGTGGGCGGGCGGCGGGGGGATACTTAAATTGCGCATGGATAACCTTATTAAATTCCAGACATAATTGTTTTGCAGGAATCTTCTTTATGCAACATGGGTCTGTCTCAGGTTTCTGTGTAGTGACTGAGGCTCTTTCACTTCAATTCAAACCACAGAGAAGCAGCTAAGCATCTTGAATATTACCCCATTAGTTACTCCATATGTTACTTCTTTTACCAGTTCATACCATGGGGTACTGTTGACTATGCTGCTGAGATTACAGTAGCTTTTACAGTGTGATAATTGGTTATTGTCGTATAATTAAACAGAGACAATGAGCCTTTGTATAATTTTGGACTGTACCAAGTGTAAAAGAGCTTGACAATGCTAATGGCTGAAGTAATGGCCAAAGCTCTGAAGCAACAATCACCGACACCTGAGAGACAAGGACAAGAAAACTCATAAATAGCCTCGTAAAGTTTATTAGCACCTGTTCAAAGCATGAAATATATTAGAAACCCGAATTGATGAGTGTTTAAAAAGCTCTTCTTGAAACATTGCTAAAGGTAATTACCAAGGTACTCGTGACTGTGTAAAGTTGTTGGATTGTTAAAAGTTAATTTTTAGAAAGCAGCTAGCTGGATCAGGGGACAGTCCCTACAAAATGCAATGATATTATGACTGAACTTTGACCTTTGAACTGAAAAAAAAAAAAAAAAAAAAGGATTTGAAATCCATAATTCACATATTTTTGAGACTGTTTCCACAAATACGCATGGAATTGTTTTGAAAATGGAAAAAAAAATGAAGAATTGAAAGTTCAGTTCAACTTTAATCTGTTTTGTCAAGAGCTACGTGCTCCGTTCCGTCTGTGCGCTACAACCCTTTGTGCCAACTATTAACTGCAGCAACATTTCCACTCATCCAAAAAAAAAAACTTCCTCTAGTGTAAAGCCTGTTACCCCTGTGACTGCTCTGGCTGCTTTACTCTGTCAACATTTCCATACACTCCTCATGTTTAAAACCGAGCCAGCGGACTGACCCCACAGTGCAAGAAGAGTCGGTGGATGGGTGTTAGATGGAGAAAATAGATTATCCACATGATGTATGGCTCCTACTCCAGCTCTGTTGTTGTAGCAGTAGCTGGGGTATGGTACACAATCCCTCAGCGTATAGATAGCCGCAGATCAGCAGATAGCACGGGAATGTTGGCAATGTAGAGACTGATTACAGGGTTTCAAATGCCTTCAACATACTTTTATCATTACCTACAAATTAGTGGTTATCTGAACTCAATTCCCCATCATAAAAAATTGGTTGAATATTTGTGATAATGTAAAGGAACAACTCTTAATACGAAAGTGTTGACAAATCAGACGGAAATCTAAAGAAAACTGCAAGAATACTGATATGAAATGTCCCGCTTTGTCAGTCGAAAGAAACTTGAGGATCGTTCTGATGCATCACTTTCTTCCCCTTATACCTGACACCAGACTGTTACCCTATTGAGTAAAATGGGTTCATTCCTAACACTGATCACTTGGACATTTGATCCAAAAGCACGTCCAGTCATGCAGAACGCCTGGAAACCACTTATTCCAACCCCCCCCTTGTCAGCTGATCTTCCCAACAGAAGGTCGTGTGATCTTTTGACCTTTCTGCAAGATCCTCTCCAGATAAAAATCTGTGCTGGGTGCTGCAGGAGCTCCCGGTGAAGAGGGGATCAGTACAACAGCAGAGCACTTCACAATAAATTAGCAGTCGGCTCCAGCTTCTGGGTTTTATAAGCCTGACTGGGCAGAGACAAGATGTTTTGCCAACATTTCATGTCCACCAGTCATTTTGGTTCAGTAATAACTTGCACACTTGTAGACAAAGGAAGCCATTGTGGAGAGGATTACCTCGTTCAGCATGTCCTGGATAATATTTTTTATTATCTCCACAGAGTAGCGTCAGTGAAGTCAGAGGCTGCTTCTCGATGTGGATGGTCGTAACACGATCTTAAAATGATATTCGCTTTATCTTCCTCTTCATCGCTGGCTCACATCCGCTGACTGGCTGCCAGCTGCTTTGTCTGCATGTCGGACCGACCTCAGCGGAGAAACCTCACCGAGGCTGAGGTAATAGGCCCCCCATTTGTTCGTGCTCGGTTCACTTCAAAGATACTGTTCTCCCCGCTGTCTGGTTGGCTTCGATCGAGGAGCTGAGGTGAACGGGAACAAGCATTCTCACCTGTCACCACATGGTTGATGTTTACAAAAAGGGGTTTGGACAGATCCAGTGTGTAGAGACACAGTGTGGAGGGCTTTCAAAGAGCACGCTGAAAGAATAAGGGATGGTATGAAAATGACTAGAGGGGGAGGGAGGCAACCCCTTGGTAAAGCCAGAGAGGCAGCGATATTGTTCAAATTAGGGTAAAAGATTTGATTGTCAACAAATTAAAATATGTCGACCTGCAGAAGAAGAAATCCAAAAGTTTGTCGAAGTGTAGAAAACTCAAAATCATCAGATCTATTTCGGGAGGGTCTCTACTCTCTTTTCATATCTGCATATGAAAATGACCCCACATAGCCCCTATGCCATATCATAGCCATCAAAAAGCAAAGCTAAGGACCTGTGGTCTTCCACACGATGACAGATGCGATGGGTTTGACACCTGAGTGAGTGCAGATGAGTGGAAGATAAGGACCAAATCCTCCACACAAACCCGTTACACCCTCAGGTACCTTCGCCAAGGAAGAGGTATGCATGCCGAGTGGACAGCTTCGTTTCATCCACCACTTCAAAATACACAACACAGCTGGAGCTGCACATGTCTGCAACACAGGCAGCGCCTTTGGCATCGAGGCCAAAGGCAGAGCAGACAAAACAGATTGTGAGATAGATAGAGGCATAGCTGAGGTTCATCCATACATGGGACGTGCAAGATCATGAGGTTTGTGTTTGGCCTTAAAATATCTATCTGATCTGAGGTACAGACGGTGTAGGAACAGAGGATTACGGGTAGATAGAAGTCTAGACTTGTCATCAGTACAAACAATGTCTAATGACCTGGTACAGTTCAGAATTTACAATCTGAAAGCCCAGTAAACTGTTTGAGGTTGTTTGTGGAGGGTGGTCTGGTACGTCCCTTTCAGCCTGACCAATGGCCTGTGATGTAAACCTTATGTGACAGCCCCAGGACTTTTCCCAGCTGCTGACTATGCTTGCATTCAAACATGTAGGGATGAACCTTGGCAGCTCTCAGTACAAAGAAAACTCAGCCACTGGTTCTATCCACTTCCTCATATCTGATCCTTATATCTAACCCCAAAGCCCTGAAGCAAACGCAGATCTGCGGTGTGTGTTTTCATGAGTTACTGTTGATACTCCGCCAATTTACACTCATTAACATTCAGCATAAATATAGATGAGTCAAGGCAAAAGTTTTACCCAGAAGCTGCTGTCCGATGTATGTCTGAGCAGAGATAAGACAAACCACAGTCGTCTAGTATCTGCTCAAACTTCACACTCCACAACCCGTACAACCCTGACTATCCCTTCAACTGAACCAACCTCCTGGTACCAGAGAAAGATGAGCAGAGGAAGAAAGACAGACAGAAAGGTCCTGTGAGGGAGATGTCGACAGGGATTCAGGACCCCAACCTAAATCTGACCTTTGACCCCAGTGCATCTGGCCAGACGTTCACACAGAATAGTCCTCTTGTGTCAAAGAAAAACACAGGTGAGCTCGCGTTAGAGCCAAACACTTTTTCACCACCACATTACGATATAAATAATTTTGACCTAGATGATGATTGGATAATGAAATAATGACTTAGTGCCTTGCTCAGGTGAATCACTTCCACCGAGGCAATGTAATATCTATTAGTTTTAGCTCCTGTTGTTATTCTACTGTGGTTTCTGTTGGTCACGTGCGCAGCCGGCCCCCAGTGTATACCCAGCTAGCTTAATGTGTTATCCAGTTGGCTCAGATGACTGTATCAACAAGACCTGTTTTTTTCTGCAAGTGTGACCCCCCGCTCCCCCTCCTCCGCTTTCACCAAAACAGCCCCCCCCCCCCCAACCACACACACAACCCAGCACACGGGAAAGCCATTTGAGTCAGGGGCCAAAGTGTTCCTCGGTGAATAGCTGATAGTCCGTGTAGCATCATAACACGTTAACGTCCACCAGTGGAATAAAAAGCATTAACCAGAGCCGTCAGAAACAAACACAGCGAATAGGACTCCTGCGACAGCTCCAGGTGGATCTCCAAAGTCAGCATGCTAACCAGCGAGCTCCAAACCTTCATATTCTTCTCTTCACATTTTGAGTCTGTGAATCACTGAGGTTTTGGAAAACTGCTCTAGTTCCTCGCTAGTTGAGATCCATGACGTTCCATTCAAGTTCTTCTTAATTCCCCATATCATCTGTTACAGACCATATGTGGCTGCAGCAAAGAAAAGTCTGTGAGTGAGAAAGGATGAATGAGGACAAACAAGATGAGGAAAGATGAATCAACTTGGGATGATCAGAGGAACATCGACTTTCATCACTCAATCCCACCAATCTATCTGTTAGCCTTGTTGCTAACCCTCCCCGGTCTCTTCACACACACACACACACACAGATACACAAATCCTCCCGTGCCCTCACTAACATATTGATCTTATTTGCTGGTTGCAGCAGTAATAAGAAGTAGGGGAGCTCCGTCTCTGCCAAGCTGGTGATCCAATGCCAGCACTCGGAGCTCTGTGCTTCCTACCACCCACTAATTCCATTACAGCACTTTTGAACTATGAGACATTCGGCTCTGTAGGTGTGTTGTGGTGTCGGCTTTGATCACAACGTAAGCTATCCTACTCACGGAGCATATGGTAGAGAGGTTCTGCAAGCATTTAGCCAGCGGACCATCAGGCGCCAAACAAGGAACTGTGGTTTGCGTGTAAATAAGAAAAGTTAATGATGTATCTTCTTGTTTTTGCATGTCAGCGATACAGACGTCATGGGAACCGATTCTGACAGCACGTGTTCTTCTTCACAGATGCTGGAGGTACGGTGGATATGTGAGTCTTCCAGGACTGGTGAGGGCAGGCACCCTGGTTTTCTCCAGGTTCATACATGAACATCACAGATCTTTACCTGGACCGGTCAAAGCAGTTCTATCTATCCATGACCCTACCCCGACTCCGTGTCTGTCTGTGAGTAGAACTACACCTCTGTCATCAGACGTCAACCGTCACCCTTTCTTCTCTGGTCCTTTTGAAATTTCTTGTTTACAATTTCATCTTGATCATTTTTTTTGTTATTATTTTGCAGCTGCTTGAGACGCTGTGTTGTGATGATCCCAGTCTGATTCAGGCTCAGTAACCCAGGTGGGCGTCATATTGGATTGTTTCAGTGTCTACCGCTCGCCCCGCATTGTTGACCTCCCCTCACTTCCTTTCAGTGATCCTTAGTGCCTTCTACGGGTCAAAGGTCACACCCCTGGACACATCAGTTGGGCCCTTACACACACACACACAGACTCACACAAACATGAACCTTCTGGACTTGCAGCTGCAGATGGAAAACAGAGGTTAAAGGAAGACTTTTCCGTGTTCACGAGGTTACAGTACAGCGCTTCCTGAAAATCTTACAAAAGGTGCGTTTTTTTGGAAAAACCACAAAGTTGAAAAAACAAAAAAAAGCGTGGTTGTGATGTCTCATCAAACCTCTTGGGTCATGGTGAATCTCAGTCCACAGCAGTGTTCCTGCAGTCCTTGGGGGTTCCTTGACTGATGCTGCATGTAATTAAATCTCATTTGTGTGTGTGTGTGTGTGTGTGTGTGCACAAAACAGCCGAAGTGCAGTGACTCAGAATAACTGCAAAGCATGACTCATAGCTGATTTCTCGCCAGTGATAGAACACTTTCTGCCGAGCCAAGAGCAAATTAGTGTGAATCCATGCAGGCTGTAACTGTGAGGCCGAGCTCTCTCTGCCTTTTGTCTTGAAGATAAGTCTTACACTCTTACACACACACACATACAATACCTGAAATACCTTGAATACCAGTCTCTTTGTGCAATCATGCAGCTGCACTGTGCTGCTATGACCACAGATTAGAAAGGTTTAAGAGTTAAAGTTCATCACGATCACAAGTCATCCCCCAGTGCTGGATCAACCTGGTGAAACTCCCCACTCCACAGCTGAGCCCTGCCCCCTGGGGAATCGTCTGTTTTCACCTCCTCCACTACTCCGACCTGCACAGAGACTCTGTTGTGCCACACCAAAACAAGGCCTGCATCTGGAGCTCCGACGGTGGAGAGAGCAGAGAGCACCAGGATACAGAGGAACCTGATCGACTCCAACTCAGACAATGTGACTATTGATAGAAGTCGTCTTCATCTTACACCATAAAACCACTTTTAGTTCATAGCCAAAGAGGCTGATGCATGGCCGAGCACAAGGTCACCTGTCTCCAGTTCTCTGAGGGAGGCAAGGCCGTCCGCAATAATATCTTCTTCTCGCCCTCGTTGCAACATACGAGCCATGTGTGGGATTCGTACTCCTTCCTCCCGATCCAGCGTCAATGCCATTATTACCCACTGAGCCATCCAGCTGGATGTGTCGAGCCACTGGCTCATTCAGTGATGGGAGATGGCGGCAGGCCACTGTCTCTTTAAGCACGTCCTCAACGTGCAGAGCCATGTTGCAGGAGACACAACCCAGACCAAACCTAAGGAAGCCAGCCACCGGCCTCAGCTGGCGGATGGCTGAGCCTCCTGTCTCCACAGAGAGACAGCGACCCAGCCCAATAACAACCTCTTCTTCTTCTTCTTCTGTTGGCCAGGCAAAATACTGGCATTATGGCCGACTGTCCCAGACTGGGATTCAAACCCCAGCCTCCTAGTTCAGTCAGTGGTATTACCCACTGACCTATCCAGCTGCATGTGTTGAGCCCTCAGCTCCACCATACTATTAACTTACATTACACTTCCTGTTAATAGCAACTTAGAACGAATCAAAACACAGCATGGGTTCACTCGACTGGATCTGGTCTGGTGGGTTTATGAAGTGTTGTTATTGACAGAAGCATCGGCTCTGATGGTGTCCAGCATTATTATACTGCCCCCCCCCCCTGTTCTCTGGTTGAATCCCACTTTGCGCTTGCAGACTCATCTGTATGTTTACTCTGGGTGAAACAGCGAAATGAAACGGGTCAGTAAAGCTCTGCTGGTGCAGTTGCCTGACTGACAGTCGGGGTGCGGGGTCGAGGGGGTCATTACACCTCCCCTCTTTTTAATAACGTCCCAACAAACTACACACAAGAAGCCCACAGTGGACCTGTGAGAGCTATTTTTAGCCACCCTGGTGAGTGCTGGTTGGAGGTTGTGTGTGTGTTAGCCAGGTTGCTCTGACACACATAAACGAGCAGTGTGTCTGCACAGCACACTGACGTTCTTTCACCATACATGAAGTGTGTTAGAAAGATCTGTTTCACTGCTGAGCGCTCATGGGATACAACACAGTGCAATGATATCATGAATATATGTGTGTGTGTGTGTGTGTGTGTGTGTGTGTGTCAGATTATGATGGATCTATGGACATGTGGTTGAGATGCTGGTCAGACGTTAGACTGACAGCTCTGTGAAAACACATAAACACACACACACTTTATCTTGTACTGATTTAGACCAGCAGGAAACTTTTAACACCGTGTGTGTGTGTGTGTGTGTGTGTGTGTTTGCTGAACGTTATTTCTGGTTTCTTTGCCAAGAATAAACTCATGAGGAGCAACTCTATGAAAACATTTTTGTCTTCATTAGTAAATAGAAAGAAATTTGATCTTGAACACGTATGTGAAATTTGCCAATGCACAACACGTACATGTTTGGTTCATGTATCCACTCAGCTGATATCAGTCATGTCTGATTTAGTTAGACACACACACACACACACACACACACACACCTGAAGCACACCTCTAGATCGCACAGTCACGAAGCTAGCACCCATGCTACCTTGCTAACCTGGCACCTTCAGATTACACAAATCAGACCAACAAAGAACCTCACTGACTCCCTCCCCCACACACACACACACCTCAGCGGCCATCTTGTTTACCACCCGCTCCTTGCTCAGGCCTCGTGGTTACAGCGAAAGCCTGAATTCGATATTTGTTTTTTATGATGATTATATGACACCATGGTGGTTACCTGGTGCTCTGCAGCTGGATCAACCAGTGGGGGACCGTGGATCAGAGAGCAGGTCTCCAAAGCTGCTGTTAAATGATGGCAGCACAATGGCAGATCCAGTGATCCACACACACACACACACACAGGCAGTGTGGCTAAACAGAGTCAGCTGAATGTGTCTTTGTGAGTGTGTGTGTTTGTGTGTGTGTGCCCTCCTTGTGATTGCGTCAGCTCTGCAGGGACGGAAGAAGAACACATGTGCCAGACGAGCTGAGAAACTCTACTCTAAGCTCTGCCTCCTCCTTAAAACTCCCTCTGTCTCTCCTTCCCTCTCTTTTGCCCGTCCATCCTCCCCGGTCTGCCGGCTCGTCATTTTGGCCGAGGTCATCAACAAAACCGAGGGTTGCATGTATAAATAAGTTATATTAACCTATGAAAATATGCAAAATATAAAAAGCAATAACCATCATGCATGGGAAATGTGACCGTGAGGCCTGGTGGAAAAGTCTCCCAAAGCCAAGATGTACAAATGAGAAATGCTCAAAGGGGAAAAAAAGCCTTAAGTTCTGAAACCATGGTTTAATCAACGCGACTATACAAACACATTTTCTGCTTTAGACCTTGTTTTCAGTTCCACAACACTACACACTTTGAATTTACTCAAAACTTAGGTCTCGACAGTCATCGGAGAAACCTGAATTTGGCATCATCCACACACACACGCACACACACACACACATCTCGAAGCATTAATGTGGAAATTCAGACTCACTCAGGTTGAGTCTCGGCGCTACGTGTAGACCGTGAGACGGAGAAGATGAACAAATCCTGACAATTGATTTTTAATAGGATTTTTTTTTTTACGTGCTCACTGCCTTCGCTTTGCCACGCCCCATTTTGGCTTCCATAGCCGCTGATGTCACTTCGCTGCTGAAGATAACGCTAGTTATGTGACGTACAATCGTGTACCCAAAGAGTCAGGTCTTGACATACCACGTCCTGAGTCTTGAGCTTTGATGAAATCTGAATACTGTCTTTGTAAAACTGCTCATCCTCTACGGCTGGTAAACATGTGCTGACGTCTTTGTCGATGCAGCAGTTCTCCAGCCTTACAGTTTCTACATGTGCATATTTGGCTCGACTCGCAACTACCATGTTGCCGATTACACATTATGAACCAATGTGAGTAAGCGCAGCACGAGCACGCTCCTGTCCCGCGTAGGTACTTTATGTCCTACTTGGAGCTCACTGGCTGCAGTGATGGGCGTGTCGAGCTCAGCCAGCTGGACCGGTGCCTCATGTTCCCTGGCTCCTCGTATCCAACAGCTGGAGCTCTGCAAACGACTCGCTCATTCACACGCTAAGCACATACACACATTCCTGCATTCTTGGAAATACACATACTCCCCCCAAAAAAAAAAAAAGTAGGCATTGTATACATGCACAAACTGCAGAGGAGATGTTAGTGTTGAAGACACTTTGTCAAATGGTTCGTCTACAATATGAGTGAACAGATTCTCATATAAGACCTCTGGAAGTTCATCTGTTTCAACCTATAAAGAGGATTTCCTTGTAAAGTCCCTGCTTCTTTTTTTGCTGGTGAGTTTATATGACAGCCCACTGCCCCATTACATGCAGGCCCCAGCCATGGACAGATAGCCCTCCAAAATAAACAAGGTCTAATTGGTGGTGGGTGGGATGAGAGCATATACAGTTACTCAGTCACTGTCAGGGCCGACCGCTCTACGTCCACATGTAGTAACTCCTCCCTGCACATGTAAAAAGCATTGTTAGTCCATAAATGTCTGAAAACCACACACTAGAGGGGGAGTAGGGCGGATGGAGGGTGGGGTTATTGCTCTCTCCAGTTACAATGATACAGGCTTAATGGTGGTTTGGATGCTATTAAATGCACAATAAAAGACCACAGGACAGCATCAGGCACTTCAATGTGCTCTCTGTAAGTACACATGATTCAACGGTTCTCCTTTTGGTCCAGCTCCAGATTTAATGAAAAACAACTTAGCGTCCCTTTCATATTCATGATTTGAGCTGACCTCCCTCACCTCTCACTTGTGGACTCATTCTTAAAGACCAGGTAAAGCAACAATAAATGTGTGTTTTCAGTTTATAATACCACAGAAAAACATATTATTAACCACCCTGTCAAATTTGAAGGACTAACACAGTCGCTAAGTTTATAAAATAATGCTTCAAAGTTGTGAAGAAATGAGCCGCAGTCTCTGCCTCAGGGCGGTGGGGGCGTGTCCGCTGAAACCATGGAAACCCCGGAGAGGTCCAGCCCCTCACTACTGTATTCATCATAACCGTACTGTACCACCTAAAGATGGACGTTTTATCGGTAATGTGCAGCCCTATGTGTTTGAACCACCAGAGCCGGAAGAAGACTGGGACTAAAAAAAAAAACAGCCCTGGACGCGCGGAAACTACGCAGTATTTATGACATGAGCACAAACTTACACTCTCTGGCGGGCACGTAATGGCGGCGGCGATGGTGGCACCTGCTGCTGCCGGTGGGACGTGAAGATGTAGGGATGGTCGGTTCGGCCCCACTGACGAGCACCGACGGGCTCTTCAGGAATCCACCAGTCACCTGGTGAAACTATCCGGGGGTAAAGTGGAGACTGCAGAGGCGGGGTTTTGGTGGCTCCTCTTGACAAAGTCGATCCACCGTTTCGTCACGCCGTCGTCCGTTGGAAATTTAAATAAAGTAAAGGAACCGCTAACGTTACCGTTCCCACCGTGGTATCCAGGGAAGGTGCGCGAGCGACGCGGAAAAGACATAAGGCACAAGCTAGCTGCAAACTACGTAGACGGTTTAAACCAGACTGAGAGCGCGAGCGAGAAAACCACAAATGCTAACGAGCGGACTGTATACCTACAGCGGAGCAGGGGCGGGTGTATGCTAATGAGGGGTTACGTAACGCGGCCCCGATTTCAGACCCGCCCATTGAACACGGAAATGTTGAAACTATGTTCATATAACATATCACATTAATATGTTAATAAGAAAATTGCTGAATGTGACTAACCCTAACCCTATGATGTTTGATATTAGTTACACCAAAAGGTGCATCTGTTTATACAAGCATCGACTTCTTAAGGTTAAAAATTGAAGCCAACCTAGAAGAAGCACAATAGTTTATTCCCTACTCCTCCTGCAGACCTGCAGGCTGCAATTTCAGGACCAGAGTTTTTCACACCAACAACACCACATAATGATTTGGGTATTGGGCAGCTGAGGCAGCGTAAACCTCAGCTCTGTGCCCTCTGGATTCCCACAGTAAGAGGTTCAGTGTTTCCTTTTTGTCAGTGACTGTGGGGCTCTTGGACAACGGCAACATGCCTGTGGTGGGAGAAAAAAAGATACAAGTCAATGAGCAAGAGGATGTGAAATATTATGTATGATGAGTTCACTGCTGTGGTCTCATACAGTCACCTCTTCCCTCGGCTGGCAAGGATGTGGAGGAAGTGGGGTTTCCACTGAGAATAGAGTAATTAATGTAGCTACAATTTAATCTATCTATCTATCTATCTATCTATCTATCTATCTATCTATCTATCACTGTCGATGTAACAATCAAAAGCAATATGGAAATACAATAAGTGTGAGTTTCTAACTAATAATCATGAACATTTTTAACAACGTTTTTCAGTTAACGTACACTGCCCTCTTTTGTCAAAAAGTCGTAAGCGCAGTTTGTTACGTCATCAAGCGTGCGCCGGAACCTTTCGCGCACGCGCAGTGGCAACTGACAAATTTTCAAACTGCGCGGCGGGTATTCGAAGCCGAGGAAGAAAAACTAGTGTTCGTCGATTGATTCACCTAAAGCCGAGGAGAAAATGACGAGCACGCTGAAAGGAATCACTCTGAAGGGAAGCGCCGAGCTTGTGGCCGAGTTCTTCTGTAAGCATCCACATTGTTTTACTTTATTTTTTAAAATCTTTAACAGCCTGGTTTGGACGCTGTGGTCACGCAGTCATGCTGTGCTAACACTAACCCACAGGGCCCGTGGAGTGACGCGTCCTCCATTATCTTGTTTACCTCAGAACTTGTCTGCGTTACTTACATGAATAACAGCATTTAAAGTGTCTGATCGTAAATAACGACTCTCCTGTTGTGAACACTCAACTAACCAGACTCAGGTTGTTGTGTTTGAAATGCTTAAAATGTGTTGAAGGTACCGTGCTTCGCCCACCAGGGGCTATAGAGGGAAAGGGGAGGAGTCATGAAACAGTGATGTTGGGGTTGTATTTATTATAGACATGTATTCACATGAGTTATGTGTCTATGCATTTCAAACTAAAGTTGATATTTTGATTTCTGAGCCTAACCAGACATGAAAAACAATCTTTTTTTTTTTTTTTTTTTTTTTTAATTAGCTACACAACATCTTTGCATATAAAATTGCAGCAGATACTCATAACTCAAAAAGTCAGTCGCACCAATACATATGGTATCAAGGTAGGATGATGTATCATTACACTCCTCCTAGCCAGAGCTAGGTTAATCCGGGACACTCCCATAAGTTATATTCTGTCATATAACTTCATTTGATTTGACTTTTCTCTTGACCCTTTAAAAACCCTTAGTGTCGTTCTCTCCATTGCAGCATTTGGCATCAACAGCATCCTGTATCAGCGCGGCATTTATCCTCCAGAGACGTTCACCAGAGTCACCCACTATGACATGAGCCTTCAGCTCACCACAGACCCCAAACTGAAGAACTACCTGACCAACGTGGTTTCTCAGCTCAAAGGTAGGTTTACGCTGTAGGAGGGATACTGCTTTTATTCAGTATTTTTAATAGTAAAAAAAAAATACTTTTACTTTGAGGAATAGCATTAGACCTTCAGATCCCATTAGCACTGTGGAGTGTATGGGTTCAGACAGTGACTGTGAGTGTTGCTGTCTGTGTTGCAGAGTGGCTGTTTGAGTGCACGGTGCAGAAGCTGGTGTTGGTGATCACATGTCTGGAGACCAACGAGGTGCTGGAGAGATGGCAGTTTGACATCGAGTGTGACCGTTCAGCCAAGGAGAGCAGGTCAGCTCTTACAGTTCATACTGAATCAAGAATCAAATCAATTTCAGATCGAGAATTGGTTTTGAATCGTGTCGTGATTATTTCCTGAACCGTGCACTTTTAACTGTTTGCCTTGTGTTTCCCAGTGCGCCCAGAGAGAAGTCCATCAAGACCATTCAGGATGAGATCCGCTCTGTTATCAGACAGATAACAGCCACAGTCACTTTCCTGCCGCTCCTGGACCGGCCATGTGAGTCAACTGTTATGTGTTTTCAGCTTTGGATTATGGGTAAATGTACTATCAATGTGTCATTTGACCCACTGGCCCTGCCTGCCTCCCTCCTCCAGGTGCGTTCGACCTCCTGGTCTACACGGACAAAGACCTGGTTGTTCCTGAGAAATGGGAGGAGTCAGGTCCGCAGATCATCAGCCAATCAGAGGAGGTGCGTTTACGTTCCTTCACCACCTCCATCCACAAAGTGAACAGCATGGTGGCGTACAAGAGGACCGACTCCGTCTAAAAACATCCCCTCAACCTTCACGAGCTGTACATACAACCAACCACCGCCTTTCGTAGAAAACAGCACACTTGACACTGTCCTGTCCTACCTCACCTTCTGTGTCTCTGCCTTCTGCGTCCTCCTGCTGTCCTTCTCAGGACACCTCGATGTAAATATTTCCCATAAGCAGTGTTTTCTCTTTTTTGTTCATGTAGTTTCCTCTTTCTCTTTGTCAAGCTCTGTCTTAGAAGATAGTGGTTTAGTTCAACTTTTATAAAATGTAATGAAAAAATAAATAAATAAATGTGATTTTGCTCAATCGCCCAGATTCTTTTGTGCTGTTCCTGCATTTGACCAGAAGGTGTCACTGCAACATAAACAGGATTTGTGTGGTGTAGATTTCAAAGATGATACAGCAACACACACACAGACGATGAGCATTATTCTTTAATGGGACATACCGTTTGTTTGTGTCAGAGTTCACGGGTGCCGACAGTTGCAGATGTGAAACACCTTTAACAATGGCACCACGTCAGTATATTACATTATCTGAAACGCTGCAGACATCCACACATCTCATCTCTGAAAAAAAAAAACAAAACAGAAATGCTCTCTGGTGAAATGCCCCCTCAAGTACATGCAACCAAACAAAAGAGAGTTACATTTTCTGAAACAACAGACTCTTTGTTTTTATTTTGAGAAAGCACAGAAGCACATGTTCTTCTACAGACACACAATGAGCTTTCTGACCAAGTGCTTCAGACGAGACCGGTCAGGCCGACCCCCGTTTGTGATCATAAAATGCACGTCAAGCAGCACGTGCTGTTGTGCGTACAGTGATCTGAATGACGGTATCTGAAGGTGGAAGTTCAAATGTTTTAGCCTTTAAACAACTGAAGCCTTTCACAGTTTCTATCCGGTAGCAACCTTTGGCTGTTTTGCCACTGAGTGTATAATCACTGGCTGTTTTTTTCTGGAGGGAATTCCTTGTGGTTATTGAGCAGATTTATGGCCTTGGTACCTGCTTGGGTGTCAGTCGGACTGTACTGTAGACTAGAGGTAGACCCCAGCTCATCTTATTGCACCAAATCCCCAACAACATTGTGTCCTTATGTTATGTAAATGTTCGTGGCTGCTTCACAGGAAATGCAGAAAGTTTAAATGACTGGACAGCAGTGGTTTCCTGATACATTCATAATTATGTGTCACCAAATGAATCCAACGAGTCCTTCTAAATTTAAATCACGATGTATTTCTGCCGACCAGCATCACCAACGTCTAAGTACTAAGTCAAAAGGGCGCGATCAGGCTGTCCACAATCCAAAGGTTGCTCCATCACTCACTTATAAAAAAGGGATGTAAAAAGACCCTCCAACAGAGGCAAGCATTCATGGGTGCACAGCAATCTGTGCATTTTATTATCATTACTTTTTACCTCTTAACTATGAATTGGTCCTGTTTTATCACAACAAGGCAGTGGAAGAATATAGACCAGTTTCTCTTTGAACTCACAGGTCTAATCTTTGGCTATTTTACACTTTGGACAAAAAAAAAAAAAAAAAACACTGACACAAAACAGTACGTTTCTAAAAGTTGTTCTCAAGAAAGATCCTTCAAAAATGCAGAACTTGTATTTTTTACTATGAAAACTACATTTTCTATATAAAGAGTTGTGTGCTCTTGACAAACAGATGACCTCATATTATAGAAACTCCAATAAATATATAAAACAAAAATAAATATGCAATAGTTAAGACAATGAGTGAAAAAATGTTACAAAAGACTTGTAGTTTGTGTGCTGTGAACAGACGCATTTAACAAAGCATATCAGATTATTGTGACTCTTTGTAAAACGTGTAGAAGCACGACATCAGCGACGGCGTCGATCTCTAAGGATCTGTCATACGATACAGTGTTGCTCTAAAATCCACCACCTCTGAGAGACGGTGTAGGTGAGACTTCAAGATGAAAGCCACTCTGTGCAAAAAAAAATAAAAAAGAGCTGTGGTAATAAATATAGCTTAGTGCTGACTCTGTTATTGTCTGGTGAGTGACAGCTAGAAAACAATGGTGACGACGAGGAAGACAAGTCTCACAAAGTTTGATGAAATGAGCCCACTCTCTGAAACAGTGCATGTTGTTCTTACCCTTTTTTGTCATGTGACAGCTAAATGAAGCTTACGTCAGTATTTAGGGTCACAGAGGCTCAGGTCCTGTTTGCTGTACGTACTCACTAAAGTCACTGGGATCTGGGAAGATGGCGAAATAAACCTTAGTTTGAAGTCTCGAACTGAGCTGTGGGATGATCCCACAGGTTGTAAACAAGCCAAACTTAGCTACTTCACATGGAAACCACTTGATTTGGATTAAAGAGAAAGTAAAATGTTGGTAATAACTTTTCAATAATCCTCAACGGATGTTTACAGCAGACACTTTCTCTGAGTTTGGTTTTCTGTAACAAGACTTTGTCTGCTTGAACAACTTTGTTTTTAGTGTCATTACTGCTAATATTGGCCGGTAACATGGTTTGTTTATTGATGCTGCTGTGTTTCCCAGATCTGAGAGATTAATTCAGTGAGTTTAAATTAGTTATTAGGACCAACTTTCTAAAAACTTATCTGGAGTTATGTGTTCCAAAGTGTTAACACCAGGAACACAATGTTTGGCATAAGTTGGGACCTGAACCTGCGTTTAGATGCATCCGGCCTCTTATCAAACCAAATCTACTGGCTCTTTCACCACTGAACCTTTTCCTGGCAGGAAAAAAGACAAAAGGTCACTCTCTGTGCACAAAGCATCTTATTTGTTCTTTGTTTTGAGTTATTTATATCACGCTAATTTCATGAAAGTTTGTGACACCAGGTTGGACAGGTAGAACCCTGGGAAATTTGTGTTGGTTAAGAGCCAAACTGGATCACACCAAGCCGTTGACCAGGCCCTTCTCGAATTCCTCAGCCAAAAGTTTCCAATGCTGCCGGTTTTTCTGACATCCTTCCAACAGTGGGGAGCAGTACTCCGACATCCCAGCCAAGGTCTGCAACAGCAACAGAGACATTTATTTTAGAAACAGGGAACTGATTGAGCATTGTTTTCTTTTTGTAATACAAGCATGTTTATACTTTACAATGCAAAACAGACTGACAGTGTCTTGGCAAATGAAGGTAAAATGCCTTTTCAATTTACTCATTACTCATCAAAAGTGTTTAACGTTAGATGAGTTACCTCATATAACTGAATACAGATAGCGTCAATGAAGGACACCTGCATGCTGGGAATCTTGTCTCTTTTCTCACGATTCATCAGGTCCTAAAGTGAAGCGATGGAAGAATCACACATAAACAACATCAGAAGAATACAAGAGTATTTTTATTTAATTTACCAATTGAAAATATACCTGCTATGGTTGCATCAGACAGTTGTGTACTAATGAAGATTAAAAACTAGAGGACCTGGGAAAGATCCTTGAGGCACACCACAGCCTTAGATGAGGCTCCCTATGGAAATGATATGAAGTACTCACAATAGGCTCAATGTTGAGCTCCTGCCTCTCCTTATCCCCCTGTTCAAAGAACTCAGTGGCCACCAGCTCTGCAATCTGCAACAGAGAGAAGAGAAAAGAGACTGATGAGTTCAACTCGAAGCAAACATGTTGATTTGAACATTTGGTGAATTTTCAGTCGGTGCAGAAACGTATGACAAAAACAAATGCATCAAAGACTTCACAAACAATAATAACATCTACTTTTGAGACCAAGGACAGAAGCAACTGTTGTTGATAACACAACAGAAAAACTCAGTCTGTTCACTTCCCATGTTTTACTGTCATCTCTAATCCTCAGTTTGATTCACATGCAGCCTCATCTGAGGTGGGTGGTTGACATTTCAGCTATGCAAATCACAGTTGTGCTCTGTTGTTGCACTTAACCTCAAAGTCTGGCATATTTCAAGCAGTCAGAATTTCAGTGGGGGGAGCGGGTTTCATGAACAGGAGGTTGATCTGGGTCAAAAGGCAGGGCTGGGCAATTGACCGAAAAAGTCAACAAAGACGACATTTAAAACCACTAACAAATCTGATCTTGCACTGGGTTAATTCAGTTGACATGTTTCCCAGTGCTGTGCTCATGAACTGTCCCCTTGAGAGACACAACCTCATGTCCAGTCACAGTCTCCATTTATGTCCAGACTCTTTTCAAGCCCCTAAAATGTCTCCTGAATATCAGTCACAACTACCAAGCAGTAGTTGTGACCATGGGGCCAGGACCGAGACCAGGACCACCAGAACCAGAACCGGGACCCCAAACGCAAAAGCAAAAGAAAGCGTGGAAGAACCAATTAGAAAGAAGGAACGTCAATGTGAAGAAGGTATGTGAAGCATTAAAAACAAACCAGAGAGAAAATGGAGTAAGAATGAAGGAAAGGTAGTCAGTCGACGTTAATGAGCTCCATGTGTGAACAGAGAGGTAAATGAGATCTGACGGCAGCCTTGAGCTCCAATCAGTATCACTGTGTGTGTGTGTGTGTGTGTGTGTTGAAGCCATCTGCAGCTGCTCTGATTGAGTCTGTAATCAAAGCTCAGCACTATGGAGCTGCAGGGGACCGAGCCAGAGAGAGAGAGCTTATTATAGCCGAGGAAAACCAACACTAAGCATGAGGCTAATGTTAATTGGTGAGGCTAAGTAACTTTGTCTTTATTTACTTACCCTGGTGTCAGTCAAATTACCAGAGTTTTCAAGTCCACAGCGAAGCAACTTAGCTCCACGCAGCCGAGGACTGCGTCGCGCTACGTCCAACAACAGCAAGACAAACCTTTTACTGGACTCGTCTGACTTTTTCTGTTGATTTTGGAGGGAGCCTGCGCACGTTCAGGCCATATGTTCACGTTGAGTACGGTCAAGCTCTGAGGCCATCTAAGGCCGTCTAAATCAGGGCTGACATGTGGTTTCTGAAGGATAATTCTGGGTTATTGTAGCTCCGTCTTGGTACTTCTCTCTCTTGCAGTGATGATGTGCTGTCGCCAGATCTCAAAAATAACTTCAGTGGATAAACCACTGTAAATGACAGATACGACAACCAGAACTAATGCCCTGGTTCCACTACACTTTTTTTGTCATTCACAACAGTCATATGTCAGATGAGACGATCACAGTGCTGCGAATTCTTGTCGTCTCTCGGTCGGGAGAGTGACCACACTACAAGTTTCACCCTGATCAGTCATTGTGTGTTGCCGTCACGACCACGCATGAGTTCAGAGGTCGTCGGGGAAGTGGAACTAGCGGTCGTCAATCACAGCTACAGAGGAACACGTCGTAGGATATAGATGTAGAAAAAATTCAGACATGCCAGACTTTCTGTGTCGTGGTCGTGAGGCGTCCCAGACGCCAGATCGCTGTTCTTTGATTATTTCACACTACATGAGGAAAAGACACACGTTCATCAGTCTTGACCCTCAACGACAGTGAACGTTTGTCTGCGACGTGTGTGCTGGGCCTAAATCGGGCTGACTTTGTGTAGTGCAACCAGGGCGTAAGAGGGTATACGTCGCCATGCGGTAACCTTTAACCGAGACTAAAACTTTGGGAGTGACTTCAAAGGCTAGATTCAGGATTTCTATGATTTCCATCCATTTCTGAGGGAAAGGCAGAAAGACAAGACTTGAGAACAGTAAGAAATCATGCCTCGTGAAATGTCAGAAGTGACATGGGAAGTTTCAGTTTACTGACTGATGACTCTCTGTAACTTAAACTGCTGAGAAAATCATGACAGATTACATTGAAAACCACATTAGATGACTAATCCTTCAAAGTATAGAGTGAAACTAAACTACAGGTCATTGTCTTACTAAAAAAACTTCACCTTTAATTGCATACATTAGTCATAGACACATGTTACTGTTACGAGATACAGTAGCTTCTGTCTCATCTTTCCACTCCCCTGCACAGAATGAAGAGCTCTGGTAAATGAGCGAAGATCCTCTCTGACTTTGGTCGTGCTGCTCCTGTCTCCCTATTGAATATGGATTTTAAATTATCATCCAAATAACTTGCTCCGTCCTGCTGAAGAGGAGTCTAAAGTCGACGGGTATTTGCATGTATAATGTTTTCGGAGGTGTCATATGAGGACAGGGTCACAGCTGCTTTTATTAATGAGCCCTCATTTGCCACCGCACTTGTCTGAAGCTCTCCTCGGTGTGCTCGTGGTTTCTAACGAGGTGCAGACTAACAAAGGTCACCAGGGAGATGAGACAACGGGGATGCAGCTCAGCGGTCGGTAAGAACGACAAGACAGGAGTGTGTGTGTGTGTGTGTGTGTGTTCCCTCTTACGGGCATCAGCTCAAGGAGCGGTACGTGATATCTGCCTCAGATGGAGGGCGTAACGCACTGACCACACTGTGCCTGGACTTCAGAAATGCTCGATCAACACTTGCCCAACCGTGCCACAGTTATAAAATGTGATAATAAAGTGACTGTTTGCTAACGTGGTGGTAGCCATAACAACTGAAGAGGGTGATAATGATGTCCCCGAGCGGGCACAGCTAATCTATGCCACTTTCCAAACGGTTATATCCATGAGTCAGACTACATCAGCTCCACAGTGTGCATTCGTTTTAAAAATGGAAACGTTTTTGTTGCAGTTCATTGTCATTTCATTTTTTTCCCGTGGGAGTGAAGTGAGTGACAGTTCGTCGAGGGCACCGCGCCACTGATGTGACAGTGAAAAAAGCCCGGTCTCACGATGACAGAGAAAATTTGACGAAACCAAATAAATGCCTCGTAGTTGTTGTTTTAGAACCAAAGTGAAAGACAAGCTGTCAGAGATGAGAGAGGAGGTGGAAGAAAGAGAGGGAAGTGTTTACAAGAAAACGCCATAATACTCAATATGACACACACACACACACGTTCGTTTTCTGTACCCGTTTTTGCACCGGCCAGGGCTTGGTGATCGCTGAGATGTCACACGCCGTCATGAGCATTGACCTGAAGGGAGAGACACACCAACACATTGATATCAATAGACCCTCACAGATATTGATCTTCCCCTCATGTTATTGGAAAACACACCTTTGGACCACTGTTGATGTAACATGTCACATTGTTGTGTGTTGGAGTTCGGATGGACTCCTACTGACCTCAGTAAGTCTCTGTGATGCTCGTCCTCCCAAACAAACTGGTTGTTCTTGGTGAGTTCAAAGAACTCCCCTCGCCGTCTGGCAACACACACACAACAACACAGTAGGTAATTATCCTCATATATAATCTGTCTGCCTCCTCAGCCACCCACTGTCTAGACTGAGAGACAGCTGACATTAGAGCTGGAGTGACTGAGCTGGATGAAGAAGGGTTAGAAGTGAAGGGGGAACAATGAGAAGACTAGAACTACAACTAGAACTTCAGTCCACATGGTTGGTGTTTTAAGCCATGGACTGGTGGGTCCCTGGAGCCAGAACTACCAAGGACCGCCAGCGTTGGCTCTGAAGCAGATCCAGAACTGCACCTCCAAGTCTGAGCCTATAGTTCCCAGCCAGAAAGCAACAGACTGCCCCTGCTTGGTTCGGGGTAAGGTGCTGCTCCTTCCCAGTAGTTCAAGTATCTTCTTGGGTTTTGGGATCGCTGTGGTGAAGACTGACCAGTGGATTTCCATTCCAACCATCAGTTATGATCATGATCTTCGGGTAGCGCCCGAAAAATGAGATTGCGCTCAGCCTTAGATATAGATCTTGGACACCCGAAGGAAAATTGATAGATGGATGGTCAATCTGGTTTTATGATGCCTCCCTTTCCCCTTTCCACCACAACCTGGGCTCTAACAGCCTAAATCGGACCTTTCCTCTTCCATTCCTCCCTCTCTGCCCCTCTCCAGACAGACCTGCATCTGGGCTTGACATTTGGTACCTACTTCATGTACAGGGCTAGGTCAGTGGCCAGAATAGCCCTCTCGATCATCTTCAGAGTGGTCTTGTACTCGTCCAGGGAGAGGCCGCTGAGGATCTGGTTTCCCTGAGGAAAAACAAAGACAGAGATTTTTTCCAAAATTTTCCAGCAATAGACATAACAAAAATAATAATAAGTATACAGCAAGTGAATTGGTTTCAAAGTAAAAGTACTGAAGTTTACCAAACAAACCACAGGTCAAAACCCATTAAGATTCGCTAGTAACAGGTTTTTCACACCTATGACATTATATTAAAGGGGTCAATTGACTTTTATTAACAAGTTTACCCTCATTTAATAACCCAGCTTTTACCCACTGACTCTGACAAACAGAGTGGAGAATATCCAAGTACACGACCTCATCAACTGTATTTTTTCTATTAAGGCCGATGACACTGGAATAATAACTCTGAATCAGAACAGAAAAGCCATGACTGTTCACATGACTAAGAGGCCAGTCTCTGATAGTTACTGTTACAGTACGACATCAGATCTGGGAGGTGATGTTTAAATTGCCAGATGAAGCTTTGACACAGTATAAAGAAGTGATGTCAGCGGCTGGCGGGGGACCAGACAGAGGAGATGAAGCCCTCCTGGTTGCGCTCTGCTGCTGCTGCTGCATACAGAATGAGCTGCAGCTGTGAAAGGCCAACTAATGTCATGTTTTGCATAACTCTGATGAGGATCAAGTCTGAAGTACGCAGAGACGATGTGCCTGATGTTTTTGTTCCTTCTGTCTCCCTGCCAATAATACGCTCATATCCATAATGGTAATGACGACTTTTCCTTTAGCAAGCAACCGTGACTGCAGACAGCTGTGGTCGTCGGCCATGTTTTGTACTTGTGTTTTTTAAATGTGAGTGTGAGCAGGTGGAGGCTCAGCTGCCTGTGGCGAAGCTCAGCCTCCTGCTGTAAATGGGCTGTAAACTCAAAACAAGTCGACTGTGTGGAGCGCCACAGTCACATGACAGTGTCACCTGGGTCAGAGTGGATGTTTCAGAAAAGGTTTATTAAAGCTGCGTTAAGCAACGCTCTTTTATCAACAGTGGATCAAAAGCCCGCGTGTGATGAAGGAGGTCACTTGAGGAGAATTATCCCCTCAGCTCTAAAGAGTCCTGTAACATGCTTCAGATCATTGTTTTGGTTTCCTGAGCAGCTCGTGTCAATAAATCCACTGTGCTCTGCTGTGGAGCATCAAACACAGTCATGTAGCAGCTCACAGCAGCCAGGTCTCATCTCTCTCTCTCTGTGCATCTGGTCGCAAAACATTTGAAACTGGTGTTTTCTTTATCTGGTACAATTACAACAGTGATGGTTTGACTGGATCTGTGTGTGTGTGTGTGTGTGTGCACCTACAGAGCTGTTAAGGATCATGAGGCACTGGTCGAAGTGGTGGTGCTCCATGGTGGAGTGGCAGTAGAGCTGGGCCAGTGGATGGTCACTCCTGAACACACACACACACACACACAACCAACACACTTGTAGAGTTTCCTCCCACACATGCATATAAAACCAAACATATACTTCTGACTTGAACATGACTCGTGCTCTCCTGCTGTACCTCTGGATGTAGGAGTTGTTGACTCCTCTGTGGTCCAGGTCGTGGCTCAGAGTGGCGATCATCAGAGCCAGGACCTCCAGGTCGCTCAGGTTGTTCTGTCGACAGCAGAGGAAACAACATCAGCTACACACACACACACACACACACACACACGACAATCTGTTGTGTTCACACCAAACAAAAGCCTCGTGGCTGTTTACACAGAGCTGCTGCAGCTCTCCACATGCGGTCGGCAGTGTGGGCGATCAGCGCGGTGTGAAGTGGATGGAAAGGACGACACGGGGACGTTTACACACACACACACACAGCTGAAAGTCGGTGTGTTTTCAGGCTCCCAGTATTAGGTGACGCCTGACAGGGATGTACCGAATCCAGGATTCAGATTCAGCCGAATTTTGGGCTTTATGATGGGGTTCGGTTTCTGCCGAATATTGGAATAAAAAAAGGAAACACACCGTGTGATGCTGTTTACTGCATTTATAACATGGATACGGATTCGGCAGAATCCCAGAAATCAGGATTGGGTACATCCCTAATACCTGACAACACCTGCTCTCAAATGGAGATGGATGGATGGATGGATGGATGGATGGAAGCACTGACCTGTAGGCGTCCTGACTTGAGGAGGGCGAACATGCACTGGGCCGTGTTGAAGGCGTGTCTCCAGTTGTGATAGGCCACGTTCTTCCTGTAGTTCTTCTTCACACTCAGGACCCACTGGCACAAACTCTACAGGAGAGAGAGGAGAGATTCATTCAGCTGCTGTCAGACATTTTCACCTCCTTTCCACCTGGTCTCTCCCAAACTCAGCGCCCTGCACAAGTGCTAATTAGCTGTGGTTGTGTCATTTTCACATTTTGAATAGATAACTTGGAGCCCACCTAAAAGATGGAGCCTCAGTTGTACACAATAACACCAGTGTTACCTGGTATATATAACAATCAATACTTATCAATTATACTATCTCTCCACATCTCTGTATATATCAGTGCATGCAGCAAAAAGAGGAGAAAAAGTTGTAGATTCAGATGATTTCATTCGTTTTCTTTGGCAGAAAGACGCTGATACCTTATAACAAGAAAGAAAAGGGAGTCGTCAGTCAGGATGTTCGTCCTCTCTGACGGAGAAAATCAACGCTCTGTGCTTCGTCGAGTCTCTGCTACACCGCACTCCCACTGAGGGTTAGTTCAACTGATCCAGTTATGGAAAAGGAAAAATCTGGGTTTGTTTTCACCGCGGGGATCTTTACACACTTATCAAATATAATAAATCGGTACAGGACGTGAAGTGTGTTAGAAATGTCAGTAAACAATCAGTGGACTGTGACGCTCCCAGGTGGTCGGACATGTGACCTAATCACCTCCAATCAAAGCTTCTCTTCATGAGGCCTCCGTCCACGAGCACCGCGGAGGTAAACCACCAACACACAAGGACCTCTTCACACCAGCAGTGTGTGTGTTGTGTGTGTGTGTGTGTGTGTGTGGTCTCTCTCTTTTGGATTTAACTCAGTCATGAATGCATCACACACAAACACACACACTCATGCTGTGATGGTCTGAAGCTGCTGATTGTTTTCTTGCATCGTTAAAGCGACACTATGGAAGTGTTTCACCTTAAAGAGACAGTTGTTACAGCGTTTTGGACTTTTCTCACTGATTAACTCACCGTGTACTTCATCTGGAAGGTCTGCACCAGGTTGAGGTCCACGAACATGCGGATCGTAGCCAACGTGGTTTCGGTGTCTGACAGGTCAAAGTCACTGAAGCTGAAGTCCAGGAGGTGCAAAGACTGGGCCGAAGGAACTGTGGCTACCTTCAACACACACACACACATATATATATGAACATTTGGGAATTTAGAGAGGCTGTAGATTTAGTGAAATGTGGATATTTACACTTTTCTACTGATTGGATCATATTTGGAGTGAACAGCTTTAGGGACCAACGCTGCTGCTGCTGCACCAGGATGTAAACATGTTTATTTCTGCTGTGAAGTTGGACAGTTACGGTACGTTCAGATCGAAACTCCGCATCATAGCTCATTTCCATAAAGTTCAGGAGACTTCAACTTCCTCCTGACGCTCTTCGCTGCTCAAAGACGCCAGTTCTCACGCTCATGACGGTTTGGGTGTGAACGTACCATTAGAATGGGAGTCTATGAGAGTTTGTTCACTGGTGGAGCGGCACTCTAGTGGTCATTACAGGTACTGCGCTTGAGTGTCGGCCTCATTGATTGAGCCACAAGCTGCTATGGTTGATGCTGGACTCAAAGGCCTAAATGTAAAGAAGAGTTTGTTTTGGGTAGTTTTGTTCAAGGACAGGTGAAGCTGAGAGCTTCGATGAGCTGTAGAGACGTCTGTCGGACAATGAAATGTTGAATAAATCAAAAAGCCTTTCATTTAAACGGGGTTAGACATCGATGAAATCTAAAATAACGACTCCACACTATGAACCCCTTCTTAGTTTGAACTCTCCTCAGTGACTCCGCTGCCTCCACCAGCGGCGCTCTCTTTTAAAATAACTACAGTCGAGTGTCTGTGCATGAAGAGGACTTTTAAAACACAGGTTTTAAAACTCTTACCAGGCACAGCGTTTTCTGAAATGTGTCCAAAAGTGTTCTTGTTCCCTATAAAGCGCCACATCCTGATCTATTGAACTTTACAGTTTCACCTCCTACAACAGAAAACTGAAAGAACATTAAGCTCCTATTAGTTTAGATTAAAGCAGGATTTTAGCCTGAAGCTTTACTCCTGTTCAAACTCAATGTTTTTAAATCTTGGTAATTACTCTCCATTGTGGATCAATGTTAATGACTGGTTCATCGATGAGTCAGTGTATTGATACAGATCAATATCATCTCGACCTATTTCAGGGACAACCATCTAGAGTAGCTGCACTGACTCAGCAGTGAGGTGTTGTGTGTCATGACCGGTTCCTCTGACCTTGAAGGACAACATCTGCCTGTGTTTGTGTGTGTGTTGTGTGTGTGTGTGTGTGTATTAAGTAACCCATGCACTGTTGGACATTGCATTGGTGACTGTGTTTGCTTGTGTGGATGTGGATGTGGATGTGTGTGCTGTTAAATGAAAAAAATTTAATTTACCGCGGTTACCTGGAGTTCCCAGGATTCTTCCTCTGCAGCGGAGGCGTGATACGACAGGACCTGGAACATTAACACACACACACACACACACACACACGCTCATCACAAAAACATGCCTACACAGCTTCCTTCAGACAAACACCTCCAATGCTACAGATCAGCTCTCTGCTTTGTGACACCTTGTGATCGTGATCATCAATAAGTTCGACTTCGCAGTGTTGGTTACTTTACTTTAAAATGCTGCATGCTTTCTCACTGCCTGCACCTCAGCGCTTCAGACTCTAATAACTTAACTCCACATATCAAAATAAATGTATTTTTCCCAGACACTGGTTTCGTGTGATCAAAGGCTCCTCGCTGTGGCCGTCATCTCTGTTTGTCAGCTTTAGTCTAAAAGGCACATTTTGGCCCAGTTTCTTCAAAGCTCTTTCGCTGCTATTTTGATGTCTGGAGACTAGTGACGGTATTGTTTGGGATTAGAGACACCTCCTCATGGCTGCATACCTCTGCTACTGAGACTAGTTTCATATTTCATCCCTGTTTATCCAGAGTATTATAACCATTTGCGTGAAATTTCATCACGATTGCTGCATCAAGTCTTGAGTGGAGGCTAACAATGTGTTGACATTTGTACCAAATCTGGAGATTCCCCCAAGAAGTTACTGAGATTTTGTGTTTACAAGGCCAAAACCGTATTGTCTCACATATACGACAAGAGGTCATTGTGTCCATAACTTCCATATTGTCGAAACATGCCAAGGTATTGAAAGAATAACTTCTGGTCTTATACATAAGAAAATTTAGCTATTAAAGTCTTATCAGGTTCGTCTTTAAGTCCCACTGAATAACTGACATATTGTGTTTCCTCAAGAGTGAGACATGTGGACATAGACAGAGCTGGACGGAGTCTTAATGCCTCCAGCTCCAGCTGCTGCCAGAGCTGAGGAATAAAAACAGTATGTTTCTATGGTAGAGCATTCTTTGATCATTTATCAGCTCTCAGCTCAGAAAAACACATCACAACCTCAAGTACTGAAGAAAAGCTAAGTGGTTAATCACATGAGCATGGAGCTAAATCCTCACCATCTGATTTATAGTCCGGATAAAAAGAGGAGGTAGTGAACAGTTTGAGTGAAACCTGGTTAAATTCAGTGAGTAGCAGAGGAGGCGGGCGTCAGCTGCAGCTGAGAGGAGGCATCGCCTCTGACCCCTGAAGCTGACACGTCCAGCACAGTGTGTATGGACGTGTGTGTTTGTGAGAGCAGGAGAGGGGAAAGTACATGTCAGGCCGGGCTGCAGAAACCAAACTTTAGGCCACGTTAGGCCAGGCAAAATGCACCATAACCTGGCACAGCAGAGCCGAACTGAGACGTGCAAAATGTGTAGGTGTGTGTGTGTGTGTGTGTGTGGCGGACCTCCAGAGTGACTTCCTGCTTTGCCATGGCTCTCTCCACGGTTTCGTACATCTGCGTGTTCTGAATGCCGAGACCGCAGAAGATGGCGAACGCCTCCAGGAACTGCTCATCGTTCCTGTTGAACGCCTTCACGCTGCCCGACGCTTCGTCCATCTTGTTCACCAACTGACACACACCTGTATACGGACACAGGAAAACACACACGTTGAAATCAGATCCCAGTTTTATGCAAGTGACTGAGTTACATAATCAGAAGATAAGATATAATTATGAGGATTTTGTGGCTCTTCAGGACACGGTTCATTAATGCTAATCATGAACTGTTCTGATCTGGTTCATCATCAAGACTTTCAAAGGTTGGAGAGGCTATAAGGATTTATGCTGAGTCATTATTAAGAGACATTCATGGTCACAGGCTGATTAGGCTGAAGATAATCATTGAGATTTATGGACTGGCACGACTAATCATGACTAAAAAGTAAAAGTAGTAAGTAAAAATAAGTAAAAGCTTATGTAATGCGCTGAAAAGTAACCAGAATCCACAGTGACAGTGTCACCAGTGAAGTTATCTGGGATCAGTGTTCACAGTGTTCACCTCTCTTAAGGTCAGGCTGATGTACTGTCTGCACTGACCTTTTCATTCTCCACTGTCTAAAACATGTAAACGCCTGCTGAATGTCTGGTTATCAGAGGAACAATCAAAAACAAGAACAAAGGTCAGCGGTAATCTCGCCGACTTTAAATGGGAAGCTGATTTATTCATTGTTTTTAACAGTTAAAACCAACCGGGTCTGTTTGATTTCCTGAACCGCTAATGGAAATCCAACCTGGACGAAGCCAACGGTAACAGTGGTGAAGACAATGACTCCTACAGGCAGACGTTAGCTTCTGTCCTTAATGTTGTATTATTGATCACGTTATGTCTGATCGTTAGATTGAGTGTTACCTTCCTCAGATATTTATCTAATCTGATAGACCGTAGATATTGAGTTTCCATGGTGACAGTAAGAAGAGGGCGTACCAATGACTTTGTCCTTCTTGCCGTTCCTGATGGGAGTGCAGAGCAAACTCTTGATCTGGTCGCCGTGATCTGGGTTTTCACTCTGTCAGAATACAAGAGGGATTAAGAGTCCTTATCCAGGGACAAGAAGACAAAAGGATAAAAGACACTGAAGAAAAATAAAGAAAAGACAAGAGCACTGACCGTCCAGGGGAGGAGCTGGTCCTTGGTGATGTCGGCAATGTTGAGAGGCTGCATGGTGTTTTTAACGTACTGAGCGTACATGTAATTAATCTGGCTGACATCATGGTCCCTGAGGAGACACACAACACAAACAACTTTGTGACCGGCTATTCATAACCGACTTAAGACTCATCCTCCAGAGATTTTCCATTTTACAACCTCTGTCAAGAGAAGAAGGCTGCAGATAAGGAGTGAAGAACCGACGGGCCGATGGGTCCAGGAAGAGCTCAGGAAGTTTTCAGGGCAGATCTGATCCTTTACGAGGTCTTTGAATTGTCAGGTTGACTGAGAGGTGAGCAAGCAGCTTTGGAAATAACCGTAAAATATGTGAGTTTCTCTGACTGATGCTGCTGTTCTGTCATCTGATCGGCCGTGGTGGCTCTTCAAACTAATGCACGATTCAGGAAATCTCACGATTTGATTCTTTGGGTCACGATTTGATCAAGATCAAAGATCCTAGTCGTACTTGTTTGTCCACACTCAGCAGTGAGTGAACTTCTTGTTGCTCCATTTGAGATTGGCTAATGTTTTGCTGCCTAGGTAGTTAGCCTGTAACTGTTAGCCACGGTGCCAGCTGCCTCCCGACTGCCATATAACCAGGGTTATCTTCAGCTACATCACCGGCTAAATGGTGCGACACGAGCTAATCCCTGAGCCAGGCGGTAAAAACGTTCCTTAATCAATTTTGTGAATTGATTTTCGTAGAAAATGAAGTTAAGATTCCTATTCCTGAATCAATTTTGAGCTTCTTAGACATCACACACCACCCTGCACCAGACGTCAATGAACATGAGTGGGACGACATCTGGACTTAATCAGTGAAACCGAGAGGTTGAAAAAAAAAAAAGCGACATAAGATACTGAAGAGGATTAAGACCACGTGAACTTTTCTGACTTTCATCTCATTATTCTGAGTTTAAAAGTCTCCCTGACCCTGTTCAGTACTTCATTCCTCCATCAGTGACTCACTGAGGAAGAGCAGTTTTTAAAGCTGCTTCCTACAGCTCCGCATTAACGGCACTAAATAATAAAGCATCTGCTGATTAATGAGAGGAGCTGCAGCCTGGGAGCTGCACCTGAGTCCACCCTGAACACCGAAGCCATCAGTCACATCTGTCAGCATTTAATGGGCCTGTTTCTTATCTGTGGTCGTTATAAGTCCAAGCACAGAGTCAGCTATAACACTGATAATGACAAATGATGGAAAATGGATGTATAAACACAATACGAGGTTAACGCAGGAATGAGCGCAAGTGGATTTTGGCTGTAAGACTGTAACAGGACGGTATTTGTACGTGTGTGTACGTGCGAGTTAGATAAAAGAGAGAGAGAAAAGAAGTGATTAAGTGTCTGTTTATGGATCATAATAATAGAAAGAATGATGAAAACAAAACAGGAGAGACAGAAAAGCAACGAAGGAAGGCGAGTAGGTCAATGCACGACATCAGCTGCGCTAGTTACATTTAGACTTTACATGAAAACACATGAGCAGCAAAATCTTCCCCTCATTAAAGTGTATTCTGCAACTTTTGTGGAGTAAAAGTGAGTTTATGATTTGAACGACTCTCCCTTTTGATTGACAATGAGTCTGATCAGTTATTCACACACACACACACACACACACACAAAATGCCATTTATCTGCAATTCAATAGATTTTCACAATGAAATCCAAAATAGATCAGTCCTATCTACCCTCAATTACCCCAAAGTTTTCAACGCTGGAATTACCGGAGTGTCCCTGAATGCATTTCTCCTCAAATTCGTGCAAACAGAGCAGATCACCTTACACTGGTTCAGCTTCTTTTAGCAGCAACACAGCTTAGTGTCAGCGTTTACAGAGGACAGCAAGTGTGTCGGCCTGTTAACTGTATGTATGTGTATGGATGTATAGGATATACATTTATATAGGAGTTTGGTTGATAATACTGCAGTTTTACTTCTGCTACACTTCAGGACTCTTATTTTTAGACTATCATACAGTGTGTGTGTGTGTGTGTGTGTGTGTGTGTGTGTGTTTCGCTTGGTTTCAGTCAAATTGTAACAACATGTTCTGTCCAGACTGGCCTGACTTACACGGCCCATACACTACACACACTGATGCTACACTAATGCTCCTGTTTAATCACCCCCCCACAATAAAACCCACATCTCCTCTGTGACTGACATGTCACAGAGGAGACCACGGCATCACCACGGGACCACGACAGCACTTCACTTCAGCACCACAATCAAACCTAAAAACATAAAAAAAAAAAAAACGGTCGGACCGTGGTTCGTGTGAGTCACATCACCACTGGTTCAGCTCAACTGAACTTCCTGCTTTGCTGAAACAGAAACTGTGTCGGGAAGCCACAGCCTGGGGATAATGTCACTATAAAAAGCCTCCTGCCTGCGGTTCCAGCTGGTCAAAGCTAACATCCTGTCGGGCCCCTCCCCTCGAGCCGTGACCCAACTGGAGCTTCCCCTGAGTTCTGCTGCATCGCACAAGGAGAAAATCCAGCACATAGACAGAGCCCGTGTTTAAAAGAGAGTTATTAGATCTAAACACAGGGAGAAAAGAGCCACGAGATGCAGAGATAAGACATCTGGTCTGTGTCATCCCTCCAACTGCCGAGATCTTCACAACCGTCTGTTTGCACACACACACACACACACACACACACACACACACACACATATAATGGGTGGAAAGAAATAGGTCTCAGTGTGTGTGTGTGTGTGTGTGTGTGTGTGTGTGTGAGTCTCATCGCAGCTGTAAACATCATAGAGATCAAAGATGTGATTAGTGACTAAGTCTCCATCAGCTGTGTTCAGCTGGTTGCCATGGTGACGATGACAGCTGCATTAGAAACAGACCTCAGTGACAGTTTTAAAGTTTAAGAACAAAAGTTTTCTGAGTTTCCATGTCTTGAATTTGATATCATTATGTAATATCAGGTGATAAACTCTCTCCCTGGTGCTTTTTTCAGCTCCTTAAAAAACTGTGTCGAGCCTCCTTTCCCTGCGACAGGAGCTGACAGGTCCATCTGCTCGCCTGATGAAAAGAGGGTCACAAACTGTGGTTTCACCGCCTTCATGTCTCTCTGAGCTGTATCACACCGTCTGGAGCAGGTCGTGTGACCTCACAGATGTTTAACACAAATCAGCATCAACTCTGAGCTTCCTACACGTAAAAGACAAAGAGAGGTTACACCAACAGGTGGAAATGCTGCCATGTTTGGAGGTGGATTGATTCATACCTGGTGCATCAGTGAGTGTGAGAGCATACTAACAGTATCTATGGTGAAAATCCTGTAACAACGCAGTATAGTGAGTTATGTTTTCACAGGGTATGATGTTTAAAAGTGACCTAATGTTGACATTTACATGTTTCTAATGTAAAACAGCATCAGTGTTTGAAGACCTCGTAGTGTTAGTGATGGTGAAGACGTATCCACAGATGTATGAACAATGCAGTTTCACCTTCAGATCATAGATGTGACAACAGATTAGCATCGACTAAGGTTTGACTGTTTTGCAAGTCAAAGCTGCACCAGGGATAAAGCGCGTGTTGAAATGTGTGCGGTTGTAAATCTTCCTGGTGAAACGAGAATGTACACAGAAGCACAATAACAAACTTTTCTTACATAACTGTGGATGAGTCAGAGTCTTCAAACACAATGATCAGGCTGCAAAGTCTTTGTTTAAGGGTTTGAAGTTTTGTCGTCACTATAAAGTTCTGTAACTCAAACTGTTCTCCACAAACACACAACACACACACACACACTGAGTTTTAGATTGGATTTGAGCTGCCGCTGTGGGGAGGCCAGGCCACCCCAGAGAAAGGAGGCGGATTCTCTCTGATTGCTTCTTAAATCAGATTAGTGCTTCTTCACTCCTCCGGGCTGCAGCAGGAGTTGATGTCAGGAAGCTCTGCAGCTGTTGCCTCCTTCGCTGCTCCTCTGTCACCCTGACCCTCTCCACTCAGCCTCCGCCTTGTAAATCTGCAAATCTTTGTTTTTTTACTCTGATGTGCCATTTTATCTTCACGTCTCCTCTGCTCCTTTGTGTCGTGCTGTCCTTCTCTTTACGAGACTGTTTGTGTCTCTGTCTTTGAAACGTGATCGTTCCTTGAGGAAAATTAGTTTTTTCCATTCTCATATTCTTAAATAGAGCTTGATGAACATTGCCGACCCCAAATAATTCCCTTAATTGTCAAAAAACGTTGCGTTAAGCCCCCTTTTCAGATCTTTTCACTGCATTTCTTCACAAAAATGACTAAAGAAGCTCCAGAAAAAGTTCAAAATGGAGGGAGATGTCCAGCGAGCCAGTCCAAGATGGCAGCATGAACAGAAAGGTCCAAAAAAATACTCAATAAAATTCACAAAAGTCCAGCAATTAAAAGAAACAAGCACAGAAGGCAATAGAAAGGAGAGGAGATCCGCAAATTGAATATCACTGATACTTTTTTAAATGATATACACACACACACACACAGGTAATCTGACCATAAACATCTGCGTCATGTTAACCTTAAAAAACATCTGTTGTGAGATTCTCTTTGAACAAGACTGTGATTCCTCTCAGACCGTAACAGGCTCCACTCCGTCATGATAAACAGGTTGTGATTGAGGAGCTGTCAAATCACCAGAACATCGGGATAAAGGAGCTCGGCTCGGCCGGGGGAATGAAAACAAGGTCCAGTGTGTGGGAATTTGGCAGGTGGAGGGAGGTGGATCATCTCTAGATCTTGTCTTTTCTCTTTAACCCTTTAACACCCACTGGCCCGTCCAAGGTCCAATGGGCCTAAGCATTGATTCGAAGCAACAACGCCTGCAGGCCAGTGGGTGTTAAAGGGTTAAACACTGCCTTATAGCTCCCATTTCCTTCATGTGATGATAATGAATCATTGTGCAAGTGCTCATTACACAAACGTCATCTCAAACGCAAGGAAACATTAGCACCAATAAATATTGGAAATATCCGGAGTATGCTTCGACTTCAATCTGCAGGACTTTTAATTTAATACCAGGTTCATCTGGGGGGGGGGCTTACCTTTTGGGAGCATCTAGGACTTCACCCAGCTCCTCGTATTCCATGTGAAAGACACTGGAGAAGGAGTTCTGCAAAAAGAAAAAAGAGGGAAAGTCGGTTTGACTGGGATGTGTGTGGAGGACTGGATGGAGGTGACATGCTTAGCAACCGTCCTTAGAAACCAGAAGACATACAGGACTTTGGTTCTGTCTACACTGATTGAACTTGGAAAGAGGTTTGGTGGAGGTTCATCTCGTGCTGTGTTCAGGTTCCAATTAAGCGTTAAGTTCGGCACAGAGACTGTGTGCGCTGCTGAAAACCCGGCAACCAGCATGAGGAGAGAAACGTTGATCTATTACCTATCCAGCCTTCGCCAGGAGGAGTGTTTATTTCCAAATTCCAGTGCTCTTTTCCTCTTTCCCCCCTTATAGGGACTTGTTTTCTCTACAATCTGCTCTCGCAAAAAAAAAACTCTCGCAAAGGATCCTTTTTCCATTTTTAAGAGGTGGGGACAGGATGTTAAAGATAGACAAGGCTTCTTCGTTTTGGAAAAAATGTCCTCCCCCTACTCTTGCATGCACACATACACACACCAGTTTGTTCTGTAGCATCGGTTCGCCGATATCTATCCAGGGGAGGGAGGGTAATAAAGCTGCTCTAAACCTATAAGGGAGGAGGTTGTGACATTTATTGGGGTCTCTGGAAAGGGGGCAAGGTTTAAGACTGGCTAATGCATATTCAAACGTGCCATCTTCTGCTCTCTGGAAGTAGGACAAAGGGATGGTGCTCTGGGTTTTTACATCCAGTTACTCATCGTCTCTAAGTGACAAAGACGTGGAGATGTGTGGAAGTTCAGAAGTAAGCATCAGGCTAAGTCACTTCCCCAAGAAGTCGATTGGATTTTATCATTGTTCTTTATGAAACACCAACAGTTCATGATACTGACAGTTTGTTTGATTCAAGAAAATGTACGTTTTGCCTTTAATTTAATACTGACAGTGAGAGTGAAGAGAGAAGAGAGAGACTCAAACTCATACAGTGAGGACTGAGCCCATGTGGTAGCAGTCGGCCTTTTTAAACTGACATGGCAGCTCAAAGAACCCAGGACTGGACTATTTACTGATGCATTTTGTGTTAAAACACCTCAGCAACTCTGTGATTTATTGGAGTGAAATTTGGTCCATGGAGGAAGAACCATGAGTCAGCAGCGGTCTTCATGGTTCCCTGACTTTTCAAAGGTTTCTCCGTTTAAATTTGGTAAAAACACTCACAATCTCTGTGGTTTTCCAAAGGCCAGATAAGGATGACACCATGTCAACAACTCCTGCAAGGGTTACAGTAACATCTTGAATCTGAATCTGAACTGATGACCACAGACTAGATAATGCTGAGTCACTAAAGAACAGACTGGGAGATATCAATAATTAGGTAACAAATACTCCATGATTATCTGCATATTGACGTATTTAAACTTCATTATTTTTGCCTTGGTCTTACAACGAAGTTCTAGTGGAAAACTCTGAGTTGTTTAACAAGTGGAGTAAGACATGAACAGTACGTAAACTCTCACACACACACACACACACACACACTGCCTAATATGTTTCAGGAGAGCTGTAGCCAATTCCAGATTTACTGTATTTCTGCTGGGAAGAGTTAAACAACACAGAAGAGCAAAACACTCCCAGCATCAGGCCACATGCCTGATCCTATCCTACCATCTCCCTCTCTCTCTTTCTACCACACTCTCACACACACACAATAGAAATATGCATCCTGCGCACACACCACAAAAATGCCAGCACACTCAAAGATACATAGACATGTAGACATCACACTGTTTTCAAACAGATGCCACACACTGCAGTAAACTGAAGTGAGCCAACGCAGGCAAATGTCTTAAAAACTCCTCTGTTATTGTTGGTGGGGGTCAGTGAAGACCAGCTCAGTCATTTACTAGACTTTTCTACAGGAACGACTGAAGTTATGTTCACGTCCACAGAGCTGCGGGTCCAGCCTGAGAAGCGACAGACATTTGACCCTGAGGGGGCCGTCTGCTGGAAAAAGGCCTGTAAAAGCCTCTGAGTAAATGTTGAACCACAGTTGAGATAAATGAACAGCTGAAAGAAGTGTATATAAAAATGGTTGTTCACTCCAGCAAATGCAGAAATGCTTTAAAGCTGCATGACCATCAGGGGGCGACACCACTGGCTGTATTAGAGTCAATGGAAGAAAATGAGCCTTTATCTCAACTGATTTATGGCATTAATAAACATTTTCCTGATGGGTTTATGATCTGAATCACTAATTTGAAGTCGTCTCCAAGAAAATATGATGTTAACTTATTATAGAAATTATAGGCCCATATAAAAGTTGATAGACAATAAAGCACGGTAGGTTTTACAGAACAGTTGCCAAATGATTGACACCTGCCTATCGATCCTACTAGAAGCCACAGGGCTGAGCTAGACCTCTGATTTTTGGTGTGTTTTCGGTTCATGAAAATTAGTTCAACACATTATTCAGCTAAAAAGCAACCAACAGATAGAGAAAGCTAATGCCATTGTGTACCACAGCCTTGGTTTTCATTGTAGCTTCCATGGTAACAGGTTAGAGCCGACACACTGATGTCCAGTTTGAAACACAGCAGATCATAAGCATACCGCTCTCTTTTCAAACCCCAGTGAAGACCCCACAGATATTTAACACCTTGAAAGTGACGTGCGTGTGTGTGCGTGTGTACTGACCATGGAGTCCTCATCAACGATGAAGACGGTACAAGCCTGGGCCTGCATGAAGGACAGAATGGTTCCTGCGATCTTCCTCAGTAAAACCTCCAGACACTGCTGTTCCTCAAAGATCAGACTGGCCAGGTCCAACAGCACCTGTGCAGACACACACACACACATACAAATAAGATGTGTGTCTGTATGTGTAGACAAACCTTCAGACACACAGATCAATCCTCACCTGATTGCGTCTGTTCTCCAGCTGCAACGTCTCATACAACTGAGCGTTGTGCAGGACGATGCCTGAAAAGGCCAAATAGGACGAGAAGTCCTGCGAGGGAAGAGCAGAGCAACGTCTGAGAGGAAGGACAGACACGAAACAAAACTGGACTACTGTGTGGAAAAAACATAAATCAAGGGAAAAAATGAGAGCAGATGGGGAGAAAGGAAGTGAAGATGGAGAGATGATGGATGATATGAGGAAGGACAGGTGGAGTCCAGCACTTAAGCATCTTGCCAGCAAGTTTCTGGATTTTTTTTAAACATTAACAAAGCGTGGTCCCAAGTAAGTGAACCTGAACGTTACTCACCTTTTCATCCTGTTCAGTGAAGGCACCGTCCTCCCCACACTTCTTGTTGATGGCCTGAGCCACTCCGACCACCTGAGATGGATGAAAGAGAAAACCAAAGACAGAGGTGATTTCCTGGCTTTTTCTCCACCACCTGGTTTGTGCATCCATCCATCCATCCATCCATCCATCCATCCATCCATCCATCCATCCAAAGTTGCGTTGCCTTACCTCGCCTCTGTGGTTCTTGATTGGCAGACAAAGGATACTCTGTGTTTTGTAACCTGTGATCAGGTCGACCTCGGCGTTGAACCTGGAGTCCTGGGGAAGCAGAGCATAAACACATTTCAGGGCTACTAACCCCTAATAGCAGCGGTGGACCAACAGTTGATATAGTTGCAGTATTGTTGAAACACCGAATAACTCAAACTGAGGCCAAACGCACAAACAAAATATTCTGAGTTGAAACGCAATGACTCTTTGATTCCAGTAATTACACACTGGTCCTTTAAGGCCTGATGGATGTAGAGATGTTTTGTTCAGTGTGCTGTTCGCCCACCCACCAGCTGACCTTTAAACATTCGCCATCTCTCTGTTGACCAGTAGACTCTCTCATAAACTCAAGGGGACAATGTCTGGATGTGTATAAAATCAAACACAACAAGCATTGCAATGTGTTTTGGTATCAGAAGTCAAATGAGCTTGTTATGAATCTATAATAGCAGGTTTCCTATACATGTTCCAGGGTTCTCAACACACTGAAGAGCCCTGAGACACAAGCTCACATCTTTATCATTGCCCCTCCCCCCCTAATTCACATCGACTGGACTCTTTGAGGTCTCCAGATACTGCTGCAAACAAAGGTCTAACTGCTGAACGTTAACTAGCATGGCCCAGATTTACTTTACAGCGAGAACACAGGGCACAGTAACAACTCTCAACACGGAGAAGAAAACCTGAACTGGAAAAAACAAAGTAACACCACTGAAGCACTGCATAAATCCTCAGGATAGGGTAAGAGGAGGAAAATAGACAGATAATACCATTATCATTGTGTAAACCGCCCCACAAGTCCGACATAAGATCATACAAGCTAGCCAAATTGCGTCAGTCCATGCACGATCCAAATTGCCAGAACAAAAACAATCAGTACAGACGTCTGCAGGAAGGGACTGACTTTTCTGGAGTCTGGCGGAGATTCAGCTTTCTGGGTGACATAAAGATGAAGTGAAGTCCAACAAGCCACAACTAGGACTGACATATACCACAACAGCAGAACGGACCCAGTTAATTACCGGTTCTGGCCGAGGATCAGAATGGCTCATTTCGTACATTTCCAAACACTTTTCCCGATGCCAAACCTTTTGCCGAGATGTTGGATCGTATCAGTGACATAAATTTACACAACATGTGTTCTCAAATTCTCGCGGACAGACCGAGTACACCAGAAAACATGAGACAAGAACCCAGAAAGAAATTCTGTTTGGTTTGGCAACAAGTCCATGAACGTCAACTGTGAGCGAAGTGAAGTTCATAAAGTTCAGAGCCGATACTAAAGTCCTGGGGACGTATATTAGATATGACACAAAGCAAAAGCAAAAGTCTCTCGGCTAGTTTCAGACCAATGCAACCATCATATTCCCATTCAGCACCTACCTCATCCCAACAGCACATAAACCCATTGGACTTGCAGTGTAGCTAACAGCAATGGTAGCTTGAGGCAACAGGAAGTGAAACTACTGACTGTTCTGCACAAACTCCATCAAAATCAACTTCATCAAAATCAGTGACTTGGTCTTTTATCACTTCGGTCCTGGTCGTCTGAGTGTCTAGTGTTAAGCTAACGATCCATAGCAACACAGGCAAAATTTACACACAGGGACTCTACAAAGGTTTGGTGTGTTCAGGTGAAATCAGAACAAAGAGTGTATACTGTTTCTGATGCAGCACAGGGACGGCGCTGATAACAGCTGACTGGGTCGGGCCCACTGTGGGCTACACTGATGTAAACAAGCAGATGGAGGCGTGTCTGGCGCTGCGCTGCTGAAATCAATGTAATCCTGGGCAGACTAATGGGGTGTTAAAGATCCAATCAGAGAGCTGGGGAGTCCCTCAGATGACGCAGACTGACTTCCTGGAAGCAGTATCAGGTTCTGCAGCCACACACACACACACACACACACACACACACACACTTGCACAAATACAGCCTGCAGCATATTCACTCAGATAATTGTGCATCAACTGAATCAATTAGTAAAGTGCATGATACACACACAGACACACACACTTAAACATGCACTGATATTGATTAACACACGTGTAATGTGTGTATTAATTTGTGTGTTTTTGTGCACACAAAATATACACACAACAACACATAAAGCAAACAAAGTGAGACCTCCACACACCCCTGAAGGAAAAAAAAACAAAAACTTGGAAACAAAATAAACACACACACATTCATACAATAATAGGCATTATAACACATGCAGACATACATATTCACTCACACACTCAAAAACACACTTGAATCCTTGAGTGCACTCACAAGGTGCTACACACACACACACACACACACACACGTACATACAAATCAAGCTCTTAGAGCGGTGCCATCAAAAGCAGAGAGCTCCACAGCACGAACTCACACACGTACAGTATGATAAACGGCGCCGGTGCAGATGATGCTGCAGAAAACAAACTGTTTCAATATCAACTTGAATCTTTTTTTTTTTTTTTTACGATCTTCATAGGAGCAAACAAAGAGTCTGTTTATGAACATAAGCTTGTAGCTGGAGTAAAGTATATCTGATATGTGATATGATCCCAAAGCTTCAGACTGTCTGCACACACACACAATTTAAAGTAACATTTTACATGTCAGAAATGTGATATTTTATGATATCAATAATATCAGTATCACTCCATAATATCAATATCTACACACAATATCTACAAGTAAATAAGTGATAAAATCTGCTCTCCTTCGCTGACTGGGTGAAGACAGTTCAGATTTAATGGATCTGAACACCACAGAGTTCAATGACATGATACCTGGTGGTGTTAACAAACGCCTGGTTTATAAATAGCTCTCTAAAGGCCACCGGGCAGTTATTGATGCCAGCCGGCGGCACACATGTGTAAACACCTGGAGGTGTGTTTACAATACATCAAACACAGTGGAGATGAGACGAATGAAGAGACTTCATTTTTCCATATCATAAAAAAAAGTAAAATGTGTTTCATATTCCTTTAAATTCTCATGTTGTCGAGTTTGATCATTGATTGAAGTGGGAGAGAGGTTTTATGTTGTAACCTGGTCGATACACTAAAAACGCCAGGGGTCAAAATGTCACCAGAGACGGTGGCTAGCGTGAGTGTTCGACCTACTTGCCCTTCTTCAAAGCCCCTCCCACCCCCTCCAGCCTGCTCTGTCAGCAGGAGCCATCAAATACACCTCAGAGCAAACACCAGTCTAAATCCAACACACACACACCAGCAAACGCACTGATCAGAGGCCTCAGCATAACGTTACTGGTAACAAGAAGAAACAGAGACCGACGTGAAATCCAAACCTCATATGCGTTCTTGATGTTGAGCGCCTGGCCCGTCGCAGCTACGTGTCCCACAATGCCTTTGTTCCACTCCAGCCGGATGCAGCTACTCGACGATTCCTCCAGTGTGGATCCCTCAGCCACGTCGAACAGCCGGCTGACCAAGAACTTCCTGTTGGAGCTGTCCTCACCCACCTGGGACCACACACACACACACACACAGAGTTATACAAAAACCTTCTTCCTCTGTTCTCTAAGCTACACCTTGACCACCCCCCCCTTCTGCCCTTGACTCGTACCAGGAACAGTGAGTATCGGTCGGCAGCGATCAGCTCATTAATGTGGAGGAAGATCTTGTGGCAGAGTGCCGTCACATCCAGATGACTCGACACATCCTTCACCAGCTCCAGCAGCCTGGCACAGCGGTCACCGCCACTGCCCGCCTCGCCACGTCCACCGCCGTTACCGCTGCCGCCGGCCCCGATGACAACACCACCCTCGCCCATCACCGAGCCCCGGAGAGGGACAGTCTCTCGGTCCGTGTCGCTAAGAAACGTCAGCGAGCCCTCAGAGTCTTTGACCACGATGGGCCTGAGCGGCCGGTCGAACTCCGACGCTGAAATTTTGCGGGTCGGGGTGCCCGGGGCTGGGCTGTGGACCGTGGCCGGGGAGGGGCAGCGGTTGTCCAGGAGGCTGAGGGAGGGCGGAAGGATGGCGGAGGTAGGACCAGCGTCTGTTGAGGACTGGGAGGCCCGCTGCTGTGGAGGGTTGTCTTTGGAGGCGGATGGTTGGATGGTGTGGACACGCTCAGCGAACCAGGCATTAACCATCTCCCTGTCCGAAGGAGAAGAAACTGCATCAGATGCACTACAGAGGATACGTCACCTGTTCTGATCTGCGTAGGTTAAACTGTCAGATTCATCTCTAGAAGGCCTTTATCACTGAAGACCCCTTAGATCAGGAGAGAAAAGAACATTTACTTCCAAGACAAGAACAAACATCCATCATGCTTTGATAATTTAAACTACAATCAGCAGGGAAAAGGTCAAGGGTCAGATTACAGACAGAAACATTAGCCGACACTAGCCACTGATCATTGACCAACAAGGCTTAAGTCCCAGAAGACGGGAAGAATTTATGGCAGTGACATACGTTTATAGCCGAAGATAAAACGGGGTGAGGGTGGTAGGTGGTAAGACAACTGGCTTGAAGATCAGGAGAACTTAACCCCTTAACCCTAAAACCCTTTTGTCACGCTCACAGAACGTCTTCAGTCTTTGTTTTTGTAGCGTTCGTCTCAGCCACAAGATGCTGAAGTGCAGCACTACACCGGTCTACAACGGACTGAAAGTGAGGTTTGAGGTAGTCACAGAGGATCTATGGGTTTGCCAGGACCTTTACACTGGCAAAGGTTAAAAGCACACAAGTGAGAAGTTGTTGAATCGATCCCTGGTTGCAGAGATGGTTCACATTATGTTCATCAAATAACATTGCGAACGTGGCCAATGATCGTTGAGCTAATTGACCTAGAAATATCATGTTTGCAGATAAACTGTGCAAGAGCAGAGATAATGAAAGGGAGGGTCTCTGGGATGAACTCTTGTGTGGATAATTTACCAGCACAAATCTACTGTGGGAGTGTGTTTGTTTGTGTCAGGCAGGGTGTGTGTGTGTGTGTGTGTGTGTGTGTGTGTGTGTGTGTGTGGGAGCAGTAGATTGGATACGATTACACAGGAGCTCTCTGATGAGTCCACAAACTGTCTCAACAACCTGGTCACACAGTCGCTCCGGCTCTACTTTTTTCAAAACTCGCCGAGGGGTCACGTGACTTCCTTCTGTCAAAGGGCTCTGTTCAACCTGAGTGCAACCCAAACCTGGGAGAGGACGGTAAAAGGCACGGGCCATGAAATTAACCGTGGTATCTTAGGCCCCGGGCCAGGCAAATAAAACCTGGGAGAGCCACAGAGAAGGGCTGTTATCTGAACGCACCGCGGGTCGGAGCCAGCCGGGTTCAGTCCTTCCTCTCTCGCTCTCCATCTCCCACAATCGAGCAGCCGGCCTCCCTACAGAGCCGACCTTAATGTATCCAGGGGAGAGGGGAGGGGGGAGGGTGGCTAAATCAATACCTCTCTAAGAAATGCCTCTCAACCAGAATAGCAGAATGGCTGATGTGTGCAAAACTCCTCTCGCCGCCCGAGCCCATCAACTTCTGCTTTAGTCATGCGGTCAAAAACACAAAAACCCAAACATCTCGTCAGCGACAATGCTTTTTGTGGAGCCCGTTTCAAGATGGAGAGTTTGTATCTGTTCGGTCATTGTGCTGGATCCAAAGATGAAGATGGTGCTTTAAGTGGATAAATGGGTCTGAGGAGGTTTTTCACTAAAACAAACAGAACTTGAGGGACCTGATGAAATGCTGCCAGGGGTTGATGAAATGCCCAGATATGGCTTCTGGAGGAAAAAAAACCCCACTGCAACTGCTTTAGAAAGACGTATTTGCAATTTATGTTTGCTTAACAAATTAGCTGGCTAATTAGCTCCAGAAATGCTTTCAGGGGAGGAGGTGGAGGTTGCAACAGAGCAAAGTATTTGAATTTATGGCAGCAGCTTGTATAATTATCACCGAGGACCTATTCCACTGAACACTGAGGATTAAACGGCAGTAAAAGTTAATGTTTAAAAGGCCCGGTGCAACGCTCTGAGCTGTTATGAAGGGAACGGTGCCATGATACAAGTGAAACCAGAGCCAGATGACATATGGTGTGAATCTGCAGGTAGCTCCACCAGGCACCAGCAGCAGCAGCAGCAGCAGCGCGAGGAGGAGGAGGAGGAGGAGGAGGAGGCTGTGTTTACAATTAGGAGAAGATCTGTGCAGGGTTTCACTCACTTCCTGTCTTAAATAGACAGGTAAGGTGATACCTGTATTAAAAAAAGAAATAAATAAAGACCCGGTGTAAACCAAAACACAGGAAATGGAGGCAAACTGGGTTTATTTACTTGAAAAATCCCACTGGAAACTAGACACTCACGCGCACGAGGCTGCACATAAACACAGTAATTGAGGTTTAATGTTTCGTGTCCACACCGGAGCAGCATGCAGACGCCCCCCCAACCCCCCCCCACATCTCCCTCCCCCTCCTCCTCCTCCTCCTCCACCTTTTACCTTGACGCCTTCCTGATAAAGTAGGAGTGGGTGAACTCCAAGTGGTCGTCCAGCCACGCTTCCATCCTCTCGCTTTCCGGGGAGCAGCTCTCCTCCATGGCGCAAAAAAAAAAAAAAAAAAAAAAAAGCTCCTACTGTGCAGCTCCGGTTACCGGCTACATGAATACACCGAGGACCCGGTACCGAGCGACGCGTACGGAGACAGAGAGAGAGACAGCGAGAGACTGAGAGGGAGAAGGGGGGAGGGAGGGAGAGCGCGAGAGAGAGAGAGAGAGTGCAGCTCGCGGATCATAAAGCGGGACTGTGCTCTTCCTACTTGGTGAAGCGACTGTTGGACGATTGGAGAGAGAGAGAGAGAGAGAGAGAGAGAGAGAGAGAGTTACACCCTCTCTCATTCGCCTGTGATAAAAAGCCACAAATGTACACAACGCACGCGCACGCACGCGCGCGCACGCATTGAGTGTGAGATAATAATGATAAAAGCAAAAAGAAACATATGGTGTTGTCCATATGTGAAGACGACCACTGATGACGTAGAGGAGACAACGATGACACAATTATGAAAGAACATTAAATGAAAACTGCTCTAGAAGTGACAGAAGGTCACGTGACTCTTCAAAGTGCCGATTTATTAATAAAGAGTAATTTTAGATCGATGTAGACTAAATGTTGGATACATACACACACACACATACACACACACACCAGTCTGGGTCTAGCTCCCAAAACACTGGACTTCCCATAATGCAGATCAATAGTGTCCTTGTTAAGAGTCTACGTGTTTGGTTAATGCATGTTACACGTGATATTACTTTATTGTAGCAAAAAAAAAAAAAAAAAGTCTTATCTTCATCAGTAAAAACCCAGTGACAAGTCGTCCTGTATCAGAAGCTCCATGACTCCCAGTAGCTGTTGCATCATATCTGTCTTATCTCGCTCTCCACCTCCTTCTGCCTCTGACATCAGTCTCCTACACAGAGACTTGCTTTGCTGTGGTCAAAGATTTACAGTAACCGTTTCTTCAGAGGAACCAATCAGAGAGAAGAACGAGCTATAACTGTAGACCTAAAACAACCTAATGGGCCCTGACTGTACGAACCTCCCTCTGCTGCAGCAAATTAAAGTCATAATCGAGTTACATCAAAGTCTCTATTGAGATATCGAAGGACGCAACGCAAACAACATATGGAGCAGAGAAGCAGGCGACCGCGGCCTGGCATCAGTCTCCACCAATTAAAGAGATCACTGCAGGGACATGTAGAGTTTACGGCCTAAGACGACCTCACTCTTCCGGCCTCTTCCCACCACCACCACCACCACCATCCTCATCATCATCAACTCAATGGTCCTCGATGGCCCATTTTTCTCGGCTCTTACATCCATGATGCATCACAGGTTTTCCTTTTTCATTCATCTCTGTTTGGATGTTCGGTTTACACAGTGTTGATTCATAGCAGCTGCAAAACATCTGCTGTAATGACTTCCTCCCGCTACAAGAAGATGCAGATGGGTCCTCGCATTTCAATAAGAAGCAGATACAAACAAAACAAATTATAACGATGAGTAAAATGTCAGATCCTGTAGGAAAGTCGTCGTAGGTTGTTTCTGAACACATTCTCATGGCCGTCTGCAGCTCGCAGCTTCTAACAGGTGGATGTTTATAGAGGAAATTGGAGGAATTCCTCTGTTAGGGCAAATTCTTCTCCACTCGAATCATTCATTTCTTCAGTGTGTGACCTCGGCCCGTGTTGCTGTGATTAAACCAGCTCGTTCCTCATGTGCCAATCGCGAATAAACCTGTGAATCACCACGCGGCCCGAGGAGCTCGGAGGGCTTTCTATTGATGGAGTCTAATGGCTTTCAGCCCGCTCTGCTCCTCAGGTCTCCAGTGTCCTCCCAGCTGGACACTTGGGTCCCACCAGTGGTGTTACCTTACCAGCAGATGGTGGCGAGAGGAGGTTGGGGGTGGGGATGCTGCTGGTGGTGACCCACCCCCCTCTCCCTGTTCTGAGCTTTCCATTACTGCCACAGCACTGACAGCCAATCACGTCACGGTCTTCCCATGATGCTTCATTGTGTCTTTTTTGACCTTGTCCTGCAGCTCAGGAGCTTAAAGCGGAACCATGCAAGTCTGGTCACTTTCCCGATGTTTTGCTAAACCTCCTCTTGGCCATGTGCATTTGTTTTCAACGAAGCTGTCGAGAAAGCAATCAAAAGAGCGGTGGATAATGTTTGTGTGGTCTCATCTGTCATAAACAAGAGATTACGGGTTTCGGGGCACATTTGTGTCACGGTGCTGCCGAGACGAGGGCTGGGACGGTTGGGTTTCGGCCAAAAGATGCTAGATGGACAGCAGAGAGCAATTATTCCAAAGATGTCCGAAGGTAAAAAAGAAACTTGCATAGTTCCTCTTTAATACTCAACATACTGTAGGATACATCTTCTGGGAACCATGAGTGTGGGATATTTTGCAGACTGCGGGTCACTGACCACCTCTGTCTGGTAAAACATGAGCAGACGTCAAAGGAGCTGTGCTTCCTGGGGAAAAAGAACAGCTCGGACCCTTCCTGTGGATAACATCTGTGTTGTCCAGGTGAACATTATGCATGTGCACGACCTCGGTGTTGTTCCCCCGAGTGTTCGCTGGTTTAAAGATTGAGACTCAACCTCCTGAAGCTGATCATTATCTCCTCGGTGTTGGAGGACGTGTGTTCAGTGTTTGTCGCTCCATTCACCGAAGATCATTGTGTTGGTCATTGATCCAAGGTTTGCTGTTGTGTGGTGATACAGTGTCCGTGTCATCTGTGGTGCGTTCAGCCATTCAGTCAACGTCAGTGTCCTCCTTACTGTCACTCTCCTGTGACTCCCATGTGAAAACCTGATACCTCTACAGCTTGCTACTAGCCCCCTCTGTAGGCTGTTTGTTACCTTGGGTGGTGAAACCGGAGCGTGTTATCTCTGATTAAAAATCTTAATCTTCATCTATGGATGTATATTTAAGGGGGGGGGGTCACAAATCTCACTTAATTTACAAATGGATAAATGATCCTGCATCGATCAGTGATCCACTCTATCAGCACCAGACATCTGGTTTTCTTTTCTTTTGGGGCTTTTTGCCTTTAATTGACAGGAATGTGGGAGAGAGAGCAGAGGAATGACATACAGCAAAGGGCCACCGGGGGAATCGAGCCAGTGCTGCTACAGTGAGGACTATAGCCTCTGTATACGTGGCGCCTGCCTTGGCCTTCCTGACCCTTGCCCTCCTCAGTCCTGTGTGTGTGACATGGTCTTGTTCCTCCTCCCACTGATTCACCCTCTCACCTGTTGCTCATTTACTACATCGACTCTCCACAGTCCTGCAGTCCTTCATTTACCAGAGTCGACGACCCCCACACCTTGTCTCGCTGGTGCGACTCTCTCATTCCTTCAATCCTTCAACCACACTCATTTCACAGAGTTTTCCTTGAGCCCTGTCTCTGTCTGTTTGTGATTTAAATCCACAAACTGCTGTGAAATCCACCAAATAAATCAACTCCACATTCACATAAATGGGAAACTGGCACTGTCTCCTCCACCTATTTACATTTCATGCATTATGTAAAGCAATGAGGTGCCTAATGTAGCGTATCAAATACAAACAGCACACACACACACACACACAGTCAAGGAGACAAAAGCCTTCTTCTCAGCATCACCCTGGATCTTGAAAACAGAGCTGTTTGTGAGCAGACATGTTTAATGGCTTCCCTTCATCCAGCAAATGTTTGAGGAAACACAGACGCGTGTCTGCACAGCGTCAGCGACGAGCGGGGACGACAGGAATAAATCTCACAAGTGGGTGACACAAGTGAGTTCCCTGTGAAAACAAGTACAGTGACAGTGCAGGAGAACAAGACCGGGTCAAAAGTTAGAGCATGATTTCCACCCCGAGTGGAAATAACAGGGGTGGAGGACAGTTTCTGATGGTGCAACCTCGGACGACGCCAACCACAATCTCTACAGCAGCAGACAATGTCAGTCCATCTATACAGAGGTCCAACTGTGGTGAATCTTAATTATAATGAATCAGCAGTATGGATGTGTGTCCACTGTGGTGGAGACATGTGATGCCGAGTTCAGCAAGGTCAACAGCTGAGGGAAGAAGCAGCTTCTCAACCCGCTGGTCCTGGAACAAAGGCAACAGTTTTAGACAGCGTCTCTGCAAAAGTCCAGTCATCCACCCATCGTCTACACCGCTTATCCATACAGGGTCACAAGGGCTAGAGACAAAACCAGCTGCAGGGTCACCTGGACAGGTCCGGTCCAGTCCATCACCATCCATGTCTTGTCGTATCGTATCGTCTTGTATGGTATCTTGTATCACATCGTATTGTATCGTATTGTATCGCATTGTGTGTTGTCATATTGTAACGTATCGTAGCATATTGTATCGTATATTGTCGTATCGTATTGTAATGTAAAGCATCATATCATGTATTGTCTTATCATATTGTATCGTATCGCATCCAGCTGGAGATTAAACTTCCAGCTGAGTCACCACCACCCAAAAGTTTAGTAAAGTAAAGTATTTAGCATCTTAACTTCACTGAGTCTCTGAAATACAACAGACGGAGGGCATGACATCACCACTGTTTTCATTTAAAACTCCAGTCAGATTTTTCACATAAACTAAACTAAAGTTGTATAATCTGATTATACTCCTCTTCTGACGTCTCACAGTGTTTCCCTCCTTCAGCATGACTCATCTGCTGTGAGTATTGACCAGGGACCATGTGGATGAGTCGTTTGTACGGATCAGGCCTGTGTGGACACAAGTGCATCATGGGACGCAGTCTGTGCGTGCGTGCAGCACACGTGTTTGTTACTAACCAAACAACATCTGAGCACAACCCTGGGGCATCACACAACACACTCACACACCTACACAAACATCTTTAATGAGTGTGTTTCCACTCACTTATCACCCCCCCACACACACACACACGCACACAGTGTTTCCATGGGGTAATTCTTTATACCTGCACAAGCGACCTTACACAATACAGGTAAGAGAGAGTTATATTGTTGATCATCATCACTTAAGTTTAGATTGAACCACCTTAACATATACTGCCCTTAAATTTTGTACAAACATTCATGGTCCCCAGAGGAAGAGTCATACTCACTTTCCCTGTTGCCACCATGACATTTTTGTTCTTTGGTAAATATGCTTGTCATGACTATGAGGCCTTTGCATGCCGTTCCCATCACCCACAGCTTTACTTTATATTGATTAGCAATCGTGGACATGATAAATATGAGATACGAAACAAACAGGAGTGAAAAGGGAATATGTTTATAGAACAGCTACTTCCATCCAAGGCGGCGCGTGAGTGTTGATACAGAGTATAACAGACTTTACAATGATAAACGTTTTCCCAGAAAGAGCCACTGGATTCAATTATGAACAGGTATTAGATGAAAGCGAAAGAAAGGAAAAGAAGTTTGGTGTTTCATTCAAAGTTAAGTAGTGCACTACCAGACCAGCAGGGGTCTGGTAGTGGTAGTCTGGTAGCACGATCCTTTTAAGGTTGCTGTCCATCATCGTTCCTATCGCTTCAACTTCAACTCAATCCTCCATAAACAAGAGAAAACCCTAGTTCTGAGATAAATAATGTGTCAGATTGTTGCTTTGTAGAGAAAGTCCACTGATGCATCGCTGCAGAGACGCGTCAGTGGCATTTTATTAGGTGAAAATTTAGACCCAAACACTCTGCTCCGTGTCTGCTCTGTTAACTGCATTACCCCCCCGTGCGGCAGCCCCATGATGAATAGGCAGCAGTAGGTGTTAAGTAACATGTTGGAGAGGGGGGAGTGGGTCCTGAGCATCCATCATAATCATCCCTGCCCAGGGAGGTCTGCTCTGGATGTTGGTGCTGTTGAGTGCGGTCGGCTCTAGGCAGTGGAGAACTGGGCAGAGACCAACTGTGTGGGGTTTTTAATTCCAAAACACAATCGTCGTTGTGGATCGACAAAGTTATAAACCACACAGACAGTTGTGTGTGATCAGATTTTCCAGGGAACAAGACAGAAGTTCTGATGGTGTTGTGTTAAGACTCGTGAAAACAGGATCTGTGAGGCTTTGGTACTTTAACAGTGTACAGAACCTTGAACTGCTTTATAATCAAACAAGACGTGGGTACTGGTATCGTGTACCTGGTATCGTGTGGGATCTTCAATCGTGGAGTGGCTATATAGAAAGCTTAACACTCACTGTAGAACAAGGTTAGCTATGGGAATAATAAAGTAACCTGAACTTGAACCTGATGCAGAACCTGAACCTGAACTGCTGACAAATTCCAGCGTCAACGAGTTTGGAAACTTTTGGAAAACTTTTCTGGACCTGCTCAATCCAATCATCTATAACCAGAAAGGAAGGTTAGAAGATTGATACTGATTGGTTCTGCAAAAGCTTAATGTTGTCTTACTTTGATCCCAGGACAGAAAGTTGGAACCTCATTGGTGTCTCTGATGGTGTCTGGACAGGTGCACCTATCCACCGGCTCTGCTCGTAGCTGAAAACAAGCTAAAAACAAAAATGACCCACTGTCCTCCGCGGCCTTAATTCTGCCTTTTCTCACCCGTTCACAGATTTATTGAACCAGTTTCCCAGCTCACATAAACAGTGTGAAGTGCAAGCTGGCCGACGTCTCACTTCTGCAGCGGAAACGTGTCCTAGTTTCTTCCCATTAACCAGCTCTATCCTGCCATTATATCTCCTGATAGGAACAGCGGAGAGAGCCGTCTGTTCAGTGTAAGTCATATTTTAGACACGGCTTTTTCTGGAACTGATGTCCAAACTTGCCAGAAGTGTTTAATAAAAGGCAAAGAACTCTCGATCTTCGTCTATACTTTGTGAGACTATAGGCTGCCAGAGTCTGCCACATTGATTTGGCCTGATATCTTGAAGAGCTAAACGAAGCATAAAACAGCTTTTCCACATCTGTTCACTTCATCCTGCCCCCCCCACCCCCACCCCCCTTCTCTCTGTCCACTGGATCACCATTTTTCTTCAACATCTCCAATTTTTTTAAGGGTTATTTTTAACTGGATTCGACTTGGAATGGCTCACATCCTGAAATGGAAATATTGGGAACTTGGCTCCATCACTGTCACAGTCCAAAGCTGGGGGGTGGGGGTGGGGGGTGGGGTGGGGACAAGTGACTCATGTAAGTTTAAGGGAAATGATTGCAGCCACACCAAAAGATGCAAGAAGAAAAAGGAAAGTAGGGTTGATGGTTGATGTTTGGGATTGGGGGTGGGGGTGTTACCCATGTGGACACTTGTTCAAATCCAAACATCTCATGAACGTCTCCGTACATCCTCTTTTCTCCTCTCATTATGCTGCTGTCGTTCCCAGAGTGATGGAAAGCACATGGCGTTTGCATAAATGTTCCCATTATAAAGTAATAACTTCCAAGCAGGTTTCAGAGGCATAATCCAAATCGAGCCGAAGAGAGAGGCCATTAATCAACTCGTTACACCCCAGAGGGTTTTATACCGCTACAGAGACAGAGAAAATATAACCTTGTATAAACAGACCCAACTGTCCACGGTCCACAGTGTTTACATCCAGCAGTCAGGGGTTAGAGATGTAGCGCTGTCCCAGTCACAGTAGAAACAGATGAGTGTATTTGTAAAGGATGGATGTTTGAGATGCCGAAGGTAACCTTTTTTATCTCGGACCAAAATAGCTGCAGTCAGTCAGTGTGTTAGGAATGAAGCTGAAAAAATAGCATCACTACATGAAATTGTTATGTGCTGAGAAGATGGAAGTCATGCCCGGGGTATTTTCACATTTTAAATGGAAGAAATTACTCAGCATAATGTCAAAGTGTCACTCAACGTCACAAACCAACTCCACCTCAGCTCTATAAGGCTTTGTAGCCTCTTTTAGCTCATTGTTTTGGTTTGACAGCTCTTAACTTTACTGTTTAGGTTCATTAGGTCTTGAAACTTTCATCAGCAGCAGCAGCAGCAGAGAAAGTTAGTGACTGTCTGGAGAGATACCACTTCAGATGCTATTTTTACCCCTCAAAGCAAAGTGGTATTTCAGCTTTCACAAGGTGTAGCTACATCGATTTATAAGAAAAGACAAGTCGGAAAAATGCAGGTGCAGCTGTAGAGAGAAAACATTCAGGGTGCTCGAATCAATGACTTTAGCATTTCTTAAATCCTGGCGTTAACATTCATGTTTCTGGCCATCAGCAGTATCTGCTAGATGTTCCACTGTCCTTACCAGACAGTTCCTGACTGAGCTCGTGTTGCTGTCCAGTGGGATCATCTCAGAAAACTGCTGTCTGCTGGAAAGTATTCCTTGGCTTGAAAGACCAAACCAGCGGCCTGTACAAAAGGCTAAAAAGTTCTGTTAGAAACTTACAAAGACCTACAGAGTTGATGATCTACTGATAATACACAGTAATATAAAAACTTGTCTAGTGCTGTTTAAACAATAAGCACAGAGCTCCAGTGTGATTGTACCACACGTTCTGTCGGGTTTCATTGCCAATCCACTGATGTTCTGATAAAGATGAAATCCTATAATTCCTCCATCATGCACATATCAAGGCTCAGAGCTACAGCAGCGCTATGTGCTACAACATCCACCTCCCACATCATTTAAGAGGAGCTGTGCAGATAGACGAAGCAAACAGCACCCTCCAGATATTTCTATGTTAAACAGGCCACAATCAATTCAGGCTGAGGAGCAGAAAAACCAAAGAGCTCGGACAGAACAAACTCATCCTCAGGCTCAGGTAGACAACGACTCGTGATGCTGACCTCTCCAGAACTTCCTGACAAGCAACCAGAACTGATGAGCCGAGGAAGAAGTGTCAACAATCCTCCGCTCGGAGGAAGAAAACCATGATGTTTATATGGAAAGTTGTGTCAGAGAAACAGATGACACAATGTCGAGGAGGTAAAAAAAGAAACCCCAATCCTGAACCATAAGCCACAAGCACAGGGGACAGACGATAATGAATACGACAACAACAACATAACAATCCGAACGAAAAAACTGACCGGTCCACGATCCAGTTTCTCCTCAGCTGACTTTCCCCCCCCCTGAGATCCTGGACCTGGTTCAGATTCAGCCCACAAGTCCCACGACCCTGATGGGACTGGATCCGCACGATGCCAGAGAGTGTGGTGGGATCTGCACGGTCCTTTTTTTTTTTCAAAGTGATGGCATGTGTGTATTTATGTTAGCCTCTGTGGGCGGCAACGGGCGACACGAGGGGGGGGAAATCACGGAGAGGAGGAATTGGTAAAAGTGTGAGAGTAATGAAGCTGCGCTACTGGAAGATATAAACAGTCTGGACACGAGTGGAGGAAAAACAAGGACTTTTGTTGTTGCCAGGACTAACAGCAGCAGTCCTCCTCAGCTGTCAGTGCGGTGTGTGAAAGTCACCAAGAAGGAATTACACTTGGATTGTTCCATGATGTCAACAACTACAGTAACAGATCTGCTCAAACACACACACACACACACACACACACACAGTTTCTGGGTAATTCTAGTTCGTGAAAATCACACAAAAACCGCTTCGATCTACTTAAGACAAACACACACACACACACACACACACACACACATTGGGAAAATGAGGTTGTGGTCTGTCCAAATCGGTCGCCCCCCTCCTCCTCATCCTCCATCGACTACTCACCCCATGGCTGATGGAAAGTCCTTCAGGCTCTGCTGTCACCTCAGCTGCCTCAGCATACAGACGCTGATGGTGGACTCCACCAAAAGGGGTTTCCCTCTTGTGGTTTCTCCCCTCTAGTGTTTTTTTACCCCTCACCCTCCTGCCCCCGGCTTCGCTGGTATCCTTTTTTGGAACTGGAAGGGAATAAGAAAAAAAAAGACAGTTTGAAACAAGCGAGGGAAAAAGAGAGGGGTCAGATCATGATCATAATTGCTCCCTCTGTCCCACAACAGGGATCAAAAACAATCTCCTCTCCAATCAGCCATGCCCCCCTCCCTTTAAGGTTAAGTATGGTGTGACAGCGAGGCTGGGTCAAACCTCAGGGAGTCTCTCCACTCACGTCCCAGGTGGACGACGGTTTAAAACTGGATCTCAGGTTCAGGAAAACAAAATGGTTCACCTGGGAACAGTGAGTCCAAATGTGTTCAATGTAAATCAGGTCCCAGTAAACAGGTAGCGACTCATCTGTGTGCAGATTGTCATGGGCGTCACCTACAGTGGCTCGTGATCTAAATCCAAGACGGTATAAACCTGTATCAGAACTGATTTCACCCAACTCCTGTCAACAGGGGTGTTTCCAGCCACTCTGGAGGCCCCAGGCAAGAGGCACCTTGGAGGACCCCCAACTGCCCCAATCAGGTCCGTCCCTCCAGAGAAACCAGACCAGAAGACTGTACCAGACCTACATCCACACTACCTGTGGCGGCCATTACTCTCCTCACAAGTCTTTTCTTTGTTCTGCTACCTCCACCTTTCTTTCTTTCTTTGAGGAGCTTTGATCCACCTTAAAGGTAAACACCACATCATGGCTTGGTTCTCAATCACGACACAATAAAAATATCAGACAATACAACAAATGCAGATAAGTGTAACAGCTGATCGAGCCTCCTTACAGTCTGATATCACTTTGTCAACAAACTGTTTTTTCCATCTACAGGCCTCTACTCTTAATTCGACTCTTTGATCGTGATGAGGAAACTAATCACTGGCTGTTGTTTACTAGAATATGAAAGTAGTTCTGTATTATTCCACTACTGTGCTGAGGTGTTTGTATAAGATTCAGCAGAGAAAGAGAAGAAATCCATTCTTCCACATTTTTCGGGTAATTTTATTTTCTCCCCTACTTTCCATCTCTCCGTGCTCATTTCCATTTCATAGGAGGGAAAGCTGTCAACCTTCTCCACCTGCTTAGCATTTGAATCACACATCAGTTCTCAGCATCTTTAAACGCTCTGCTGCCCCTTCACCTCCTTCTGCATGGATTTCCTGCTTTTGTTTCCTTCCTGATAATGTTTTTTAAATTATTATTCTCTCCTTTGTTTGTTTGTTTGTTTCTCTTGGTGTTTTTTTATGCATGAAGAGTTTGGAAGATCTGTTTCACAAAGCTGTCGCAATTTGATGATTGAACACCTCAGGTTCTCTGTGGCCAGCAGAGACATGAATTTATCATTTATCACATGGCTGTGGTGGACATAATGGAGGATGTATAGATACAAGTTACCTGCAACACCCATATTAAGAGTAACTTCTCTTAATTGCTAACTTACATTAACTTGTGCTGGCTAAATTAGCATTATCCCAAACCATGTCCTAACTCAAAAATCTTCCTACAACCATAACTTCAATCAAGATCTAAGCATCATCAATATTATCTTAAGACAAACTAGTCATGAATATCTATTATGTAGCTTCTCCCTTTCACCCAGTAAACTGTAGGTGGCGTCATTTTAACGCTTATCATCCGAATCAAACAGAGATTTTGTAGTTTTGATGTTTTAGAAACCACACATTTGCAAAGTGACTTTCAAAGATGTCAAAGACAAGCTGCGTCAGACGGCAACACACCAGCAAAAGAAGCTGTGGCCTTCAAAATAAAAGTTTAAAATCAGTCACCATATAGACCAGAGCCGTGAGTGTTCCTGTGTCTGGGTGTCTTCACCGCTCAGACTAGTAGGTAAACATGACTGGAAGAGCTCATGTGTCCACGTGACTCGGGACGAATCTGTCTTTTTCACTATCACCATTAACATATACAGCACATGATCCTGGCAGGATGTTCTGTGTATTCATCTGTCTTCTTTATAAGACACCCACTGTTTCACTGGAACATGTCATACACTGTGTGTGTGTGTGTGTGTGTGAAGGGGTGTATGCACAATCAGGCTGTCACACTTAAAGGAAACCAATGTCTGCTTCACTTTGACTGTGACTGTTGTAATATCAACATAACCTGGGCTCTGTTTCAGAGAGCTGGTTTAACAAAGTCTGACTTTAACCCTGAACTCTGACTTTAATGAAACTCCACATGAGAGAGTTTTCAGCTCTAGAAAAGTCGATCTGAGTTCGTTCAACTTCGAAAACCATCATCATTGGAGCACCAATACCACGGTTCACCATGGCAACATGTGAACACACAGTAGAGCCTCCAGTTCAGTCAAGTGGCACCAAAAAGATTAACATGTGACATTAATGTGATGAAGTGCTTTTGTTTCAGCTCACTGACAATAACAAACAGATGAATGGAGCCTCCACGTGTGATATCTGAATCACAGATCAATGACTGGTAGATCATGACGTAATATCCATCCATACAGACTGTTGCTGGGTTACAGAGTAAACTTGACCAACACTGCCATCAGGTGGCCAAAACTGAATGCTGCAAAACCAGCCAACAATCTGATGAAATACATAATTACAGCTACATTTAGAAAACCATACATCTAATTAACTTACCTAATTTTGGACTTGGTTGATATACTCACATACAACACAGTGCAACCGTATGTACAGGTCTTTTATTGTTTATTAGGATTCCCATTACCTTGTTACACTTGACTTCCCCAACACTGGCTCTTCCCCTGATAAATCCTCCACTATGTTCTGCAGCTAATTTTGAGTTTTGTCTGCTGGTTGTTGCTGAGTAGGGAGTGAACTGACTGACTGAGATTTCACTGAACATTGTGTGAGAGTGTTTCCCATCTTTCTGTGGCCACTGTGCTCTCATATACATTGTCTTATTAAGCATTGGCATCTCACTGCCAACAGTGAATTAAGGCAGATTCTTAATTTAAGTGTTGTTTAGAAGAAGATCACCTCCTTTGTGTTGAAATAAAAAAAATCACTCATACACTCATCTGACTGCTCTGACTCTACCTGCACACTAAGGTCATCTAGACTGAGCTGCCATCTTCTTTGCTCTGCGAGCTGCCCCAGACTTCCTTTTCGCTTTAATCTTGAAGAGGGGGTGATGGGATGGATGTTTGCCTCCACTAGAAGAGGAAAAACACAGACAGACACATACTCAGTCAAACAGATTAAGACTTGCACACATTTTTCATAGAGACCGACAGGACCGGTTTGTCCCTTCTAACTGTGCGATAACGCACCTGCTCCTCCTGTTTGGGTCTTTGAGAGGACACGCTCTGTGTTTGTGCTGCAGGCTGCCACAGCTGAAACAACCCTCGTCTCCTGGTGCAACTCCACACGGGTGGTCAGGGAGGGCGCAGCGACCACAGGTTTGACAGTGTCTCCACGCTGACAGGGAAAATATAAACAAATACACATTAACGCCACAGTGACATATAATGATAATTAATCAATGTGCATGTGAAGTGTGAATGTACATACATGGTTTCACACATTTTTCACACGTGGAGCAGTGTTTCCATTCACGGCCGTCCTGAAGGGCACAAGGAACGAAGCCCACAGTTTGTGTAAATTCAATGGATTCAACGCAGCAACGTAAACTCAATGTAAACATGTGGTTTTCTACCTTAGATGGACAAACGTTGCACTTAGCGCAGTGTTTGTTGAGCGACGAGACGTATCTCTGACACACACCGCAAAACCTCAGAGGAAGAAGGAAACAAAGTACATGAAGTGCACCAGATACAGAAACTGTAAATTACATTTGTTTTTCATTTAAATGTTTGTTTAAGCTCAGAAATAAAAACATCAGATGATATTTTAGTTGTTTTTCACTGATTGGATCATTTTTACATTTTAAAATCGTTGTATAACATGTGTAACACCTCGAATACTAATATAAATGTGATAATACTAAATTAAACCAGGAGAGGTCAGAGTGGGTGTCGGTACCTGTAGCCCTCCTCCTGGGGCAGGACCACGTCCCTGGGGCAGATGTTGGTGAACAGTCTGACAGGAGACTGCTTCCTGCCGGTCTTCCCATGTTTATACAGCAGATGGTTGTCGTAGTCCACCTGGTTAGAAACACAAGCAAATATTGACTTTATTGTTCAGAGTGAGTCGACAGAGACAAAACCTGGAGTTACTAGAGTCTCGGAGCTGCAGCTCTGAGGCAGGTGTAGAAGGAAGTAGAAGAAGCTGATGTTCTGCCTCTGTACCTGATAGTCCAACATGGTGAGAGAGGGGAGACACTCGATGATCCGAGGCTCAAAGAAATAAGGGAAGATCCAAATCATGGGCATCTCAGCTTCACTGCAGTCTGCACAAACCAATACAAGTATGTTAGTGTCCAGAAACACTTGGCCTCATGTGACCTCAGGTGACCTCAATGCCTCTTGACGACCCCAAGGCCAAAGACCTGTGAACTGAAGAACGGCAGAAGCTGGATGGAGTTGAAACATGTTCAAGTGTCTACAACCAGGTCCAGGTGATCTAGACTCAACTTTCTCAGATATCCAGACCTCTGGTCCACCTCTTACCTTTATTTCTGTTTGTGTGTGTATAGTATTTGCTCCTTTAATGTCCTCTTGCATTATTGCTTTATTGTGATTTTAAACTGTGTCCTCCTGTGGGACAAAGATCTGACTTGACCAGAACAGATTTATAGTTATACATAAATCCATCCACAGTGACACTGACCAGAGCTCTGCAGCTTCCTCCATGTCTGTGCGATCAGAGAGAAGCCGTTGGCCAGAGGCTTCACCAGCCCGCCGAAAGGAGGGTCGGCCACCATCACCACCTTCTCCCCGTCGCCTTCCCTGAGGAACTCCTGCAGCGTTGCACTGGAGGCCTGTTACCACACAGAGCTTCATCATTACATGGTGCTGAACATGGAAAATACAGAAATATGTTGGAAGTGTTTCAACTCGTACCTCTCCGTCAAAAAAGTGATGGTTGAACATGTTGTAGTGACAGAACTCGTCCTGGCTGTAGAACTGGGCATATCTGAAACACAAGAGGATGCTTTTCTGATTTTCCAGCATTAAATCGTCATCTTTTCTTTGTTTTTTCCCCTGTGCAGGAATATCAGGCTGAAAAACCATAGCATGTCTGAACTTATCTGCACATACACACACACACGGTTGACAAATGTGCAGCAGATTTCGAGTGTATCCTGGTTACGGGAACGGGTGTAAAGTCTGAGCGAAGCGTGCTGAAGCTTGTCAAACAGGAACACACCCTCCTTGTGCTAACACTCTGCACATTCTTTACACTAACACAAGACAGACGGACGAGTGGATCTCAGGTAAGAACTGCTGGAAAACATTGTTTAATAACGTTCAAAGGAAATAATCTTGTCTGGATTTGATTTGATTTCGCAAACTTTGTATTTTCTTTGGTGTTATTCCACCGCAGACGATAGATTACCTTCCTCAAGCAAAATGTGCCAAAACTGAATAAAAACATCCAGAGTTAAACATATTTTAGCAACAGATCTGTTTTTAGTTCATCTACACTGTAAATAAAGCCAGGTCCTGGACAGGGTCTTTGCAACGGTTTTCAGACTTCTTCAGAAAAACCTGGAAACGCAGCCGAAGCAAAAAACCAGCGAATCCTTCATCTTCAACATCTGTTTGTTGTTTTGTCACCAGAAGCAGAAATGGCAGAAGGAAAGTCACTATCGGTTGATAATGGACAGCCAGTGCAGGGTGGTCTCATGGCGCCCTCTGCAGGAACACACTCTGTACTGCAGGACAGACTGAGCTATTCTCCCCTGGATTCAAACTCTGACCGGGTCGTCCAGCCGTTCCCGATTTCACCGAAACTGCAGAGGAAGAAAGCCAAAGAGGTTCTGAAGCTCTCTCAGGTAAACGTTGGTCTGTTGAGGTTTGTGGGTTGGACGATCTTCTCCACATTCATCTGCATGGATCCAGCAATGGAAAGGACTTGAGACATTTCATGCGAGGATGTGAACAAACAGCCAGAGTCCTAAACACTTGACTCTGTTAATACAACCAACCGACTGCAGCTTGGTCAGTGAACAGTTCTTCTAAACAAGGTTGATGTTGTGTGCAGTTTGTTGTAGGAATATGAAACACCTTTTGAAACACCAAGACCAAAGACCTTTGTGTCTTCTGCTGTGTTTGCTGGCCTTTTTGTTTATTTGTTGTTTTTCATTTGTTTTCTTATTATAGCCTTTTTATTATTATGATCTTTATCACCCATCCAGCCCAGTTTCGTGTCCTTTATATCAGTGGCTTTGGAGCCAGTCGTAACAGACCCAGACAAATCTATGGGGGCACCACGCCAATAAATTTCAGACACACTCAGCTGTGAACACAGTTACATAATGTCTTCAGTGAAAGACACTGTTAAGCTGCATTATGGGCAATGTCAAGTCCAATCTTCTTAGAGCTTGACCCACACTTGAGAGACCAATTCAGGACACCTCAGGTTCTGCTGCTTACAATCAGCCCCAACACTTTACAGACGTCGACAGTCAATATTTTCTGACTTTTTAGACATAAAACATGATGAAGATAAAAGAAAATAACTGTCTTTTCAGGAGCAGCTGTCCAGACATTTGGAGGAGCTGCAGGCCGAGAGGTCCAAGACCGAGGCTCACATCCGGTCTCTGAAGAAACGTGGCACAGACCTCTCTGTGAGTCTGGATCCAGACCTTCTCAATAGCTCATATAATCCAGTATGCTGACATCAAACCAACAGTTCTCGGTGCTTGTCAATGTTCCCACCCAGAGGAGCACTGAGCTGATGAAGCAGCAGGTCCACGAGCGCTTTGAGAACATGCGGACCATCCTGAAGCAGGACGAGCAGGCCATCTTGGACTCTCTGGAGCTGGACCTGAGACAGACCAAAACTAGACTGGACCAGGTTCAGAAGAAGTGGAAGCAGCACCAAGACCAGGTGGACAAGAGCATCAGCAGCACCCAGAGCGCACTGAGCAAGAGCTCCACAGCAGAAAAAGACGAGAAGGTCTGATTCAGTCTCTTAGTCCTAAAGTTTAAAAACTAAAAAGTATTTTCCTTCTGTTTTAATCAGCGTTTCTGTTTTCTGTCTCCTCCCAGCTTGAGTCTGACCATCTGAGGTAAAACACTTCACCATCACATGTAAGGTTTTCAGATGTAGACCTCCGAATGTCCTTCCTAACTTTCCTTTCTCCACGTCTCACCGGTCTCAGTCCTAAGAAGCCCGACGCCTCTGAAAAGCAAATCCGACTGAACCAAGAGAGATTTGAGAGACTTCTTAAAACGTTATCCTCCATCTCCAGAAAACTGAGAGCCCAGCTGCAGAGGAAGACTCTGCTGTTAGGTAATGAGGGAACTGGTGCTACGCCATCAGTTGGCGTCCTTCATGATAACACCTGCAACGAGTTTTGATCGTGTAGAAAAATGCAGCAATTTCAACTGTGTTTAAAATGACACAAATACCACAAATAATCTGGATTCTGTTGTTTCCTTTCAGATTCCTCCCCTGTGGTGATTGACAGGCAGACGTGCCATAGCCAGATCATGGTGACCTCAGAGGGGCGGGGCTTGTCATTCTCAGCCTCTGGCCGCTCCACTCCGGAGCATCCTCTTCAGTTCGACAGCGTCTGCTGTGCTCTAGGTTCGTCTCCCCTCACCACAGGTCAGAGCTACTGGGAGGTCGATGTGCGGTGCTGCACTAACTGGGCTGTGGGCGTGGCCTACACCAGCCTGCAGAGGAAGGGCCGAGACAAAGGCGCCAAACTAGGCCGCAACAGGAACTCATGGTGCGTGGAGCTCCGGGACGGCCACCTGTCCGCCTGGCACAACGACCGGCACATATCGTGTCAGGGTGTCGGGACGACGGCGCTCAGGAAGGTCGGGGTGTGGGTCAGGTACAATAAAGGTCAGCTGATATTTTACGACGCAGACAACATGGTCGTCCTGCAGAGGTTTTCTGCGGCCATGACGCCGGTGTTCGACAGGGCGCACCACCAGTTCACCGAACCGCTGTATCCGGCCGTACGCTTCCTGAGACCTCCACAGAACGAGCTGTGGCCAAACCACCTGGAGGTCTGTCACCTCAGCATGTGACGGTCTGTGCAGTCGTATGGACTCACCTGATCATCCATCTGTATATAAATCATTTAGGACAAAGCATAATAAAACAAACTAACCTGAAGTCAATGTCCAGCAGTAGAGTCTTCATCGGTTCATGTTTCTGCTCCAGGCTTCGAAGCTTGATGAGCTCCTGGAGTCTGACACAAACAACACACATCAATAAAACCAATATCTTTAAAATATTCCTCATTTGACTGATTTTGTTCTGCAACGCTGAGACTCTTTTGTTTTCTTATAAAATCTATAAATCTATAAAATATATAAATATGGTAAATGAAACTGTATTTTGGATTTTCTTTAAAATGTCACTGGTGGAAAAACCTGTGAACCTCCTCAGGGTGTGGAACTGCCCACAGACATGTCCCTCACCTGGGTGTACCCACACACAGCACCTTCGTGAACCCCTGACCAGTTAAGGCGTCCAGCAGAAAGTGCGCGCTGCGGTCGGTGAACAGGTACTGGGCGTTCTTCTTCTTGTTGTCCAGAGGAGACAGCAGCACACTGGGCCGTCTCAGCTGGGCCGCGGTGACGGGTGTGGATCTGTGAGAGGAGTGGGCGGCGTGCTCGTCTGGAAGGAGCAGCATCTGACAGTCGTGACAGAATTTCTTCTCATCGACTGAGAGGGAGACAAACTTTCTGAACCTGTGGGACAAGTTACAGTCAGGAGATGAAATCACATTTACACCACTGAATTCCTTAAAACATCTTACTCTTTTTTTTTAATGCAAGTATAGTTCAAACTTCTCACCTGCTACAGTACTCCTGCTGGCTGAGCCCAGGTCTCTTTGACCGGTTCTCTCCTTCTCTTGCCAAAAGTCTGGCCTCCGACACCTTTAAAGCAAATTTAATTTACACAAATGAGACTTTACAGGACTATAAATAGACGTAATGACGTGTGGGACTTGCAGTGAACCGACCTTGTCATCTTCCCACTGGAAGAAGCTGCAGTCTTTTCTGTCTCTACAGGCCGAGCAGGCATAAAACCTCCTGCCTTTCTCTCCTCTTCTGCCGACTTTCTCAAACAGCAAGGTTGGACCTGGAAAAAGACACATGTCAGTACGTATTTCTGTTACTCTCTTATCTTGAAAAAAAGTCGTTTTTAAAGGAAGTATTTCGTTGATTACGAGCCGTTTAGCAACTTGTTGGTAACACGCGGTACGTGACATGCAAATATTGGACATATTTCAAATAAATAACTAATAAATGGGCAAATAAACGGTGAACATATACGATTTCCTAACGCCGTTAATCCAATATAACAGACTTCTTCGACTTACCATGAGGACAACTAGGCGCTGTTTTACCGCGCTCTGGAAGAATAACACAAATTCCCAAACTGTCGTCGTCACCTTCCGACATTTTGTGATATTGACGAAGTCAGTTAACACCGATATTAACCTTTACAACAGTTCAGCTCGTGGACGTGGTTCAACCCCGGCAAATGAAAACACCAACGGTTGACAAGCATGGAATACACAGATGACGCCACGGCGCTCTGCGTCGCGCAGCAATGACGTAGTTAATAATTTGTCGCAGTGAAAGCTCGTCTGGATATAAACAAAAGTGATTTTTCTGTTGTTTGGAAATGTTTTTAAACTCGCGCACGCTGGATATGTATAACTGTTAATTGTGGTTTAATGTAGATTTTCACGTTTATGAAATGTTTTTTGGACAACATGGGAATCAAACCCACAACCTTAATATCAAAAGTCACACATTGTATATTCTGAGCCATTCAGACTTTGGATTGGGAGACTGTGGGTCTGAGTGAGTTTTTCTTTCATAACCTCTTCCCAATTTCATTAAAAAAATCTAATCAAATCTAATGCAGTTTATTCATACTGAACACGTTGCTCATTAGATTAGGTTGTTTTCTTTCTCCACAACTACATTTCCCATGTACCCTGCTGCGCCACCAGCGCAGTAGCTGGCTGGGGGACTCTGCTAGAAGCTGGAGTAAAGCAGAGACCAGTACAATCGCTCTGGCAGAGACTAGATGGTCACGGAAATGGAGCAGATAGTGAACTGATTCTCCCCCTTCAAAATAAAATCACATGGCCTAAATTCTGAGCAGGAAGCACATTCGTCTTGTTGGACTTTATTTTATTTTTTTCTTATCTTATTTATTTTTTTAATTTTACCATTCATTTTTCCAAACCAGTGTGTGTTATTATGTGTTTCACCCATATAATATCAAAAATATAATACCTTGCATGGCCTCCGAAGCCCACCAATCTCTATTTAAATTAATCACTTTAACAAACATCATTTTAATGTTATTTCTAATCTAAATCCTCGTATATTCTCATATCGTTCACACACAACCAGCGTTTAGAGACTTTTATTTTGAAATGCGGTATCGGATCCGCTATAATTCCTCTATCCAGCTTGACCGTAGTGGCGTCTCTTCATTGTGCGCCCACACCCAACCTGCACTGTCTGCTGTGTGCTGTGTGGAGAGACAGCGCAGCCCTGCAGTGTATATGCGGGACATTGTCTTCACAGTGCGGCTGTTTTCAGAGGATCACCTGCGGCCTCAGCAGACCGGAGGAACAGCCCGGGATCCCTGCACCACCACCACCACCACTCCTGGAGGAGGGAGAGAGGGAGGGGGGAAAACATTCATTCCCCCTTCTGCTGCCTGGCAGGGAGGTCCGTGCGCTCCACGACTGCTGGCATCATCCATGTACTGTCAATGTGGATAGTGATTTATTTACTGTGCATCCTCTGACCAGAGAAGACATCTGACTGGCACCATGAGCAGCACTGGTAAGAGCATTTTCTCTTCCCTGTCAATATCACACAAGGAAACCAGTACAGTAATGAAATAAAATCCCTCCAGGGCTCCCACTGTAGCTGAGACTGTGGTTGCTTTGTCCTAATTTACAATTTTTTTTTTCACCTGCTGTGGCGTCACTATAATAAGCTATTCCCAAAATGAACCACTGCTATGTTATCCTTAGTAAGCCTATAGCCTCCTGGTGCAAATGTGTGTATTGGTGTGATGAAGAATGAGGCTGTTGTGGTGGAGTTTCAGATTTGTCCCAGTAAAAAATGGATGTCATGTGGGCTAATTAGACAGAGTGTGGAAACAACCACAGAGGGTTTGGTTTTTCATTACGTTGCCATGCAGTCACTACACTGGTTCAAAGAGGCATGACTGCTGTCTAGCCTACTACAGTATATACTGTAGGCCTGACTTCTGGTGGGCTTTGTCCCTGAGGGAGGCTCAGCAAACGTAACAAAAAGCCTATATTATGTCAAGTCCTGGATCTAATTATTTAAATAGAGCTAACACAGATTATAAATTGTTTTTTTTTTGTTGTTTTGTTTTGTTGCAACTTCTAAATATAAAAGGCCGTCAGAGGGCAGGGGTGTGGTTGCAAATAAAATGTCACTGGGGGGTTAAATAGAAAAACCTCGAACTCATGGTTTCGATGTTTGTGTTATGTCTGAGGAATCAGTCTAATCTTCATTCACATCTACGACTGAAGTTACTTAACACTGATGTTACACTGCACGAGTTCAGATTGTGCTAATTAGCCCTGTTACACAACTATACTGACCACAATCTGCTACTTTTTTTTTTTTTTTTTTTTACAAGATAATGAGTCTAATCAAAGTAGTCAGACTGATTTCCTAAATTGCTTCAGTTATGTTTCACAAAGTCCCAATTCGATTCAATTGGAGATATTTCACATACAAAATCAATTAATGGGACTCTCAGATTATTAATTCAGTGAATTGAACCTTTAACCTGGTGCATTATTGAAAACATCAATAAACAGAGTCAAAGCAGTTGCCTTAATGCACTTTGCATTTCACATGCTGCTTAGATGTGCATCTCCAGAAGTAAAATGTGCATTGCTAATGTAGCTAACATTATTACACCTGCTATGCTGTGTCCAAACAGGTAGGCTGTTGCACACCTTAGCATGTAGCTTTAGTTTTTATTTTCCTTCAATGTTGTGATTTAGAAATGAGATGCAATCACACATCATCTGTCATGGTGCCATGTGTTGACTTACCTGTGTCAGGTACACAAAGCTGAATTAGAGACACCTGTTCCAATGAGAAGCAAAGACAAACAGCTAAGCTAACAGGCTAGGGCTAGTTGATGAAAACAAAGCTAAGCTAGCTTTCATTTTCCAGCAGCTCTGTGGAGGCAGCACAAGATGCTGAAGTGTGAAATGTGTCAATGAGTCACAGATGAAGAAGCCGTCAGAAGTGTGAGTGATGAATTCAAGGTGTTTTCTGTTGAGTCATTGTTGCTAATTAACAGCTAATTCACTCAGCAGCTCAGAGGCTACCGGCAGCTAACGGCTCCTTTAGAGGTGGAATAAGTCATGTTTGTTAGTAATGCATGATTGGTGTTTGGAAATCAATCAATAGCCTACACCTTAAGTGTACTGACTGGTCATTTCATTTGTTACCTTTACGTTTCTTTTATAATTGATGGGATCTTCAAGCTTTTAAATTGTTTATAAATCCTTTCAAATGATACACTCACAACACGTGGTATAGCATCGTCTTAGCTAACAGTTTTTTGAGGTATGTTGAATTTTTGTCAGTTGACGTCTTGTTTTTTGTTGGACGAGGGCGATATTTGAGCTCAATATCCCAGACATGACAGAGACTTAATAGCCAAATATTATAAAGTATAGATGGCTCTTGTTTATAATGGGACCCATGAATGTCCTGCTGAGAGGCCGGAGCAGCTGAACAGACGGCTGCAGCTCCTCCGGGAGGTGACACACAGGAGAAATTCATTAGCAGACTGCTGTAAACTGAGAGGAAAAGACAAACAGGAGACAATATTTGCTCTCTTTTGTGATGCCTTTTAGCAGTTTGAACTTCTACCTTTCGAGGACTATTGGCTGTCGATAGGCTACAGCGGCTTTATAGGCCTATGCATCAAAAGTCTCAGGACACAATCATTTCAAATGTTAAAATGTTATTTAAATAACTTAGTTGTAATGACATACGCACTTGTCATGAAGTTGAAATTACTCACCGTTGCAGAGGCTCAGGCCTCCGACAGCCAACATGCGTAGTTCAATCGGCTTTCCATACGATCCCCCTGGAGAAGCCGGTGAAAACTGCCAAGTGGCAGTGAAATACTCATTAGGCTCCGCAGTGACTGACACAGATCTTTATCTAGCTCAGGCACGAATACTCACTAGTAAAGCACTGTCAACAACTACAGCTTATATACAACTCTATTATTTTGTCGCTCAAGCTTAGTGTTGATCACGCTCTCAAAATTATGTATAAAAAAACCCCTCAGTTCAAGGTGAGGGTTTGTGATAACAGGTGTCTTGTTTAGCACCACCTGTCTCCATCAGTGAATATCTGGCCACATGGTTTGTGTTTAACAAACCTCTCCGAAGAGGCTTGTCGTGATGAACACACCCTGAGATGAAGTTGAGCAATATATTCAATCTGCTGGACAGTCTGACTCTGCATTCCTCCAGCGGTAGAAAAATAGATGTTATTGCCAAGTCGTCAATACACCCACAAGGAATTAGACATGGTGTGTAATGCAAAACAAAATAAATAGTTGGATAGTTAGATATAAAGGATATTGAGGCTGAAAGAAAGATGATCTCACATGAATATTTGCAGTGTATTTGCTAACTTACCTTCTGTATAATGTGTCTAAGGACATCACTTATACTATTAAAAAAAACAAACATATGTTTTCCATCTTTTGGTGGGTTTTCACATCGCTAACTTTGCAGATGTTCCCATCGTACCTGAAGCTTATACAGATGTTTCTGCATCGTATCGCCTTCAATAACCCTCAAAAGTCTTGCGTATGAAAACCTTGTATTTAAAAAAGTCAAGAACTGAAATCACTTCAATATTCATCAATATAATAGTTATTATGTTTTTTTTTTGTTTGCTATAATGAAGCAGCTGCTACCTTCAGGGATGGAAGTTCAAACTGGTCTGAACTGGTCTAGTGTCCTGTGCTGTAGACTTCGAGGCCTGGATGGTGTGTATCTGAGACTGTTATGGGACCATGCAGTCCAGTATTGACTGAGCCTCATCAGGGGATCTTCAGCTTGAGTCCAGACTCTACTCCTACTCTACATACTGGAGAGCATGATGTCCTTAAGGTGGAGCCCAGACATCCTGTGATGTCCACTAATTTTGTTTGTGTATCCATGATGTGAGTCTGTCAGTCATGAGACAGATGAGCACATGATACGACACGACCGGTCAATCAAGGACTAAACTCCATTTCCATCATGGCAGTCCAATATAATACCCACATGTCAGTTTCATGACCCTGGACCTGTTGCTGCCATGTCACATGTTGTTACTGTTGTTTAGCTGCTCACACACAACCTGTATGTAGCACTCCCTCTGTCACTACTATGACGTAAGTCCCTTTAATAATAACCCCAACGACAGTTTTAATGTCATAAACATATGTTTGCTTCAGCTATTTGTAGCTACTGTTCAGAGGAAACAGGACATGCTGTCCTTTGTGTTTTCATAGGCATCATGGGAATGCGGCCGCTACCTTTAGAGCTAACCCTGCACTTTAAAGTTGGATCTGATTACTGCTGTGTTGTGAGAGTGAGCCAGACAGAAACATCGATGGGCATCTGTGAATTATTTAACTATTCACTCGGTCCCGTGTGTTTTATGTCTGTGCATTCAATAGATCTGTAACTTTCCTTTCCTTTCCTCTTCCTCTTCCTCTTCGTCCCCCGCATGAGCTTCAGCTTCTCTCCAGTGAATGAACCAATTAACCAGATTAAACTCCCAAATCAAGACTTTCACACTAGGAACCTAAATGTGGGTCAGACCAGCGACTTCTTCTGCTGTTAAATCTCTGTAACAGCAGAAGGAAAGTGTTTTGAGGGGAAGGATTTGCTTCGTGTTCTCCTCCCCTGGTGACCACTAATCCTCAACATCAGCTTTAGTTTAAGTGTGTTAAGACTGAAACATGGATGTTCTTGCTAAATATACAGCAAAACAAACTCTCATGTGCACTCGGTTAATGACGGCGCCTCTGAGGTCCTGTAAGGTGATAGTGTTTTTTATCTTGTGAACAAGATAATTCTTGCCGCTCTTGCATGTAGATATGGGATTGTTATCAGCAGCAGTGAAGAATACAGCCTCAGCTGACAGAGGGACTACGCAGGTGTCGTTGACTTTGCCCAGGAGCTATTGCAGGATCCTGAGGGGTCGGCACGTAGACGCCGGCAGTGTAGACCTCACAGGAGACATGAGGAATCTGGACCTCAGAGTTATGGGACGCTGTGTGGACTGTGCAGTGCTGCTTGATCAAGATGAGTTGTACAAGTCCAAAGGACACGTGTGTGTGTGTGTGTGTGTTGCTTTGTTATGAAGATCTCTGTAGGATTTCTTGTGCAGTAGTTGGACAGGTCTCTGGTCCATCACTGGGCCGACACATTCAGACCTGTAGGCAATTCAGAGTAACCCAAACCCCAATGCAGAGGGAGAGCCTGATTATCGTTTTAATGCTTGTACATTTCATCTTGTTGTGTTCAGTTGCATTGCAGCATTATTGTTTAGGCTCAGCTGGAAAGGAAACACTCTGTTCTGCTCCTGTTTTGGTTTTTCTTTCAGTCTTTTCTGCCTCTTGAAAGCGCTGGTTCTGGATGATTTACAATGCAGGTCCTGTGCCTTATTCTGTCTCCCTCTCTGTCTCTGTGCCTGCTACTGAGTCACATGACAGAGTCCACCATGCACTCTGTTAATTCAAAGCTTCCTACCATTTACTGAGCGCTTTATTTGGTTTATGGCCTGGTGATGATCCCTCGCAGCTTCAGATGAATGGCAGTGAGAGGAGAGAGACGTACACAGAGTGGTGTCAGGGACATGACATGACGGTCCACTTGCTGACAGTCAGCCTTTGATACGCTCCTCTGGTACATCCTGTCTGTTATTTTTGGTAGTTTTAATGACCTCCTCTATGGGCTCCTGCTGCTCTGGCTCGGCCATTCATTCATTCCCCCTGCAATGTCATGGCATTGAATGCAGAGTCTGTCCTCTATGTATGAAGACAGGCACATTGGATTGTTGGTTATCACACAGTCCTGGAGGGTTATACAGTATGTAGTAAAATGAGAAACATTGACCTAGTGTTGGCACTGGACAGTCGAAGATAGTAACCTAAGGAGCCATGATTCATCCTCTGGAGAACATGAATGAAGTTGTTGTCCGGTAAACTCATGTCACCGTCTTAATGATGAGGATGAATCCTCTCAGAACCAATCCAATCATCCAATTATTTTCAAAACCACGATAAGATGAGGAATATCTACAGTATAGGTCAGATACCGAGATACTTTATTGAATTAATGGAAACCAATTGTGGATTGATTCAGGGTTCATCCTCTAGGGACAACAAACTCCTATAGAAAATTCATCTGTTGGTCGTTGTAGGGGTGTTTCAGTCTGAACCACTGTGGTGGGCAGTCCAAATGACCTTCCCAGAATCTAGCTGCTGCCACCAAGGCTATTGAAGAAAAATAAATTTGGGCTTGTGCACAATAGGAGCGGTCACTCTGTTGTGGCAGGGTCGTCTAGTTCAGTCACAATGTGAATGCTTTGGCACGGCGCCTCATGAATCTGCCTGGTTGCATCACCGTTGTGGAAGTTTGCATTGTTTAATTGAAGCCCAGATCATGGAGAAGGTCCAACACTATTCACGTTCCCTTAATGTGACCTTACACCAGCTGAATGAAGAATGAGTTCATTGTTTGGCCACACTGTACATACGATGTTCAGATCACGCAAACCGTCTACTCCATGCCTCGGTCATAGAAACTGATCTGAGAGCTGTGAGATCATTCATCTCCCTTTTAAAAAGCATTGTGTTTTCAATGGGGTTTCCAAGCCCCTGTGATACATTTCCATTATTTTTTCCACCCTCTTCCTGTACAGTAGGTCAACTCTGGCTTTAACCTCTGTGGGTATAACACTGTTTTGATTACAGCAACAATGAAGTGTGATCCGATCAGCTCGGAAACTAGTAACACATAACAGCTCTAAATAAACTCACTTTCAACACATGTATCTGGACAAACTGCACACAACTGTGTACATACACACTGGCTGTACAATAGGAAAACTAAAGGGAAGTGGTTCAATTACTAAATTAGTCAGTCACTCTTCAACTTTCAAGCCTAAAATTAGCAGTGTTTCCATCCACCTGTTCTTAAATTTGCATGTGCTACACACACCTCGACAAGAGTTGCCAAGAAGCACATTACATATGCAAACTAGGGTATTTTTGTTAGTTTAAAACAAGTGAAACTGGAAACAAGTAGTTCCTAGAGCACTTCCACTGGAGGTACAAGTACTAAGCCATCATCAGCAGCCATTAAAGGTTGTTTGTAACTTTGAACAGTGCAGTCAAAGTACTTTCTGAAACCTGTCGTGCCCCAAAACTTTTCATGTCCCACCCAGCAAAACAATAACAAAAAGATGCAAAAAAAAAAAACAAACAAACAAAAAAAATTCTTTCAGTAATTTAAAATATGCATGTTGTGAATTTGACTTTTACTTTGAAGGAACTGTTTTCTGCTGCTACTTCCAGTTACTACATGGCATCTTACCCAGTTACAAGGTTATGTCATATATTGATAATCCGGTTTTCTGTTGGTATTCATGACACTATATCACCTGTTTGAGTGTTTCTGATTTCATTGAGATTAGCATGTCCTACAACTAGCCTTGCTAGACGCTAAGCTAACATGCCTTGTGAATACAGTTGATATGAGTTCAGAGACTTTTTTTCACAGAACTAAATCCTGATTAAATTCACTAGAAAAAAAATCCTCTGCTGTGTCCTGAACTGACATGACTGAAGCAGGGAAATGGCAGAGAGTAGCTCTGTAATACCCCGGCTCTCAACAGCCACCATTAAGTCCCCCAATTTTCAAATGCTGAGATTATGGTGTGTCAGGAGACTGAACAGGAGGAGTCTGTCTGTCAAACAAACCTCAGACCTATCAGAGAGCCTGGTTTGTTTACGACTGAGCTGTCAACGTCAGGTTTTGTGAGGAGTGGGTGTGGCACATTCCCAGTAACAGATCAGCAGGAGGAGGTGTCGTTCCCTTTGAGCTGCACATGGTTCTATTTAAAACAGAAAGCTGCAATAAGTCAGAGATAGGAGGGAGAGAGAGAGGGAGAGAGAGAGAGAGAGAGGGAGAGCCATAGGGAGTCATATGACCTACAGCTCATTCCAGAGATATTGAGGGACAGAGCCCTCGCTCTCTGCTTCACTCTAGTATTACACCGGAGCTGCAGAGTGTACGGAGGATGTGTTGCAATACCATCAGAGGACTCTGAAAAGATTTGTTTTGGGATATTATCAATCAGTATTATCGCTAAAGGACATATATAGGACAATATATCACATCATACCTGGGAAAACGACCAAGTGACTATGCCAGAGGAAAAAGGTAATGATGTCCTTTGATAACGAGCTTCACTGTGGATGATTTTCTTGTATATTGAGATTCAACCTTGAACTAATTATCTCTATATTGATATTTATTGGTCTGGAAACACAGTAACATACAATAATGATTCCACAACTAGAAACATAAAATCACTGAGGAGCTGTTGGTCATATGAGCAGGTCTGTATTTGGTGAATGGGTGTTTCTATACAAGTGTTACTTTACGTACAGCTTAATGGTCCTCTATTATGTAACCCCTCAGAAGTGAACAGCACTTCCTGTGAATGTGAATGACAACAACAAGCGTGTGTGCCTCAGTGTTTATGCTGCAGGTTGATACGCAGACTGCCTGCAACATCCTTGGCAACAACACTGTTGTCTTGGTTCTCTGCCTGCATCGCTCACACCAGGAACTGAGCCATTTGGGCTGCTTTACAAACGGGTGAAGGCCAGTTACTAAGACGAAATCACTGTGATAGTCCTTTAATGATTTACCACTGGAAAGGGCTTACAGTGCTGGGACTTCTTTAATTTTTGTATGCGCCTATTGTATGTGCACTGAGGGACTTCATGTTTCTGTGAATATTCCCACAATTTAGAGTGCAAGTGAAAAACAAGATTGTGCCTGAGGGGATGTAGTGGATGATTCTTCTGTATATTTTTTTTTACATTACAATATATTTACTGAAACAGACTTGAATGAATGTGATTAGAAAAAAAAAAGATCAGCGTCTATGTACAATTTTGTTAGTATTAGTGAGTGCAATTGTAGTATGACCAGCTTGAGTTAAGGATCTAGTCCAACAGTAGCAGGTGGAACAGATGCAGGTGGTGCAGGTGTAGAGAGCTATAATATTGGCGAAATGACATCAGACTTCAATGTTAGCATACACGTTGCCAAGCTAGTAGCATTTTTTGGGAACTCCAATTTTTTGAATTTTTAACAAGTATGTTGAATTTTACTAAGAACAGATGGGATAAGTTGTAATAGCTAGTGCTGTGGCAGATACTCATCTATTTCTTTTTATAGAAGGATCATCAATCCCAGATATATTTGTATTTTTTTTTTTTTTTTACCTGCATACCAATAAAAAAGTGACTAACAGAGGCTAATCGTGGGTAGTAGCATCAGGACAATGGTGACTTCTAACTTCATAGCTGGTTATTCTGTGGCAGTGTGGTCAGCTTCAGAAAATACAAATACTCAAGTGAAGTACGTAGTACTGCAAAACTGAGCTTACTCACTGAGTACTTTCTACTCCTGGTGCCTCCCAGCTGGCCGTAAAAAGAAGCCTCAGTGTTGCTCCCTGTAAACACACCACAAATATTTCCCCTTCTCTCTCAGTGTAGTGTCTTGTTAAAGCTGCTCCTGTGTTAACCCTGTGTTGTTCTCCGCCATCACAAGCTTGTAAAGTTTGGTGGGAAGATGCACATGACACGCCCACTCACAGGCCTCATGCTCACTCTTAACACTCATGCTATAATATGCCAGTGGTTTTTGCATAGATGGCCTGAGGACACATGCAGCTACAATTCCTCTCTTTTTACAGAGAAACACCTGCAGGGTGTTTCTTCACATTTGGTACAAGTATTAACTTTGACTCAGAGATGACCTGATTACAATTTAACAGTCAAAGGTCAAAGGTGGAAAGATTAGTGAGGGTTAAAAGAACATATTAATTGCATGTCATTGATAGGACACTGACTCATTAGTCAATGTATGTCAATGTATGCCAAGTGTCAATGTACATTTCACAATTTTCAAAATGTTCTGGCATTTTAAACTATTACGAAAAAATAGATGCCCTCATGCAGTAGCTTTTTGACTCTTTAGACCTACAGTAAACAAAGTTTGTGGCCTCCTGCAGCATTGGAGTCCTTTTGGAGTCATGGCAAACAGAAATAATTTGATATATATACTGACTGAGCTTCATAGTGCGTCGATCTGACATTTATGGCAGTGTTCTGGTGGAGGCAGCTGCAGTAACAACGTGGGATCTTATCTGTTGGCGTGTTGTCATCCACGTGGAAGAAATATTCCCTGACTCATCTGTCGCAGGAGCGACACAAAGACCATATTCATAAGTCAACACACTTGTCGCCCTTCTCCTGCTTCACTTTGAGCCACTGTTGATTTCATATGGATCTTGTTACTATTCTGGCTACATTTATTTATAAATAGCATAAGACAGTGGTTTTGGTTTCCAGTGTGAAAATATTCATTCGGTTCACTTCCTCCGCCTCTCTGTGCAGCCAACGAGGCTGCTCTGGTGTCCATTTACCAGCGAGGTCAGAGGTCAGCTTTCAGTAGTTGTTGACCTCATGTCAGAGATCAAATGCTGCCCCGATCAAGTTGCACGTGTGAGCGCACAGGTGGATGTCAGGCCTTAAAAAGTGCAAGGAAAGTGTAAAGTGTCATGTCTAGGCTGTGTGTATTTATAGTCATTTTAGTTCAATCATTCATCTTCATCAGCCACCAGTTACTACTTAAAGTGTTGTTTTCAGTCAACTTGGCCCCTAAAAGCTCAGTTCATGTTTTTCTTGGCATCTAACAAGAGATAATAGAGCGAGTTTTCCTTTGGGATTACAGACAGGAAACTCTTAGACAGTGAAGTAATGGCCATGCAAAGGTGAGGCCTGGTGTCAACAGGCTCTTAAAAGCTCTATACAAGTTAATCTATAGACCGAAGTCTGAATATCGTCAATGAAAGTGCTCAGAAGTCTTACAGTTTCTTTAGAGATGTTTAAAATGTTGCAGTGTCCTAGTGTGTTGTCTCTCTGAACTAAACTGCCACTTCAATGTACTTAATGAGGGTAAAGGTGAACCCATTCTGTGCAGACTGGCTCATCTTCACGCTAATATGCTAGTACGCTAATATGATTGGGTTAGCCCAATGAAGTCCCCAAGGTCACCGGCTCGGGCCACCACAAAGAAGTCCTGCTCTGGTAATGTGAGCATTTTGATCTCCTGCCCACCCCTGCAGCCTCTGCAGATGGTTCACAGCAGGAATGTTGCAGAGCACTATGGGATCCCCGTGAGTTCAGGGAACACTCTATTTTTAGGTGATCCATGGCGCCTTGAAAAGGCATTTGAGATAAAGTTGCTCGTGTGTGTTCCACTGTGGAGTAGCCTGTTGCTCCTTACAATATGTGTGTGTACCTGAAAAGCTTGTTCATGCTGCAGCATTAGTTTGCTGCAGGAAGCGATGCAGAACTTTGTTTCTCGAAGGCTGTTAACTCGGCCATGGGAGGTTTGACCTGTCAGACCCATTAGCCATCATGAAATGTGTGTCTTACAAATTTATTGTTAGCTGTGTAAGAAGTGACCATGAGCCAGACAACAGGCAGGAGGGCTGATTGATGACAAGGACAACTGGGCCCTGTGGCAGACAGGATACCAGCAGAAGCAGGGGGTGAGTAAGGGGGTAGGACTCTCCATCTTCTGGTTCATTATAGAGAGAAAATCCATCACTTCCACTTGATCTCTTAAGAATCATTCCTTGCCCCAACTCCATCTTTACCCCCAGACCTCTGTTAACTCTATAAACAGATATAACAAGGCACTGAGGTCCTCAACCTTTGACCTTGTCAGTAGTTGCCTTCAGACTCTTACCAGTCTGAATGTCTGGATTCTACATCTGACCTAACAGATCATCTCCCGTCCCGTCCTCGTCCCCGCCCTCCTCTCCTATTTGCTGTTTGATGAGAAGTAAAGACACTAGATTCCCCTCAACAGGTGCAAGGGTGCAGCATTGCATGCTGGGTCAGATCAGAAGCTATAGAGCCCCTCCTGGCCCCCCTTTGACGACCAGTCTGTGTTGCCTACCCCTCCCGACCCTCTCTCCATTTTGGACTGTTGTCTTTTCCACATGGTTGCAATCAACCCATTCGCAGGCCTTTTCTTTTTTACGAGGTCTCAAGACTTTCCCCTCCTAAATTCTTTATTGGTGTGTGTGCCCTCATACACACAACATGAGTAACTTCAGTTGAAACCCCACCCTAATACCGACGATCGAAATTTGGCATCACTGTCCAAAATCCCTGTTTGTATCTTGATCCATTTTAGGAGTCAAGGATCAGATGGTAATTGATGCATATGGACCAAATGAAATCAGATTTGTGGTTTTTGGAATCATCCAAATAAAACTCCTCTATATTTTCATCATATTTTCTAACCCCACCAAGATATTTTTCACTTTTTATTAAGATGAAAATCTGATTTGGGCATTATACTGTTGAATCTTTGGAACGAGTGCAAGATAAATAAAGTGATGGCAGTTTATTATTCCAGAGATCTGAGGAGGTTTGAGAAGCTGTGTTTGTCTTAGACACACAGCCACGCACTCTACAAAGCTGAAACACGTCTTTGTCCCCCGCTGTAGGTGCAAGGTCCTTGTAAAACTTGCTGAAGAATGTGTTCCTGTCCGTCTGGAGGGTCTGCTGGCTGTTTTTACTCTCCTGTCAAGTATGTCCCGGCCAAGCAGATCACGAAATGAACAAATGGCTCTTTATATTGGGGAAAAAAGGAAAAGAGACCTGAACCTTGACCTTAGGTCTGATCTGACTCCAAGCCAAATCTGATGGCATTTTCCAGTGTACCCACTGTTACAGCATGAAGGTGTCAATGACATTTGAGAAATGTGACATCAGACAAAGTGTCCACAATTCGCCAACAGATTATGGCCTTAAGGCTTGGTGAACAGCCATTGGTAAAAGCTGATGGGGCTTTGGTAATATAGTGGGAGAAGCCTTTGAACACCTGGATCTGCTGCCCTTGGAGGGTTAGAGCCATCTTGTCCTCAAAGATATGAGCATGGTGAATTTTTAGACTCGGGTGTTGTGGAGTTGTTTTCGGAGCACTCTGTGGACATGGTACATAATTGGTTTTTCCTCCACCTCAAAAACCAATAAGTCTGCTGCAATTTCCTCAGGGATCTGTCTATGCTCTGTCTCCCCATTCAGATTCAGCCACTTTGAACGTCCTTCCTGCTCCAGGCATTTTCTTTTTGACCAACTTGTCCAGTGAGACGCTTGACCTGCGCCCATATATCTGCAGCCATGTCTGCTGCATGTGATGCTGGCTGCTCTAGTTCTTCCAATGCCTCAGCTTGTATCTGTATCTTTATAGTCCATCCCTTCACATAGTTTTAAAACTTGAGCATCCTGAGTGATCAGAAAGAGGTACATCCTACTTCGTTACTGGACAGAGACACATACTTATTATGTGAGAATTGCATTGTTTTAGGATTGAAAATATTGCACTGGTACTTTAAAAGTTATTTCCCACACTGTTGCATGTGTTGAATCCAACTATGACGTGATTTTTCCTTGTAAATAACTTCGCATCTCTGGTGCTATATACATAAACTTTATGGTTGTTGTTAAGGAACACTTGGAAAAATTGCTGTTTTCCTGTTTACTCTGACTAATCAAAGAGTCTTGGTGGCTTTTCATTTTTCCAGTTTATGAAGCAGGAAAAAAAAACACTTTACCTTTAATTTAACCTCAGTGAAAACTTCGTACCAAAGCAACACCCAAGAAAAATCCATTGCGTTGAGCAAACCTGAAAGAAACAAGTTGCTGCTGAGTTTCCAAAAAGCAGCTCTGCTTGGCTCCCTGTGCTTCTCTCTCTCTCTCTCTCTGGCTCTTTTCTCCAAATCAATTCATTTGATGATGAACTCCCCTTTCTATGCCCAATTACCGGTAACCATGGAGGCCTGACGAAACCAGTCTGACGACACAAATGTTTCCTGAGAACACAAAGGGGCCTCTTATCCAGCCAATGCCCTGGTCAGCACTGAGGGGTTGATCACTGTGTGATCACACTCTGCCATGGTTATGATGAAAGAGGTGAAGTGATGAGCCTGGTTGTGGGGACTGGTTCTTTATTATGGGGACCAATGTTTATGGGGACCAGTTTAGGGCTAACATCAGGGGCTAGGTTAAAACCTAGGGTTAGGCCTTGGTACACAGAGAATAGGATAAGTCTCCGAGGCTTATGTAATCAATTACAATAAGAACCATGTTTTATTTTTTTGTGTGTGTGAGACTATAGGTTTTCAAACCCGTGTGTGAATGTTGGGCAGGATATTTTTGGATTAAAGTCATTTTCTTGACACAACAAACCAAAAGAGTAAAGGTAAGAGCTAGAAGACGGGGGAGACACATCTATGCAGATATTTTTGGATTAAAATCAATCAATGTCAAACGTATTCATGAAAAACATCCAGATGTTCAGTAACTTTTTTGACTGGAACACCTTTAAGATCTAAAGTACAGTAGAGCTGGGTCAGATCCATATATCTCTCTACACACTAACCCGAACCCTAAGTCTTCCACATGTCCCAGGATAAATGTCCCTAAACTTGTCATTTCCCTGTCTCCCTCTGTCTTGTGAAGTCTTTCAGCAGCAGGTGGTCCACAGCCCTCTGGAGCAGCAGAGGCAGAAGAAGGGTGGAGGAGGACCGATCCCCTGCCAGAACTGTGGGCTGCCCTGCAAAGGAGAGGCCCTCAGAGTCCAGAACAAACACTTCCACATCAAGTGCTTTGTCTGTAAAGGTACGTAACATCCAACTCTCTCTGCTCTGTCAGCAACACGACTTTTTGCTTCCATTTACGGGACAATTTTTCATTTTTCATGCTTCAACGTGACATAACATGAAGTGGGTGTAAATCTACGCATTGCCAGTTGGAGTCATGTCCTCTGCAGCAGGAGGCTGTGGTGTGACTGGGCCTTCATGTTGCTGCTGCTTTAATTGGATTGTGTAGGGATCAGTGATGGGTTAGCTTCAACCAGAGGCCACTATCAGTCTAACACACCTGTGTGACCGGTCGTGAACCTGCAGTATTATTGAGGAGCAATAGGAAATTTAATGAGAAAGTCAGTATTGATGGGTTGGTGTGTGTGTGTGTGTGTGTGTGTGTGTGTGTGTTTGCAGGTGTCAGATATTTGATATATGACTATGTCCTATATGTGTGCGCTTGTGGTTGGATGGTGGCGTGTTGGACTTTTTTTTTGCACGTGACCAGACTTTATGGGATTGTGGTTGCACCTCTCCCAGCCCGGGCTCTCAGCACTAGTGTGGTGTCAGACCACTGTTGTTGTCAACACTCACCCCGGTTGCCTGGCTACCAGCGGGGTCGCCACAGCGGCAGCTTCCTGCAGTTTAGCACTTTTAATCTTATACTGACCGGCAGACTCCGGGTCTGTACATTCTCCACCCCTCCTCCATCTTTAACTCTGTGAATGGAGACAAGTGTCTGCAGCACCACTCCCCTAATGTGTGTTTACCCAACATTATGGATATGTAAAAACTCCACATAATGATTAGCTTATTTGAGCCAGGGCTGAAAGGTTAATTACAGTTTATTGGTTTTGGGCCTTATTATCATCGTTTAGCCGCTACTCTTGCAGTAATAACAACATTTGCAGATCTGGTGTCATCACAACGAGGAAAGAACAACAACAAGTGAAGTGACTTCTTGCACAGTTAATATATGAAACCAATGGACAGCACTAAATGCAACTACCTACATTCGCTCATGTTCTATGCATGAGTTCAACTTTAAGATACATATACTTTACTTTCAAAAGTGCTTTATCAGGCATTTGGCTGCATACTTTAATGTCAGACAGTCAGGCTATACAGTATATTAATATTAATGTGAGCACAACAACAACAGCAACAACCAGAGGAGTACAATCCAGCTAATTCATCCTAAAATGCCTACTAACCATTAATCCACATGTGATCACATTAATTGAATTTCCCAACAGGTGATCAAATGTGCTGATTAACTCAACATCGCAAACATTAGATTAGAGCGTTAAAACCTCCATAACATCTCCATAACACAGGTTAATCCAGGATGGTCAGTGTTAGGTTAAGGTTATCCCGCTAACAGGAGTTTTCCTGGGTGCACTGAACTGGCTTTCTAGTCCAGGCCTTAGCAGATGAGCAGCTACAGCAGCCAACATCTCATTTTGCTGCTGAAGTGGCTCACAATTGGACAAATTTAATAATTACTGTCAATTATTATCATCACTACAACTAAAGAGCTGCTAGACATGTGAATTTCCTCCTGAAGTCTAAATCAATCAATCTCTCCAGACAATCAAACCTGACTCTACCACTGTATTAGCACCAATTACACCCGGCCTGGGTGTTAGCCAGCAGACTGACATTGCCAGGAAAGTGAGGAACCATCAACTTTCACCTCGCCATGTGTAATTAACACCGAGTAGTGAGGAGGACCCCGATTGATACGAGTTAATATTATCCTCTTTAGCACTGGCCTCGTGTCAAGGTAGCTCTGGGCGTTGAAAATAGCAAACACAGTGCTAATGTTTTTAGCAACACGTACTGATTGAGCATGGCTGGATTAGCATGCTACAGGGCCTGGGCCAAAACATGAGGTGTGGTCCCGTGCTAGCTTTAAAGAGGACCTATGCAGGATTTCCACCTCAGCTATGCTGCAGTTTTACCTTAAGAAGAATGGAGGCCCTCTGCCTCCCACCTAGCGTCTCTTGGCTGAAAACCAACCTTGCAAGATCTTGTTTGATCTTGTTTATGACAGATAAGACTCATTGCACCATGTATATGATAAACAACGTTATCTACCGCTCCATGGATTTCTTCCTCGTCGGCTTCCTCGTTGAAAACAAACGCACATGGTCGGGAGGAGGGTTAGCAAAACAGAGGAAAAGCAGCCGGACTTGCATAGCTCCCCTTTAAGGACACGACTGAAAGACTGAAATCACACAGGTGGGCAAGTTGTCAGGAAGTGGAAAATGACACCAGATGAGATTGAGACTATTAAAATAAAACAGGAAGTTAGAAACAGACTAAAAATATCCAGAACGGACTATCTATATATGTGTGTGTGTTTTATTTAGCCACCAACTGTGCCTGTCTCTGTCCTCTCACACGCTCGGGTGACACTGAGACCAGCAGACAGACTTTTATTCCTCATACGTTATTGCTGTTATTGCTTTCACAAAGAGCCATCATGTCATCCAAAGAGCATTTGAATACAGTGGGGAATATTCAAATGTGAACACATGTGGCCATATCCAGTATGTAAACTGATCAATGTCAGGAAGTGCGAGAACTCACAGTGGTGCAAGCCTCGTTATGTCACACACACACACACACACACACTCAGATTCACTACATTCCCAAGCTTTTGAGAACACACACTGGCACAAACATGGGAGTGGTATCTTTTATTCCTGTGTAAAGCTGAAACCAGTTTTTGTTGAAGGGTGTAGTCTGCCAAACCAGAATTAATCTCAACTCCACATCCGCACCATCTGGGGAAAAACAATAAATGTAAACAAGTTTTCTCCTTAAAGATACAGTTAATATCATCATTAAGGATCTCAGAGCGCATTTATATAGCAAACAGAGAAAGTCTTTACAGATCCCACCACATTATTTTTTATTAATCCTTGTGAAGTACACTGTAAAAATAAAAAAATCTATATTTTCTACAAGTCGTTCATCAGACATTTATGGTTTATGTGTGTTTTTATGGCGTATGATGATGACACGTTCAATAAAAAAAAAAAAAAAAAAAGTCTGGGTTACAATCCAGGACCTGTTGGACCTGAGGAGCTGTTGCCACGACAACAGCTCCAGATAAACACAAAGCCAGCGCTGAAGAAATGGAAAAGTCAGGTGTCATATCTACAGTCCGGCAGCAAACGTTATATCTGAGAAACTTCTGACCCATCAAACTTTAATAACTTCATTTTTTTCAATAAATCACATTGATTTTCATTCTGGACTGAAACTCAGCCCTGCTGTGTTGCGTGTGCCGTTTTTACAGGTTGCATTGTTTCTCTGCCGTCATGTAGCCTTGGTGTGTTTTTTTTTTTTTTTTAATTCCTGGAAGTCCCGTCGGTTCAAGAGACGCAGCGCTCCGAAGCCCACATGTTGAGGTCCTGTTCATCAGAGCAGCGGCGCTTGCACACTGCAGCAGCAGATGGTTGTGATATTCTCACCAGGGTGTTGGCTATTGGATTGTCTCCTTCTTGGAAGCAGCCGGAGCAGAACAGAGCCAGGGGGGAGTGCAAGTGTGTTGAGTGTGAGTGTGAGTGTTTGTTAGTGCCAGAGATGCTGACCTCACACATACACACACACACCCACATGAACGGGGGAGTAAAGGGGGGAGTTGGGGTGGGGTGTCTATTACCTCATTAGCTGTCTCTTTACTTGCAGATTTACAATCTTTATTTTTTGTTTTTCATGCAACTACAGTCTCGTAACTGATCAAATCAATACCAGCAGACTTTAGATCTGCACAGCCAAGGTCAGTGGACAGACCAATGACGGACGGACGCCACCACCACCACCACCTCGCATGCATTCATGGATGATGAGTCATTGTAAAACATGAGGTGTGGTCAAGGTCGCGCATTGACAGCAGAAAGCACATAGCACATGTATATTTAACCCTGCGCATACACTGTAAAAAAATGTCAGCAGGGAGGGGCTCCAGCCACAAGCCCTTAAGATGAACAGCACAGCTCATTTACAGACATATCATGCGTAAACATCTGATTTTTCTGGTTATTACTGAAAATTAGCAACAGAGTTATGTAATAGGAGTGGACATTTTGGTTTAATGACAGTGTTTGGATATTTTTAAGTTCATTTTATCAAGGTAGACTTGTGTTTAATGTCAAGTTACATGCCGAAATGTAACTATCATGGGACTAATAAAGGCATAATTTATCTTAAAACTCATATATCATTTAATATAACCTAATATAATATAATAGAACTGCAGAGTTGTCGATAAAACCCACTGGCCAATGGGCAGGCACAGCATCAATTAGAGGCATTGAGACCCACAGGCTGGTGGGTATTAAAGGGTTAACGACTGCATCCAATCAGTGCGTTGAGGTCTGCACCTTTCAGTCAGAAATAAATCAATCTGGGTTTCCACCGTACGTATTAAGGTTTTGTTACCTAGAGACAGTCTCAGCCAGATGACTTGCACAGTGTTCAAACCCTGAGCCTCCACTCCCTCGTAACACACACTAAACTGTTGTAAGACGGATGCACCATATTTTATTTACAAATCACAGAGGGCCGTTTAGTTGCGCGTCCATCCGTCCATCCGAGCATGAAACTCTCACTCACTCTACATGAGTTTTAGGAAAAGTTGAACAAGATCTTGGCTCCGGCTCGTTTCAGCACCGAGGACGGAGCAGATTCTCACACTATCCATTCTCTGGAAAAACCTCTGAACGCTCTCGTGTTATGTAAGTGGCTGCACGGAGATAAGCCTTCAGAGATGGAAGTGATCAGTTTCCTGTGAAGTCATTCCTGGATGTTGTAATCGTGGTTCCACATTGCATCGTCAACAATAACTGACCCACACAATCTCAACCTGAGAGGTGATAATGTTTCTGTCGGTCCTGTTGCTATGGGTTGTGTCACCGTGGAGTCGTCTTCTTACTGAAAATATAATATCATCAGATCGACTCATTCACGTGGACACGCCCCTGCTGTCATCCACCCAGGGTCTGTGACGACCAAAATCCTTGGGAGTCTGATCTTGCTGCAGGTGGGGAGGCCGACACACTCTGTTCTCCACTGCTGAGGATGAAATGACTAATTAGATGCATCATGATGTAATCGGTCGAGCACACACACACACACACACCCACGCACCCATACACACACCCACTGATGTCATGGAGACGGAATGGCCTCAAAATGTTGAAATCACTGCTTCACCATAACACTGTGCACAACAACATGTGAGAGGAGAAGCTGCGATACTTCACTTACACATATGTGAGACGATGCTATATACTTATACACACATGTGGGTGGCGTGGTGGTACTGTGGTTAGCTGGGTTTGATTCCCAGGGTGGAGTTTGCATGTTCAGGTTCAGGTCCTCCAGCTTCCTCCCACAGTCCAGAGACATCGTGCACAACAGGTGGACTGGAGTCTCTCCTACACTGCACTTGTCCTTCGTGTCGCCGTATCCCAAGATTCTTTGTGCGCCGTTCATTATTAGCCTAGGCTGGATCCTCCGAAGGATGCAGCCCCTGGATTGGGACACAGCATGTGATAGGGTGGTGGCCTGACCATCATCCTATATCACCTTGGATTGGCTCCAGCCCCACCCTGGAACAGATAAGCGCTATGGGATGGGATGGGTGTATATATTGAGGATACATGCGCCGCACTTTAACTGGAAGTTGCCACCACAAGATAGCACGCTTTCTGGTAACGTCAGCTCGATGAATGATGAATGGGCTCTTCAGTTATGATGCGGTAAGAGAGGAGTCGTACGTGGCAACAGTGAGCAGCGAAACACAATCTGATGGGAACCTCCATCTCCTCCAGAGTCTGGATTCTGTTGGACTCAGTCACACATAAAGTCCTGTGTTATTTATGAAACAAAGAACAAGTTTGCAGTTTCGCTCTCAGTCTCATTAACTCTGTTTGTTTTTCCTCTGGTCTCTGTTCTGACTTCAACCTTCTCACATTCTTGGAGCACGTATGTGTCATGTGATACATGACATGTGTCTGTGATCTTAGGCACTTGTTGTGGGCGAATGTGTCTTATCTCATACCTTCACACATCCTTGTAAGTGTGAGATATGTGTGCATGTGTGTGTGTGCATGTGTGTGTGTGTGTGCAGCGTGAACATTTCTCATTTATCTTTCCTGTCTTTTTTTTCCCAGAGAGGAAAAATGAAGTGAAAATAAAGGAGGGGTATTGTGTTTAGTTAGAGGGCTGGAAAAACAGAGTGAGGCTTCCCCTGAGGGGATGTGATGTCATGCAGTTGCGACGGTTACTGTGTGTAATCATTGTGTGTTCACGAGAGGACACAGTGATTTGGAGTTCCTGTCACACATTGTTATAGCAGGACAAACAGACACATTACAGCACACACACACACACACACACACACACACACAATAACAACTCTCACTTGTCAATGTGTAGAGGTTTGTGATGCTAACACACCACCGTTACAGATAAATCATGTACATGTGATGTCTGTTGTTGTATATTTTGTCACATGTGTCCAAATGTCTGATTAATTTATCTTTTGTCTTCTTTTCTTGCCCCCCCCCCATCCCGACCCTACCCCACCAGTATGTGGCAGTGAACTGGCCCAGGGAGGCTTCTTCGTGCGGCAGGGTGAATACATCTGTACTCTGGACTACCAGCGACTCTACGGGACTCGATGCTTCAGCTGCCAGGACTTCATTGAGGGGGAGGTGGTGTCCGCCCTGGGCAAGACCTACCACCCCCGCTGCTTCGTCTGCGCCTCCTGCAAGTAAGAAACGAGGCGTCTTAAAAACCACGGGGATTACATGACGTGTTAATGCTGAGAACTGTACACAAGAGAAAGTCGTATATTTCACTTCAGATCACATTGAAGTCCGGTAAAGTCGGATGCAACAGACTTACAGCTGTAATGTGTCAGATCTGACAAGAGACTTTATTTAACACTGACGATAGCTAGCCATAACCCATCCTGTGTGGTAATAGCACACTGGCGGCCACTTGTCCTTATTACAGCATTCATTCCTGGCAATAAAACCAAATTCCTGCCTTCGGGATGACGTCATCTTCCCAACACCGAGGTTTTAATGGTGAGGGTTAAGTTCTTGGGTCCTACATCTACAGTCATCAACAGTCTGGACTGAGACGATGAGACCGAGACCTTCAGCGGGTTGGAGGCATAAGCATTAAGATGTTAGATTGTAAAGTCAGTGTGTAAGGACAGCTAAGTCATGGTCAGTGTGTGTGTGTGTGTGTGTGTGTGTGTGTTCTAGAGTTGTTCTCAGGCCTAGAAAGGTGATAGGAGTCTTTCAGAGAGGAATTTTAAGTGTGGTCAGGCAGGGCATCCACTTAGCTCACTCACATAGCTAGGGTTATATATCCTCTGTGTGTGTGTGTGTGTGTGTGTGTGTGTGTGTTGTGACTTTATATGGTTCCAAGGACAAATTTCTTGTTTGGAAACAATCATTAGCGTTACTGCATTACTGTTATTTTGAAGTATCCTAAGTATTTGTATTTGATGGTTAAAGGGTGTCAACATTTGTGTGTGTGTGTGTGTGTGTGTGTGTGTGTGTGTGTGTGTGTGTGTGTGTGATCCCAGCGGTGCTGAACCTGAGAACAGAATGTTCCAGTGTGACATTTGAGGTTTGTAACATGATTATGAAACTTCTCTACTCCTCTTATAACAAGTATCACTTTTGTGCCGGCCGAACACACGGGCTCATTGTGAGGCCATGAAAACACACCACACTCGTCTCTACGTCTCATGATCACAGCTACATATCGATCGTCAATAATTAATGGGTTCACATCGGGTTCAAAAAGTCTTTTGGTCTAAGACATCGTTTCACTTTGCATTAGAATATGATGGTACAAGTGGCTGGAAAAAATGTGATGTTTACATTTCAGTTTTTAGATTGTTTTTTTTTGATTGTTTTGGCGGCCATTTTTAAAAGTGATTAAAACATGTTTTTGCTCTTTTATTTTGAAATGCTTATCTTTATTTTCATGTCACCTGACTTCCTTTCTTTGTTCCTCAATGAAACTAAAAGTTTTGTTTTTTTTGATTTTAAAAAATGCAGCTTTTCCCTGTGATTTAAAACTTTCAGAACAGACTGTCTCACATACACAGACTTCCTCAGGTCACCAGTTTCCTGAACTGTTTGTCATCTTGCGGGTCTCGAGTGATTGTAATTACAGGACACAGTGACTTCACCTCTCCTGTGTGTTTCAGTGACACCCTGCCTTTGTGACTCTTGAGCCACCAGACACAATTTGACAGAGGATTTTAATTGGAAGTGCCATCGCTCTGATTCCTCATCCAATCCTCTCTCTCTCTCTCTGTTGTCCTGTTTGTTTGTTTGTTTGTTTGCAGACAGCCGTTCCCGGCTGGCGACCGAGTGACATTTAACGGGAAGGAGTGTATCTGCCAAAAGTGTACCCAGCCTCTGCCTGCCAACAGCCCCGCCCCCATACAGGCTGTCCACAGTCAGTGCTCTGTTTATGTCTCCTCTCTGTCTCTGTAAAACAGAGATCACATCAGAAGTAAACTGTACTTTTGTGACCTCTGCTTTGCTGCACGACTTCTATAATTTTCTGTTCCATGTCTTCGATTGTACCAAGTTATTCCCTTCTCAGAAAACTCATATGTCTGATCCTCTTCTTCTTCTTCTAGAACAACTTCACTAGTATTAATAGAAGTTCAAATAACAGTGTAAATTCTCATTAAGTCTAATGTCGTTTCCTTCCCCTCTCTCCCTGTCCTGTGTGCAGACTGCTGTGGTTGTGGGAAGGAGTTTAAGAACGAACAGTCTCTTGTAGCTCTGGACAAACACTGGCACCTGGGATGCTTCAAATGTAAAGTCTGCAACAAGGTGCTCAATGCCGAGTACATCAGCAAGTACGTTAGTCTGGCTTTGGAAATGACCTGATAAAACTGCACTACACATCTTTTATGCTGTCATCTCTATGGCCTGTTGTCCCACTGTTCAGCTGGATGAACTATGGATCATTGTGCAGCAGGGTTAAGGTTGGGGTCAGGATTGAAGCTTCATTTCTCTTGGGTGATTGTTTTGGTTCATGCTCACAGCTGTTTGCAGGCAAAAGTTCTGTAGTTCCCCTCAGTTTAACAATGTTTTTCAAAATTGTAGAAACAAAAAAGTGTGTTTATTTGTTTACAGTGCACCTATACAGTTACAGATGCAGCTGAAGTTAAGGGTAGTCTGTATATAATGTGTAGAGCATGAACACTTGAAATCATGTCAAAGAGCCAAATGGAGTACTAACAGAGAACAGAGTTGATGCAGCATGAGCAATTTTAAAGTGTAATTCACAACATATCTGGTTGGTGTCATGTCAGAAGGCATCACAGTCTTTCTGAGTCTTTTAGAAAGCAACACAATGCTGCTTTGAATATTAAATCATGGCACTAATCAGTATGCATGGAGGTTGATACTGTGGCTCTGTGTCCTCTGTGTCTCTTATCAGGGACGGGATCCCCTACTGTGAGACTGACTACCATGCCATGTTTGGTATCCAGTGCGAGAGCTGCAAGAAGTACATCACTGGAAAAGTCCTGGAGGTAACATCACTCCACTTTACAGGCATTATGTTCAGCAGGATACTCCTGGTGCCTGTTAGCATGTAGCATCCAGTCCCATGTGGAAAAGGAGGTTAAAGGGAAATGTAGGACACAGGTGAAGGGATACAACACTGAAATCTTCATGGGTCGTATCATTGGAAGTTGTGAAGCAGCAACTAAAACTCAGAATATTTGACATTGTTGACCCCATTTCCCCAAAGCTGTTATTAAAATTTCATAGGATCTCATGCACCGCTGATGCAGATACATGAAAAATGTTTTTATGAGAGCAGATCTGAGACCAGCCCAGGGGTGAACTCAGCATTTCTTTTTGTTCTAGCGCCTCCATATTCTTTCATTTTTCCAACTTTTTATCTCTCTTCCTCGGTCATACCAGTAACTGCATCGCACACTCTCTGTAGAAAGCTCTGGACTGCTGCTTCATCACCACCTTTTATCTCTCGGCTACGTTACAGCTGCACAGCAAATCCACACAGGCATTGTTTACACCATTGTGGGTGCCAGCTGACGGTGCTGAAGCCAGCAGGCGTGGTGCTGCAAACTGTAACAAAGCCATTTCCCAGTACCATTATGTATATATAGTGATTCAGATTGAGTCTGTGATGTGTGGGTCCACAGGGAAGAACCATCCAGCCAGAGTCTCTCCTCTTTCTTTGCTGTGGGCTAATGACTTTGACCTAAACTACACACACATTAAACCTCCTTAGTCCCTTCCCTCTCTATCGCCCCACAGGTAGGTCATCCTTTCATTGTTGCTCCCTCTCAGGTACCAGGCTACCTCCACACTTCTTCATACAGGCTGTTGTTGTAGAAAACACCAACAACTTACAGGACTGATGACACTTCACGCTCGCGCAACGTCCCTGGCGTCCAATGCTGGACGTGTTTTTAGATATTGGTGGTCTGAGAAAGAGTTGTCATTAGGTCGTTAGGTGACGTGTGTGTGTGTGTGTGTGTTTGACCTGATTTGATTTTTGAGCCGTTCAGTAGCTGCATCTCACACCTCAGTCACACTGAAGTAGTTGGAAGCAGCTGACTGCACAATGAGGCCAAACACCTGATATCGGGGTGAGATTGTTCCACTTCTAATAATGGATTTGGGTTTATTATATGTCATGACATAATGAAGTGAACTGGAGACACGGCTTTTTTTAACTGTTTCGTTTCAATCGTTTTCCATCTGCTTTCAGTTCAGTTTTATTCTGGTATGTTAATCACATAAAAATGATGATTCAGGTCTTGATTGGAGGAAAACCATGGTGCATTTAATGTGGCGCTGTTATTTTATTGTATTTTAACCTTTTAAAGGGAAGCATTATTTTCTATAGATAGATAGATAGATAGATAGATAGATAGCATTGGATCTGTCAGTGAACAAGCACCATGGAGCACAATGATAGAAAAGGAAAGAGAGGGAGAGGGAGGCCCAAAGAAGAAGTCTGTTGTTCTTTAGCGATGAAGGGAAGTGACATGGGATACTCTCCCGGGGCGAAGAGAGTGATGAGAGGAGAGGAAGAAAGCTTTTAGATAGGAGAGCCTGGTAGCTGTGGCTCAGCCTGAGAAAGACAAACAACAAACCCTCTCTCTGACTTTCACTCTTTCTCTGATCACATGACAGAGTCTCTCACTCTTTCTTTCATAAACACATTAGGTCTGGAGATTTACAGAAACTCGAGAAATGGACTGAGAGCACGTTTCTGTCTCTTTCATTTGGAAATCACATCCTTCATATCTACTTCCTGTTGTGCTGGGCAGTCAGGTGTATCCCTGGTTCTTCACAGTGTTGTAATGTATTGAAGCACAAATACTTTGTTTCTGTACTTGAGCAGAATATATATGTATCTGTACTTTTCTTTGTTATTCATATTTAAATGGATTGACTCCTTCACCTGATCGACTGATTTCTCCAGGTGCAGAACGAGCACTGATGGGACATTTTGAGAAACTGTGTAATCAAAGCTGTCCAATCATATTCAACTCAATGACATATCAGCATCTCGCCCAGCTCTTTACCTAGTTTCTAAAAACTCTTTAAGTTTTTCAGGAGCCTCAACAACTGTCAACCCTGGCTGATCATGTGCAGCCTTCATCCAAGTAAAACATCCAGTCGTCAGGGTTCGAGTTCATCCTCCCCTCAGCCCACTCTTGTCTTTGACTTATCAGTCCTGCTGGACAGTGGAGATGATAACTTTCCTCTCCTGGAGACTGACAAAGGAAGATCGCAGAACTCCCTCATTTCCGACCCTCTCATTCTTTCCATGCTTGAATTTCAATCTCACATTGTCCTTTTTATCACCGGACGTCAACGTTTCAGCTCGACGCCAACTTCCTCTGTTTATTGGTTGGGTTCAAGTATGAGCTTTTGGCTTGATGTCCACAACTTTCTAGTAACTTTCTTTTTTCCTCCTAAAAGCTGAGGACATGTCTCTGGTTGCTTCATCTCTCCATCTGATGTCCACCTGGTCCAGATATCCATTAAGTAGGGTGTTATCAGTGACGTCTTGTGTCAGTGTCCTATTTTTCTGCTGTCATTCCTCACTGAGATGACATAGCAAAGTGGAGGTACTTCAGAGGGATTGTGCGTTTTCAGGCCGCCGCTGAAGCAGGAAGGGATGCCTCTGGGAGGCTGAGATCAGCAGACACCAGATGACTGTTTTCCAAAGAGAGAAGAAGAATGATTTCATTACAGAGTAACAGGCTTGTGTGTTTTACCCTGTTACTGACTCCATTAATCACACATTCAGAAACACAAAGATCTGCCAAACTGTGAGACAATTCGCCCTTTGATTTAATTGTGTTTCTTTCTGTTGTCATGGCACCAAACAAGAGAGAATAAGGCAATGGTGCTGAGAAAATCCCTTTTGGACAGGGCTTACAGATGATCGACTTGTTAAAATGTCAGAAGAACCAGGTGTTTGATCAGTACCTTGCATGTTTCAGCCCTAAAAGTCAGGGTACGTCTTCCCCTTTTCAAGTCAGTGAACCTTAAAACAACATGTTCTTGTTCAACAGGCCGGAGAGAAGCATTACCACCCCACATGTGCCCGCTGTGCCCGCTGTGAGCAGATGTTTGCAGAGGGAGAGGAGATGTATCTGCAAGGTAAGCACAGTTTGAAAGACTTCAGATGCTTTCAAATCCATTACTTACTTTATTTATTGCAACGGTTTAATGGACATATAAAGTACCTGTACATGATCTTTGACACTTTACCTCTGTGTCTTCAGGGTCTTCTATCTGGCATCCTCCCTGCAGACAAGCAGCCAAGCAGGAGGAGAAGAGTAAGGTGAGTGAGAAAAACCTCAAAAAGAACCAAAATAGATGGAAATCACATGACAGAGTCCCAGTTCTTACAGCGGTGCGGCTTTGATGCAACATGGACGGTTATGAGAGGAGGCTGTTGTAGCTGTTGGAAAGGAATTAATAACAAGCGACTTGCAGGTTTCTTATCAGAGAGGAAAAGAGAGGGAGGAACTTCAAGATGTGTTTAATTAGTGATGATGTTCTTTGTGATTAATATTTCAGTTGGATGAATGCCATCTTTGTCTCTGTTCCATGAAACCTCTGTTAATCTGTTGTGATTCATGTTCCCGTCGTGTCCAAAAATCAGCCTCTCTGGGTTAGAGAAGATAGGTCTCTCTCTCTGGGAGAGGTCTGAGGTGCATTTTTGAAAGTCCAAAAGTGTTTAATATCTCCTTGTGGCATCCAGAAGAAGGAAGGGCAGGGCCGTCTAGAAACACAGGAAGTTGATAGTTGAAAGTTTTCTGCAGTGACGGTCTGACATGGTCCAGATCCACACCATATAGTACGTCATCTACCTTCTACTAATGACCATAGTCTGCAGTGTTTATTGGACACTAATGGGAAATTAAATATATGCTTATATCCCTTGGATAGCAGTCGACCTGTGGCTGCCAAATACTTTTTTCTCCATCAGTTGCTAAAACACTCAAATCCATCATCTGGACCAAATCATCAATGGACTGAACCCATTGATTGAATCAATCAGTCCTTCAGCGACAACATGAACAGTTTTCACCAGTTACACAAGAGTTGCAGAGTTTGTGCTTCTTGCAAAACTCACTGAAAACCTGTTGTGCACTGTGATGCACTGTTGATGCACAATGGTAAACAGAGGTTGCAAAATAAAACATAATTACAGCAGGTGCCAGCGCTAAGACTCAACAGCTCAAAACTGACACTTTTGTTGATGATGTGATGAAGCCAATGTAAACGGAAGGTCAGGGTGTTGAAGGTTGAAGTCTGAACTGACAGTAAATGTTTTGAGGGGTGTGTTTGGTTTTGTAAGAGTCAGAGGTTTGGTGAAAGTAGTTTGACTGCTGTGTTTAGAGTGTTTACACTTTTGAGGGAGTTGGTTCAGATGATGTGTTTGGGAATCCAGAGAAACAGTACAACTGGTCAGAGATGTGGCTCATGTCGCTGTGAAAGTCTTTGAAGGTGGATGATATTTGTGGTCTTCAGGCTTCAGATCAGAATCAGACTCATACACACAGGCTTCCCTAATAGCCCATCCAAACAGATCCATCCCATCCTCATTCCTCATCATAATCCCTCTCCTTCCTAGAAGCAGGTCCGGATACAGCTCAATGACGTCCGTGAGCAGCAGGTTGGTGCTCCTGTGAAGCCCTGCACCCGCCCGAACCCCACTTAACCCCCCACCACCACCAACACAGCCATCTTCTGCATGGGGTTGATCATTTGTTGACACCTGCTGCTGCTGCTGCTGCTGCACAATAAGACACTCAATGTTTCAGGCAAATCTGATGGATCAGTGACTGATGATGCTGATCATCAGACTGTGCATGAACATGTGGAGATGACGGATGTGACAGTTCTTGCATTTGGTTCATTATATCAATCTGTAGACTCATAACAGCCGGAGTGGACTTGACCTGAAAATCAATCTGTAAGCAAAAGCTTTAGTTTGTTCTAAGAGAGAGAGAGTGTGTGTGTTTCTGCATGTGTGCATTAGTACTGCACCATATTAAGAAGGATTAGTGATTCCCTCAGCACCACAGCAAAGACGACACTGACCACTAACACATCCACTGCAGCCTAACCTGCTTATTAAAGTACCTGAGCCTCCTCAGGAAGAACAGCGTGCTCTGTCTCTTCCTGTGAACAGCCTCGGTGTCGTCTCATCAGTCCAGTTTATTATTCAGAGATGTGAGATTTCCTTCTGCAGGTTTTCCCAGTGTTTCCCAGTGTCCTTGTTCCTCTGCTGCAGGTACCTGCTGCTGAGAGGGGGGCGGCTGCTGTCGTAGGCTGGGCACACACTGTACCATTAAAAAAAATCTTGTTGTTGAAAACCAACTCCCACTGTATGAGTAAATCCTCCGTGATGTAAAGCCGAAGCTCACGATTTATCTGTTCGCACTAGACATGTATAAATGTCCTCTTGGCCCCAGCAGATCGTCTTGGCTTCTGACAATTGTCAATAAAGACTAGTTTGAAAGCTCAGAGGCTGGTTTGTTAGCAACAATGCTAACAAGGCAGAAGAAGATGATATTCAAATTGTGATGGCAATTTAAAAAATGATATATCAGATATTCTGGTCTGTTGTGTTTTGGACTTCGCCTGTTTTAGGCAGCTGTGTAGCCTAGCTAATGTTTCAATGGGAATTTAAAGGGATGGAGTCAAAGCTAAAGTCAAACTGGGTTTACGCAAAATTAGGGTCGTTTTTCTGCAGTTTTCTAAGTTTTACTAACTTCCAGGTGTGAGCACAGGCTTCTTGCACATTTTGCACATAGCTTTGCTTTTGTCCAGCTGTTTGCACTGAAGCTTCAAAGGAGAAGCCGCAGTGCAAACAGATGTAGCCGAGCCAAGAGGCTAAAGGTAGTCAAGCTAGCTTTCATGTCCAGCAGCGCTTTGGACATGTAACAACAGCCTGTGACATATTTTTGTATAATTATTCACAGATTCAGAAACTGTCTGAACTGAAGAGTGAACGATGAAGGTTTTTCATCTTTTCTAATTAACTTTTAAACTCACGGAGCAGCTCAGAGGCTAATGGCAGCTATCGGCTACTTATGAAGTGGAATGTTGTTGTGTGTTACTCAATGCATGATTGACATTTGGAAATCAATCAGCACAAATCAACACATGTACTTCGGTGTCACTTATGTAACCTAACTTGTACATTTCAACCACAGTCACAAGAAAAAAACACAAAACAAGGTTTTAAACATGTCTGTTTGTGTGTGTGTGTGTGTTTCAGGTGACCCGGACTTCCTCTGAGAGCATCACCTCAGTCCCTGCATCCAGTGCCTCCGGTTCTCCCAGCAGAGTAATCTATGTAAGGCCACGCCACCAAGGGGCAGCAGCTGTAGATACAGCAAAGCTTTGAAATACCACTACTGATAAATCTGATTGCTTTATTATTTCAGGCCAAATTAGGAGAGGAGATGCTGGACTACAAGGACCTGGCAGCTCTTCCAAAGACCAAGGCCATCTACAACATCGACAGGCCTGACATGCTGTCCTACTCCCCGTACGTCAGCTACCCATCTGAGGAGAGGCACTACGGAGAGGTAGATCCCGTTTTCCTCATGAATCTATGGGCCATAGTTCTTTAAAAGCTATAGATAATCAATTGAATTAACCAACAACAGCTTATAAAGGACTAAAACCTTGCCTAAAGTACATATAACACAGAAATGCTCGACCTTAAACGCAGGTAGCGTAAACAGGAGAAGACACTTACAGCACTGGTGTCATTGTTTAAATCCCCAACAGGTTGCTGTGTTTCCTGCAACTTTCCCCTTCGTGGCCTCTGCGTTACCTTCTTTCATTTATCACTTTGCAATCCCTCCATCATCGATGACGACACATTTGGTTTCCTTACCCTCTACACACGTCATTCCATAGCCCACCTCACCTCAGATCATCGCTCATTGACATTGAACACCCACCCTCATGGTCGGATGGTTAACTCATATAACCTCACATATGAGTTCGTCCTAATCATTGGCTTTCTCCCACTTTTCATTTGCAGTCCCCCCAGCTGCTTTCTCCTACTCCCACTGAGGTAATATGGATGTGCATGTCACGTTGGTGTGTGTCTTGCTGGTTGTGCAGGTTTCAACGTGTACATGGTTAAAATTTAGGATTTTTAGGGGAAGTCAGACCTTTGATATGTATCACTGCTCCATACAGATGCTGCTTTGATTGAAACAGTTGATATATTGTATTGGGAATATTACCATCATCTTCCTAGGCAACATAGGATAGCAATGGACAGTATGCATTTGATGTGATTTCTTTTTTTTAGATAAACCAGATACAAGATAAAAATGAACTGGTTCACATTCATAGTTCTTTTTTCGTCATGCGATGTGCTGTAAAAGTGTCGTAAAATGTTCACGTTCATCATCTGTAAACCGATAAGTTCAGTTTTTGCCGTTCACCAAGAACTGGGAGCAAAGGATCAGTATGTGTGTGTTTGTGTAAAAAAAAAAAACACTGATTCATTTTATTACATTTTCTATTTGTGCATCCAGGGTGATGGGGAGAAATCACCACGTCAGAGACGGCCCTCTAGCCCCAGCTCCAACAGCTCCCTGGGGGGTCATGGACGTTACACTCCATCCCGCTCCCCCCAGAATTACAGCCGAGCAGGTATCAGCCTCACACACAATGTGGTACAACACCAGAGACTTTAATTTCACTGTATACAGAAGAAAACATCTGCTGATTAACACACTGTCTCGGATCACATATCAATACACAGCCTTAATCCTGATGTGTTTTCATTGACCTAAAAGTAGATGCACCTGCAAAATTGTAGAGTTTGACAACAGAAAGCTACAAACAAATACAGTTTTAATATTAATTTTCCAAAAGACTTGACTATCCATGCGTTGTTCTCACCGTACATTCACATTTTCATCATGTGTCTGTAATCTGATTGGACATTCAGGGCCAGAGTTATACCTTGGTGGTAGATACAGCAGTCAGGCCCCTGACTCCAGTTCCTTTCCTTTGCCCCAAGTCGTCATGGGTGGCATTAAGCACCCTATCACCTGGGACAAGGACTCATCCTCCCTCCCTGCTTCTATTTTATTCCATTCTGGTGGGACCGAAGGGAGTGGAGGCGGAGGTGGTGGTTTTGGTGGTGGCGGCAAGTGCTCACCCACACCAGCAGGTGGCAGTGCAGGCTTGTCTTTACATCTAAACCCCACCACCCTGGCCATGCTGAAGCAGCACAACTACATCCCTTATTTCAGAGGTATCAAAGCACACTGGGGCCAAGACCCAGTCCAATACAGACAAGGGACAAGTTTCTGGAAACATTGCTGCCATGCTGCAAAACTCTAAATTCTATCACAATCAAACAGCTGATATTGGAAAGGGGATTTAACGATCCCCAAAAGTTGGATTTTCAATGTTCAGACTGAGTTTTGCAATTAGGAAGAGCAGCAATAATCCAGTCTGCTCTGTATTTGACTGAGATTAAAGGTCCTTCAGAGTTGAATGCTGTGATACAACCACTGAATTGAGTTTGCTTGGCATGAGTTGCGGTGAAGCACCAAATTAACCGTGTGTTGCAACCTCTGGGTCTTTGGGTATCTTGGTTCACCACAGACCGATCAGTCATACCAGGAAACAGAACATCTGATCTAGTGTCTGAACCAAAACCATGACACTGCTAATGTTAACCATGATGCCACACATCCTTGAAATCAACATCACAAACCAGTGCTGTACATATCCCCCACTGAGCCCAACAGAAAGGCTTATCCAGCTACTTCCCTTTACTTCATCTTCTCCCCATCCCCTGATCTCCCTCACCGCAGGGATCAAACAGGACCCCCTCCCTGACCCTAACCCTAGGACATCCTTGCATCTCAGTTTACCTCCTCCTAACGGTAAAAATACCAATAGTCTCTATCGTCTTTGTGTCTCCCCTTCCCCCCAGTGGAATGGTCTGCAGGCTTTGTAATGTTGTTCTCTGGTATCATGGTGTTGTTGGGGGTCATGGGATGCATCAAGGTACATTCATAGTACCGCTCAGTTTTCTCACCGTGCTTGCCCTGTTCACTTGTGTCCATGGACATGATTGTTGTTCTGCATGGTTTAACTTGATGTAGGTCTGAGTGTAACCCTGATACGTTTGGCATTATCTTTTGGATGAAGACTAAAGGTGGATTTCATTGTTGTGCTTGTGTGTTCGGAGTGTTGACCTCTTCGTTTGCCTGCCTTTGACTTCTAAATCTGCTCGGTTGTTTTTCCCTACTCATCGTCATGTGTCAAACTTGATCCCCTTGATGTTACTTGTTCTTGTCCTGGTGTAACCCCTGATAAAGTGCAGATTTGGGATTTTGATGACTGATAAAAGGTACATTGAGGTCTGCAGGTGGGGTTAGGAGTATATTTGCTGACACGTTGTTGATTTTATCAAAAGCACAAGTAAAAGCTTTGGTGAATAATGAAATGTTATAACTGGAGGTAATACAGCGAGTGGGAGGATCTATTTGGGGGGGGTTCACAGCTGAGTTGAAGTTAATGAAGACCAAACCGCTGTCGATCCCAGAGGAAAGCTGTGTGAAAGACAAACCCTGTGGAGAAAAAGGGGAAATGCTCTCTTGATCTTGTTTATCCAGTATAAATACACACTGTGAATGAGTCATCAAGTGGTTCGTGGCAGCCAAGTTTTCACAGAGATGTGGCGTTTTGATCTCTGCTGCTTGCATCATCTCTAGCCCTGCAATTTGAATATGACTGTGGCTGCAAGGAGCGGTTCAGACATTGCTTAGATACCCTCCTGTGCAGATGTTCCAGATTTTACCCTCTGGATGGCATTGCCAGGAAAAAGGACATTTTGGCACAACAGGGTGATATCTGTGTCTTTTTACCTGGGTTATCATGACACCTGACTCAACATTTGAGATTTTTCCAATGTACTTACCATAACGCTGCCTTTTTTTTTTTTGCCCCCAATGCCCCCTTTTTCCCCAAACCCCTTCCCCTCTTGCCTTCCATATCCAATGTCTGTCCACCTCCGTCCGACACTGGAGGTAGTGAAAGTGGTCGAAGTACCCCCAGTTTATCCACCTATTCTGATGGCAAATCCCCCTCATCTACCTCCACCTACGTGGCTGCTCCCCGGCACTTCCACATACCAGGTAAGACTGAAGCAACCCGAGCTCCAAGCTTTTAAACACCTTTACACTTTCTACAGCGTAATGACTTCAAGGTGAGATATACAAGATCGTAGCAAAGTGAAAAACATTGTCTCAGTGATCTCTTGTGTTTGTAAGTTTTAAGTCTGATGACCTCAGCAGTATGAGAAGTGTAGTGTTTCCTCACAACACGACACTTCTGTACCTCAGCAACGGAGAACTAGTGCAACCTTTACGTCTGGTATTAAGATAAAGACTAATGTTCAACAAGAAAACTCATCTTTGACATTTCAGTGAATTGGCATGCTGTCTTTCCAGGTACATGCAGATAAGTGCTGTGAAGCTATAAAAGGATGTTGAATACCAAGCTGTTTGTGTCGGGCCTCATGTAAGAACCTCTGTATTTTTAAGGAAGGAAAGAACTTCACTTTCTGGAGTTTGAGGTCCTGCTGTTTGTAATAAAGAACAAGACTCGGTCACACCCAAACAAATGACTAACATGAATGAAATATAATGACTGGCCTTCCAGATACAATAACCCACTGCCACCACAGGAGGGCAGTAAAAGGTGAATGCGCACAGGCATCAGACCCAGGACAGGAACATTGTATGAGATATGTGAGATTTGGGGAGAGAGGATTTCTATTTCAGTGTCCGTCTGACTGATGCTGAGCCTTATGGCTTGATTTGGACAAACACTCCTCACCCTGCTGTACCTGATGACATGACACTCCTGTTGACTGGAGTCACTGAATCAGGCAAAGGCTGCAGAGCCTTTAGTCCCATTTTGTAGATTCTGTACATAACAACAAGTTTTATCCATTGTTCTCTATTTATCTTCTCACCTTTGGTCACTGGGTCACTGGTGAGAAGATAAACCATTGTCTTACCTCATTTCTCTAACGACCTCTTCAATGGAAAGCACCTGAACACTTGAACTTCAACTTAGAAGAAATTGAAGCTGTTTGTTTGAGCGGTTCTTGCATGAGGCCCCGTGTCTTCACATTATAGTGCTGACTTCCTGCCTTTAGCTTAAGGCTTGAACTCTGTGTACCTCTGGCACTCTTTCATTTCCTGTGTCTCCACTGGTCTTTTGAACTTTCTTTGCGATACATTTGGCCAGTAACCATTGTATTGTCTCCCGCAGAGGAAAAGCCATTTGATCATACAACATATTGTTCCCATTGACGTCCATGTCAGTCACACAGAGGAGGAAAAATGAAAGTACCCACTTGTATTATTTTATTGTGAGTCATGATTCTGCTGACTAATGTGTGACATTGTTACAAAGCATCCTGGCAGATGGGGGTAAACACTGTCCACATTATACCCCAGAGGCACTTCATCTGTTGCAACAAGGCCTGAATTAACTTTCTCTATTGTGGTTTATACACTTTATTTTGAATGACTTCATTTTAAATTCTTTTATGACTAATACGTAGACTGTTTGGTGTCTGGGGCCCATGTGTGGTTTCTCATATTATTCTATGATTGTCATTTTGGTGGTCTGCATCGAATAACATCCTCCTCCAACAAAGAGTGATCAATTGAGATATATCTTTTTTTAATCTACTGCACGAACAATAATAAAAAGTGATGATGTTTTTGATGTGCGTTAATAAAAATGACAAATGTGTTGAATCCAGCTCTTCTGCGCCCCCCTCTATGCTTCTTCAAAAATCTCTCATCCCCCAATAACTGCTAACCTATGCTTCTTTTTCTCCATTTTCTCTTTCTTTCTCTCCCTCCCTACCATGTTGGCTTCCTTCGTTTTCTTTCCTCGGCATCTTTTCCCATTTCCAGAGACTATGGTCAAAGATAATATCTATAGAAAACCCCCCATCTACAGGCAGCATGGTACAGTCCACTTCCTATTTAACACTTCTCTGGTCTGGTCTCTGCACGATTTGTTGCATGTCATCTGTCGTACTCCACCAACTCTGTGTTTGGACATCAACTTCATACACAAGTGCAAGGTTGGCCATTGAGACGGAGTGGCCTCAGTGACATACACCTCAGTGGTTCAGCATTTTCAGATCCAGATATTCTCATCGTTATTCTGAAAATAAAGGAAAGTACATTTTGACGTTCTGATGTTGAAATTAAAACTAGCCAATATCATAAGAATTTGATTACGTCCATTCTCATCTAGAAACAACAATAAAAAGCAACAGATACAGGGTTATACAGATACTGATGTAGATACAGGTACAGATACAGATGCAGATACAGATACAGATACAGATAGTAATGGAGATACAGATACTGATGCAGATACAGATACAGATACTGATACAGATGCAGATACAGATAGTGATGCAGATACAGATACTGATGTAGATACAGATAGTGACGCAGATACAGATACAGATGATGGCATCTCTGTGCACCCCTAGTCTCTGCTTAATCCTAACCTGATAAGGATGTGATTGGTTTCATGTCAAAGATATGATGAAAAAATCTAATGTTTCCATGTTTTTATCCCCATTTTTCCAGTTTTTCTCAGCTTCCAGCAGGAAGTCATCCAGTATATTTTAAAATGAACTAGACGAAAACTGAAGTTGCACAATATCATTTCATTTCATGCCATCACCGCCCTACTTTAGTTTCAAAGGGAAAAACTACAATTCATCATCACATGGAGCCAAAACACTGCTCTCTACCAAATGAAATATTCAAACATGCTCCATATTTGGGAAAATAGATCAAATACAAGGCAACAACTGTGACATCACTGATCTGGATGTCATCAGACTTTTAACATGCTTTAAATCTTCAACCTCTTGAGGACAGTCTGCAGCAGTAGATACTTGTGGGAAGAGAAAGCTCCGTGATCAGGGACTAAAGGAGACATTAAATCACAAATACTGCAGTGGCCAGAATTACAGTGTCTACCATATTGATAATCCAGCTCATTTGGGACTGACGTTGAACAGGAAGGGGCCCCTGGGTGTTAATTTGCTCATCTTGTTCATGCATGTCTGCACCCATCTCACTGGCTCATTGTTTTCATGGTGATGCTGCGACTGTTGTGTACACTGTGAGTAATCTGGTACATGAATCACTGTGTATGGTGGCATCAGTGTTGTATCAGTCACAGTCTTTATATCTGTGTCCCTCCAGTTACCATTGTTTGTGTGTTTGAACGATGGTGTACAGTTTCCACCACACACTGACACAGGCATCCGAGGAGCAAGGATTAAGTCTCACCTCTTATACATAAGGGCATTTATCTTTATATGTGAAATAAGTCAGCTGCATATGGCATCATATCCTCTAACCCAAGCATTTCCTATAGGCAAATTAACTTTGGAGCTGTGTAAAGTGACTTTGAATAATTTAAGTAATATGGATACCTCTGTCTAGTGTACATGCTAAGCTTTTAGCATGCAGTATGCTACGTGATTATATGTGTTAAACACAGTCTCTATTTTCTGTGCACCAATGACTAATTCATACTGTCCAATTACTTCATGTGCTCAGTGTTGTTTATAACTTGTGAGTCTCTCTCTGTGTGTGGGGGTCATCATGGCAAAATGAGATGCTGGAGACTCCAACTCCAGTGTGAAGTACCACAGAGGTGGTTTAGACAACAATAACGCTAAGTTTTAAGTATAGTTCACAGGTATGGTTCAAAGTCTATATATAGATATTGATGCATGGAGCTAACACATGCAGCATATTTCAGTTATGACTAAAATTGCTGGGTGTTCTTCACTTAAATGACCTTGAATGTAACTACAACAACCTGCACCTTCGGTTCTGTTAAGTAAGTTTATCGTTTACTCTAAGATTTAAAGCAGTTTTGTTTTGATTCTGGACAAATATCCAGACCATGAGCGTGGACCGAAGAGCTCGAAAAAGTGTGAACAATTCATTGATTCTAATGGGCAGTTTATAAATGTCATTATGTTTGCACAATGTTTGTTTTTTTTTCTCCATAACACTCACTAGACTTCACAATACTAGTGTTATTCACAGCAAATATAAATGGAAATTGACATCAAAACTGAAATCTGGTCCAGGAAGTTCACATTTTATGGACAGAGATCGTTATCCTCATTGGACCTCACCTGTCTAAATGTCATACTAATCTGTGTTGTAGCTGCTGATATATTTTGCTCTGATGACCAATGCATAGACTATAGTGTAACCCTTTAAAACAGCATTGATAGAAATGTTAGTGGTTGTTATCGTCCCTGTTTTCTGCACACTTACACTGAGCATGTGGCGCCCCCTGTAGATGCCATCTGCAACTGACGATGTCACGGAGCAAATGACCCCCCACCCCTACCCCAACCCTTCTTCCCCCCGCACATTAACTGTGTACATCCTGTAACATGTGACTGTTTTGCAGCTTCTAGGACCTCCTGGCAAGATGGGGAGGATAGCAAGGTGGGTTTGTGTAGATGTGTGTGCGTGCACGTCTTTATCTGTCTGACCATATCTGTCTCTTTTCTAAGTCATTCTCTTAAACTGTACAAACTCTGCGCAGCCATTTACTAATTCAGTAACTCATACTTTACCATGCCATCATCCATCACTTTCCATCTTTCTGTCTCTGTATCTCTTCCTCTCTTTCTCGTTCTCTCTCTCTCTCTCTGTAGAGGACCAGTTGGATGATCTTGAAGAGTGAGATTGAAGGACACATGGGTCCAGAAGACCTGGACCCCCGCAAGTCCACTTGCAGTCTTCCCACTGACACCTCACAGCCAAGTGAGTGACCAAATAAATGATCAAATGAAGTCCACCTTGAACAGTAATTCAGATTTAAAGAGATACTTTTCTTCGCTGCAGATTTCCCCTACAACAAGTCTGCATCTTTACCTGGATATGGAAGGAACGGCATCTACAAGGTGAGCTAGCACATCTGTGTGGCAGTAAAGGACTTACATTAAACAGTCCATGGTACATCCTGTAACTCTGATTGGCCAAAGCAGTGTTTCCTCTTGTCACCATTTGAAGTGACACAGCAGCCATTAGTCCATGCAGTATTTTTTTCTCCCCACTGTTGCCAAGTGCTGATCTATTGGGTTTCTCTCTGTATCAAAATAAGGCCTGGCCTTACCCTTGAGATAATGTGTATTCTGATCTGGTGCTACATAAATAAGATGACTCCAATTGAACTAAAAATACACAAGTGTTGTCAATAACAATCAATAACTCGACTTTTGAGTGATTCAGATCGTCCCTCTCAGGCCAGTTGACCTCCATCAGTGGTTGTCATGCCGTCCTCCCTCCTCTCCTCTGTTACCTTTTACTCTCTCCAAACAAAAGTGATGTAATCTCAGTCTACCGAGACTACATTTCCTATTGGAGCAAAAACAGTGCAGATTTCAGGTCGACCTTAGCTTTGATAAAGAGCAGAGATGTTCTTGGCAACATGTGAAAAAGATGGTCTAACCTTGTGTCTGTTTATGTGTGTGTCTTCCTGCAGGCTGCTGAGATGGTGGAGGATGAAATAGACCCAGACTCCCAGAGCTGGGGAGGAATGAGAGGTGAGAGGGAAGATTAACTCCAAGCTGTTTATCATTTACTTTTTTTTTTTTTACTCTGTTGTTGGTGTGTAAGCTTTTTCCACTGTGGCCCTGTTGATTGGTGCATCATCTTAATGCTTAAAGATCTTGTAGCCATTTTTATGAGACAATTCACTGATCTTAAATATAGACAAATGGCATCTTCTTGCAGAGCTGTAACAGTGTGGGTAGATGATGGCATTTTCCCAGCTGCAAGATTACTGCTGTGTATTTACAAGTCTTATTAGCATCTTAGCTAATTCTCTGTTTCTTTCTTCTTTCCCTGCCTCAGAATACAAGGTAAGAGATATTAGTACTTTACAAATATGCTTTAATGTTCTTGGCAGCTTGGTTTGGATCTCGGATTATAGATGCATTACCCAATTAATCTCCTAAATTGTGTGTGCCAGGTCTACCCCTATGAAATGCTGGCAGTGACGCATAGAGTGAAAGTGAAGCTTCCCAGAGATGTGGATCGCACCAGACTGGAGGTGAGCACTTAAAAAAAAGAAAAGAAAAAAGCCTGAGGTGATGTGAAACTGAGGTTTTGTATGAGCTACACATACATGTCTGTGTTGCGTCTTCCTTCTTCAGAGACACTTATCTCCTGAGGACTTCCAGATGGTTTTTGGTATGACCCTGGAGCAGTTCGACCGCCTGGCCCTCTGGAAGAAGAACGACCTGAAGAAGAGGGCACACCTTTTTTAGACGGACAAGAAAAAAACATCTAAACAACCAACCACCCCGGTCAGGAAAAAAGCAAACACACCAACTCATTTGAAATATTCTATATATGCACCGCCATGATGACTCCACCCCCTCCTCCTGCCCCTCGACTTTCCAATCTATACAACGCCATGCCATCTGCCTGCGATGCCACGAAGAGGCGCTCTGTGCAGGGAACTTTCTCACGTCGAGGCAGCATCTAGAGCTTTTTGTCTGCTATGTGGTCCAAGTGTTTGACTGACAAACCTTACATACAGTATGAGGATGAGGAGCAGCTTTTGCATGGCCTGTGTTGATGCTCCTCGCCTCCCCCGTGTGGTTTCTGCCAACCAATCCCGATGCAAATAGAACAAATTCTGCATCCATGAGCGAGTTTGTTTGATTCATTTCATCGGTTTGCTGCTTGTCCTTTTCTCCCCCTATCGTTTTCAAGTAGCTCTCCCTGCTCTGATCGCTACAAAATCATTTCTACCATCATCTTACAACAGCGAAGTGACAGCACACAAGGACGGTGATAAGGAAGAACTTCAGTTTTCTCTGATCTTTTACTTCAGAGCCTGTCACAAAGCACCTAATCGTTGGCTATTGTTTGCCGTTTTCCTTCATGTTCATGTGAGAGAAGTTGGTAAAGACTGAATGAGTTTTGATAAATGTGCCCTGATACCCTTTGAATGCAGTCACATATCTTACAGAAGAATCTCATAAATCAACAGAGACAGGGAGAGCCAGGGCCGGATGAGGGCCCAGAACGGCATGGGGGAGTTGGGAACGGAGGAGGGAAAAGGTAACATTTACAGTTTCAGGGTATGTAAAGGTATCAGATATGCAGATTTGCCAGAGTTACATGCACTCACATCAAAAAAAAAGAAAAGAAAAACGAAATAAATTATTTTTATAAGCTATTTTTGACTTCTGGAAAGGATCATTACACCATCATGAGACACAGCTGAGAGGAAATCATGATTTTTTGTTAAAAGTAAAAAAAAAAAAGAAAAAAAGGCCACGCTGACTTTAAGCTTCTCAGACCTGCAGCAGCACTTAAGCCGAACAAGTGAGGTTTTGCTTGATTTAAATCTCAATACTATAACTGTGTTATATCTCCTCCAATAGAGGTCTAACTCGCTGTATGTTTGTTGTTTGAAAGCATTGTTGTGTGCAGTAAAACCTACACATATAAGCTGAAGTCTATCAGTTTTGCTTGACTTTCTGGACCGTAAATTGATCTACTTGCCAACTAACATACTGTAAAATGTATATAAACATATACTGGACATATGCCAGATATATCTGTCTGTATACAATCCATGGTGTATAACTCTGCAGGCATGCATGAAGATGGAAAAATGGGGTTTGTCCACTGACCTCTGATTAGAAATGTATGAAAACATTATCATCAATGTGTTTTGAGTGACTGATAATTTTTTGTTTTACGTATGTCAAAAAGAAATGCCTGGGTTAGCTGCTTACATTAGCTTGTGTTAGGTATTTATTTAATTGGAATATTAAGGTTGGGATTTTATTTTGAAATCTTAAAAGGTGTAATGTCGAAAATAAATAGAATCTCCAAGAAGAAATTGAAGACACATCAAAATTTTAAGTTTAATATGAGTGTCAAATAAAAAAAAAATTGCGCCTGTATGTAACACACTAACTGTTGTCATAAAGCATCATGTCATCTTTCTAATATTCATGTGCTATTAAAGTGCTTTATCTGAAACTCAGTGGGTATGGACTGGAGTGCTTTTGAGTTTTTCAAGACATAACGGGGAGGGACACAACAACTCCTCAAAGACATGTTAAAACTACAGTAACAGATTAAAAGATTAAAACTTCAGGAAGGTACTTGTCATTGGAAAAGAGAAGCCCACACTATCACACTGGGAGGTTTTTATGCAAACCTAGCTTTGCCAAGTGGCTGAGTCAACACATTGCTTAACAGTATCAATCTACCACACCTTAGAGCAGAACAAATAGATATAATTGATGCATTGATGACAGATAAGGAACTTTTCACTGTCCTGAAGTTCATGCCCAAATCACCTAATGGTGCAGCCTACCTGCTGAGACCTAAAGTGTTTTCATGCGTTTTTTTTTTTTTTTTTTTTTTGGTGGGTGTGGCGTTCATTTTACCAGAACAGTGACACATGACTTTTTTTTGTCTCCCTTCATTTATTCTTTTTTTTTTTTTTTACACGACTGAAGTTACAGGAAGACGGAAGTTCACCTGGCGGAACGGTCTTTTATGGTCCCTGTTTCTACGCGTTGGACATTTGTTGACAGCCAGAACTGAAGCCCGCTAAAACCTGCTGTATTTAGCTTGGTCCGGAACCAACATAAGTTTCCATGGTAACTCAACTCGGATTCGTCTTCGCCACATTATGGAACGTTACTCCAGTTCAAACAAACCAGACTTATCGAACTCCGCGAGGCTGATAGATGGATGTATTATATGAACTGGATGCCGGATCGAAAATGGCCGCCGTTGATTTCAATTGGAGTTGCTCGCCTGGCGCATACGCCGAAAAACTTTCTGGCTTCTGGGTTTACTTCCGCGTTATGGGCCCACTGAATATGCGCAGTAGAGTCACCCCCCATGATGCCTTGGGCCCCTCCCATCATGCCTCTGGGCAATGAGAACGCGCGATCGGCGTTCTGGTTTTGGCGCTGCGCGTTCATGATGCTATGATAGCGGATTTAAAGACGAGTTTTAAGACTTTTACAAGACTCACACGGGCTGGAAAACAAAGATAATGGTTGAAAAAGTAAGACGTTGTGATTGTAGGTCTATTATGTTCGTTGATATGATCGTTAACTCGTTCTGATTATTATTATTATTACAATGTTACACTGAAAACGAGTTGATTCGAACCTGTAGAGCGTAAATCACAATGGGCAATAAATTACAATCAACTGTCTTTTGTGCATTTTTAATGAGAAAACATGTTAAACATGACAGATTAGCTCAGAACACCTCAGATTATGTTATCATGAGGGCTTGACTCTTACTTTTTAATATTGAAGAGTATATTTACCCTACACATGATTTCTTTGCTGCACAGATCTACAGTTGTATCTACAGGATGCTGGTGGTGGTGTTATAAACTCAACCACATGTGGTTTGTTTTTGTAAGCCATACTGTGTGTTTAATGAAAATTACAGCTCTTTGAATTTCATTTACTTACAATCAGAAAAAGCATCTTCCTTGTCTTTACTGCGTGTGTTTATAGGTAGTTTCATCATCATCATTAAGCCTTCAGGTGGCTGTGACTCTTTGTTATTAAACAGTTTAACCTTACAGTATTTCCACAACACGTAGGACGTCAGTGTCCACTAATGCAGCTGTTACACAACCAGGTATTTCAGTATATACATGAATGCGTCACCACTGCTGCAGATATGGCGAGCCAGCGGGGGGGGGGGGGGGGGGGTCACAAGCATGTTTTTCAAACAATTTAATAATGAATGTAAGTGTAACATTTAGCGTAGCATACTGTACACTGAACACACACTGACGACGTGCTGAGACGATGGTGAGGACGTCCAGGACGGTCCTTCTCCTGGGTGGAAGACAGGGAGCAGGCTGCACCATCTCAGGCCACAAACACCGACCCATGGGGCCAAGTCTCAGTTTACATTTTACCACCGAGGAATATTAAGCCGTAAAAGAAATTAACGTGGAAGTTGTGAACCGAGGAACAGGTGTTGAACATCAGCCGCGATGAGACACTGCTGACACACACATAACACACAGCATGAAAGACTTACCAAGTTAAAATTGTTGAAAAATTTAGGGTGAGTTAGTGAGTCAACAGTTTAACGAGTTTAACAGGAGCAGTCAACAGACATTAAACATTGTAAAGTTAAATTAACTCCATGTGTCCAAATGAAAACTCACCTCTGAGTCGTTTTTTACTTTTCTGACTGAGTTTTGTGCCGAACAGAGTCCTCGTTAAGTTTCAGCCATCCTCGTTCCCGAGACACAACACGACCGCGCTCTGGGAGTGCCCGCACACAGCTGTGACGTCACCATGGGAAAAGAGAATTTTCTGGGCTTTTCTGGCCTTTTGAAAACTTTTTGATGGATAAAAAGTCCATGACTTAAAAATATGCAATAGAAAGATTAGTAATTAACGGTGGTTACAGCTGGACGTGTCCTGTGAACAGTCTGACAGCCGTCTCTTTTACTATTTCGCTCCATGGGAAAAATGCCTTTTGTGCTCATAGGCCGTTTTGTTGCAATACCCGAGTGGCCACTGGGAAAAAATCGGCGTGTCGGCTGAGGGGCGGCGCCTGTCCCCCCCCCCGCTTCCTGGTCTGTGTAGCCGTGTGTGTGTGTGTGTGGGCTGTGTGGCTGCGTGTCCCTGTTGAGGCCGGCGTGGTCAGATCTAACCCGAGCCAGTCTAACCGCGAGCCACCGGCGGTGGCCAGCCGTCCCCCCGCCCCCCGCTTCCTGGTCTGTGTAGCCCTGTGTGTGTGTGTATGGCTGTGTGGCTGCGTGTCCCTGTTGGCGTGGTCAGATCTGCCCGTAACAGTCTAACCGCGGCCACCGGCGGTGGCCAGCCGTCCCCCCGCCCCCCGCTTCCTGGTCTGTGTAGCCGTGTGTGTGTGTGTGGCCGTGTGGCTGAGTAACCCCTGTGGCGTGGTCAGTCTAACCGCGAGCCAGCGAACGGTGGCCAGCGTAGCTATCCCCCCGCCCCTCTGCTTCCTGGTCTGTGATAGCGTGTGTTATGTGTATGGCCGTGTGGCTGAGTAACCCCTGTGGCGTGGTCAGTCTAACCGCGAGCCAGCGAACGGTGGCCAGCGTAGCTATCCCCCCGCCCCTCTGCTTCCTGGTCTGTGATAGCGTGTGTTATGTGTATGGCCGTGTGGCTGAGTAACCCCTGTGGCGTGGTCAGTCTAACCGCGAGCCAGCGAACGGTGGCCAGCGTAGCTATCCCCCCGCCCCTCTGCTTCCTGGTCTGTGATAGCGTGTGTTATGTGTATGGCCGTGTGGCTGAGTAACCCCTGTGGCGTGGTCAGTCTAACCGCGAGCCAGCGAACGGTGGCCAGCGTAGCTATCCCCCCGCCCCTCTGCTTCCTGGTCTGTGATAGCGTGTGTTATGTGTATGGCCGTGTGGCTGAGTAACCCCTGTGGCGTGGTCAGTCTAACCGCGAGCCAGCGAACGGTGGCCAGCGTAGCTATCCCCCCGCCCCTCTGCTTCCTGGTCTGTGATAGCGTGTGTTATGTGTATGGCCGTGTGGCTGAGTAACCCCTGTGGCGTGGTCAGTCTAACCGCGAGCCAGCGAACGGTGGCCAGCGTAGCTATCCCCCCGCCCCTCTGCTTCCTGGTCTGTGATAGCGTGTGTTATGTGTATGGCCGTGTGGCTGAGTAACCCCTGTGGCGTGGTCAGTCTAACCGCGAGCCAGCGAACGGTGGCCAGCGTAGCTATCCCCCCGCCCCTCTGCTTCCTGGTCTGTGATAGCGTGTGTTATGTGTATGGCCGTGTGGCTGAGTAACCCCTGTGGCGTGGTCAGTCTAACCGCGAGCCAGCGAACGGTGGCCAGCGTAGCTATCCCCCCGCCCCTCTGCTTCCTGGTCTGTGATAGCGTGTGTTATGTGTATGGCCGTGTGGCTGAGTAACCCCTGTGGCGTGGTCAGTCTAACCGCGAGCCAGCGAACGGTGGCCAGCGTAGCTATCCCCCCGCCCCTCTGCTTCCTGGTCTGTGATAGCGTGTGTTATGTGTATGGCCGTGTGGCTGAGTAACCCCTGTGGCGTGGTCAGTCTAACCGCGAGCCAGCGAACGGTGGCCAGCGTAGCTATCCCCCCGCCCCTCTGCTTCCTGGTCTCTGATAGCGTGTGTTATGTGTATGGCCGTGTGGCTGAGTAACCCCTGTGGCGTGGTCAGTCTAACCGCGAGCCAGCGAACGGTGGCCAGCGTAGCTATCCCCCCGCCCCTCTGCTTCCTGGTCTGTGATAGCGTGTGTTATGTGTATGGCCGTGTGGCTGAGTAACCCCTGTGGCGTGGTCAGTCTAACCGCGAGCCAGCGAACGGTGGCCAGCGTAGCTATCCCCCCGCCCCTCTGCTTCCTGGTCTGTGATAGCGTGTGTTATGTGTATGGCCGTGTGGCTGAGTAACCCCTGTGGCGTGGTCAGTCTAACCGCGAGCCAGCGAACGGTGGCCAGCGTAGCTATCCCCCCGCCCCTCTGCTTCCTGGTCTGTGATAGCGTGTGTTATGTGTATGGCCGTGTGGCTGAGTAACCCCTGTGGCGTGGTCAGTCTAACCGCGAGCCAGCGAACGGTGGCCAGCGTAGCTATCCCCCCGCCCCTCTGCTTCCTGGTCTCTGATAGCGTGTGTTATGTGTATGGCCGTGTGGCTGAGTAACCCCTGTGGCGTGGTCAGTCTAACCGCGAGCCAGCGAACGGTGGCCAGCGTAGCTATCCCCCCGCCCCTCTGCTTCCTGGTCTCTGATAGCGTGTGTTATGTGTATGGCCGTGTGGCTGAGTAACCCCTGTGGCGTGGTCAGTCTAACCGCGAGCCAGCGAACGGTGGCCAGCGTAGCTATCCCCCCGCCCCTCTGCTTCCTGGTCTGTGATAGCGTGTGTTATGTGTATGGCCGTGTGGCTGAGTAACCCCTGTGGCGTGGTCAGTCTAACCGCGAGCCAGCGAACGGTGGCCAGCGTAGCTATCCCCCCGCCCCTCTGCTTCCTGGTCTCTGATAGCGTGTGTTATGTGTATGGCCGTGTGGCTGAGTAACCCCTGTGGCGTGGTCAGTCTAACCGCGAGCCAGCGAACGGTGGCCAGCGTAGCTATCCCCCCGCCCCTCTGCTTCCTGGTCTCTGATAGCGTGTGTTATGTGTATGGCCGTGTGGCTGAGTAACCCCTGTGGCGTGGTCAGTCTAACCGCGAGCCAGCGAACGGTGGCCAGCGTAGCTATCCCCCCGCCCCTCTGCTTCCTGGTCTGTGATAGCGTGTGTTATGTGTATGGCCGTGTGGCTGAGTAACCCCTGTGGCGTGGTCAGTCTAACCGCGAGCCAGCGAACGGTGGCCAGCGTAGCTATCCCCCCGCCCCTCTGCTTCCTGGTCTGTGATAGCGTGTGTTATGTGTATGGCCGTGTGGCTGAGTAACCCCTGTGGCGTGGTCAGTCTAACCGCGAGCCAGCGAACGGTGGCCAGCGTAGCTATCCCCCCGCCCCTCTGCTTCCTGGTCTGTGATAGCGTGTGTTATGTGTATGGCCGTGTGGCTGAGTAACCCCTGTGGCGTGGTCAGTCTAACCGCGAGCCAGCGAACGGTGGCCAGCGTAGCTATCCCCCCGCCCCTCTGCTTCCTGGTCTCTGATAGCGTGTGTTATGTGTATGGCCGTGTGGCTGAGTAACCCCTGTGGCGTGGTCAGTCTAACCGCGAGCCAGCGAACGGTGGCCAGCGTAGCTATCCCCCCGCCCCTCTGCTTCCTGGTCTCTGATAGCGTGTGTTATGTGTATGGCCGTGTGGCTGAGTAACCCCTGTGGCGTGGTCAGTCTAACCGCGAGCCAGCGAACGGTGGCCAGCGTAGCTATCCCCCCGCCCCTCTGCTTCCTGGTCTCTGATAGCGTGTGTTATGTGTATGGCCGTGTGGCTGAGTAACCCCTGTGGCGTGGTCAGTCTAACCGCGAGCCAGCGAACGGTGGCCAGCGTAGCTATCCCCCCGCCCCTCTGCTTCCTGGTCTCTGATAGCGTGTGTTATGTGTATGGCCGTGTGGCTGAGTAACCCCTGTGGCGTGGTCAGTCTAACCGCGAGCCAGCGAACGGTGGCCAGCGTAGCTATCCCCCCGCCCCTCTGCTTCCTGGTCTCTGATAGCGTGTGTTATGTGTATGGCCGTGTGGCTGAGTAACCCCTGTGGCGTGGTCAGTCTAACCGCGAGCCAGCGAACGGTGGCCAGCGTAGCTATCCCCCCGCCCCTCTGCTTCCTGGTCTGTGATAGCGTGTGTTATGTGTATGGCCGTGTGGCTGAGTAACCCCTGTGGCGTGGTCAGTCTAACCGCGAGCCAGCGAACGGTGGCCAGCGTAGCTATCCCCCCGCCCCTCTGCTTCCTGGTCTCTGATAGCGTGTGTTATGTGTATGGCCGTGTGGCTGAGTAACCCCTGTGGCGTGGTCAGTCTAACCGCGAGCCAGCGAACGGTGGCCAGCGTAGCTATCCCCCCGCCCCTCTGCTTCCTGGTCTGTGATAGCGTGTGTTATGTGTATGGCCGTGTGGCTGAGTAACCCCTGTGGCGTGGTCAGTCTAACCGCGAGCCAGCGAACGGTGGCCAGCGTAGCTATCCCCCCGCCCCTCTGCTTCCTGGTCTCTGATAGCGTGTGTTATGTGTATGGCCGTGTGGCTGAGTAACCCCTGTGGCGTGGTCAGTCTAACCGCGAGCCAGCGAACGGTGGCCAGCGTAGCTATCCCCCCGCCCCTCTGCTTCCTGGTCTCTGATAGCGTGTGTTATGTGTATGGCCGTGTGGCTGAGTAACCCCTGTGGCGTGGTCAGTCTAACCGCGAGCCAGCGAACGGTGGCCAGCGTAGCTATCCCCCCGCCCCTCTGCTTCCTGGTCTCTGATAGCGTGTGTTATGTGTATGGCCGTGTGGCTGAGTAACCCCTGTGGCGTGGTCAGTCTAACCGCGAGCCAGCGAACGGTGGCCAGCGTAGCTATCCCCCCGCCCCTCTGCTTCCTGGTCTCTGATAGCGTGTGTTATGTGTATGGCCGTGTGGCTGAGTAACCCCTGTGGCGTGGTCAGTCTAACCGCGAGCCAGCGAACGGTGGCCAGCGTAGCTATCCCCCCGCCCCTCTGCTTCCTGGTCTCTGATAGCGTGTGTTATGTGTATGGCCGTGTGGCTGAGTAACCCCTGTGGCGTGGTCAGTCTAACCGCGAGCCAGCGAACGGTGGCCAGCGTAGCTATCCCCCCGCCCCTCTGCTTCCTGGTCTCTGATAGCGTGTGTTATGTGTATGGCCGTGTGGCTGAGTAACCCCTGTGGCGTGGTCAGTCTAACCGCGAGCCAGCGAACGGTGGCCAGCGTAGCTATCCCCCCGCCCCTCTGCTTCCTGGTCTGTGATAGCGTGTGTTATGTGTATGGCCGTGTGGCTGAGTAACCCCTGTGGCGTGGTCAGTCTAACCGCGAGCCAGCGAACGGTGGCCAGCGTAGCTATCCCCCCGCCCCTCTGCTTCCTGGTCTGTGATAGCGTGTGTTATGTGTATGGCCGTGTGGCTGAGTAACCCCTGTGGCGTGGTCAGTCTAACCGCGAGCCAGCGAACGGTGGCCAGCGTAGCTATCCCCCCGCCCCTCTGCTTCCTGGTCTGTGATAGCGTGTGTTATGTGTATGGCCGTGTGGCTGAGTAACCCCTGTGGCGTGGTCAGTCTAACCGCGAGCCAGCGAACGGTGGCCAGCGTAGCTATCCCCCCGCCCCTCTGCTTCCTGGTCTCTGATAGCGTGTGTTATGTGTATGGCCGTGTGGCTGAGTAACCCCTGTGGCGTGGTCAGTCTAACCGCGAGCCAGCGAACGGTGGCCAGCGTAGCTATCCCCCCGCCCCTCTGCTTCCTGGTCTGTGATAGCGTGTGTTATGTGTATGGCCGTGTGGCTGAGTAACCCCTGTGGCGTGGTCAGTCTAACCGCGAGCCAGCGAACGGTGGCCAGCGTAGCTATCCCCCCGCCCCTCTGCTTCCTGGTCTCTGATAGCGTGTGTTATGTGTATGGCCGTGTGGCTGAGTAACCCCTGTGGCGTGGTCAGTCTAACCGCGAGCCAGCGAACGGTGGCCAGCGTAGCTATCCCCCGCCCCTCTGCTTCCTGGTCTGATAGCGTGTGTTATGTGTATGGCCGTGTGGCTGAGTAACCCCTGTGGCGTGGTCAGTCTAACCGCGAGCCAGCGAACGGTGGCCAGCGTAGCTATCCCCCGCCCCTCTGCTTCCTGGTCTCTGATAGCGTGTGTTATGTGTATGGCCGTGTGGCTGAGTAACCCCTGTGGCGTGGTCAGTCTAACCGCGAGCCAGCGAACGGTGGCCAGCGTAGCTATCCCCCCGCCCCTCTGCTTCCTGGTCTCTGATAGCGTGTGTTATGTGTATGGCCGTGTGGCTGAGTAACCCCTGTGGCGTGGTCAGTCTAACCGCGAGCCAGCGAACGGTGGCCAGCGTAGCTATCCCCCCGCCCCTCTGCTTCCTGGTCTCTGATAGCGTGTGTTATGTGTATGGCCGTGTGGCTGAGTAACCCCTGTGGCGTGGTCAGTCTAACCGCGAGCCAGCGAACGGTGGCCAGCGTAGCTATCCCCCCGCCCCTCTGCTTCCTGGTCTCTGATAGCGTGTGTTATGTGTATGGCCGTGTGGCTGAGTAACCCCTGTGGCGTGGTCAGTCTAACCGCGAGCCAGCGAACGGTGGCCAGCGTAGCTATCCCCCCGCCCCTCTGCTTCCTGGTCTCTGATAGCGTGTGTTATGTGTATGGCCGTGTGGCTGAGTAACCCCTGTGGCGTGGTCAGTCTAACCGCGAGCCAGCGAACGGTGGCCAGCGTAGCTATCCCCCCGCCCCTCTGCTTCCTGGTCTCTGATAGCGTGTGTTATGTGTATGGCCGTGTGGCTGAGTAACCCCTGTGGCGTGGTCAGTCTAACCGCGAGCCAGCGAACGGTGGCCAGCGTAGCTATCCCCCCGCCCCTCTGCTTCCTGGTCTGTGATAGCGTGTGTTATGTGTATGGCCGTGTGGCTGAGTAACCCCTGTGGCGTGGTCAGTCTAACCGCGAGCCAGCGAACGGTGGCCAGCGTAGCTATCCCCCCGCCCCTCTGCTTCCTGGTCTGTGATAGCGTGTGTTATGTGTATGGCCGTGTGGCTGAGTAACCCCTGTGGCGTGGTCAGTCTAACCGCGAGCCAGCGAACGGTGGCCAGCGTAGCTATCCCCCCGCCCCTCTGCTTCCTGGTCTGTGATAGCGTGTGTTATGTGTATGGCCGTGTGGCTGAGTAACCCCTGTGGCGTGGTCAGTCTAACCGCGAGCCAGCGAACGGTGGCCAGCGTAGCTATCCCCCCGCCCCTCTGCTTCCTGGTCTGTGATAGCGTGTGTTATGTGTATGGCCGTGTGGCTGAGTAACCCCTGTGGCGTGGTCAGTCTAACCGCGAGCCAGCGAACGGTGGCCAGCGTAGCTATCCCCCCGCCCCTCTGCTTCCTGGTCTGTGATAGCGTGTGTTATGTGTATGGCCGTGTGGCTGAGTAACCCCTGTGGCGTGGTCAGTCTAACCGCGAGCCAGCGAACGGTGGCCAGCGTAGCTATCCCCCCGCCCCTCTGCTTCCTGGTCTGTGATAGCGTGTGTTATGTGTATGGCCGTGTGGCTGAGTAACCCCTGTGGCGTGGTCAGTCTAACCGCGAGCCAGCGAACGGTGGCCAGCGTAGCTATCCCCCCGCCCCTCTGCTTCCTGGTCTGTGATAGCGTGTGTTATGTGTATGGCCGTGTGGCTGAGTAACCCCTGTGGCGTGGTCAGTCTAACCGCGAGCCAGCGAACGGTGGCCAGCGTAGCTATCCCCCCGCCCCTCTGCTTCCTGGTCTGTGATAGCGTGTGTTATGTGTATGGCCGTGTGGCTGAGTAACCCCTGTGGCGTGGTCAGTCTAACCGCGAGCCAGCGAACGGTGGCCAGCGTAGCTATCCCCCCGCCCCTCTGCTTCCTGGTCTGTGATAGCGTGTGTTATGTGTATGGCCGTGTGGCTGAGTAACCCCTGTGGCGTGGTCAGTCTAACCGCGAGCCAGCGAACGGTGGCCAGCGTAGCTATCCCCCCGCCCCTCTGCTTCCTGGTCTGTGATAGCGTGTGTTATGTGTATGGCCGTGTGGCTGAGTAACCCCTGTGGCGTGGTCAGTCTAACCGCGAGCCAGCGAACGGTGGCCAGCGTAGCTATCCCCCCGCCCCTCTGCTTCCTGGTCTGTGATAGCGTGTGTTATGTGTATGGCCGTGTGGCTGAGTAACCCCTGTGGCGTGGTCAGTCTAACCGCGAGCCAGCGAACGGTGGCCAGCGTAGCTATCCCCCCGCCCCTCTGCTTCCTGGTCTGTGATAGCGTGTGTTATGTGTATGGCCGTGTGGCTGAGTAACCCCTGTGGCGTGGTCAGTCTAACCGCGAGCCAGCGAACGGTGGCCAGCGTAGCTATCCCCCCGCCCCTCTGCTTCCTGGTCTGTGATAGCGTGTGTTATGTGTATGGCCGTGTGGCTGAGTAACCCCTGTGGCGTGGTCAGTCTAACCGCGAGCCAGCGAACGGTGGCCAGCGTAGCTATCCCCCCGCCCCTCTGCTTCCTGGTCTGTGATAGCGTGTGTTATGTGTATGGCCGTGTGGCTGAGTAACCCCTGTGGCGTGGTCAGTCTAACCGCGAGCCAGCGAACGGTGGCCAGCGTAGCTATCCCCCCGCCCCTCTGCTTCCTGGTCTGTGATAGCGTGTGTTATGTGTATGGCCGTGTGGCTGAGTAACCCCTGTGGCGTGGTCAGTCTAACCGCGAGCCAGCGAACGGTGGCCAGCGTAGCTATCCCCCCGCCCCTCTGCTTCCTGGTCTGTGATAGCGTGTGTTATGTGTATGGCCGTGTGGCTGAGTAACCCCTGTGGCGTGGTCAGTCTAACCGCGAGCCAGCGAACGGTGGCCAGCGTAGCTATCCCCCCGCCCCTCTGCTTCCTGGTCTGTGATAGCGTGTGTTATGTGTATGGCCGTGTGGCTGAGTAACCCCTGTGGCGTGGTCAGTCTAACCGCGAGCCAGCGAACGGTGGCCAGCGTAGCTATCCCCCCGCCCCTCTGCTTCCTGGTCTGTGATAGCGTGTGTTATGTGTATGGCCGTGTGGCTGAGTAACCCCTGTGGCGTGGTCAGTCTAACCGCGAGCCAGCGAACGGTGGCCAGCGTAGCTATCCCCCCGCCCCTCTGCTTCCTGGTCTGTGATAGCGTGTGTTATGTGTATGGCCGTGTGGCTGAGTAACCCCTGTGGCGTGGTCAGTCTAACCGCGAGCCAGCGAACGGTGGCCAGCGTAGCTATCCCCCCGCCCCTCTGCTTCCTGGTCTGTGATAGCGTGTGTTATGTGTATGGCCGTGTGGCTGAGTAACCCCTGTGGCGTGGTCAGTCTAACCGCGAGCCAGCGAACGGTGGCCAGCGTAGCTATCCCCCGCCCCTCTGCTTCCTGGTCTGTGATAGCGTGTGTTATGTGTATGGCCGTGTGGCTGAGTAACCCCTGTGGCGTGGTCAGTCTAACCGCGAGCCAGCGAACGGTGGCCAGCGTAGCTATCCCCCCGCCCCTCTGCTTCCTGGTCTGTGATAGCGTGTGTTATGTGTATGGCCGTGTGGCTGAGTAACCCCTGTGGCGTGGTCAGTCTAACCGCGAGCCAGCGAACGGTGGCCAGCGTAGCTATCCCCCGCCCCTCTGCTTCCTGGTCTGTGATAGCGTGTGTTATGTGTATGGCCGTGTGGCTGAGTAACCCCTGTGGCGTGGTCAGTCTAACCGCGAGCCAGCGAACGGTGGCCAGCGTAGCTATCCCCCCGCCCCTCTGCTTCCTGGTCTGTGATAGCGTGTGTTATGTGTATGGCCGTGTGGCTGAGTAACCCCTGTGGCGTGGTCAGTCTAACCGCGAGCCAGCGAACGGTGGCCAGCGTAGCTATCCCCCCGCCCCTCTGCTTCCTGGTCTGTGATAGCGTGTGTTATGTGTATGGCCGTGTGGCTGAGTAACCCCTGTGGCGTGGTCAGTCTAACCGCGAGCCAGCGAACGGTGGCCAGCGTAGCTATCCCCCCGCCCCTCTGCTTCCTGGTCTGTGATAGCGTGTGTTATGTGTATGGCCGTGTGGCTGAGTAACCCCTGTGGCGTGGTCAGTCTAACCGCGAGCCAGCGAACGGTGGCCAGCGTAGCTATCCCCCCGCCCCTCTGCTTCCTGGTCTGTGATAGCGTGTGTTATGTGTATGGCCGTGTGGCTGAGTAACCCCTGTGGCGTGGTCAGTCTAACCGCGAGCCAGCGAACGGTGGCCAGCGTAGCTATCCCCCCGCCCCTCTGCTTCCTGGTCTGTGATAGCGTGTGTTATGTGTATGGCCGTGTGGCTGAGTAACCCCTGTGGCGTGGTCAGTCTAACCGCGAGCCAGCGAACGGTGGCCAGCGTAGCTATCCCCCCGCCCCTCTGCTTCCTGGTCTGTGATAGCGTGTGTTATGTGTATGGCCGTGTGGCTGAGTAACCCCTGTGGCGTGGTCAGTCTAACCGCGAGCCAGCGAACGGTGGCCAGCGTAGCTATCCCCCCGCCCCTCTGCTTCCTGGTCTGTGATAGCGTGTGTTATGTGTATGGCCGTGTGGCTGAGTAACCCCTGTGGCGTGGTCAGTCTAACCGCGAGCCAGCGAACGGTGGCCAGCGTAGCTATCCCCCCGCCCCTCTGCTTCCTGGTCTGTGATAGCGTGTGTTATGTGTATGGCCGTGTGGCTGAGTAACCCCTGTGGCGTGGTCAGTCTAACCGCGAGCCAGCGAACGGTGGCCAGCGTAGCTATCCCCCCGCCCCTCTGCTTCCTGGTCTGTGATAGCGTGTGTTATGTGTATGGCCGTGTGGCTGAGTAACCCCTGTGGCGTGGTCAGTCTAACCGCGAGCCAGCGAACGGTGGCCAGCGTAGCTATCCCCCCGCCCCTCTGCTTCCTGGTCTGTGATAGCGTGTGTTATGTGTATGGCCGTGTGGCTGAGTAACCCCTGTGGCGTGGTCAGTCTAACCGCGAGCCAGCGAACGGTGGCCAGCGTAGCTATCCCCCCGCCCCTCTGCTTCCTGGTCTGTGATAGCGTGTGTTATGTGTATGGCCGTGTGGCTGAGTAACCCCTGTGGCGTGGTCAGTCTAACCGCGAGCCAGCGAACGGTGGCCAGCGTAGCTATCCCCCCGCCCCTCTGCTTCCTGGTCTGTGATAGCGTGTGTTATGTGTATGGCCGTGTGGCTGAGTAACCCCTGTGGCGTGGTCAGTCTAACCGCGAGCCAGCGAACGGTGGCCAGCGTAGCTATCCCCCCGCCCCTCTGCTTCCTGGTCTGTGATAGCGTGTGTTATGTGTATGGCCGTGTGGCTGAGTAACCCCTGTGGCGTGGTCAGTCTAACCGCGAGCCAGCGAACGGTGGCCAGCGTAGCTATCCCCCCGCCCCTCTGCTTCCTGGTCTGTGATAGCGTGTGTTATGTGTATGGCCGTGTGGCTGAGTAACCCCTGTGGCGTGGTCAGTCTAACCGCGAGCCAGCGAACGGTGGCCAGCGTAGCTATCCCCCCGCCCCTCTGCTTCCTGGTCTGTGATAGCGTGTGTTATGTGTATGGCCGTGTGGCTGAGTAACCCCTGTGGCGTGGTCAGTCTAACCGCGAGCCAGCGAACGGTGGCCAGCGTAGCTATCCCCCCGCCCCTCTGCTTCCTGGTCTGTGATAGCGTGTGTTATGTGTATGGCCGTGTGGCTGAGTAACCCCTGTGGCGTGGTCAGTCTAACCGCGAGCCAGCGAACGGTGGCCAGCGTAGCTATCCCCCCGCCCCTCTGCTTCCTGGTCTGTGATAGCGTGTGTTATGTGTATGGCCGTGTGGCTGAGTAACCCCTGTGGCGTGGTCAGTCTAACCGCGAGCCAGCGAACGGTGGCCAGCGTAGCTATCCCCCCGCCCCTCTGCTTCCTGGTCTGTGATAGCGTGTGTTATGTGTATGGCCGTGTGGCTGAGTAACCCCTGTGGCGTGGTCAGTCTAACCGCGAGCCAGCGAACGGTGGCCAGCGTAGCTATCCCCCCGCCCCTCTGCTTCCTGGTCTGTGATAGCGTGTGTTATGTGTATGGCCGTGTGGCTGAGTAACCCCTGTGGCGTGGTCAGTCTAACCGCGAGCCAGCGAACGGTGGCCAGCGTAGCTATCCCCCCGCCCCTCTGCTTCCTGGTCTGTGATAGCGTGTGTTATGTGTATGGCCGTGTGGCTGAGTAACCCCTGTGGCGTGGTCAGTCTAACCGCGAGCCAGCGAACGGTGGCCAGCGTAGCTATCCCCCCGCCCCTCTGCTTCCTGGTCTGTGATAGCGTGTGTTATGTGTATGGCCGTGTGGCTGAGTAACCCCTGTGGCGTGGTCAGTCTAACCGCGAGCCAGCGAACGGTGGCCAGCGTAGCTATCCCCCCGCCCCTCTGCTTCCTGGTCTGTGATAGCGTGTGTTATGTGTATGGCCGTGTGGCTGAGTAACCCCTGTGGCGTGGTCAGTCTAACCGCGAGCCAGCGAACGGTGGCCAGCGTAGCTATCCCCCCGCCCCTCTGCTTCCTGGTCTGTGATAGCGTGTGTTATGTGTATGGCCGTGTGGCTGAGTAACCCCTGTGGCGTGGTCAGTCTAACCGCGAGCCAGCGAACGGTGGCCAGCGTAGCTATCCCCCCGCCCCTCTGCTTCCTGGTCTGTGATAGCGTGTGTTATGTGTATGGCCGTGTGGCTGAGTAACCCCTGTGGCGTGGTCAGTCTAACCGCGAGCCAGCGAACGGTGGCCAGCGTAGCTATCCCCCCGCCCCTCTGCTTCCTGGTCTGTGATAGCGTGTGTTATGTGTATGGCCGTGTGGCTGAGTAACCCCTGTGGCGTGGTCAGTCTAACCGCGAGCCAGCGAACGGTGGCCAGCGTAGCTATCCCCCCGCCCCTCTGCTTCCTGGTCTGTGATAGCGTGTGTTATGTGTATGGCCGTGTGGCTGAGTAACCCCTGTGGCGTGGTCAGTCTAACCGCGAGCCAGCGAACGGTGGCCAGCGTAGCTATCCCCCCGCCCCTCTGCTTCCTGGTCTGTGATAGCGTGTGTTATGTGTATGGCCGTGTGGCTGAGTAACCCCTGTGGCGTGGTCAGTCTAACCGCGAGCCAGCGAACGGTGGCCAGCGTAGCTATCCCCCCGCCCCTCTGCTTCCTGGTCTGTGATAGCGTGTGTTATGTGTATGGCCGTGTGGCTGAGTAACCCCTGTGGCGTGGTCAGTCTAACCGCGAGCCAGCGAACGGTGGCCAGCGTAGCTATCCCCCCGCCCCTCTGCTTCCTGGTCTGTGATAGCGTGTGTTATGTGTATGGCCGTGTGGCTGAGTAACCCCTGTGGCGTGGTCAGTCTAACCGCGAGCCAGCGAACGGTGGCCAGCGTAGCTATCCCCCCGCCCCTCTGCTTCCTGGTCTGTGATAGCGTGTGTTATGTGTATGGCCGTGTGGCTGAGTAACCCCTGTGGCGTGGTCAGTCTAACCGCGAGCCAGCGAACGGTGGCCAGCGTAGCTATCCCCCCGCCCCTCTGCTTCCTGGTCTGTGATAGCGTGTGTTATGTGTATGGCCGTGTGGCTGAGTAACCCCTGTGGCGTGGTCAGTCTAACCGCGAGCCAGCGAACGGTGGCCAGCGTAGCTATCCCCCCGCCCCTCTGCTTCCTGGTCTGTGATAGCGTGTGTTATGTGTATGGCCGTGTGGCTGAGTAACCCCTGTGGCGTGGTCAGTCTAACCGCGAGCCAGCGAACGGTGGCCAGCGTAGCTATCCCCCCGCCCCTCTGCTTCCTGGTCTGTGATAGCGTGTGTTATGTGTATGGCCGTGTGGCTGAGTAACCCCTGTGGCGTGGTCAGTCTAACCGCGAGCCAGCGAACGGTGGCCAGCGTAGCTATCCCCCCGCCCCTCTGCTTCCTGGTCTGTGATAGCGTGTGTTATGTGTATGGCCGTGTGGCTGAGTAACCCCTGTGGCGTGGTCAGTCTAACCGCGAGCCAGCGAACGGTGGCCAGCGTAGCTATCCCCCCGCCCCTCTGCTTCCTGGTCTCTGATAGCGTGTGTTATGTGTATGGCCGTGTGGCTGAGTAACCCCTGTGGCGTGGTCAGTCTAACCGCGAGCCAGCGAACGGTGGCCAGCGTAGCTATCCCCCCGCCCCTCTGCTTCCTGGTCTGTGATAGCGTGTGTTATGTGTATGGCCGTGTGGCTGAGTAACCCCTGTGGCGTGGTCAGTCTAACCGCGAGCCAGCGAACGGTGGCCAGCGTAGCTATCCCCCCGCCCCTCTGCTTCCTGGTCTCTGATAGCGTGTGTTATGTGTATGGCCGTGTGGCTGAGTAACCCCTGTGGCGTGGTCAGTCTAACCGCGAGCCAGCGAACGGTGGCCAGCGTAGCTATCCCCCCGCCCCTCTGCTTCCTGGTCTGTGATAGCGTGTGTTATGTGTATGGCCGTGTGGCTGAGTAACCCCTGTGGCGTGGTCAGTCTAACCGCGAGCCAGCGAACGGTGGCCAGCGTAGCTATCCCCCCGCCCCTCTGCTTCCTGGTCTGTGATAGCGTGTGTTATGTGTATGGCCGTGTGGCTGAGTAACCCCTGTGGCGTGGTCAGTCTAACCGCGAGCCAGCGAACGGTGGCCAGCGTAGCTATCCCCCCGCCCCTCTGCTTCCTGGTCTGTGATAGCGTGTGTTATGTGTATGGCCGTGTGGCTGAGTAACCCCTGTGGCGTGGTCAGTCTAACCGCGAGCCAGCGAACGGTGGCCAGCGTAGCTATCCCCCCGCCCCTCTGCTTCCTGGTCTGTGATAGCGTGTGTTATGTGTATGGCCGTGTGGCTGAGTAACCCCTGTGGCGTGGTCAGTCTAACCGCGAGCCAGCGAACGGTGGCCAGCGTAGCTATCCCCCCGCCCCTCTGCTTCCTGGTCTGTGATAGCGTGTGTTATGTGTATGGCCGTGTGGCTGAGTAACCCCTGTGGCGTGGTCAGTCTAACCGCGAGCCAGCGAACGGTGGCCAGCGTAGCTATCCCCCCGCCCCTCTGCTTCCTGGTCTGTGATAGCGTGTGTTATGTGTATGGCCGTGTGGCTGAGTAACCCCTGTGGCGTGGTCAGTCTAACCGCGAGCCAGCGAACGGTGGCCAGCGTAGCTATCCCCCCGCCCCTCTGCTTCCTGGTCTGTGATAGCGTGTGTTATGTGTATGGCCGTGTGGCTGAGTAACCCCTGTGGCGTGGTCAGTCTAACCGCGAGCCAGCGAACGGTGGCCAGCGTAGCTATCCCCCCGCCCCTCTGCTTCCTGGTCTGTGATAGCGTGTGTTATGTGTATGGCCGTGTGGCTGAGTAACCCCTGTGGCGTGGTCAGTCTAACCGCGAGCCAGCGAACGGTGGCCAGCGTAGCTATCCCCCCGCCCCTCTGCTTCCTGGTCTGTGATAGCGTGTGTTATGTGTATGGCCGTGTGGCTGAGTAACCCCTGTGGCGTGGTCAGTCTAACCGCGAGCCAGCGAACGGTGGCCAGCGTAGCTATCCCCCCGCCCCTCTGCTTCCTGGTCTCTGATAGCGTGTGTTATGTGTATGGCCGTGTGGCTGAGTAACCCCTGTGGCGTGGTCAGTCTAACCGCGAGCCAGCGAACGGTGGCCAGCGTAGCTATCCCCCCGCCCCTCTGCTTCCTGGTCTGTGATAGCGTGTGTTATGTGTATGGCCGTGTGGCTGAGTAACCCCTGTGGCGTGGTCAGTCTAACCGCGAGCCAGCGAACGGTGGCCAGCGTAGCTATCCCCCCGCCCCTCTGCTTCCTGGTCTGTGATAGCGTGTGTTATGTGTATGGCCGTGTGGCTGAGTAACCCCTGTGGCGTGGTCAGTCTAACCGCGAGCCAGCGAACGGTGGCCAGCGTAGCTATCCCCCCGCCCCTCTGCTTCCTGGTCTGTGATAGCGTGTGTTATGTGTATGGCCGTGTGGCTGAGTAACCCCTGTGGCGTGGTCAGTCTAACCGCGAGCCAGCGAACGGTGGCCAGCGTAGCTATCCCCCGCCCCTCTGCTTCCTGGTCTGTGATAGCGTGTGTTATGTGTATGGCCGTGTGGCTGAGTAACCCCTGTGGCGTGGTCAGTCTAACCGCGAGCCAGCGAACGGTGGCCAGCGTAGCTATCCCCCCGCCCCTCTGCTTCCTGGTCTCTGATAGCGTGTGTTATGTGTATGGCCGTGTGGCTGAGTAACCCCTGTGGCGTGGTCAGTCTAACCGCGAGCCAGCGAACGGTGGCCAGCGTAGCTATCCCCCCGCCCCTCTGCTTCCTGGTCTGTGATAGCGTGTGTTATGTGTATGGCCGTGTGGCTGAGTAACCCCTGTGGCGTGGTCAGTCTAACCGCGAGCCAGCGAACGGTGGCCAGCGTAGCTATCCCCCCGCCCCTCTGCTTCCTGGTCTGTGATAGCGTGTGTTATGTGTATGGCCGTGTGGCTGAGTAACCCCTGTGGCGTGGTCAGTCTAACCGCGAGCCAGCGAACGGTGGCCAGCGTAGCTATCCCCCGCCCCTCTGCTTCCTGGTCTGTGATAGCGTGTGTTATGTGTATGGCCGTGTGGCTGAGTAACCCCTGTGGCGTGGTCAGTCTAACCGCGAGCCAGCGAACGGTGGCCAGCGTAGCTATCCCCCCGCCCCTCTGCTTCCTGGTCTGTGATAGCGTGTGTTATGTGTATGGCCGTGTGGCTGAGTAACCCCTGTGGCGTGGTCAGTCTAACCGCGAGCCAGCGAACGGTGGCCAGCGTAGCTATCCCCCCGCCCCTCTGCTTCCTGGTCTGTGATAGCGTGTGTTATGTGTATGGCCGTGTGGCTGAGTAACCCCTGTGGCGTGGTCAGTCTAACCGCGAGCCAGCGAACGGTGGCCAGCGTAGCTATCCCCCCGCCCCTCTGCTTCCTGGTCTGTGATAGCGTGTGTTATGTGTATGGCCGTGTGGCTGAGTAACCCCTGTGGCGTGGTCAGTCTAACCGCGAGCCAGCGAACGGTGGCCAGCGTAGCTATCCCCCCGCCCCTCTGCTTCCTGGTCTGTGATAGCGTGTGTTATGTGTATGGCCGTGTGGCTGAGTAACCCCTGTGGCGTGGTCAGTCTAACCGCGAGCCAGCGAACGGTGGCCAGCGTAGCTATCCCCCCGCCCCTCTGCTTCCTGGTCTGTGATAGCGTGTGTTATGTGTATGGCCGTGTGGCTGAGTAACCCCTGTGGCGTGGTCAGTCTAACCGCGAGCCAGCGAACGGTGGCCAGCGTAGCTATCCCCCCGCCCCTCTGCTTCCTGGTCTGTGATAGCGTGTGTTATGTGTATGGCCGTGTGGCTGAGTAACCCCTGTGGCGTGGTCAGTCTAACCGCGAGCCAGCGAACGGTGGCCAGCGTAGCTATCCCCCCGCCCCTCTGCTTCCTGGTCTGTGATAGCGTGTGTTATGTGTATGGCCGTGTGGCTGAGTAACCCCTGTGGCGTGGTCAGTCTAACCGCGAGCCAGCGAACGGTGGCCAGCGTAGCTATCCCCCGCCCCTCTGCTTCCTGGTCTCTGATAGCGTGTGTTATGTGTATGGCCGTGTGGCTGAGTAACCCCTGTGGCGTGGTCAGTCTAACCGCGAGCCAGCGAACGGTGGCCAGCGTAGCTATCCCCCCGCCCCTCTGCTTCCTGGTCTGTGATAGCGTGTGTTATGTGTATGGCCGTGTGGCTGAGTAACCCCTGTGGCGTGGTCAGTCTAACCGCGAGCCAGCGAACGGTGGCCAGCGTAGCTATCCCCCCGCCCCTCTGCTTCCTGGTCTGTGATAGCGTGTGTTATGTGTATGGCCGTGTGGCTGAGTAACCCCTGTGGCGTGGTCAGTCTAACCGCGAGCCAGCGAACGGTGGCCAGCGTAGCTATCCCCCCGCCCCTCTGCTTCCTGGTCTGTGATAGCGTGTGTTATGTGTATGGCCGTGTGGCTGAGTAACCCCTGTGGCGTGGTCAGTCTAACCGCGAGCCAGCGAACGGTGGCCAGCGTAGCTATCCCCCCGCCCCTCTGCTTCCTGGTCTCTGATAGCGTGTGTTATGTGTATGGCCGTGTGGCTGAGTAACCCCTGTGGCGTGGTCAGTCTAACCGCGAGCCAGCGAACGGTGGCCAGCGTAGCTATCCCCCCGCCCCTCTGCTTCCTGGTCTGTGATAGCGTGTGTTATGTGTATGGCCGTGTGGCTGAGTAACCCTGTGGCGTGGTCAGTCTAACCGCGAGCCAGCGAACGGTGGCCAGCGTAGCTATCCCCCCGCCCCTCTGCTTCCTGGTCTGTGATAGCGTGTGTTATGTGTATGGCCGTGTGGCTGAGTAACCCCTGTGGCGTGGTCAGTCTAACCGCGAGCCAGCGAACGGTGGCCAGCGTAGCTATCCCCCCGCCCCTCTGCTTCCTGGTCTGATAGCGTGTGTTATGTGTATGGCCGTGTGGCTGAGTAACCCCTGTGGCGTGGTCAGTCTAACCGCGAGCCAGCGAACGGTGGCCAGCGTAGCTATCCCCCCGCCCCTCTGCTTCCTGGTCTGTGATAGCGTGTGTTATGTGTATGGCCGTGTGGCTGAGTAACCCCTGTGGCGTGGTCAGTCTAACCGCGAGCCAGCGAACGGTGGCCAGCGTAGCTATCCCCCGCCCCTCTGCTTCCTGGTCTGTGATAGCGTGTGTTATGTGTATGGCCGTGTGGCTGAGTAACCCCTGTGGCGTGGTCAGTCTAACCGCGAGCCAGCGAACGGTGGCCAGCGTAGCTATCCCCCCGCCCCTCTGCTTCCTGGTCTGTGATAGCGTGTGTTATGTGTATGGCCGTGTGGCTGAGTAACCCCTGTGGCGTGGTCAGTCTAACCGCGAGCCAGCGAACGGTGGCCAGCGTAGCTATCCCCCCGCCCCTCTGCTTCCTGGTCTGTGATAGCGTGTGTTATGTGTATGGCCGTGTGGCTGAGTAACCCTGTGGCGTGGTCAGTCTAACCGCGAGCCAGCGAACGGTGGCCAGCGTAGCTATCCCCCCGCCCCTCTGCTTCCTGGTCTCTGATAGCGTGTGTTATGTGTATGGCCGTGTGGCTGAGTAACCCCTGTGGCGTGGTCAGTCTAACCGCGAGCCAGCGAACGGTGGCCAGCGTAGCTATCCCCCCGCCCCTCTGCTTCCTGGTCTGTGATAGCGTGTGTTATGTGTATGGCCGTGTGGCTGAGTAACCCCTGTGGCGTGGTCAGTCTAACCGCGAGCCAGCGAACGGTGGCCAGCGTAGCTATCCCCCCGCCCCTCTGCTTCCTGGTCTGTGATAGCGTGTGTTATGTGTATGGCCGTGTGGCTGAGTAACCCCTGTGGCGTGGTCAGTCTAACCGCGAGCCAGCGAACGGTGGCCAGCGTAGCTATCCCCCCGCCCCTCTGCTTCCTGGTCTGTGATAGCGTGTGTTATGTGTATGGCCGTGTGGCTGAGTAACCCCTGTGGCGTGGTCAGTCTAACCGCGAGCCAGCGAACGGTGGCCAGCGTAGCTATCCCCCCGCCCCTCTGCTTCCTGGTCAGCGCGAGGGCCTGACTGTATTGTATGTGGACGTGTGTGGCTGAGTCTGTCTGTCTGTCCGGCCTGGCGTGACCAGCGTGGTGTACCGCCACCACACCGCCTGCCTGGCCAGCTCCCCCGCCCCTCGCTTCCTGCTCAGATGTGGGGGGCCTGCCTGTGTGTATGTGTACGTGTGGCTGTGTCTCTCTGTTCAGGCTGGCGTGAGCCCGTGGTGTACCCATGTATGTATTATATTAGTAGATTCGAAGCTGTAAAGTGTAAATCACAATGGACAATAAGATACAATCAACTGTCTTTTGTGCCTTTTTAATGAGAAATTAATGTTAAACATGACACATTAGCTCAGAACACCTCAGATTATGTTATCATGAGAGCTTTACTCTCTTACCTTTTAATATTGACGAGTATATTTACCCTACACATAATTTCTTTGCTGCCCAGATCTACAGTTGTATCTACAGGATGCTGGTGGTGGTGTTATAAACTCAGCCACATGTGGTTTGTTTCTGTAAGCCATACTGTGTGTTTAAGGAAAATTACAGCTCTTTGAATTTCATTTACTTACAATCTTTACTGCGTGTGTTTATAGGTAGTTTCATCATCATCATTAAGCCTTCAGGTGGCTGTGACTCTTTGTTATTAAACAGTTTAACCTTACAGTATTTCCACAACACGTAGGACGTCAGTGTCCACTAATGCAGCTGTTACACAACCAGGTATTTCAGTATACACATGAATGCCTCAGACACTGCTGCAGATATTGGATTTTGGGGGAAAAAGTCACAAGCATGTTTTTCAAACAATTTAATAATGAATGTACGTGAACATTTAGCGTAGCATACTGTACACTGAACACACACTGACGACGTGCTGAGGAGGAGAGACGATGGTGAGGACGTCCAGGACGGTCCTGCTCCTCAGGCCGGGGTGGAAGACAGGGAGCAGGCTGCACCATCTCAGGCCACAAACACCGACCCATGGAGGCCAAGTCTCAGTTTACATTTTACCACCGAGGAATATTAAGCCGTAAAAGAAATTAACGTGGACGTTGTGAACCGAGGAACAGGTGTTGAACATCAGCCGCGATGAGACACTGCTAACACACATAAACACACAACATGAAAGACTTACCAAGTTAAAATTGTTGAAAAATTTAGGGTGAGTCAACAGTTTAACGAGTTTAACAGGAGCAGTCGTGTAAAATCGGCCGGTGTCACATTAGTAAATCCAGTTATTACGATGCGATCTTATCAATTAAAACGTTACGTTTAAGAATACGAGCTGACAAGAGACTGACAACAGACATTAAACATTGTGAAGTTAAATTAACTCCATGTGTCCAAATGAAAACTCACCTCTGAGTCGTTTTTTTACTTTTCTGACTGAGTTTTGTGCCGAACAGAGTCCTCGTTAAGTTTCAGCCATCCTCGTTCCCGAGACACAACACGACCGCGCTTTGGGAGTGCCCGTACACAGCTGTGACGTCACCATGGGAAAAGAGACTTGTCTGGGGCTTTTCTGGCCTTTTGAAAACTTTTTGATGGATAAAAAGTCCATGACTTAAAAATATGCAATAGAAAGATTAGTAATTAACGGTGGTTACAGCTGGAGGTGTCCTGTGTCCAGTTTCTCTTTTACTATTGCGGTCTATGGGAAAAATCGGCGTGTCGGCTGAGGGGCGGCGCCGTATCCACTTCTTATAATAGATCCATGGGCTGATACCGCCCCGCTGTCAAGGTAACAGCAAACCCAGTGTCGTAGCCTCTGATTGGCCGGAGCTGCTGTCAGACACCGGCCAGAGGGAGGGGGAGTGACGGACGGGCGCCTCCGCCCTGCCGCTCTATTGTCACCGGCCTGGTAAAGAGTATTTATTTTAAACATGGAGCCGGAGAAAACCAACAAAGGTAAGATGTCTGCCGCCTCAATGCGCTCCGTCAACTTTCATTCACGGTTTGGTTTCCACTGTTTGGTTGAGGTCTTTGTGCTGTGTGTGTGTGTGAGGTTATCTTGGTGTGGAGCGCTTCCTTCTCTGGATAACGTGGGGAGAGAGGATGCTCATTTTTGTTTCAGCCCGAAAATTGAATCTTGCTAAATATAAAAATCCTCAGTGGACATGTCTGATAATGGATTGATACAAAGGTTTACAGTCAGCTCTGTGTATCCTGCTCAGGAAATGGTATTAATCTCACTGATAGTCTTATAATATTATCAAAAGTGGTGTTGTGTTTTTATGGGGCTTATCTCTGACTTGTAAAAGACAATTTATGATTTTTAGTACACTTTTTAGTTGTCATTGTCATATTGTGAATTATTAAAGTATAGGGATGGATTGATTTTGTGCAGAGTACAGTAGCTTCATTATTGTGAATGAACTGGTGGGGGTTACAAAGGACCATGTGCTGGAGGAGGAGAGAGCAGGAGGTAGAGGAGGAGGAGGAGGGGGAGGAGTGTGATTAATTGGTCGGCTGAGACACTGCTGATGCCCCGGGCTGGAGGCTACAGACTGCTCCCAGCATCAGCAGCCCCACTGGGGGAGGGAGGAGGAGGGGGAGGAGGGGGGAGACCAGCTGGGCTCCTGAATCTCTGTCAGTTCTGGTGAAGTGTCCTCCAGACAAGAGTCTTTATTTAGACCACAGGGGCAAACATAGAGGAGTTTATACTTTGTAAGCTTAATACTAATGAAAATGCATTGTCAGAAGCGCTGCACACCCTTGTTTCCAACATCCATCCATTGTCGTCTATCCTGCTTACCCATGCAAGGTTGCAGAGGGGCTTTAGTCAATAAAGGGTGTGGTACATGTTTCTCAGCTCCTTTCTTCTGCTTTGATTTGCCTGCAGTGATGATTTTTTTTTAGAGTTGTTTGATTTTTTTTTTTTTTTCCGTTCCAGTTCGGCTTCTTACTGGTACACACTGGACAGGTTGTGAGTCCATCACAGGCTCAACATATATCAACATTCATGTTCAATTTAGAGTCACTAATCCACATATTGCACATGTTTTTGGACTGTGGGAGGAAGCTGGAGAACCTACAAGGAGGAACATGCAAACTCCAGCCAGAAAGGCCCCAGGCCCGGGGACCAACCCTTCTCGCTGAAAGTCAACAGTGTTAACCACAGTAGTCCAGTGCCGCGGGTGTTAAGACCCCCTGCTAAGAAGACCACATGTTTGATGGAGAGCCACATGTCATCAGCTGATCTGGCAACCCCCCCCCCCCACTCCCAATTTCACACAGCAGACCATGGATGGAGGAGGGTGCTCCAGCAGCTCACTGATACGGGACAAATCCAATTAATCAAACACAAAAGAGCAACTGAGCAAACAAAGCATGAGATGAGACAATTATACGACTTTAATTAAGCTGAAACCATTGATGTGATCAAAAGAGATCCTGTTGCCCTGGACGGGACTTCTGACTATGAAGCACCGGGCGTGTTTACTTTGATGCTTTCAATTGTTGTTGGAAATACTGGAGTTATATTTAACACATGTGACTTGATAAGGGTGAAGGGGTGAATTACAACGGCTGAACCAATATCTTGTAAGATATTAAAAGTAAGTTTGAGAGTGTGTGCAATCAATGCATGCTTTGCATCCGGCAGATATATCAAGTGCTAAACTGTTCTGCTCATTTTGTCATCTAATCTAATTGTCATCTTGGCCTTATCACCCTCTCTTTTTGTCAGCTCCAGCCCTAATCTTTCTGGAAGAGGGGTGGGACTGACACATGCAATCATACAATCAGTCCCAGCTGTAGCATTATTCATCAGGGTTTGGTGTGTGAGTGACCCTGTATCTCTTCTTCCCATCGGCCCCTGACAGCAGCAGCAGCAGCAGCAGCAGCAGCAGCAGCAGCACACTCCAGCAGTGGCCTCTTCTTGCTGTGAGGACAAGGCTCACTTTGTCTCAAACCCAAACTATGTGTCATAATTCAATAAGGCGGTCTGCAGAGGGGGATGAGTTGAGGAATTGTTATTTAAACTCTCTGACCATGTCACACTGTGGATCACTTGACTGGGTTTAGAGAAGCAGTTTAGACTCTTTCTACCCTGGAAAGTCCACAAAGAACTTGATTTAAATGCTTTAAGCTGAATACCTTGTTGTAGCCAGGTCTTTGCATCAGATGGACTGTAGGGGTGGGACTCACCAGACGCCCTGCGATACGATATTATCACAATACTTGTGTCGCATTATGATATTTTTACACCATTAAAATATATATGTTGCGATATATTGCAATTTAGTAGCTTTTTTCAACTGCAAATGGTGATCGTTAACATCTTTTCAACATCTTCGTTACCATCTCAGATAAATTTCTTCGTCTGTTCAGATTGAAACTTGGCATATATCGATACAATATCGCAATACTATGCTGTATCGTTTTTTCCCCCACCCCCTAATGGACTGTAGATGAAGATGGTACAAGGATAGAGTCAAGATAATGATCTTGATCAGTTTGATCAGTTTCCAATGTTCAGTGTGTCCAACCAACATGTCAGTGGATAAAGGTAAAGAAAGCTACCAGCCTCAGTCAGATCAAACTGTCTTTTAAAACACTAAACTTTTAACTGGACAGGGAAAAGTCTCTGGTTTCTGCTGGTGTCTCTGTGTGACCTACAACAGCAAATGAAGCCATCGATGGGAAGATGAGCTGTTTCTAATTAGTGTAGCTCTTTACCTTCGGGAGGCAGTGGACGGGTCGGTCCACCAGACGACCAAACGATGTAGGCACCCAGACCAGTGGAGACGGCAAACCTGACGAGACTACACACTGAGTTGTTGCTACACTAGCAAGCTATATTTTTGTCATGGCTGATATTGAGGACAGGATCCACAGATAGAAACCTACCGCTTTCGTCCACAGGGGGCGCCAAACTCAACACAAAATGAGAGTTCTTCATAGGGGCTTTTAATTGTGTGTCTAATGTGTAAAATCCTTTTACTGCTAGGAACATGATGCAGCCCTGACGTCAGTGAATCATTGCAGAGGTTGCCATGGATACAATATAAAATCTAACACAGCGACAGTGAAGTATATGAAACAAGTCCACAAAGGAGTGAAAACACCTCAGAAGGGAAGAGTTGTTTTGGTTTTTGTTTTTTTTTAATGAAACCCGCAGTGGGACGTCTGAGGAACATGACAGGTTAATGGCTGAGCGCGGCGGCCAAGGGTCCAAGTCCAAGTTACAGCATCCCAGTCTCTCTATTGGATTTAATCTCAGCCAGGGGCCCAAACACTGATGTCAGTGTTGACTTTTACTCAGCAGAGCCGAGCCAACACCGTCCATCCCTTCTGTGATTTCACTGAGATCACACACACACACACATAGAAAAATGTGACACATTGAAACACACTGATAAATGAAGAATATAGTGCTCTGTATCAACACACTGACACTCTGATCCACCCACCCGTCGCACTGAGTGACACAACAAGTATGTGGTTGTACACATTTGTCAAACTACAAAACTGAACACTGAACTCTGTACATGACCTCTGATGGCCCGCCTGCGGTACCTCTCTCTGTCCACCAGGGGGTGGGGGCGCACACTTCCAGTAAACTCCAGTCTCCAGCCTTTCTCTGCGGTTTCCCCTTGAACGGGTGGAACTGAAAGGTGATCCAGGTCATTATTCTTTCTCTCCACGCTGCTCCCTCCCTCTGTCTCATGTTGCTCACTGAGAAACTGCAATCCTGGAGAAAAAAAGTGTGTAACACACAGCGCTGGGTAAATAGCCTCAGTCTGAAGTGGCCATCTCACCCCCATACCACTCCTCCTCCTCCTCCTCCTCCTCCTCCGCCTCCTTTTCCTCTCCTGCTGGCAGAGAGATGCTGAACTCGCACACATGGGCAACCTGAGCAGTCACACACACACTGAGCATGCGTGAGCCAGTGACTGTGAACTGGAGCAGACTGTTCACTCTGTAGTTAGAAAAAATACTACAAACAAACACCAAAGACCGTTGTGATGTTAAAATGCAGAACTGAACTGAATACCAGCTGTTAGCAAAGACCCTAACCCTAACCCTGAGGGAGTGACCGTGGCATGTCTGCGTTGTGTTCATTTTAAAACACATTTCCATTGCTGTGTTTTTGCATTTCGTCTGGAAATGCATCATCTTGGCCCTGAACTTTTCGAGTTAACACCCAGATGGTTTGTGATAGGGAGCTAAAATGGATTCACAATGTTTCTGTTTTGCAAATGAAAACATGATCGTGTGGCTACAGCCCAGATTCGGACATTGTCGGGCCTTCGGGTCGGACCAGGCTTATGGAATTACTATGGTTTATATATAAGTCCAACAAATGTCAGGACAGGAGACGTTTGTCACTCAACATCTACTTAATTCTGTTGGTGTTGTCTCAAATCAATACTGTTGTTGTGCACTTACTTACCGGCAATGGTGATCATTGAGGGTGGGAAGTGTCCATCGTTCCACACTCAGCTTTTTGACCGTTTGCCATACTTGTCCGTGTGAATGGACTTACATACAATAGTTAGTGTAAATACGGAAGTATTCGAATCGAGACACAGCACATATGACGACATCCCTGAAGCTGTGCTGCTTCAGCGAGTATTTTCAAAGACTCCTTGCTCGTAATAAAGATGTTGTTTGGAGTCATTTTAGATCCTTGAATCGTAGTGTAACATACCAGCTGATAAAAGTTTGTGTGGCCACCAACAACGATCTTGGTTTGTCATGTGGCCCCTGGGTAGAAGTAATTGCCCACCCCTGATGTAGCCCCAGACTGACTCCTGCTTGCTCCTGGGAGGGAGGCTGAGGGTGCGTGGAGTGGACAGCCTCTCCCTCCTTGCATGTCTCCTTCCCCTCCCTGGCTGCACAGCTCCTGGAAGTGTAATTAAAGCTAGTTACGACCAATCTGTGGTTACAGTCTGTCCTATATGAACATGTCCAGTGTGGTGTAATTACGCCGAAGCCTATTCTACATAAGAGAGAACGAAGAGCTGCCTGGGACAGTCTGTCGGTGGTGCAGACTGGCTGGAGGTGGGAAGGCAGAGGAAAACAGGAGGATAATGCTGCCTTCAAGTGCACTCTGGAAAGTCTCACTTTGAGACTTGTGCACTCATGTGACTCTGCTGAAGTGGATGTAGCCCTCTCTTCTTCACTGTTGAGTAAATGAGGCAGTGTGTGTCAGATATCACGTCTATAAAGCCAGATTACGTTTCTTTTTTTACAGTGCTGTCAGTGTTGCTTCTTTCTACACTCACATCACCAGATTATAGCTGTGGGGAGTCACACTAATCATATACAGTATCATTTTCTGACCAGCACTAATGAACACAACAGAAGCAGAAATCATCCTCTGTCCTGCTCATGATGCAAAAAAACGAACTGAATATGAACAGATGATATTTGAAACCAAGTCCAAACCAAAAAGTGATAAATCCATAACCCGAGCTCATAAGTGTTTTTTTTCCCGACATTCTTTAAATATAGCGTAACTATCCATGCAGGCAGTTTGAGAGAGAGAGAGAGAGGGTGGGATAGAGAGACGCTGGAAGAAGGGAAAGTGAGGAGGAGGCGGAGGAGGAGGAGGAGGAGGAGGAGGGGGCGGAGACAGACCCAGGGAAAAGTTTGAAAGAAAGGGAAGAGAAGATCCAGTGGTCGGCCTCGGCAGAAGAAAAACGGGGGATTACACCGAGGTGAAAACAGGAGAGTGGAGAGAAAGAAAAGAACGGTGCAAAGTCTGCCTCTCTCTCTCTCTTTCTTTGTTTTTCTTTTTTTTAACGTCTCACGAGCCTTTGGGCACGCGCCGTCTCCTGTGTGCGTTGTCGGGCGAATTAGATGCGGATTACTTCACGATGAGGAGCGACCCAGTTCTGTTCACGACCAGTAGGGGTGAGTGGCTCAACCTGCAAAAACCTCTGCTCTTCGTCCACAGGAGGAGTTTTTTTTTTTTACTTTAACTTGCTGTGTCACGAGGAGCTGGAGTTCAGTTAGTGACCAACGGAAGTTTGGGTTTTTCCATGAAAGATAAAGTGACTAAAAGTTTGTAGCTGATGTTTCCGTCTGGTTTTCTGAGGCTGTTCAGAGCTGAGCTGCTGCTCGTGAACTCCTGCAGGGTGAATGTGTTGGTATATGAATAACATTTAGATTGAAAAGCCCTTTTCAAGTGTTTTTTGTTGCAATAAGTGCTTTTAAAGTTGCATCACTCGCGGCACGAGCGCACGCCTGGACCTGACGCACGCGCTGGTGAAGAGCCTTCAGCTGCAAAGAAAAGAGAAAACGTTTCAAAGGAGCAGTGTGTATAAAAAAAAAGGGAAAAGCTAGGTTAGTTTCTCTCACAGGCGAGGAGGGGGTGAGACAGAGGGAGGGAGGGGGGGGATTCAAAGGGGGGAGACACTATGGCGAGAATATTGGCTCCTGATATTGTCATTAGGGTTGCGGTCAGTTGTCAATTGTCCATGGAGTGTTATGAACTTGGTGCCAAACTGTTCAGTCATCTGCTTCGCTTATGAGGAAAAATAAATGTGAACCAGGAGCGTTTGTCCTCTGGAGTTCAACATCTTGACCTCAGAGCCCATGAGATAAGTGTTGCACTTCGATGCAGCACCTTCAGATTGATTAAACAGAAACAAACTGTCCGGCCTGGTCCAGGCTGCTGTTCCCTGCACCACAGAGGAATTTGGTGGAAAGATCAGGATTAACTGGAGTTTATACATGAACTCTGCTGGACAGACTGAAATACAACGTGAAATAGAGCTTAGAGTCCTCTTCACCTTCACCAGCCCATCCGTCCATATCTGCTTCTCATTACCTCATAATTGCCAGACAGCAGATCCAAAATACAGTGACAACACCGATCATGTTGCGTGTCTCAGAGAGACATGAATTATGGCACGAGTCTTAAAATGACTGCAAGAAGCTCTGCAGAGCTGCACATGTTCCTGTCCGGTTTTATTTACCTGCAGGGTCGAAACATCTGGGATCTGTCGTGCAGTGTCGAACAGCTGTAGACGGAAAGACCTTCCTTCACCTTCTTGGTCTTAGACCTCTAGACCTCTAGGCTCATTTGAATGCTAATTAGACTGATGAAATAATAAATTTAAATCCGTTTTTTTGACTGGGCCGTAGTTCATTCACCTTTACAGCTCTGTTTATTAAGGTCATGTAAAGCTGCTCATGGATTTAAGATCATTTTCTGTCAGATTACCGAGCGCCGTTTAAGAAGCTAGTTCCCAGATTATGCCACATTGCAAACAGAGGTTTCCTAACACGACCCTGGAGTGACAACACAAAAGCTCCATGTTTCCAATGTGTCTTAAGTAGTGCAGCCTAGCCCCCCCCCTCACCACCAACCCCAGCCCTCTTGCTGGTGGTGGGGTATCAGGTAGCTCTGTGGTGCCTCTATGCCCGGCACTTGGTGAGATCCTGACAGACATCCATTATGCAGAGGGGCTGTTATTGTGCGTTAGCAACACATGGGAATGTAGATCAGATCATGTTTTGATTTAAGATTCACAATCACAGTAAACAAGTTTTATCTTGAGTAAACTCAGGACTGGCAAACTGAGCAGTGTAGAGCCGGGAGGGTTGTTCATACCTTCTATTCAGGTTGCAGATCATTGCGTTATGAATGAAGTAGATGCCAAGCAGCAAGTTTAATGATATTTTTATGCCTCATACACAAGTCTGTAATTGTCTTTTTTGTTTTGGCCAGCTTACAAGTTGGTCTCCAGCTGTCTTATAGACGCTCATACAAATTTGTCCTGTTGCCACGTGATGTGTGGAGGATTTCATTTGGCATAATTTGCAGACTGCCAGAGTGTCGCTGGGCTTCAATCCAAAATATGTAACAGAGGGTTGCACATGTTTGTTTTTTTTTTTTAACACCAGCACCGTGTCAGCCTATTAGTGAACATCCATTTTCACCGGGTCGCCACACCTGGAAATCTGCCCACTGCACATGCTTCACAGCCTAAATACTGATCGGCCATGTAGATAACGGGGCGTGGATGAGCCAAGTGCTCACAAACTTGGAAATAGATTGTTGCACTATGCACATTTGCAAACTTTTGGAGTGCAGGACTAGTGCAAGACATTCAGTATGGAGGTAAACTGGGTAAGTTTGGACTGGTTTCCAACTTGTTTGGCGAGCAGGGCTGCACAATTGAAGGGAAAAACCATCACTTAGTACCTCAGTCTTATATTTGAGATAGTACCCACTGCAACAAACACATGAAATGTGTATTAATGTTGAGCTAACCACACACCAACCAGTGCAATTTAGTCTTGGCATTGATGCTTTGCCATTCTGACCGACTTGGCCCAGTTGGTTCTGCTTTAAGAGTCGAAGGTTGTTTTCCCTCTCCGCCTCTCCACCTTGTTCAGGACTCTCATTTGTCCCAATGATGATTGAAGTTTAAAAGCTTTCATCTGTCAGACGCGAGCCCCTCCTTTTTGGTAGCAGGGTGAAAGACAGATCCCTGGAGTGGAGAGCAGAGAGATGAGGAAAAATTAGTTTGTAATCTCTCCATCCCTCTCTCCAACGCTGGCCTGTCACTAAACTGGCATGTGGGAACAGAGACTTTAATTTTCGGGCCGACTAATCATAGCCCTCCCTGCCTTCTGCCTGTGTCAATATCCATCTGGAAAAACACAGGGTGAAGGATGGAGATCTTAGGCCAAGCTGGAGCACAAGTCAGAAGACCTTGACTTGTGCCAAATAGCACAGTTTCACATGGCCTGGCAACACGCCTACTGATATAACATCATCAATCAAGCATTGACCTCTGGATTCCTGCCTCAGTATTGAAATGGTGCTATTCAGTCTTGGCATTGATGGTTACCTTGGTAATTTAGGTCCATTAGGAGAGGATCATCCCTGATGAGCCTCCCAAGCATTTTTAATAGGCTTACTGCTGTAATAGGATGACTCTGTTAGCTATCTGTCTTGGACAAAGCTTTTCAGGATTACAAGACCCAACCTGCGTTGGTGGCATGCCATAGTTGGAGGAGAGGGGGGGCGGGGTGGCGTGGCAACGGTCTGGCAGATTAAGGGAGGTCCTGCAGTATAGAAACAAAAACCACAGCAAAGGAATGGTTGAGGACTAGACGATGGACAAATTGGACACACTCGTGAGGACATAATGTGTTTGCATGTGTAATTTCTGTGTATTTATGTCAGTGTTACGCTGAGTCCTGACTTGTGTTTGGCTCTGCTGTCTAGTCACGGATTCCAGCATGCGTAGGGGGGAGGTACTTTGCGGTCTGGTGCTGTCATGTTGACAGTCAGGACAGTTGAAGCATCTAAAGATATTGCAGGCACAAGACCAGGCAGTTAAACTCAAATACTATCTGTGCAAAGGTGTTAAACCTCCGCATAGGTTTCGATTTGGACAAAGATGAGGATGTAGAGGAGGGTAAACACACCAGAGTCTGTTTGTTTTGTTAATGTGCTACCTCATGATATCCTACTGAGCCCTGTTTCCACTGCAGGAACTCTGGGGTAATGTTACAGGGCCACTGGCGCGACCCCAAAGGACAAGCTCCCAGAACTTGGGTATACTCAGAACGGGATGTGGCGGTAACAGAAAGCGCCAACAGAAAGCAGCATTTTTAAAACCCAGCATTATTAGAAAGTGTCTGTACTGCTGGAACAACAACAACAACAACAAGAGCAGTAAAAGAAGATCTGCTGCAAAGGATGAAAACTGTTGCACATTGATTACATCACCTCAAGAGTACGGGTCCTACACTACAGCGGAGTCACAGTGGCCTAGAGGGCCTGTAAAGTTCTCGCCTCCTAAATTTTACCAGGAACTTCCTTAGTGGAAAACGGGGCTCATGACGTCAGGACATTTCTAGTCGTTTTTTTTTTTTCAGCCATCTGGTAAAAGATGTGTCTTGGTTTCTCAACATCTCAGCCACTGTGCTGTGGATAGTGTTTTCTGGCCTCTGTGCAAAACAAAACTGCTAAAGCTGTATGTCTAAACTGGTGCCATCATCGTAGGTAGTAAACGTGAAGCTGCCCTGCTGTGTCTATCCCGTTTATCATATCTTCTTTAAGCTGCTGTCAGCGCTGCCCTATCCTTCCATCTATAACGCCACCCTCCCTCCCTCCACCCATTCTTAAGATCAGGGTTTTGCAGATGTGTTTGTGGTCGGGGAAACATCTGCTTGTACAGTGAACCACCTGTACTGTTTGATAGCAATCAGCCCCACTCTGTGATGTTCCCCTGGCCGGTGCGATGGAACGAAGAAAACACACAAACCTCATAATTACAGACCTCAGAAAAAGGGGGAGAGAGCAAAGACAGCTTGTCTTTCATCACAAACTAATGCAGCATTGCCCGTCCTGAGATCTACCCACAACTGTCCCTCTCTGCTGGTGCACAGCCAACTTGCGGTTTTTGACGAACCCTTTGAGAAACGTGTAGGACTGTAAATATTTTACTAGTTTCTCAGGTCTGGTCCATCTTTACACGTCCTGTTTTCATATTTGCATGGACCATCTGGGACTTTTTTTTTTTTTTTTTAAGTCAAACTGTCACTTGAAGCTCGAGGCCTCTAGGCTTTGTTATTATGACTGTATATACTTCCTTTGTGCTGATTTGTGTTTTGTGCCAAACAAACTGATTTGGTTTTTTGAGTCTGTTTGGTTCTTACTCCCACTTCTGCTCCTGGCTTTGTCACTAGAGGCCACACATAAATGCTGTTATATAGACTGTAATTGATTGTTTACATAATCCTAAGAGTTTAGATGGACAGAGGAGATGGTCAGGAGTCTGACAGTCAAACTTTAAACTTGTGCTATAGGGACTCAGGGTCTAAGTTTTTGCTAGTGAATGTTAATTTAGTCCATATTATGATTGTGTTTTTTCTTTTATTAAAGACATAAAAGTACTGTTGGATTGATGAGCAGTACCTCGTATCATCTGGAGTAGTTCAGTGTGTGTTTAGCATTAGTTGTTTATCAATTTACTGGCCATAACTCAATGAAATGCCAATATAAAGTTGGTATATATCAAACTGAGTTAGTGGTGCTGTGCTATACTGTACATGAGGTGTGAGGTATGTCCTGGTCAGTTTACATTACCCAGTCCATCAGAAGGTGTTTACCAGTGTCCCTGTCAGATCCATTGAGTTATGAGGCTTCTTATAACTCGACTGTTGCTTGGACCTTGTGTTGAAGACACTGGTTTTAAAGACACTTGGTGCAGTCTTGGTCAGTTCGAAGCAGGAGCGTTGCAGCACGGTGTGAGCAGGAAAGCTCAGTGTTTCCGTTCTGGTTGTGTTTTGTTTATTTTATAGCAGTGGCAGCAGGTCAGTCGGTCCAACAATCACCGGCCTGTGGGTCTCTGGGGGGAGGGCGGAGGAAAAGAGTTCAAGATACCGTTAATAACAAGACACAAACATCTGAAACACACAGACACGTACGTGGAGTTAGGACAGAGCCTGTCAGTGTGTTGTCAAACATAACAGCTGAATTCTGGGAAGTATGCAGAGGGGCCTCCTCCTCCTCCTCATCCTCCTCCTCCTCCTCCTCCTCCTCCTCCTCCTCCCTCCAACCTGGCTAAGCATTTTTTTTTCTTTTTTGCACCGACAATAACAAAGTAGCTGCAGGGGCTCAAGGTTTCTAGACCCAAACATGACCCTCTTGCCTTTGCACACACACACACACACACACACACACACACACCGCACCCAGGAAAACCCCCTTTTGTCCTAAGCTCCGGGAAGTGTGAATAGCTCACAGCGAAAACATCCCTCTGACTTGTCTAGGTGTTTTTAGACAGTTTAATAGGTCTGTGTTTGTCCGCGGACTGATGTTAATTCTCCTGCTTTCATTTGTCATGCATGCCTCGTGTTGACACAGCACATGTGGTTAGAGGTGAATTATATTGCTGAGAACGCATCCCGTGTGAACTCAGACGGACGTATCTGTGGGACGAGTTTGTTAATACTGACCTCTGTGGTGTATTTGTACAAGGGGAGATGTATTTTGGGAGTTAGGAGTTTTTTATTGAGGTGGGATTAAATGAAATATAGATGATGAAGAAAATGGAAATATAGAGTATAGTTGAACAACAGACATGGGGGGGGGGGGGAGTTTTGAAGGAGTGAGTGTGGGCGTGTGTATACAGTGAGGTATTTCTCTGCTCGCCCTCGGGCCATGTTTAAGGGTGGTCCGTCTCACTTCACGCCACTTTGTTTAACCTTTGCCGTCCTCAGTGAGCTGCAGAGCTGGCTCCAGGTTCACACACACACACACACACACACACTTACACTAGGTATGTAGTGATCTAGACTTTGATCATCTACAGGTGAGATATGATTCATTTTTCACATTCATTTCCACTTTTTCACACACTTTGTCTCAGTTGCCTGTTGGACATCAGTTTGAAGGTGATCAGATTCAGTGAAGATTTGCCACTGATGATGATGATGATGACGATGATGATCAGTGGCCAATCAATCAGGGCATCTCCTCTGCCTTAGTGTTTATGCAGCAGTGAAGAGTGTCCGTCTGTCCTCGCTGTATATAAACACAGGCATGCTGAGTGTGGAGGTAAACATAAGAGGTATGTTGCAGGGACATGTGTAACTGCTCACTGTCCACCTCTGCTCCTGTTTAGTCCCCAACACACATAGTTACAAAGACACTTGAACTGACACAAATAAGCCACTCAGCATTGTGTCTCCTTGTTCCCATTGAACTCTGGAGGTCGTTGGACATCAGGAAAGTTGTTTTGTTGTTCTGGTGGAGGACATATGGGACAAACCTGAAGCATCGCTGCATCTTGTGTGTGTCTCCCATGTGGGACGTAGTAAATGACAATATCTGAAATATTGAGTATCAATTGTCACATAATGGTTTTAAGATGTCAACATGAAGCTCTCTCTCACTCCTCTTTCACACATCCAGATGACTCTCCACATGTATGTGTGTTACGTCAGTGAGGGCGTGTGTGTGTGTGTGTGTGTGTGTGTGTTTGGATCTGGAGGAAAGTGAAGTGTGTCTGAGTGTAGAAATAGAAACTGACGGGTGAAGCATGCAGCCAGACAGTCACAGAGGAAGAGGCATCACACACACAGTCATAGTCGTCTGTGTGTGTGTGTGTGTGTGTGTGTGTTCACCCTGAGGGCGCTGACAGTGTGGTTCCTTGTACCAGTCAACACACAAGTGTTTTGTCCTGTCACTTCCACATACTGTAGCACATTGTACATTCACAAACCTTACAAAGATGTGTTGACTGGGTCCACAGCACGTGTAGAGGTGTATGATCACACGTTATCAGAAGAACAACTTCCTGTATCCGGCAGTAAAATGGAAAGTGTTGTTTCATTGCATCTGTTGACATGAAACTAAGGACAGCAGCTCCTCGCATCGTACAGAGGTTGGTGCTACTCCACCAACAGGTGGTGCCTCACATGCAACATGATAACACATATCAATACTGTGGAGTAGAGGTTGATTGATTGACGGCGATAGGACATTGTTTAACCAAATGTTCTGGCTCTGATGAGTGCACCCTCCATCAGTCAGGTGACATCACTGTGTACCTGAGCTCAGTTATATATAAACAGGCCTCAGTGTCAGTGCTGCCTGTCGAACTGAATACAAAATAAACAGACACCTGTGTCGTACCTGAGCTGCCAGTGATCTTCACGGGAGGTGGTTTGGGACAAAAGTGGTTATTGTGATTCAAACTGGGTCGTGTCAACTCTTAATGGTGAGCCACTGGCCGATCGATTGAGTATCGACTTTAAAAATCCACTGTCGGTTCGACCTGTCGTCTGGAGAACAACTTGTACCTACTGTTGTTTTCAACCATGTTTACCTGCCTGTGTGAATGCTTTCGAACGCAACGTAATTCACTCTCTGGCTCCTCTGTTTGTGGTGTGTCAGTTAAAAAAACACACACACACGTTGAAATATTGAAACAACAGTAAAACAGTGCGTACCGTTCTCTTGTTGCTCGCTTTTGGACTCACTTCCTTTACGGCTCTGTCCTGTCAGAAAATCAGATTATGTAAGGAATGCGTAAAAGCGGCTTTGTATCCAACCTCAGAGCTGCTGTCCGGCGCTCCGACCGTCTGCGCAGCTATGAAAATGAATTATAGTTGCATTGGAAACCTGCGTTTGAATGTCTCCTGGAGAATTCATTGTCAAAACACAGAAGTTTGGAGCAAGTCTCCTTCATCAGCGTCCAGCTGTCAGTGGTCTCACCTGCTGCTGGTTAGAGGTGGATACCTGCGTGGAAGGTACAGGCTGTTATGTACAGATCTGGTATTCAAACATGTTTCTGAGAAGAGGTGTGTTGCGTCACGAGTGTCTCGTCTCTACTGAAAGACCTAACTCCAGGTGAATTCAGCATACGTATGTATGGACGTGCTTTGCAGAGGCATCGTCTTTGATTTTACAGAAATCCTCAGTGGGCGGTGTTTTATTGTGACATCAAGCTGCACTGTGACAACACACAGCCTGATAACCACCATGGATCTTTGGTTTATCGTGAGTCAGTGTCTCCAGAGACACTGTTCACTCACTGTAATGCACCGGTTGTAGTAGGAACGTATGTCTACATAAACATCTCACCAAATGTACAAGAGCATCCAACCAGGGATCAGGTCAAATCAGTTAGACAACAAGAAAGGTGTTTATTTTCTGTTTTATTTGTAACGTCTTATCTCGTCTGTGTGTGTGTGTGTCAGTGATTGGCTGAATCGATTGGCAGCAGCAGTTGAAGAGAAGTAATTGATCTACAACATAGGAGAAAGAGTTGGTTCTCAAGTTTCCACACTAGCTGAAAAAAAAACACTTTGGCAGCTGAAGTGCCAATAAAATACGATGAAATAATGACCAAAAAAAAAAAAGGGTTTTCCAGACTTTAATTAGTTTTTAGCTCTAAAAGTGAAGTCTGAAGGTTTTCTGATGTTTAATGATGGATATTTACACATGTGATCAGGACTAAAACTTCAGAGCTGATTTTGTTTATACTAATTTATGTGACTTTATGTCATGATAAACTGCCCACAAATCATCTGATTGACCTTTTAAAGAAAAAATCTTACTGTAAATGAAACATGTGCATGTCGTCCATTAGTTTTACAGCTCATCGTCTGAGGGACGACACTGACACGACGCCGGTCCGAGGCAGCAGTCTGTCACTGTGCTGAGATGGAGAGACGACGCCTTTACATCTACAGTCAGTGTAGCATCAGCAGCTGATCGAACCTGTCAAGTTGGTAGCATAGTGTGGAGAACAGTTAGAAAAAGAACAAGGTGATTTCATCTTCATCATCGTCTTCATCATCATCATTTTCCCTTTTTTTTTTAATCTACAGCTGCTTTCCATTATGATATCATCTGATGTAATCAGATGGCAAAAAGCTTGAGAAGGCTGCTTGTTATCTGAGCTGTGCAGAGCATGGCAGCTCTGAGTCATGCTCATGAACTCCATTCGATGCCCCCCTCCCATGTCCACACCACCACCACCAGCATAACAGACCATGCTCCAATACGAGCATGAGAAGGTGTAAAAACATAAACACATACCTGGGCTCCTCGCTCCGCACTGTACTTGTTCTCGGTTGTTTTGTTTTGCTCTGGGTGTAGTTGTGTGTGTCCTGCCAGCACCTATAATTCAGCTTTGATGTGTGTGTCAGATGGGTTGCCAGGTCTGTCCCTGCCGAGCAGTTATCAGGCTGCTGGAATGAAGCTCTGTTTGATTCGTTGATTGACTGACTGACTGAGAGAGAGAGCTCTGTCTTTCATCTTCTTGCCTGGCTGCCCACTCACCTCCTTTATATAACTGTTGTTTACTGTGAATGAGGAGAGCTGAGGACTTTTCATGTTTGCCAGACTTTCCTGATAAGAAGATTAAAACAAAGATTAAATTGAACGGATAATAATCAGAAATGATCATCCAGTACCGTCTATCTCTCCCATCATCCATCACCGTCTGCAGACTCGAGCTCCTGACCCACTTTGCACCACTTAAGTAATGAATTTTATGACTTTGGACTTCACTTAATGAAGAAAGACCTGGATTTTGACTTAAGCACCAATGACTTGTAACTTTGCTTGGACTCCTGCCTTTTCACTTGGAACGACTCGATATTCTCCACAAGCCTTGTCGACAATAAAATCCCTGTTGTAAAAAAAATGTGCAGCGGTGCAACTTTTGTTCCCGAAAACAAATGCAGTCTTATCATCACAATCACATGAGAAGGTGAAAAAGAGCAGCAGACAGCAGGAGACAGGATGATATTCTGCTTATTGCATTTGTATGTGAAAAATTCAGCAGCATCCATCATATCTGCAACTTAACTGGACATAATCACTTGTATATGACAAAACTTTGGGACTCGGGTCTGATTGGGGACTTTGTCTCTGAGCTTCACAGCCAGGCCTTTAGACGTAATTGCAACTGGCAACACTTTTACTAAGTCCCTGTTTCCCTTCTGCTTCTTACCTCAGTTGTGCATGCATAACTGAGGTCACAAGTTGGGTTGTGTAGTTGTGCAATGGCAGATTTTTGCATTATGAAGCTAATCTGGCTAAACTGTCGACTTCTTGGTTGCTGTTGTGAATAACGCGGCAGGGGTATTAACCATCGTTGGTATCGAAGGTAATAAGGAGATAACGGTCTGTGTGTTTGCTCTGCAGCTATGGAGGAGCTGGTGTGTGAGCTTCGTCTGTTCCTTGACCTGCTGGACAGGGAGTATCTGAGCGCTGGGGTCCGAGAGAAGAAGACGCACCTGTCCAACATCCTCCACAGAGTCCTCTCAGACAAAGGTGAGATTACAAACCAGCATGCAAGATAAGACTCCGCACGCTGTTCTGCTGATGCTGTGGTAGGTGCAGCTTGAGTCTTAAAAGAACCTACATTTAAATGAATCAACATTTTCTGTCACTTTGTTTTCATCATCTCCAGAACCTTCATTTAAGTCAGAGATCCACAGTGGTCTACCGGCCCCACCTCAGATGCCCCTCCCTGAGATCCCTCATCCCTGGCTGGTAAGGCTAATACACACCCAACTCAGTAAGCAGTGATGTACAATGTCTCCTGTATAAACTGACAGGTTACAGCTTGACCAGTGAGCATCATAATCCTCTTGATATTTAAAGTCTGAGACCAGAAAAGTGTTGAAGCAGAAGAGACGGAAAGAGAATCAGGCATAAAAACCTCGTAAATTCACAGCACCTAGGTATTTAGAAGTGTGCCCCACCCTCCTCTTGTATGTTGCCTGGCTGGGTGTAGATGTCTGAATCAATGGCTCCTTGGTCTTGGAGGTGTTCCTTCGACCACTGAAGGCCTTTGTTTGAACCCTGAACTCCTCTCACCGCCTGTTCCTGTCAGACGTCCCACAGTCGCTCTGTCGTCTGAGTATTTCTGGATTGTGGCTCGGTCTCAGAGCTCCCTGCAGACTGTCAAACAGTCCCCATTCTGTCAGTCTGCAAGGTCAGTGTCCTTGCTGCAGTCACCTCCCTGTGACTCCAACTGTAAATTGCAACCTGCGAATTCAAAACAGTGTTTTAGAGACTCTCTGGCCTCAAGTGTCCGGGTCCTGAACTAGATAAGGAGGCTGCAGCTCCTCGACACACACGGCTTGTTGCAAAAACAGATTATGGTGCGATCTGATATTTCAGCAAATGCCTCAGGGTGTTGGTGGGTGTGTACTCTCAGATCAGTCTTATTAATGACATCATATGTGACAACAGGCTCCTTCTGTGGTTGAATATAAACATTAATGACAGCGATATGAGTCTGTGCTTGTGATATGATCACACTTATTAACCAGGAATCTGGTATATTTTAGAGCAAAAGTCATTCTGTCGTTTTCTCCATTGTCAGCCACTTACCTGCTTTAGTGTGTGTTTGCATGTGTTTCTTGAGATAAGTGTGTGAGTGGGTGAATGTAGCTTGTATTGTAGAAGACTTTTGGTGGGTTATAAGAGTATAAAAGCTCTATAGCTGTGCAAAACATTCATCCACATGGTCAGGTCAAGTATCTTGAAGTGCAACCAATGGGCTTTCTCATTTCTGAAGATCAATTTATTCATTGATTAGATATTCAAAGGTCCAGACATCCTGTGTCTTTCAGTAGGTTGTCTGACTGTTTGGTCTGAAAACTCGAAGGTATTCAGTCCATAAAGACTCAAACCAGATAAAAACAGTAAATCCTCACACTTTAGAAGAGACAAGGTGATTAATTGTTTTATATAACATCCGTCACTCACATCATCAGTTCATCCTGAGGACCGTGTTCGACTCCACGGCGGTTCTGCTTCAGCAGAACACCGACCTCTTGTAAGACACAAATGATTTCCATCTGTGTTGATGTTGGAGAGCGATGCCACCCACCTTCACCTCCTCCCTTACCCCTTCCTCCACTCCTCCCTATTCTTCTTCTTCTTCTTCTCTCAAAACAGACATTGCCTCAGTCCACGACTGTTGCAACCTAACACAATCACAGACTTTTGTGTGCGCGTGTGTGTGCGTTTCATCATGCATGCCCTAGAAATTCACAGCATGGGGTCATGTTTGTGTGTGTGTGTGTGTGTGTGTGTGTGTCTGCTTTCTGTTTTGCATTTACAGTGCAGGAGTAAATGGAAATGTGTTGGTGAGGTGGACATGCTGTATACAGACAATCCTCAGTCGTCTCGTGTCCCATTTGGATTTCATTTCCTCCCCTTCCTATTTGTAATTATAAAAGCCCCCTCTGAGACAAATGAACGTCTTAGCCAAAGCTTGTTGTTGCATGTCTTGCAATCAATAGTGTTTACGCATCTATCTAATGTTAGGTATCACTGGGGGTTGATTAAACCCTCGGCATTTCCTACTGACCGGAGGTATTTGCTGTATTGGTGAGTGTAGACGAGCAGCTGAACATGCAGGCCTGTCCCACTTTTCCTAAACCAAATGTTTTCTAGCCTGAAGGGAAAGTATTGTACCAAGTTAATGTGTCGCTGTGCTCTGTCAAACTCTGGATTGCTTGTGTTGCAAGACTCAGTTCATAATTGCACAATTTTTAATTATGAGCCACGTTTTGCTTTTGTGCATCTTTTTTTTTTTTTTTTGCCTCTCAGGAATCAGCCACTCTGCAGGAATCAGCCACTCTGCAGGAATCAGCCACTCTGCAGGGTTTGGGCTCCAATTGAATCTTTTTTCCATATTTGACTTAATTCCCTCAGAAGGGCTCCTTTACTTGGCAGCTTGGTCGACCACAGTAATTCAGTGACATCAGCACTATTGTGTCATTGACCGGAGACAGGAAATGACACGGTTTAACACATCATATTGAAAGGTGTTGCTTTATCACAGGCGGTAACCGAACAAGTGGCGAATTGGACACTGATTAAGTCTTAACCGCGGCAACTGCTGGGACTTAACTAAGCGACACATGGCCGAGCGTGGTTAATCATGAGGCCCAGCAGCGTTACAGCCTGCTCCTACTGACGCTCTCTGGAAAAAGTCCCTCCTGAGTAACTGGAGCACGCATGGAAAACCTATTTCACAACTTTTTTTTTTTTTTTTTCCCCCCACTGAAGTGCTCTGGAAGGCTTTTCACAATGCCAGGATTTTTTTTTCCTGACACATAATGTGATCAAAGTGACTTAATAACACGCCGAGGGAAAATTAAGGGAAAATGTCTGGCTGCCACCGTGGTCGTTAATTGGAAATGACCGTTCATTCTCTGTTTATGACATGGTCATTGTCCAGAAACATCTGCATGCAAAGGTGGTGATGTAACGTGGGTGCTAAGAAACGGTCTCCGGTATCGTAGAAGCAGACCTTTTCTATAGAGTTGTCATGGACTTTTCAATGGGAAATAGCTTAGGACTGAAGGGGTTAGTGTGCCATTAAAATGTGTTATATCACTCATGTGCTGACTTGGACCGAGCTGCCTGGCTGATTAACTGGCTCCTGGTTTATTCCTGCTCCAAACCGTTGTTAAAATCCATATAAGACAACCTCTGCTTCTTCTGGCTGAACCAAAAGGTTGCTGTAACAACATGGCCTCAACAAGGAAGCTTACAGAGTAAGATGCCGGTAAACAACAGCTTCAGTTGTCTGTGTAGGTTCTCATTCGTCAAGGTCATCGTAGTCTTTAAGTGCTGGGTTGAAGGAAACTGGAATTCTTTCTTGGTTACTTGAAGACGTTTCACTTGTCATTAAAAAGGCTTCTTCAGTTCTGAAAAAAATGGTCTGGGAGTCCCAGGTGTTTGGATGAAAGGTGAAACGTCTTCAAGCAACCAGATCGGAAGTCTAGTTTCCTTCAACTCAGCACTTAGAGACAACAACTTCAGATGGCCCTGAGATCACCCGGTGTAGTCCCGTTGGTCGGCCCTTGCTGAAGGTAATGATATGTCCCAAAATGACCTCACTTGCTGGTAATCTCCCTGTGGGAACTCTGGGACCACTTGGACTGAGAGAGCTTGGTTGAACACACACGAATCAAATGTGCAACAAGTTACAATGCACACTTTATACATAAGACTCTCAGCTGTAGTACAACTCCCCGGTTCCATTTCCAAAACTGGACCTTCTTTGTAGCATATGGAAAACAGGTCCACCCCGCCCTTCTTTTCCTGAAGCCCTGGACGACCAGCTCCGGCCGGCTTCCACCGGCTCCTGCTGAACCACATTTCCACCCCATTGTGAGGTGAGAGAAATGCAGGAAACGTCCGACCAACCTCACCCTGGATTTGTTTTTTCAGCTCGGCCGGCAGGTCTGCCAGACACTGGTGAATGCACCTGTTCAGCTAAACACACACTTAACTCTCCAGCCAGAGGGAGAAAGGCGGTAAAGTGATGGGGAAGGGGAAGTGGGAAGAATGGAGTTTAACATGGGAGGTGTGAGAAGTGTTTTTCTTTGTCGGAGGTAACACTAGAACGAGTGGTTCACATCTAAACACAGAGGTGGAAAACTAAACACTGGTATGATTATTGAAGAGGCTGGCAGCTCTGAAGCTTGGCTGAGGCCTTGTGTCCCATGGAGGACATTTTTAGAAAGACTTTTTTACACAGAGCAGTGAAGTTTTGTCTTTTGTTTTCTTGTTCTCATACAAGATTTCTGTGTTCAGTAGTTTCCTTGAACAGTGGGCTATTCAGTGTATCTTGAGTGGCTAATCAGCTGACATCTGAGTTCTTGAGTTGCTGTTGTTACAATCACCATAATGGTTTGTTATCACACTATTCAAACTGATTTTGCAGATTTATACACACAATGTAAGTTTAATACCATTTGGCATTATTTCCTCATCAGATATTTTCATTTATAGTTATTTTATATTTGACAAAAACAATGTTCAAAAGCTTGAACGTTGGTCCAAACAAGATTAAAAATGTGGAAGTAAACAATGTTGACAATGAGTTGTATTAAATGTTATGTAGGCATCTCATGATGTTCAGTCAGGAAACGTGAATCTGAAGTTGTAGGATTGTACTAGGCACGATCACCGCTCCCTTTCGTTGTTGTCAAAATGAAACGTGAAGTTCTTCCTTTGAAGCATAAATCTCACATCTGTGGGGCTTGTCCAGGTGTGTTCTGGAGGGCTACGAGGAATCAGTTTGTTTTCCAGTCACATGCTCTTTCATGCATGAGGGTATATTTTTGGGGTTCTTCAATTAAGATCTGTATCTGTATCTGGACACACCTGGTGGTATAGCTCTGCATATGGAATAATCAATAAGGTTCAGTAAGGTTAGAAACCACCTGAGGTATGGCATTCCCTTGGAGTACCAGGCTCACTCACTGTAAATCCATACAGTCAGTTCCAGTACACAGTGTAAAGTCATAAATCATTTCTCCATCTGCTGGTAACCAGTCGTCCCGGGCTATCCCAGGACAAACGCAGGACTTTCTGGCTGCTGGATGATGGGTAACTGCACCACTGCTTCTTTGCACTTTCATCTTCTCCTGCAGTCTGGCTTCAATTTATAACTCATTGCTTTAGCTTGACCTCATGCTTAAGCTTCAAAGAATGCATGGGGGGAAGGGTGCGTGGATATCTGTCTACATTTTGTCCCATCTGCTCTTTCTATGCCTCTTTAGTATCACTGTAGTCTGGTAGTCTTACACCTCAAGTACGCTGCTTGAAAAACGACATTTTTTGGGGAGGTACGCTGAAATGTTTGGTCAGTCTTTGATTTATCTGACAAGAATCAAGACTGGAAACACATGTGCTTGAATAAATATTGGTGGCAGTAGCTCGGAAATAAGAGGAACTCGCTGCTGAAATCTCTGGTAAAGGAAAGTGAAGTCAGGACCACCTCACCCTCCTCAAATAACTATTATCCATGTGACCTTAGGCAAGACACTTAACTTCCAGTCGTCCAAGTCGTGAGTCAAATAGAGGCCAAGAGCAAAAGACTGTGGTTTCACTGTGCAGCTCTCAGATGTGTGAGGAGTGAACTGAGGAGAAGGGTGGTGCTGGAGAAGAGCACAGGCCTCAGCAAACCCCTGATCTGGGTAAATAAAGTTTAAGTAAACCTTAGGAAAGCCGTTCACCATAATCCTCGCCTCGGGTGAACTCAAGGTCCGGGTAATATTTATTTAGTCTTAGCAGTTATATGTCCTTCAACCAGAAGTATCTGGTTTTCAGTTTTTAAAGATATATACAGTCACCTACAGAAAAAGTACCCTTTTCTTTATGGGTGCAGTTCTGAGGAAAGCATTAAGGGCATCAAGATGTACTGAAACAGTAAACTGGTGGAGAAACAAGATACTAGCGGTGCTAAAGGCTTGCGTCATGGCCATCAGTTTGAACCACTGCAGTATATCCAGTTTTACCATACCCTTGAGCTTTGGCTGCTGTTGCTACGGAGAGGAAACCAGTCACAAGCACAATCAGAGCTGCAGTAAATGAATAACTCTTTGTTGTTGCCGATGGAAACCAAACAGTGTGCCATGGTTGACCCAAAATAGGTCCAGAATCAGAAAGAGAAGTATATTATAGCATTGAATTGAATCCAACAGGGCACCTTTTACAGTACCAGCTGTTTTCTGCTCTATAGAAACCAGAGGTTTTTGTTGTCCGTCAATAATCATTGTCTTGACAGAAGATGAACAGGACCAACCCTTGAATTCCCCACATAACTTCTCTCTTACTCTTATTTTTGGGCCAGTTGACTTTCATATTGTAATGTTTGCTGTCAAAAAAAAATCCCCAAAAATCTATTACAACTGGCACCAGCTGGAACCCTTATGTGCTCATACAGTGGGTGATTTGCCAAGAATCATGGGAAATGCAGTTTTCCCCTTTCCAAATCCCTTCCTAAGGGAGTGCCTTTCCTGTGTCCACTCAGTTTATCCATTCCTGAAGTCTAACTGGCACTATGGCAGAAACATTTATTCAGGTCCGGCCCCTCCTACGCAGGACAAAAATGGATTCTTGGCATCGCTGCTTGGATGTAGGTTCCAGACCAGGCAGAGCAGCAGACAGTCCTCACTCCAAGTATCTAAACTAAGGTCAGGAGTTCTTCGCCACCGTCTAATTACACAATATGACTGTGGAATTCTTACATTTCTGATCTGCATCCATGCACATGACCTGCATGTGCTCCTCTATTTATGGCCGTTGTGGTGTCTTGTCTCGAAATAAGTCTCAAACTTCAAGAGAAAGTAACACTGAGCATGAAAATAATGTGGATGAGTCACAGTTTTTAATCTGAGTTTTAGTCATAAATGCTAAAATCGTTTCTCGAAAACATGTAGCAGAAAAAAATGAGTCCATGTTTGCTCAGAAGAAAGTGAAAGGTAAGAATGCAGACTTTGGCCTCCGTCCAACCACACACTTAATTGTGCCAAGCAAATATTTTTTCAGCAGGAACAGTTGACCTGCTGAAACTGTGCAATGGTACAGAAGTCATGGCAAACACTGTCTTCTTTAGGACTTCATAGCTCTAAACTGAATCAGTCTTTTTTTAGAGAAGGTGTCGAAAACTGACCTGTATCTTTTGTTGAGTTAGCTTCTTGGAGCTATTGTCAAAGTTTGACTGGGAAGCTAAGAGTCTTGTGTACCATCAGGAAAAGAGATGAAGCGATGAGCTTCTAGAAAGACACCCAGTTAGCTAGAGACGGCAAAGTCTAGTTGACGATGCTCATGGTGACCAAACTATATTGAGTGATTTTGCCCTGGATTGGACAGTACCAAAGGAGGTAAAGCATTTAAAGCTGATCGGAGACAGACTGCAGAGATACATGGACCAGTGTTGGTGCAGTGTGTCCTTATGGTCGGCAGTGGGGTGTTATGCACTTTGACCACAGTGAACTATCAGTCTGCAGATAATTTGTATGATACGGTCAAGCTGTTGTTTCAAACAAATGGAAGCGAAGGGAAAAGTCGGACTTGCGTGTTTATGTGTGTCTGTATACAAGTGTGTTTGTATGCAAACATACTCTTTTTCGCCTGAGTGCCTCTAAAGATTTGAGTCACTACATAGCAAAGCAATTGGATCACATTCTCTGCAGTAAAATGTAATGTTTTCTACTCAGGGAGAAAGGCTTACCCAAACAGTCGCTGTCTGCTGAGCATTAATGGACCATTGTGCAGAAGCTTTTTAATGGAAATCATTGTGTTATGAGATAATCTTAACTTCATATCAACCAATGCAGGCAAGTCCAGTGTCACCTCCACTTCTCACACCTAATCTTGTACCTTACTGCTTCACCGTCGCTTTTGTTCTCTTCAGTTCCTTGCCTTCCTCTCCTTTTGTGTACCTCTACTCGGGATTTTTTTTTCGGTAGGGCTGGTTAAAGGGGGGGGGGGGGGTGCTGGCGGTGCTGGAGTTGAGTGGGTCAGCGTATCCATGCCAAGAAATGAGTTCACTGAACTGCTGTTTCCTCCAAAGGAGATGTGATAAGGTTTCTGCTCAGAGGCCTGGCCCGGCTCTTGATTTACAGATGAAAAAAGAGAATCAGACAGGATGAAGAGGCAGATTAACAGAGAAGGGGGGAGGAGGGGGGGCAGGGGGGTCTAGTGACTGAGGCAACAGACACAAGAGAGAGAGAGAGAAATCTCTGCGCAGTGCACATTAACCTAAGAAGACACTTTGCATTGAGTGTATTGAGAGTTATTTGAAAGGCCAGATGGTCAATGTCTTCAATGATCAAAAGACGAGGAAAGTCAGTGCAGAAGAGTAAAGGAGAATAATCCTCCACACTCTCTACACCACACAAAGCTACTCCAGGTGCATCCTACATTCAACCAAAGCACAAACACAGACAAAGGAGAAAATGAAAGGAGAAATCATCTACTAACAACATAATCACAGGTCATCTTCATAAAAGTGACAATTGTAATTTTCTCTAAGGGATTTCACTGTTTCCCACGGGTCTGAAATATACTTGTGGTGGGTGCTGGCGACCCAGCTGCTTATGGCGGCGTGCCCAAGAAAAGTCTGAGTGTGGGAAACGCTGGAGTTTGTGTGATTCACCAATGCGCTCATTCAAATGAAGTTCACAAGTTTCATCATGGCAGTCGCCATAATAACACATGAACCTTCTGTTACCCTGTATTATACTCTTTGTATTATTGTCAGTTTACAAACTGTATACAAGATAAATATGAAATGTGATTAATCTTGTTGAATATTTGAATTGTTAATACTGTAACTGATACATTTTTGTCTGTGAAAAGTATCAGTTCAAACATTTAAAAGGTTTGACTGTCAGCTGTTGACACCGGCCGGTGAGTCATCTGAAGGGGAAATGATTAAAGTCGTTGTAATGTCATGAGTCAATGTAAAATCACTGACAGCAGCTGAGGTGTTCTTTAATGTTTTACTGATGGAAACTTCTGATCAATCAATCAGTCTAATCAGTGGAAACTTTTCTCAGCAGCCTCCAAACAACGGGCCTCCTCCTCTACCCAGCTCCTCTCTACCTGAAGGCTACTATGAGGAGGCGGTTCCTCTAAGTCCTGGAAAGGCTCCTGAATACATCACCTCCAGTGAGTGACACCTTCAGGTTTTTACATTTACTTGTGTGTTTTTGAGTGGAAGATTACATGTGCACCTCCTTTTTAGACTATGACTCAGACGCCATGAGCAGCTCCTATGAGTCGTATGACGAGGAAGAGGAGGATGGGAAGGGCCAGAAGATGCATCACCAGTGGCCGTCTGAAGAAGCGTCCATGGATCTGGTGAAGGACGCCCGGATCTGTGCTTTCCTGCTGCGCAAGAAACGCTTTGGCCAGTGGACCAAACTCCTGTGTGTCATCAAAGACAACAAACTGTTGGTATGGGACACCTGCTGCTGCTGCTGCTGCTGCTGCTGCTGCAGTATACACATCTACATGTGCTGTACCTCCATGTATGACTGTGACCAAAGTATAATTTTCCCCTTCTCTCTTCCTCTAGTGTTACAAATCTTCCAAAGACCACTCGCCTCAAATGGAGCTCACCCTGTCTGGCTGCAGCATCACTCACATCCCCAAAGACGGCAAGAAGAAGAAGCACGAGCTGAAGATCGTCCACCAGGGGGCAGACGCCCTGGTGTTGGCTGTGCAGAGCAAAGAGCAGGCTGAAGAGTGGCTGAAGGTAAAACCACACGGAGGTGCATGATGAATAGAGCAGCGGTGCATCGCTGAGTGAGCTTATTGTCAACTGAACAAGCTTCTTGGAGACAAAAAACACAAGTAAAGCATAAAACGTTGCAAAAGGTTATGAACATGTTATATTTCCCTGTGGATTCAGTGGAGCTACTGAACCATTTTTCTGAACCAAACATAGTCATAATGGCCTTTTATTATTCAAGCGTTTAAGGTTTGACTTGGTGCACATTATGTATGTAACTGCAGGTGGCTTAAAATTCACCATGGACCTAGTTTATGTCCAGTCCAGCTCATTTTAAGAAACCCACAAGAGTCGAAAAGACTAAAAATGCATTTCATGACTCTTAAGTTTAGTTTTGCTTTGACAATGATAGTTAAATAATGTGGTTATTCTTCAAACCACATAAACAGACACCTAAACAAAATGAACAAAGACATAAAAAGCTGATTCCTCAGCACTGTTTTCATTACATCATTGCTGCAGGGTAAGCAGCAAATGTAAAGGTTTAAGCCCACATGGCATACAGATTGAGTTTTAATCCTCATCATGGAAAGGATCCGTATCACTTCAGTTCATCATTACTATAATCCTCTGACTGAAGGAGGTGGTGATCCAGCACCCGGATCTACCTCCACTGGTTTCCACTGGATCATCAGACCTATCTGCTGCCACAGTCCGGCAGCCCACTGGACGGTGAAGATACACATCACGCCGTCTGTCCCGCTCTCCGGCCTCTGAGCTGCTCTCTGAGCCAAAACCAGTGGAGCCACAGCCCGTCATTTTCCCTGTGAAACCCAATTACGCTCTCTCCGAGCCAAGACCAAAGAGCCGAGGAGCTCTGAGACGGCTCTGAATACTTGTGGAGGAATATGTTTTGTGCGTGTGTCAGACTACATTAGCGGGAATCTGATTTCCCCTTGTGCCCACCACTCATCTGCACACACACACACACACACACACACACACACCCCTGTCACCACCACCACCACCACCACATGTCTGGGGCTGCCAGATCTGATGGTTGGTTGCCAGGTTTGAAGTCCAGTGAGGTCACAGTACGACACGCTGGCGCCCCGTCCAGAGCCCTGCAGATCTTATTATTACCTTATTGCATAAGGATTCGGTGGGTGTAGTAGATCTCTGTGGTGTATGTGTGTGTCTGTGTGTGTGTGTGTGTGTAAGTGTAGCAGACACCCCACCCACCCCTCCAGCAGCTCCAGCTCCACATATGCGTTCACCTCCTGCAGTCGCTCTGCTGAATGGGCTGTATTTGCCTTATGATCCCTTGGCTGCCGCTCAGTGCAGTGATGGAATATGAGCGAGGCGGTGTTCACCATACATGTGGCCTGTGTTACCCGAGGCACGTTGTCTTGGCTGGAGGAGCGGGCTGCTTCAGCATGAGGCAACGCTCTGAGGAAATATTTAAGGATTTTTAAAATCGGGGATCCAGTCATAGTGAGGACCTGATGACCCCCGAGCCTGGTTTTAGCATGATAGGCTAATGCTAATGCTGTGTTTCCTTATTGTTTCCCAGGTGATGAGGGAGGTGTGTGTCAATGGGAGTGTAGAACTGGATGGAGCTGGATCTGGATCACCTGTGCACAAACCTGAACTGGAAAAGGTAACACAACACACTCAGACACTGGTGACAGGTGCCATGATTGAATTAGCAAAAGTGCTTACGTAGCAGTATGCTTGGGTCGGTTATATTTTTACCCCCACCCTCCCACCTTCCTTCTTTGTGACCTGTCCTTTTGTTACGACCGATGTGACACCGAAGGCAGTGGATGAGAAACGTAAAATAACCCACTTGATCCATTCATCCGTTCGTGTCCGCTCCCACAGTCCCTGAACAATCCAGAGGGTGTGCCACAACAACTGAAGATGAATGGAAGTGGATGCCACTGTTTGGGCTGTTAGATAATATCCTGTGTTTTTGCTTTGACTGTTTGATGCTGTTGTTGCTGCTCTGGTGTCTCTTCCTGTGGCTTTTTAACAACTTCGGCAAAGAGACAATGGACGGTTTAGTCCGGCTGGACTATTTATATCAGCAGTTACTGGTAGTTGTGTCGTCTTACAACAGAGAACAGGAAAACATGTGGATGAGAAGCGCTTTGTCGGGAACTCCGACCCTTTTTTTATGCCGATCAGTGATAATTATTCGCTTCACACTGTAAAACACCACTAACATTATCACCTCTTAAAGCTGAACACACAGTTGCAGCTTCAGGATGTGTGTTTGTTTGTGTGCACCTGATGAACGCAAGTGCAGCATTCATTTGTCCTTTAGCTGCGTCGCTCTCCACTGCCACCGCCACCCAACCACCACCTCCTCCTCCCGAGGGAAGGATTCGGTCCTCGAGCTGCTAATTGCTCCAAACCCAAACAAATAAAATAGCAGCTGATGCAGGAGACATACTGTACCCAGCGCTCGTGTGGGTGTGTGTGTGTTTGGTGGAAGAAAACGAGCTACATCAGAGGCTCTTTAATGACAAACAGCTTCCAGCTTGGCCCCGTGCAGCCCGAGCCCGGCCTTAATTATTCATCTGTAACATCTTGCAGATGCCTTTAAGTTTTTTTTTTTTTTACAATGTACGGTTTAATTAGACAGCTGTGTTTGTGTTAATGCCTCCATCTGACTTGTCTATGTCCAGAAAAGCACAGTTTTGATGACGTTGTATCTTCTTGTGCACCTCTTCTTCTTCTTCTTCTTCTTCCTCTATGGTCTTCCTGATGTCAGAAGACGTCATGTGACAAACCGAGCTCGGACGGAGAGGCGACGCACGAAACGCACGGACACAACGACTGCAAAGAGCAAGGTGAGTCTCCACGGCAACATCAACCATGGAAATAAAATATGACTCATGAGAAAATCCAGCTAATTGGAGCATTTCAGTGTTTGTGGCTTTTCTTTTCTGGGGGGAAAATCCCTGCTCTGGTGAGTTTGGAGTCAATAGGAGAAGAACAATGCAGTTAACAATGGCCACCGTGATGGCAGTTTACTGACCACACTGTTTGATTCAGAAGTCATGGAGGCGAATTATGAGGAAAACCAAATATGTTGACCACTTGTGATTGGACCACAGTGAGGTTGCATGTTTTAGTAGCAGGCCATGGAAGCACCAGGAGAAACCCTGCCACCAATTTAATAGATGATTAATGCTGTTTCTGTTGCACATGGCTTTTAATTACTATAGTTTATTAATGTGAGAAGCCAGAGTTGTAAGAAACCGTCCAACAGCCTGTTTTACCTGGAAACTCCAAACAAAGACAAAACCAGTAAGTGGGTCTTGAGTTGAAATAGTTTTTGTCAGATTTGTGTGATGTTTCAACATCTGTGAGTGGTTAGCTGTTTATAGAGTGAAATCCCCCATCATAAAACACATGCATGCAGTACCCATTTTTTTGTATCCCTAAAAGCACAATATAAAGCAGAAGAAGGTCACGCTTCATGAGGGGTACAGGACAGTATCGATACTGTTGTTTCTTGGGACCCAACAAAACTTGGACGAAGTTCTGAAGAGACGTTAACGGCTGCTTCTCCTTAAACCGCCTCATAACTCAGATCCAGGAATCTATACAAGCTCTGAAGCAATTAATAATAACGCATGGAGCATGCACAATGAGCATTTGGGTTTGTTTAATGTGGATTTTACACAGAGATGCAAAAAATAAACAGATACAGAGAAAATAGTCTGTTAGTTCAGGAGGTAAAACTCCTCAGTGAGAACATTGTAAGATATAAAGATTAGATAAACTAAAATAAGCTAAGTTAAAGTAAGCAGGATAACCTAGGCTAAGATAATGTAAGATAACCTACGCTAAGGTAAGGTAAGATAAACTGAACTAAGCTAAGGTGAGATGCTAAGATAAGGTAAGATGAGATAAGCCTTTCATTGTCAGGCAAATAAAAAAAAAAACAGAAATAAAGTTTAAAGTTAAAGATTATTATTCACCGTCTCACCTCCTGAGGAGAAAAATACAAATCAATACGCTCCTTGTGGTTGTTAAGACGTTCTCCCTCACATCTGTTTGTCTGTTCTCCCCCGCCCCCGCCCCCGCCCTGCATTGACTGTGACATGTATTTATATACTTTCTTCTATCACGAGACAAACCCTGTGACACAAATTGAGTGCAGATGGCTTCCTATTCAATTAAGCGGTCGCCATGGCGGTTGTCACATCATATCAGAGAGCAGAGCGCAATATGGAAAAAATGTTGAAGAAGAAACTTAACGTAAAAACCGTATCAGTTCAGTTTATTAGTTGTTGTTGTTTTTTCTTTTTTCCCAAGGCTAATGGTTGATTTGTGCTCGGCAGAGACGTCGAGTATGTGAAACCAACTTGATTATAATGCAGTATATCACAGCGTGTGCGTAACGTTTCCAGACACTCAGCATTCGCGGTCTCGGTATGATGACATCAGTGAAGGGGAATGTTTTATATTTTCCTCCCCCGCCGTCCTCCTCCGTCTCCTCTGTGTCGATATCTTGCATTAAAGAATGTTTTTTTTTTGTCTTCTCATGAACATTATCACATCTTTTTTACTGCAGATGTTTTTCTTTCTCTCTCTTTGCACTGTGTGTTAACACTTGCTGCTGTGACACAATCGTTTCCCAGCCTGGGATCTAAATGTGTAATGTCTGTGTGTGTGTGTGTCGCTCAGGAAAAGGAAAGAAGAACTCAAAGTCAGAGCACAAGACGGGGACGGTGGGGAAAGGAGCAGGGAAGAAGATCACCAAGATCATCGGGCTGGGGAAGAAGAAGCCGTCCACGGACGAGCAGACCTCGTCGGCAGAAGAAGACGTGCCAACCTGTGGTGAGAGAAATTAAATTTGTACTTAGATAGATACGTCTTTTGATCAGGGTTTGATCAGTGATGAATACCGTCGACTCTCTGGCCAACAGGCTACCTGAACGTGTTGTCCAATAACCGCTGGCGGGAGCGCTGGTGCCGCCTCAAAGATAACCAGCTGCTCCTCCACAAGGACCGCGATGACCTGAAGAGCCACATCGCCTCGCTGCCGCTCCGAGGCTGCGAGGTCAGCCCCGGCCTCGACCACAAACACCCCTTCGCCTTCCGCCTGCTTCGTAACAGCCAAGAGGTGGCCGTGCTGGAGGTAAGAGCTTTCACAGGGTTTTCATTTTTTGCTCTTGTCAATGAGGAGATGTGTGTATGTCACATGTATCCTCCTCTTCCTCCTCTTCTTCTTCCTCCAGGCGTCCTCCTCTGAGGAGATGGGTCGCTGGTTGGGGGTTTTGTTGGCCGAGACTGGTTCCACCACGGACCCGGCCACGCTGCACTACGACTACATCGACGTCGAGACCACTGCCAACGTTATCCAGCTGGCCAAGCAGTCCTTCTGGTGAGGCACTGGACGTTTGGTCTCATAGCTTCCTCTTTTCTTCTTCTTCTTCTTCTTCTCTCTTTTCTAAACTGTCTGAAAGTGTTTTGGAACAAATGATGAGGTTTTAAAAAGCTTTGTTCTTTTTGTTTTCCGTGTGAAGTTGTTCAGGTTTCTGTGGAGTTTCCTATGAAATGACATGTAATTTGTATAATGACAGTGTTTTAACAAGAGCTGGAGAGAAAGCACTCTGTTGTGTATTTTTGCTGTAACTGTGTACACGACAGTATTTTTGAAACAGTATATTATTAGATAGGATGTACAGTATTATATGGTTTCATTCTGCTGTGTGTCGAAACCTAATACCTCCAACTGGTAATAGTTTCTTCAGATGCAAAAAAACAGACCTCACTCCCAGAGAGAAGTTGTAGAGTTGTATTTGTCTTAAACGACCAGTGTTCAGGATTTTTTAGTAGATCTGTTCACAGAGATTTGACTCGTGATGTTTCCTCCCCACAGTTTCACCAGTAAGCGAGCCGTCTCCCCCAACCCGTACCTGGACAACCCAGTCAATGGCTACGCCTGTCCCACTGGGATGGCCCTGCACTACGATGATGTGCCCATTAATGGAACAGTAAGACCACACCTGTTCACCTGTCGTACCTGTTCACACAGAAACTGAACGAGTTCACATGAAGTACTGACTGGTTTCCACTCTCCTGTATGGTTTTGGCTGTGATGGATGCGCCACAGTATTAATCACAGGATGATCAGTGAATAGAAGCACTGATTCCCATCCACCAAATAGCTGGCTGCTAATTATTGGTGGGAGATCAATGGTTATCATTTCCTGTCTTTACAATCTTTACAGTTCACTGACACTGCTGAACATACTAATAGTTATCTAACACTCACTGCATGTTAAAATGCATGTAGCACTTTCAGTTCATCTGTATAGTGTTGTGTGTTGGAGCTGTGCCGTGTGTCTAACCTTTTCTCTTCTCACATTTTCTTACCTGTTGCATCTTGTTTCTCTTCTCTTCTCTTCCCTCCCTGGTCTGACCCAGTGCTCAGAGGGCGGCAGCCTGACGGAGGAGGTGCACTATGAAAACGCTGACCTATACGATAACATGCCTCCACCCAGAGTGGCTGCTCTCTCTCCTCCCAAGTCTTCCTCTGCTTCCTCTTCCTCCACCTCCTCCTCCGGCCACTACAAAACCCCTAAAATCTCTAAAGTCTCCTCTAAGTTCCTCTCTGCTGATACTAAACCTAAAGACGCTCCTCAGGTGACTAACACACCTCTAACCTGTTTCCTGCTGCGCTCCTGGATATTCACACTGTCCTATTTCTATGTCTAATCTCTGTATTTTATAGAGGAGCCCGAAACACAGGCTCCATAAACTAATGAGAAGGAATCAATACAAAATTAATGAATTTACTGACTTTTATAACGTAGTTAAAAAGCTCAGCAGAGCTATTGGAGTGACAGTAAGTTGGTCACTGTGAACTTTATGCACCTTTTACATGACACACATGCGTTTGATCCATTATTATTAATATGAATTGCATTATTATTGCAGTTAAAGAAGCAACAACATCCTCAGGGATTCATCATTATCATTTTTAAATAAACAACCTCTGACCTTCCGGCAGCAGGAAACTGACTTCATCATTTTTCCTGCCGTCGCTCTGTGTGTTGACTCACGAGGTGAGCTGTTGACATTGGCCGCCCACTCGTTCACCTCTCCTCCTTCCCTGGGAGAATCGTGTTCCTGCTCCGTTTATGGTTTAACGTTCACGGTGTTGAAACACTTTACAGCCAGAACAAATCCCTGCTTTAATATCAGTGATATTGTGTGTGACTCTATGAAATAATAGATTGCCCATATAAAAACCAGATTTCAGTCTTTGTGGTTTAAGTATAGAATATGTGTACATGTCGACTGTGATGTGGTCGCCCCACATACTGTAACGCCTTCCTCCCTTCAACATGAACACTGGCTGAGTGTGTAATATATTTTTACAGCTCTGTGTAAGTACCACCCTGGCAGCCCCGGCCCCCTTTGAAGTCACTACCACATGGTGTTGTATGGAGAGAACCGCCTCCTCCTCCTCCTCCTCCTCCTCTCCGCCCTCCTTTGATATGTGTGGTGCGGTCGTGGTTGTTAATGTCACCTCTACGACCACAAAGTACGGGAGGGAGAATTTCACTTTTCAACACGACAAACCCGCGGCCGTACGCCTCGTTACAGGCCGATCAGGCATCACGGAGACGAGCCGCACGTTTTATAGACTGCTGCTGATTTAAGACGGCTCATAGTGGTAGATGATGAAACAAACACTTTACTGAGTGTCACAATAATGTTGAATTTTGAATTATATCCTGAAAAAAGAGTGATTCTAATAAAACAGCAAGAGATCGAATGACTGTGTGTAATGTGAAAGGTGTTGACTATAGTGATCAGGTCTGACTGACTGACTGAGGAAACCAGGTCTTTACCTCAGTGTCATCAAATGTCATGCAGCAATAAACACACGTCTTATATTTTAAAGCAAAATAAGGTCATTTGTGTTTTTTGTTGCGTGTATTTCTTCCTGTCTGCCAGGATTTGACCTGTTTCCCTGCTAATCTAAACACATCCAAATGCACCACATGTGTTGTGTTCAGTGGTGGATAAAAATAAAGCCAGAGTCCATTTTGGGTTCCAACTGGTTGAATCCAGCTCCAGAGGATTGAGCACTTTAGCTGTCATGAAGCCTCTAATTAGACGTGTGCTGTTGGGCTTTAATACAGAGCGTTTGTTTGTTTTGTTTGTTTTTGGGATGATCAGAGCGTGTGCTCATGTGTGGTTTATATTCAGCACTAACTTGTCTAACATATTATAAATTAGTTTCATAATGTTGTCCCTCTGCTTCCTCCTTCTGTCCAATCAGCTGAAGGGAAAAAAGGGCACATTCACCAATGGGATGACGTCGAAACAGAAGGCGGAGCCAAAGGGTCTGTCCAAGAAGAGCGGAGTTAACGGCACAAATGGCTCGACCTCTCTGAAACACAGCAGCTCCAGTGAGTAGGATCATAAAATACGTCTGCGTTATGTGAGGCTACATGATTCATATCGGAGGAGTTAATCCTGCCTGTCCTGTAAAAACTAGCACAGGAAGTCCAACTTATAACTCATAATATCACCAACACTGTGCCTCCTGACTGTCGTGCACCTTTTCCAGCCAGTTGCTGTGCAGCAGACAGTGTGTCTGGCTCCCCCAGTCCCAGCCTCATCACCACTGATTGCTCCGTAGCAATGCTCTGCTCCACAGCAATTTGGAAAATGCAGGCTGTCCAAAGTACAGTTGGTTTAAGTCGGGTGGTGGTGGTGGTGGTGGGTGGGTGGGTGGGTGGATGGATGGGGTGGGTGGGGGTGGGTGAGGGGGGAGTAAATAACTTTAAAACCAAAAAACCTCTCCTCCCCCTCGAGACGATCCATGTGACGCATGTGGGCCAGACTTCTACCTCCTGCCAAACAAACTCAGAGAAGACCTAACAGCAGAAGCATGGCCCGGCCTCGTCCGACAGTGTGATGTGGTTGTGTTAATCCCTGTGGTGCAGAATAATAGTGTGTTTTTTGTGTGTGTGTGTGTTTTTTTGCCCTAATGTGTGAATTAGGAAAAGTTGTAAACCGCTCGTCTGACTGGAAATACCAAATATGTCACGTCGGGTTTATAGATAATGCTGCGCAATTTTCATATTTCCAGTGTCAAGTCAGGATTTAAACATGGTTCCTCAACATCAGCAAACTTCACTGGAGCACACACACACACACACACACACACACCACGTGGTTACGGGGTCAGTGGGTTTTTCGGATACAGTGTCCTGATGATAAAAGCTATAATTAAGGATCCACGAAGACTATCGGTATAGATCAGTATTGGCCTGATATTGGCTGATAATTATCAGCCAAAACACACAGATAAGTCCGATGACGAAAAGTTGACTTCACAAAATCCAAAATTATGGCCCGAGTTAACACCTCTAGTTTCTAGTTTCTTCTCGAATTCACACTGACTCCTTATTATTGCAGATGCAGAGCAGTGCAAGTACGGGAAGAACCGCGTGGAAGCAGACGCCAAACGTCTTCAGGCCAAGGAGGAGGAGCTGATGAAGAAGAAGCAGGACATCAGGAACCATCTGACGCAGCTGAAGAAGGAGAGGAGAGACCTGCGCACCGCTGTGGAGGCCGCTGTTGGTAAGAGACACAGGAAGGAAGCTGTCAGTAAAGGCGACGTGTCGAGTTTAAAGGAAGTGACTCTAACCCTCCAAGTCTCTGTCCTGTAGGTAAACGTTCTCATGCCTCCATGTCGGAGCGGCTGAAGAAGGTGGAGGAGAACTGCCGGCAGAAGGAGGAGGAGAGGGTGAACCTGGAGCTGGAGCTGACAGAGGTGAAGGAAAGTCTGAAGAAGGCCCTGAGCGGAGGAGTCACTCTGGGCCTGACCATCGAACCAAAGGCTGGTTCCTCCGGCCTCCAGGTTAGAAACACCTCTGCTGTCATGTGGCGCGTCGTTCCCTTTCTAATCAATATTTGCACCTCCACATCACGCGCTGTGGTCCGTATCTAGAGTGAACCATGAGCAGCTCTTAGTTCTGCTGCTGGGTCTAATCTGGTACAGACAGAATACGCAGAATTCCTACGTTACTTCCTCCACTTCACTGTGTGTGTGTGTGTGTGTGTGTGTGTGTGTGTGTGTGCGCAGTCACCAGCGATGTTGAGACGGACGCAGGAGTCCTCTCCCTTCTCCAGCTGTGACACCAGCGACACAGAGTCCTGCTCCCTGCCCGTCAACAGCGCCTCGTTGCTGCGGCGGCAGCAGGGCGGTCAGAAGGCCTCACCTGTCCGTGGACATGTCCTCAGGAAGGCCAAGGTCAGAGGTCATAGGGTTTACTCTGTACAGCCATCAGGCACTTCAGGTTTTATCTCTTTATCTCTTTTTTTTTTTTAGTTTTAGTTTTGTTTTTTTTGTCTTTTTTTTTTTTTATTTTATTACAGATTTATTTATTTACAGATTTTGATGTATTTGTACTTGATAGAGGATTATTACACTGTGCTGGTACTTCTGATTAATATGATTATATGTAATCAGAAAAACTGCTAAGAGGATAATCTTAAAAAAAAAAACATAAGGCAAAAAAAACAAGAGCATCCGAACTAAGTGAGTCTCTTTGTCTCTGTGTTTCAGGAATGGGAGCAGAAGAACGGCACATAAACCACTCAACCCCTCACTCCGGTTTTTACTTTAAGTCCTTTTTGTTTGTTTTTCTTTTTGAGAAATTGTCTATATATTTATTTATAGCTGATCAATACAGACAGATACTGTGGAGGAGGACACAATCAGAGCATCACATCAACCCAAAAAACAAGTGGCTGGTTTTAACATTAACAGTAAGAACCACAACATAAAGACAGAACAGCCTTTTAAAACAACGCTTCCACCATTGAGCAGGCCTAGTGTACTGAGTCGTGCAACTTGTCTTGTCCACTGTACCTTCTTCTTCTTCTTTTAGACAAAAACCAAACTTTGTTTTATTTTATTTTTTCCACTCAGATTCGTTGCAGCAGTTTGGGTTCAAAAAAAGACCAAATTCAAACCAAGTATTTATTTGTAAATGTTTAAAGGAAATACTAGCCTCCCTCTGTTTATTTATGTTGATATATTTAAAGTTTTTTTTTTTTTTTTTTTTTTTTGGTTTATTAATAATGATCAATCATGGGTGTCAGCATCAGCACACAAAGTGCATGTTTAAGGGTCACAGCAACCAGGACACACAACTCACTTCCTGTCTGAGGGTTTATTTGAAGAAGCTGTTATTTCTGTTACTGTATCATCAGTTTACCTGAAAACACTGAGGCACAGGAGGCTGATCAGGACGCCCGTCACATCTTCAAATCAATACAAGCCTTTAGCCTGCGATAGAGTTTATTACCAAACTTCAACTTAAAGGTAGAGTCTACAGGATCTTCAAAAAAGTTAGCAGCGCTGCTATTACCCGCCTCCGTGCTCACTGTGACGGCCCCTCTACTCATCGCAGCACATCCCTCGAGGCTCCTGTTGGGGCCCAGTTTGAATGTGATGTTTAGAAACTGCAGCGAACCTCCAGACTCCACCTTTAACAATCTGCATGTTTCTTTCAACTGCACTGTGGGAAACTTTAAATTATAAAGGCAAACCTGAAATCTGTATGTCCACGTCTTTACCCTCCTCAAAGCTTTTTACATGTATGTTCATGTATTTATACACCAGTAGTTTACTGTACTAGTACTGCACCATGGAAAAGTGCATCAGTCTGTCAGTCTGATCATAATCCTAAACTGGAAGAAATATTCAAATTAACGTCTGAAAAGTACATGCGACCGCATGTGTCCCAACATCTGACCTTCACGGCCACTAGAGGCTGAGAGAGGTTTGAACAATACTCGTACTAAAAAAAAAAAAAATGGCATTTAAAAACTGCCAGACATGTGTTTTTCCACAAACACTGTGGACAAACAGGGACTACTGTATTTACTCAGTAGGAAACAGCCCACATCGAAAACCAGTATTATCATACCACAGAGGGGTAATTAACCGTGGAGGAGTGAAAACAGCCAAGAGTGTGATTGTGAGACAAGCTACGGTTATTTGTTTGACTTACACAATCACAATTTAATCACAGTTTGGCCAAGAAAACGGTTGTGACCAAAGACTGAAGCAGCTGTAGGAGGTCTTGTAAGTTCACTTACAGACGAGAACTCAAGCAAATAAACAAGGACGTGTTTCCTGATCAGTGTAAATGGACTTGTTCCCAGAAACTACCACTGTAGCTGCCACTCACTGGTTAATAGGCAAAACACAGACACACCAAACAAAAAACCTGTCCAAACAGAGGAAGGCCGACATGAACGCAACGTGAAAATGAAAGTTATGACAAAGGGTGAGTTTGTTGTCAAACTACAAAACGCAGTAACAGGTAATGACTCTAAAAAGAAAGTAGCTAATCTTCTGTTAAGGCCACGCCCCCAAGTGAAGTAACATCAGTATGGATAAACTGATCAACAACCAGCTTGCTGCCGGTGTGGGGCTCCGCCCACACCGTGTCAGCAGCACACAGTGTAACAGCTTCTGTAAATAAACCCTCAGCACCATGACGGCTCGCCTGGGTTTCTGTCGTCTGCAGCAGGAACCCGACGGGCTGCTGGTTAGTTCTTCTGAAATTCAGACACACCCTTAGATTTGGCTCCTGTAATCACTACTGTAGCCCTGTGTCCGACTGTGTGTGTGTGTGTGTGTTGTACTTCTGTGTTTGTGAAGAACAGTGTGAGTTTCAGACCTCACAGTTCCTCACAGAGATAGAGGTACAAGTGTGTGTGTTTGTGTGTGTGTTGTATGCATGTGTGTGTGTGTGTGTGCGCGTGCGTGCTGAATTGTCTCCAAGGCACATTACAAACCCATCAACAATACACTGACACTTTGCTGTAAACTTGTTCTTGTTTTCAGACTGCTACACACACACACACACACACACACACACACTCACACTCATCACTTGCCATATTTTAACGGTGCTTTTGTGATCAAAACTTTTTATTCCGCTGTTTTTCTTTTGTTTTTAACGCTTCGCTGCCGTGTAGATACTGTTGATACTGACAGAAGTAGTGTTACGCACGTTGCTAGATTTTGGAAAATTGGCGCTACGGCAACAGCACAAGGACCCTTCCCCGCCCCCACCCATCTCCTACCCACTACCTTGTAAATATTTTCTGTCCCCTCCCTTCCTTCTTTCCGATTAACACCCCCACTGGTCTGCAGGCTGCATGTTAGCATGAAGGCAGGTGCGAAGGGGAGTTAAGTGCAACGCACGCCGGCGCCGGCTCCAGCGATGGCGCCAGAGTGCGTTGCACTTTATATCTAGTAATATTTAGTTGCTTCTGATCCCCTGTCAGCTCAGCGAGGCATGTGACTGAGCAGGATTTTCTGATGTCGGTAAATGTGAACCTGCTGTACATATAGTAGCTTGGCTTTGTGGGAGTGGGTGGGGGTGGGGGTGGGGTGGGGGTGTCGGGGATGAAATACAGACTCATGCATCAGTGTTTGTTTTTTTGCACCTTATACGTTTTCTACTCTTTTGTATATCTCAGACAGTCTCCGCCTCGGTGACATCCTTGTACATAAGTTAATAAATTCACCTGACAAACAGCTTCCAGTGACTTTGTGTTTTATTGGTGGAGCTGTAAATGTGAAAAAAAAAAATGCAGCTGCAGTTTGTGATTTCTCATCAGGATCTCTTTTCAAGAAAGAAACTGTTTGAGGAAGCAATGATGGTGTCCGCTGTTGCCGTGGAGAGGAGGTGGCTCCATCAGCAACTGGTAACCAGGAGACCGTGGACTGCAGGACCATCATCAGGGTCGGAGGCTCATCAGACAGAGCCACGTACCGGTTGGAGAACTCCATCTCCGACCAGGGCAGCAGGTGTTTGAGCCGGTTGGGTGTGGAGCCAAGAGCTGGGGCCTCAGGTGTGGCTCCTATATGGAGCAATATGGCCGGGCTGCCAAAGGCCACACCTGGTTTTCTGGAGCAGCAGCACCATCTTAACACCACCTCCTTCACAGGGTTAGGGTTAGTCCTGTTAATCCTGGACAGACCCAACAGGCCTCAGTGTCCTGCGACATCCAGGATGAGGTAACAGGACCGTCACAGCCAGCACAGACCCAGCCTGAGATCCTCATGAGCCCAGTTTCAGGTACGGTGTCCTCCGTTTGTCGTTCATTTGTTGTTGTTTTGTGTTTTCTAATCTGTTGTGTTTTGTGATTTGCTGTTGTGTTTGTTGTGTTGTGCACTTCAGGGCCACCGTACTGAGCAGGTTCCAATGAGAGACACATTCTGATGCACTGTATGTTTTTGTGACTGAGGTAGTCGTTTGGACTTTTGACCACTAGGTGGAGGTATATGCTTAGACTTGACAGCTGGGACACAGGAACAGACAACCAAGCTCTCATGCAGGACCTTGTCATCTCTACATGTGAGGCAGCACATTATTGTTGAGTCGGCCATGCAGCATATTTGCCCCTGTATGATTTGCGCTTCAGAGGGGTTGGATGGTGTGCAACCAGATTAATGTTTGAGTATGATTTTTTTTTTTTAAGTAAACATTACCTTTCACATATCCCCCACGCCAACTGTAGTGATCTTTCCTACGCACAGTTTTATAAATGAGGCCCCTGGTCCTGGTCCTGGTCCTGTCTCGTTCATATCACAGCATCTGGACCCTTTCAGACTCTCACACTCACTCACTTACAGCTGACCTTGTTCAAGTCAGTCAGGGTTCAGGGCCTGAGAGGCAGAAGGGAGTTGGGTCCTTGTGTCCCCGGTCTGGTCCGTCATGTTAATGGCTGAGTTCCAGTCTGGTCTCTTACAGACCATAGACTCTATATGACTCAGGCTCGTTCACGTGAAGTGTGTGAGTATCACATTGTCACATCATCAAGTCAGTTTATGTCCCTCACCTTCAGTCAGCATCGACACTGACGTTGCTCCAGGAAATTACCCACAGTTCATAGCGATGTAAAGTCAAATACAACTGCTCATGGTCCCTGTTCTGATCCTGGTCCCGATCCCGGTTCTGGTCCCGGTTCGGGTTCTGGTCCGGGTGCCGGTTCCGGTAACGGTTCGGGTTTCGGTACCGGTTCGGATTCTGGTCCCGGTTCGGGTTCCGGTACCGGTTCCGATCGGGTGCCGGTTCTGGTTCTGGTCCGGGTCCCGGTTCCGGTTCCGGTTCGGGTCCCGGTTCTTGTACCGGTTCGGGTTTCGGTACCGGTTCGGATTCTGGTCCCGGTTCGGGTTCCGGTGCCGGTTCTGGTTCCGGTACCGGTTCCAGTTCGGGTTCGGGTTCGGGTTCGGTTCCGGTCCCGGTTCGGGTTCTGGTACCGGTTCGGGTTCGGGTTCCGGTCCCAGTTCGGGTTCCGGTACCGGTTCGGGTTCGGGTACTGGTTCGGGTCCCGGTTCCGGTACCGGTTCGGGTTCCGGTGCCGGTTCGGGCTCCGGTGCCACTCCTGGTCCCAGTTCCGGCACTGTCCCAGTCCCATTGTTCTCTGGTCCTTGTCCCGGTTCCGGTACGGTCCTGGCTCTGGTGGTCCTGGTCCTGTCCCATTCCTATCACAGCTTCTGGACCCTTTCAGGCTGTGACACTCATTCACCTACAGCTGACCTTGTTTAAGTCAGTCAGACCTTGTGTCTTTAATTGCTCTTTCCGATGTAGTGAGGATTCTTAAATGACAACATTTGGTCTCTATTCAAACTGTGCTGCTCTCTTACGTCATTGCATTACTCCAACCCTACTCCTGCCCCTTCCTTAGTGAACAGTACAGCGCTTCTCTGGCAGCTAGAGGGCAGCACAACACAGACACACCAGCCAGCCTCTTCATTCAGCAGCAAATTGTCCTGTGCTGTGCTGTGGAGCTTTCTAGAGGGAAAAACAAAGGTTTTCCACTTGGACCCATATGGGCCCGTCAGAGAGCAGAGCTTGGCCTCCTCTGCTCCCCCATGAGTCCCACTCCTTCATTGTGGAGGTGATAAAAAGTTACAAGGCGTTGCACAATGTGGCAGAACGAGCTGCACAGCTCTGCAGGGTGGACGTCACTCTTCTGGACTCTCCGTGGGGCTGAAGGTTTAATGTTCATTATCTGACTGATCTCAGGGATTCGCCCTTCTTTGTCAGCCTCGCCCTCTGTTGTTAAAAGACCAACAAAATTAAATCAAAAATGTTTTTTCTTCTCTCTGTATTTCTATATGTGATTAAACTGCCAAGTGTTTTATGTTGCTATGGTGCCAAAGGTAACTTTCCAAACTGGGTGATAAACTTATATCCCATTTTATATCCCAACATTATGTCAAAATCAAGACAAATCAGTCCAGATGTGAAGTCCTAATCCTGCCAGACGAACCCCTTGACTCTATTACTATAACGCTTCAGCTCACCTTTTAAATGCACCGCTGCTTTATCGCTCTAATATTTCACTTTCTCAAAATACAGGCAGAAATATTGCGGGGGAAAATTGATTTAAATATCTCAAACTGATGACGATATTTGTCTTTCATCCATTTTTCATAGCTTTAAGTGTTTGACCCCGGGGGTTTCTGCCCCTTTTTTACGTCGTCTCCCATGGAGTTCATTTTGACCCAGGTCTACAGCAGAGTTCAACCACAGGTTACTGTACCATCCAAACGCTCGCCTTATGTCCAGGTGATGACAGGCTCTTTGAATTGATCTTTTCTCAATGGCACTTATCTTTATGAAACAGCCACTTGGCGGTCACCGACGAAGGGCCCCTCATTCTCAAGACTGACCGGCACCACGGCGTGCAGAGGTGGGGGGAGGTGTTGGGGGTGGTGGTGGTGGTGGGGGACGAGGCCCCCGGACAGGACAAAACAAGTTCCCACATTCCATCAATGGCGACAGGGCTCTCAGGTGACATTATGGTGCCTCTTGCGACCATGTTTAAGAAACCGCTATGAATCAGAGGCTTTATGAGAAATATTTTATATCATTACATAATAAGTTCATGAATTAGCCAATATATTGCACATTAGCTATTATTTTTATAGTATCAACATTACTCTCATCTTTGTGGAGCATCAAAGCAATTAGCATAGCTTAGCTTAGCTGGAAGCAGTTAGCCTGGCTATTCCTCCTTAGACTAGTTTATCTGTCTTGTACAGACAAAATTAGCAGCTAGCTGGTGATGATGGTGGAGCATTGAACAGCTGAATAACCAGTAATTTCCCTCAGGACTTGGTGGAGACCAAACGTGGAGCTGAATGGAGAGGGAATATCGGGATTGCTCTTCGCTGGACTCCGAGGTAATGCTAATGTCTGCTCTATGTTTATGGCAAATGTGAAGCAAGTATCAGCTACCTGTGTACGTGTTGCATTTACAGCTTACTGTGTTAACCAGCTGCAGAAATCTGAACTAATTAAACCTTTGGACCAAAAGCTCCAACACATGATTCAAAACTCACTTCCTTTACATCTTAACAGCACATACCGTAGTTAATCGCAGTCAATTCCACATTGACGTGTGCTGAAACATCCATTCAGAGCCTCTCTTTCATTTCGCCGACCCCACCTCAGTTGGTCTAAAAAAATGTTTCGCTTTATCTGATGTGGTCTGCAATTTGACCACACATCAAAGGAGGAAGGATGGAAGTCAGAAATGCAGAGGAGCGCAGCAGTGACATGAATGGAAAAAGAAAATAAGAATGAAGATATAGAATGACCCTGCCTCCCAGGAACCACCACACGCGGCCTCAGATGAAATTCATTTCAAAGATGAGAGTTAGGAACATCTTGAAGTAACGGAGATCGGCCTCTGCAGCGCAGACAAGGCTCATCAAAGCAAACATCTTTTGTCGTGTCAGCTGAGTGAACATCAGCAGCCAACCTCTCTCAGAGAATTTCCTCTTTCCTGTAGGATGTGTTTGTAGTGTTGATAAATCAGTTAGCATGACTCATCTCCCCCCCGACTCCTTTCTCCCTCCTGTCTGCCTGTTTATCTTAGAGAGACAGAGGCGTGTCGGGCTGATGGCCTCGCCAGCAAAGACACATTTATGGAAAAGTGTAAAATCCCAAATTCGCTGCAAGGCGTGAACATGTACAGGATCTTTGTGTTGCTCTCATCTCCCTGTTTGTGATGAATGACTTTATTTGGCTTACAAAGCTATACAGCCCATCTCTCCATCAGATAGTGTCCAGGCGGCAGCATACACTCCACACACACACACACACACAAAAAGTTGCTGTTTATTTGTTATGGCAACTACAGGATCTCTGAAGCTTTTCTCTAATCTCACACTCAACATTTACCAAAGGAAAACTCACAGACAAAGCACTCACATCTATCTTAATATAAACTGAGTTATCTGATAGATCTTTTTGATCTGACTGCTGAAGAGAAATGGCATCTCCGCCTTCGGGGAAAGATGATTTATGCTCGAGAATTTCATACATTGCTTCCACTTGTGTGTTTTTCCCCTGATAATCTCCACAGGAGAAAAAAAAAGTTAGACAGAAAAGAAGAACTCAAAGTTAAAGATGTAACTGGCATTTGGCTTGTTTTCCAGGAGGAGAGGTTGGTATGACCCAGTTTCTGGTGATTTATTGGGAGAGAAAACTCTGAGGAACTTTACTCTAACCTCTTTGAGCCATCCTGAGACTATGAGACAGGACCTTCAGGATGTACTGTGTCCGTTTGCAGTGTTAGGGAGGTGGGCTGAGTCAGCAACTCTAATGTGGGTCGGTCTCCTGGGAGTTTCCGGCCCAAGTGGAGATGTTTAGGCATCTTTGGGTTTGTTTATGCATGAAGGTAGATTAGACTGTTGAGGTGAATCTTAGATCTTAGTGTACCGATCGATTGTTATTTTTGTCTGTCGCCTATGAGCCTTGGGTATTGACAGAAAGAATGAGATCGTGGACACAAGCAGCTGAAATACGTTTCTGCCACAGGTTGGCCAGGTTTAGCTCTTGAGATAAGGGTAAAGAGTTCTGATGTTCGAGAGCTGGAAGAGCTGCTCATCCTTCAGAAAGTGCCAGTTTAGGTGGTTAGGGCATCTGGCTAGGATCCAGCTTTCATTGGACGTCATCCAATCTTGTCAAACTGCTAGGAGGCCTTGGGGTAGACAGGCTTGCTCCTTTAGCTAGCATACAGGCTAAGGAGGGGTGTGATTCTTAGACATATCTAAGTTTTTGTTTTTGCTGATGCCAAATGGAAAATATTCTTAATTACACCAATAATGATTTAGTAGTTTTGAATCAGACTCCTCAAGAGCATGAGATGGTTATTTAATGTGATTCATTAATCAATTGATCGGCCTTGAGTTTGCATTCAAGAACAACACCACAGATGCTTATCTTGAGAGCGCTCCAGTGAGATATTACAACAGAGGATTTGTGTTGATAAATCAGAGCGTTTTAAAAATCATTAGCTTATCTCCAAAACACGATGCAAGCCCGAGATGAAGGAGAAGGAGCAAAATGAGGGAACATGGTGGGAAATAAACTGTCCGGGAAGATAAGGACATGAGCAAAAGATAGGAACCAAACTACCAAATTAGAAGAAGATTGTGACCAGAATTTCCTCTTCAGCCACTGTGGGAAATAATCATGGGCAAGGTCTGGCAAATCCACCGTTTGGATGTCCTGCAAAGTCCCAAGAAATGCGGTAGGAAGAGGGGAACAGTGAGGGAGAGGGGAAATGGGAGGGTAAATGAGTTGCCCACTGGGAGCTTTGCAGCCAAAAATAGAAATGGCAGACCTCAGATATTGTTCATGCATTAACTCTATGTTTTCAGCCGTTTAAAGACAGAGAGGGAGCGGAAGAGGTCAAAATGTATAAACAAAGATGAAGATTGGAGGTTTACGCAGCGGGAGGCAGCATATGATGATAGTGGGTTCAATGAATTCCTTCTCATTGGTCACAATCGTTAAGTTCTCCAGATCAGTTTCATCTTAATCCTTCAAACATCAACTGGAGTTGAAGTTGGAGATTGTGGTGGATGATTAAGACAAACAAACATGTGTCTTTGACGTGGCTAACCACTCAATATTTGCATGTCCTTTTCCAACTAACAGTCAATATTGGTTTCTTTTAACCATGGCAACAGACTTTCCCACCACTGAGTGCTTTTTAGGAAAACGTATGATGTACAAACTCAACAAATGACACAAACACTGGGACACCAGATCTGAAAACCAACAACAATTGACATATTTGGTCAGAAGCTCCAGAATAAACATTAAGAGTAAGCTGGCCTAGAGAGGAGGAAAGTATGGGTCACCAAGTCTAACTTCTAAAGTACTGAAAGGTTTAGTCATCTACCAAGCAAACCTTATCTCATGAAGAAGCCTGTGAGGCAGGGTCAAAAGATCCAGGTCAAGCAATTAAGTAGACCATTAGTGGAGAACTTTGTCAGCCTGTGGTTTTTGTTTTAGTCCTTCAGGGCAAGAGTCAGTTTCAAGCTGTTAAATCACGAGTGATGGTCACATGTTGCTTCTAATGGTTGATAAAACAATCTTGATTCAAAGTCGACTTATGTATTTGTTCTGGAGCTTTTGACCATTTTCTCGTGATCCTCGGTAGTCAAAGTTTCCTGTCAAAGATTTCAAAGCTTCTCCAAATTTTCTAGCTTCAGTCACGTTAAAGTCTTCTTAAACATGTTCGTCTTCAAAGAAGACCATGTGAGATGGTTAAAAGCTCCATGACAACATAAGTGTTGGGACTTTGTTTTGAGATTGTTCTCTCAGCTGCTGGTTTTATGATACTGCACTGGCAGATTGATGATTATGATCTTGAATGTGGTTTCCTTTAAGCCTCAAGCTGAGTTTTTGCAAGTACAAGCGAGAAGTGAGTTAAATTTCACAACAGTCAAGTCAAAGAGACGTCTCCACAGCGACGGGAGTCTTCCTGTTTCTTCTTTGCACCTAAGAACAACTTGATTTGTGTCCTGATTTTTTATCATGGAACAGCAGCGTTGGCCTTTCACAGCGACATTTAGCTGTCAGCCTGAGAGCGTTGGGGAGCTGGACATCTACGACCTTGTCTCATGCTGAAAGCTGACATGTTCGTTTGTTTCATGTTTGGACAAATGAGCTGATAATCGTCCCGTTTCTGTGTTTTTCTGTCTCGTTTTATCAGTCTGGATTAGTCTCCCTTCAACACCTGCTATCTTGTCTCTTTGTCTCCTCAGTTTAGTTTTTGTTCCCATTATTTAGACATAGATGGAACATTTCTTTCCTTCCTTTGTGTCTCTTTCTCTCTCTCTCTCTCTCTGAGTTTTGACTGCATCCCAGGCGGGACCTTAACTTCCTGCCGCCTCTTACAGATAACAGAACACAGCAGTAACACACATGCACACACAGCTGGTTTATGTCCTCCACACTGCTGCTGTTGCTGATCAAGTGCTTTCCCATAGTGGAGACCAGAACAAGAACACCCACATACTTGTGTTTGGTTGCTGGGGGAGGTTAGCTGCTGATAAGATAACCGTGACACCATTAACCTTGGTCTGGGTCGCTCTCTTAGCATGTTGGTAAGAGCCATGTTTCAACATCCAAAGGTTTGGACTTCTTTGATTCCAATAAATGCTAAATACCCTTTATGGACACGATTGACCATCTCATGATGGCTACTACTAGTAAAGGCTATATAAACGTAACAATGTGTTCAGGAAACTTCAAAATCCTCCCCAGTGACCAGATCTGATCATGTGTTAGAACAAAGTTTATGTGAAAGTACCAAAAACTGCAGTCCCTTATTGGTAGCGTCATTAGGGATCTTCAGAGGAATATGGCCTTCATTGTCATCAAAGGCTGAACCAAACTGAGTTAGTGTTGCGTTGTAAAGCGTGGTTCCTGTCGCCTTGACAACATGGCAAAACTTTTTTTTCCCCAAAACACCTTGAAGTCTTAAAGCCTTTAGTTTTAACCGCTGTACTGTTACCGTTAAACGAAGCTGACACCAAATACTTACATTGACCTCAGATTCTCTACAGTCTACGTTGCTTGCTTTCATTGCTAGTACGCATTTAGGTTGGAACATGAGGTATCCACCTGTAGGAGCCTTCGTTACCTAGGAGGAGAAGGATGCATTTGAGGTCGCCTTTGAAATGGGCCAACATATTAGAAAGCTTTGTGTTTTGATTAAATGTGCATGGTTCTAAGTGTGCAGAGCTGTTCTTCCTCAACGTTTGATGTTTTTGGCCTTCCTGTGCCTTCAACATCACAGTGATCCCTTGGAAAAACCTTCCTGTCTGGATAAATGGAGTGAAGTGCATTACGTAGTGCAGGCTAAGACCACGCTATACAGAAAAGGGTATTTAGTAACAATGTCAATGTTATTTTCATTTTTATGTTTTCGTACTTGTAGAGCAGAACTCAGAAGTTCACTTCGGCTTCCTTAAGTCCTTACCGAAAAAGGGAAACATGTAGCGGAGGCTCAGTTTTCTAAATCCAGCCTCATAAATGTCACATTAACTCTTCATCTATCAAATAAACTCTCATTTGAAGCAAGTTACGCGATTGCCGGCTTGAGGGGAAAAGAAAGGGAGGAATTCATCTCTTATTTGAGAAAGTAGGAGCACTTGTTCCAGTGGCACACAGGAAAGAGGTCTTTAAGAACGACATGGTGTGAGAGAGTGTGTGTGTGTGTGTGTGTGTGTGTGTGTGAAGCAAAGTTAGGGTCTCTAAAGAAAACATGAGAGGAAATTAGACTTAAAGTAGCTGAAAATTATGAGAACATCTCTCTCTGTCTGTCTCTCTCTCTCTTTCACTAACTGACACACACACACACACACTCACACACACTCTTTCATGTGCACGTTATTTTTGCCTTGGCATTTATCAAAGACCATCACAGGATTTTCATCTCGATACACAGCGAGTGAGTCGGCTGGCCTCATGTCATCTTTTTCTTTTCCAGACTCTGATGGATCCCTGCTGCTTTCAAAGGTCAAAGGGCAGAAGGTCACGAGATGGGGTCAGCAGTGTGTGTGTGTGTGTGTTGAAGGGTTAGAGTGGTGGTTCAGTGACCAAGAAAGAAATTCCAGATGCTGAGGAATTTGTCTTTACTGGGAATTTTGTGTGTGTGTCGATGAGAAGAGAGGTCATGAGAACAGCAGAAAACACACACACACACACACACACACACTTAGACTATATCTTATATCAGCTCTGCTATGATACAAGCTCAACACGTTTCCTCTGTGTCTCTTGTTGGGAACAGAAAAAGCCTGTGGAGCTGCACTAACTCAACACAACACTAAAACACTTTGTTTAAAACAATACAAATGAAATATTCTCCGTTTGGAGTCTCGGGGGTTGAGCTATAGTGGAAAAGCTTCAGAGTCATGAGCGAGCTGGGGCCTGTAAATGAGAGCCACATGGCCTCTTCAACACATTGTTTATTGGACAGAGTTTTAGCGTCCTGTCTCCTCGCCACTTTGGAACAAAGGTTTTGGTGACACAACAAAATCTGATGTCACTCTTTGTTTCTTTAGGAAAATAACTGTCGGCAGGGTTTACACCAGCTGAGGAGCCGAATGGCACGGAGGACTGTGAGAGCCAATATTAACATAACATTTTTAAATTAGTATGATGTTGCCATAACGATAATGAAACTGACCGAAACTTAATTTTCAAACTCAGACAATATGACTTCAGAACAGGAAAATACATTTCTAGCTGGACTTCGGATGTGAATATGCAAATTTGACCAATTTGTCCAAATTTTTGCTAGTTTCAAATAAGTGCAGATTTTTTTTCTGACTTTTACTTTGATTTTGACAGATTCATTATAAATTATATATTTATTATATTTTCACAAATCTATAAATGAAATTAGTTTTTTTTATCTTTCAAATCTTGTCGTACATACAGTACTGTAATTATGGCAGCAATAGTCTTCTGTATATTTCAAGATTTGTCCCCCCCTTCGTTTCCTGCTGTCCTATGTCAGAATTCGTCTCCCTGCATGGCCTTGAACTCTTGCATCTTGGGGCCGTTTCCTGTTTTGCTTCATACTTTCTAATTCAAAACTTCAACAGTGAGGTCAGAGACTTGGAGTTTCATTTATTTGGTATCAGCAAAGTTGAGATATGGCGTCCACAGTCTCACATGACTGAGTGAACCTGACTTATACAAAAAATAAATCATTTAGCTCCATGAAGAAAGTAAAAAGCATGAAAACAGGAAATGTTCGGACTGATTTTCTTTGACTGACTGTGTGACTGAAATCAGTAATTCTTCATTGTTCAGTTTGCCGACACATTCAGCTTCCGTCATGGTGAACACACCAGGTCCCCGACACAGCACATGCTGTTTGTGTAACAGTCTTTGACCAGGTCCACTTTGAGCAGCATCCTGGTGGCACTCGCGCCTGGGAAGAGGTCGTGTTGACCGTGTTTGACTCTCGTCCAAAGCAAAGAGAGAGAGAGAAAAGCTCAGCTGCCAGGAAACTTTTTGTCTTTATCCGTCCATCTGAGGACGATTACTTCTGCTCTTTGAGGTCCTTTTGTCATGTTTCTCCAAACACGTTTTATTTTCCAAGGAAGCTCTTTATCTCTGTCATTTGTTTCTAGATTATTGCAGAGAAGGGGGGGGGTCCCATTCTGTGATCAGAGAGTCGTGGCTGACTTGACCTTGGAGGAGAGGACCTGCCTGAACCTCCTTTTCAGCTCCTGCATGTTTGGAGATTTGGGTCTGGCCAGATGGAGGCCTCCTCTCCTCTTCTCTCCGTTACCTCCTCCCAGTGCTCGAATCACCTGGAGAAGAAAGAGAGAGGGAGTGTGATCATTGTGACCTGCCAAAATCAAATATACAATGTGACCAAGCTGTTTCCAAGTCACGATTTCAACTAAATCAAAGGTTCGAGTTGAGGAAAACAAAAACAAGGTCTTTTAAAGTACCCAGAAGGAACAGACTCAAACATACTCTTATATACTGGGCCTCTGGGTGAAATGACCTATAACTCAGAGAGAAAAACAAATACACAGAACAGTCTATTATGGGCCGCTATCTCTTTGTGGTATGTTTGTATTAATTGGTGACTCTGGGCATCAGTGGGAAATGTCCTGTAACCACAGATCCCACAGGAAATGAAAATCCCTGAAGTTTGGTGGATTCAAAAATACACAGCATCCTGGTATCTTTCTGTAAATATTATTAAAAAATAAAAGTCCCACCTCCTGACAGAGATGTAGGAAGGCGGCGTGGACTCCCTCATGGTTTTCTCTGGCTGAGGCCTCGAAGTAAACTCCTCCTGCGAGCACAGGCGACACTCAGATCAGAGACTTATCTTCCTGATAACTCCCAGCATTCCTCATTCATTAGGCAACGTGCAGGATATAGGTTAGACACACAAAAACATTTCACTGATTCACTGGATAACTGATGTTGCAACGAGACTGACGGCATTGCTAAAGCTAAACGCACTGGTAGATTGAGATCATTTTCTTAGGATACAGATGTAAATTTTGTGCCAATTGACCCAAATAGATGTTGAGATGTTTCACTGGAAGAAGTGAAAACTGTGCAGGTCGTGGTAAAGGACAATTCAGGGTTCATCTTCTGGGTACCATGATTCTTCATTTCATTCAGTCCAGTCTCATTTCACATCAAGTAATAGGAGGATGAAGAGGAGGAGGACACCCCACCTAATGACGCTGCTAACGTCTCGCCTTCGTCTGCAGGCACTTGTCGGGCACGGAGCAGGTCGCTCTTGTTGCCAACCTGCATGAGATTACAGATTATCATTATAGTAGATTACACAATAGGGATTAGGGTTAGTAGGTTACTGCTATTGTCTGTTCCAGGAAGAAGAGAGTCGACCAGACCTGGATGCTGCTAAACGCTGATGTAATTAATCTGGATAATCCGGACGTTTAAAGATGAGCTAATCGTCAAATAATCCTCATTAAGTAAATGAAACCACTGATTCCCCCCCAAAAAACTGACCAGTATAACAGGAATGTTTCCAGAGGGGTGGATACGTCTGACGTGTTGGTAGAGCGGCTGGATGGTTCGGTAGCTGTTGTGGTCTGTGATTGAGAAAACCAGCACATAGCCGTCGGCCCAGTAGATCGACCTGCAAGTCCAGTTATAGCACAGTTATTAGATATGATATGAATGAAGATATGAATTGATTAGTATTCAGATAGTTCAGGTTAAAGTCTGACCTGTTGATCTGCTCCTGGCAGTACAGGCCCTCGGCATCATCCTGAAAACCAAGATGAACAGTAAGAGTGAGATCAGGGTTGTGACTGACACCCACTCATTAAACTTCAAGTTGAGCAGCTCCTTCCACTTATGTCTGCTCTTGTAATTGTTGTTTTCTGTCAACAGGGTTCACATGTTACACTTTTCTGAGTCCAGAGTCGCATTTAAACAGAGATCTGTCCAGCTGCAGCTTTTAACAACCTCCCACCAGAAGCTCAGTAACTTCTCCACCTCTTTCTCGGCCTCTTGAACACCAATTACTTCCCTCTAATCTCTGATAGCCAGTCGCCATCATCTTCCTCCTTACGTTATCTCCCTCAGCGTAAGGAAATGAGCAGCTCCGAGGCATGGTTTGGTAAACAGACTGCCAGTGTCGGGGAAGGTTGAGCCGTGTAGCACGTTGCACTCATTACGCTCATCATGATGAGTGAGGAGATGGTCACTAAGGTCACTTCCTCTTACTTCAAATACATTCCTGACATTGCTTTGAGATAAAAAAAAAAAGGGGGGGGGGGGTTCAACTGCTTCTCAGGGTTTTATATCAGCTTGTAGCCATAAAGCAGCAGTGACATAACACAGACAGATGCCTCTGCTTTTTTAACTTTTTCACCAATTTTATCAGTTTAATGCGCAAATTTCAACGTTTTGTAGCCCAGTGTAGACGTAAAGTCAAGCAATTGGTCAAAAAATGGAAAATAGTACATTTAATATTGACCCAAACTGCATTTTAAAGGTGTCATTTGGTTCAGAGCTGTTGTGTGCAACACATCCACCTACATGAAGCCAGTAGCCTAAATGCCATTGTATCAAAATGAGCTAAAGTTAGCCGAGACGGTCCTTGATGAATTGTAGCAATTGGAGCTAATCGGCTAAAAAGATTACACACGCTCTCAGACAAGAATATCCAAATTATATTTATGATTATGCAAGACAGATAAAACTCAAAGAGTTGCTACATGAGTAAATTAACTTTAAATCGGTGCATTCTTGAGCTACAGCATGCTAACCAGTTAGCTAGTTTGCAAGCTATCTCTTTAGACGCCAGAACAAACCTGTGCTCCTGCAGAGCCAGAGAGTGAAAACAAACTGGAAACTCAGTATTACTAACTATTTCCCATAGCACTCAACCTGGGTTGGAGATGAAAAACTCTTTGAAAGGATTAAGAAGTATTTAAGTACCTCACCAGGCTTGTTTGGAGCCGTATTAACGTCACACAGAAGTTAACACCATGACCCCAGAGATATCAAGTTTCTCCAACTCTTCAGATTTTAGCACCAAACTCTGGCTTCAGCTGCTGTACCATGAGATGTTGATGTATTGCATGTATTCTGGATGTTTGATTGTGTTAACCTTGTGCATTTTTAATCTTTCTGAGCTGCTGTTGATGTTTCCATCTGTCATGTCTATTTCATGCAGCCCTTGAACCCTCTGGGATGGAAACACGGCTGCTGTCGGTGCCTTTCCATGAGTTACCTGGAGAGCGACGCAGGGAGTATCCTGGATCTGAAGTGACACTTCCTCCCCATCCAGCGTGACCTTTCTGGAGTAGAGCGCCCCTACAGAGACCGAAAGAGAGAGACAGGTGGACGGATGAATGAGTGAACAGATGAATGCAGTGGTTAAGTATTGATAGGTCAAGGGATATGAACTCACCTGTGTTTGCTTCATAATCCCCAATGAACCTCTTGGTCAGAAACCTGACGATCAGAGCTGGAAAAAAACAAAGCAGGAGTCGTCTGAATCAGAGGAGTTTAAAGTGTGTCACAACAAAGTGGGAGAAAATACCACAGCGGAGGAGTAACAAGATCACATTTCTGTAAATAATCAGTGTCATCTCAGGGACTGTTTAGAGAGAACGAGATCGAGGTGTACTGCAGCTCCTGTGATATAAAATCTGACCTGTGTACTGAAATATTTGCTCCGAGCAACTGTTGTTGACTGGAATTTCCCTTTTCCCCTGTTTGAGTTTTTGGACTTTTACAGCAAAGGCACGAGCTAAACAAACAGGCCTAGGACTCTGCACTGAGAAAATGATCCATCAATACTGAGAATCTGATGTCGCAATCATACATGCGTCATCTTTTACCGATTAACGATTGCCTCATCTATCACTTTGTTATTTAAGTTCTGGACACGAGTCTGTTGTGCAGTCTGTTGGTAAAGCTGGAAAATGATCAATCAGAGCCAGAATCAGGTTCTTTAGGTTGAGTTTCAGTGGGTCGTTCAGCTAAGCACAGAGAATATGAAGTGGATTCTCAGATAAAGATCAAAATAAAGTCACATATACAGAGATCCATATGTCCTTATAAGCCTATATATCAGAATAAAGAAACGTGTAAGGATATGAGTTCATCCAAGCTCCAATTATCCAGAATCCTACAAGTACCATAATGCAACTTGATTACATAATGACTTTAATTACGCCTCCCCTGCCTGCTGGTAAACGTCTGTGCTCTTACAGTCATAACTGATCTTAAACACCCTGTCAGGCTGTTGGTGATTCACACAGACACACTTAAATAGCTGGCCTGAGGTTTATTATGAATTGTAAATCCCTCACTTAGCACCATGTCTGACAAATTAGCCACTTGTATCTAGTCACACACACACACTGTTTAGTCTATCTGCAAGAAAAGTTGTGGCAGCCACTGTTACACCTCATCTTCTGGACGTCTTTCTTCTTTTTGCGTCATGTTTTCTCACATAAAAAACTCAAACATCGACATTAACTTTTGTTTTCTTCAGCTTTCTTTGACCCTGTTGAATATTTGTCGTTTTTAATTCTAGGTCGTGTCAATAAAACTTCATTTCTACCTCTTTCTTTCTATTACAGCCCCCCCTCCACTCCCTTTTTTTGCACAATGACTGCTTCCCTTCTTTCCAAAATAAGAGCGTAACATAAATTAGATCATACTGTGGGTTATATTTAGAGGTGAAAAACAACTCATCTAGCTCACACTGACTACTCTCAGCCACTTTTATGTTTGGTAGAAACTCCAACATTTAATTTGACATTAGTTACTTTTCAAAATAAGATTTAAGACACAGGATCTATGAGTGGTTCAGAGAGTATGAAGACTGTTATGGATATTCTCATTAGCTCAATATAAGAAAAAAAAGCAAAACTATCATAAGCTACATGAGATTTTAAGATTTTATCTACTATAGAAAGTAAAGTGCAAGTTGTCGCCCCCTGCTGTTCAGGATGCATCATTCATTTTTACTGTTTTACTTTCAGCTCCCATCAGTATTTCAGTCTGTCCCATGCAAACAAGCTGCACAGTAACAAGCTGCACAATGAATTCCTAGTTAAATCTGTGGTGATTTATACATATTGAGATGCAGGGAATCAATCAAAGGCACCAATAACACATTAATAATAATATTAAACACTTGCTCCATTCATTTTAATATAACAGAGTGAGTCCCTCCGATCATACCGGTCTTCCCGACGTTGCTCGCTCCCAGCACCACGATCTTCACCGTCTTGTTAGGCACACAGTCCAGCAGGGGGTACTCCGGTATGGGGACCAGCAGAAAGTTACCAGACCCGCTGCTGTTCATGGTTCCCGGTGCAGATTCGCCAGTCAGCCGCATTTAGCTCCCCTCTGCCCCCGGATCAGCCCTGCTCCGCCTGGGAAAACAACACCACCCACCCAACCTACTCCCCAGCAGCAGCGGCAGCAGCAGCAGCAGCGGCAGCAGCAGACCCCTCCACCCGGAGGAGGAGCGCTCACTCCGGCGTTCCCATGGTGTCCCAGCGCGAGGAGCTGATTATCCTGGATCTCCTGAGGTATCCGGGTGTTTACTCGTATCTACTGCAGGAAAATGAAGTGGTTAAGATCCAGTGTTGTAAAAATCCAAGTATCCGAGGTCCAGAGCAGAGTTTTCCTCCACTTGTTGCAGGGAGAGTTTGATCCTGCAGCTGTTGCACCAGTGGAGTGGAGAGGAGAGGAGAGGTGGCCTGCCCCGGTCCGCACTGAGGACAGATGAAACTGACTGTGGACAGAGCGCAAACACACAGAAAGGGAGGGAGGGGGAGATGCAGGGAGGGAGGGATGCAGACTTTGAACCATCCCCTCGAATATGAGACTATATAGTCTGGAGTGGGATCCTGTTTCCGGACTGGATCCAACAAGATCACTAAAGTTGAAGACTGTCAGCTGTACTAAAGGAAATGACCAACATGTGGCTGTAAATTCAATTTAAAAACACAATCAGTCAGATTTATTTTCATTTGATTTAAAAGCAAAGGTTTTGGTAGTGAAAAATGAAAACTTGTTTGCTCAATCTGGAGCAGATCTTTCTCTCTGGTGAACTCTCCTGCCAAATCCAGCAGTTATACACTGACTAAATTTCACGGATCACTCGTTTTGGTTCATTGTGTGAAACTGGACATAACTCTTAAGGCAGAAGAGGTCGCAGCAACACTAAGCACCGCCCACCAATTCGACGCCAGAGTACGAATCAAACTAACACACGCTCCCGTACGGCTTCCAGGCTGGACGACAGGAAGCTGCGGAAAGTCAGACCCAAATATAGCGAGTGATACCGGAAGCCAAATTATTGTATCTTCAAAGTAAAATTGGAAGGAAATAGTCATGACTTGAGTCGTCGTAACTGATGTACAACAACAAGAAAAAAATTACAAAATAAATGAAATCATTGTGTAAACTGTAAGTACAGATACGGCTACAAATGTCTCAAAAGTCTCACATATATATCAGCTAATCAAAGTACACTAAGGGTTTATAGCAACGAATATTCACTTTTACAAAAGAGCTAAACTAGCACATTTGTACCTGTGCCGCAGTTTTGATAAGTCATTCATTCTTTCATATTATATTATAAACAGGCACGGGCTGGCTATTGAAATGTGCTTGAAAGTTTCGAGCGAGTTTGAGTTTAATGAGTTTTATATCATAAAAAATATAATGACTGTTGGAACTGGTGGTGAAACGTTTCATATTAATATTATTCAATAATACTGCGTGTTTTAACCTTCGTCAAGGTAGTGTTGTTGTTTTTCCGCTCGCATGTTATGCTGCATTAGCTTAAGCTAGCAACGACGATGATTTATTTTGAAGAGCATGACCGGAAATGGCTCGTGCCGTCCTATTTTAACTGACAGCGGTAGCGAACAGGGGCAGACGGCTCTCCCGGAACTCTGCAGCCGCATCGGCTCTCACAATTTCAACATCGGGGTTCGGTCCACCATGGCGGCTTACGGATGGAAATACTGATGACAGTCCGAAAGATCGCCTCGATTTGTACGATGGTAAGGAGCCGAGATCCGGCCCGGTCGCCGGTGCTCGTGCGCCGCGGCTCTGTCCGGCTGCTCGGGCTCGTGAGTGAGCCCAGGACGCTAAGCTAGCTGAGCGACTAGCAAACATGATAATAATAACACGGAAAGTTGTACAGCTGCGACCGGTAACGGTCGCTTTGTGGATATTGTGATTTAGTTTAATTAGAGGCCGTTAATTTGGGCACAAACTGAGCTTGTTTGACAGTTTATTCACCGGTTTGTAGTTTGTTTATGCGAGAAGGGCAGGGCTGACCAACGGGCGAAAACTAGCTAGCATAGCCTGCTAGCCCCACGGTCTGTTTTGGACAAAGTTGTTTACTCTGTGGTGGTCCATATGAAAAAACCCAGTACGGGTCTTTGTTACAACATCAAGCTTCTCTTTAAAATACACATGTTAAATATTAAATATGTGTTAATGGATAAACATCTGCAGGGTAAAGTGAGTGTAAACACCCCAGCCAGCTGACATTGCTGTCTTTTCATGTGTAACGTAACTGATGGAGAAATTTAGCATTTCCGGTCATGGGCTACACCGTGAATGTTTTCCTCTGGACCAACACTCAGCTGATGTCCAGGATTTGGCTTTCATAATAAGCAGCTCTTTCACAGTGTAGACTATTAATGAGGGTTAATAAGAGATGATTGGATATTGATTATCTGCCTGTAGTCTGTCACCTTTGGTTCAGTTGACTGTGAAATCCCCTTGCTGTCTCTTTAACCCATCACCTGCAATGCTTTCTGAGAGTTACATCTACTCCTAAATCATATTATTTTCAAAGGCTTTCATAACCTGATACTTTATTGATCCTGGCACAGAAATCCAGCAAAGTCAGAGGTCAGGGTCAGCTTCGTAACAACAGCCCTGGACCACCTCCTCACTGTAATACACCTGATGCTTGTAAACACGGGGGCTTCGCTACGGATCCTGCAGCAGGAGGACAACAACCTGTTTGGCAGGTTATTACAGAGGAGGTCAAGAAGAAGTGGAGAGGTCGAATGCTTGTACCTCGTCCTCGTTTGCTCTCGTCGTATTTAAGGCGACCGCTCGCTTGCTCGCTGCCTGCCTGTGATTGTGTGTTTGTTTGTCAGCGGCAGGCAGGCCGGCTTAAAGCCACAAGATTAACTTCTGACTGTAATTCATCCTGCTTCTTACCTGCTGCACCTTCCAGGGCTGACAGACGGCTCGGCAGATGCCACAGAGGAGTCTGCTGCAGTCTTTTTAATTTGTTGGCCGCCACCACCGCCGCCGCTGGTGCTGCTGCTGCTGCTGCTGCTGCTGCTGTGTGTGTGTGTGTATGTGTGTGTGCAGAAAGCAGTCAGCTCTGTGCATCTGAGACATACGTGGTGTTAAAGAAGATCACACACACACACACACACTGGCGTCTTAATGGCGTTTATTCCTTTTAAAGTGAGGAGGCCAGCATCATTCGCTGGACCAACACTAACAAGGCTGAACATTAGCTGCGGCTGGCAGTCGACCAGTTTCTGCTGGGAAGTGGTTTTTTTTTTTTTTTGTTGTTGTTGTTGTTGTTTTCTGAAAATCAATTCAGCTGGTGAAGCCTTGAAAGTCAGCGTCAGTGCTGTGGAGACCAGAGCTGGAGGGTTTGATAACATCACCCCTGAATGTGCGATGTGGCAACCATTAGCAACAAGATACAGGAAATGGTCACTAGTGATATGAACCAAAGTGGTAGATGCTTCATATGATTTCACTGTACAGCAGCGTTTAGACGAGGCGGGGGCAGTTTTGTTCTGTTTGTTGGTTTTTCTTCTGTTCTCTCTTGACTCAGTGTTTTTTGAGGCGGTGTGTTGAAGCCTGTCACGTTCGTCTGCGTGACAAAGCAGAACAGCCACTTGAACCCTCCCGTCTGTCGCCTTGTTTCCACTGAAGCCGCTGACTAAAAAGTTTTTTTTTGTGTGTGTCTTCAAGCTGCTCTGAGCAGCTGGCGGAGTTCACCTCGCTTTCATTTCCATCAGTTCAGGAAACAGAGTGGTTTTCAAAGCTGCCGCCTCAAACCAGAGCTCAAAGTTAAACTTCGGGTTAATTTAAGCCTGGATTTACTGAACCCCAGCGCCGAACAGATCTTATCCCAGATACTTGGCCCTCTGTGTGTTTGTTGTTCTGGCCCTGCGTGTGTTCATGTGCTGCCGTCTTTGTTTACAACCTTGCCTGGTTTGGAGGACGTGTCTGTTCGATAAGAAAACCTCAGCCGTGTCTTCGTCTGCTTCGTCCAGTGTTGATGTGACCAGGACTGCAGCGCGATGATGATGAATAACAGCGGTGTGGCTCGGCTCCGTGTAGCCACTCACCCCTGAAGGAAAAGCTGCATCATTGTTATCACCACCAGCATCATCATCCTCATCATAGTCATCGTCTTCCTCCTCCTCCTCCTCCTCCTCCTCCTCTCTGTTTCTCTCTCTCTGCTGACTTAATACAATATTTGATTTCTGGAAACTCAGACCAGATGACATCCAGAGGAAAAAGCTTTCATGATGACTTGCAGACGGCTTCTTAAAAAGTAGACTCTCATATTTGGTCACGTATAAATGAAAGTCAGCCAAAACGATTGATACATCACTTATTAATCCGAGCCGATGGGTGATAGATGATAGACGAGCCACCGTCAGTTTAGCCTTCACAGCCTTTCCATGTTAAAAGGCTGCTTTAGTGTCTCGCCTGGAAAATCTTGACACACACACACACACACACACACTGGGTTTTGGTAGTAAGTTGTGTCTCTGCTTTGAAAACCCAAATCAAAGCCAGGATTTGAACTTGTGACTTAATTGTGCCGCTTCAGGGCCAAACACAGTGTTGAGATACGACCATGTTGTTTTTTTTTTTTTTTTTTTTTTCCTGCTTTGAATTTCTACCGTATTTTTTCGACAAAGGTTGCTTGGCAGCAGGAGTGTTTGTGTGACCTCACCGATGATGTCATTTACTCAACGTTTCCTTCTCTCCACACAGTCACACACACCTTTTTTTTTTTTTTTAATTGACAAAAACAGGGCACACAAACACAGACGGTTCATTTTACATCTGTACTATATGCTTCCATTGACCTTTAATGTTACACTGATTTACTGATACAAGATCCCAGCGTGTTGCTGCCGTGCCCTCGACTCATAACAGTTGCTCTCAGTTCAGTCTTCACAGCTGAGTCATGGGAGGAAATGTGGGAATTTGGACGTCAGTGAGTCATATGAAAAAAATCAGGAAGCGGCTTTTAATAACAAAACACCATCCACATGTCAAAGCAGCTGCTTTATCATAACAGATACGTCCAGTTATTGCCTGGTGGGAATAAGCTGGTGGATACAGCAAAGCTCTTCTGTGTTGTGTCTGTGTTTACAGGCAGCTGGTGATGTTCCTGAACAAGACCTGAGTGGTTTGTGATGGTGGTTGTTTACATCAGAGGTGGTTTTACAGATGAGCCTTTTTAGTTAGAGTCGAGGAAATGTTGAAGATGTACAAACAAGGTGATGAGCCTGACGGTGTGCGGGGGGGGGGGGGGGGGGGGCAGGATATGAAGCTGGAGGCACAGCTGCAGCAGCCAGATGTTCAACGGTCCAGCAGAGCAGGGAAAACAATTGAGAGGAAGTGCAGGACAAAAGACAAAAGTTTATACCGGATCATTCATATGGCAATCAAATATATGATGCAATCCTGCTGTACTATGTCATCATGTGTTGATCTTCTTCTTCTTCTTCTTCTTCTTCTTCTTCTTCTTCTTCTTCTTCTTCTTCTTCTTCTTCTTCTTCTTCTCCTCCTCCTCCTCCAGGGCGCCAATGCCTCTGCCTTGGAAAAGGAGATTGGACCGGAACAGTTTCCCGTTAATGAACACTACTTTGGATTGGTCAACGTGAGTATTGTAGATTTGTTAAAGTCTGAGGAAGCATTTTTGATTATTTCAGTGTGTGTTTGATCATTAAGAATACCCCCACACTGCTGCTGATGAACACCCCCCCCCCCCCCTCCACCTTTCTTTCTCTTTGTCTTTTCCAGTTTGGCAACACCTGCTACTGTAACTCAGTGCTGCAGGCTCTGTATTTCTGTCGACCGTTCAGGGAGAAGGTGTTGGCATACAAGGTAAGTGACGAGAGAAACGCCGTAGCTGTAACGGAGGGCAGTATACCTCTCCACAGACGTGTGCAGCGGACCCGTCGCTCATGCTGAAAGAATGCGTTTTTAAAACCGTGTTTGCCCGACGGTACGATAATATTTTCTCTGGATGTTCGCTTGAAGACACAGGCTTGGTGTTTGTAGGGACGGCCAACCAGCCTACTGTCATCTGTTACGCTAGCGAGCCTGCTAACTGCAACTGACTTCAGCCAACTTATGCAAAGAAATATCAAAGTTATAGAGAGATACACTATAACTTCAAGTAAGGGATTTCAAAATAAAAGCCCGGGAGAACGAGTATGCATTGTGATTCAGATCAGGGGTTGCGATTGTTATACGATCGTTAGCCTGCCTCTACAACAGTATATCAACTGCTCACCAGAGCAACGTCTTAGCTGTTGGAGCTCGTCTGTGTAATTGGGGCCAACGGAGCAACAAAAACAAACAGACGTTTTTATCCAAGTGGCAGTAAAATCGAAAGCGAGTGCACCTGAGACGTTGCCAGTAATCCATCCCTCGCTGGTACAAATATGGTGGGTCTGCGTTTGAACCACTGAGCCACATCTGTTTCACCTTATCTTCTCCTGAGTCCGGTCTGAGCTCCGGCCCCACATCACCGTCTCATCTCATCACAGCGAGGCCTAATCACAACCTAATGTTAATGTAAACACAGCCCCGGCTACCTCAGCTCTACAGGAGAAGCACAGGCCGTGACACACGACCTGTCTGGATGTTTTCACGCTTTGCACCTTTTTTTTCTCTCTCGTCTCAATAACTCCTACCAACCTGAGGGCTTGTTTTCAACCCACCTCGTCACCTGACTGCTCCCCGTTGTTGCCCAGACGGACCTATTTTTAGCAGCGTTGCCGCATTACAAGACTTCAGCAATTTAAGTTGGCAGGTGCAGTTTTATCACAACTGATGGAAACTGATGACCGGAGCAGCAGCAATTACACCAAAGTCATAATAAACTCCACTTTTTATCAGTTTAATCTGCTTCCTAGCCGAGGAAGGCTGAGCCCCGACACGTCTGTGAGAGAAGCAGACTGTTGCTAATGATTTATTTTAAAAAAAAAAAAAATGCAGGAGGAGAAAATTTGCAAGCGCTCGTCTTGCGTATGAACTCAGTGGCTCCTGTAATGTGTTTCCCTGCTGCGAGGAAATAGATTCCTGACAGACAGACAGACAGACAGAGCATCATTCTCCGATATCTTTACTTGCGAGGAACTGACAAGGATCCGAATCATCTGTCAAGCAGCCAAAGAGTTGGTGCTGTCTCTACATGTCACAAGCAGCAGCTCACAAACCTGAAACCTTCTCCAGCTGCCTTCAAGAGCCCGACAGTGAGAGAGAGAGACTGAGAGAATGAGGACACGGCTCCACTTGGAGATACACTTCCACCTCGGTGTGGAATTTACAGTATGTTTTCCTTTGGTAGGAATATTTCACGTTTCACTTCAGGCTATCTGATCCTTGGACTCCTCGCCCAAGTGTCTGGGACAAACGTTCCCAACAGATGGAGCTTGATTTTAAAAAATATACAACAGGTGGGGTTACATGTCAGGAGGAAGAGTTAATCTTCATTAAAGGTTCAAAGTTTAGTCTCCTCCTGTGTTTTATTTCACGTGTCGATCCATAAGAAGATATATATGTTGTGTGAAGAACCAAAACCACCTCCACATGTACTGTCCTCCTCCTCTCCAGGTGCAGCCACGTCGTAAGGAGTCCCTCCTCACCTGTCTGGCCGACCTGTTCAACAGCATCGCCACGCAGAAGAAGAAAGTCGGCGTCATTCCTCCCAAGAAGTTCATCTCACGGCTGAGAAAAGAGAATGGTAGGAGCACGACGAGCACGAGCAGCACTCTCATATCTTTTGATGTATCATAACACGTGTCGTGTCGCTGCTGCACCTGTCGGGGATTTAAATGCATGACTTCCTGTATCGGAGCAACACAGCTGAGATATTAGATGTGAAGAAGAAGAAGAAGAGGAAAAGGGAAAGAGTGGGAGACGGGGGTGGGGGAGGGGCTCTCAGCTGAGGAAATAAAATTGTCAGCCAAATCCTGGAGTGGAAATCAGATGAAAAAGAGGAGGCGGTTTAATTGGTTCGTTTCTCCTCACCAACATGTGCTGATGATGTTTATTTTCTGTTCCCTCTTTCTTCGACGCCTTCCTTCCTCATTTCGCTATTTCTGTCTCTTCTTTCACGTTGGTGTCTATTTTCCTCTTTTCCACTTCTCTGTGTGTCTTCTTTTTATTTATACTGTCGCTGCCCCCCCCGTCTCCTCACACACCTCCCTATCTGTGTCGCCCTCAGAGCTGTTTGACAACTACATGCAGCAGGACGCCCACGAATTTCTCAACTACCTCCTCAACACCATCGCAGACCTGCTCCAGGAGGAGAAGAGCCAGGAGCGGCAGCAGAATGGGAAACTGGTGCAGAACGGAGGGGGAGGAGGAGGAGGGAGGAGGAGGAGGAGGAGGAGGAGGAGGAGGAGGAGGAAGTGAAGGCGGAGGAGGAGGAGGGAGAAGGCGAAGGTGGGAAGGAGACACAACAGACTTGGGTCCACGAGATCTTCCAGGGAACACTGACCAACGAGACGCGCTGCCTCAACTGTGAAGCTGTGAGTTCTCCTGCTTCACCTACAGACTCTTTACTGAACACTAAAAATACAACGTATGATTATCTGTTAAAGTGACGTTAACGCTGGAGACGTGACACCAGGAGCAAACGAGCTAAACACACAGAGCAAAGTTTCTTCTTCTGGCCTCAAGTTCTGCATAAACTGAGGTTGTGGGCGGTTTGAGTGACAGCTGGGTGAAGGCATGTTTGCCCCTCCTCTGTGCCCATCTTATTTTGGTTGAACTCGTAGTTAGGGGCGGAGCCAGGTGCTGCCAAGGTGTCGACAGTGGCGCGGTCCACTCTTTATGACATCACAGAGGCAGATGTGATTGTGTCACTGGAATATAAATGACTCAAATCCAAAATCTAAACTTTTTCAGGGACACAAACACAACTGTGACGACTTCTGCTGCGAGTTTTTATCCAGTTCAGTAAAATCCTGAATGTGACCTTGAGCGCCTTCACTTTTCGTTTCCAGGTGAGCAGTAAAGACGAGGACTTCCTGGATCTGTCGGTGGACGTGGAGCAGAACACCTCCATCACACACTGTCTTAGGTAACGTACAGCTGCCATGGACAAATTAACCTTTTTATGCTCAATTGATGCTGAAAGTCACAGGAAAGACGATGAGAAGGATGAGTCTTTAATGGCTCAGGACTGCAGTGTATAGAGCTGTTTTAAATGCAGGTGTGTGTGTGTGTGTGTGTGTGTGTGTGTGTGTGTCCTCGTCCTCTGAGCAGGGGCTTCAGCAACACAGAGACATTATGCAGTGAATACAAGTACTACTGTGAGCAGTGTCGCAGCAAACAGGAAGCCCAGAAAAGGTGAGTGACATCAGCTGCACTTTGAGTTTCCTGCATTTCCTCTTTCTTTTCTTTCTTTATCATCATCCTTCCCTCTTTTCTTTTTCTTTCTCTCCTGAACATGGACATTTTCTCCCTGACTTTTTAACTCTGACACATGTCGTTTCTGTCCCTGTAAGACAAAGTGAGCTGTGGTGTGAACAGGCCTCTGCCCAGCAGAGCTGCGGCAGCAGCGCTGTCTCTGCAGAGCAGTGTGGGAGCGGTTAGAGCCGCTGTTGCTCGAAAGTTTCTACCGAAGCAGACACGAGTACACTTCTTTTTTTTTTTTTCTTTCCATTACCGAGTACCCCCCGAAACCACATCTTGATGTTACTACAGCAACCAGGCATGGGGCCTTCCTGTTGCATTCTGAGAAGTTGATCATAGGTGTGTAAAACTGATCAAGGCGGAGGCGTGTGTTACTGACTGATGAGCCTCAGAGCTGCTGGACGGAGCGACATGAAGTAGAGTCCCGAGCCGTCTGTTCGACCCGTGTTTTTACCACCCACCATTAGTGTCACCTGCCGCTGCAGCCTGTATTAACACAAAGCGACAGATAGCTGCCTTTGTGTTCCTGGAGGTGGGGGGTCTGCGGCAGTGATGGCGTCAACAGTGAAAGCTTTTAGCCCTCTGAGTTTCTGTGTTTTTTTCTGTCAGGGACGATTCACCCTGCTTCTCTTTGTCTGATTTTTACTTCTCTCCTGGTGTGTGTTTTTTTTCCGCTGACCTTTCTATGAATCCTGGGTCTTTATTTATTTTCACTTTGATTTTTCTCTTTCAATAAAAAGTCCTCACGAGCCTCTCGAGGGTGAGCGTGCGGAGGTCACATCTCAGATCGCTTCAGTTTCCTCTCAGTGTTTGAGTGTGACGTTCATCACAAGAGAAAATGCCACCAGAGCCTCAGGAACTCCATTAAAACCACTTCAAACCATCACCCCCCCCCCTCCCCCTCTGTGTCTCCTCTGTCAGGATGAGGGTAAAGAAACTACCCATGATCCTCGCCCTCCACCTGAAGCGCTTTAAATACATGGACCAGCTGCACCGCTACACCAAACTGTCCTATCGCGTCGTCTTCCCCTGGAGCTCCGCCTCTTCAACACGTCCGGGGACGCCACCAACCCCGACCGCATGTACGACCTGGTGGCTGTCGTCGTGCACTGTGGGAGGTACGCTGAAACCCGCACCTTTTGTTCAACAGTTCATTCACAAGATCTTTCCTATTTATGTTCTTGGCAATAATGTTGTTATAGCAAATCATTGTTTAGAGTGAACCTGCACACGTTCCCTCAGGCAGAGCCACGTCACACATAAACACTCTGTTGATGTAAACATGTTCCAAACCACATGGCTCAGTTCACCACAGCACAAAGTTGCATGTTTCAGATGCTGTAGAACAGTGTGCAGCCCTTGAACGCCCCTCACCCTGTTCACCACAGTTAGGTTTGATAACATCACGTAGGCTTTGAGCATCTGTTTCCTCGGTGGTGGAACTACATCAAATATTGAACACCTTGATTCAGTAATGTAGAAGTACACAGAGAACAATGTTCATCCAGGACTGTGATGCTGTTAAAAACAAACAGCATTAAAACGGTGGAAAAACAGCAAATGATAGATAATAAATACAAGTTGCCAACAATCTACATCAGCTTGATGTTTTCCAGATGGAGAATATTGTGTGAAGTGACTGAGAGAGAGAACATCAGATATTCATCATTGTTTGTGAATAATGTGTCTGGTGTCTGGTGTTTGTCCTCTCTGTCTCTGCAGTGGTCCAAACCGTGGACACTACATCACCATCGTCAAGAGCCACGGCTTCTGGCTGCTGTTTGACGACGACATCGTAGAGGTAACAATAGCTTTCTGTTTCAGTCTTGAAGAATGACTTGAGGTTGATCATAAAACACTTTTCATATGTGTGAGTTCAGTGTAGTTCTCCACTGTTCAGAGCCGTTCAGCCTCATATCGAAAGCCTTGAAGGAGCTTCTTCAAATTTGGTCCAAATGACGACTTAGATTCAAGGATGAACTGAAAAGATTTTGCCTCACAAAATAAGACTTCCTTTTAGATTCAGTAAAAACATTCACCAGGACTCAGCAGTGAGGGCTCGGTGACCTGTAGCATTTATTGAACTTTCGAAAATGAAGGCAAAAGAAGCATAAAATCAAAAACAGTATCGTATCTACACTATTCTCCTGGTTATTGATGATGAAGTTAGATATGTGAGTGTGGGACTGCGTCCACACAGGGCGTGGCCTCTTCTGACTCAATATAGACCCGACAAACCCGAGGTGATGATGACGACCTAAAGGGGTGTGTGATGTGTGACTCATTCAGATCACACTTTTGAACTTTTAGTTGTCTTCGCTCAGAGCAGCCCAGACCCAGTGACCTCACAAAATGATTACATTTCAAGTAGAAAAGAAAAGGTGTGGTCCTTCTTGATCTTTTAGTTTTGGATTTCAGTTCAGTTTTGAAACAAACAGGAACTGGGTGGTGAAGTCAGGAAACCCAGTGGACCATCATGGTGCCACACGACAGACAACAGGTAAAAGTTTCAGGTCTCCATCGTCTCACCGTCCCACCTCGGCCTCTGAAGTTTCCCACCTCGTCCCCGAGCCGACAGGAATGTCAAACGTCCGTCCTTCCAGACTTGCAGTCGATCCTGGCGCCGCGAATGTTGCGTCTGGATTTCCGTACGGCGGGGGCCGACCTAGATACTTCAACCTTTAGCTAAAATAATGAGCAGCTAAAAGTCGGGTTTAGCGATCAGGAGTCAGGATACAATCAGAGGAGCAGAAAGCACCGGCTCAGGAGAAGAGAGGAGGATACGAAGGGAAAGAAAACAGAGGAGAGAAGCGGAGAGCTGCTTTAGATTACAGAGCAGGATCAGACCTGAGGACCTGAGGATGAGGTCTAGACTGAGAGCAACAATGTTTATCTGCTCTTTCCTCTTCATATTCATCCACTTTTCATCTCCCCATCTCTTCCCCTCTCCCCGTCTCCTCTCAACTTCACCTTGTACCTTCTCAAACCGGGACGTTATTCATCCTTGTTACACAATCGTAAACCAGAGGCCTCTCTGATCGGCTCTTCGTGTCTGGGAGGTTGTAAATAAGACCGAGTGCTGCTCCTTCCCTCCTTCGTCATCTCCTCATTTTTACAATCTGCAGGCAGGTGACACCGACGTCGAGATCGCACTTGTGAAAACTTGTGTTTATTTTTAACTTCAAGTCTTTCACCTGCATGTATTTGGGTTGTCAGGACATTTTTGCGGCTCTGCCACCCTCCACTGCTCCTCTTACAAAACCATCTGCTGAGGTGGTGACAGCAGTTGTGAAACCTCGCTGTAAAAGGGCTCAGACCTCCTCTCTGATCCAGGTTCAGTTTGGACACAATTAAAACATCAAACTTCGTACTTCGGGACCTTTCGCCCAATTAAAGCAGTTTATTTTACTTTTAAATCTCAGCGGCGGCAGTGGCGGTGGAGGGAGAGGTCACCCTGCTGTTTGAATACAGACGGAGCTGCTGCACCGCAGTCGTCCGGGTCTGATGTTTAAACCCGATCGCTGCAGCAGCAGTGTATTTTTCCACTACGATGGGAAGGACGCCTGCTGCAACATCTGGTCCAGCGGACAGACACTGGCTGAGTCGTGGCAGATTCCACTGAGTTTGCAGAGTTGAAACACCAACTTATCATTTTCTTTATGGAGCAGATTCACGCTCCTCCTCAGTCTCCTCACTGCTTCTGTTCAACCATCCACAACTTTATCCTATAACTTATATCCATCCCACTTTGACACTTAATCTCCTGTGTGTAGCACTTTAAGTTTTGTTTTCTCCCCCGTTCTTCCCCCGCTTGCTTCCAAAATAAAAACCAGACATTAACCACTTGCATGTTAACATCCTCAGTTTTAAATGGAGATTTGAGTGGCAAGCGAAAAGCCTCGTTGAAACAGTTACACAACAAAGTTCGACAGGATTTTTATGTCGTGCTAAGACGGACCTGTCGTCCTCGGCTCGTCTTTGTTCAAAGGTCGGGGGATAAAACACGTCGGAACATGAAACGATCTCCTTGTTTTTTTTTCCGTGTCTGGAAACTAATTTTCGAAATCATTTGGAGAAGTGATTTGATAATGACATTGTTTTTACGAGGGGGTGAAGCTAAGAGGAACACAGCTGTTAGCAGATCAGTTCTGTTTGAGTAAAATAACAAAAAAAAAGAAAGAAAGAAAGAAAAAAGCTCTGGTTTGTCCAAGAATGTCTCTGAAACCAAAAAATATGAACACGATGTTCCGTTTTGGTTAAAACTTCATTGGTGCCCAGTACTTCTGTGCTCTGTGACCAGGAAACACAGAGGAGCATCTTTTCCTTTCCTCTTCATGCTCATTGCAAGACAGAGCTCATGAATAAAAACAAATCATAGAAATCTTTCATGCGTAGTTCAGATTATCTCAGGAGCTCAAAAGCTAAAATAATCACAAAATGACGTGAGCTACAGATCAGGTCTGTGTCTGCATCCAAAACAGAAGGAAAATATATCATCGATGTTCCTAAAACCAAAAAAATGGGAAGTGAACACGATGTTCTGCAGTCTGGACACTTTTTTACATGATCGCACATTTGCCAAGAGTTTGATGAGACTGAGCTGCTTGGTAGGAGGTGATCAGATGTCCAGACAGACTGTAGCTTCAGCCAGAGGCACTGTAGACAAGAGCAGGATGGGTGGACATGGAAAAGTTAAAGCATCCAACCCTCCATAAAAGACAACCAGGCTAGCTGTTTCCCCCTCCTTCCAGTCTCTAAGCTAAGCTAAGATAAGCTAACCAACCTTGTGTTTTTCTAGGGAAAGTCATTTAACTGCAGAGATCCATGAAAACTCAACCTGTGTCTTCTTCTTCTCTTGCAGAAAATTGACGCGCAGGCGATTGAGGAGTTCTACGGTCTGACGTCGGACATTTCCAAGAACTCTGAGTCGGGATACATCCTGTTCTACCAGTCCAGAGACTGAACCAGCCAGCGGTAAAAAAAAAAAAAGAAAAAGAAAAAGAAAGACCCCAACAGACTGTCACTCAACAGAGAGGGAGGGGCTCATGGCTGCCACCGGCTCCGCCCAGTACGCTCACATAATGTAATCCAGGCTTTATTCCCTGTAGGCGGAGATTTGCACTGGAGCGCCCACTCGGATCGGGTTGAGTCATGCGCAGGTCGCATGCCAGCCTCCTGGATTATGACCGTTCGAATCCTCTGAGCCCACACTGCAACAAAGCACCTTACAACAAAAAAAAAAAAAAAAAAAAAAATCAAGATGGCCGATTCTGTAACGCTGGCTTTGCACTGTGGCATCAGCTGGGAAGACTTCAGAGTTAAGGCCAATCCAAGAGGCTGACATCGATCGCCCCCTGCACAGCAGCAGAGGTATTAAGAAAAAAAAAAAAAGGGCAGTCCGGGACTGTGGTGATGATGCAGAGCGACCAATCAGTTGTTTCAGATGAGAGGCACAAGTGACTCGTACCAGAGGACGTCAAGCCTCCTCGTCATGGTTACCATCGGTGGCATCCCAGTCTTCTGTTGCGTTCTTTATTTTAAAGTGTGCATATTATTATGATTATGATTATTATTATGATTATTACACAGTGCTAAATTAGCTTTCCACACCGACTGTAAAGCATTTCCTTCGCTTTACACTAACACATAACCTTCACCTCAGAGAGAAAGAAAAAAAAACAAACCCAACAAGTCAGAGGAGGGTCGACTGCTATCTGACGGCGTCGTGCGACGTCCCTCCTCTCACAGCAGAACCACTGACACTACCTTTAGCCATGGGAGAGCTCGGTGCACAGTGATGCAGTTGCTAGTTTGCAGTGTTGATATCATTGGGTGGTGCTAAAAAGAGATAAAGTGTTATAGAGGCAGAACAGGAAGTGAAAACCAGCCACTGGAGACGCCTTGATGCATCAGTCCCTGACAGATGAGTAGGGCTCTTTATTTTCACTTTGAACCAGAGAAAAACTGAATTCTTTATTTTGAATATTGAAAAAAACATGAACATACAATTTGCGGTATCTTTACTGCAGTTTATGATTTATTAAGTTGAGGTTTTGACCTCTTGTCACATTTTGTGAGAGTGTTTTTCAGTAAACTGCATAAAGGAAAAAGTGAATCCCGAACCTGAAATGTTGAACGTTCAGATCTGACAATCCTGTTTTTAGCTTTAAAAAAAACAAAACAAAACGAGTTGTCTGAGCAGCGACAGTGGCTGGTGAAGGTTTTTGTTTGTCCTGGAGCTCCTGGTGTGTCGTGCCATTACGGGTCGTGTTTGGTGCCACAAGGGAAGATATGTTTCAAGAGCATAAGCTAACTCTGGTCTGAAGTGGGCTTTCTGTGGTTTCAGCAGCGCAGTCTCCTTTTACCATGTGCGTTTCAGCTTCGTGTTATTATAACATGATTTTTTTTTTTTTTTTTTTCCCTCAAATGGCAGAATCTGCACATTTGGACCGTTTTAAAGGGACACACACGTGGATAAAGACTTTTATTTCTTGAACTTGTTTCTGACATCCAAACTGTCACACTACAGAAAACCTGTCTGACTGTTTATGTTCAGTGTGTCTCGTCTTGTCCTGTAGCTTCTTTTTAAAGCTTTACTTACGGACAGCAAACTCTGGAACCTCCATATGTATACACACACCAACGCACACACAGACACACACCATGCTGTAACTGGTACAGTACGCCTCATAATATCAGCCACCAGTCGCGCGCTGGCAAGTTCCTCCTGCAGCTGCAGCTCTGGCAGCCGCTCAGGCCGTTTTACATAACATGTTTTTCACTCCAAGCATCATGAGCTGCAGCCCTAACGTCGAGTGACGCTGATGTGGAGCTGGTCCATGGTCGGTCGGCCGGTCGATGGCAATGACGTAGTTAATGCTGTTAATGCAGTTTGAAATACCCCCACCTCCTCCTCGGTATCTCTTAAAATCTAATTTAGGAAAGTTCAGGACAGTAACGACTTCTGATTCAGTGTTGACTCATCCAGCATTAAGAAGGACTGACTGAATCAGATGTAACAGTGTCAAGCTGTCGTGATAAAATCTGAACCAAAACCCTCTTATAATGGGAATGATCATCAGTTGCAGCCTCATCATAAACACATGGTGTCTGTCAGTAAAAAGGAAACAGGGAAAACAACAAATCCCAAACACAGAGGCCAGTGGTTGTAAAAACAACAACAACGACAACTTGATCTTTTTACTGTGTCAAATAACTTCCACTTAACCCATTCATTTTCTATCTGAAACTCATTTAAGAGGCAACTTGTTTCAGCTCCCGGTGAATACAGGAATAGATGAAGGATTCATTAATGCTCATAAGTTTGGGTTTTAATGCTGAGCTGAGCGTTGAAGCAACGGGAGCCATTTTTAAACCCTTCACTCGTTCTCCTGCTGATCAGCAACAACCTCCTCTTCCTTCTTTTTGTTGAACGCACAAACAAACCAAATGTAGGTTCTTATACTTTTTTTTTTTTCTTTTTAAGCACGTTTTACACTGCCAAGCTCACGAGGCTCCACCCGACCGGGCTGCCTCGGATAAACAAACAAGCTCACCCTGTAACTCGTTTTTGTAACCAAGCTGCAGCAGATGGAGAGTGAGTGGAAACGCTCTCTGTGGCCGGTTCAGGTTGGACAGTAGCTGAGTGGCCTGGGCAGCAGCTCCACTATCATCTGATTGACTGAGCTGTAAAACCACCTTCTGGATTTGGGTGTGTGTGTCGGTGCTCAAGTCGCCCTCTCTCCTTCTCAATGACATGAAGACAGGCAGGAGCAGAGTCACGTACAGTTGTAGCTGTAGCTGTAGTAATTCATCAACACCAACCAGCAACAATGGATGTGGAGGTGGACTCTGTAATGTTAATTATCTTTTAAAATGAAAAGTGATGAAGTTGACTAGTTTGAAGAAATAGAGGTTGGGTGAACAGAGCTTTAGGTATCAGAGCTGAAGTAAATGCTCCGATGATCGTAGGATTTCTAGTTTCTGATTCGCTGTGATCCAATTGCGTGGTTTGTTAAACTGAAACTCCTCCGTCACAGTGTTTACACACAGCAGTTGTATGTTTACCACTAACACTAGTGGCTAAGGGCTTGGTAACGTTAAACCAGCGATATTCAGATAAGAACAAGTGTGTGTGTGTGGTTGGGTTCTTGAACGTCCCCTGTTCATTGTGTTCATAATGAAGAGGAGAGGAGGCGACTTGAGATGACACGTCCCAAACACTTCACTCCATCCGTTGGGTCAATGCTTCAAAGTCAACACTATTCCCCTTTTCCTGTCCGTGCTGCTCTAAAACTCAACTAACCTACATGCAAGGTTGATGTTGATGTTATGGTGTTTTATTTTTTGGGTTGATCCACTTTGTTTCCATCAGTTCTGCAAAGTTTTTGAACTTTGAAGACTTGAAAGGCAGGATTTGTATCCAGGCACTGATCTGTGGACTGTTTCTTCCACATGAACCAAATGAGGTGTTTATATTTTAGGAAAAAAAAAAAAAAAATCCCGTTCACACACAGTATAAATAACACACACAAGCACAAAACAGCATCATTTGAGAGGTGGAAGTCCACAGATTTGGTAATCTGATGCAGTTAATGGAAGTTATCAATAACCAATATTGAGTTGTGTTGAAATCTCTGGCCAGACAAAGCTTTGGAAACCCGATGTTAAAACAAGGCTCTTTTTTTTTTTTTTTTATTTAAATACTATTAATATTATTGTCATGGATGTTTATGTTAACTTCTTTTTCTTAGATGTTTCACTTGTTTTTGATATATTTTACTAATTTTAATATAGCCTACCATTCTGGTGTAGGCGGCTCTGGATATTTTTAAGGATTTATTTTGCTTTAATTTTGGGGAGTATGTGATGAGAGATGTTGATGTGTACATAAATACAGATGTTATTATTGGAATATAAATAACTGCTTGCTTGAAATGACCAGCAGACCTAGAACAAACAACAACAACAAATGTTAGTGGACATTTATGTCTCTACAGTGCTTTTATTCTGGTAGTGAATCAATATGCCTGGTGCTTGGGGGAAAAAGTAACAAGCCCCACCCATCTGGCATCACAGGCAGCCTAAACCAAACAGCCCCTCAAAGTGAATGAGCTCATGTGATCTGAGCGCTCACAGTACTGTACACAGAAAACTGTCTGATTTCATTACGGTCATTTTAATGACAAGGTTCATGTATTTAAAGAAAAAAAAAAACCTGACACGTGTATCACTGTGTTAAAGGAAAAATCCACACTGGTCACCTGACAAAAAAACAAAAAGGCAGAAAATTAGTGACCTGTACAAAATTTGAAAATGTCAAACTTGAAAAAATTGACATTTTCTTCACTTACTCTGTTATTATTCCACATATTCCTTGAGTATAACAGTAATGTTTTTAACTTGTATTGCAATTATCTATTGACATATACAATTAATGAGAGCAGTTTAGCTTTTAGCAATCAAAAAACAAACACATATTTATATATTATATAATGGCCACGATTTAAAAAAAAAAAAAAAAAACTAATTCAGGAGATTCTTATTAAAATTTAATGTTATGTGGTTAAAATGCAGTAAAACGACAACAAGCTAAAACTATTTAACTATTTAATACTCAAAATAAATTAAACTGCTGATCAGCATTGTGATAATTTAACTACAGATTCTTCACATCTTTGTTTCTCAATGATCTTTTAATCATATAAAACTTGGCGTCGTCGGCAAAGAACTTTAGGTTTCGATCAGCATCATTAAGTCAGACTGCAGGAAATCGGCTGAAACTGAGGAGCAGGTGGATTTTTCCTTTAACAGTTTAAGTTTTCATGTCTTCTGAAATGTCCCTTCTGGGCTTTGGTTGTCCACATCACTGCCCAACCCCCACCCCCTTTAAGACTCACCAAGAATGTAAATGTTTTGAACCTGTTATGTGAAGGAAGAGAAGTGACTCAATGTGTCTTTAACGCTCCAGCGTTGTGATGTGACAGCAGCCTCACACACACAAACAAACCAACAGATGGCTTATTTACGTCAAATTGATGCAAGGAACAAAATGGCTCATGGTTCCAGGGACAAAAAAAGTTAAAAGCCCCATGACGTGTTAATATTTTGCAGGTTGTGCGTCTGAATTCAAACTTGAGTAATCTGGTTTGGATTCATATTGAGCAATGGAGCGTTCAAGAGCAGCAGACTGTGGTAAAAAGCTGGTTCAGTCTTCTTTTTTTTTTTAATTTGGAAGATCTCTTCTTATTTTGGCCCCAGTCTCATACCAGCCCTACGTTTTTGTGGCCGACACTTTTAACCGACTCATAAATTGTTTTGAAACTGCTGAGACTGGACTTCTCCATTTTAGCTACAAACACATCCTGCCACTGAGACGAAGCGTTGAGTCCTTCCCCTCCGTGCACTGTTTGTATCTGTGGGGCTGCTGCACATGCTGCTGTCTGAAGTTCACTCTGAATACATGTAGATGCAGTGACGTTTGGGAATGATGGCTGGTTCTGATGGTGTCCAAACCGTTTGAAATAAAACACAAACTCGTTTTGAAGATGAAATATCTGAATCTGTTTTTGTGTCAGAGGTTGTATACTTTAGGAATTTATATACTTGATATACTTGTTTTTATAGGTATTTTCAGATGTCAGTGAATCACAAACACCTGCTTCATAAATGCTTCAGTGCAAACATCTCACTGTTAACCAAGCGAAGCTGAAAGCAGAATCTGTTTGTATGAGATCATCTTCCCCTGCAGGTTTTTTTTTTGTTTGTCTTTTTTGTCTTGTCCAACTCACACTTTTACTTTTCAGATTGTTTTGAGTCCAGAAGTTCCAGCACAGATCTCTTCTCCTTGAGTCTAAAAAATGGGCCGAGTGAGAATGTTGATCAGGTCGAAGAAGCACCAACACAGAGGGAGTTTGACGTTTAATTCTCTGCAGGCAGGTGGTACATTCTCTGCTTTAGGTCTCAACACACCTTGATGGGTTTTTACAATGATATAGAAAAAGTGTCACTGACAAAAACAAGAACAACAACAAAAAAAAGACAAAATACATCTTGTTTTTTTTTTGTCTACAGGGAATCCAAAAAAAGGAACAGATGATACATTCACCTGCCGAGGTCAGGGACGGACTCTGTACAACTTCTGTGTTTGTGGTGAAGAAATACGACGTTAAGACATCGGAAAATCTCTGTACAACATCATGGATCTCTAATATGAAGAGGACAGAGGCAACAAAAAACAAAAAACATCTGTTCAGTTTCTAGCTGTTTGGCACTATTCCTAAATCTAATGTGCTCATCTACACAGGTTATACCGGTGAATGTCTCCCCCTCATGGTCAAAGGATGGTAATGCTCCTTAAAGCTGAATTCCTATATGATGTTTCTGTTGTTTCTCTGACTTCAGCTGGTAAAACGGTTTGTGGAGACGATGCAGCTGCAGCTAGTGACAGTTCTAGGTAGTAAAGACAAAGATTTGTGTATGTAAACTTATGAATACGTCATGTACACTTTATATACAAAGCAATTTTTTACTGCATCCACCTCCAGGTAGTTTTCAGACACATGACAACCAGTCTTTGAAAAAAAAAAAAGTTGTTTTTCTGACGTCTTCTTCTTCATTTGTTGGTTTTCTTAATTTCCTCTTTGTCCTGATGATGCACTGACATGCAGGAAGTTCACGTAGGACATTTTGGATTTGAGCTTTTTCAATAAGAGACTAATCTGATATGATTGTGGTGCGTTTATGATCCTAGAAATATGTCTGGAAATGTAACAAGACTTTTGACCATTTCTTTTTCGAGGGTCTTTGCAGTCACTTTCTCTTTCCCTTCGTGCTCCTCTTCTTCTTGTCCTTCATCATCATACCATCGTCTCCGAGCCCGACCCTTTCCCGGTGAAGAAGTCCCAGAAGTTGCGGTGGGTGACGGTTTGCTCTCTTCCTGCGGCATCTGTCTCACCCAGATGCTGCTCTCGCTTGACCCACTCAGGCTGGAGCAACTGCCACTGACGCCACCGCTCAGGGAGAAGCTCAACGCTGACCCCAGCGCGCCCCTGCGGTCCTGGGCTTCAGAGTCCTGACTGTGGAGCCGGGATGTTGAAGAGGAAGAGGAGGAGGAAGGCTGGGCCAGGCTGAGCAGGTTGTGGTGAGAGTGGAACTGACGCATGTGACGGATGGATTTACCTGAGGGACCTCACCTGGAGGAGGAAGAAGACATACTGTAAAACAATGTGTGTAAGTCACAGCCAGGGGGCGCTGTTGCACAAATAAGAGACTTTCATAGAGAAAGATACATGAGTTCAGGAGAAGCAGAAGAAAAGAAGAAAAGTCCAGATGAAAACAAAGGAGAGGAAAGGAAAGGAGAAGAAGAGAAAATGAAGGAAAAAATAAGAAAGAATAAGGTGAGAGAAAAAAACAAAAGAATGATGAAAGAGGAATAAGGGGAAGAAGAAAGTAAGAAGGAAAGGATGAGGGAATGAAAAGAAAGAAGGAAAGATAAAAGGAACAAATGAAAGACAGAATGAAAAAAAAGAAGGAACACAAGAAGGAAAAAAGAAAAAGAAGGAGAGAAAGAAAGAACTCGTACCGTATCTGGCCTCCTGCCTCTTCCTGTTCTGGTTCAGCTTCAGCACGTTGAGGAAGACCTCGCTGGTCAGGCTGCCCTCGCTGCCGCTGCCGTCTGGGGGGAACAGAGGGGAGGGGGGCTCGAGGGGGGACAGACTACCGCTGGACGCCCCCACAGAGTCCAGAGACGCCCCCGTGTCCCGACGGCCTCCTGACTCACTGCTGCTGCCCTCCACCGACATGTGGCTGCTGGTGGAGGGGGGGGGGGGGGCAACAGATGACACTGCACTCAGGAAAAGAGGATCTGATGTTGATAGGATGGTACTGAAAGACTGGTTGTCATGGTTACCTGAGTTTCCTACGCAGCAGGTAGTCGATGATGTCAGGGTCGGTCTGGATGAGACTCATCAGGACCTCCTGCTGCATCTCTGCCGACACCTGGACACACACACACACACACATTTAAGTTTAGCAGCTCAGATACAGCAGTGTTAATTTTCCTGGACATGAATGTGTGAGACGTCTCCGCACCATAAAGAGTCTCCTGTGGTTCTGGATCAGCACCAGAGTGACACTGATGATGGCCGTACTGTCCTCGATCCCCACGTCTCCTCCTCGCTCCCTCTGCAGCAGGTTCGGCCCAAAGATCACGGCCAGGTTCGCAGCCGTCATCTTGTTACCAGTGATCTGGAAGGAAGAAGAGATGTGGGAGAAAGAGAGGTGGATGAAGCGAGATGTAGTTTAACTGTGCATGTTATTTGAATTAAACTGTGAAGAAAGAAAAGAACAGGTAATAAATAAAGAGGTCTTTTATTTTGAAATAGTCATTTATTTTACTCTTTCTGTTGTTTCTCATTACATGTGTTTTTTTAATAAATGAAAGGTGAAGAAAGAGAACAGAAGAAAGGATAAAGTACAGAAAGACAGAAAAAATAATGGCAGAAACAAAGAATAGAGAGAAGAAAGGAAAAATCTATGAATGAAAATGGAAAATTAGGAACAAAAGAAAAACTTTTGAGGAAAGAAAGAAGAAAAGAAAGATAGACTGATTAAAAGAACAAGAAAAAAGTATGGAAAATGTCTGATTTTGTGTTGCTCAGAGACCCAAAGTTTGAACTCTGAGTCTAAAGGCTGATATAAGTGAAAGAATGACAAAGAAAGAGAGAAAAAATGAAGGAAAAAATGAAGATTGATAGAAAAAAAGAGAAAAAAGCCAGAATTTCTGAGAAAAACGTGAGAAATTTTGAGAAAAAAAGCCAGAGATTTTGAGAAAAAAGCCAGAATTTCTGAAAAAAAAGCCAGAAATTTTAAGACAAAAGCCAGAATTTCTGAGAAAAAAGCCAGAATTTCTTAGAATAAAGCCACAAATTTTAAGAAAAAAGCCAGAATTTCTGAGAAAAAAGCCAGAATTTCTTAGAATAAAGCCACAAATTTTAAGAACAAAGCCAGAATTTCTGAGAAAAAAGCCAAAGATTTTAAGAAAAAAGCTAGAACTTTTGAGAAAAAGCCAGAAATTTTAAGAAAATTGCCAATATTTCTGAGAAAAAAGCCAAAGATTTTAAGAAAAAAGCTAGAATTTCTGAGAAAAAAGCCAGAAATTTTAAGAAAAACCCCAGACAGTTTAAGAAAAAAGCCAGAATGTCTTAGAAAAGAAACAGAAATTTTGAGAAACAAAACAGAAATTTTGAGAAAAAAAAAACAGAAATTTCTGTCTTTTTTCTTAGAACTTCTGTCTTTTTCCTTAAAATTTCTGGCGTTTTTCTCAGAAATTGTGGCATTTTTCTAAGAAATTCAGGCTTTTTTTCTCTGAAATTCTGGCTTTTTTTTTTTTATTTCTGTCTTTATTCTTAGAAATTCTGGCTTTTTTTTCAAATTTCTGGCTTTTTTCTTAGAAATTCTGTCTTTTTTCTCAGAATTTCTGGCTTTTTCTCCAAATTCTGGCTTTTTTTTTAGAAATTCTGACTTTTTTCTGAAATTTCTGGCTTTTTTTAATCCAAATTTCTGGCTTTTTTTCTTAGAAATTCTGTCTTTTTTCTTAGAAATTCTGTCTTTTTTCTCCAAATTTCTGTCTTTTTTCTCCGAAATTCTGTCTTTTTTCTTACAAATTCTGACTTTTTTCTCCAAATTTCTGTCTTTTTTCTCCGAAATTCTGTCTTTTTTCTTACAAATTCTGACTTTTTTCTCCAAATTTATGGCTTTTTTCTTAGGAATTCTGTCTTTTTTCTTAGAAGTTCTGTCTTTTTTCTCAAAATTTGTGTTTTTTTTCTCCAAATTTCTGGCTTTTTTCTTAGAAATTACAATTTTTTGTGAAATTTCTGACATTTTTCATAGAAATTCTGTCTTTTGTCTTAGAAATTCTGTCTTTTTTCTTAGAAAATCTGATTTTTTCTCAAATTTCTGGCTTTTCTCTCCAAGTTTCTGTCTTTTTTCTTACAATTCCTGGCATTTTTCTTAGAAGTTCTGGCTTTTTTCTCTGAAATTCTGGCTTTTTCCTTAAAATTTCTGGCGTTTTTCTCAGAAATTCCAATTTTTTCTCAGAAATTCTGGCTTTTTCCTTAAAATTTTTGGCTTTTTTCTTAGAAATTGTGGCATTTTTCTTAGAATTTCTGGCTTTTTTCTTAAAATTTCTGTCTTTTTTCTCAGAAATTCTGGCTTTTTTCTTAAAATTTATGGCATTTTATTAGAAGTTCTGGCTTTTTTCTCAGAAATTCTGGCATTTTTCTTAGAAATTCTGGCTTTTTCTCAAATTCTGTCTTTTTTCCTCGGAAATTGTGGCATTTTTCTTAGAAATTCTGGCTTATTCCCAAAATTGATGTCTTTTTTCTCAAGTTCCGATTTTTTTTCCTCAGAAATTCTGTCTTTTTCTCAGAAAAAACCCTGAATTTCTGAGAAAAAAACAGGGTTTTCTGAGGAAAAATCCAGAAATTTGGAGAAAAAAGTAAGAATTTCTGAGAAAAAGACAGAAATTCTGAGACAAAAGCCGAAAATTTGGAGAAAAAAACACAAATTTTGAGAAAAATACAGAACTTCTAAGAAAAAAGACAGAATTCCTAAGAAAAAGACAGAAATTTGGAGAAAAAAGTCAGAATTTGTAAGAAAAAAGACAGAATTTCGGAGAAAAAAGACAGAAATTTGGAGAAAAAAGACAGAATTTCTAAGAAAAAAGACAGAATTTCTAAGAAAAAAAGCCAGAAATTTGGATTAAAAAAAGCCAGAAAGCCAAAAAATTCTAAGAAAAAAGATAGAATTTCTGAGAAAAAAGAAAAATTTCTGAGAAAAAAGAAAGAATTTCTATGAAAAATGCCAGAAATTTACAAAAAAGTTGGAATTTCTAAGAAAAAAGCCAGAAATTTTGAGAAAAGAGCCAGAAATTTGAGAAAAAAGCCAGAATTTCTGAGAAAAAAATTGGAATTTCTGAAAAAAAAGCCAGAAATTTTGAGAAAAGTCAGAATTTCTGAGAAAAATGCCAGAATTTCTAAGAAAAATGCCAGAATTTGAGAAAAAAGCCAGAATTTCTAAGAAAAAAGACAGAAATTTGACAAAAAAGTTGGAATTTCTAGGAAAAAGGCCAGAAATTTGGAGAAAAAAGTCAGAATTTCTAAGAAAAAGACAGAAATTTTGAGAAAAAAGAGAGAATTTCTAAGAAAAAAGACAGAATTTCTAAGAAAAAACACAGAAATTTGCAGAAAAAGACAGAATAATATAAAAGACAGAAATTTGGAGAAAAAAGTCAGAATTTCTAAGAAAAAAGACAGATTTTCTAAGAAAAAAGTCAGAAATTTGGAGAAAAAAGCCAGAAATTTGAGAAAAAAGTCAGAATTTCTAAGAAAAAAGACAATTTCTACGAAAAAAGCCAGAATTTGGAGAAAAAAGCCAGAAATTTGGAAAAAAAGCCAGAAATTTGACAAAAAAGTCAGAATTTCTAAGAAAAAACACAGAAATTTGGAGAAAAAAGACAGAATTTCTAAGATACAGAAAAGAAAAAAACAGAAATTTGGAGAAAAAAGTCAGAATTTCTAAGAAAAAAGACAGAATTCTAAGAAAAAAGTCAGAAATTTGGAGAAAAAAGCCAGAAATTTGAGAAAAAAGTCAGAATTTCTAAGAAAAAAGACAGAATTTCTAGAAAAAAGCCAGAAATTTGGAGAAAAATCAGAATTTCTGAGAAAAAAGACAGAAATTTGAGAAAAAAGTCAGATTTTCTAAGAAAAAAGACAGAATTTCTAAGAAAAAAGACAGAAATTTGAGAAAAAAGCCAGAAATTTGAGAAAAAGTCAGAATTTCTAAGAAAAAGGCCAGAAATTTGGAGAAAAAAGACAGAAATTTGGAGAAAAAAGACAGAATTTTGAGAAAAAAAGTCAGAAATTTCTAAGAAAAAAGACAGAATTTCTAAGAAAAAAGACAGAAATTTCTAAGAAAAAAAACAGAAATTTTGAGAAAAAGACAGAATTTCTAAGATACAGAAAAGAAAAAAACAGAAATTTGAGAAAAAAGAGAGAATTTCTAAGAAAAAAGACAGAATTTCTAAGAAAAAACACAGAAATTTGGAGAAAAAGACAGAATTTCCAGAAATTTGAGAAAAAAGTCAGAATTTCTAAGAAAAAAGACAGAATTTCTAAGAAAAAAGTCAGAAATTTGGAGAAAAAAGCCAGAAATTTGAGAAAAAAGTCAGAATTTCTAAGAAAAAAGACAGAATTTCTACGAAAAAAGCCAGAAATTTGGATAAAAAAGACAGAAATTTGGAGAAAAAAGACAGAAATTTGAGAAAAAAGTCAGATTTTCTAAGAAAAAAGTCAGAAATTTGGAGAAAAAGACAGAATTTCTAAGATAAAAGACAGAAATTTGAGAAAAAAGTCAGAATTTCTAAGAAAAAAGACAGAATTTCTAAGAAAAAAGCCAGAAATTTGGAGAAAAAAGCCAGAAATTTGAGAAAAAAGTCAGAATTTCTAAGAAAAAGACAGAATTTCTAAGAAAAAAGACAGAAATTTGAAGAAAAAAGCCAGAAATTTGAGAAAAAAGTCAGAATTTCTAAGAAAAAAGACAGAATTTCTAAGAAAAAAGCCAGAAATTTGAAGAAAAAAGCCAGAAATTTGAGAAAAAAGTCAGAATTTCTAAGAAAAAAGACAGAAATTAAGAGAAAAAAGTCAGAAATTAAGAGAAAAAAGTCAGAATTTCTAAGAAAAAAGCCAGAAATTCTGAGAAAAAAGCCAGAAATTTCACAAAAAAGTCATAATTTCTAATAAAAAACCAAGAATTTCTAAGAAAAAAGCCAGAAATTTGAGAAAAAAGAAAGATTGATGGAAAGAAGAGGGAAAAGTATGGAAAATGTCTGATTTTGTGTTGCATTTCACTGAGAAGATTAAATTCTGAGTCTCTAAGTCTAAAGAGTGTTAAAAGAAAGAAAGAAAGAAACGAAAGAAAGAAAGAAAGAAAGAAGGAAGGAAAGAAAGAAAGAAAAAAAAGGAGGGAAAATGTCTGATTTTGCGTTGCATTTCACTCAGAGGCTCAAAGTTTAAATTCTGAGTCTCTAAGTCTAAAGAGTGATAAAATGAAAAGAATGAAAGACAGAAAAACATGGAAAGAAAGAAAGAAAGAAGTGACCCTGCAGAATGGAGGAGCGCAGGTGTGCGGCCTCACCTCCTCGTCGTTGGTGCCGATGGTGTCCTGGGCGAAGCTCTGCACCGTGTGCAGCAGCGTGAGGAGGCGCAGCAGAGTGTCACAGTTACAGGGAGGCAGCACGTAGAGGAGGTGCTGCAGGTACTGGAGCTGCTCCGCCCCCCGCAGCACTGAGGATGAGGAGGAGGAGGAGGAGGAGATTACACTCTACACTCTGTGTGTTTGTATGTGTGTGTGTGAGTGTGTGTGTGTGTGTGTGTGTGAGCGTACGGTTGGCGTGCAGGAAGGCCGGGTACAGCTCTCTGGGCAGCAGAGGATCAGGCATGTCCCTCAGAAACTCTTTGAGCAGCGCGGCGACATCGTGGACGCTGTGCTCCTCATCCAGCTGGACGTCCACACCCATGTCGAAGTCCTCCCGCAGCTGAGGGACACACACACAAACACATAAAAACATAAACACACACACACACTGGGGGTCACCTAAAGGTCTGGATTTCCCAAAAACAGGATCTCACACATCATCCGATTATTTTTATCCTCCAGTGACAGGAAACACAGGACGTCTCACATGGAGCTGATGATTTCCCACAAATCAACATCAGAGAGTCTCACACACTCGACCGGAGCTCAGCGTCAGACAGAGACACGACTCTCAGGTCTTTCAGATACTGGCAGATATTTCAAAATAAACTGAACGATACATAAATAAGTCAAACAGACACAGTCCTGATGCTGTGATGTGGATCATGAAGATTCATCCTCACCTGTCTCACTCGCTTCTTCGAGCTTCCCACTCGGAAAATCCCCACAGTCTGAAGACCTGAGGAGACGAGACGCAGAGTTCACACCTTCATCAAGCTTTCATTACAATGATGGGCATGGAAAACCAGATGTAGGCGGAGTCAAACATCTGTTAAAACTGATTAAATCAGAAGTGGGCGGAGTTAAACATCTGTTAAAACCGATGAAACCAGGAGTGGGAGGAGTTAAAATACATTACACCAGAAGTAGGCGGAGTTAAACATCTGTTAAAACGATGAAACCAGGAGTGGGCGGAGTTAAAATAGATTAAACCAGAAGTAGGCGGAGTTAAACATCTGTTAAATCACTCAGGGCATTTGCCGCTGACTTTGAGACAAGCCCCGCCCCCCTGTCTCACCGTGGTTCTCGATGTGGCTGCAGCACCGCTCCAGCACCCGGGGCACCTGTCTGTAGATGGGGTTGAGGCTGAGCTTGGTCTGGGTCCTCCCCTCGGACGAGCCGCCGCCACCCGCCGCCTTCTTCAGCTCCAGCTCGGCTGGGTGGGAGAGCTGCAGCGCCTCCAGCAGGCGAGACTGACTCTCCACCAGGTCGGAGATGGAGTCCACTGACAGGCCTCCCTGCAGAGAGGAGCAGCAACTGCGGTCAGGCTCCGCTCCAACATTTCAAGTGCGGCCTGACTGCAGACTTTGTGGCAAATGCACTGAGACAACTGGGAAAGTCAGCGCTAGCTCACTGCAGCAAGTATAAACTTCCGGTTTTCAAAATAAAACATTAAATGTATTAAAAATGTATTTTAAGAATATGAGGAGTGTTAAATTTGATTTAAAAAAAAAAAAGAAAAAGAAAAGAAAGAGGTGTGTCTCATGAAACAAGTAAGGTCCTGCACTGATTCTGAGCCAACAGGCCACATGACCTGGAAGCTACTGAGCTAAAATGCTCATATTTACATTGAAAATATTTAAATTGAAAAAAAGATGAATCTAGACGAGTAAATAATAAAAAAAAAATCAAACAAAGATTGTGTGTTCGTGGTGAAAATATATTCATACAATACAAATACATCTAACTGCAGCATTTCATTGTTCAGGTTGACATTTGGAAATGTCTCATTTACACAGTTTGTCCACTAGAGGGCAGTGAGAGCTTTACTGTTGAGCACTAAAATGATCACAATTCATTTAAAAATAAATAAAACAGGAACAATAATAATAAAAAAGAAACACTTAAGTGCCACTTTTTCTGATGGGACTGGGTACAAAGATAAAAAAAAAAAAAAAAAAGCTAATCATTGGATGTATTAAGATTATTATGTGAAACTACAGAACTAGAGCAAGATCAATTTCATGTGTAAATGTAAAGAATCCATATCAATATATCATTTATGAGAATGTAAAGACGAAAGACAGACACAGGAGAACACACACACACACACACACACACACACAGACAAGCTTTTATCCCTCACTCTACATTTGTGAGGAGCTGAAAACAAAAACCAGATAAAATATAAATCACTGTTATAAAACCTGCCAGGGATTAAAGCAGGAACGCAGAGTGTCGGAGGAATTTACAGCAGCAACCGAACCAAACCAAACCAGACCAAACCAGACCAGACCAGACCCAGACAGCTGAGGAGCCGAGATTTGACCAGAAGATCACATGGTTAAAAAAAAGTCTTTCAGGGTTAAGGTTACCTGTGTGTTTCTGATGACATCATCATGTTAAAAACAACCAGAGAACAGAGATGAACGTGAACGCTCTTTAAACTGCAGAATTACTCACGTGAAGTGAAGTGAAATGAAAATGTCAAGTATGAGCCATTGTTTAAAGTAAGTGCCGACGACCTCTGACCTGAAGAGCCTCCATAAATCTCCTCCACATAGAGTGTGTGTGTGTCCATGTGTGTGTGTGTGTGTTCTTATGTGAAAAAGTTAGAAAGTCCTTCCTCCTCTCAGCTTCTCTCTCCTCCACTGTTCATCTTCTTCTAGACATTAATCTCAACCTTCCTTCCGACCGTGTTCGTTATCGGTGCAACGCCACCGAGCTGCAGCTGCATCATCTATCAACCTGAGCATCTCAAACCCAGTGTGTATGTGTGTGTCATCAGATATGTAAACGGTGAGCTGCTGCAGCCCAGGCAACTGGAAGAGGCCGAGTCAGATGGATGAAAAACAAACCACCGTCCACTTAGCTGCATCATCTGTCGTCAGGAAAAGTGTGAGTTCATCTCTTTAATGTCGGTGGAGTTTGAGTTTCTGTTTTTTCTCCTCTTTTCTGAGCTACTTCAAGTAAAAAAAAAAAAACAAATCTGATTTTGAGATTTGACATTTTGTGATAAATCTCATATTATCTCCTTTTAGAAAAAGCTTTGTACCCAGTGTGCTCTGTAAATAACATTAATATTCGTCTTATCATAAATTATTATGTTTAATCTGGAATCTGAAAAGACAAACCTTTAAAAAACACCAACAAATGACATAAATAAAACACATCAGTGGCCTCTAAGAGTTTATACTCAATTATTTATACAGTTTGTTTATAGAAGCTGAAGCTCAGACAGAAGTAAATTCAGTCCAGCGTTTAATTAACTACTGTGTATATTTGGATATTAAAGATTTAACGAGCCAGGATCTCACACCGGTCTCTGTTGTTTGTTTTAGAAAATCAGAGCATGGAAACACTCAGATTCTTCCTTTCCTCTGTCTTTGAGTTCAATAAACAGAGTTTATGGCTCTCTCACTTCTCTCTCAGTAAACACGCTGTTGTCTTAACTTTGCTGAACCGGAGCTGATGAATCGTTTCTCCGTGACGACCAGATTACATCATGTCTGATACATGTAATCAGATATCACAGCAGCGGCTGCTGCAGAGGCAAGAAAGGAAAAAACAATCTGTAAACATGTGAAGTGCCTTTCCTGCCTTTATATAATCAATCAGTTCTATCAATGTTGAGTTGCATTGAATTAATTATCAGGTTTTCTAAACTGATAGTAAACAAGATACATGTAATGTTTGATATTTTATGACAAATCTTGTATTTACTTGTGTCCTTAAACGTCTCATGTCCACTTCACTGATTCATATTTTTAGACACACAAGCTGTTTATATGTTTTCCTCTCAGGCTACGACGGCGTAAATTACTTGGTTATACATGAGTAAAAGATGAACAGTTTCCTCCTGTGACAGTGAAAAGATGTCGTTTAGGACGAAAAATCATCTGAAGACTCAACAGTCCAGGATAAAAAGACGTTTCTGAACTCAGTCCTCTTGTGTATTTTCAATATTTTAATACTGTTTAGTTACACAAATCAAATCGATTAAGACTAATTGTGATGATCAGTGTCAAGATTTAACAGACCCGTGTTTTAATCAAGCAGGTAATGAACAGATGATTAGTTGTCTGTCAGTCTGAGCTTTTATTTTGGTGTCCTCTGTGACTGAGTCAGGAGCTGCTGCAGCTTTCATCACAACTCTCTGTGGCCGTCATAATACTCATTACTGGCTTCACGTAACGACCCTTTACAGATCAGCATGGGGGAATTGTAGGGTGTGATGGCCTCGAGCGCAGAGTTACACACACACACACACACACACACACACACACAGAAAAGCAAACACACATACACAGAGCACCAACGCAGCATTTTTTGTGCGAACACTCGGCTGTAGAAACAAACAGAGGAATTTGTTTGTGAAAATGTTTACAGCTGGAGATGCAGTCAGAGATTAATGAGCTACACACACACACACACACACTCATACACACACAGCCTAGGAATTTGGCAAAAGCTGGAAAGAAATTTGAAGCTGGCAGCTTTGGAGTGAGTGGAGATGTGCGATAAAGTATCAAAGGTCAAAGGTCATTGCTTTGCCTGACTATAGATAAAGAAAAACTTCAAATCTACTAAAATAACAAAAAAAGCTCATTGTTTTGGTTTTGTCATTTCAGAGATGTGTGTGTCTGCGGCCTCACCCTCCTCTGTCCTCGGCTGGTGTTATCTAGAAATGTGGGCGACAGCGGTTTGTTCTGGTTTTCAAAACTCGGGGCCACCGAGTTTGTGGAGGGTGATCCTGGACCTCCTCCACCGCCTGTGATGGACGAGGAGCTGACCAGAGGCTTGTTCCCGTTGAAGAACTGCCGCTTCTCAGCCCGAAAGCGCAGGATGCTGGCCTCCAGGTCCAGACAGTCCCTCCTGCTCTCCTTCAGGGCATCCTGCCGCAGCTTGTAGGCCCGGTCATTGGCGATGACCTGGGAGAGCGGGATGCCGAACGCCTTTGGATCGGATTCTGAGGGAGGAGGAGAAATGAGTGAGACCTCCAAAGCTTTGATATCAATGCAGCTTTAATGGTAAACTTAAAATAAGAGCTTCTTTTTTGTTTCTGAACGTCCCAACTGAGCTGAATCAGCTCTCACACAGGTGTATTAGATGTAAAGTTCACAAATCACTGTACGAAAACAAAATATACACAAATGTTGACAACACTTTTGAATCTCATCAGAAAAACAGACATTCAGCATTTGAAAGCAAAATTGTTTTTTTCTCCAATAAAGACTTTTTTGTGTGGCCACACTGATGCTGTAAATCACAGACTGGAGCCCTGAGTGAGTGAGTGAGTCTGCTTTTATTTGCAGAGCACATTCCTGTCTACTGATAGTATCTCAGCTCCAAAACATGAAAACAAAGAAGGCTCCACTTTCATCTGCATATCTCTGCTCATCTCCTCTCGTTCACACAATCACAAATGGACAAAAGGAAAATCTTTAAGGTGTCGAAGCTGGACAGTTTCTGTCCAAGCCACATCGTCAGACCCAGAGTTAAACCTGAAGTTATCCTGATCACCTAAGATCCACTTGAACAATGTTGGTCCAAAAACACCATGGCAACAGAACTCAGCTCCATGGAGAAGAGTTGGTGAGACAGGCTGAGAGAACAGGATAAGTAGAGGAGGAGAGATTAAAGTGGATATGCTTCTGCAAGGATGGGGAGACTGAAAGGGCGGCACAGAGCTGAGCCTGAAGAGGTGGACACATAATGACTGATGATGACATGAATGTGCAACCTCGTTAACTTGTGAGCACGGGGATCGCACGACCCCTTCACACAGAGATTAGAGGCTCAGGTAGACGATGTGGTATAAGAAGACACAGGGTGGATGAAGAGAGCGGGTTTAGAGAGGGATAACCAGATAATCCCGTTAGAGCGGCCGCAGTCACACACCAGACATCACACTCAGACTGATACAGGCTTAGTACTGCATCGCCAGGTAGATGCAACACGAGCGAGGAGGCTGTCGTCGCAGGAGTTTCGGCTCAGTCAAAGCTGCAAAATCTTTCGCTCGGCTGTGTCACATGATCACAGCCATTTAGCGCTCACTCCGATGTGGCACAACATGAAGTGAGAAGTCAGTTAGAGATCTTCTTAATTTAGGGTATTAAGAAGAACAACAACAACAAAAACAACTTAGATAAAAGGCTAAATAAATAGGCTTAAAAAAAGAGTGACAAAGCAACGGAAGAAGAGAGTTGATCACGTTGAATCTCAAACAGAAAACACACAAGAAATTAGAGAAATTAAAGAATATTTAAGAAATAAATGTCGTAAGATGAGTAACAAACGACCTCATAGTGTCTGGTTAGGTCGGGTTAGCAATAAAGCTGGGAGAGTGGGGAAACAACTATCTTAAGTTACAACATGTGACGTTACAAAACAATGTCATTTCTTTTCATGTAATGGTTAAAAAATTGAGACACAAAGTGTTGATCAATGAGCTTCACTGGGGATGTTTGGTCTATTTGAAATTGTTAACAGCTAGGCTAGCTTTCTAAGATAAGCTAAGTTAAGTTGGCTCTGTTTGCTGTAATTCACCAAATTTTGGTAAATGTCCTGTTGTTCCTTTGAAGCTAATTAATCTTGCAGCCATGTCTGATACCATTTCATGACATGAACAAATGATGTATATCCCTTTTGTAATCCTGCAAACCCTGAATATAAAGTGACTCATCTAAATTACCCAGGAATAGCCTGAGGTCGTTAAAGGCTACTGAGGCATTAGAGTTCACTCTGCATGGGTCAGTCACATGCATCAAACAGGAAACTCTGAGCAGATTAATCAGGTTGTATCTATACTTAAACACTCACATTCAAGGAATCGTGGACCGGCCGCGATTGCTTGAATGAAAACACATAGAGGAGAACCAACACACAGTGCACGTGTGTGCGCACGCATGAACAAGAGTCCCAAGCGGGTCAGACAGCCGAGGTGGACTGGCAAGATGCCCCGCAAAGCTCCAAGGATACCGGATTGACTCATCTTGAAATAACTTCCAGGCTGTGCTAAGAGTTTATTCATTAGTTACAGAGCAACACAAAGGTCTCAATCACAGGGTGAGGACATGCTGCTGTTTGAGTATAGAGCACAATGCATGATTTTTGAAGGAACATCTTTCAACTGTATGAAAACTACTGGACAGGATATAACACAGTTTGAAGGCCGATCAGGGGGAGTTTTCTGCTCTGCTTGATTTGTGACAGATCATCTGTGACCAGCCCTCGTCCACGTGGGTTCACCATCAGGTGCCAGGCTCACAGATAAGCTCCTTATTGGCCAGTTGCCAGCTAGCGTTAGCTTGTAGCCACAGGTATGAGTTCACTGAGAGGCACTGACTGAGTCACTGCTAATGGCTAACAAGCAGAACAGATGAAGATACACATAGGCTACTAGCTTAAACAGCAGCTCACCAGACACTTTTGACTTATTAATAATCACGCTATAATGAAATAATGATATCAAGGTACTTTTTAGCTAACAGAGACAAAACATGGCCTGACTCTGTTCATCCACTTCATGAAAACTGCTCTGCAACACTTAGCATTAGCATTATAATACTCATTTACTATGTTATGTGACTTTTTTTTGCTAAATATTTTGAGGTAGTAAAAGCGGCCATCGTCACTAAAGTTCAGCTAAATTAGGATCTCTAAGTCCTGGTTGTACATTCCTCACATTTCAACTGCATCTTAAGGGCTGTAAAGATTAGGTGAATTAGTCAGGTACTGAAACAAACACACAAACAAAAACAACAGTGCTGTTGTTCTAAACGTAGCTGCTGGCTGCTCTGTGGTTATTTATTTCTGCTTCAGTCTGTAACGTCATTTAATAATAGATGCTACATTTGGGAAAACACTACCCCCAGGACAGGCCTGGGCACAGACCCGGATTTGGATCCAGGATCTCTGGTGGTTCAGCTCCTATGGTTCAGTACCACTGGCCTCTTATAGCTCCTTGACAATATTAGCTTGGTGGTGTAATCGTTTCAGTATGGTGTAACATAAAATTAGGGACATTTATCTTTCATCATCATCATCATCATCTGCTGCTGCTGTCTTTCCACTTTATGGTGGTTTAATAACATTAATTATCCTCCCTCTTGCTTCTTAATAGTTAATATGCATGTCAAAAACAAACAACAACCTCCCCTGCAACAGGAATGTGCCATGTCCATTGACAGACGTCGTTCAGCTCTGTTTGATCAGTAAGCTTCACTGTTTATGCCTCAGCCCTGACGTCTGCCGGCAGCGACAGCGACAGCTCGCTGGCACTGAATGCCAACGATGACAGCGTCGGCCGGCCGCCTGCGCTCGCTCGAGGTGTGTGCTTATTTAAGTAAATAGTTGAGGATTTAATAGCTGGCTGTAGCAAGCTCGGAGCTGCTGGAAAACACTTATCAGAGCAGGCAGCCAAGTTCATGGGACACTTAAGACATCTGAGAGGTCTGAGGCGTACGGGTTTCCAAAGAAGGTGAAAAAAAAAGAGATGTCAGCGTTTTCTTTTAATCCTCTTTGAGAAACATAACTCAAACAGAAATATGCACCACCATGTTTTAAGGTTTGTTTTTGATTTGATTTGACATTTTCTTAAAGAAGTACTCCCAGATTTGGTGGTCCTCACTTCTTTTTGTTAACTTTTTCTTTGTCATATACTCTCTGAATATATCAGAAAACTGCGACTTTGCATCTTTGTTGTGTAAAATGTTCATGAATTGGCTCAGATTTGTCTGTTTGACTTTATGCAGAGATTATTCCTTTTATACCTGCATATAAAACATACACACAGTCTCATCTGATTATGTTTAATTGCCTTTTGTCCCATTTGGGACACCATAGAGGTTTGCGTAACATCTGGGAATTTCATAAATAATTTCTATGGAGGTTTATGCAACAGTGAAGTGAAAACGAAGCGGCATGTGTCTGGCTGGTTCACGCCTGATTGTTCAGGAATTTCACTATTTTTCTTTCTTAAATATTTTTGAGTCTCTAGAGAGAGTTACTGGGAAACCGAGGCAGATATATTTAGATGCTGTCGAGTTTTCACTTGTGCTTTTCCTTCACCACATCAGCAGCTGGATGTTGATATTGGGTCCTTGGGGGCTTGGTGAATTTAAAAACCTTGTGTTTTTTTTAACTCAGAGTGTAAACCCCCTGTCAATGGACAAGAACAGGAGCTTAACTTCTAGTTGAACTCTCTGTCTGAGAAAGACTCTTTCAGTTCCACTCCCCCATCCTTGCTTATATGTGCTTCATCATGTTCAGACTGTGACGTTAGAGATCAGTGGGACTTTGGGTCTGAAACAGGTACAAACACTTATGACCTAGTTAGTTTTAAGCAGGTCCTTATCACTTAACACTGCAGGCAGTCTAAATCAAGATTTGGCCGTCACCCTCGCTGCACTCACCACACCGATACTGGGTTTTGTGTCCAAGCCGTGACACCACCAGCTGCGTTCAGCCATTAACCTCCATACGCCCACTCAGACTCATCCTGTTTCTAGCATTTACATGGAAGTAAACTGTTTATGTTGATCAGCGTTTGGTAAAACTTTGCTAAAACGACCACAGTCTCCACTTTCATCAGTGTTTAACCCAAGCTCTGATGCTTCCTTATCTCTTATTTCTCTAAGATTTCATACACCCTAAAATTTTCTAAACCAACAAACTGTGTCCAATCAAGGAGAAGCCAGAAAAACTGTGAAAACAAACACTGGGAAAAAAGCACAATTTACTTTCCAATTCCCAACCAATTTTGAAACCAGTTACAGATACCACTATGTAATCTAGTTACATGTAATCTGCTACTTGACGACCCCTGAAGCGGCCTTCAGTGGTGGGTTAGAGCAGAGCCAGCAGGATCGCTGCCAGGTCCCAATGTTCTGTGTTTTGATTAGCAGGGTTAGCTTCAGCTAAGTCCCTGTGTGTAAGAGGCTGGAGGCAGGATTTACAGACCTGCACAGACATCCTGGGAATGTGTGTGTGTGTGTGTGTGTGTGCATGCGTGCATGAGTGTGAGTGTGTTTTGGCTTGAATCTTGGCCCGCTGTGATAATCACCTGGGAATAGAGAACATCTCTTTGGCAGATGATTGACCACACGGTTCAGAGGGGAAGAGAGGGAAAGAATAAGAGGAGGGAAAATATGACGAAGAATAAAAACGTGTATTTATTTAAAAGAATTCATCATGTAATTGATCAGGGCCGAATTTATATGTATTGTTTAATCTGATGATTTTCATGTTTATGGTTAGTGTATATATACCTGAGTAAACTACAGGAAAGGTTTATTACCCCCCCCCCCCAAAAAAAGACTTAAATGATTGATTATTAAAGTTAGTGGTACATTTTCAGCCAGTAAGCATTTTGCTAGCTTTAGCTCTGATTCTGACTTTCATCCAAAATACTGAAACCATGGGACCATGAGGCCTGTGGGGAAGTTCGCTACTTAATTTTGTTGGTAAAAGTGTGTTGTTGTTTATTTACATGACTTAATTAATGCTACATGGCCAGTGTTATCAAAAGAGCTGTTCACCTCCCAGTGTTGCCAAGAGCAACAGTCCGTCCGGTGCTAGCTAGCATGTTAACTTAACAGAAGAAAGTACGTGATAGATATGGAAGCAAAACAAGAGTGTTGATTTCCACCACTACATCCGTATTTACTTAATGAGTAAAGGAATACAGTTTGGTTATGACCTTGCGGTGTTTCTCTTAGACTGGTAAATAAACATCTGTTAGCGCTAATGCTAGCTATGTGGCAAGAGTGCAGAACTTTAAGATAATCTAAGTTGCTATTTCAAGTAGAGATTGTGTTTATCTGAGACGGTGGGTTGAAGAAACTGTGAGTAAGCCCTGAAATTACATCACTTTGAACAACGTACAAGAAATAAATAGGCTGTTATTCATGGTACAGTGCGCATGTAAACATGCTCTCCTGACGGAGCCGTGTTTGCGTCTGTAATGCTGACACAGCATGACTGTGCAGAGGTCATTATTCAGTTTATGTATTAACAGCAGCAGAAACAATGAAACACAAGTCAGACTGAGTGAACCCTGCAGTGAGTCAGTCTGAACCTCTTATGCTTTTACAAACACACTATGTCAAGTATGGAAGTCCATTAGCAGTGAAAGCCGCTGGACGTCACAAGCGGTGACGCCATTTTCAATGAACAGAAGATGCTTTTGTGTTTGATCACATTTACTGCAGCAAACACAGCGTCTGTGGGTGTCAGGTCGTGGAGGAGAAAATGCAATTTCACATGGGATTATGAAATGAGACCAGCTGTAGCCGGAGATGGTGTCACTTTTGACCACATGGTGTTGAACTCACCTCGCTCTTTCTTTTCCTTGGAAAAAGAGTCAAACTTCCTGCGCAGAGATTTTCTCCTTTTGCGTATTTCTGTGTGGGAAAAAAAAGAAGAAAACAAAAGGTCACCATGAATAAAATTGTTAGTGATGTTCAAGTATGTGCACACTTCAGCCTGCACAATGAATACTGTGTCCTATCCGCTGTCTGATGTCTGTCTTTCATTTATTTTGTTATTCAAGTGTTTGCACACTGTATATATGTGTGTTTCCATGTGCATTGCTTGTTAAGATGCCTCTAACGGAGGATCGCAGCACAAACACTCATCTATACATGAAAGAAACACTCATCTCTCTCATCCTTTTATCAGCTTTAAATTAACTTAATAAACCCAATCATCTCCTGTTTCTCTCAATTATACACACACACACAGCCAATTCAAACCACACTCATTAAGACCTTTTTCCTTTTCCTCTCTTTCTCTGTTATTATCTTTTGCTCTTGAGTGCTTGCACTTCTTCCTCAGTTCCAAGAATAGCGTGGACCCTTTCAATAGACGAGACCTTGTTGTTTGTTTGAATAGACCCTTTGCTTAATGGCGTACCGCCCCAGACATGAAAGACAATGGGCCGTGGTGTGTGTATGGATTTATGGGGAAATATAAGATTTAAGGACCTGAAGCTAAAGGAAAATCAGAAATCATTCCCTTGATGCGTTCGAAATGTTTTTCAAATGTAATGTCAACTTTTATTAGCACTGAAATTGTTGTAAAGAGAAGACTGTACAGGACGGTTAGCTTACAGTAGCTACTGTTAGCTTGTTAATATAAGCCATGTAAACCACAAATAAATAAATAAAACATTTTCTATTCTTTGTTTTATTTAGGATTTAGCTCAGCTTTATATCACTATATTGTTATCTCATTGGTTTTTGTATTATTAGTTTTGAAAGTTTTGTGGCTAAAGAGAAGACTGTTAGCTTACAGTAGCTGCTGTTAGCTTGTTGTGCAAGTCAGGCAGTTGTGAGGAAAAAAATGAAACATTGTCTTCAATACTGCTCAGGATTAAGCTCAATTTTATATTATCATCTTGATTTTACATAGATTTTTGAAGTGGATAAACCTAAGTGTCCCTGATGAAGAGAGAGGGAGATGCATTAGCTGGAAAGCTCAGCATTAGCATTAGCAGCTGTTCTGCGCCTGTGGCTCTTTCTCTTACGCAACAGCGCTGTTATAATGTTACAGCTTCATGTGATGAAGTGTAAAATTCAACGTTTTGATTGACCACATGCGAAGAATTTCTCTGCTGATGTGAACTGGAAAACAGCATCACTCTCCGCGGGTAAACATAACGCACTGACACGAGACGGCATCATCAAGTCCACATATGGAAAATCCCTTATAGGCCACTATAGACTACTGTGCTGTAAAAATGCTATTTAATCTCATAAATAGCAAGAGAAAACATCCATCCCTGACATTTTTTAGCCTCCATGAGTCACATGCAGATCTTCTCAGCACAGGAAGAGTGAAGTTTTACAGCAATGTCTATGTGCTGGGGTCAAATGTACGTAAGTGGATATTTGTTAATGTAGCTCTGACTCTATAGTGTGTGTGTTTTGTTTCAGCTGTTTTTTTACAAGCTCCACATCCTTCCTCTTCTGACCAGGCTTCTTGTTTGGGTTTGTAAAGCTGCTGTTTAGAAATCACTGGTTCAAGGTTGGATCTTTTCCCTATTTAGGAACAAGTGTCGATCCCCCAAACATTACACATTGTGACTTGTCAAATATTTGTGATGCTAAATATGGAAATTTGTCTCTTTGTTTCCTTTTTAATCATTGAGCACAATCTAAAATTAAAAAAAAAAAAAAAGCCAGGGAAAGACAAGGAAGAAAGTGTGTGTTATGAGTGTGTGTGCTGTCGGGATAAAAGGGTCAAATTCCCATGACTACAGGAAATTAAAGTTTATTTCCAAAGCGCTCAGCCCCTCCCATCGCACACACGCCACCTCCAGCTGAGGTTGATCTCCTACTGACAAGTGTGTGTGCATGTACACACATATGAACTCGGCCGGTGATTACATAATACACATTCACACAGAGCTAAGATGACAGACAAACACCGAGAGGGGATAACAGACAAAGTGTTTCCAAGCACAATAGACCTGCACATATTATTCCATTGTTATGTGTTCTTGGCAGATAGTTGGAGCTAAATGCATCACTTGGCTGATAACAAATTATAGAAAACTGCTTCTCTTTAAAAACAGGTGCATGAGTGAATTCCTCAAGTCGGAAAGTTTTCCAACCTAATCGACCATGCTCCAATCTTCAGATACCAGTTAACGCCTCAATATTTAGGAGATAAACAACAGATAAAGAGTTTAAAATTAGTGTAGGAAAATAAATAACTAACCATTTTAAAGTACCAACTTAAGGTCAGATGATTACTGGAAACTTTAAAGTACCCCTGATATATAATCAGAGCATGATTGTTTACCAGTTTCCATTTCAATCCATTTAACAGGAGGACAGACTGGCTCAAGCAGTTGTTAATGTGGCTCCTCAGCAAAACCTCAGAGAGATTAAAGCATATTGATTCTTACAACAGAGGAACAAAGCAAAATGAGGATGAGAAAAAGCAATGGAGGGAAAAGAACATGAATGAGGGAAAAGAAACAGTGGAAAAGTGGCAGGCTGAGAAGGTAAGAAAAAAAACATTAAGACAGACAAATGGTGAGTACGAGCCGGTCCCTGCAGAGCAGAGATCCAGAGGATGGGGCATGAGAACGAGCTCCGGCTCTTCACCAAATAAGAACAAATCTGTCTGAAAACAACTGACACGTTTCACCAAGAATTTACAAAACGCTGCCAATGAAACCAACAAACACACTTGTGCAGAGAGACAAGACACTCACATGGGACCGTGCATAAATGTAAAGAGTGACATGTAAACAGCGGAGCAAAGCAGGAAGAGTTTTGTGGCATGGGTTCCTCTTTCAGCTGCAGTGAGTGAGGGGCAAAGAGAGAGGGGGAAAAAAAGACTGAAAGATGATAAAGAAATATATCTGTGGAGAAGAGAAGTGGAGAAGTGGACAAGAAGAAACCCAGTGGAGACAAAGCAACTGAAACAAGGATGGATGGAGGGCAGCGGGAGGTGATGCTGAGGCCACCACTGACCGGCTGGACTGGGGAGATTCACCCCAGGGGAGAAAGATTCCCACACTGTCTGCATGCCACTGACTTACAAATCATAACAGTGCAACATATTATAACAGCACAGAAACATAAATATCTTTACATTGATCTTTACTCTTTAAATAATCAAAATAAATACATAAAGAGCGTCAATATCCTATACTATAGCTATAATTTTGCTAGCTTGCACTACATTAGCAATGTTACAAATTCAAAACTTTAAATATAACTTGGATAAAAAGGAAAAAAGTGAATGTAATTTGGTTTAAAACATATGAAAATGTGCAAAGAAAGATGCGAGTTGTCATTAATTCATCAGTCAGAGCATTAGCTTTTCAGAGTTGTTAGCTTGAGAGAAAGTTCAGGTAGCGTTAGCTTAGGCTACTAATTAGCTAAACTAGAGTTCATAGGAAGATAGTTTGATACTATTACAGTTTAATTACTGCACCAATTGGACATTAGTAGTACATTTAGTAAAAATTAAAAATGAATTTAAGTGACAGTTAGCTTGGTCCTTGCAGATGCTAACCAATGCTAATTCCTATTTATACCCGGGTTTATATATGTTGTAGCGAAGGCAGCTTCACCTCCTTCCTCTCTGACAGGTTTTACATGGGCTGAAGCTACGCATTGAGTCAGTGGAGCTGGTGCTAACAAATGAAAAACTCAAGGCGAGGTCTTTTTCCTATGAGGGATCATATGGTATCCAGCACATCCCAGATCGTCCAGTTTGGAAAAATGTCTCTGTGTATAATGCACTCTTCACAACAAACATTATATAAGATACGATGTGGAGAATATGACTAACTACTTGACCTTCCCAAGTCGTGGAAATCCACTAAACTCTGGCATCAGAAAAAAACATGTGAACAGGTTGAGTCACAAAGCAGAAAACAGGAAATGATTTACTCATTTTCCCATGAATCCTGCTGTTTAATTGAACCCTGGCCTGATGGAGGAAGAGCATGCATGTAGGACAAGAGAAAGCTTTCCAGCAAGTGAGGAGAGTAGGGAGGAGCAGAGTCTCACAGGATGTGTGTTGGTCTGTAAAATGTATCATCATGCCTGTGTTAGGAGGCTGAGGCTGAGGCTTCATGGATGTAAATCTGGACTGTGTGAATTAATAAATAAAAATAACCAAACCACAAAACAGCCTTGCATTTTGGCAAAATATGTGGAAAACTGTTTGCAGACAGAAAAGCGTAACTATAAACATACTATATACAAATAAAACAATCCTAAAATAGATCCCTGATTCGTTTCTTCACTTGAATTCACACTAATGGAAAAATAACTCTGGCAGCCAACAAATGTGAGTGTAAAAAGCACAGTTTACAAATTTCAAGCTTGTTTTCTGAGCAGATAAAGAATAACTCAAGACTCAACTTTCACTCCATATATGGAGTGAAAGTCCAGAAAATCAGTGTGGGGGGGGGGGGTTAATTTCCACCTGCCTCTGTTATGTGAATATTAGGAAATGAGTATACTTTGATTTTATCAATACAAACCTTTCTGACTTGAGCCAAACTAAAGACTTTCTGGTCTGGCTTGCGTTCTGAACTTGAAAATGGGAAACACTTCAAATGGAAACAGAAGTTTTTGTCTAGACAAAAACTCAAAATAGCACCATTGGGTTGTCTTGCTGCTTAGAGAAAAAGTACTGAAAATGAAGTGGTTGTTTCCCGTTTTGATCATTTTGATCTTAGGGGAGTTAAAAAAAAAAAAAAAACCTGAGTGCTGATGAGGTTCGATTGAGTTTGAGCTACTCTGAGACAGAGCAACAGTATGAGAGAAAGTTCACATACCAAGTGGTCTCATAGGAGCAAGACTACTGGCAGACACTTCACACACACACACACACACACACACACACACACACAAATACACACTTCTTCTGCAATCAGCCGTGTTTGTTTCTTGAAATCAGCTCGAGATCCCCCTGACCTCTCCGACCCCTCTAGCCCCAATAAATACGAGAGGAAACCTCCTGGCCTGAGGTCCTTGGTAGGTGTTTGAGCGATTTACAGTTTGTTAGTGAAACCATCTCACTTTATTGGCTGGATTTAGTGCTCTAGAGTTCAGATGGATAAGACGACAACACATAAAAAGCGTCTCTTTTTCAGAGTGGGAAGGAGTCCAGTGAGGGGAACGGTTGTCCAAGTAAACAGCAGCAGAGGAAAAGTGTTGAGGCATTTCCTGCTGTTATCAGACATTAATGAAACACAGTTGTGATGGAGCTCAGCACTCTGCTGTCAGGAGGAGGAAAAGGGCTTTTGATTTTCTGAGGAGAAGTCTGTAAACACATAAATCGACTGAATTTGTTAATGCAATGCCACTTCATTCTGATTAAACGGCTAAATCCATGCTGCAGTCAGCACTTAGTTTTCATCAGCTCTGTTACCCCTTTAAAAGGAGTCTTTCTCCACACCAGAAAAACAACAAGACTCTTTTAAAGCAGCTTAAAATAACCTTCATTTGAGCTCAGATGCAAAAATCTTCTTCTTAATAGTGTTATCGTTCTTGTGTTTGAACAACAAGCCCCATGTGTGTTTGGGCTGAAGATGAAAAATGGTCACTATCGAGCTGAACTCTGAATTCCTTGAGGGGTATTTAAGATATCGTGTGTGTGTGTGTGTGTGTGAATAAACAAACCATGTGGCATCTCTCTGCCGTTTCCTTATCACAGCTGACAGCTCGGACAGTTTACACTTGTACAGAATGTTTTCTTTCACAACTTCTCACTGTCTCACTCTCATTCCTCAGATTCACCGACACATTGTTGTGGCGTCCTCTGCAGTCAGAGGGTTGAAAACTCGCCCCTGAGGGCACTTCAACCTAAGTCTGACAGAGAGTGGGTTCGCCCAATCAAATCTTCCAATTCCTAAGTGGCGCCGGCCGGGTTGACCATGTCATCATGAGCCTGACAGTCACACTGATGAAGATGCATGCAAACATCTTAATCAGTCCATGAGCTTTAAGGTGCTAGCACATGTAGCTTCAGACAAGCCAGTCTATCTATTCTAAAGTTAAGCTAGATGCTAAGCTATGTCAACTGACTCCTGGCCCTAGCTTCATGTTAGCATACAGACAGGTGTGGTTTAAGTCTCCTTTTCCAAGTCTTGAAAAAAGCTTTAAGACAAAGTCCCCAAAATATAAGAATATTCCTGTGAATCTTGGACTTTGAAGCATCTAAACCAAAAAAGGTTCACAAATACCACTGAATAGCTTTAGAGAAAGGTCGCAAAGGACAAAACTATTTGTTGTCAGTGGACTAAATCACACTAAAGTACCAGTGTATCCGGTACCCCCAGGCCCGTACCTCTCGGGATGCTGATCTTGATGTCCAGGTCCCGCTCCTCCAGGTGGTACAAGGCCACTTCCTGTAGCCTGGCTCGCTCCAGCTCTGACAGGCTCTGGATGGGCACCGGCTGCAACCGCACGCTCTGACCCAACATGGTCGCCCACGTGTGGTCCCCCTGTCGAAGGTGGAGAGTTGGGAAAGAATGTAGAGATCATAAAGGTAGATGGAGGATTGCGAAAGACTTACAGCACACACACACACCATTAATCACAAGCAGTAGATATCCTTCTATCTAAGCACAACACATTTTCTGTTCCCTCTGACATTTTAACCAAAAAACGAGGCTTAAAAGATGCAATGGAAATCTGCCGTGGCTGTAATCAGTGAACATTATCAACCAACCATCAAGTGAAGGGAACAAAACCCTCAACAGTAAATTCAATCTACCAAACAATGTCGCTGCTTGTAACAAGACAGGGTGCTTTAAGGTACAGCATGACCATTCCCAAAGCAAGTCACAATTATATGGTCAATAATATCACAATATCACAGTCAAGTTCAGTCAAACCTTTTCATTCAAAATAGAGTTTCTCTTTTTACATACAATAAAAGTGACTCTGGAGGTTTCATGGCCCTCGACTTTAACCTTGATAACCTAAAAGCTACTCTCCGGGTTTTTTCCTTTTATTCAGTTTGAGGTCTTATCTTTATTGCAGTCTCTCTTTGTTGTCCTTGAGACTTCTGCACAATGGATGCTAATTTAAGTCCCTCTCCTCTGGCTCTACAAAAGGGGGAACTCCACACATTTATTACATAAACAGTTTACTCAGCATATAACAAAGTGCAGCCTTGTTAAGTTTGACGAACTGATCTTGAGATGTCATCAGGGTTGTATCAGCTCACACATAGCGAACAAAGCCAGGACAGCTCAGCCTTTGTGCAGCATTAAACTGGAAACTACAAATACACTGTAAAGACAAAACAAACAAACAAAAACACTTATAATATTACAGTATAAACACACTCATGCACCAGACAACACTGATGAATAAACAGAAGAGTGATTGTTAAAGGATGAATACATGTTTAGATGACCTTAACAGGACAGCTGTGATCTGAAGGAGAGGTTGTTTTAAATTATATTTTCCATTTATTTATCTGAACAGTAGAAAAGCTTCGATGGGCTGAGCTCCAGTTAATGATGTTTTTTGAGACCATGTAACAGCCGTCTGATGTGACCCCCTGTTCTCTCTGCAGCGACCCAGCTTCCCCATGGAGATTATTCTGGTTTAATCTTAAAATCTTTAAAGTCAGAGTTAATTTTATCCACTTCTACCACTGCAGCCCCAGGGTTCAATCGCATTCACAGTTTCCAGGTTTTTCACAAAAACCCCAGCAGTCAGGTCCAGGTAGACAGGAACCTCTGTATACACAGTCGTTAACGGGGATAATGACAGATGGGGTGAGTAATGAAGAACAGAGCGAAGCAGGACGACCGTGACAGAGATTTGAATAGAAACTGAAGAAGATTAAAAGTGAATACAAGCTGGAGGGAGTGAACACATGGTGTTTGATGGAGAGACACGGCGACCACAGGTTAACAAGATCCAGACCACCGAGCTGCAGATCTGAGCTCTGCGCCTCACGACCTGTTCGAGCGATCACACAAAAATGTGCTTTGGATTTATGCATATAAGTTTGCCATATGGTGAGATCCCTGCATGTAACCATTGAGAAAACAATCTGCTAAGTCTGAGGAATGCTGCAAAACTCAATTTAGGAAGTCGTATTTTACTTCGACTGTCAATTGATCCAGTTAATATTTAAAGAGGAGGAGCCACCAAATAAGAAAAAAGTGGAGCATGTTGTTCTGCCTCATTAACTGTGCTTCCTCTCAGCTCCTTTATTTATGTCAAATAACCAACGCAGCAACATGAAAACAGTGAAATATCACGTTATTTCGCCTCAAACTGTTCTTGCGATGACGTAATGAAAGAACATCTGCATTGTTCTACTGTAGACAACACTTTGTTATGTCATTAGTCAAGAGGGTTGTCCTTCAGTGACACTGCACTGCATTATACATGTTATTCTTATGTAAAATATCAAACTGTGAAATACTACACATGTCAAATACACTGAGTTTCCTCCAATGACTTTCAGTATAAAAGCCTTTAGGGAGCCCTCATCATTATAGCTGCCCTTTCCAAATTTCCCACGAGCTGGACCAGGAAACCAGGAAAACACAGGGTCCTGAGATTTGATGTTTTAAAGATTATATAGGTTAAAACAAAACAACAAACATGTTCCCACATTGACATTATGCAGCCAGAGAGCTGGTACATCTGTTTTCACATGCTGACTCTTGAACAGAGGCTGGTGTGTGTGAAATTAGCAGACTTCCCCTTCATGTATTAACAAGAGTCTGACAATGAGGGATAATGGGACTTTAAATACATATGATCATCATAAAACCTTAAAACACTTTGCAGCTACTCTTCTACTCTGCTTCTCCACATCTATCCTGTACTTCCACATGTGTGTGACTGTCTCATGTCTATAATCCAGGCGTCCTCAGCCCACACTGCGCAGCATGATTGGGGGAAAATTGGCCTCGGCCCTTAATTGTAAACGCAACCAGACAGAGGGACTGTGGTGAATCTGGATTACAGTTACCCGCAGCTAAAAACAGGTCACATACATTGTCTCAAAGCGAAATGGCTCAGTGGGAAACGGCAGTATGGGCCAGTTGGTTAGAAGTGACATTTAGGAAAAAGCGTTATGATGCATCAGTTGGTCTTTTTACAGAAAGTCAACCTATGCATTAACTCGAACATTTTCTCTCCGGAACAGATGTACAGATTCATGCGTGGATCAAAATAAAACATTTGTCCCTGCATGCACAGATTTGGTTTTCGAAATGCCAAGGGTAAGAACTGACATTTAGATTAAGATGACTCACTGTCAGTCTGTTTCCAGAAAGTAAACCAATGCAAAGTCTCATAGGTCTTCTCAGCAACAGATTTGCGCCTACATGTGTCAAACTGAACCTGAAATGCTAGTTCTACATCTTATGAATATTTAAGTTAATAATGTTTTGTCACAGTTCCCGAACTCTTCATTGCAGACTGTTCCAGACACAAACTGCACAGGCAGGCACCCAGGGAACTACTTATCACATTATCCAACAACAGCAATTACAGGATTGGATTATAAAAGGTAATACATGAACATTAGAAACTTCTGATCATCGCTGCTTGTTTCCATTATGATTCCCTAACCTTCACCATGTATGTTGTCCTTGCATAATGACTCTTGCTTCTGCTCTCCCAAGCCACAGCCTGAGAGCATCAGTAGATGTGGGATTTCCTGCCTGGCATAGACGTTTGTTTGTTTTTATCAGTGAAGCTGGAAACTCAAATTTCTCATTTGGCACAGTGTGTGATGAAAATCATGTGAAGAAAACACTCACCCTTTCATGTTTCCCCGTGGCAGCCTCCAACTTCTACCCTCTTATACAAGATATTAAGTCACCATGTAGACGCTATTACGTTGTACAGAGATGCAGACAAATTTCCACAGGGAATGTAAAGTGTTTTCTGCTGTATTCAATGAACCACCATGTCTCCACAGCATCTCAAATTCTTCATTCATGAAGATAAGATCTCAGTCCATCTCTGTACAATGTTCCCTCTTCACTCTTCTCAACAAGCAGATATTCCTCTTGAGGCTTCAGGCCATCGGTCACAAACTCCAGATTTCACACGTAAAACAGCCGTCAACTCTTCACTTGATCATCGACCATTTGGCCATAATGCATTTCTTTTACTCCAGTGTAGATAATGTGCCATGTCCAGTGTCACTTGGCTTATATTTATGGTGAAAACGGCTGTAATTTAACACCCCCAATATATCAAGCCTGTAGCTGCAATACATTTTAAACGACACTGATGTGGTACGTCAACACTAGAAGCCATTTCTGCCCCTGACTTTCTAAAGATCTAAAAAGTGCTTTCAACAATCTGAGTCCAGATCCCTCTGTAGATTTTCTGTCCACTTGTGTGGCTTTAGTCAACACCAGGAACTAGGAAGGACGACAATTCAAACCACATGACAGATGAACCACACAGGAACATACAGAGGGAAAAGGGGCAGGACAATGAGCCAAAACTACAATTCACAGAAACATATGCATTTCTGCAAGTAAAGGCAAGCTTGGGAAAGACATGGGTACCTCAAAGTCCTCAAGCTAACAAGAAGGGTATCATGTAAACTGATGTCTCATTGAAGCACAACTACTGAATCGGATACCCCTGTGGACCCGGATGTGTAGAGGGTGGTATAAAAATGAAGTAAACTTGTCCAGGGTAGTACCAGATGTTACACCACAACTCCTTTACTCCATCGAACCGTCAACACAAAAGATAAGCAACTCAATTCAAAAGAAGACTGAAAACTTTCCCAGCATGCAATCACTTGTATCTGTCCAATAACTCTCTGTGTTTCTGGTGGTTTAGTCCCTTTATGGGAAAAGCATGTTGCACCATTAGTGAAGTGAGTTGTACATAATGACATCCCAGGAGGAGCAGTTTCAGCCTGCCGCAATATTTTAAGGCTACAAAAAAATTCTGTTATGCTCAAAGCAGCAAGAAGCTAAACTTAGATGAAAAGAGATAAATGAAGGAGACGACCTAAACTTAGCATGTTAAATCAGCAAAACAGAGAAATCTAGTTAGCCTGCTGCAACAACTCTTACGTGTCCCATCATGCTCGTCCATCTTTTCACCTGAAAACAAACTAATTACAAAATAACGTGCTAACGCTACCTCGTAAACAAACAAGCTAGCATTTAGCACAGCTATTTCGTAAACTGATTGTACGCCCTGTGGCACCAATGACACAAACTACGACATCTCAAACACCTTTGTTTTCCTACTTCATCTCCTGGTCACAATCTCTCAAGAGTCACGGCGGCCATTTTGTTGTTATTGTTTGATGCGTTATGCAACTGCATAAATCAATTTTTTTCAAAGACGCCACTTGGGATTGACCCTTGAGGATGAACCATAACTTGGTTTGCAGCTGTAACAAAGTATATTAAAGTATGATTGTTTGTTACACTGCATTAGTCATGCTAAAAGTTTAAAAATGCAGTACAACATGTGTTTGTGATTACATGACATTTTGTGTGTTGTGTTTGTGTGTTTTTGAACCTCTCATCGGATAAAGAGATAGTTAAAGTCTCTGATCGCTAACAGATGCTCCTTTCTCTTTTTTACCTTTGAGTCTTCCCATCATATCTCACTCACTCTTGTTTTTAAAATCTCTCTCTCTCTTTCTCTTCCTGCCTCTCATTTGCTTGCCCTCCTTTCTCTGTTTCCATTCCTCCGTCACCCTCCACCCCCAACTCCATCATGCTGCTGCTAATGTGATTGGGTATAATCATCTCTCCCTACGGTGCCCCCCTTCGCCTCCCACCCGGTGTCTCTCGTCATTAACCCCAGCCTTTGTTCTTCCTCTACCCACTTCTTGGCTAAACACTGCAAATGAGATACGTTGTTATAAAGGTGATGAGGTCATTTATTTACCCTGAATTACATGAAACTTTTTAAATCGCTGCCATCGGGGAAACTAGATTCCTGAGGGCGGGTACATTTTTCACCATCTTAGGTCAAAGTCGTCCTAAAGTCAGGATGTAGGTTAGGTCCTAACTTCAACACAACAACAGAGTGAAACTACATGATATTTGTACATTGTCATGGTTAATTAATTGGTCAGATTAATTGATCATAAAACCAGTCGTTCCTGCCAACTCTAGATCATTTCTGAGATCGCCAACACATACCTAATGTTCATTTTATCTGATATTGATTGATCATTAACAAGATGATATGATGTAATTAGACTTTGTCTCCCTGAGATAACTTTCAAATACTACTGCTATACTGTGTTGTATCTGTCCACCAATCTCATTCTTGTGGACTCAATATCTCAGCAACACTTTGATGGAACTTCAAATTTGGTGCAAACCTCCACATGGACTTAAGGATGAACTGTTTTTGAATTTGGGGGTCAAAGGTTAAAGGTCAAGGTCACAGTGACATCAAAACATGATCTGAGACTTGTAAGCGCAGTGTTTCAAGAACTCCTCAAGGGGATCAATCCCTTTGTATGTGGTACAAATCTTTGTTTAGACTTTGGTGGTCAAAGGTCAGAGGTCACAGAGACCCCAGTAAACACTATCTTGCTATTACTCAAGACTTCAAATAGCAATTGTGACAATGTGTCACACAAATGGCTCATATGACTTTGGGTAAAACACACAAAAAAATGCTTCATAAATTGCTTCATAAACACACACACACACACACACACACACACGTAAACAGACAGGCAGCACTTAATGACAAAAGAGACTGGATCCTGTGTATGATCAAGATCAGGCAACAAAAACTCCTGAGTTAAGACATAAAAAGGTTTTTATCATGTTTTAAAATCAAAACTTTTTTATGCACATTCATTAAAAACCCTCGGCTGCTACTCTCACATATTCACTCTGATATTGTCTAACCACAAAGAACTAAACACAATGTCTGTATTTACTTATAACAGCCTGAGTCACGTTTTCCAACGTGTACATCATAAACACAGTGATGACGTCTTAATGCATCGATAAGTTACGACTCAAAAAGGAACCCATTCAACTCTTTGATACATGACTACATTTAAACACTGTTTTCATTGCGCCTCCATGATAAACCCCTTCACTTCTCATTCTTTTCTGTAAAAACTCATCTTATCTAAATTTGCTGGTTGTAAATCAAACTGAAGTCTCTTCTCTGGTTGAATGGGTTTCCAGTTCCCAGTCGTTCACCACCCACCTCTCTTCCCTCTTAGATCTGTATAAAGCTTTGCTGCTTCATCGGTGAGGGACAATAAAGTTTACTGAAGGCCCCTTTTACCAGGTCTATGTTAACCTAAAAATACATCACTAATGCATAGAGTGACTTTCTTCTCCCTCATGCTTCACTTCTCACATCAGAGAAAACTCCACAAAGAAGCTCAGAGCACAAACTGAACCAAGTTATTTCTGTATTTACACTAATAGAAAACAGATAAACTGACTTTAGGAGTTAATTAATTATTCATTATCATGTATTCAAGGTTCATTATGATCCTCCTTGAAAACACCTTGTTCTTTTATGTTCTGTCCTCCCTCTCATTATTGCAGATGACAGACACATGAATAATGTTCTCACTTCCT